>CM057347.1:137636820-139118936 GCA_030015575.1 Agapanthus africanus | reverse complement strand
AGTGGGGCCAGGGTAGTCAAAGAGTACATCCTATAACTGTTCCTAGTCGAGGGTGTATCGAGACAGGGCATCGATACACCAGAGTAGACTAGCGTATACGCATCTTGATCCATATGATGGGCGATGGATGATCCCATATCCATTGGTGTTTGACATCAAAGATGGTGTACGGGTGCTCAGTGGAGACTGGGTACACTGAACGGACTCACCGAGAACTCCTAGATGGATTTATACCTATCGTCAGATAGCAGTTCTCCGGTGACACTGGTACAGGTTAGTCTGTAGACCCGAGATCGTCATAGAGTCTTGTGTGATTCCCACTGTGCTTTGATTTCCACCTTACCACGTCCAAGAGGGCATGCAAAATGGTGGCTTTTGGGTACAGTCCCGAATCACATGGAGGCAATGAGCGATAGGAGGGGTTTCGTCTCTCTCGGTATAGGGAGTTGAAGTTGTGCTGTGTTCGATTGGCTATAACAGGAAGTCCCTGTGCTGCTGGTAAGAGTTATCAGTAGTTTCTCGACCTGTTATGAGCCACACATTGACACGACTTATCGGTTACTGGGGTCTGACGTTTACCACCCCTAGACTTGATATGCGACATATCAGACGAAGAGACCGGACTGTACGGTAGTGTTACTGATTGGATTCACAGGAGAATGTACAGGCTTGCTTGTTGATCTTCTGATCGCTCAATACCTGGGTGGCTGTTACGTTTAGCTGACCGCTTGCAGTTTGTGGGTGTTTGATATGATCATCAGCTACTGCCGGCGTATTGACGATTCTTTAAAGTCCTACACAGAGGTTTCCTGGCTCAGGCAAAACGCAGTAGGAGCGCATATGTGATATGTGCGGGACCGAGAATAATACGATATGAGATACCGTATTCTATTCTCGCGATATGAGATATCGGCCGGGTATATATGATATAGCCGGGTCATCGGATCAAGTGTTGATTCGATTGGTACTTGTTATATTAGTCAGTTATATGTAATATAGCCGGATTATCGAATCAAGTGTTGATTCGGTGATTTAATGTATAATTATATATGTGATATATTACGTTACATTAACTAATATAAGCTCGCTTTATTGATTCTTTTTCTCACCGTATAATATATTGATATATATGCGATATATGATAATTGTATTATTTACTTTTGTTACATTATATATTATATATGTGATATATAATATTGTAACATGTTAGGGTTACAAATGCAACATGTATTATGAGAATAAAACAAGTTAGGGTTTGGATTAGGGTTAGCTTTTGGGTTAGCTTTTGGATGCTTCATGAAGCTTTGACTTTGTCTTTAGCTTTGATATTTTGTGTAGATATTTATTAACCCATTCCAAACCAATAACTCTAGTTTATTCTCTACAAGGGTTAAGCCACTCATTCTTAACCCATGGTTGTATTTGTAACCACAAGATATAATTCATTATTCATCACAAAAGGTTTGTTCTTCTTCTTCCTCCCTGAAAAGCTTGCTAGCTTTTGGTGTGTGATGAATTAGTGTGAGAAATTGAAAACAAAAGAGCTAAATTCCTACTTCATCATCCTCATCTATTCTAGCCACTTAGATTAGGGTGTTCACTTCTTTAAACACTTCATTAGTGAAGTGTAAGCTTGGGTTTGAGATTCTTTAAGGTAGATAATTTTAGATCATGAAGACTACAAGCAAGGTGCCTCAATGGACTACAAAAGTTGTAATCCCAAACTCTTAGATGTAAAGTTGTTTACATGCAAAGTTTACCCTAAAACTCTAGCAAAGATCCTTGCTTTAGGTTGTTCGGCACTTGAAAAATTTAATTTTGGCATGGTTGATACCTTGTAGAGCCTTGTTCTAGTGCCTAGTAACGCTACAAATAGTAAATAACATATGCAGGTAATCGTAAGTATGCACGTATAGCGCGAATCTAATACATGCAAGCTGATAGCAATAAATGTCCATATGTATATGCAACAGTCCTGAAAGGTACTCTATCAGGTACTACTAATTCATGAAGCAATGCATATAAAATAAATAAGGAGTATGGAATAAAACATGTCATTCTCACGGAATCCTGACCTCGTGACAGGACCAAAGTCCATCAAGACAATCTAAATCCCAAATTTCCTCAAATCAGCCCCCAAATTTGCTCTCATATCCTATAAGTCTCATATATCCTGAGTGTACAATATCAAGTAAATCTCATATATCCTGAATGTACGGTATCAAGTAAATCTTATATATCCTGAATGTACAGTATCAAGTAAATCTCATATATCCAATATCCAGTATGGAGTAAGTTTCATATAAAGTGAGTGTCCAACATCGACACCTAAAAACATCATGAAACAAGTGTCTAGCATCGACACATAAATACTCATATCCATACGTTCCTCGAATCATAAGTATCCGGTATCGACACCCGTGATCCACGTATCGGTCTTTCTCAGATTCATACGTTCCTCGAATCGTAAGTGTCCGGTATCGACACCCGTGATCCACTTATCGTTTTTTCTCATATTCATACGTTTCTCGAATCGTAAGTGTCCGGTATCGACACCCGTGATCCACGTATCGGTATATACGTCCTCCGAACCTTAAGTGCCCCAACATCGACACTCTCGATCCCGTATCGGTTTAAAACAAATCTCTGAGTGGAAGCATACAAATATCAAGTAAAGAATAAGAATACTTGCAAAATTTCATGAAACCACCACGGTCCTCAAATCCAGAAAATATCAGGTAATGAATAAGTATAACTGTATGAATCAATACATATATATTAGTGTCCCATTTCACTAATATATATATATATATATAACAGCGTCCCATTCCACTATTATATATACTTTGGAGTAAAAATATCAGAGAACATCATATGAAATCCATGAATGTAATATATGCAACATGAAACAGTAATATGAGCATATAAAGGAAAAACCGCTATTTAACTGCATCAAGTTAATATATATATATATATATATATATATATATATATATCATGCGGTTCCTAATTTTTCCTAGTCCATAAAAAATCAAATAAAGGTGAACATATAGCTATAGCCAGGTATACGTAACCACGTCGGCATAGCAAGATATGTGTATCTACCTATCAATAATGATGTAATACCCTCCAGGTATATGTACAAGTATGTATGCATGATGTAAACGTAGCTATGTCTCATATGTGTATATACCTATCACTAATGGTACAATACCATATAGGTATATAGGTAACTAGCATGTAGGCATGTCCAGGCATATGTGTAATCATGTAGGTATACAGGTATGTTATATGTCATATGCAGAATAAAAATAAGGATTTGTCTCAAGTCCCTAGCCAATACAATATCACGTATGCATAGGTGTTGTGCGTGTCATGGAAATTATTGACGGTGTGAGTGGCATACAATCAGTGCTCGTGCAACATGAACCGTCAATACTAGTGCAGTGTCCAAGGGTACAAGTCTAAGCACAACAAGTAATAATATGCAATGAAGTTTTTTGCACAATCTCTATATGTGCAATATAAACATGCGGCTAATATCATATCATATCTAGCCCTAACGTATAATGCCATGCGGGCGATTCCCCTGTAGATGTTAAATCTACTCACAGCAATTCTCCTCGCTTAGCCAAAGTCGATGTACTTCGTCACCTCGGAATCCACGCGAAGGTACCGATCGATCCATGTCCATCGGTCTTTAGCTATTATTCCACGCTCCTCGCGGCATCTCCGATCTCCGGTCTCCTCGTCGAAGTAGCACCACGTCAACGAATCTTTATACGGGCTCCCGCTTCAAACTGAAGCAACTCGGACATGTAGTTTGCTAGCTGACATGTCCAAGATTGAAGTAGAGAGAGTATAGAATACTTTGTCTCAAGGCAAAAGAAGTTCCCTTTTGAATTTGTGATGAAATTGAGCTAAGGAAATTTTGCTTTGGAATTTTTGTATGCATGAAAAATGAAATCAGCCACCACCAAAAATTCAGCCCATCTACAATGAGCTCGGCCACTTTTGTAGAAAGCTTGCTGGAAGTGCAAAGTGGAGGGTGACCATATCCTAGCAAGCGGTGACCACATCCTCAAATCAACACAACTAATATCTTTAGCTTTACAAAAGACATTAAAGCTTTTGCCACCACACCTCATGACTCACTACCATTCTAGAATGAACCACATGACTCACCCAAGCCTACAAGGTTCGGCCATTATTGAGGAAAGGAAATTATGGCCAAAAAAATGATATATCAACAATAACCAATAATTAAGTGCATAAATAACACATTAAAATAATATTTTAATTAGGGAAAAATTCTATGTGAACCAAAACTTCCAATTAACCACCAAAGCCCGCGCACTAGCACTATTCTAGCTAAACTAGGCGCAGTCAAGTCTGTACAGAGGCTTGATCACAATCGGGTTAAAACGGAAAATACCGACTATTTAATCCTAAAACGGAAAAATTCATATAACGATTTCAGAAACGTTACAATCTTCTCCCCTTAAAGAAATTCGGTCCCCGAATTTAAATTTAAACCCCCCAAATGCTAACACGTTTAAAAATCCAACTCAATCAACAGGGATCCGAAATCACGGAAACAACAGAAATAACATAGCGCGTCGCATGCGCCTGAAGCCGTAAATGAAACTCAAAACCGAACTCCGTCAAGCGTCACGCAAATCATCGGACTCGCACGCATATCATCGGAGTTACAATGGAGATACAGATTTCAAAATCCACTACTGAAATCCAATATACACTAAGCAATTGCTATAATATGTATATAGTACACATCTTTTTTGAAAAATCTCCAAAAACTGAAATAACATATGCAGAATCTTTTTCTGAATCGCCGTGTGGTGTGTAGCTCACGGCACAAGTGACGGACGCTCATTTGTAAAGTAATAATATACTTTCATATAAGTTTTGCTCAAAATATACGTTCCGCCCTTTTTAAAAATATCCCAAAAGGTTTTCTTCTGTAAATGTTCGTGTCACCCACTGACACGTAAGAAATAGCGAGACATGGCTCCTTTTTTAAAACCTCAAGATAACTTTTTATGCATACAAAGTACTCAGGCACTGTCCTCGGATCAGTCCTGCTAGAGTACTACAAAGTATAGGGTCTCATCCTGAAAACAAAGTGCTCTAAAGCAAAATCAGCCTCAAAAGGCTTCTCCAACCATCACGTGCGTCTGGTGCGCACGGAAATCAAATCCAAGTACAGGTGCCACAATATGCACAAAAGTAAGACTAAGTGCAACGCGTGTGCACGAAAGCATCTGTCCAATACAACTGGCGTGCACGACAATAACAACTAGTGCATCAAAAGTGCCCGAAAATCTCAATCCAGTGCAACTAACATGCACGAACAAAAACCCAAATCGAGTGCATCAGGTGTGCACAAAATCATACCATGCGCCCAACATGCGCGAAAGTCCAAATCAAGTGCATCCGTCATGCACGAACGAAATCGAAATCAAGTGCATCACACATGCACGAAAACGAACATCAAGTACACACGCGCACGAAAACACAAATCTGGTAAATGAAGGCTCAAAGACATAAATCGGGTGCAACAAATGCACGGAATACGAATCTAGTGCATCCACTGCACGAAATATCAAATCCTGTGCATCCACTGCACGAAATATCAAATCCTGTGCATATAGTGCACGAAATATCAAATCTTGTGCATCCACTGCACGAAATATCATAACCACTGTAGGAAATCCAGGAAATCATAAACATGTGCAGCTAAGGCACAAATCAACATCAACACCACGGTGTCTAAAATATATCAAGTGCAATAACTATGCACAAAAATGTAAATACCCAGTTAGGTGCAGCCATGGTGCACGAAAACCATATCCTGAAACTCAATCATCAAAACACAAATCCAAGCGATATAAGCGTGATACTCGGATCACAAATGTAAATCGCAACAAATGACATTGAAGTACACTTCCTACAATGTCAGAAAAAGTCGGTGCGCCCAAACTAGCAGAGCAAGAACATCTGCTTGCCTTCTGCTCACAGTCTGGCGTCTTCTGTCTCTGGGTCCTTATTTCTCTGTGGATCACAAATCTCGCACTCTATCGTCTCATCTGCCCGGTCAGGTGTGCTAACGGAAACGATTCCGCTCTGGCACTCCTCAGGTCAACTCTCGGCCAATTAGTATGATCACTCATAAAGCAGCACGTCACTGGCGTCGGCCTCTGGTCTTCTGAATACACGTGACACAACTGATCCACGGTGCAATCTCATCGCAGCAGTGTCCTGGAAGGAACCGGCTCAAGATCTCTTCCGATCTCGTCTATACCGAACTGTACGGAGCTGGTACACTTACAAATCTTTTCTTGCTTTCTGGACATCTGCGCTCTCAGCACAACATTTTCTCGGGAACTGGCTGTATCCCAACGCCTCTGCATACATATCAGATCTCTAATCTCGACGGGGAGTAACAACAGCTCATCAGCATCACGCACGAACCTCTTGTTCCACTCGTCCTTATTATTGTCCACTTTGACATCATGTCATGCTATCTGCGTATTGCAATGGTTCTCGGTGACAATCAATCCGGAATCTCTCGCACGGAAATCACGAGCTCGGTATCTTCATCACTCTGTAGAAGATCATTAGCCGAACACGTCCTCGGGAACTCCTCCCAACCATCGGAGGAATACTCAAAACTCATCCGTTTCTCGATCAACTCACAACACATCTGGGTGAGGTCCTCTATCTGAAACTGGTCAGCTTACCGATCTCACATCGGAACATCCGACGAACAACATCATCTCTGGTTCGATCTACTCTAGATCTAAGTAAGACTCTCCACACTGGAAATCTTCAACTCAACAGGGCCTGCGTCGGCGCAATAAATATGATGAATCACTTTCGTCTCTCAACTCAAGATAGGCTAGCTATCACCTGTCGCATCTCTACCTGGAACCTCCAGCGATCAAAGCTCGTAAGTTATGGAAGCGACATCACATCAATCTCAGCAACAGCTGGGTCATCCGTCTGCACGGTCGATGACATCACAATCTCTGAGGTATGCTGTGCATCAACAGTCCTTACACAGCAGGAAGCCTCTAACAATGGCCCGATCATCAGGTACAAAACCGCACACTCGCCTCAAACGAGAGGTCACAACACCGCACTACATCGATACGTTCCCATATCACCAGAAAAACACGATGGTCAGTCCTCGTCCACGACGAGCTCGCCCTGACCGTATCACCAGCAGCAGCTCAAACTGCGCTGAAACTATGGTGACAGGAACCTCAATCAAGTATCGACGAAAATAAATCAAGTGATGAAATGAATCAACAGATCCAGAAAGAATATATGATCATAATGAGGAACAGAATCAGTGAGAGCATGATCATGTAAACGAATAGAATCAAGGATCTCAAATGGATGTATAATCAAGGAAAACAAAGAGAATCACCAGTCTCAAGATATTGTACATCCTAAGGTTTCTTAAGTGGAGTATCGTATCGTAAATATGCCGCGGAACATACGTACGGTACGTCACTCTACTCAAGCTACCTACTCCATCAATCAGGGTCAGTCAATGAAACGAAAGTTCGGGTCTAACACCCTCTTGTTCAAGTCTAAGTTCCGTAAGGTCAAGCCTAGGTTCCAAAATATATACGCCCTAGACTCCATATAGTCAAACCTAAACTCGAACCAAGGTTAAACCTAGCGCTCTGATACCAACTTTGTCACGACCCAAAATATTAGCTCGCGACCATCACTTAAATCACACGACGTCTACAAGCGTAACGTAATTCAAGTAAGCTGAAACCCAGAAATCTAAACCTTTTTAAGAAATAAAGATACAATAAATCATGTTTTGTCTTTTGAAAATTTGGGCAGCACATCCTTTGTAAAAACTAACCCCAAAAACGGGTACAACACAGAATATAATAAAGCATCCCCAAACAGGAGCAAATCACGCCCAACGGCAGAAACAACCACCACAAGTATAAAAACAAGTATATGACGCCCAACGGCGAAGATCCACACAAGGAAAAGTAAAGCAAGACAGCAACCCCACAAGCGAACAGAAAACCCATCGCTCAAGTCTCGCAACTACAAGTCTTCTAAGTCTGCAACATATACAATAACTAGTTTCTGAATTGATGGAGTTACTAGATACAATATGAATAATGAATACAATAGGGGCATGATCCAACATGTACCACCGACCACAAGAAAGTCACCCGAAAACAGCTGTGTGCCAGCTATGCCGCAACTGATCCATGCGGTCAATCTGCAAGAACTGTGGCACAACGGGGGTAAGTTGCCAACTCGTGAATAGTAAATAACATATGCAGGTAATCGTAAGTATGCACGTACAGCACGAATCTAATACATGCAAGCTGATAGCAATAAATGGCCATATGTATATGCCACAGTCATGAAAGGTACTACTAATACATGAAGCAATGCATATAAAATAAATGAGGAGTATGGAATAAAACATGTCATTCTCACGGAATCCTGACCTCGTGACAGGACCAAAGTCCATCAAGACAATCTAAATCCCAAATTTCCTCAAATCAGCCCCCAAATTGGCTCTCATATCCTGTAAGTCTCATATATCCTGAGTGTACAATATCAAGTAAATCTTATATATCCTGAATGTACAATATCAAGTAAATCTCATATATCATGAATGTACAGTATCAAGTAAATCTCATATATCCAATATCCAGTATCGAGTAAGTTTCATATAAAGTGAGTATCCAACATCGACACCCAAAAACATCATGAAACAAGTGTCTAGCATCGACACATAAATACTCATATCCATACGTTCCTCGAATCGTAAGTGTCCGGTATCGACACCCGTGATCCACGTATCGGTCTTTCTCAGATTCATACATTCCTCGAATCGTAAGTGTCCGGTATCGAAACCCGTGATCCACGTATCGGTTTTTCTCATATTCATACGTTCCTCGAATCGCGGTATCGACACCCGTGATCCACGTATCGGTATATACATCCTCCGAACCTTAAGTGCCCCAACATCGACACTCTCGATCCTGTATCGGTTTAAAACAAATCTCTGAGTGGAAGCATACAAATATCAAGTAAAGAATAAGAATACTTGCAAAATTTCATGAAACCACCACGGTCCTCAAATCCAGAAAACATCAGGTGATGAATAAGTATAACTGCATGAATCAATACATATATATTAGCGTCCCATTCTACTAATATATATATATATATATATATATATATATATATATATATATATATATATAACAGCGTCTCATTCCACTGCTATATACTTAAGAGTAAAAATATCAGAGAACATCATATGAAATCCATGAATGTAATATATGCAACATGAAACAGTAATATGAGCATATAAAGGAAAAACCACTATTTAACTGCATCAAATTAATATATATATCATGCGGTTCCTAATTTCTCCAAGTCCACACAACATCAAATAAAGGTGAACATGTAGCTATAGCCAGGCATACGTAACCACGTCGGCATAGCAAGATATGTGTATCTACCTATCAATAATGATGTAATACCCTCCAGGTATATGTATAAGTATGTATGCATGATGTACACGTAGCTATGTCTCATATATGTATATACCTATCACTAATGGTACAATACCATATAGGTATATAAGTAACTAGCATATAGGCATGTCCAGGCATATGTGTAAGCAAGTAGGTATACAGGTATGCTATATGTCATATGCAGAATAAAAATAAGGATTTGTCTCAAGTCCCTAGCCAATACAATATCATGTATGCATAGGTGTTGTGCGTGTCATGGCAATTATTGACGGTGTGAGTGGCATACAATCAGTGCTCGTGCAACATGAACCGTCAATACTAGTGCCGTGTCCAAGGGTACAAGTCTAAGCACAACAAGTAATAATAGGCAATGAAGTTTTATGCACAATCTCTATATGTGCAATATTAATATGCGGCTAATATCATATCATATCTATCCCTGACGCATAATGCCATGCGGGCGATTCCCCTGTAGATATTAAATCTACTCACAGTAATTCTCCTCGCTTAGCCGAAGTCGATGTGCTTCGTCATCTCGAAATCCACACGAAGGTACCGATCGATCCGTGTCCATCGGTCTTTAGCTATCATTCCACGCTCCTCGCGGCATCTCCGATCTCCGGTCTCCTCGTCGAAGTAGCACCACGTCAACGAATCTTTATACGGGCTCCCGCTTCAAACTGAAGCAACTCGAACATGAAGTTTGCTAGCCGACATGTCCAAGATTGAAGTAGAGAGAGTGTAGAATACTTTGTCTTAAGGCAAAAGAAGTTCCCTTTTGAATTTGTGATGAAATTGAGCTAAGGAAATTTTGCTTTGGAATTTTTATATGCATGAAAAATGAAATCAGCCACCACCAAAAATTCAGCCCATCTACAATGAGCTCGGCCACTTTTGTAGAAAGCTTGCTGGAAATGCAAAGAGGAAGGTGACCATATCCAAGCAAGTGGTGACCACATCCTCAAATCAACACAACTAATAACTTTAGCTTTACAAAAGACATTAAAGCTTTTGCCACCACACCTCATGACTCACTACCGTTCTAGAATGAACCATCATGACTCACCCAAGCCTACAAGGTTCGGCCATAATTGAGGAAAGGAAATTATGGCCAAAAAATGATATATCAACAATAACCAATAATTAAGTGCCTAAATAACACATTAAAATAATATTTTAATTAGGGAAAAATTCTATGTGAACAAAAACTTCCAATTGACCACCAAAGCCCGCGCACTAGCACTATTCTAGTTAAACTAGGCGCAGTCAAGTCTGTACAGAGGTTTGATCACAATCGGATTAAAACGAAAAATACCGACTGTTTTACCCTAAAACTGAAAAATTCATATAACGATTTCAGAAACGTTACATCGGATCTCCTGGATTCCAGACCTGAGCTAATCTGCACAATATCTCAAATTAAAGTGTTAGTAGTATTTGGTATTTTTAAGATATTATCCAAACCATTTTATATGATATTATATGTTAAGAATATTGAATAGAAATATTTGATATGATATGCATATTTAAATTACAATATTTCATATAAATATTAAATGCATGTATTTTCCCTCATTATGTTAATTATAATGTTTAAACATATGATAATAAACTTTTTACACATAAACCCTCATATGTTTTATAATTACAATAAACACCTTTTAGTACTTAACAATAGTAGGGAAAATAACATTCAAATGTGCAATATTTTAGACTAATCAAATACCCCCAAACTTGACTTTGATCGTCCCGAGCAAACTAGTTATTAAAGAGAAGAAGAAGAAAAATAAAAAATAAAAACCTAGCACACTTTCGTAGGCAACACGATTGCATTTAGCACGTGCAACAAGCCTTTAATCCTCTAGGTGTCCCTAGTAGGAGGAGTGTTGTCTCCTGAAGGTTTTCAGCGGATTACACCCACAAAATCCCATAATAAAAGAAAGATGATGAAAATTACATACAAAGATAAAGAACATATAAAAGAAAGAACATGAAAATAAGGGTTTCAAATTACACTAGCTTTTTAGTTGCCCTGAGCCCTATCTTAATGGTCATGAAAAGATGTCAGAAATCACATCATCCCTCAATAAAATATCGCCTATAGTCTTCCTCCCTACCTTTCTTCCAAACATCGATCATATACCCCTACGTGTGTTAAAAGACATCCCTACACTTAGAAAATTCAATTCAAGCTATCATACTCTTGTCCATCTTCCTTGGAAATTTTTAGTCGGTGAATGTTTTATAGATGGAATTGCTCACACATTCTTCATGAGACCGTTAATACTTCTTAAGGTACTAACCAACTGATTACCAAATGTGCTCACTCGTTCAGGCGTAATTAGCAATATCCTAGTCTTGCAACACCTAAGGCTTAGCAGTGGCTCCCAAACCAGTTGGTCTAAGGCACTAGGTGATAAAGCACCCTCACTATATTTTTTTATGCTGCCTTAAGTAATTAAAAAATCAGTGTTCATTTTTCTTCACCATTTTTTTTAATATTTTGTTGGTTTATAAACTTTTTTCCTTCCTACTTAGGCTTTTAGACAAGAGTATTTCAAGGTATCCTCTACAATCCCATGTTTCAAGATGTGTGCAAGTGCGTATAGTAGGGTATCAACGTTCACATGTTTGGACTCAAGAATAGGGACTATTTTTCAGACTTATTTCTATCCTTAGATTAGTGATTTCCTTCATCTTACTAACCCTTGGGACAACAGCTCATGACTACTTATTACTAGCTTCGTTATAAAACATCTAATTTTCTTGCTCTTCTTAAACTTTTCCTTCCTATCATATGTATTTTTCATTTTCTAACTTTTATTATCAAATAAAAAATTTGTGCTTTTATTTAGTATAATGCAAAAAATGATGTGTGAATAAGCACAAATCTCCCCCAAACCTATTTGCAGCAGTGTCCTCACTAATGTCATCTTTTAAGCTTAAAACCTGAAGACTTTGGAGGAAAAGTTAGTAATGGGGATAAGAATTAATGACAGTGAAATCCTCCCCCAAACTTATTTTTGGCTCACAATTTTGTTAAAATTTATTTTTCTTTCAAGAGCCAAAATATTGTTCTCCCCCCCTAAACTTGAGTAAAAACCATATTAAGCATTTAAAATTATAAGAGGGGGGTAAAGTTATTGGTCTATGCAAATCTTTACAAAGACCAAAAATCAACACCGACCATTCGAATATTTTATCGATGTAACAACATAGTTGGTGGAAGATCTTAGATGTGAAGAAGTGGGGAGATGAGAGGCGTAATCGATCGGGTTTACGTCTCCGTTGGTAGAGACGAAACAATGATGGTGCACTACTCGCATTCTCGTTCTTGATAAGAAGAAAGAGTGGCGGTTCAACTTCTTTGGGTGGGGGTTGATTCATCACAACTCCCATGTCTTCTAGGAATGTGAGTTCTTCGGCAAAAATGTCTTCAAAACTTTCATCAATATTCCGAATGATAATCTCATCGGAAAGGAAGTTATGAGACTCGGATAGCTCAACTAAATCATTTGACAAGTCAAAGGGTTCGGACTTAGGTGTGAACTTGTCGACAGAAGGGTCTTCACTTGTATAATAAACAGTAGGATCAAACCATAACGCACTAGTGGCGTCGAGATCAGTATCGTAAATCTCCTCAAATTCGCAACTGTCAAAAGCTATCTTTTCGACAGAACATACATGAGCATAGGGTTCGGAGGGTTGACTTCCTAGCTTGTAGATGTTAAGCTCAATTGTCATCTTCCCAAAGGAAAGGTTCATTGAACCGTTACGACAATTGATTATTGCGTTTGAAGTTGCTAGGAAAGGTCGACCTAGGATCACCGGAATTTGGTTTCGTGGATTAGCTACAAGCTGTGTATCTATAACTATAAAGTCCACAGGAAATATAAATTCCCCGACTTTAATTAACACGCCTCTAGCTCACCCCGAGGTTGGGTGATAGATCGATCGGCCATCTGGAGAGTGCAATGCGTAGGTTTCAACTCTCATTTCCCTAATTGCTCATAAATAGAATACGGGAGCAAGTTAACACTAGCACTTAGATCGAGTAGAGCGCGATTGATTCTTTTGCCCCCAATAGTTATAGATATTGTAGGACAACCGGGATCCTTACGTTTCTTCGGCAACTGTTGGGTAAAAGCGGTGCTCACATTACTCGTTAAGAAAAACTTTTTAGGCACTTGAGTTTTCCTCTTCCCAGTGCACAAGTCCTTAAGGATTTTCGCATAATACGGAACTTGTTGAATAGCATCTAGGAGAGGAATATTTATGTTAACTTGCTTAAACATTTCCACAATCTTCTCCATTTGTGCATTTGGTTTGTTGGCCCTCAACCTGTTTGGAAAGGGAGCTTTATCAATAAGGGTTGGGTCCAACATTTGTAGAGAAGTTTATGGGGATAGAATGGATCCTAAAATTGGATTTGGGTCGTTTGAGGTTTATCCAAGGAAGTGGGATGAGGGTTTGAGCCTAATGAAGAACGGAGAATAGGCTCAGAAGAAGATGGTGGACTAGACGAATTAAGAGTAGAAGTAGTAGCCAGGGTTTCATCAATGTCATCAACTTCAACTTGTTCACCAATATTGTTATTCAGCACTTTTCTCGATCTCAACGTAGTTACGGCACTCACATTATGATTTTGAAGGATGATATTCGCGCTTTGTGAGTGGCCTGAATTTGGTAGAGGTTGAGATGGAAGTCTCCATTTCTCTCTCTCGCTCATCGCGGCATTTAACTGTGCAAGTTGTACTTCTATCGATTTTATACTTTCACTGTGGGAAGCAGTGTGTTGCACTAACGTTTGGATAGAAGATGTTAAATTAGCCGTCGTTTGCGTGGATTGTTTAATGAACATTTCTAAATTACGTTCGAGCGCAGATGTTTTATCGGTACCGGCCGTTGAAATATTATTATAATGATCAAAGTTGTTGGCCGGGGTTTGAAAAGATTGCGGTTGAAAGGGGTACTGATTTTGTTGTGGTGGCTGCTGTTGCTGTGGAGGAAGCCTTTTATAATTATTTTGGCTTGGGAACCAATTTTGATTTTGAGACTGGTTTTGGTTTCAAGCGAAATTAGGGCGATTCCTCTATCCCTGATTATAAGGAGATAAATAAGGGTCATTTCTAGGTTGTTGCTGAAAAGCAGCATTGGTTTGTTCATGACCTTGAGACGAAGGATTCAAAGGACATTCTTCCGTTAAATGTGATGGGTCAAAACAAAAACCACACACGGTTTTGAGGAACGTAACTTGGTTTAGGAAGGTTGGTGAGACTTTGTTTTTAATAGTTTCGAGTTTCTTTTGCATCACGGCCATTTTGTCTTTCACAGCGATAGAAACATCGAGCTGATAAATACCTGTCCTAGATGAAGATGAAGTTGATCCAACGCTCTCCCATTGTGAGGTTTGTTCGGCGAGATCTTCCAGAAATTTCCAAGCTTCGCCATCGTCTTTTGACATGAAATGGCATTGACAAATAGTTTCAAGCATTTGTTTTGTCACTGGATTAACACCCTCATATATAATTCGGCAAAGTTTCCATCTATCAATTCCGTGATGGGGGCATTGGACAAGAAGATCTTTAAACCATTCAAAGCATTTCCAGAATGGTTCGTTGGGAAGTTGGGTAAACTGGTTAATCTCGTTTCGAACACGGGCGGTTTTGTGATTGGGATAAAATTTCTTAAGGAATGCTATAACGAACTCGTCCCATTTAGCGATAGAATGTGCGGCAATGCTATAAAGCCATTTTTCTGCTAGATCGCACAAGGTAAAAGGGAGAAGACGTAATCTCATAGCATCTACTGAAAGTTGTGTTGTGCTCATCATTGCACATACGTTTTCGAATTTGGTTATAAAAACGTATGCGTCTTCGGATTCAAGCCCGTGAAATTTGGGCAACAAGTTGATGAAGTGGGTTTTAATTTCGAAATTACCCCCATTGGCCGGTGGAAGAGAAAGACAAGTAGGAAGGGGCCGCGTACGGGGTAGCATCTTTCTTGGAGAGAGATGCACGGTGGATTCTGCGTACCTACGGGTGGTGGCAGGGTGGTATCGTGAAATCCCAATGGAGATCCGTCCATTTTGGGAGATATGGTGGGTAGAGGGGAAATAGAAGATGAAAAAGTACCGACTTCGGAGTCGATAGCAAAGACGCGGACAAGACGGGCGCTAGAATCCCATGTCCAGCCGATCATGCACTAAGCGGGTTTAGTGCACGTAGCAGCGTGTGTGAGAACGATTTTTTTAAAAGGTTTGTTTTGAAAAAGTGTCAGACGTGAGGCTTGACTCAACAAATCACAAAATGCACAATCAAACCATAGAACTATGGTCACCTAGGTCAAGTCACTAGGCCACTCCTAGACATCCAAAGGACAAGTCGCAGGATCAATTCTCTACCACCTCTTTATTTCTCTTGTGGCCAGGTAAGTGGGAGGTATTCGCTATACGAATCACCGAAATAGCTGGCCCAATTAAGTAACCACTTTCCTTAGTCATACTTGTCTAGACACCACAAGAGAAATGCGGATAAGCGATAGATTACCCACGACCTTCTTTTATCCTAATTGAGCACGACGGTCCTTAGAAGCTTGGTCTAGATATTTTTTAATTAATGTAAAGAGATAGTATGCTCGTTTTGTGATTTATGGGGCCTAGAAAGGGTGATGAAATCCACACCTAATCTGGATTTGGGTTATTGCCCCTTAATGTCCGGTTTAGATATACACAAACAAACCGATATTGATTTGAATGATTTTCCGTTGTGTTTGTAGAAAATTGTAAAGAAATCACAACCAAAAATATTTGACCGCAATCAATAACGGTGTCGAATGTAGCGCGTTAGTAAGTGCGGATCGTCCACAGGGAAAGTGTAATCGTTCGTCTTTTGAATTAGATGAGTCGAAACTTTAAAGAAAGAAAAGAAAACAATTCATAATTTGTATTTGAAGTTCAAGAATTAGAAAATCTAGATCTAATAAAAAGAAAAAGATAGAATCAAGAATTAAGAGTTTGATGATTTTTCCAAACCAAATATCAAGAATCTAAATGAGGCTCGTAGGAATCGATCGGATCTATAGATGTGATGAGATCTAATGATTTCATATTCTTATCCTTTAACAAATTGATACTAGATCGATGATGATTCATCGAGGTTAAGGATCTTGCGAAGAAGCTAGGGTTTCCTCGTCTTATCCTTTATCCTTTCGATAAATCTCATTCAATTTCTAGCTTCTAGTTAATCAAATGATCAATTGTTGTTCCCTAGTTTCAAGTGAACACAATCAAGAAAGGATCATCTCGAAACTAGGTCATTAATCATTTGATTCACTAGAATTTACAATCGTTATAGGATTTAAGAATTGTAAAAAGATCTAAATCACCATCATTCTATTGATCGTCTCGACTCCTTTACGAGCGGAGTTTTACTCAAACATCACAACAAGAACCACAATCACAAATTGAAATCTAATCATGATGCAAGAATTAAAAGAAAGCAAGATTAAAAAATTTCACCTTTTATTTATATCAACAATTCCGTTACAATCACTCAAGAACTACAAGAGGAGGAACTCGATCGTCGATTTGGCTTCGCTCGTCTCCTTGAGTCGCGGATCGGCTTGGATCACTTGCTCGATTGAAGATCGGCTTGGCTCCTAAAAGGTTGAAGGCTTCTTGCTTGATTTGGTACTCGGGATCTTGAATTTGGAATTGGATTTAGAATTTGGTGCTACAAGATGTGTCACTCAACCTGTAGATGGGGGGATGATGGAGAGATGAAGAATTGAACTCCATAACCCTAGATCTAGGTTTCCTTTTATAGGCCATCCAAAATCCTAGATCTAGAATTCAAATTTCAAATTTCCCTCTAAAATGAACAACTTTTCCCTCCAAAATGAACTTCCTCATTTGAATTTTCCCTCCAAAATGAACTAGCTCATTTGAATTTGAATTTTCCCTCCAAAATGAACAACTTTTCCCTCCAAAATGAACTACTTTTCCCTCCAAAATGAACTACCTCATTTGAATTTTCCCTCCAAAATGAACTACCTCATTTGAATTTTCCCTCCAAAATGAGGTTGTTAGAAAGAATCTTCTAGAAGAAGTTTGTTGAAGGGAATATTCTAGAATGAGGTTGTTACAAGGAGGCTTCTAGAAGAAGGTTGTTATAAGGAGGCTTCTAGAAGAAGTTTGTTGGAGGGAATATTCTAGAATGAGGAATATTCTTGGGTAAGGTTGTTAGGCCGAGCCTTCTGGATGAAGCCACGTGGTCATTCTGGAGTCTTCTGGAAGCTTGGACCGTTACAATTAGGCACGTGCAGGAAATTGAGCATTTGAAACCATGGAGCCGCCGCGGATCCGCGGCGCAAGCCGGCTGCGGCCGCGGATCCGCGGCTCAATGCAGGCCTTGGGGCTTGGAACTTCTGGGCTTTTCTGATGCTGACTTTATGTATATTTTCTGATATGTTGATTTTCCAAATGAGTCCCTGATCACTGCCAGATCTCTTGCCTTTGAGTTGGCGTATTTTATCAGCATTGTTTCACAATTTTTGCTCGGTTTCTGGAATTTCCTGCACAGACTCCGAAACAAGTGTTACGCAATACAGGGATGATGCGATGCCATGAAATGCAGTCAATTTCCTTAGAAATGTCGGTTTAAAAGTCTAACACATGCAATCTGATATTTAACGACTGATTTGCTAATATGTGAAATATGAATACCGAACACTTCTAAATGAGTGCAAATGATAGGGAAATTGCCGTGTTAAAAATACATTATTTTCGATTCATCAAATTCCCCCAAACTTATTTTCGATCGTCTCGAGCGAACTTTTTATTAAAAAGAGAAGGAGAAAATAAAGAAAGAGAAAAACTAACTAGCACACTTTCGTAGGCAACACGATTGCACTGAGCACGTGCAACAAGCCTTTAAACCTCTAGGTGTCCCTAGTAGGAGGAGTGTTGTCTCCTGAGGGTTTTCAGCGGATTGCACCCACAAAATCCGATAATAAAAGAAAGATCATGAATATTACATTTAAAGAAAAGAATTGTAAAAGAAAAGCCTTGAAAATTAGGGTTTTTAACTAAGCTAGCTTTTCGGTTGTCATGAGCCCTATCTTAATGGTCATGAAAAGATGTCAGAAATCACGTCCTCCCTCAATAAAACATCGTCTTATTCTTCATTCCTATCTTTCTTCCAAACATCGATCATATAACCCTGCGTGTGTGTAAAGACATCCCTACACCCGGAGAATTCAATTCAAGCTATCATACTCTTGCCCATCAGCCTCAGTACTTTTTAATTAATGAATATTTAGATGAGATTGCTCACACACTTTCATGCGACCGTTAATACTTCTTGAGGTACTAACCGACCGATTACTTATGTGCTTGCTTACTTGGTGTATCTTCCTCGTCTTGCACCACCTCAGGCATAGCAGTGACTCCCAGACCAGTTGGCCTTAAGGCACTAGGTGAAGAAGCACCCTCGCTATACATTTTTATTGCCCTTGGTGATAACAAAACCAGTGTCCATTTTTCTCACCACTTTATATTTTTCATTCTTTTTCTTTTTATTTCCTTCATACTTTTGGCTTTAAGACAAGAGCATTTCAAGGTATCCTCTACTATCCCAGGCTTCAAGACGTGTGTAAGTGCGAATAGCAGGGTAGCAACGTTCAAAATGTTTGGCTTCCAGAATAGAAACTATTTTTCAGACTTATTTTTATCCTCAGATTAGTGACGTCCTTCATCTTACTAACCCTTGGGACAACGGCTCATAACTACTTATTACTAGTTCGTATAAGAAAACTTTTAATTTTCTTAGTTTTCTTAATTTTTTTCTAATCTCATGGATGTAATTGTTCACTATCTAAACTTTTATTATCTTATTTATGTACAAAAATATTTTTATAGTTTTGAAAAAAAATTTAAATTTTTTATAGGTTTTTGAAAATGTTTTGTGCTTATGCAAAGTATGATGCAAATGATGCGAAAATAAGCACAAACCTCCCCCAAACTTGTTTTCAACAGTGTCCTCACTGTTGCCATCTGCTATATCTCGAAAAATCTGTAAGCCTGGGAAGAATTATTAGTGGGGGCAAAATATATAAGTGAAGAACCTCCCCCAAACTTATTTTTGGCTCATCATTTTGTAAAAATTTTCTTTTGTTTTCAAGAGCCAGAAAAATGCACCCCCCCCAAACTTGAGTTATGCAATGTTAAGCTTTGAAAATCACATGAGGGAGGTCAAAAATCATTGGTCGATGCCAAGCTTTGCAAAGACCGAATGTCAACACCAACCATTCAAAATTTTTATCAATGCAGTGATCTGGTTGGTGGAAGAAGAAGTGGGGAAAGGTCAGGTGGTGGAAGAGAGTGTGTGTGCGTCTCATTTTGGAGAGACGATGCAGTGAATGTGATGGATTACTCGCATTCTTTTTACAATTCAGAAGAAGGGGTGGAGGTTCAATTTCAATGATTGGGACATGATTCATCTCAACACCCGTGTCATTTAAAAATGCGAGTTCATCAGCGAAGATCTCCTCAAAAGTTCCATCTATACCCCAATGAATAATATCATCACAAAGTGCGGGGTGATCTTCAGACTCTAAGAACAGTTCATAATCCGTGTTAATTGTTGACCCGGACATCTCGGTGGAAGAGTCCGTATGTGTATGATACATAGTTGGGACAAACAACAACATATGAAAAGAGTCAAGATCAGTATCAGGAGGATCATCAAATTCGCTGCTGTCGACATCCATTAAGTCGACAGAACATACCTGAGCAGTAGGTTCGGAGGGTACACTTCCCAACTTGTAAATGTTCAGCTCTATTGACCTATTCCCGAAGGATAGGGTCATAGAACCGTTACGACAGTTGATTATTGCATTGGAAGTGGCCAAAAAGGGGCGACCTAAAATCACCGGAATTTGATTCCGTGGGTTCGCTACAGGCTGTGTATCAAGTACAATAAAATCCACAGGGAATACAAATTCCCCGATTTTTATTAACACATCCTCCAGTTCACCCCTAGGTTTGGTGATTGATCGGTCAGCCATCTGGAGAGTTATGCTCGAGGGCTTTAACACTCCAATACCTAGTTGCTCGTATACCGAGTAAGGAAGTAAGTTAACACTAGCGCCAAGGTCAAGTAACGCACGGTTGATGTGTTTCTCCCCAATAGAAATGGAAATAGTATGACAGCCAGGGTCCTTACGTTTCTGTGGTAATTGTTGGGGAAAAGTCGTGTCTACAGTACTTGACATGAATATTTTTTTAAGCACTCGAGTCTTCCTCTTCCTAGTGCATAAGTTCTTAAGAATTTTCGCATAGGACGGAACTTGTTGAATAGCATCTAGGAGAGGGATGTTAATGTTAACTTCCTTAAACATGTCAACAATCTTCTCCATTTTGGCATCATGTTTCGTGGGCCTCAACCTATTTGGAAATGGAGCTCTATCAATAAGTGTTGGGTCCAACATTTGTGGAGAAGTTTGTGGGGTTGGAAAAGATGAGGTGGGTGGAGGGTTCGAGCCTTTGGGAACACGGAGAATAGGCTCGGAAGAAGAAGGTAAGTTAGACGAAATAGGGTAAGAAGTAGAAGTGTGAGTGGAAGTGGAAGTGGAAGCCGGGGTGTTAATGATCAATTCATCATTATCAATTTGTTCACCCGAATGATTGTCTAGCACTCTTCCATATCTCAACGTTGTAAAAGCGTCCACATTAGTGTAATGTGAAGGTCTAGGATCAGGTACGGGTTGAGATGGAAGATTCCCTTCTTCTCTAGCACTTATTTCGGCTGTTATTCGTTCAATTTGTGCTTCCATTGATTTGATATTCTCATTTTGAGTGAGAATGATCTTTATCATATTATCGATGGAAGATTGAAAACTTGCCGACTCTTGGATGGATTGTTTCATGAAAGTAACCAAGGTTTGCACCAGTGCAGAGATATTATCAGTACCGGCCAATTGCAAAGAGTTTTCATGTAGTGCAAAAGTGTTGGCAGGATTTTGAAAATTTTGCGGTTGGAAGGGGTGCTGACTCAATTGAAGTGGTGGTTGCTGTTGTGGTGGAGGGACCCTTTGAAAATTGTTTAGGATTGGAACCGTGTTTTGAGATTGTGATTGGTTCCAAGCAAAGTTCGGGTGATTCCTCCAATCTTGATTATATGAGGAAGAAGAGGGATAGTTTCCAGGTCTTTGCTGAAGTGCAGCATTAGTGTGACCTTGAAACGGTATATTCAAAGGACATTCTTCCGTCAAATGTGAAGGGTTTGAACAGCAGCCACACACGGTTTTGGAAAGTGTGGATTGGTTTAGGGAGGCTGAAGAGATTTTGTTTTCTATAGCGTCGAGTTTCCTTTGTATTGCGGCCATTTCGGCTTTCATGGTGACGGAAACATCGAGCTGATTGGCATCTTCCCTAGGTGGTGGTGGTCTAACATTTTCCCATTGTGATATGTTTTGAGCTAAATCTTCTAGGTATTTCCAAGCTTCACCATCAACTTTAGATAGGAATTGGCAATGACACATGGTTTCAAGCATCTGTCAAGTAGTGAGATCAATACCCTCATAGATAATTCGACACAAATCCCATCTGGAGATTCCGTGATGAGGGCATTGGATAAGAAGATCCTTGAACCGTTCAAAGCATTTCCAAAATGGTTCATTGGGAAGTTGGGTAAATTTAGAGATTTCGCTCCGAACACAGGCGGTCTTGTGATTGGGATAAAATTTCTTAAGGAATGCTGCAACGAATTCGTCCCATGTTGAAATAGAATGTGCGGGTGTGATGTAAAGCCACTTCTCGGCTAAATCGCACAAAGTGAATGGGAGAAGACGTAAACGCAGAGCATCCAAAGACAGTTGTGAATTTCCCATCAAAGCACATACGTTTTCAAATTTGGAAATAAACATGTATGCGTTTTCAGAATCAAGACCGTGAAATTTGGGTAACAGTTCGATGAATTGGGGGTTGATTTCAAAATTTTCCCCGTTGGCAGGTGGTATAGAAAGACAGGTGGGAAGGCAAACACGTGTAGGATAACACCTCTCTTGGAGAGAGATGCGTGGAGGATTCTGCGCACCTGCGGGCGGTGGCAGAGTGGTGTTAAAGTTTGATGGATTTGGGTCCATCACGGTCGTGGTGGGTGGTGGGGGAGAAGACGGAGAATTACCGACTCTGGGTCGATAAAAGAAACGCGGACAAGACGGGAAAAGGGATCCCGTGTCCAGCCTAACATTGTGCTAAATGGTTGTAGCACAAGTGGCAGCGTTGGTATAAATAGGGGAATGAATGAATGTGATTGGTGTTTGTCTTGAAAAATGGACGGATTTTTTTTTTTTTGAAAAAATGATGCGAACACACAAATGCAACAAGCAATACCCTAAAATCTAGTGGTCACCTAGGTCAGGCTCTAGACCGCTTCTAACTGCCAAAAGACAAGTCGCAGGATCAATCATCTACTGCCTCTTTGTCTCCCTGTGGCCGGATAAGTGCCAGGTAAGTGGGAAGGTACTCCACTACGTAAGTAGTGGGCCTAATTAAAAACCACTAGCCTTAGACACACTCGCCTTAGGCACCACAAGAAAACGCGGATAAGCAATGAATTACCCACGGCCTTCTCTTGTCCTAATTGAGCGCGACAGTTCTTAGAGTCTTCTCTAGATTTCTTTTAGTTAATGTGGGTCAATGCGGATGCAAGTTTTGCGATTTTCGGGGCCTAGGAAGGGTAATGAAATCCCCACCTAATTTGGATTTGGCCGTGCCCCTTAATATCCGTATTTAGAATGCAAACAACCAAGAAACAAAATCACGCACAAATTTACTTTTGCAATTTGCGAGCTGCGATTATTTGCAAAGAAACCTGCACAAAATGTTAGTTGGAGCAGATGAGGGGGGAGATAAGAAAGTGAGAAGCTTACAGAGAAAGTTTGGTGCAGTGATGACTTAGAGTTGCCGCGGAACCGCCGCACTAAGGGGTATTGGCCGCGGAATCGCAGTTGTGTGAAGAGATCTCTGCAAAAAAAATTTATCACAATGCTCCTGTTGCTCCCTTTAGCTCTCTGGAATATTCACAAAAATTTTATCCAAGCTCCAATGATTCCAGATTTCCTCGCAATCAAATCACAACACACGTATTAGGGTTTGTGCGAGTTTAGATCTAAAAATTATAATGGAATAAATTTTTCAACTCAAATTTCAAAATACGAACAATTAGCGCACTATCCCCGGCAACGGCGCCATTTGATTTGAATGATTTTCCATTGTGTTTGTAGAAAATTGTAAAGAAATCACAACCAAAAATATTTGACCGCAATCAATAACGGTGTCGAATGTAGCGCGTTAGTAAGTGCGGATCGTCCACAGGGAAAGTGTAATCGTTCGTCTTTTGAATTAGATGAGTCGAAACTTTAAAGAAAGAAAAGAAAACAATTCATGATTTGTATTTGAAGTTCAAGAATTAGAAAATCTAGATCTAATAAAAAGAAAAAGATAGAATCAAGACTTGAGAGTTTGATGATTTTTCCAAACCAAATATCAAGAATCTAAATGAGGCTCGTAGGAATCGATCGGATCTATAGATGTGATGAGATCTAATGATTTCATATTCTTATCCTTTAACAAATTGATACTAGATCGATGATGATTCATCGAGGTTAAGGATCTTGCGAAGAAGCTAGGGTTTCCTCGTCTTATCCTTTATCCTTTCAATAAATCTCATTCAATTTCTAGCTTCTAGTTAATCAAATGATCAATTGTTGTTCTCTAGTTTCAAGTGAACACAATCAAGAAAGGATCATCTCGAAACTAGGTCATTAATCATTTGATTCACTAGAATTTACAATCGTTATAGGATTTAAGAATTGTAAAAAGATCTAAATCATCATCATTCTATTGATCGTCTCGACTCCTTTACAAGCGGAGTTTTACTCAAACATCACAGCAAGAACCACAATCACAAATTGAGATCTAATCATGATGTAAGAATTAAAACAAAGCAAGATTAAAGAATTTCACCTTTTATTTATATCAACAATTCCGTTACAATCACTCAAGAACTACAAGAGGAGGAACTCGATCGTCGATTTGGCTTCGCTCGTCTCCTTGAGTCGCGGATCGGCTTGGATCACTTGCTCGATTGAAGATCGGCTTGGCTCCTAAAAGGTTGAAGGCTTCTTGCTTGATTTGGTACTCGGGATCTTGAATTTGGAATTGGATTTAGAATTTGGGGCTACAAGATGTGTCACTCAACTTGTAGATAGGGGGATGATGGAGAGATGAAGAATTGAACTCCATAACCCTAGATCTAGGTTTCCTTTTATAAGCCATCCAAAATCCTAGATCTAGAATTCAAATTTCAAATTTCCCTCTAATATGAACAACTTTTCCCTCCAAAATGAACTTCCTCATTTGAATTTTCCCTCCAAAATGAACTACCTCATTTGAATTTTCCCTCCAAAATGAACTACCTCATTTGAATTTTCCCTCCAAAATGAGGTTGTTAGAAAGAATCTTCTAAAAGAAGTTTGTTGGAGGGAATATTCTAGAATGAGCATGTTACAAGGAGGCTTCTAGAAGAAGGTTGTTATAAGGAGGCTTCTAGAAGAAGTTTGTTGGAGGGAATATTCTAGAATGAGAAATATTCTTGGGTAAGGTTGTTAGGCCGAGCCTTCTGGATGAAGCCACGTGGTCATTCTGGAGTCTTCTGGAAGCTTGGACAGTTACAATTAGGCACGTGCAGGAAATTGAGCATTTGAAGCCATGGAGCCGCCGCGGATCCGCGGCGCAAGCCGGCTCCGGCCGCGGATCCGCGGCTCAATGCAGGCCTTGGGGCTTGGAACTTCTGGGCTTTTCTGATGCTGACTTTATGTATATTTTCTAATATGTTGATTTTCCAAATGAGTCCCTGATCACTGCCAGATCTCTTGCCTTTGAGTTGGCGTATTTTATCAGCATTGTTTCATAATTTTTGCTCGGTTTCTGGAATTTCCTGCACAGACTCCGAAACAAGTGTTGCGCAATACAGGGATGATGCGATGCCATGAAATGCAGTCAATTTCCTTAGAAATGTCGGTTTAAAAGTCTAACACATGCAATCTGATATTTAACGACTGATTTGCTAATATGTGAAATATGAATACCGAACACTTCTAAATGAGTGCAAATGATAGGGAAATTGCCGTGTTAAAAATACATTATTTTCGACTGATCAGATATCAAAACACGCAAAAAGATTTTTGAGCGGCGAAATTTGCAAAGAATCCTGCAAGAAAAATCAGAATATTGGATCTTAGAGGAGAGAGAAAGATATTAGAAAATTACCAGAGGATTTTGGCGCTTCAATTCCACCACTCCGCCGCGGTTCCACCGCCAATTCCTTCTTTTCGCCGCGGTTCCGCCGCACTATGGAGGGTTCTCTTGCTGAATTTTCTTCAGAGCATCCCTATGCTCCTCTGGGATATGTTGAGATTATCTAACCCTCTGTTGGCTTGCTCCAGTTACTCCAGAATCCCTTGCAAAACTCGCACAATAATCGTTAAATACACAATATGCGGTTTTGGTTCTCGTTTATAATATGTTTGCTGGATTTTATAAGAAATCAACCCGAATAACTAGAAAAAATTACAGCCGTTTCCCCAGCAACGGCGCCGTTGATTGATCGTTTTACTGAAAAGTGTGTTGTAAATAACCGAAATCAAGACGGTGTCGCTAATAGCTAGCCACGATGAGTACGGGTCGTCCGCAGGGAAACGTGAACCTTTTTCTTGCTTTAGACGAGTTGATTAAAGAAGGGTGATTTTTTGTCGTTACGGATATAAGATTTATAAAGAGAAGGCTTGTAGGGTTCATATGACTTAGTAGTAATGGATGAATAATTAAAAATGACTCTTTTTATCTTTTAAAAGTTTAAAACTAGATCGATAATGATGAATGTAGATTAGGGTTTTCTTGGAAGAAACTAGGGTTTCCCCACTCTTAACCCTTATCCTTGCATTGATCTCTATTCATGTCTAGCCCCTAATAAAACAAGTGTTAAACGAATCTCGAATCGTGGTCGTGACTATCAATAAATTGGTAGCGCGCCCGATAAGGATGTCAATATTTATTTTGCTAAAGTTTATAGACTTCAAAATATATAAAAGATGTTAAAAGATTTTATCATCCATTGATCTACCCTAGCCTACGAACCCTAGCAAGCTAGGAATTACTCTCTCATGTTTAAAGTAGAAGAAAGGATAAAGAAGAGTGAAAACATGATTAAGATGCAAAAAGTAAATGCGGAAATTAAATGCAAAAAGAATAATAAAAACACTACCTTTATGAATCAACTATTTCATACAACTTGTGAAAGTAGTGCAAGTCCACATTACCCACCCCGGTGCTTACGGGGAGGCGGAAAGAGTAAAAAACGGATTTTTAACACAAGGTAACATGGACTAAAACTAGAGGAAGAGGGAGAGCTTAGCATGAGAGAGAAAGAGCAAGAGAGAATGAGCAAGAATAACAACCATGCTCTCATATGAGAATAATAATACTAATAATAACTAAAGAAAATTGTGATGGTTAGTTGAAACGACCATTATCATTTCACATTTAATGCAATTTGCAAGAATCAAGAAGCATCTTGCAAAAGAAATGATCATGGTCAAATGGTCAACAAAAGTCAAATGGTCAACCAAAATCAAATGGTCAATCTAACCATGGCACAATTATCCTTAATTAATATTATTAATCATATTTCTCATTCTTATTAGGGTTTAGAAAAAGTCAACTGTCAAAAACCCTAATGAGATTCCTCTGCCTCTGTCAACTGTGCATACACACCCGCATCCGTGTTCCGAGGAACACGAATACAATGAGACAAAACCAATCCCAAAACAAATACGAGGATCTGGCTTAAACCAAAGCCCGCTAGTAATAACTGCCCGGACACCAAACGTGCACAAGTGCGCGGATGTGAACGAACCCCGTCGCAAAACCATGCGACCTCTACTCTGTTTTACCCAAAGGCGAACAGCCCTCTGTGTGGGACTCTAAAGACTCGACACTATGCTAGCAGTGGGTTTAACCACAGGCCGCAAGCGGTACTAGCTGTACGTAACGGTCCCCAGGTAGATGCCGATAAGAAGACCGATGAGGTGAACCCATCCGAACTCCTACTGAGCCTGAATGTGACAATCTCCGTAGAGTCCGGTCTGTTCGTCTGAGAGTATCGCATGTCGGGCCTAGGGGGGCGGTAAACGTCAGTCCCCAAATAGTGGTACAAGTCGTGTCCGAGTGTAGCCCAGAACACCCTGAGAAAACACTGGAAACGCTACCAGTATATCTCGCTTGTCCTGGCCAGGTACTTTGTGTAATTGCTCTCCTAGACACAACGCGATATCAACTCCCAATACCGGGAGAGACGAATCCTGTCTAACCGTCACTGCCTCCAAGTGCTTCGGGACTGCACCCAACTACTACCTGTTTGCGCGACTCATTTGAGCCGTGGTAGGGTAGTGATTTGATCTCAAAAACTTATCTATTACCGCAATCAAGAACGGCGTCGCATGAAGCTAGCCGGTGAGTACGGGTCGGTCCACAGAGATGTTGTGAATCTCCTAATCGCGCTTACGAGTTAATTCCGAAGGGTGATCGGATTGATTATTAAATCTAAAAACCTAATTATTCTATACTACGATTATCTAGATCTAGTCTTGCTGGGGTTAGGTTTAGGGATGGTTTGGAAATGCAAGTAAATCTCAACGCTTTCTATACCCGAATGAAGATCTATGAGGAGTTATGGTAATTATCAATAAAAGGGATTAGATCCATTCGGGAAGGTGTTCCTTCCTGTAGTTTCTTGTCCTTCCTTTAGAGATCCTTACCCTAACCTCCATGGAAAATGCGCGCAACCGGGCCTTTATACTACGGTGTCATCGTTACCTCGAGGGGTAGGATGCCGTAGGGCGTGGTGTGTGCGTGTATGCATGGAGTCCTATTAAAAATATATTATGGGTAAGAAAGGGATGAGAGATCTCATATCTCAAAAACCTTCCCCAAAGCTAACTCTAAACAATTATCTACGGCAGTGAATTAAATCTACCTAGGGCAAAGAATTAAAATCTAAACTAAAGCAATTAAATAAATCTACTTACAGATGGCTCTCTCCAATTATCAACGCAGGTTTGTCAGATCTGAATTTCTGAATTGAAAAGAGGCACCGATGCTCTCCATAAAGAAATCTGTATTTTAGTATTAAAAGGAGGCATAAGAAATTACAATGATTTGGATTCTATTTATAGGAGATAGAAACCCTAGGTTACATTTTGATCCGCATGTCTAAATTTACAAAAATACCCCTAGGAAATATTTTCAGCGCAGCACCAACATTTTAGTAAAAAATTCTACGAGTCCGGGCACTAGACGGCCGCGGAACCGCGGCATTGGTTGGCTTGGGCCGCGGTTCCGCGGCCCATTAATGAGATCTGTGGACTGTATTTTGTGGGTTGATTCTTGGTACTTTGGGCTTTTTATTTCTTTAGTTCTTTTCTCTGTTTGGCTTCTGGTCTTCTCCAGATCTTTCAGTGAAACTTTTAGTGGTCTTTTAACCATTTGCCTTGACATTTTGGACCTTGCGTTGCCTTGTTAATTGTGAATTTTATCTTTGATGTAGGCTTGATCAAGAGTCTTCTGTTTGTTGGTCAAAGTCCACTTTTTCATCGTATTTACATCGTTTTCACTGTTTTCTGTCCAAGAACCTGTAACCTGTAACATGTAGCAGACATGCGTCAAAAGCACCTGTTTATTTATAAAAAGAATAAGAATGGGGAATATAATAATGCAATATTATGGTGTGAACAGGTAGTAATCTAAGAACAGTGGGAACACACTCGAGGTGAAGTGACAGTGTCAAGTCAACGGACTAAGCTGTACTCATGTCACCTGGGAACTGATAACTGACGATAGGTATAATACCAACCAACAGTTCCCAGTGAGTCCTGTCCAGTGTACTCGTAACCTAACGAACACCCGCATACTATCTCCAGTACGACGTACTAATGGCTGTGGGACAGAACATCTCCCCTGCTAGGATGAGAAGCGCCTACGCTAGTCTACTCCGGAGTATCGATACCCCGTCTCGATAATCCTACGAGTAGGGACCTGTATAAGGATGTGCTTGTAGATTACCCAGCCCCTACTAGTGTGACTGCCATCACAACGCTGGTAATCAAGCAAAGATCCTAAGGGCTCCACTAATATCTATAGGCGATATGCTAAAAGAAATACATGCACATATTAAAGTAGAAACAAACCAAGTAGCATACTACCATTTTGAGAAAGATTGTCTATACAACTGTGAATATCCCAAGCTTCCGTTAAGTAATATACAAACTAGTATGATACAGTAATGGCCTCTAGGGCATATACACTAACAATCTCCCACTTTCACTAGAGCCATGTACTGGCGTATCGAAGACCTATCATCTCAATCAGCCGCTCGAACTGAGTCTATGGTATGGCCTTCGTGAATGGATCTGCAGTGTTATCTTCTGTAGCAACCCTCCGAACCTTGATCTCCCGGCGATCCACGCTCTCCCTGATCAGGTGATACCGCCTCAAGATGTGTCAGGACTTCTGATGGGACCTGGGTTCCTTTGCTAAAGCTATAGCCCCGTTGTTGTCACAATACAGAGGTATTGGATTAACAATGGACGGAACCACCTGAAGTTCTGTCAAGAACTTCCTCATCCAGACGGCTTCTTTTGCAGCATCAGATGCTGCGATATATTCCGCTTCCATCGTTGAGTCAGCAACGGTTTCCTGTTTGGAACTCTTCCAACACACCGCCCCTCCATTGAGGGTAAAGACATAACCCGACATGGATTTGGAGTCATCCTTGTCACTCTGGAAGCTGGAGTCAGTAAAGGCCTCCATCTGGAGGTCTTTTCCGCCGTACACCAAAAACATATCCTTAGTCCTTCTCAGGTACTTCAGAATGTTCTTTACCGCTATCCAGTACTTCTCCCCAGGGTTTGACGGATACCGGCTTACTACACTCAGTGCATAAGCTACATCTGGTCTGGTACACAACATCGCATACATTATAGAGCCTACCGCAGAGGCGTAGGGTATAATAGACATGCGATCCCTTTCCAAATCAGTCTTGGGAGACATCTCTTTGGAAAGGGTGATCCCGTGACAAGCCGGTAAATTACCACGCTTGGAATCTTCCATACTAAATCTTTTCAGTATGGTGTCGATGTACCTGGACTGTGAAAGTCCTAATATCCTCTTGGACCTATCATGATGGATCCGGATCCCCAGAATGTAAGAGGCATCACCCAGGTCTTTCATAGAGAACCTGTGTGACAAGAACCCTTTGACAGATTGTAGCATAGGAATGTCATTTCCTATCAAGAGAATGTCATCCACGTATAAAACGAGGAATACGACAGTTCGTGCTACAATTTTACTAGAAATACATGGTTCATCTGGATTTTTGATAAAGCCAAATTCTTTGACCGTCTCATCAAAACAGATGTTCCAACTCCGCGATGCCTGCTTCAGTCCATAAATGGACTTAAGCAACTTGCACACCTTTCCGCTGCTCCCACTCTGAATGAAACCCTCTGGCTGGTCCATATAGACACACTCCTCTAAATTTCCATTTAGAAAAGTGGTTTTTACGTCCGTCTGCCAAATCTCATAATCGTGGAAGGCGGCAATGGCAAGAAGGATCCGAATGGATTTGAGCATAGCCACTGGAGAAAAGGTTTCGTCATAGTCCAAACCAGGTCTTTGACGAAAACCCTTTGCAACAAGTCTAACCTTATAGGTTTCAACCTGTCCATCTACACCAATCTTCCTTTTGAAGATCCATTTGCAGCCTACGGGTTTTACCCCTTCTAGAGCAACGTTCAAAGTCCATACTTTGTTGGTGTACATGGACTCCATCTCGGTCCGCATTGTATCCAGCCATTTTACCGAGTCAGTGCTCTGAATGGCCTGCTGGAAGCTAGTCGGCTCATCATTATCAATGATGCAATCCTCTCTATCCCCATCTATGAGAAAACCGTAGTATCTCTCAGACGGATGAGACTGCCTACTACTCCTGCGGAGTGGTGCAGGAATGTCATATTCTTTCGAACCTTCTGGTTCTACTAAGCTTTTGGTAATAGCTTGTGGTTCTGGAATTTCTTCCAGTTCTATTGCGCTCCCACTTATCTGATTTTCAAAAAATTCAGTTTCCAAGAAGCAGGCATATCGAGAAACAAAAACCTTTTGTTCCTCTGCGTGATAGAAGAAATATCCCTTGGAGTTCATTGGATATCCCACAAACTTGCACTGTACTGAGCGTGCCTCGAGTTTGTCCGTATGCTGCTTTTTGACAAAAGCTGGACATCCCCATGTCTTAATGTGTTTAAGATAGGGTTTCTTCCCACTCCACATCTGATATGGTGTGGTAGGCACTGACTTAGTTGGAACCCGGTTCAAAAGATATGCAGCTGATTCTAGTGCATATCCCCAGAAAGATCGTGGCAACTCAACGTTACTCATCATGGAACGTACTATATCCAATAGGGTTCGGTTCCGACTCTCCGATACACCATTATGTTGTGGGGTGTATGGAGGAGTAAGTTGAGAGAGAATTCCATTCCCTTTTAGCTAATCCAGGAACTCGGTACTCAAGTATTCACCACCTCGATCAGATCTTAGTGTCTTGATACTTTTGCTCGTTTGTTTTTCTACTTCATTCTTGTATTCCTGGAATTTTTCAAAGGCTTCAGATTTATACTTCATTAAGAAGACATGTCCATACCTTGAAAAATCATCCGTAAAAGTAATGAAGTAAGAATAACCACTTCGCGCATGTGTAGACATTGGACCACATACATCGCTGTGTACGAGTCCCAAGAGCTCGCTTGCTCTTACTCCGTGTCCAGTGAACGGAGTCTTTGTCATCTTTCCTTTGAGACATGATTGACAAGTTGCATATGAATGATATTCGAATGGATCCAAATATCCATCTTTATGTAACTTAGTCAACCTTATCTCATTGATGTGACCCAGTCTACAATGCCATAAGAAAGCATGATTTAATTCTGGAGACTTTCTTTTGTGTGTATTTTGGATATTGAAAATCTGTGGTTGGTTCAATATGTATATACCGTTGTTGAATGTACCCGACCCAATCAAAACATGATTAAGGTGAATGTTTACAACATTGCTTACAAATGCAAAATCATAACCTTCTTTAGACATTAAAGATACAGATATGATATTACAAGTCGCACTGGGTACAAAATAACAGTCGCGCAAAATCAAAACATGTCCATCTGTCAATCCCAAGTGATAGTCCCCAACGGACTCAGCATCCATGCCTGCTCCGTTCCCAACTCTGAGGGTCATATCACCTGCCTTCAAAACCCTACGCCTTCTCAGTGCCTGCAAAGAATTACAGATATGAGATCCCGATCCGGTATCCAATACCCAGGAGGTAGAGTTGATTGATAGACAGTTTTCAATAACATACACACCTGAAGCCGAAGCAACAACTTGCTTCGAGTCCTGGTTCTTGGCCTTCCAAGCCCTGCAATCTTTCTTCCAGTGTCCTTTCTTATGAAAATAAAAGCACTCTTCCTTCCCCACAAGTTGTCCCGCTACCTTTGCTACCTTTGCCTTTCCCTTGGCTTCCACTTTACTAACACCGCCCCTTGGTTTGGTGGGGGACTTCTTCTTCTTTTCTTTGGCTTTCGCCTTGGACCTAGAAGAAGAAGGTCCTCCAACAGACAAAGCGGGTGTTACCCTTACTTTCTGTAGGGTGCCCTCTGCACTCCTCAACATGTTGAGGAGTTCCGGAAGTTCAACTTCTTTTCCTTGCATGTTGAAGTTCAGGATAAACTGGGCGTAAGTGGAAGGAAGGGACTGGAGAATCAAGTCAGTGTAGAGTGTTGGAGATAGCGCCCTCAGAGTCAATTATTAGGTCACAGGTACGTGATTGCAATGATTGATGGAGGACCCATCCCGGTAGGACAGTCTTACTCGAGATGATAGTATGATATCTGGTTTACCTTTATCATCGTGTATTGTTTTAGGTGACCTGACAAGTTGCTATTACACGTTGATAGAGCCCCTAGGATTCTTGCTTGACCACCAGCAGTATGAGGGCGATCATATAAGTGGGAGCTGGGGTCTATAAGCATATCCTTAAATGGTCCCTAGTCGTGTGAGTTTCGAGACAGGGCATCGATACTCCAGAGTAGACTAGTGTATACAGTCGAGACCCCGGCGAGGGGCGGTGGCCGGTCTCACAAGCCACTGGTGTCATTTGGATCACTTAAGATGTATACAGGTGCTCATTGGGTTATGAGTACACCGGACAGGACTCGCCGGGAACATGCTAGTTGGTCATATACCAGACGTCAGATGGCAGTTCCCTGGTGACATGTGTGCAAGTTAGTTCATCGACCTGGGGATCATCATTTGTCTCGTGTGAGTTCCCACTGTACTTTGATTACTACCCTACAACGGCTCAAAGGAGTCGTGCAAACAGGTTTTAGTTGGGTACAGTCCCGAGCCACATGGAGGCAGTGAGTGTATCTTCAGGGGTTCGTCTCTCCCGGTATTGGGGGTGAGGTCGTGCTGTGTCTAGGAGAGCCATTACACGAAGTCCTTGGCCAAGGCAGGAGATTTACTGGTAGGTATTCCAGTAGTATCTCAGGGTGTTCTGGGCTACACTCCGACACGACTTGTACCGCTTTTGGGGGTCTGACTTTTACCAATCCTCTAGGCCCGCCATGCGATGCTCATAGACGAACGGACCGGACTGTACGGATATTGTCACTGACAGGCTCAGTAGGGTTGTCAGGCTGAGTTCGCTCACAGACGTCCCTTTTAGTCAATACCTGGTAGCCCGTTACGTATTGGCTTATACCTCTGACGTGCTAGTGGTTAAATCCACAACCATGGTGTTGACGAGTCTTTAGAGTCCCCCACATTCTGTTACTCAGCTTTCGGGCGAAAGGTTGTAGAGGCCGTATGGAGATATGGCAAGGTCCGATCAGATACGTGCGGTATTGCACGGATCAGGATCGGACAGTTTGTACTATAGGCCGTATGGGTATATGGCAGGGTTCGATCAGATACGTGCGGTATTGCATGAATCAGGATCGAACGGATATTACTAGCCGGCTTTGGTATAAGCCGGATCCTAGTATAGTACAGTGTAGATTTTGTCTCATTGCATTTGTATTTCGGTCGGAATACAAATGCGGGTGTGTTTGCACAGTATCGGGATTTTCCTGTAATTTATTACGGGACCAGTTTTCTGGAGTTGCCAGTTTGCTTTCCGTTTCGGCCAATTTCCTTTGTTTCGTTCATTGGCCGAAGTTTGGTGGAGGAGGGCTTATTTGCATTGTTGCAAATAGGCAATTGTGGAAAGGGTCTTTTGCATATTGGTTGGATCATGATGGTTGCTCCATTGACCTTGACTTCTTGACTTCTTCATGATGGCTTGACCATTTGGAGTCATTATGGTTGTTTTTGGAGTGTTTTGTTTTTGTTTGTGATGATATTGTTTTGATCATCACTCATTATTCTTCCTTGCATGATAGCTCACCCACTCCCTTGTCTTTCATTGACTTCACTCCATTTCCCACCTACCACCATGAGGTATGGCCGGCCACTAGTGAGAGAGGGGCTCTTTCTCTTTTGAGTGGGGAGAAAAATGTTACTCTCATTCTTGATATATCACATTTTTCCTCACCTCTCTCCAAGTTCTTTTTCCTCCACCACAAAGGCATCTCCATGAACCCCAAAAATGAGACTTGCTCACTAGATATTCTACAGCAAATCTTGGGCACGTCGACTAGCCAGCTTCGTGCCCGAGTTGCCTCAGCATTGAGGTGGGAGCCCGTAAAAGAAGTAGGCGATGTGGTGCACTTCCGGCGACGAGGAGGAGACGGGACATTCCGCAGGAGATCGGGACGACGAAGAGAAGACCGGAGGACTCGGATCTGTCGGTATATCTCTCTTCCCCATCTTGTAGATAGCTAGGACTAGTTAGTGGTTCGATCCGGGTATTAGTGCGCGGCGGTTTGCCAGTTCAAGAAAATTTAAAGTTTATCACCGCTTCCGCATTTGGCAGTCGGATTGACGGCCGGGGCGCCGCCGTGCACTTACAGTGGTATCAGAGCCTCGCCATTAACTTAGTCTAGCTTGGTTTAATGTGTTTTGCATTTCCGATCGACCAAAATTCCAAAATCTACATTTTTGCTCGCGACAGTTTTCTGTTGAAATTTTTTGGTCTCCAAAAATTTTTCAGGTTGTATAAAATTGATGTACTGGAAAATCTAAGATCTCTGTAAAAATTCGATGAAGTGACTCCTCTGTGGGAGCGCGGAACCGCCGTAAAAATCCCCTTCTAGCCGCGGTTCCGCCGCACTACTTTGGATTCGCTGCACCAATTTTTTACAGAGGCTTTCTGGGGTGAAAATAGGGGTTTTAGAATAATTACATTGGGCCCAGAATTTCTTGATCTGCTACAGTAATGCTTGGGGGCCCACTTGTTAAAATTTGATTGATCGGATATTTTAAACATATTATTTCACGGTATTTACATTATATCTGCGACCGTGAATGTCACTTGATCGATAAATCCGGTCTAACTGCTATAGCCCGGTTAGACGGATTTGCGAACGTGACTTTCACGTTGATGTTCTATGTATTGCTGTGATGTTGCGGATCGGTCGTGGGGGATAGCCTGGATGCAATGCTAGTACAGTTTTGTTGTATTATGTACATTTGATATTGCGGGGCGAGCGTCCGACGTGTGGACTGCCGTCACTGCCTGTTTGTATTATTTTGGGGCACGACCTGGTTGCGGTCGATGTACCCGTTGTATGTATATTTTACTTTCTGTACTAGGGTTACCCCGCGGAGGGGTGCACGGATAGCCGGGTTCTAGAGGGCAACAAGCCCGCATCTCATGGCATTGAGACGGAGGGGGCTTCACTCTAGAATTGGCGGGCTATTCGCCGCACTCGTAGGGGGTACAGGTTGACCCAGGAGGGGTGCCCGAGTTACCGGATTCCGTGAAGTGCTGGGTGGTCCATTCACGGTGCTGAAGGGGGCTGCCTCGCTTCAGGTTTTGGCGGGTAACTTGCCGCGCCCGTAGGGGTCTAGGATTTCATTGCACAGGCTATCCACACGACCAGGGGAACGTCGGGTTTCAGTAGTGGCTCTGTGAAACCCGGGGATCCCAGATATCTGTATTGTTTCTGTGATGCTGTACATTTTCTGTGATGTTGCATTTTATTCACGCCTTGAGCGAATATAATATATTGGTATATATATTAGTAGATGTTGTATATGTTTTGCATCCGCGCTAGTCCAGTCCCCGCTCTGTCGTTAGTTAGCTAACCTAACGGGTAATGACGGGACCCAGTGGCGAATGCGGATGGCATATACGTACATCAGTATATTTTCGTTCTTTGTGGTGTGATCAATTGATGGGACTGCGTTGATTCGGATCAATACAAGTTAAAAACAAACCTAATCTGATGTTGTTGGAACACTTTTCAAAAAGCTGTTATTGCAAGGACGTTCACTTTTGTTTTGCATCGTGATATTCAGTTGGAATATCCTGCTCCTCAGTCGACGAGGCAAGGGCCGAGATCCCTTCACCGGGAGTGACCCCTTGGACAAAAAGTTTGCGTCAGGGCAATAACTTCACTATAGCCGATTACTTTTGCTTTGCACTGTGGTATTCAGTTGGAATATCCTGCACCCCATTCTACGGGGAAAGAGCCGAGATCCCTTCACCGGGAGTGACCTCTTTAGCGAAGGTTTTCGTCACTATATTTTTAAAAGCTATCAGTTCCTTCAACGATATCAAGTTCACTACGTTAAAGGTTTTCGCCAGAAACCATTCGTAGCCCTCCGTCGTTTCAGACGGGTAGCACGTAGTATTCATGCTATGTTTGTTGGCCTTCGTCAAGGCATAGTGTATGGTAGCTGCTTGTTGCCTTTCTGCAGCATAGATAGATGCGTTGGTTTGGGACAGTCGTATAGCCTTGTTGGCCTTCGTCAAGGGCTTGTGCGGGTGGGTTCAAATCAACCTGGAGAATGACGGGTAGAACTTGACATGTGACTTATGATTTGTTGGCCTTCGTCAAGGTCATAAGAGCATGGGGCAGAAATCACATCGGGAGTTTCAAAAGAACTGAAACTTGCCAGATATGCGCATACCTTCTGGAGTGTGACACCGTGAGCGGATTCCGTCACGTTGTCATGCGATGAGAGTTGGATCCCGATTCCCACTGATGAGTTAGTTTACTCCTCGGGTGACCCCGACTAATTCTTCTTTCAGGTTTGGAGGAGAATTTGAGGTACAGTGGGAGGATTCCAGATTAGATAAATTGGTAAACATTCTGATCTAGGTTAGAGTGCACGCTGAGTGTTTCTTTTCTCTCTCTCTTCGGCAGCGACCATTGACCCGACCCTAAGACTATGACTCAGTGACCAAGTTAACCGAACCTTCTTAAACACTGGCTTTTGGATTGTCAGAGTTGCGAACCTCATTGCCACTCCTACTTTTACCCTTTTCTCCAGGACACCCCGTATTACTACGAACGTCCACTTCCATTGGACAAAACCATCGTATGGTTAGATACGAACTCGAAGGAATTTATTCGAGGATGGTTTCCGGTTCTGGAGGAAACGAATAGGACTATTCAGTTGTCTTTTCCTTTTACCTTCTCTCAGGTTGCGAGTACTCCTTGGTTTAGGAGATAGTACACCTATTACGCAAATTGGATAGTCTTCTTCCAAACCTTAGGCTAGTGCCGAACAGTAGGGAATGAAGAAAACCAATTAGCCTAACGATGGTGTACAGAAGGTATTATGTAAAGACAAAGCAAGGGATTAGTAAGAGGGCAAAGTAAATTGCAACTGATATTCACGACCAAACCAAGTATTCCTTCGCCAATCCTAAATCACCTTTGTATTTCTCCAGGACACTCCGTATCACTATGAAGATCCACAGTTTATTGGATACTCCATCGTATGGTTATATACGAACTCGAAAGGAACTTGTTCCAGTTCGGGGATGGATTCTGGTTCAGGAGAAATAGGAATAAGATTTATTCAGGTGTCTTTTATCTTCACCTTCTCTCGCATTGCGAGTGTTCCTAGGATTAGGACAGTACACCCATTATGCTTATTGGATAGTCTTCTTCCAAACCATAGGCTGGTGCCGAACGGTAGGGAAGGAAGAAAACCATTTGGCCTAAGGGGTGTGCAGAAGGTAAAGACTAAAGACATATCAAGGGATTTGGAGAGGTGGCAGAGAATTACACGGTTACAGTTGTGAATCTGGGTAATGGAAGAGGCATTACTAGGAATACCAGGATACCCCATCGGAACATTTCAATGTTTCAGTTTCACTGTGTAATGTTAAAAGAAAACTGATTTCCCGATTAGACACTTGCTCCAGGGTATGTATTTACCAGGTATGATTCTCACATCTGTATGGTTTTACAGATGATGAGTGGGAGTAGGTTATTGGGAATTGGGTGATCATCCTCATTATATCGGGATTCGTTGTAATCGGTGATATTTGAGGAAATCACCTGGGCAGTTTGCCGGTCGGCAAATATTTGGTTTTGAATATCCGCTTTTATGCACCAATTTCAAATTGATATATCTGTACGTCTATTTTCATAGAGTGAGATATACCTTTCTGAAATTATGTCTACGACATTTACCTATATCAGTGGATGGTTAGGTAAGGAGCATTAAACAGCGGTGTAATTCTTCTTAACCATAAATACAGTTTTCAACCTACGACACACAGTGAATGAGTTATCAGACTCAAGGGACTTATACAGAGTATTGTATGTTGTTCAGGGTCCATCAGGACAGAGGGGTTGGTCCTCGTACTATATTCGGTTTACTTATGACTTCTCTAGTTTTTAGACAAGTGTTTCGTAGAAAACACAGGGTCCGAATTTGGAGAAGTAATAGGTATTTGAATAGAGTAGAGAACCAGGTATAGCAAGTATCGGGATTCTTCAAAAAGATCGAAGATGTAGATACTTGTGTATGGTATTCAGTTGATAGTAGTGATTAAGAGAAATTGCTTCTCTTTCAGGTTACTCATAATTGGAAGCATTCCTAAGTTGAGTAACGCTGATCGGCCTCCTTCCATTTAGTTGACATGCACTGGGGACAGCTGCATGATTTGAATCTGGTTCAATTAAATCAGTGCCTCTGTTTCTATATGGGATATAGAACAGTTCATATCTTAACGGTGTTAAGGTACGGGGAGTTGTCCGGCTTATGATTAAAACCAGACACTGGACAACTCAAGGCACGTTTCTGTAATGGCTGTTTGTGGGTTGACCCAGGCTATGACAAGGGTTGACTTTCTACCATCTGGATGAACAATAGCAATATTGTTCTAGACTCGCCACAGTTTTATTAAAAATGGATTTTTTCAGAAAACAGTAGTGGGAGTATGGTAGAACTGGAAGTGATTCCAGAACCACAAACGATTACTGAAGATTTGATAAGGAACCTAAAGATTCAATCTGGATTGACATTCAATTGGTCACTCCGCAGATAAAGTGGGTAACTTCAGGCACCCGAGAGGTACTCCGGTAGCCTCAAGGACGGTGACAGGGAAGTTCTTGTTTACCCACACTTGCCATTGCTGTTGTTCCAGACTGTGAGACCAGGCAGCAGGATGAGTATAGCGTCGTTCTGAACTCGCTTCAGAAGTGTACGTGTATATTACTCTGCCAGAGGGTTGTCATAGTCAGTGGGAGCAGCGGAAGCATTGGTGGACAAGTAGCTTATGTCTATTTATAGATAGCACATGTAGCGGAGATAGATCATCTATTTCTGACGTGACAGTCATGGGTTTAACTTCATCAGAATAGGGGATGGATCTGTTGAAAAGGTAGTAGGGTGTGATATCCTGGTATTTGGATGACATACACAGAGTAGGAAAAGAAACTCCTATACTACAATCGGTTATACTTTTGGTCGTCACACAGTGGTTTCTCCACAAAGGAAATGGATTTTATATCATACATACTGGTTACTAGATCTATGGTTTTAGATCTAGATTTGGGTGGTTTCCCAATCAGGGTACTTAGACAGCATTCTAAGAGTATTTAGAATGGACGACTCCTGGCACGGTGGTGTACCTGCAGGTAATGGAGTCACCCTCTCTAAAGGTGTCTTACAGACTAAAGTAGAGAGGGATGTGCATGATTGGCAGATCACTTGCTTAGGCAATTGAGTCAATCATGAGATGTCAAGTACCACACCAGACATTGTTCTTGCACTAGATGCAATATGTTGACATTTGATCCAATCCTGGAGAAACAGTCGGAAGCAGTTTTAGAACATAAGTAGATGTTCTAGGGATATGATAACGACAGCCTCATTCGGGAGACAGTTATCATTCCAGGCTTCCAAGTGTTGGATATATGTATGCCCTAAAGGCCATTATGTGATAGTTGATGTATCTATACATGTATATATATTCAGTTTGCATTCTTGCTCGACATGATAGTATGCTATTTGGTTCTTCTTTATCTGACATGTTGATTTGATCATGCTTTTATTCATTCATACATGCTGATAAAGCCCTGAGGATATCGGCTTGACTACTCTGATTATGATGCAGATCATACTAGTGGGACATCTGTAGTCTATAAGCATATCCTGGAACGTCCCTAGTCGTAGGTATATCGAGACGGGGCATCGATAAACCAGAGTAGACTAGCGTATATGATACTAGACCCATGTGATGGGCGATGGATGTTCCCACATTCATCGATGTTTGACATCAAGATCATATACGGGTGCTCAGTGCTGACTGGGTACACTGGACGGACTCACCGAGAACTCCTATATGGAATTATATCTATCGTCGGATAGCAGTTCTCAGGTGACACTGGTACAGGTTAGTCTGTAGACCCGAGATCGTCATGGAGTCTTGTGTGTTCTCCCACTGCACTTTGATTGCCACCCTACCACGGCTCTACTGAGTCGTGCAAACAGGTGGCCGTTGGGTACAGTCCCGAGACACACGAAGACGATGAGCGATAGGAGGGGTTTCGTCTCTCCCGGTATTGGGAGTTGATGCTGTGCTGTGCTCGACTGGTTATAACAGCAAGTCCCTGGCCAGGGCTGCTGAGATTTGCTGATAAGTGTTATCAGTAGTTTCTCGATCTGTTATAGACCATTCACCGACACGACTTATTGAGTTATTGGGGTCGACGTGACCATCCCTAGGCTCGATATGCAGCATATCTGATGAAGAGACCGGACTGTACGGTAGTGTTGCCGGATGGCTCGACGGGAGTTGTAGCAGGTTCGCTTGTTGTCTTCTGATCGTTCAATACCCGGGTGGCCGTTACGTTTAGCTGACCGCTTGCGGCTTGAGGGTACTTGATATGATCATTACCCTCTGCCGGCGTATTGACGAGTCTTAGAGTCCCACAGAGGAGTTACCCAGTCTAGGCGAAACGTTGTGGTGCGCATATGCGATATGCGCATGCACCCGATTGAAATGTGCGTATATGATACCGAACATTGATCGGGTGAACTGCTTTTGGTGGGGTCATATGAGATATGACCGGATTGATAAATCAAGTGTTGATTTATCATTTAACCATTAGTTTTCTCACTTAAAACCTTTCTAGGGTTTGATGGATGTATGCATGCATGCATGTGTTTCTTTCTTCTTTTCTAGTTTCATGCACATGTAAATGTGCATACATGTACACATACATACATCAAACCATCATGGTTGATTATATATGGAAATGGTGGCAATATAAGCCTCACACCATAGATTAAACAATGGATAATTATTTAATTTTGGTTTTAAAAAGAAAATGAAAAGGAAAGGATAATTATGCTAGTTTCTACATGCTTCTTCTAACCTAACCATGTTCACCTACCACTAAACCATGGTTATCCTTTCCTTTATCATTCTAAACCCAAGTTAAATTAATCATCTATCATTTAATCATGGTTAGAGTCAAGAAGGAATAAATATATATAGTGATATTTATTTCTTTTTGAAGCTTAACCTTATGGTTATCCTTTTATCTCTTGATAATATTAGCCACCATCTTCATCTTCCTTCATCTTTTCTTCTCTAGTCTTTTCTAGTGAGTGAAATACAACAAAAGAAAGGTTTTTGAAGTGAGAAACCCAACCACAACATCATTCTACACAAGCTTAGCCGCTTTGTTTAGAGTGTTCTTTTCGGTTTGTCGAAATTGCGAGCTTGGACGGAGTGCTCCGTGGTGGATCGTCGTGGACGCAAGGGAACATCGAGAGGACCTCGAATCAACACCCAAGACACCAAGGAGTCTAGAAAAGGGGAGCTACAAAGGTTGTAGCCTTCAAACCCTAATCTTTTCTAGCTAAAAGTTTAATAACCCTAATTTTCTAGGATCGATCCACTTGCATGTTAGTTTAGCACCTTAAAAATTATAACTTTGGGTCATTTGATGCTTCAAAACACTTCATAGGGTGCTATAATAACCTTACATTGGTATCAAAGCCGACCTAGAACATTAGGCGACGTTTTTACGAAGTGAAAACCCCGATCGGACAAAAATACCGCATTTTTAGGTGCTCTCTGGAAATTTTCTAAAACTTGACATTTTCCAGAATTAAAAATATGTAAAAATCATAGCAGGAAAATATAAGAATTACGGTAGAAAAATAATCCCATGAACAGTAGTTATAGCCGCGGAAACGCGGCCTAAGCTTGCTTAGGCCGCTGTTCCGCGGCCATACATATGAATTAGGGGATACTGTTTCTACAGTAATTCTATTTTCTGCATGTATAATTTTTTGGGTATTTTTAAACTGAATAAAGTTTTGAAAAATTCTGGAGATGTTTTTGGATTCATCGATTCGATCGGGACTTTCATTTCGTAGTCTTTCCGGGTAAATTAGAAAGTATTGAAGTGTTTGAACGAGTATCATTTACTCACTATTCACGGGGTTTAAATAATTTGGAAATACGTGCAAGTCTTTTTGCGGTGGTCCCTCTAGAAGACAACAAACCTTAACTCGATTATGTGACCGTCTCGAACTACCCTTTGAACCCTCGGGTTTGGGGCAGTACGGCGTGCCACATGTGAGGCGTTGGCTTGACCCTTCTACGGCTGGACCGCCGCTACTGTGTCACACTCCAAATTTTTTGAACCCTGCTCAAGTGTTGAGCTTTAGTGAATCTTGGGTGCTTGATTGTTCGTTCGAAAACTTTAATACTGTCTGTTTGTCTGGAATGTGATACAATTTGTGGAATTCATATGGTTTAGGCATGAAATACGAAAAATGTGATATTTCGCATTTATGATGTCTAAAGAGAATCTGGATTCCAAATATTGTAGTTTTACACTTTCTTTTCTGTGACCGTAAGTGTAGTATGTTAGATATCGCCGGTTTCGTTGCTATACATCAACGACAATCGGGGTACGCATACTTACTTACGTTGATGATATGTGATATTATGTGTTGCTGAGATATGATGTGCAGGATTGTCGCGATCGAATAGCCGGGGGGTTTTTGTGAGATGAGAGTTTTATATTTTCATTCATGTAAATTCAAATGTAATGTAATATTCTTTTATTTGGGGCACTTCCAGGTTGCGGTTGTGTCACCAGTGTTGTATATTATTTACTTTTCCGCATTATGATGGACCCAAGGAGGAGAGCACAGGTGACCGGGTTCTGGGGTTCAGTGGGAGGCCATCTCGAGGAGTCGAGACCGGGTCTCCTAAACTCCAGGATTGGTAGGGTCACTTGCCGCTCTCGTAGGGGTCCAGGGTGTGGGCTTGGCTATTCATCGCGACTGTGGAATCCGTATTTTCTATTCTGGCTAAATACTAAATACGGACGTCCTAGTATATCCCACGTTATATCTATATTTCTGCTGCATGTGTTCTGTGATATCTGAGACGAATGACATATTATATATATGATATATAGTAGACGTTGCTTATGTTTTACACCCGCGCTAGTCCCGTCCCGGTATGCCGTTAGTTAAGTAACCTAACGGTGCATAACGGAACATTGCGGCGAATGCGGATGGCATAAGCGTACGTGTTATTTTCGTTTCTTTTCTGTGATTGGCTTTAGGACTTAAATGATGGGATTACATTAATGTGATTAATGTAAAGAAAATAAACCTAAAAAGATTTGTAGAATCGGATTTGAAAACTACTCGGCTATTTATGAAAAAGCTACATTTCAAAACTGCGGAGCTTAAGCCACTCCTTTTGAAAAACTGTTTGATTCTACAACGATATCAAGTTCAAAGCGTTAAAGATTTTCTTAAAAATCATTCGCAACCCTCCGTCATTTTAGGAAGTAGAGTACTTAGTATTCATGCTACGTTTGTTGACTTTAGTTAAGGCGTAGTGAACGGTAGCTAAGTGATGTCTTCCTACACTGCATATGATGCAGATTAATTAGGACATTCATGCGACTTTGTTGACCATAGTTAAGGGTCATATGGGTGGGTCTAATTAATCAAGAAATGACGGGTAGAACTTGACTGGTACTTATGATTTGTTGACCATAGTTAAGGTCATAAGTGCTAGGGGTAAAAATTACATCGGGAATTTCAAGTGTTGAAATTTGCAATGAGATTGCATACCTTCCATGTGATGGTTGGATCCCGATCCCACTGTGGGCAATAGTTGCTCCTAGGAGAGTTTTACAGTTTACAATTAGCTAACTCATTAGGTGTCTAGAAAGGTGTTAACGGGGCTCCGCCTCTGGGAAAACGAGGTTTACTCTAATTAGGTCCGTGCGAAAGCACGGGGAACCTCCCTCAAAGTACCGACACTGGCCTGGCTGAACGGTTAGCGAAGTTGTAGACTGTAATTAATCCTGGCTAGTTCTTCTTTTTAAGGTTTGAAAGAAAAACTTGATAAAAAGCAGTGGGAAACATCGATTAGACAAGATAATAAACCAATCTAATCTGTGCAAGAGCTTTCGCTGAGTGTATTCTTTTCTCTCTCTTAATGGCAGATACCAATGACTGGACTTAAGCTTCTACTAGATAAAAACAAACTGAACGGGACCAACTATAAAGACTGGCTAAGGAATCTGAAGATCGCCTTGACTTATGATAAAGTATCATATGTCCTCACGGCTTCAGCCCCGCCCGTCCCAGGCCCAAAATCCTCAGTTGCGGACATAGAAGTCCGCAAGACATGGGACGCTGACTGTGCCACGGCCACATGCCTCGCGCTTGCATCGATGGATAACACACATCAAAAGCAGCACGAGGACATGGACATTCACGGGATACTGCTCCATACAAAGGAGTTGTATGGGGAGCAGTCCCGCGTATTACGATACGAAGCATCAAGGAAACTGTTTCACATGCGGATGGCCCCTGGCACACCAGTAGCGGACCATGTTTTGAAGATGATAGCTCTTATAGAAGAGCTTGAGGACCTTGGATGGACAATGGACAATGAGCAATATATAGATATTATTCTGCAGTCCCTCCCCTCCACCTTTGCTCAGTTCATAGTGAACTTCAACATGCATGGCATGGAGAAGGACCTCCCTGAACTCCTTAATATATTAAGGAGTGCAGAAAGCACTATGAAGTCAGCAAAGACTCCCGTTATGACCATTGGACAGTCTTCTTCTTCTCGCCCAAAAGCTAAGGCCAAGGGAAAGAAAAAGAAGAAACCCACTAATCCTAAGGGCGGAGTCAAAAAGGTGAAGGGAAAGGGAAAGTCCACGGCTGGAGACCCAGGGAAAGGCGAGTGTTTTCATTGCCACAAGACAGGACATTGGAAGCGCAACTGCACGGAGTACCTAAGTCTCAAGAAGAAGCATGGTGATACTTCTGCTTCAGGTGCGTTTGTGACTGAAAACTGTTTTTCTATAAACTCTGCTTCCTGGGTATTGGATACCGGTTCAGGTTCTCACATTTGCAATTCTATGCAGGGGCTGAGAAATAGCAAGGTTTTGAAGACAGGTGACCATACTCTCCGCGTTGGAAATGGTTCCAATGTACATACAGTCGCAGTGGGAGAGTATCACTTGGGGTTGCCGTCTGGATGTATTTTGATTTTGAATCCATGTTATTTTGTACCTGATATGCTATGTAATATAATATCCGTTTCTTTGTTGGACAATGAAGGGTATAATTTTGTATTGCAAAACAATGTTATGAACATTCACCTGAATCAAATGTTGGTTGGGTATGGTACACTTAATAACGGAATATATGTCCTAAATCAACATACAGTTTTCAGTATACAACACACTAATAAAAGAAAACTTTCAGAATTAAATGAAGCTTTTCTTTGGCACTGTAGACTTGGTCATATTAACGAAACAAGACTAAACAAGTTACACAAAGATGGATATTTAAATCCATTTGAATATAAATCTTATGCGACTTGCCAGTCTTGTATCAAGGGTAAAATGACCAAAACTCCGTTTACCGGACACGGAGAAAGAGCTACTCAGCTCCTTGGCCTCATACATAGTGATGTATGTGGGCCAATGTCTACACAGGCTAGAGGCGGTTTTTCATACTTCATTACTTTCACCGACGATTTCTCAAGATTCGGTCATGTATTTTTATTAAAGCATAAGTCCGAAGCTTTTGAGAAATTCATTGAATATAAACAAGAAGTAGAAAAACAAACCGGCTTGAGTATTAAGATGCTTCGATCAGATCGAGGTGGAGAGTATCTCAGTACAGAATTTGCAAACTTCCTAAAAGAGAATGGGATTCTCTCTCAGCTCACTCCTCCTTACACACCACAGCACAACGGTGTGTCAGAACGACGGAATAGGACCCTATTAGATATGGTCCGGTCCATGATGAGTGATGCTGAGTTACCAGTCTCGTTTTGGGGGCATGCGTTGGAGACTGCAGCGTTTCTGCTAAACAGGGTTCCGACCAAAGCCGTGTCTACCACGCCATATGAGATATGGAATGGGAAGAGACCATCTCTTAAGAGAATTAAGATTTGGGGTTGCCCGGCCTATGTTAAAAAGCAGAATCCGGACAAACTCGAGACACGGTCAGTCATGTGTAACTTTGTGGGATATCCAAAGAATTCTTATGGATATCTGTTCTACCACAAAGAGGAACAAAAGGTGTTTGTTTCTCAGTATGCCACATTCTTGGAAAAAGAGTTTTTCACAGATAAAGATGATGGCAAGGTAGTAGATCTGGAAGAGGTTCTGGAGACACAAACTACAAATGACGATTAGGTTGAACCGGCTGTTGCAACAGAAACTGAAGAACCTCGGCCACTCTGTAGGTCTGGTAGGACTTCTCGCCCACCGGAAAGGTACTACGGTATCCTCATTGATGGTGACAGAGAAGACTGTATCATGGAAGATGATGATCCTACCAGTTTTCAGCAAGCTATCACGAGTGGTGACTCTGTGAAGTGGCTGGATGCCATGAGATCCGAAATGGAGTCTATGTACACCAACAAAGTATGGACTTTGGACGTTGTACCCCCTGGGGTAAAACCTGTAGGGTGCAAATGGATCTTTAAAAGAAAGATTGGTGTGGATGGGCAGGTAGAGACCTATAAGGCAAGACTTGTGGCGAAAGGTTTTCGTCAAAGACCAGGTTTGGACTATGACGAAACTTTTTCGCCCGTAGCCATGCTTAAATCTATTCGGATCCTACTTGCTATTGCTGCTCACTACGACTATGAAATCTGGCAGATGGACGTTAAAACAGCATTCCTAAATGGAGATTTAGAAGAATGTGTTTATATGGATCAGCCGGAGGGCTTCATTGACAGTGGGAGCAGCGAGAAAGCATGTAGATTGCTTAAATCCATATATGGGTTAAAGCAGGCATCTCGGAGTTGGAACATCTGTTTCGATGATGTTATCAAAGAGTTTGATTTCATCAAAAATCCAGATGAACCTTGTGTTTATAGGAAGGCTGTAGGAAGAGCTGTCACATTCCTCGTATTGTACGTGGATGACATTCTTCTGATAGGAAATGATATTCCTATGCTACAGTCGGTCAAATCATTCTTATCACTGAGGTTCTCCATGAAGGACCTGGGTGATGCCACATACATCCTGGGCATAAGGATCTATAGGGATAGATCCAAAAAGTTATTGGGACTTTCCCAAACCAGGTACATCAACACCATCCTAAAGAGGTTTAGTATGGAAGACTCCAAGCGGGGTGCCTTACCCGCTTGTCATGGAGTCACTCTCTCCAAGGATTCTTGTCCAAAGACCGATGAAGAGAGAGCTCGCATGAGCATTATACCTTATGCTTCGGCAGTAGGATCTATAATGTATGCGATGTTATGTACACGCCCAGATGTAGCTTATGCACTTAGTGTTGTAAGCAGGTATCAATCCAACCCAGGGGAGAACCACTGGACAGCTGTGAAGAACATTCTTAAGTACTTACGAAGGACTAAAGAATTGTTCTTGGTGTATGGTAATAAAGATCTCCAAATGGAGGCCTTTACCGATTCGAGCTTCCAGAGCGATAAGGATGACAGCAAATCTATCTCAGGGTTTGTATTTACCCTCAATGGAGGGGCGGTAAGTTGGAAGAGTTCCAAACAAGATACCGTTGCAGACTCTACGATGGAAGCTGAGTACATTGCTGCAAATGATGCCGCCAAGGAAGCCGTCTGGATGAAGAAGTTCGTCTCGGAGCTAGGAGTAGTTCCAACCATTATTGATCCAATACCTTTGTATTGTGACAATAATGGGGCAATGGCGTTAGCCAAGGAGCCCAGATCCCATCAGCGGTCCAGACATATCCTGAGGCGCTTTCATTTGATCCGGGAGATTGTAGATCGCCGCGAGATCGAGATTAAGAGAGTAGACACAAAGGACAACGCCGCGGATCCATTCACCAAGGCCCTCCCTCAGCCGCAGCATGAGCGACTTTTTGAGATGTTGGGTATGAGATACGCCAATAACTGGCCTTAGTGCAAGTGGGAGATTGTTGGATATATGTATGCCCTAGAGGCCATTATGTGATAGTGGATGTATCTATACATGTATATATATTCATTTTGCATTCTTGCTCGACATGATAGTATGCTATATGGTTCTTCTTTATCTGACATGTTGATTTGATCATGCTTTTATTCATTCATACATGCTGATAAAGCCCTGAGGATATCGGCTTGACTACTCTGATTATGATGCAGATCATACTAGTGGGACATCTGTAGTCTATAAGCATATCCTGGAACGTCCCTAGTCGTAGGTATATCGAGACGGGGCATCGATATACCAGAGTAGACTAGCGTATATGATACTAGACCCATGTGATGGGCGATGGATGTTCCCACATTCATCGATGTTTGACATCAAGATCATATACGGGTGCTCAGTGCTGACTGGGTACACTGGACGGACTCACCGAGAACTCCTATATGGAATTATATCTATCGTCGGATAGCAGTTCTCAGGTGACACTGGTACAGGTTAGTCTGTAGACCCGAGATCGTCATGGAGTCTTGTGTGTTCTCCCACTGCACTTTGATTGCCACCCTACCACGGCTCTACTGAGTCGTGCAAACAGGTGGCCGTTGGGTACAGTCCCGAGACACACGAAGACGATGAGCGATAGGAGGGGTTTCGTCTCTCCCGGTATTGGGAGTTGATGCTGTGCTGTGCTCGACTGGTTATAACAGCAAGTCCCTGGCCAGGGCTGCTGAGATTTGCTGATAAGTGTTATCAGTAGTTTCTCGATCTGTTATAGACCATTCACCGACACGACTTATTGAGTTATTGGGGTCGACGTGACCATCCCTAGGCTCGATATGCAGCATATCTGACGAAGAGACCGGACTGTACGGTAGTGTTGCCGGATGGCTCGACGGGAGTTGTAGCAGGTTCGCTTGTTGTCTTCTGATCGTTCAATACCCGGGTGGCCGTTACGTTTAGCTGACCGCTTGCGGCTTGAGGGTACTTGATATGATCATTACCCTCTGCCGGCGTATTGACGAGTCTTAGAGTCCCACAGAGGAGTTACCCAGTCCAGGCGAAACGTTGTGGTGCGCATATGCGATATGCGCATGCACCCGATTGAAATGTGCGTATATGATACCGAACATTGATCGGGTGAACTGCTTTTGGTGGGGTCATATGAGATATGACCGGATTGATAAATCAAGTGTTGATTTATCATTTAACCATTAGTTTTCTCACTTAAAACCTTTCTAGGGTTTGATGGATGTATGCATGCATGCATGTGTTTCTTTCTTCTTTTCTAGTTTCATGCACATGTAAATGTGCATACATGTACACATACATACATCAAACCATCATGGTTGATTATATATGGAAATGGTGGCAATATAAGCCTCACACCATAGATTAAACAATGGATAATTATTTAATTTTGGTTTTAAAAAGAAAATGAAAAGGAAAGGATAATTATGCTAGTTTCTACATGCTTCTTCTAACCTAACCATGCTCACCTACCACTAAACCATGGTTATCCTTTCCTTTATCATTCTAAACCCAAGTTAAATTAATCATCTATCATTTAATCATGGTTAGAGTCAAGAAGGAATAAATATATATAGTGATATTTATTTCTTTTTGAAGCTTAACCTTATGGTTATCCTTTTATCTCTTGATAATATTAGCCACCATCTTCATCTTCCTTCATCTTTTCTTCTCTAGTCTTTTCTAGTGAGTGAAATACAACAAAAGAAAGGTTTTTGAAGTGAGAAACCCAACCACAACATCATTCTACACAAGCTTAGCCGCTTTGTTTAGAGTGTTCTTTTCGGTTTGTCGAAATTGCGAGCTTGGACGGAGTGCTCCATGGTGGATCGTCGTGGACGCAAGGGAACATCGAGAGGACCTCGAATCAACACCCAAGACACCAAGGAGTCTAGCAAAGGGGAGCTACAAAGGTTGTAGCCTTCAAACCCTAATCTTTTCTAGCCAAAAGTTTAATAACCCTAATTTTCTAGGATCGATCCACTTGCATGTTAGTTTAGCACCTTAAAAATTATAACTTTGGGTCATTTGATGCATCAAAACACTTCATAGGGTGCTATACTAACCTTACACCAAGGTGACATGGACGACAAGGAGGTTGTCAGAGTTATAATTTTTCCTTCTGATGAGGGGCAGTATTTTGGACAGATGGTCCAAGGCAATACTGAGGGTGGCATGGCGCAGGATACTGATTAAGTTCAGTTGACGATACAGTCTAAGAAGTTTGGATTTGGAGTTCATTTATGAGCTACGTCCCATCAGACATCCAGACACATTCTAAGACAGGTATTGCTCATTTCGGGAGATGGGTTTTCTCCGCGAACTTGAGATATAGAGAGACATAGAAAGAAACAACAAAGCGGATCCACTCACTAAGGCTATTCCTCGAACGCAATAGTTTCGCAAACGAGCTTTGTGAGACTGACTAGTACAGGAGTTGGGTGTTCGGTATCACACGGGCTGTGAGTATGCGACATCGCAATAATTAGCCTTGAGTGCAAGTGGGAGATTGTTGGAGATAGCGCCCTCAGAGTCAATTATTAGGTCACAGGTACGTGATTGCAATGATTGATGGAGGACCCATCCCGGTAGGACAGTCTTACTCGAGATGATAGTATGCTATCTGGTTTACCTTTATCATCGTGTATTGTTTTAGGTGACCTGACAAGTTGCTATTACACGTTGATAGAGCCCCTAGGATTCTTGCTTGACCACCAGCAGTATGAGGGCGATCATATAAGTGGGAGCTGGGGTCTATAAGCATATCCTTAAATGGTCCCTAGTCGTGTGAGTTTCGAGACAGGGCATCGATACTCCAGAGAAGACTAGTGTATACAGTCGAGACCCCGGCGAGGGGCGGTGGCCGGTCTCACAAGCCACTGGTGTCATTTGGATCACTTAAGATGTATACAGGTGCTCATTGGGTTATGAGTACACCGGACAGGACTCGCCGGGAACATGCTAGTTGGTCATATACCAGACGTCAGATGGCAGTTCCCTGGTGACATGTGTGCAGGTTAGTTCATCGACCTGGGGATCGTCATTTGTCTCGTGTGAGTTCCCACTGTACTTTGATTACTACCCTACCATGGCTCAAAGGAGTCGTGCAAACAGGTTTTAGTTGGGTACAGTCCCGAGCCACATGGAGGCAGTGAGCGTATCTTCAGGGGTTCGTCTCTCCCGGTATTGGGGGTGAGGTCGTGCTGTGTCTAGGAGAGCCATTACACGAAGTCCTTGGCCAAGGCAGGAGATTTACTGGTAGGTATTCCAGTAGTATCTCAGGGTGTTCTGGGCTACACTCCGACACGACTTGTACCGCTTTTGGGGGTCTGACTTTTACCAACCCCCTAGGCCCGCCATGCGATGCTCATAGACGAACGGACCGGACTGTACGGATATTGTCACTGACAGGCTCAGTAGGGTTGTCAGGCTGAGTTCGCTCACAGACGTCCCTTTTAGTCAATACCTGGTAGCCCGTTACGTATTGGCTTATACCTCTGACGTGCTAGTGGTTAAATCCATAACCATGGTGTTGACGAGTCTTTAGAGTCCCCCACATTCTGTTACTCAGCTTTCGGGCGAAAGGTTGTAGAGGCCGTATGGAGATATGGCAAGGTCCGATCAGATACGTGCGGTATTGCACGGATCAGGATCGGACAGTTTGTACTATAGGCCGTATGGGTATATGGCAGGGTTCGATCAGATACGTGCGGTATTGCATGAATCAGGATCGAACGGATATTACTAGTCGGCTTTGGTATAAGCCGGATCCTAGTATAGTACAGTGTAGATTTTGTCTCATTGCATTTGTATTTCGGTCGGAATACAAATGCGGGTGTGTATGCACAGTATCGGGGTTTTCCTGTAATTTATTACGGGACCAGTTTTCTGGAATTGCCAGTTTGCTTTCCGTTTCGGCCAATTTCCTTTGTTTCGTTCATTGGCCGAAGTTTGGTGGAGGAGGGCTTATTTGCATTGTTGCAAATAGGCAATTGTGGAAGGGGTCTTTTGCATATTGGTTGGATCATGATGGTTGCTCCATTGACCTTGACTTCTTGACTTCTTCATGATGGCTTGACCATTTGGAGTCATCATGGTTGTTTTTGGAGTGTTTTGTTTTTGTTTGTGATGATATTGTTTTGATCATCACTCATTATTCTTCCTTGCATGATAGCTCACCCACTCCCTTGTCTTTCATTGACTTCACTCCATTTCCCACCTACCACCATGAGGTATGGCCGGCCACTAGTGAGAGAGGGGCTCTTTCTCTTTTGAGTGGGGAGAAAAATGTTACTCTCATTCTTGATATATCACATTTTTCCTCACCTCTCTCCAAGTTCTTTTTCCTCCACCACAAAGGCATCTCCATGAACCCCAAAAATGAGACTTGCTCACTAGATATTCTACAGCAAATCTTGGGCACGTCGACTAGCCAGCTTCGTGCCCGAGTTGCCTCGGCATTGAGGTGGGAGCCCGTAAAAGAAGTAGGCGATGTGGTGCACTTCCGGCGACGAGGAGGAGACGGGAAATTCCGCAGGAGATCGGGACGACGACGAGAAGACCGGAGGACTCGGATCTGTCGGTATATCTCTCTTCCCCATCTTGTAGATAGCTAGGACTAGTTAGTGGTTCGATCCGGGTATTAGTGCGCGGCGGTTTGCCAGTTCAAGAAAATTTAAAGTTTATCACCGCTTCCGCATTTGGCCGTCGGATTGACGGCCGGGGCGCCGCCGTGCACTTACATAGAGCTCGTTCTCTAACGTGGTCCCGAGGTCCGTAGCCAATCATCTTAAGCACGTGTTCCGCTACAGATGATCCGACGGCCAACCTCGTTGAAAACAACTTTTTCGAGGTTTCGTATCTGGCGATACGAGATTGCTCTCCATACAGATCTGTAGTATGGAGAAATATGGATTCAAGGTCCATATTCTCGTGACTCCTCTGATGTTCATTGTCCATAGAGCCTGTTAGTGTATATGCCCTAGAGGTCATTACTGTATCATACTGGTTTGTATATTACTTAATGGAAGCTTGGGATATTCACCTTGTATATACAATCTTGCTCAAAATAGTAGTATGCTACTTGGTTTGTTTCTACTTCAATGTGTACATGTGTTTATTTTATCATATCACCTATACGCATTAGTGGAGCCCTTAGGATCTTTGCTTGATTACCAGCGTTGTGATGGCAGTCACACTAGTGGGGGCTGGGTAATCTATAAGCACATCCTTATACAGGTCCCTAGTCGCAGGACTATCGAGACAGGGCATTGATACTCCGGAGTAGACAGGCGCATGCGCTTCTCATCCCAGTGTGGAAGACGGTCTGTCCCACAGCCGTCAGTATGTCGTACTTGAGATAGTATGCGGGTGCTCGTTAGGTTACGAGTACATACTGGACAGGACTCGTCGGGAACTGACAAGTTGGTATTATACCTATCGTCAGTTATCAGTTCCCAGGTGACATGAGTACAGCTTAGTCCGCTGACTTGACACTGGCACTTCGCCTCGAGTGTGTTCCCACTGTATTTTGATTACTACCCTACCACGGCTCAAAGGAGTCGTGCAAACAGGTGGTAGTTGGGTGCAGTCCCGAAGCACTTGGAGGCAGTGACGGTTAGACAGGATCCGTCTCTCCCGGTATTGGGGGTTGACATCGCGCTGTGTCTAGGAGAGCCATTACACGAGTAGTCCCTGGCCAGGGCAAGTGAGATATACCGGTAGGCTTCCAGTGTTATCTCAGTGTGTTTTGGGCTTCACTCCGACACGACTTGTACCGCTGTTAGGGGACTGACGTTTACCGCCCCCCTAGGCCCGACATGCGATGTATCAGACGAACAGACCGGACTGTACGGAGACTGTCACATTCAGACTCAGTAGGAGTTCAGATGGGGTTCACCTCGTCAGTCTTCTTATCGGCATCTACCTGGGGACCGTTACGCACAGCTAGTGCCGCTTGCGGTCTGTGGTTAAACCCACTGCCAGCGTAGTGTCGAGTCTTTAGAGTCCCACACAGAGGGCTATTCGCCTCTGGCCAAAACAGAGTAGAGGTCGCATGGTTTTGCGACTGGGTTCGTTCTCATCCGCGCACTTGTACACGTATGGAGTCCGGACAGACATTACTAGCAGGCTCTGGTTTGAGCCAGATACTGGTATATGTTTTGGGGTTGATTTTATCTCATAGTATTCATGTTCCTCGGAACAAGAATGCGGGTGTGTATACACAGTTGATTGAGGCGGAGGAAGAGGATTTTCATTAGGGTTTCGGAACGGGTGCGTATGCACAGTTGACAGTCGTCTTTTTCCAAACCCTAATGGATTTATGATATATCAATTAATAATATTAATTAAATGAAATTATGTCATGGTTGGGTTTGTTGACTTGTTGACCAAGGTTGACTAGTTGACCATAGTTGAAAGTTTGACCATCATCATTATATATCAAAGATGCTCTTTGATTCTAGCAAAATCATTTAATGTGTGTAATGATAATGGTCATTCCAAACCATCCATCAACTATTTCATTTACATTATTATTATTATTTTTGATAATTCATTTTCTTACTATGTTATGGTTGTAAAATAAAAAGCTCTCATTTTCTATCATAACTCTTCTCTCTCCTCTCTTCTTCTTCCTCCTCCTCTAGTTCAAGGAGCTCCCTTCTCATGTGTTGAGAATCCATCTCCTTGAGATAAAAACACCACAAAGCCACTTTCTACTCACTCTAGGGTTAGAGGTTTAGCAAGCCAAAGATCCTAGTTCACTCAAAGTTCGAGAAAGAGCCCGAAGGTTGAACCCTCAGGTGGATCCATCTTTGACGGAAGAAGGCGACGAAGAAAGCACCATCAACCCCTACAAAGGTTTCAAGAAGAAGGAGTTCAAGTTAGGTATAACCTCTTTTCCGAGTAGCTAACTCTCTTTAGCTTTCTTGCTAGTTTAGTTTAGAAAAGATCCCGACTTTGTTAGTCCATGTTGCCCCATGCGCTAAAAATTTGATTTTTATACCATTTCCGCCTCCCAGCAAGAACCGGGGACGGCAACGTGGACTTACAGAGGCAAACACGGGGCACTTGGCCTTCGCGCAGTCAATCTCCCAGGTCTTGCGGATTTCCTTATCCACAACGCTGGATTGAGGACCTGGGACAGCGGGGGCTTTGGTGGTAAGGAGATACCCCAACTTGTCATAAGTGATTGTCATTTTGACATTCCTGAACCAATCTTTATAGTTTGGCCCTGTCAGTATATTTTTATCTAGTAGTAACTTAAGGCCGGTCATGATGTTTGGTCACTGCTATTAGGAGAGAGAGAAGAAACACTTCAGCATGATGCTCTTACAAGTTTAGAGTGGTTTTTAGTTTGTCTAAACAGGATGGCTCCCACTGTTTCTCGAATCCTTCCTCAAACAATAAAAGAAGAATTAGTCGGGATCAATCTCACCGTACAATACTTGCTTAACCGTTCAGCAAGGCCAGTGTCGGTACTTCGAGGGAGGTTTTACGACGCTTTCGCGAAGTTCCTTAATTAAATAAGCTATTTTCCTTTTGGGCGTAGCCCCGCTAACACCTTTCTAGACACCTACTTGGTTTATAGCATTGATCGTTAAGTGAGAAAGTTTTCCGAGGAGTAGCATATACTCACAGTAGGATCGGGATTCAAATATCATCGTGTGATAAAGCTGAAGGAATCCTACCAGAATTATCACACTCCAAATGGTATGCAGCACTAGCAAGTTTCAGTTTCTTTAAAAACTCCCGATATGGATTTTTGCCCCATGCTCTTATGACCTTAACTTTGGCCAACAAATCATAAGTCACATGTCAAGTTCTACCCGTCATTTTCCAGGTTAATTTGAACCCACCCGTACCTACCCTTGACTTTGGCCAACAATGCAGTACGACTGTCCTAAACCAACGCATCTATCTATACTACATATGAATATCCAATAGCTACCAATCACTATGCCTTGACTTTGGCCAACAAACACATCTTGAATACTATTGACTATCCATATGAAATGACGGAGGGCTATGAATAGTTTTGGCAAAACCGTGAACGTAGGTCGCCGATTTTTTTTCGCTGACCGGAAGTCGAAAACGACTTGCCGGGTCGCGCCTGTATTTCAAGCCCTTGGACTAGGCAAGACATTTTATCACCCACTGGAATGGACAGTTGAACGAGTGGAACGGCGTCAAGTCAAGTGCAAAAGGGGTAAACAAAACCTCGGTCTTTAGTGAACTTGATATAATCGAAGGAACCTGATAGCTTTTAAAAGGAGTGGTTTAAGCTCCGCGTTTTTAAAAGTTTTCTGTTTTGGAAAAAACCGAGTGGTTTTGAAATTGTTCCAACGATTTAACTTTGGTTTGTTTTCTTTGCATTAATATAATGCATCCCATCAATTAATCCTACCATTGCAGAAAACAACGAAAATATGACGTACACTTATGCCATCCGCATTCGCCACGGGGCCTCGTCATCACTCGTTAGGTTACTTAACTAACGACAGAGCGGGGGCTGGACTAGCGCGGATGCAAAACATAAGCAACACCTACTAGATATCATATATATAGATATATACATTCGTCAGATGCATTGATAGTCATTCCAGATCACAGTTGAACACATTGGATATGCTAGGAATCCGCGTTTCGTTCGAGCCTGCAACGAAAGACGGATTACACGGTCGCGATGAATAGCCATACCCCACCCTAGACCCCTACGGGTGTGGCAAACTACCCGCCAAGTACCCTAAGTGAAGCAACCTCCCTTAACAACGTGAGTAGGCCACTCGGCACTTCAAAGTACCCGGTAGTTTGTGCACCCCTCCTTGGGTCTATCCTAGGAGCAAAAACAGTAAAAGAAATAATATACAATGGCGGCTACAACCTCAACCCGAATGTGCGGCCATAAAAATAATATTACATCAATTTACAATTTACATCAAATGAAATATAAAGAAACTCTCATCTCACAACCCCGGCTATTCATCCGCGACAATCCAACAAGTTCATATACACAATCCAACATCACAGATCACAGATATGTACAACCCCCACTAATCGACGTATAGCGATTAGTCGACGTTCAGTACATATATCACATTACAGATATAATCAATTAGCTAAAGTTTATAGAATTTTGATCAATATTCCAATTTGAAACTACCCCAAAAACAATACCATTCTCTGAAGAATCTGGGCAGAAACAAATCATCTTAAAAATCATAAAACAACAGGCTGAACACACTGCAGGAAAAACGAGTCGCGACCGAGTCGACTCGGCCGCGGATCCGCGGCGAAACTCTTGGTTTCGCCGCGCTTCCGCGACAGTCTTATCGAGTCATGGGCTCGTTTTTCTTGGGTGTTCCTAAAAAACCTTGCACGTATTTTTCAGGTGTGTGGTAATATTTTTAGGCCTGTTTTTAAAATCGGCAGAAAACACTAAAATTTGATGTATTTTGTGATCTTTTTCGGATCGAAGTTCTAAACACTTTGCTAACATGTTAGTTGTTGTTTAGTAAGGCTCTGATACTACTGTAAGTCCACGTTACCCACCCCGGTGCTTACGGGGAGGCGGAAAGAGTAAAAAAACGGATTTTTAACATAAGGTACATGGACTAAAACTAGAGGATCTTTGCTAAATAAAAACTAACAAACTAACTACAAGTTTTCGCTACTAGGTTAGATAGTTATACCTAGTTCTTGAACTCCTTCTCTTCTTGGTGTGGTCCTCCTTGTTGCTAGCTCCTTAGAGTGGTGTAGACGGCTCCTCCTCCTCGTCTTCTCTTTGCCGAAGAAAGATCCACACGAAGGCCTCTACCTTGAGCTCCTACCTCAATGAAGAGGTAACTAGAGTGCTTGGCTTGCTAAACTAAGAACCCTAGAATGAGTAGAGAGATGTCTTGATGGTTTTATCTCACAAAGCTCATGGTTTTCAACACATGAAAGAAGAGAGCTTTGAGAGAGGAAGAGGGAGAGCTTAGCATGAGAGAGAAAGATCAAGAAAGAATGAGCAAGAATAACAACCATGCTCTCATATGAGAATAATAATAATAATAATAACTAAAGAAAATTGTGATGGTTAGTTGAAATGACCATTATCATTTCACATTTAATGCAATTTGCAAGAATCAAGAAGTATCTTGCAAAAGAAATGATCATGGTCAAATGGTCAACCAAAGTCAAATGGTCAACCTAACCATGGCACAATTATCCTTAATTAATATTATTAATCATATTTCTCATTCTCATTAGGGTTTAGAAAAAGTCAATTGTCAAAAACCCTAATGAGATTCCTCTGCCTCTGTCAACGGTGCATACACACCCGCATCCGTGTTCCGAGGAACACAAATACAATGAGACAAAACCAATCCCAAAACAAATACTAGGATCTGGCTTAAACCAAAGCCCGGTAGTAATAACTGCCCGGACACCAAACGTGCACAAGTGCGCGGATGTGAACGAACCCCGTCGCAAAACCATGCGACCTCTACTCTGTTTTGCCCAAAGGCGAACAACCCTCTGTGAGAGACTCTAAAGACTCGACACTACGCTGGCAGTGGGTTTAACCATAGGCCGCAAGCGGTACTAGCTGTACGTAACGGTCCCCAGGTAGATACCGATAAGAAGACCGATGAGGTGAACCCATCCGAACTCCTACTGAGCCTGAATGTGACAATCTCTGTACAGTCCAATCTGTTCGTCTGAGAGTATCGCATGTCAGGCCTAGGGGGCGGTAAACGTTAGTACCCTAATAGCGGTACAAGTCGTGTCGGAGTGTAGCCCATAACACCCTGAGAAAACACTGGAAACGCTACCAGTATATCTTGCTTGCCCTGGTCAGGGACTTTGTGTAATGGCTCTCCTAGACACAGCGTGATATCAACTCCCAATACCGGGAGAGACGAATCCTATCTAACCGTCACTGCCAAGTGCTTCGGGACTGCACCCAACTACTACCTGTTTGCACGACTCATTTGAGCCGTGGTAGGGTAGTAATCTAAGAACAGTGGGAACACATTCGAGGCGAAGTGACAGTGTCAAGTCAACGGACTAAGCTGTACTCATGTCACCTTGGAATTGATAACTGACGATATGTATAATACCAACCAACAATTCCCAGCGAGTCCTATCTAGTGTACTCGTAACCTAACGAACACCCGCATACTATCTCCAGTACGACGTACTAATGGCTGTGGGACAGACCATCTCTCCTGCTGGGATAAGAAGCGCATACGCTAGTCTACTCCGGAGTATCGATGCCCTGTCTCGATAATCCTACGAGTAGGGACCTGTATAAGGATGTGCTTGTAGATTACCCAGCCCCCACTAGTGTGACTGCCATCACAACGCTGGTAATCAAGCAAAGATCCTAAGGGCTCCACTAATATGTATAGGAGATATGCTAAAAGAAACACATGCACACATTAAAGTAGAAACAAACCAAGTAGCATACTACCATTTTAAGCAAGATTGTCTATACAACTGTGAATATCCCAAGCTTCCGTTAAGTAATATACAAACTAGTATGATACAGTAATGGCCTCTAGGGCATATACGCTAACAAGTAGAGTACAAGATCCCTAGTTGCTCTTAGATTTCTATCTTATTGGAAGTTGATGACTAGTTGATGATCACTCGGATGCGCGGATCGTTTTGGACCTCTTGATCTCTTCGGTGATGATTTTTTATGTGAAGCTCTCGGTCCTATAGTCACAGAAACTAGAAACCCTCGATACCATCTGTGAATATATGCTGTTAAGATCAAATCACCAAAATCTCAAATCTTACGGCGACTAAACCATCGTGCTTCCGCCGCGTATACCCCAATTTTGCCGTGGATCCGCCGCACTCTTGGAGATCAGGTTCTGGGATTTTTTGTGCTGTCTTGTTTTGATATTTGGAGATCCTATAGATGTATATATTCTGATAATAATGAAATGAGTCTCTGCCGTTGCTAGATCCTACGATTTGCTTCAATATTCTGGAAGATTTGATTCTGACATCTTGATTTATCCCGGATCTCCTGGATTCCAGACCTGAGCTAATCTGCACAATATCTCAAATCAAAATGTTAGTAGTATTTGGTATTTTTGAGATATCATCCTAACCATTTTATATGATATTATATGTTAAGAATATTGAATAGAAATATTTGATATGATATGCATATTTTAATTACAATATTCATATAAATATTATATGCATGTATTTTCCCTTATTATGTTAATTATAATGTAGAAATATATGATAATAAACTTTTTACACATAAACCCTCATATGTTCTATAATTACAATAAACACCTTTTAGTACTTAACAATAGTGGGGAAAATAATCATTCAAATGTGCAATATTTTAGACTAATCAGTTGTGATGAAACTTTTACTTCAATATTTGTGATGAAGTTTATACGGATAAAACTTGGCACTAGGCACTACTGTCTTTCATGACTATAAAATCTGGCAGGTGGATGACTATACATCTTTCTAATTAGGATTTTAGAAGTGCACGTGCATATAACTCTGCCAGAGGGTTATCATAGTCTGTGGGGGTAGCGGAAGGTGCGCAAGTTGCTTATGGCTATTTATAGACTAAAGCAGGCATAGCGAAGAGGGATCATCTGTTTTTTGATATGACAGTCAAGGTGTTTAACTTCATCAAAACAACAGATGAGCCTGGTAAGGAGGATGTAAGGAGTACTGTCATGATATATGGATGACATGCTCATAATAGGTAGTGATGTTCATATACTATAATTGGTCAAATTTTGGTTGTCACAGATATTTCTCCACATTGGATCTGGATAATGTATCAATAATTCTGATGACTAGATCTATGTTGATAGATCTAAATTTAGAATGTGTCCCAATCTGGATACTTGGACACCATTCTAAAGGGGTTTAGAATGGACGACTTCTAGCATAGTAGCATACCCGCAGGTGATGGAGTCACCATCTCTAAAGAGATGACTTCTAGACTGATGAGGAGAGGGACTCGCATGAATGAAATTTCAATTGCTTTGGCAATTAGGTCAATCATACGATGTCATGTACCGGACCAGATGTTGCTTTTGCACTTGCTATAAGAAGAAGATATTAATCCAATCCTGGAGAAACAAAAGGAAGCAGTGAAGAACATGTGAGGATATTCTTGGTGTGTGGTAATGGCGGCCTCCTGCAGGAGGCAGTTACCGTTTCTGGCTTCTAAGGTGACCTGGATGACAGAGTGGTTGTTAGAGTTATAAGTTTACCCTCTTCTGAAGGGCAGTATGTTGGAAAGAGTTTCAAGAAGAACACTGAGATAGACATGGCACAGGATGCTGATTATGATCATCGAAAGATACAGCCCAAGAATTTTGTTGGATAAATTTGTTTATTTATGAACTTGGTCTCATCATCTATCCAGACAAATTCTAAGGAAGATATCGCTCATTTCGGGAGATAGTTGATCTCCGCGAAGTTGAGATATAGAGAGATAAAATAAGGAACATTGTATCGGGTCCACTCACTAAGGCTATTTCTCGAACACGGTTGTTTCTCAAATACAGTTTGCGAAACTGATTAGTAGAGAAGTTGGGTACTCGATAACACACGAGCTGTGGATATGCGACACCGCAATAATTGGCATTAAATGCAAGTGGGAGATTGTTAGATATAGTGCCCTCAAGGTAATTATTGTAATTGCAGGTAAGCGATTATAATAACTAAAGGAGGACCTATACATGTTAGTTATATGTATGCCCTAGAGGCCATTACTATACATGAGATATATATTATAGTGGATGCTTGGACATATATAGGGAGGACTTTCTTGCTCGACATGATAGTATGCTATCTGGTTACTCTTTACCTTAACGTGTATACTGATTGTCTCTCTGTTACATGTTGGTAAAGCCCTTAGGATGTGTACTTGACTACCTGGACTATGATGCGGATCATACTAGTGGGGACATGGTAGTCCATAAGTACATCCTTCAAGGTCCCTAGTCGTGGGTGTATCGAGACGGGGCATTGATATACCAGAGTAGACTAGCGTATACCTTCTCGACCCATGTAGATGGGCGATGGATGATCCCATATCCATTGGTGTTTGACATCAGAGATCATATACGGGTGCTCAGTGGAGACTGGGTACACTGGACGGACTCGCCGAGAACTCCCAGATGGTATTATACCTTACGTCAGATAGCAGTTCTCTGGTGAAACTGGTACAGGTTAGTCTGTAGACCCGAGATCGTCATAGAGTCTTGTGTGATTCCCACTGTGCTTTGATTTCCACCTTACCACGTCCAAGAGGGCGTGCAAAACGGTGGTTTTTGGGTACAGTACCGAGTCACATGGAGGCAATGAGCGATAGGAGGGGTTTCGTCTCTCCTGGTATTGGGGGTTGATGTTGCGCTATGCTCGATTGGCCATAACAGGGAAGTCCCTGGGCAGGGCCGGTTTAGAGATTTACTGGTAAGTGTTACCAGTAGTTTCTCGACCCGTTATGAGCCTCATATCGGGATGACTTATCGGTTATTGGGGTCTGACGTTTACCACCCCTAGACTTGATATGCGACATATCAGACGAGGAGACCGGACTGTACGGTAGTGTCACTGTCACGCTTTTTGCAGGAGTTGGAGCGGGCTTGCTTGCTGATCTTCTGATCACTCAATACCCGGGTAGCCGTTACGTCCAGCTAGTACCGCTGACGGCTTATGGGTGCTTGATATGATCATCACCTACTGCCGGCGTATTGACGAGTCTTTAGAGTCCTACATAGAGGTTTTACTGGCTCAGGCAAAACGAAATAGGAGCGCATATGTGATATGTGCGGGACCGAGAATAATGCGTGTATGTGATACCGTATTCTATTCTCGCGATATTTGTGTCGATCGGTTATATGCGATATAACCAAGTTATCGAATCAAGAGTTGATTCGATAAGTCGATACATTGGATGTTAGTCGGTTATATGTGATATAACCGGATTATTAAGTCAAGTGTTGATTTAATAATTTAGTGTATATTTGTATATGTGATATACTAATTTACATTAACTAACATTGGTTCACTTAAGCATTTATTTTTCTCACTTGTGCACAACTTAATATATATGTGATATATATTTATTTGTGTACATTTTGTATCATGGTTGTTGATACACACTACATGGGTGTATGAGACATACACCATTGTAATTATATTGGTGGGGTTTTAATATACAAAGTAAATAAAAAATTAGTGGATAATTGTCCAAGTGCATGAAGCTTCATGAAGCTTAAGAATGCATTGACCAAAGTCCACTAGTTTTGTTTTTACTTAGGATTTTTATAAACCTAACCACTATAATTAGCCATGGTTATGTCTCTACATGAGTTAGTATATGATACTCACTCACCATGGTTACCTCTCTCACTCTCTTGATTAGTTTTCATTCTCATTTTGAGCTCATCTTCTTCCTCCTTCAATTTCTTTTCTAGGGTTTGATAAAGAGAGAGATACAAAGTGAGAAAAGAAATTCTAAAGTGTACCCATTTCCTATTTCATCATCCTCTACTAGACTAGCACTTTAGTTTAGGTTGTTTGCTTCACTAATTCTCTAGTTAGTGAAGTAGAAGCTTGAGTTCGTATTCTCTCGACGTAGATCATCTTCGGCCTCGAAGACTTCAAGCAATACCGTTGCAATTTTCTCTTGGAGCCGTCCGAGAGTCCGGGAGTTCGATGATCGCAGCGAAGGGACTACTACAAGGAGCTTAAGAAGTGAAGGAACGATCTACAAAGGTTGTATTTCCTATTCACTTAGTGTAAATGTGATTTACTAGCATGTGTTTCCCTAATTATCTAGCAAAGATCTTGTTTAGAGTTATTCGGCACGGCTAAAATTTTAATCCGGCATGGTTGATGCCTTGTAGAACCTTATTAGAGTGCCTAGTAACCCTACAGTGGTATCAGAGCCTAGCTAGAGCATTAGGCGACGTGTATACGAAGTTAAAACCCCGATCGAACCCGGAAACGACAAAGTAAACCCCTCTCTGGAAAAATTTTCAAAACTGGGATTTTTCTGAATTAAAAATGCCTAAAAAATTCAGCAGGGAAATATAAGCACTACGGTAAAAAATGAGCGCACAATCCGTACAAACCGCCGCGGAACCGCGGCCGTACTGCGCTTGGGCCGCGGATCCGCGGCAGTACTGAGGTATTATGCATTCATTTTTGCACTGTAATATCAATTTCTGTAATTGCTATTTTCTGGGTATTTTTAATCTGACTCAAGTGTTGAGTGTTCTGGGGTTTATTTTGTATTCGTTGATTCGATCGGAATATTTAATTTCGTTATGTTTTCCGGATATTTAGAAAGTATTAAAAAGTTCGAACGGATATCAATAACTCACTTTTTCCCGACCCGGAAAATTTCCAAGTATTGGATTTTTCCGAAGTTTATGAACGTCTAAATCGTGCAAGTTACGCAATGGACCCTCTAGAAGACAACAAACCTTAACTCGATTATGTGACCGTCTTGAACTGCCTTTTAAACCTTAGGGTTTGGGGCAGTACGGCGTGCCACATGTAAGGCGTTTGCTTGACCCTTCTACGGCTGGACCATTGGTACTGTGGCATATGATGGATGTTTTTAAACTCCCCTCATGTGTTGAGAACTATTTGGGAAAACTTGGGTGTTTGATTATTCGATCGGAAAGTTTAACATTGTCTATTTATCTGGAATGTGATACAATATTTGGAATCCACAAGTAGTTATGAGATAACTAATTTGGATGTTATAAACATAGCAGTTTAGTCTCAAATGATCGGTTGCCACGGAATTTTGATACGATCAAAAGTCCGTCGCAATCACATAGCGTACGCGGATACTCGCCGGGTAAACTTAATAGACAGCCATGCCCCATAGCCCCGACCAAGTGACTGTAGGAGAACCCCGTCGCCAAAAGCATCCGTTTGGGTGCTCGCGGCAGCGGTGTTCCGCCTTAGTGCACTTCGTCGACGGCATCCGGGGGTGCGGCCGTCTACTAAAGTTTGCGACGAGCATTCGATCTGTTTATCGGGAATCTTGTTGAATTGCCCGACTAGATATTGAAAAGTGTTTTCGATATAGAGACTAAAATGCGGGGTTTATAATTGTTAGGCATGTGATGTCTAAGGAGGTTGCGGATTCCAACTGTTGTAGTTTTACACTTTCTTTTCTGCGACCATAAGTGTAATATGTGTTATCGCCGGTTTCGTTGCTATATGTCAACGACAATTGGGATGCGCATATTTACTTACGTTGATGACATGTGATATTATGTGTTGCTGGATATGTTATATTGGATCGTCGCGTTTTGAATGGCCGGGGGTTTTACGTGAGATGAGGGTTTTTATTTTCATTCATGTAAAATTAAATGTATATAATATTCTTTTATTGGGGCACTTCCGGGATGAGGTCGATGTCACCATTTGTATATTATTTACTTTTCCGCACTAGAATAGACCCAAGGAGGAGAGCACAAGTAACCGGGTTCTATAGTCCAGTGGGAGACCAACTCGAGGAGTCGAGTCCGGGTCTCCTAACTCTAGAATTAGAAGGGTTGCTTGCCTCTCTCGTAGGGGTATAGGGGTGCGGGTTTGGCTATGCATCACGACCGTGGAATCCGTGTTTTATAAAGGCTCAAAATAAAACACGGACGTCCTAGTATATCCAATGTTTCATATGTTTCTTCTGCTGTGATATCTGTGATGTGATCATTTGATATGTAGTGATAAATACTGTATATAGTATATATGATATATTATATAGACGTTACTTATGTTTTACACCCGAGCTAGCCCTGCCCCACTCTGCCGGTAGTTACCTAACCTAACGGTGCACGAGGGGACATCGAGGCGAATGCGGATGGCATAAGTGTACGTCGTATTTATCTGTGATGTTTAGGTGATTTAAATGATGGGACTTCATTAATGTGATTAATGAAAGAAAAGAAACCTAAAAGTTGTTGTGGAATCAAATTTTCAAAAACAGGTAGCTACAGTTCTTGCTTTGCATCGCGGTGTTCCTTGTAGAACATCCTGCACCTTATTCGATAAGGAAAGGGCCGAGATCCCTTCACCGGGAGTGACCCCTTTAGCAATAACTGGCAGATGCTACAACACTCGGTTTGTCTTTTGATTGCTTTTGGAGTTTTTGCTTTGCATAGCGATATATATGATATATCCTGCACCTTATTCCATAAGGAAAGAGCCGAGATCACTTCACCGGGAGTGACCTCTTTAGCGAAACTAGTAAAAGCCTCAAAAACACTCCATTTTAAAATCATTTGATTCTACAACGATATCAAGTTTATTACGCAATAGGTTTTCAGAAAAACCTGTCGTAGCCCTCCGTCATTTCAGATAAGTCCTGCTTAGTATTCGTGCTGCGTTTGTTGACCTTGTCAAGGCGTAGTGTGCGGTTGCTGACCAGTATTTATCTGTTTATGCATATGATGCAGATTGGATTAGGGTAGTCGTACGGCCTTGTTGACCTTGTCAAGGGTCGTGCGGGTGAATTTAATTCAATCAAGAAATGACGGGTTGAACTTGACTTACGGTCTAGGGTTTGTTGACCTTGTCAAGGTCATAGATCGTTTGGGGCAAAATATTATCGGGAATTTCAAGTGTTGAAATTTGCAATGAGATTGCATACCTTCTATGAGATAGTTGGATCCCGATACCCACTGCGAGTAATTTTTACTCCTTGGAGAGTTTTACACATTACAATTAGCCGATCAAGTAGGTGTCTAGAAAGGTGTCAACGGGGTTACGCCTCTTGGAAAACGAGGTTTACTTTAATTAGGTCCGTGCGAAAGCACGGGGAACCTCCCTCAAAGTACCGACACTGGCATGGCTGAAAGATTGGCGAAATTGTAGGGTGTAACTAATCCCGGCTAGTCTTTCCTTTTAGGGTTTGAAGGAAGATTTGATAAAAACAGTGGGAGCCATCTTGATTAGATAAAATAATAACCAATCTGATCTTGCAAGAGCGCACGCAGAGTGTTTTCTTCTCCTTCACTCCAGGTAGCGACCATGTCACGCCTTAATCAAGATAATAATACGGATGTATTGACCGAACCCGCTTCTTATACTGCGCTGGGGATCGTTGGTCCCGCTCCAACTTATAATTGTTATAAGACAGAGCAGGAAATAGGGGATTACCAGAATTCCCGTGCCGCCCAAACGAAGAAAGTGCATGCTGATGCATCTTCTTCAGGTGTGTTCATTACAGAGAACTGTTTCTCAGCATCCTTTACGTCCTGGGTATGAGATACCGGATCAGGATCCCGCATATGTAATCTGTTACATGGGCTACAGATAGGTAGAGAACTGAGAACGGGTGATAAGTTTCAAGAATAGAAAACGGTGCAAGTGTTGCAGCCAAGTCTGTTGGTCACTATCACCCTGTATTACCAGAATACATTGATTCTGAATGAGTGTTATTAGATACCGAACCTGATATACAACATCATATCAGTCTCTTTATTAGTAAAGAAAGGATATAATTTTGTATTGTTGGATAATGTTTTGAACATTTCCTATATCAAGAGTTGATCGGTTCAGGCACGTTATCTAAAAGCATTGACGTTCTAAATCAAACTACAGTTCTTAGTATACAGAACACACACAAGAGGAAGAGTTCAGAAATGAACGAATCCTTCTTTGAGGTATTGTAGACTAGGTCATATCAATGCGACCCGACTAGCTAAAGTTACATATAGATGCATATTTAAATTAGTTTGAATTTACATCTTGTGAAACTTGCTGGTCATATCACAGAGATAAGATAACCATAGCTCTGTTTAATGAAAGCAGAGAAAGAGTTAGTGAACTCTTGGGATGATACATGTTGATGTATGAAGGTCCCCTGTCTACACATGCCAAGACCGGTACTATGTACTTCATTACATTCTCTGATGATCTCTCAAGATTCAGACATATGTTCCTTTTGAAACACAAGTCCGAAGCTTTTGAGATATTCACAGAATATAAGTTAGAAGTAGAGAACCAAAACGGGTATAAGTATTATGTCCTTTGATGTGATCAGGGAGGAGAATACTTGAGCATGGGATTCCTGGACTATTCTAAAGGAGAATGAGATTCTCTCTCAGCATTACTCCTCCGTATATACACCACAGCACGTCGGTGTATCGGGGCGGAGCAACCACACCCTATTTGATATGGTGCACTCTATAATGAGTACTACTGAGTTTCCTATTTCCTTATAGGGAGTTATGCACTTGTGAAGTTGCATACCTATTGAAAAGGGTTCCGATCAAATCAGTTGCCTACCACTTCATATGAGATATGGAAAGGGAAGAGCCCATATCTTAAGTTTGTTAAGATTTGGGGTTGTCCAGCCTATGTCTAAAAGCATAATCCGGATAAGCTCAAGGCAAAGTCAGTTCTATAGAAGTTTGTTGGATATCCCAAGCATTCGCAAGGGAATATCTTCTACCAAACCGAGGAACAAAAGATGTTTTGTTTCTCAGCATGCCACCTTTGTGAAAGGGAATTTCTTGTGAAGAAATTAGTGGACATGAGGTAGAACTGGAGAGAGTTCCAGCTATACAAACTGCAGCTGATGATATGGTAGAACCAAAGGATTCAATAGTAACCAACGAACCTCAGCCTCTCCGCCGATCTAGTAGGGTTCCTCACCCACCTGAGAGATACTTCAGTTTCTCTATGACAGTGGGAGCGAGGATTGCATCATGAGATGATGACCCAACTATCTTCGAGCAGGCCATCAGGAGTGGGACTCTGTAAGAATGGCTGGATGCTTAGCAATCTGAGATGGAATCCTAGATTTGGAAATTCTAAGAGAAGGGTTTGAATTTAATTAGGGTTTTTATCATTAGTTTATGATTTTAATATGGGGATTAACATGTTAATAGAATGCTAAAACTAATCTAGTTACTAGTTTGCAATTTGTTAATTTAAATTTGTAATAATTATATATATTGCAAACTAGGTTTTTAAAATATATGTATTTTGGTGAGATAAAAATTTCAATTAGTTTTTCATGACATCATTAACATTATAATGAGTGGTTTAATATCTTAGGTTATGCAAAACTAAGCTTAATGGTTGAATTGTGAATTTTGCTTTAAAAAGTGTTAAAAATTGATATTTTTGCAAACTAGGATTTTGGAATTTATGCAAATTGATAAGAATAAATTATAGAAATGGTTTGTATGAATTAGTTATGATATTTAGTGGATATTGTGGCCGCTAGTTTTGTTTAAAACATCTAGTTTTGTACTAAAACGGGAAATTTTGCTTGATAGTTTTTCGGAAAAACGGCTTTTAAAGTGAATTTGGGGTTTTTGTGAGTTTTAACCTATTTTATATTAAAATTAGTGTTCGTGAATGTGCAAATGAGTGTATTTGGGTTTTCTCGATGGTCTGGCGTTTGTACGCCGATGTCGAGGGTTTTTGGGTTGATTTGTGGAAGCAACCATAGGTTTTGACCTATGTGGGATTCGTGTGTCGTTTTGGTCATGAGTCGGATTTTAATGCGATGCGGTACATTATGATATGTAGGTACCCCCATGTGGACTTCAAGACGGCAAGCAAGCGCATGGCGACGTCGGCACCGGCGAGCGAGGACCAGGTGAGTAAATTTATATCTACGGAAAGAAGTCGGGTGGATGGCGTATAGCACCCCCGCAGTCCGTGGTGGTGTATACGGATGCGTATACACACCAACAATTATTATATGTTATTTGGGATTAATAACGATGTTTAGAATGGATATTGATGTGTTGGATTATTTTAGTGTTGCGAACCCTAGGGTAGTGTTGCACTACACATACACACATACATACTTGCATACATTCCTATTTATATGTGCTCATGTGATTCTTTATAGTTATGTGATCACATGGGTATGGGACTATGTGTTCACATACGGATTTGAGGATGATACTTGGGATTGAGCTGAGTCGATGAGTAGTCAGATCATGACTATATTGATGATGTTAGTATTGTATTAGACATAGGTCAGTACCTTAGACTATGATCTTTGATAAAGAGGATACCGGATGAATAGTGTGATGAATATGATTTTGACCCGTACCAAGATATGGGGATGCCGTACGACGGATTTACGTACGAGCTATATCTTGATGATTGATCCGCACTCTTGACTTGGGATGTCTGATTGTAGATATGGTATCGGATATGATATTATTGAGGCGGGATCACCGACTAATATATATACAGGTATGTATATGGATCGACTCAGATGTTAGGCGGTTTCCTTACCTGTAGTCCAGCTTGTTAGCTTAGCCCTTTAGTTTAGTTTAGTTGTTAGATTAGATTCGATTCTTACCTATTTCAAAAACTAACTAATCGTGGGTATTTTAAAAGACAGCCCAAGGAATCCTACGGATATTTCAACAGACGTATCTTTTCATAAAAACACCGTAGCCCCTATTTTCAAAACCCCATGATTCGTGTTATTTCAAAAGGCACCATTTGTAGGACCTATATTAGATTAATGCAGATTAGTTACAGTTGCGTCTAGTATTCAGCTCCCGCTCATTATTGTGGTTCGCTTCGCATCGCATGCTTATATTATGTTTCATACTCCATTATGGATATCATGCTGTTAGGACACCAGCACCATTACCGATGATGCGTATGTACCACGTACACTTACTTGCCGGCTCACACACATCTTCATCGGTAATTGCCATGTCACGTACACCTTAGGAAATATTATTGCTTGACATAGCCTGTTAGCTAATAGTTTAGACATTGTAGTTATTACCTGCTACTTCATGCATACTGTTATTCATTGTTATGCCGCATTCATGGATTCTCATGCATATATTCACTATTTTACTTGTTATTGAGGTTTTGGATTCGGATTTCCATGAGATTTTCTGGATTTGGAGGAAAACCGCAAAAACTTATATAAACTGATTTCTCTCTTTTTAAATAAAAAAAGTACAGTTTTTCCCATGATGTATGAGTCGTCCACCATGAGTTTGCTGATGGATTTCGAGACCCGATTCGAGGAGACGGATGAACCGTTTCGGGTGCATGGTGGACCCGGTAAGGTATCCCGGGGCAAGAAGCACGTGATGATGACGATGTGAGCCTGGCAGGGGAGCACTACCTACCGGTGATTTTACCCAACGCGTCGGATATCCGGAGGATACCGTCGTGGTCTTGAGATGGATGGTAGGGGCCGGTCTGGACTGACGGCGCCCTAGATATTGTGATTGAGACATTGAGATTTCGAGATATTAAGTTACAAAGACTGTGATACAGAGATATCGAGATATTGGGATTACGTTTTGTGCCGATGCTAGGCACTGTTTTATGCTGATTTCATTATGATACCTCATTTTAAAAATACAAAGGAAATCTCACTAAATTATGAAAACGGTTCTTCATTTACATGTATTCTGTTTTCATGCATTCATACCTCATTCATATGATATATTGCTACTTGAGGCACTGACACGGGCACATGAGATTACACTCGGATTAGATATTTACCCTAGCCTTGTTATCGGCTACGTGTTATTCATATATTTAAGGATATATTATGATCATTGACCTAGGTTGCGTTATTTATGTGATTTCTGTGCGTAGATATTTTTTTCTATTCACGAGTTGGCAACTCACCCCCGTTGTGCCCCGGTTTCTTGCAGGCTTGCCGTACAGGTTTCATTACGGCTTTGCTGGCACTGCTCCTTTCGGGTGACTTGCTAGTAGGTGGGTTTATTGGTATCGTACCCATCATATTACTTTGTATAATATTATTCAGTTGTATCTAGTAAATTCCATCAACCAAACATGTATTATTTTTGAGATAGAGACCAGTGATGTTTTTCCTTCGACCTTAGAGTCGCGCGTTATATTTCTGCGGTTTTCTTGTGGTTTTGAGTTTCCTTTTGAATTTTGATCCTCGCCGTTGGCGTTGTATATTATATTGCTTGTGTGGTTGTGACCGTCGATTGACGAAGAGCTAGCTCCCGCTTGGGGATGCCTTTTTATTGATTTCGTATACTATTCATGTTGTATCCCGTTGGGGGCCAGTATTTACAAAGGAGACTCTGCCGAAATTTTCAGTAAATTTTGATATTCTTAAAACCCGCATAATTCGGCTTATGCTATTAAAACTACTTGTTTTAAATTGGTTTTCCTTCACTCTACTACTTTTCTTGGTTTGGATTTCTGGGTTTTCGGTTTACTTAGATTACGTACGCCTCGAGACGTTTCGTAGTTTAAGTGCCGGTCATGTTCCGTACTTTCGGGACGTGACAAAGTTGGTATCAGAGCGTTAGGTTTTTACCTTCGGAGCGTAGGATGACCCTTGGTTGATGGAATAGGTGACTAAAGTAGAGTGACGTACCGTAGGTATGTTCCGCGGCATATTTACGATACGCTACTCCACTTAAGAAGCCTTAGGATGTACATTTCTTTGCTCAGTATTATATTCATTATGGTTTTGTTGCCACGATTACGGGCAGGGAGAGCTACAGCTAGAGTTGCGGTCAACACGAGCTCGTCACGAACGAGGACTGACCTGGGCGTAATTCCGGCGACACACGATTGCGGAGATGTGTCTTTTTACTGTGTTTTCGCGCCACGAGCGTTTGGCAGATCGCCCTTACGAGACTTCTCGGACGTGCCGATCAGTACCAGAGGATTGAGCCAATGTAGAGACCAGCCAGATTTTGATAACCGTTGGCGTATTGCTTACTCCTGATGATTGAAGCACTGTTCAGCGTGCAGACGAGTGAGCCAGTTATTGCTACAAACGACGAGATATCGCCCCAGGTGTTGGAGCTATTACAGTATGAGCTGTACTAAGAGATGATAGAAGGTCGCTAGTCACCGAGGATGAATGACTAGGACATGTGGTTCGTTCGCCTACCCGATGAGAGGTCATCAGATAGATTGATTCCAGCAAGAGACGACTTCACGCAGAGACGTTGAGAGTCGACAGAGACGATCGAATGTCCGAAACCTATTATTCCAAGTTTAAAGTAGTCGGAAAGACATGCAGGCAATTCTATGGTCCCTCTAGAAGAATGAAACCCTAACTCGACTTAATGACCGTGTGAAAGCCTTTGAACCTTCGGGTTTGCGGCAGTTCTACGGCGCCATTAGTGAGGCTTGGGTTTGCCCTTCTACGGCTGGACCACCGATGCTGTGGTATGTACTCGATACTATTAAACTGTGCCCAAGAGGTTGAGCTCTTGGGAGTTATGAAGTTTTGACGACTCGATCGGATGGCTCGACTTAATTCAGATGCTAGGTGGTGAGATGCATTTCTTGGAAGACTCCTGATATGAGGATAGCCGTTGGAGCTCAGTCCATGTAGTCATGATGAGACGAGTCCGAAGCAGTCGACATTAGAGAAAGTGGAGTAAAGAGGTCCGTACAAGATCTGGATAAGACGACATTCCACTCCGCCGACATCAGAGATGCGATACGCATGCCGAGGCAGAGTACTGGATATACCTTCCAGAAGGAGTCGCGATGGGTATGCAGCCGTTCCGGAGCAAGATGCAGATATAGGAAAGGACGATGACTTCCGGACAGTTGGCAGAGACGAGACATGGAAGAGACCGTGAGCAGGATTCCTTCCAGGACACTGCTGCAATGATACTTGCACCCAGGATCAGATGTGTCACGTACATTCAGAGAGCCAGAGGCCGACGCCGGTGATATGCTGTCTTACGAGTGGTCGCGATGATTGACCGGGAGATGACAAATAACGTGCCAGAACGGGATCATCCCCGTTAGCACACCTGACAAGGCTAGGGTAAATATCTAACCCGAGTGTAATCTCATGTGCCCGTGTCAGTGCCTCAAGTAGCAATATATCATATGAATGAGGTATGAATGCATGAAAACAGAATACATGTAAATGAAGAACCGTTTTCATAATTTAGTGAGATTTCCTTTGTATTTTTAAAATGAGGTATCATAATGAAATCAGCATAAAACAGTGCCTAGCATCGGCACAAAACGTAATCCCAATATCTCGATATCTCTGTATCACAGTCTCTGTACCTCAATATATCGAAATCTCAATGTCTCAATCACAATATCTAGGGCGCCGTCTGTCCAGACCGGCCCCTACCATCCATCTCAAGACCACGACGGTATCCTCCGGATATCCGACGCGTCGGGTAAAATCACCGGTAGGTAGTGCTCCCCTGCCAGGCTCACATCGTCGTCATCACACGCTTCTTGCCCCGGGGTACCTTACCGGGTCCACCATGCACCCGAAACGGTTCATCCGTCTCCTCGAATCGGGTCTCGAAATCCATCAGCAAACTCATGGTGGACGACTCATACATCATGGGAAAAACCGCACTTTTTTTATTTAAAAAGAGAGAAATCAGTTTATATAAGTTTTTGCGGTTTTCCTCCAAATCCAGAAAATCTCATGGAAATCCGAATCCAAAACCTCAATAACAAGTAAAATAGTGAATATATGCATGAGAATCCATGAATGCGGCATAACAATGAATAACAGTATGCATGAAGTAGCAGGTAATAACTACAATGTCTAAACTATTAGCTAACAGGCTATGTCAAGCAATAATATTTCCTAAGGTGTACGTGACATGGCAATTACCGATGAAGATGTGTGTGAGCCGGCAAGTAAGTGTACGTGGTACATACGCATCATCGGTAATGGTGCTGGTGTCCTAACAGCATGATATCCATAATGGAGTATGAAACATAATATAAGCATGCGATGCGAAGCGAACCACAATAATGAGCGGGAGCTGAATACTAGACGGAACTATAACTAATCTGCATTAATCTAATATAGGTCCTACAAATGGTGCCTTTTGAAATAACACGAATCATGGGGTTTTGAAAATAGGGGCTACGGTGTTTTTATGAAAAGATATGTCTGTTGAAATATCCGTAGGATCCCTTGGGCTGTCTTTTAAAATACCCACGATTAGTTAGTTTTTGAAATAGGTAAGAATCGAATCTAATCTAACAACTAAACTAAACTAAAGGGCTAAGCTAACAAGCTGGACTACAGGTAAGGAAACCGCCTAACATCTGAGTCGATCCATATACATACCTGTATATATATTAGTCGGTGATCCCACCTCAATAATATCATATCCGATACCATATCTACAATCAGACATCCCAAGTCAAGAGTGCGGATCAATCATCAAGATATAGCTCGTACGTAAATCCGTCGTACGGCATCCCTATATCTTGGTACGGGTCAAAATCATATTCATCACACTATTCATCTGGTATCCTCTTTATCAAAGATCATAGTCTAAGGTACTGACCTATGTCTAATACAATACTAATATCATCAATATAGTCATGATCTGACTACTCATCGACTCAGCTCAATCCCAAGTATCATCCTCAAATCCGTATGTGAACACATAGTCCCATACCCATGTGATCACATAACTATAAAGAATCACATGAGCACATATAAATAGGAATGTATGCAAGTATGTATGTGTGTATGTGTAGTGCAACACTACCCTAGGGTTCGCAACACTAAAATAATCCAACACATCAATATCCATCCTAAATATCGTTATTAATCCCAAATAACATATAATAATTGTTGGTGTGTATACGCATCCGTATACACCACCACGGACTGCGGGGGTGCTATACGCCATCCATCCGCCTTCTTCCCGTAGATATAAATCTACTCACCTGGTCCTCGCTCGCCGGTGCCGACGTCGCCATGCGCTTGCTTGCCGTCTTAAAGTCCACATGGGGGTACCTACATATCATAATGTACCGCATCGCATTAAAATCCGACTCATGACCAAAACGACACACGAATCCCACATAGGTCAAAACCTATGGTTGCTTTCACAAATCAACCCAAAAACCCTCGACATCGGCGTACAAACGCCAGACCATCGAGAAAACCCAAATACACTCATTTGCACATTCACGAACACTAATTTTAATATAAAATAGGTTAAAACTCACAAAAACCCCAAATTCACTTTAAAAGCCGTTTTTCCGAAAAACTAGCAAGCAAAATTTCCCGTTTTAGTACAAAACTAGATGTTTTAAACAAAACTAGCGGCCACAATATCCACTAAATATCATAACTAATTCATACAAACCATTTCTATAATTTATTCTTATCAATTTGCATAAATTCCAAAATCCTAGTTTGCAAAAATATCAATTTTTAACACTTTTTAAAGCAAAATTCACAATTCAACCATTAAGCTTAGTTTTGTATAACCTAAGATATTAAACCACTCATTATAATGTTAATGATGTCATGAAAAACTAATTGAAATTTTTATCTCACCAAAATACATATATTTTAAAAACCTAGTTTGCAATATATATAATTATTACAAATTTAAATTAACAAATTGCAAACTAGTAACTAGATTAGTTTTAGCATTCTATTAACATGTTAATCCCTATATTAAAATCATAAACTAATGATAAAAACCCTAATTAAATTCAAACCCTTCTCTTAGAATTTCCAAATCTAGAAATTAAACCATAATAATACCTAATTAGGCTAGATTTAGATAATTTATCAACAATGAAAACATGGGTTGAGATTTATACCTCACAATTTTGTAGATCTACAAGAAACTTAGCCTCCCAAATCTAGCTTCATTGCCCAAGATCCACACTTGATTGGCCAAGGAAATAAAGAGTTAGGAGTTAACTAGGAATTAGTGGTAATTTGGAAGCATTTTAATGGAAATGAGAAGATTTTTGAGCCAAAATGAGGAGGAGAATTTTTTTGGGCTGATCATGGAGGAGGCTCGGCCATGTTGCGGGAAATGGGAGAGAGAGAGAGTGGAAATGTGGGTGTATGTGTAGAACCGCCTTATTTAATGCATCTTTTCAAATAAACCCTTCATTAAACCCTTTTTACAATTCCCTTTTTCTATTAAATGATGAGAGTATGTGATGGGATTGTGAAGAGGGAGGGAGGGCTGCTGTCATGTGGTGGTGGGGCCGGCCATGTGAGTGGGTGAGGAGAGAGGGTGTGTGTGTGGAGCAATGAACACCAAACACCAATACAATATGCACCAAAACCCTTTTATTTTCATAAAATAAGCCTTTTTCTTCAATATTTTCTAAACCGTTTTGGCAAACGATTTCATTTCAAAAACCACATGATAAAATTTTATTTAATGTTTTATGATGCACAAAATTTTTTTCAACTCATTCCAATTTGTAATTTTCCCTAATTAAATATATTAGTGACGGCTTAAAATAATATTAAAATAATTAATTTCGGGAAATTTTTCAGAAAATTTGAAATTTCACCAGTGGCTCAATAAACACCAAATACTAGCAATTACATAGCTAGAATATGTATATTTAATTTTATAATAAAGATATTTGTATTTTGACTTTTTACAGAAACCCCCTTATTTTGCCGATTTTCCAAAACTTCACCGAAATGATTTTCAAAACGTTACACTTATACACCAATAAAGTATGGACTTTGGTTGCTTTATCTGAAGGGTTAAATCCCCATCAGGAGCAAGTATATCTTGAGAAGATTACTTGGTGTACATGGAAAAGTTGAGACTTTCAAAGCTAGACTTGTTAAAGGTTTGCATCATTGACCAGGTATGGATTATGATGAAACCTTTTCTAAGTAGCTATGCTTAAGTCCATCCATATCCTACTTGCCATTGCTACATACTATGACTACGATATCTGGCGGTTGGGTGTCATGACTGCTTTTCTAAATAATGTTTTAGAAGAAAGCGTCTATAAGTACACAGCCAGAAAGCTTTGTAGACAGTGAGAGCAGCGGAAACGTGTGCAAGATGTTTTATGTGATAAAGCAGGCATCAAGGAGTTGGAACGTCTGTTTTGATGTGTTAGTCAAAGAGTTTGACTTCATCAAAATGGTAGATGAACCTTGTATATACAAAAAGGTAGTAGAGAGTATGGTGGTGATCCTCGTAGAGTACGTGGATAACATACTCTTGATAGGAAAGGAGTTTCCTATGCTACGCTCGGTCAATCTCCGCTTATCATAAGGATTCTCCATATAGGATCAAAGTGATACCTACTAAATCCTGGGTTTTGGATCTATGAGATAGATCTAATTGGATGTTAGGATACTCACTAGCTGTAGTGAGATGGTATCAATTGATTCTGGAGAGAATCACTGGAAGGGTTCCAGGGTGATAAGGACGACTGAATGTCAGTCACAGGCATTGTCTTTACCCTCAGTAAAGGGACGGTATGTTGGAAGAGTTCCAAGCTAGATACCGTGGCATACTAAACGATAAAGGCTAGATACATCGCTACCAAAGATGCTACCAAAGAGGCAGTCTGGGTGTATATTAGTTCATGAGATGAACTTCGTTCCTACCATTGTGAGACAATGGAGTTGTGGCTTATGCCTAGGAACGCCCGTCCCATCAGTGATCCAGACATATTCTAAGGCAGTATCACCTGATCATGGAGATGGTTGATCTCCAGGGGATCGAGGTCAGGAGAGTAGACTTAGAGGACAACACGGCGGATCCACTCACAAAGGCCTTTTCCCAGAGAGAGACTATTATGGGATGGTTGAGTATGAGATACTTCAACCACTGTTATCAGATGGCTCTAGTGCAAGTGGGAGATTGTTAGTTATATGTATGCCCTAGAGGCCATTACTATACATGAGATGTATATTATAGTGGATGCTTGGACATATATAGGGAGGACTTTCTTGCTCGACATGATAGTATGCTATCTGGTTACTCTTTACCTTAACGTGTATACTGATTGTCTCTCTGTTACATGTTGGTAAAGCCCTTAGGATGTGTACTTGACTACCTAGACTATGATACGGATCATACTAGTGGGGACATGGTAGTCCATAAGTACATCCTTCAAGGTCCCTAGTCGTGGGTGTATCGAGACGGGGCATCGATATACCAGAGTAGACTAGCGTATACCTTCTCGACCCATGTAGATGGGCGATGGATGATCCCATATCCATTGGTGTTTGACATCAGAGATCATATACGGGTGCTCAGTGGAGACTGGGTACACTGGACAGACTCGCCGAGAACTCCCAGATGGTATTATACCTTACGTCAGATGGCAGTTCTCTGGTGACACTGGTACAGGTTAGTCTGTAGACCCGAGATCGTCATAGAGTCTTGTGTGATTCCCACTGTGCTTTGATTTCCATCTTACCACGTCCAAGAAGGCGTGCAAAACGGTGGTTTTTGGGTACAATCCCGAGTCACATGGAGGCAATGAGCGATAGGAGGGGTTTCGTCTCTCCCGGTATTGGGGGTTGATGTTGCGCTATGCTCGATTAGCCATAACAGGAAAGTCCCTGGCCAGGGCTGGTTTAGAGATTTACTGGTAAGTGTTACCAGTAGTTTCTCGACCCGTTATGAGCCTTATATCGGCATGACTTATCGGTTATTGGGGTCTGACGTTTACCACCCCTAGACTTGATATGTGACATATCAGACGAGGAGACCGGACTGTATGGTAGTGTCACTGTCAGGCTTTTTGCAGGAGTTGGAGCGGGCTTGCTTGCTGTTCTTCTGATCGCTCAATACCCGGGTAGCCGTTACGTCCAGCTAGTACCGCTGACGGCTTGTGGGTGCTTGATATGATCATCACCTACTGCCGGCGTATTGACGAGTCTTTAGAGTCCTGCATAGAGGTTTTACTGGCTCAGGCAAAATGAAATAGGAGCGCATATGTGATATGTGCGGGACCGAGAATAATGCGTGTATGTGATATCGTATTCTATTCTCGCGATATTTGTGTCGATCGGTTATATGCGATATAACCAAGTTATCGAATCAAGGGTTGATTCGATAAGTCGATACATTGGATGTTAGTCGGTTATATGTGATATAACCGGATTATTAAGTCAAGTGTTGATTTAATAATTTAGTGTATAAATGTATATGTGATATACTAATTTACATTAACTAACATTGGTTCACTTAAGCATTTATTTTTCTCACTTGTGCACAACTTAATATATATGTGATATATATTTATTTGTGTACATTTTGTATCATGGTTGTTGATACACACTACATGGGTGTATGAGACATACACCATTGTAATTATATTGGTGGGGTTTTAATATACAAAGTAAATACAAAATTTGTGGATAATTGTCCAAGTGCATGAAGCTTCATGAAGCTTAAGAATGCATTGACCAAAGTCCACTAGTTTTGTTTTTACTTAGGATTTTTATAAACCTAACCACTATAATTAGCCATGGTTATGTCTCTACATGAGTTAGTATATGATACTCACTCACCATGGTTACCTCTCTCTCTCTCTTGATTAGTTTTCATTCTCATTTTGAGCTCATCTTCTTCCTCCTTCAATTTCTTTTTTAGGGTTTGATAAAGAGAGAGATACAAAGTGAGAAAAGAAATTCTAAAGTATACCCATTTCTTATTTCATCATCCTCTACTAGACTAGCACTTTAGTTTAGGGTGTTTGCTTCACTAATTCTCTAGTTAGTGAAGTAGAAGCTTGAGTTCGTATTCTCTCGACGTAGATCATCTTCGGCCTCGAAAACTTCAAGCAATACCGTTGCAATTTTCTCATAGAGCCGTCCGAGAGTTCCGGAGTTCGATGATCGCAGCGATGGGACTACTACAAGGATCTTAAGAAGTGAAGGACCGATCTACAAAGTTTGTATTTCGTATTCACTTAGTGTAAATGTGATATACTAGCATGTGTTTCCCTAATTATCTAGCAAAGATCTTGTTTAGAGTTATTCGGCACGGCTAAAATTTTAATCCGGCATGGTTGATGCCTTGTAGAACCTTATTAGAGTGCCTAGTAACCATACAATACAGGTAGAACAGTTTTTCTCGAGATGATAGTATACTATCTGGTTTGTCTTTATCATTTATGTGTACACATTTTACTTACTATTACATGTCACTAATACATAATGATAAAGCCCGTAGGATCCTTGCTTGACTACCAGTATTATGATGGCGATCATACTTGTGGGAACTGGATAGTCCATAACCATATCCTTAAATGTTCCTAGTCATGAGAGTATTGAGACTGGGTATCGATATTCCAGAGTAGACTAGTGTATACTTTCTGGTTCCCGGCGAGGGGCAGTAGCCGGTCTCACAAGCCATTGGTGTTTTTGCACCTAAGATTGTATACAGGTGCTCACTGGAGGTGGGTACACTGAACGGAGCCACCGAGAACTTCTAGATGGTATTATAGCTATTGTCAGATAGCAGTTCTCTAGTGACATGAGTACAGGGTAGTCTTTTGACCTGAGATCGTCATTTGTCTCGTGTGAGTTCCCACTGTAATTTGATTACTACCCTACCACAGCTCAAAGGAGTCGTGAAAACAGGTTTTAGTTGGGTACAGTCCTGAGCCACATGGAGGCAGTGAGCGATCGGGAGGGATTCGTCTCTCCCGGTATAGAAAGTCGATATCGCGCTGTATTCGGTTGGTCATCACCATAAGTCTCTACCCATGGCGAATGATATTTACTGATAGGAGATCAGTAGTTTCTCGGTTGGTCATGACCTTGACACCGGCACAACGTATAGGGTTATTAAGGGTCTGACGTTATCCACCCTCTAAACCCGGTATGCGACACTCTTAGACGAAGAGACCGGACTGTATGGAAATTGTCACTTACAGGCTCAGTAAGGTACGAACGGACTTGATTGTCGACCTCTCTTTCAACATATACCTGGGTAGCCGTTACGTACAGCTAGTGCCGCTGACGTGCTTGTGGTTATAGATTTATTCGGTAACTCACTGCCAGCGTATTGTCGAGTATTTAGAGTCCCACACGGAGAGTTTTCCCGGTTCAAATGATATGATATAGAGGACGCATGTTGATACGTACAAGAGTCCGAATAAATACGTGCATTGGTTATACGGACTTTAATCAGACGTTTGATAATACTAGCCGACTTAGGATTAAGCCAGATTGATTTAATAATATATATATATTATGGTATTATGTTCACTATTCATTTTCTCTCTCTTTGGCTATTCGTATTTTTATACGGATACGCGTATATGTATTTGATACATATGCCGGGATATTGTGTATATTATACATAGATATTTAAGAAGGAGGACACCTCATTTATTGATTTTCTTTTTAGAAAATCAAAAGAAATGAGGAGGGAAAGCCTAGAAGAGAGTATGGATGAGAGGGATGGACTACTTATTTTATTTGGAAAATGGAAATGTTTTTTTTTAAAATGGATGGCTACTCATTTTCCTCTCTCATTCTTTTGATGTGCAGTCTATCTACTTTCCTTCTTCTCATCTCCTTATTCCTCTTGATAAATGAGAGAGAAAGAATAGTGATAATTCCTACATTTCTCACACTCTATTTCTAGCAAGGTTAAAGTGTCAGTTGCTTGCTCAAAGTTCACTTTGGTTTGAAGCTGGAGTTTGAATTGGTTTTCTTCGGGTGGATCATTTTCGGCAAGGGCGATTGTATCTCAAGCTCGTTCCCGACGGCCTAGAGAGCATGGAGGGGTCTTCCATGATTGGATGGACACGCTACAAAGGTTGTAACCCCTATAACCTAGTAGCTAGATATATCGTTTAGTTTGCTAGTTTAGTATTTGGATCGATTTCTAGGTTGTGGCTTCTAATGCTCGCATGAAAATTTTCGTTTTGTATTCATACTTCGGTTTTCGCTTCCGCTGCGCGAGCGCTATGAACCTAGAAAATTCTTGGATATCATATGCATCGTTTCCGCTGCTATATGCATATGATTTCCTTTATACACATGAATGATAAAAGCAAAACAGATAGCTCATCTCGAGTTAGAATGTTCTATTCATATAGATCCATGTATAATTCAGTAATTGCTTTCATTGCATCTATATCCAACAAATATTACAAGAAACTACTTAAATATTATATGAAACTAGAAAGATTAAATATTATATGAAACTAGAAAGATATTTTAAAGGCTTTTGGCGAGAAAGAAGTATGTTTGCCGGGAAGTTAGATTTTTGGTGGAAAATTAGAATTTTGGTGGGGGAAAAGTATATCTGGAGGGAAAATAGACAACTTAATAGATATTACAGGCAAGTCTTCAAATATTACAAGCAACTACTCTGTATTATAACTGTTTTAAATTCAGCTCTAAAGGACTATATGCTCACAAGGATAAGAGGCATTTTGGGGTTATACGGAAATACAAGTGGGGAATTGTATACCGGAGGTTTATTGGGCCCATGGATTTTTTAACAAACCAAAAAAGCCCATGGTTTGTTACACATGTTCAGAATGGCCCGGGGGCTTTTTAACAATTTACCCAAATATTTTCTAATGCCCTAGATTCTTATATTCATATGAAGTCGGATTTTCTATATTTAATCCTTCAAAACAGAGCTAATTATAAATACAACCCATAAAACATTTCCGTTAATCGAATAAAAACCTTTGTAAAGTTAACTTGGATAATGTTTGGATTATAGGTAATGTGGTTTCGGTATTGATAAATTTTACGCACAACTACCATTCGACCAACGAAAACTTCTCTCAACGATTGATTACAATGTCGCTCATTTCCTCTCCAAAGATTTTCCTTCCCTTTTATCTCTAGAATTTTTTAGTGTGATGATGATGGTGGTAATGCATCCCTCTGAAACTATCTCAACGTTGTAAGCCCATTGAAGTTATTCAAAAGATCCAAACCAAAACCGTAACTGTTCACTAAATGTAAGGTTTTTATACAACCTATTATTTCGTTTGTGTTTAAGGGTATTGTTTTAATCTATAATAACTGCATTAAAGTCAATTTTAATTTTTATCTTGATCTCAATTCTATCATTTCTAAAGTTATTCCCCCAAATTCAGAAGGAAGAAGAAGGATAGGTTCATCGTCAGTGGTTTGATCGGCATTTTAAGGAAAAATAAAGCCGTTATAGGGTATTTTGATTATTTTAACCCGTAATGGTTAGAACTAATGGCAAGATGGATGGAGATTAATCATGAGGTCTTATTTAATCTATTTAGAAGTTTTAGAGGTTGTATTTAGAAATAATAAGTTTTAGGGATGTATTTAGAATTAGCCATGTTTTAGGGTCGAATATAGAAATGACCTTTTATATTTAGGCCCAGTCAACATTATATTTTAAATAAACGATCTAACAGTAAAATGTTTCAAAAGGGCCTAATATTTATCTGAGCCCAGAAATTAAACAATTTAATATTCAGGCCCAGCCCATATTCTATTTTCAATAATAAGAGTTCTGGAAAATTAGTTTCTCACGTCCATGTCAAAAATATAATTCATTTTAACTCTTGTATATTTATTTCGACCATAAGTTATATTCTGGAAAATTATTCTAAGGTTCCTAGAATTTTAATAGCCTATTTTAGCCCCTTAAATAATTGAGCCAGAGAGTTTATAGGATATAAAATTAATTTGATGTCCCTATAATTGTATATAATTAAATTTTACCCGTTACTAAACTCTCAAAAATATTTAAAACCCAAGAAAATTTAAGCAAGGTCTTTGGAATTTTGTTAATTTGTTTTTAACAAGGGCAAAAGCATCAGGGTTTTTACACAAGTTTGGAGCGGGATGGAGGCTTTTCGATAATTTACCTAAAATATTTCTTGGTGGCCTAAAATTCATCTGATCACAGAAGTTAAACATATTTAATCAAAGCCCAGTCCATATTTTATTTTAAATAATCAGAGTTTGGAAAACTAGTTTCCCACGTCCTTGTAAAAACAATAATTCATTCTAACCCTTGTATATTAATTTCGACCGTTAGTTACTTTCTGGAAACTTCTTCTAAGGTCCCTAGAATTTTAATAACTAATTTTAGCCCCTTAAATAATTCAGCCAGAGAGTTTATAGGATGGAAAATTAATTCGATGTCCTTATAATTGTATAAAATTCATTTTTAATCCGTTACCGAACTCTCAAAAATATTTAAAACCCGAGAAAATTTAAGTAAGGTACTTGGAATTTTGGTGATTTGATTTTAATCCTTGAACAAATTATCTACTATTATACTGGGAATGGAAAATGAAGGGGTCTTTAAATTTTCAAATTGATTGCAGACATGGCATTTCCATTTTTCAAGAAAAATCAATAAAAATCTATCAAAAAATCCAACCAATATCCATAGCCCAACTAATGAACAGTAACTCAGTTGGTATGAACACTTTTCCTCTTAGGAAGAGCGCGGGTTCAAACCCTAGGAACCCCAGAGGGGAAGTGGTCACAAATTAACGCTTTCGGGGAAAATTCGTAAGTCCTCTGGGTGGATGCGTATGTTGTGTGCTCATGTGTGGTGTGCATGGGTATGTCGTTTGTGGTGTGTGCTTAAGTTAGGACATACAGGCTAGTGCCATAAAAAAAGAAAAATATTTATAGCCGCAACTAACCCCATCATTCCCTTCAGATGTTTTTCTCCGTCGATCCTAAGGCCAACCGTGTCAAACGGTTGAGATTTGATGTGAGAATTGAGTGTGTGGCTCTTAATGGGTTGTCGGTTGCCGTTGACACCGAGCCACCTGCAAGGGAAGTCCCGGGATGGGAAACTACCGTAGAACTCTCTGACGATCAAGTTAGCACCGATGAGTAATTAGGAAGAGTAGCGGCATATTGGAAATGAGTTCGACGTACCGGAGTTGTCTGGTAGAAAGGTTTACATAGTGGTCGCCTGGAGCGAGCCGACGCGAGATTCTCGTCGTCCGTTATGCCCCTGCGTTACGTTCGCGTTGATGGCGGGATGCGCCCATAAATGGCGAGATACGTTAGTATGGGACGCGGGACATGGAGCGGCGGAGATCTCGCTGTGGCGAGATACATGGAGCCGTTACGGAGTCGCTCGGGCTCCGTGTTCCCGTCCAAACAGGGACACTGAGGAGTCCCAGCTATAGGATAGCTCGGAGACGAGCAAATGAGCTGAGGAGTCTCAGCTATAGGATAGCTCGGAGACGAGCAAATGAGCTGAGGAGTCTCAGCTATAGGATAGCTCGGAGACGAGCCATTGGCTGGCGGTCAGCCGAAGGGGGAAGGTACTCCGGGAAGGTCTTCTTAAAAGGTCTGGTGCAGCCTCGGAGGCGTGGCACCGAGGAACGTCCCCAATACATCATATTTATTTCAGCTCCATAGCCCCAGGAATCTAGTGGATTTGTGCGGATAGCACGTCACCTTCCACGTGTTGTGATCTGGGAAATTCCTACTTACGGGTATCATCATTAGCCTCCCACTCTCGTTCCGACCTATTTGTTGGCCGGGCCGAGAGTGGATATCATCCCGGTCTTCAATAATTCAGCTCGACACCGAGGATTCTTCGTAATGGGTTGTCTGAGGATGATGCGACGTTTGGCGGCTGCGCCTCTCCAATTCCTGGATCTTTGTGGCGACTTACGAAGCACCTTGATTCCCGCACGTATCTTTGGTGACGTCAGCGGATCGGCAATATGATTGCGCTTTAAAGAAGACGCTGCTTCACTCGCTCGGTCTGTTGGCCTTCTTGCCACGTTTCCGCTGTGGAGTGGCGGGATGCGAGGGGTTGTCAGTTGAATTCGATTGAGGGGGAGGTGTCCAATGGTTGGTCACCACGTGGAGTCCTCATGGCTGTTGGGTGCGACGCTTCATTTCGGTGGGAAAGGATTTAGGCCGTTGGATGTTTTTTTGCCGAGTGTATAAATTTGGGAGACCATCTCTTGGCAGACATTTTTCCCTAGTCGTTTCCTGCCATCTGAAGATTTCTCGGCGCACCATTGCTTAGGTCAGACTTTCAGCCAAAACCCTTCTTCGGCCAATCCTTTATTGAATCAGGTTAGATGTCTTCTTCCGAAGTATCCATTGATATAGTTGGTGTTGAGTCGGGCGATAAGGCTTCAGCTTCTGAAGCCGAGTCCAGTAGGTCTTCTTCCTCCTCGTCTTCCGACAGGAGAGGAAGTTATTCTTTCTTTTCGTTTTCTGTGTCGAGCTCGCCCCCCCCGGAGGGGGGGCGACGCCCTTGTACTTCGTCATCGGGCGGCGAAGAAGGCCCCCAAGGTGCGCATCCAAAATATCCACGATGCGCCCTCAATGTTGAATTTCTTGGACGAGCTTTCCGATATCCGGGCTCGTTTCCATATTCCCCCTGGCTATTCGCTTCGTCTGGCCAGGGAGGGTGAGCGGGCAGACCAGGTGCAGAGCAATGAGATTGCTTTGTACCTGTAATCGTTCCGGGCAGGGATGCTTCTGCCCTTCTCGTCCGAAGTTTGCGCCGTAATCCATTGCTTCCGTCTCGCTCCGGGCCAGCTAGCGACGAACTCGTGGAGAATTCTCTTCGGGTTTCTGGTCCGGTTGAAGATTGATCGGATCCCTTTCAATTTGAGTCTTCTACTCTCCTTTTTTTGTTATAAAAATCACCCCGGTACCAGAAAGGACGAACTAAGCTGAGTGTACCTTTCTTTCAAAAAACATAAGGGTAGGGTGGCCGGGTCTGGGGTAGTGGTCATCCCTTCTTTCTTCCATGAATGGAAGGAGAAGTTCGTCTTCGGAGGGAGTGGATTGGCACATGCCCACCAAATGGCACAGGGCCGATTGCCTTAGGGTCAAACAGTCGAGTGCCCCAGAGGCGAGGGTAGTGTCGCAGTGGGAATCGATCCAGCGGGCCGTTGTCCTGCTTTCCGAGCAGGCTTTGAGCTGGGCGGGACTCAGTCCCGCGCGCTTCGGGGGTAAGTTAGGGCTTCACTGATCAATTTAAACTTAGCATAATTCTAGAATAATTTTGTTGTTTTAGTTGCTTACCCCCTCCCCTTTTTTTCTTATGTATATTCCGCGGAGCCAATGGATCGCTCGAAAATCATGGCTGCCATGGCCTCCAAGACGCTGGGGAGGAAGGGCGACGGCGCTAGCTCGTCCAGACCCGCACCGAGCATGGTTCCCCAGCAAGACCCTTCCTCTAAGGTCCCCGTAGCCCCTCTGGTTCCGGAGGATCGCCGTGGCGGAGGGCAGAAGCATGCCCGGGATCCGGCGTCCCGGGCCAGAACAGAGGTGCCGTCGTCTGTCGAGTCACCGCTCAAGTGGCAGAAGGGAGTGGTTTCCCGGCCACCCCCGGTCGGGATACAGGTGTAGGAGGGCGACTTCTATATCAAGGTGCCTTCGGAGCTCTCTGTGGTCGAAAGCTTGTAAGACTACGGTAGCGCCCTGGCCGTCTTTCCGAGGCCAAAATGCGGAAACGAAATTTTTTCTAAACTTGAAAACCGGCGCTATCGTATGCTTAAAACCAGGATCGAACCATTAACCTACTACTAGCAAACAAGAGAAGGGATAGAAAGCTATACCGATCGATCCGTGTCCTTCGGTCTTCGGCCACCATCCCAAGCTCCTCGCGGCATCTCCGGTCTTCATCTCCTCGTCGGAAAGGGCACCACATCGAGAAGTCTTTTTACGGGCTCCCGCTTCATCCGAAGCAACTCGGGCGCGAAGTGTGCTAGCCGACGCGTCCAAGATGTTGTAGAGAATGTTTGTGATCACTTTGCCTCTTGCATCCATTGCTTGGATTGAGGTTAGAGATATTGCCACTTATGGAAGCTATGAGCTAGAGGAAGAAGAAGAGGAAGAAACTCTTTTCTTTTTGTTATGAATGATAATAAGAGTGAGAGAGTGTAAGAAAAATACAAGACCAAATATCATCCCATGGCAGCCCCCCCTCTCTCTCCTTATCATATCAAGCATAAATCTATCACATTATATGACACATGCACAAGAAAAGAGACCATGAGTCATCACTTGTGCATGTGTCACCATTAATGCTCTAAATGATGAATTCTAGCTCACTAATTCCATTAACCAAACATTAATCCAAATGTTCGGTCCAACAAAAATATCCGGCAACATCTAAAGTAAACTCGTGACGGATCACAAGGATACCCCTCACCTGTAAATACATACATGCATCCGCATTCCGACTGAATGCGAATGCGATGAGACTAAAGTAATCCAACAAATCTAATACTAGGATCCGGCTTAATCCAAAGCCCACTAGTATGATCCGTCCGATCATGATCCATGCAATACCACACGTATAAGATCGAACCCTGCCATATATCATACGGCCTCTACAACGTTTCGCCCGAAACTTGAGAAACTGTCTGTGGGGGACTCTAAAGACTCGTCAATACTTTGGCTGTGGATTTAACCACTAGCACGTCAGAGGTACTAGCTGTACGTAACGGGCTAACAGGTATTGACCAAAAGGGAGGTCGATGAGCGAACTCATCCTGACACCCTACTGAGCCTGTCAGTGAAAATATCTGTACAGTCCGGTCCGTTCGTCTATGAGTACCGCATGGCGGGCCTAGGGGGTTGGTAAAATTCAGACCCCCAAAAGCGGTACAAGTCGTGTCGGAGTGTAGCCCAGAACACCCTGAGATACTACTGGAATACCTACCAGTAAATCTCCTATCTCGGCCGAGGGCTTTGTGTAATGGCTCTCCTAGACACAGCGTGACCTCACCCCCAATACCGGGAGAGACGAACCCCTGCCGATTCACTCACTACCTCCATGTGGCTCGGAACTGTACCCAACTAAAACCTGTTTGCACGACTCCTTTGAGCCGTGGTAGGGTAGTAATCAAAGCACAGTGGGAACTCACACGAGACAAATGACGATCTCAGGTCGATGAACTAACCTGTACACATGTCACGAGGGAACTGCCACCTGACGTCAGGTATAATACCAACTAGCATGTTCCCGGCGAGTCCTGTCCGGTGTACTCATATCCCAATGAGCACCTGTATACATCTTAGGTGAACCAACTGACACCAGTGGCTTATGAGACCAGCCACCGCCCCTCGTCGGGGTCTCGACTGTATACACTAGTCTACTAATGGAGTATCGATGCCCAGTCTCGAAACTCCCACGATTAGGGACCTTTTAAGGATGTGCTTATAGACCCCCAGCTCCCACGTATATGATCGCCATCATACTGCTGGCCGTCAAGCAAGAATCCTAAGGGCTCTATCAACGTGCAATAGTGACCTGTAAGGTCACATGAAGCAGACACGATGATAAAGATAAACCAGATAGCATACTATCATCTCGAGTAAGACTGTCCTACCGGCATAGGTCCTCCCTCAATCATTGCAATCACGTGCTTGTGATCCAATAATTGACTCTGAGGGCACTATAACCAACAATCTCCCACTTGCACTCAAGGCTAATTATTGCGATGTCGCATACTCACAGCCCGTGTGATACCGAACACCCAACTTCTCTACTGATCAGTTTCACAAAGCCCGTTTGTGAAACTATTGCGTTCGAGGAATAGCCTCAGTGAGTGGATCTGCACTGATGTTTCTTTCTATGTCTCTCTTTATCTCAAGTTCGCGGAGAAAGCCATCTCCCGAAATGAGCAATACCTGTCTTAGAATATGTCTGGATATCTGATGGGACCTAGCTCATAAATGAACTCCAAATCCAAACTTCTTAGACCGTATCTCCAACTGAAACCAATCAGTATCCTACGCCATGCCTCCCTCAGTATCCGTTTCGACCACCTGTCCAAAATACTTCCCCTCGTCAGAGGCAAAACTATAACTCTGACAGCCACTCTGTCATCCAGGTCACCTTGGAAGCCTGGAATGATAACTGTCTCCCGAAAGAGTTTGTTGTTATCATATCCCTAGAACATCCACTCATGTTCTAAAACTGCTTCCGAACGTTTCTCCAGGATAGGATCAATATCTTATTGCATCTACTGCAAAAACAACATCTGGTGTGGTACTTGACATGTCATGATCAACTCAATTGCCTAAGCAAGTGATCTGCCAATCATGCACATCCCTCTCCCCTTTAGTCTGTAAGACATGTAAGTCCATGCTACCTCTCCCGGTACTTGCGGGCTTGCGGAATTTGGTGAAAAACGATTTTCTTAGAGGCGGTAACATGGACTCAAAACCCGGATCTTTGTTAAACTGCTAACTAACAACCTAACAAGAGTTTACCTACTCGGTTAGGGGGCTATACCTTTCTTGAACTCCTTCGTCTTCAACTCGTCCCAGAGTTCGGATCAGCCTCACCTCGTCGTCTCCTTGCGTCGAAGATGGATCCACCCGAAAGCTTCTACCTTTGGCTTGTTCTTCGGACTTTGAAGAAACTAGATCACTTGGCTTGCTAGGCCTTATGAGCTAGAATGAGTAGAGAAGAGTATGTTGGGATTTTGCTCTATGGTTCTTGCTTCTCAACACATGAGACAAGTGAACCATAGACTAAAGAGAGAGAGCAAGAGGAAGAGGGTGAGAGCAAGAGCATGAGAGCTCAAAACCAAGAGAGAGAAAGGTCAAGCAAGAATGAGCCTCTCTTTTGTCTTTCACCCTCTCATAATCCAAAAGCATCATTAGCCATAATGTCAACCAAGTATTATGTAATGGTTCATATCATGACAAAGGCAATATCATTTCTATGCACTCATTTTGCAAACTACAACAAGCAAGCAAAAGTCTTTGCATGAAAATGACAACCATTGTGATGATGATGGTCAACTAGTCCAACCTAGTCAACCGGTCAACAAAGTCAACAAGTCAACAAAGTCAACCCTCCAACAACCATGTCACTATAATACTTAATTAATATTATTGCTATATATATATATATATATCATATTCTCATTAGGGTTGAGCAAAAAGTCAATAGTCAACAGTCAACGGTCAACAACCCTAATGAGAATCCTCTGCCTCTGTCTCTCCGTCAACTGTGCATACACACCCGTATCCGCGTTCCGAGGAACACGGATGCAAACTGGATAAAACCAATCCCAATACGTACACTAGGATCTGGCTTAAACCAAAGCCCGCTAGTGTAAACTGTCCGGACACTAAACGTGCACAAGTGCACGGATGTGACTGAACCCTGTCGCAAAACCATGCGACCTGTCGCAAAACCATGCGACCTCTACTCTTTTGCCTAAAGGCGAATAGCTTTCTGTGTGGGACTCTAAAGACTCGACACTACGCTGGCAGTGGGTTTAACCACAGACCGCAAGCGGCACTAGCTGTGCGTAACGGTCCCCAGATAGATGCCGACAAGAAGACTGACGAGGTGAAACCCATCTGAACTCCTACTGAGCCTGAATGTGACATTCTCCGTACAGTCCGGTCTGTTCGTCTGATACATCGCATGGCGGGCCTAGGGGGCGGTAAACGTCAGTCCCCCAATAGCGGTACAAGTCGTGTCGGAGTGAAGCCCAAAACACCCTGAGATAACACTGGAAGCCTACCAGTATATCTCGTTTGCCCTGGCCAGGGACTACTCGTGTAATGGCTCTCCTAGACACAGCGCGATGTCAACCCCCAATACCGGGAGAGACGAATCCTGTCTAACCGTCACTGCCTCCAAGTGCTTCGGGACTGCACCCAACTACCACCTGTTTGCATGACTCCTTTGAGCCGTGGTAGGGTAGTAATCAAAGTACAGTGGGAACACACTCGAGGCGAAGTGATAGTGTCAAGTCAGCGGACTAAGCTGTACTCATGTCATCTGGGAACTGATAACTGACGATAGGCATAATACCAGCTAGTCAGTTCCCGACGAGTCCTGTCCAGTGTACTCGTAACCCAACGAGCACCCGTATACTATCTCAAGTACGACGTACCGACGGCTGTGGGACAGACCGTCTCCCACACTGGGATGAGAAGCGCATGCGCTAGTCTACTCCGGAGTATCGATGCCCTGTCTCGATAGTCCTGCGACCAGGGACCTGCATAAGGATGTGCTTATAGATTACCCAGCCCCACTAGTGTGACCGCCATCACAACGCTGGTAATCAAGCAAAGATCCTAAGGGCTCCATTAATGTGTATAGGCGATATACTAAAATAAACACATGTACACATTGAAGTAGAAACAAACCAAGTAGCATACTACCATTTTGAGTAAGATTGTCAATACAAGGTGAATATCCCAAGCTTCCATTAAGTAATATACATACTAGTATGATACAGTAATGGCCTCTAGGGCATATACACTAACAATCTCCCACTTGCACTAAGGCCATGTACTGGCGTATCGAAGACCTATCATCTCGATCAGCCGCTCAAACTGAGTCTGGGGTAAGGCCTTCATGAGTGGATCAGCAGTGTTATCTTCCGTATTTACTCTCTTCACCTCGATCTCCCGACGATCAACGATCTCCCTGATCAGGTGGTACCGCCTCAAAATATGCCTGGACTTCTGATGGGACCTGGGTCCCTTTGCTAAAGCTATAGCGCCGTTGTTGTCACAATACATCGGTATTGGATCAACACTGGTAGGAACCACGTGAAGTTCCGTGAGGAACTTCTTCATCCAGACAGCTTCCTTTGCGGCATCGCAAGCAGCTATGTACTCCGCTTCCATAGTTGAGTCAGCAACGGTTTCCTGCTTGGAACTCTTCCAGCAAACCGCCCCTCCATTGAAGCTAAAGACATAACCCGACATGGACTTGGAGTCATCCTTATCACTCTGGAAGCTGGAGTCAGCAAAGGCCTCAATCTGGAGGTCTTTTCCGCCATACACCAAGAACATCTCCTTAGTCCTTCTCAGGTACTTGAGAATGTTCTTTACTGCTATCCAGTGTTTCTCCCCTGTGTTCGACTGATACCGGCTTACAACGCTCATTGCGTATGCTACATCTGGTCTGGTATACAACATCGCATACATAATAGAGCCTACCGCAGATGCGTAGGGTATTGATGACATGCGAGCCCTTTCCAAATCAGTCTTGGGAGACATCTTTTTGGAGAGGGTGATTCCGTGACAAGCCGGTAGATTACCACGCTTAGAATCTTCCATACTGAATCATTTCAGTATGGTGTCGATGTACCTTGACTGTGAAAGTCCCAACATCCTCTTAGATCTATCACGATAGATCTGGATCCCCAGAATGTAGTTGGCATCGCCCAGGTCCTTCATGGAGAACCTCTGCGACAAGAATCATTTGACTGACTGTAGCATAGGAATATCATTTCCTATTAGGAGAATGTCATCGACGTACAAGACGAGGAATACCATATTTCTCCCTACAATCTTACTGTAAATGCATGGTTCATCTGGGTTTTTGACAAAGTCGAATTCTTTGACAGTATCATCAAAGCAGATGTTCCAACTCCGCGATGCCTGCTTGAGTCCATTGATGGACTTGAGCAATTTGCACACTTTACCGCTGCTCCCACTCTGATTGAATCCCTCTGGCTGATCCATATAGACGCACTCTTCCAAATTTCCATTTAGAAAAGCCGTCTTTACGTCCATCTGCCAGATTTCATAATCGTGGAAGGCAGCAATGGCAAGAAGGGTCCGAATGGATTTAAGCATGGCCACCGGAGAAAAGGTCTCGTCATAGTCCAAACCAGGTCTTTGACGAAAACCCTTTGCAACGAGCCTAGCTTTATAGGTTTCAACCTGCCCATCTACACCAATCTTCTTTCTGAAGATCCATTTGCAGCCTACGGGTTTTACCCCTTCTGGAGCAAAGTCCAAAGTCCAAACTTTGTTGGTGTACATGGACTCCATCTCGGTCCGCATTGCATCTAGCCATTTTACCGAGTCACCGCTCTGAATGGCTTGCTGGAAGCTAGTAGGCTCACCATAATCCATGGTGCAATCCTCTCTATCCCCGTCTATGAGAAAACCGTAGTATCTCTCGGGCGGATGAGACTGCCTACTACTCTTGCGGAGTGGCGTAGGAATGTCCGGTTCCCCTGAACCTTCTGGTTCTACTAAGCTTTCAGTAATAGCTTGTGGTTCTGGAATTTCTTCCAGTTCTATTGCGCTCCCACTTATCTGATTTTCTAAAAACTCAGTTTCCAAGAAGCGGGCATGACGAGAGACAAGGACTTTTTGCTCCTCTGCGTAATAGAAAAGATACCCCTTGGAGTTCTTTGGGTATCCCACAAACTAGCACTGTACTGAGCGTGCCTCGAGCTTGTCCGCATGCTGCTTTTTTACAAAAGCTGGACATCCCCATGTCTTAAAGGATTTAAGACAGGGTTTCTTCCCACTCCACATCTGATATGGTGTGGTAGGCACTGTTTTAGTAGGAACTTGGTTCAAGAGATGTGCAGCTGTTTCTAGTGCATAACCCCAGAAAGATCGCGGTAACTCAGCCTTACTCATCATGGAACGAACCATATCTAATAGGGTTCGATTCCTCCTTTCCGATACACCGTTGTGTTGTGGTGTGTATGGATGAGTAAGTTGAGAGAGAATTCCATTCTCATTTAAGTAGCCCAGAAACTCGGCACTCAAGTATTCTCCACCTCGATCCGATCTTAGAATCTTGATACTTTTGCCGGTTTGTTTTTCAACTTCATTCTTGTATTCTTGAAATTTCCCAAAGGCCTCGGATTTGTGCTTCATTAAGAAGACATGTCAATACCTAGAGAAATCATCTGTGAAAGTAATGAAGTATGAATAACCACTTCACGCATGTGTAGACATTGGACCACACATGTCACTGTGTATGAGTCCCAAGAGCTCGCTCGCTCTTACTCTGTGTCCAGTGAACGGAGTCTTTGTCATCTTTCCCATGAGACAAGATTCACAAGTGGCATAAGACTGGTACTCGAACGGATCCAAGTATCCTTCTTTATGTAACTTAGTCAACCGTGTCTCATTTATGTGACCCAGTCTACAATGCCATAAGAAAGCCTGATTTAATTCTGGAGACTTTCTTTTAAGTGTGTTCTGGACACTGAATATCTGAGCTTGATTCAATACGTATATACCGTTATTTAATGTACCTGACCCAATCAGTACTTGATTTAGGTGGATGTTTACTACATCGCTTACAAAAGCAAAATCATATCCTTCCTTAGAAAGTAAGGATACAGATATGATATTACAAGTCGCACCTGGTACATACAAACAGTTACACAGAATCAATATCTGCCCAGTTGTCAGTCCTAGGTGATATTCCCCTACGGATACAGCATCCATGCTTATTCCGTTAGCAACCCTGAGAGTCATATCACCTTTCCTGATAACCCTACGGTTTCTCAGAGCCTGTAACGAATTACAGATGTGAGATCCTGATCCGGTATCCAATACCCAGGAAGTAGGGTTAACTGACAAACAGTTCTCTATTACAAACACACTCGAAGCCGAAGCCACAACATGCTTCGAATTCTGGCTACTGGCTTTGCAAGCCCTGCAATCTTTCTGCCATTGTTCATTCCCGTTACAATAGGAACATCCCTCTTTTACTATATCCAGTCCTGAAACTTTTGCCCTTGCTTTTCCTTTTTCTTCCCTGGTTTCTTTCAGGGTATTTGCAGAGGGCAGGGACTGTAGAATTAAGTCAGTACTTGACCCATTCTTCAACGTGGTCTCCAGGTCCGTGAGCTTAAAATAGCTGGTCTCTGTAAGGACGTTGTCCCTTACAGATGACCCGACAGCCAACCTCGCTGAAGCAATTCGTTCGAGGTTTCATATCTTGCGATACGAGATTGCTCTCCATATAAATTTTTGTTATGGAGGAAGATAGAAACTGAGTCCATCTTCTCGTGCTGCCCCTGGTTCGCACCATCAACTGAGGCTAACACGAGGCACTTGGCTTTCGCACAATCCTTTTCCGATGTCCTTTGGATGTAAACATCCGTGACAGGGGAAACTGGACCTGAGACGGTAGGGGTTTGATTAGTTAAGAGGTGTCCCAGCTTATCATGGGTAATGGACATCTGGACAGGCCTTTGCCAGTCATAACAGTCAGATCCAGTCATTTTTATTATCTAGATGTAACCTAGGTGCAGTCACTTGGTCGCTGCAATTAAGAGAGAGAGAAGAAAACACTCAGCATGATGCTCTTGCAAGTTTAGAGTGGTTTTTAATTTGTCTAAACAGGATGGCTCCCACTGTCTCTCGAATCCCTCCTCAAAACCAAAAAGGAAGAATTAGTCAGGATCAATCTCACCGTACAATTCTTGCTTAACCGTTCAGCCAGGCCAGTGTCGGTACTTTGAGGGAGGTTTTCCAACGCTTTCACGAAGTTCCTTAATTCAAGAACCTCTTTTCCCTGGGGGCATAGCCCCGCTAACACCTTTCTAGGCACCTACTTGGTTTATAGCATTGATCGTTAAGTGAGAAATTTCCCGAGGAGTAGCATATACTCACAGTAGGATCGGGATCCAAATATCATCGTGTGACGAAACTGAAGGAATCCTACCAGGATCATCACACTCCAAATGGTATGCAACACTAGCAAGTTTCAGTACTTTTGAAGCCCCCGATGTGGATTTTTGCCCCATGCTCTTATGACCTTGACTAAGGCCAACAAATCATAAGTCACATGTCAAGTTCTACCCGTCGTTGTCCAGGCTGATTTGAACCCACCCGTATATACCCTTGACTATGGCCAACAAAGTAATACGACTGTCCCAAACCAACGCATTCTATCTATGCAACATATGAATACCCACCAGCTACCAAACACTGTGCCTTGACTAAGGCCAACAAACACAGCTTGAATACTGTTGATTATTCATATGAAACGACGGAGGGCTACGGATGGTTTTGGCGAAACCTTGAACGTAGTGAACTTGATATAATCGAAGGAACGAAATAGGTTTTAAAAGGAGTGGCTCAAGCTCTGCATTTAAAAGTTAGTTTTGAAAAGAACCGAGTGGTTTTCAAAGTGTTCCAACGACTTGTACTTGGTTTATTTTCTTGCATTAGTTCTTTTAATGCGTGATATTCTTGCATTAGTTCTTTTAATGCGTCCCATCATTTAATCCTACCATTGCAGAAAACAACCAAAATATGACGTACGCTTATGCCATTCGCATTCGCCACGGGGCCCCGTCATTACCCGTTAGGTTACTTAACTAACGACAGAGCGGGGGCTGGGCTAGCGCGGCTGTAAAACATAAGCAACGCCTAAATAATATCATATATAGATATACTGCAATGATAGCCATTTCAGATCACAGATGAACACATTGGATATACTAGGAATCCGCAATTCGTACGAGCCTGTAACGAAAAGCAGATTACACGGTCGCGGTGAATAGCCAAAACCCCACCCAAGACCCCTATGGGTGCGGCAAACTACCCGCCAAGTACCCGAAGCGAAGCAACCTCCCTCAACTCCGTGAGTAGGCCACTCGGCACTTCGGCATACCCGGTAGTTTGTGCACCCCCTCCATGGGTCTATCATAGGAGCAAAAACAGTAAAAAGAAATTATACAATGACGGCTATAACCCCGACCCGGTTGTGCGGCCATACAAATAATTATTACATCAATTTACAAATTTACATGAAATGAAAGAAAAGAAAACTCTCGTCTCACAACCCCCGGCTATTCACCAGCGACAATCCAATGAATTCATATACACATTCCAGAAAAACCTGTCAGCTAAAGTCTTTTAGAAGTTCGATCAAAAATACGAATTTTTAGGACCCCAAAAATAAAATTTTCGTTCTGGAAAATCTGGGATGAAAATACATATTCCAAAAATCCCAAAACAACCCCAGAAAAACACTGCACCAAACTTGGACCTCGGCCGAGTCAACTCGGCCGCGGAACCGCGGCGGGAGCGTGCTCCCGCCGCGTTTCCGCGGCGCTTTGACTCGATCGTTGGACCAAATTTGGTGGGTGATCACACAAAAGCCTGAGCTGATTTTTAAGATAAAATTTATCAATTTTTGAACAGAAAAAAAATCGGCAGAAACTTGGCATATCGGGTTCGTTTTGTGACTTTTTCTTTGATCGATCTTCTAGCTACTTTGCTAACATGTTAGATAGAGTTTAACTAGGCTCTGATACCACTGTAAGTCCATGCTACCTCTCCCGGTACTTGCGGGCTTGCGGAATTTGGTGAAAAACGATTTTCTTAGAGGCGGTAACATGGACTCAAAACCCGGATCTTTGTTAAACTGCTAACTAACAACCTAACAAGAGTTTACCTACTCGGTTAGGGGGCTATACCTTTCTTGAACTCCTTCGTCTTCAACTCGTCCCGGAGTTTGGATCGGCCTCACCTCGTCGTCTCCTTGCGTCGAAGATGGATCCACCCGAAAGCTTCTACCTTTGGCTTGTTCTTCGGGCTTTGAAGAAACTAGATCACTTGGCTTACTAGGCCTTGTGAGCTAGAATGAGTAGAGAAGAGTATGTTGGGATTTTGCTCTATGGTTCTTGCTTCTCAACACATGAGACAAGTGAATCATAGACTAAAGAGAGAGAGCAAGAGGAAGAGGGTGAGAGCAAGAGCATGAGAGCTCAAAACCAAGAGAGAGAAAGGTCAAGCAAGAATGAGCCTCTCTTTTGTCTTTCACCCTCTCATAATCCAAAAGCATCATTAGCCATAATGTCAACTAAGTATTATGTGATGGTTCATATCATGACAAAGGCAATATCATTTCCATGCACTCATTTTGCAAACTACAACAAGCAAGCAAAAGTCTTTGCATGAAAATGACAACCATTGTGATGATGATGGTCAACTAGTCCAACCTAGTCAACCGGTCAACAAAGTCAACAAGTCAACAAAGTCAACCCTCCAACAACCATGTCACTATAATACTTAATTAATATTATTGCTAAATATATATATATATCATATTCTCATTAGGGTTGAGCAAAAAGTCAATAGTCAACAGTCAACGGTCAACAACCCTAATGAGAATCCTCTGCCTCTGTCTCTCCATCAACTATGCATACACACCCGCATCCGCGTTCCGAGGAACACGGATGCAAACTGGATAAAACCAATCCCAATACGTACACTAGGATCTGGCTTAAACCAAAGCCCGCTAGTGTAAACTGTCCGGACACTAAACGTGCACAAGTGCACGGATGTGACTGAACCCTGTCGCAAAACCATGCGATCTGTCGCAAAACCATACGACCTCTACTCTTTTGCCTAAAGGCGAATAGCTTTCTGTGTGGGACTCTAAAGAATTGACACTACGCTGGCAGTGGGTTTAACCACAGACCGCAAGCGGCACTAGCTGTGCGTAACGGTCCCCAGGTAGATGCCGACAAGAAGACTGACGAGGCAAAACCCATCTGAACTCCTACTGAGCCTGAATGTGACATTCTCCGTACAGTCCGGTCTGTTCGTCTGATACATCGCATGGCGGGCCTAGGGGGCGGTAAACGTCAGTCCCCCAATAGTGGTACAAGTCGTGTCGGAGTGAAGCCCAAAACACCCTGAGATAACACTGGAAGCCTACCAGTATATCTCGTTTGCCCTGGCCAGGGACTACTCGTGTAATGGCTCTCCTAGACACAGCGCGATGTCAACCCCCAATACCGGGAGAGACGAATCCTGTCTAACTGTCACTGCCTCCAAGTGCTTCGGGACTGCACCCAACTACCACCTGTTTGCACGACTCCTTTGAGCCGTGGTAGGGTAGTAATCAAAGTACAGTGGGAACACACTCGTGGCGAAGTGACAGTGTCAAGTCAGCGGACTAAGCTGTACTCATGTCACCTGGGAACTGATAACTGACGATAGGCATAATACCAACTAGTCAGTTCCCGACGAGTCCTGTCCAGTGTACTCGTAACCCAACGAGCACCCGCATACTATCTCAAGTACGACGTACCGACGGCTGTTGGACAGACCGTCTCCCACACTGGGATGAGAAGCGCATGCGCTAGTCTACTCCGGAGTATCGATGCCCTGTCTCGATAGTCCTGCGACCAGGGACCTGCATAAGGATGTGCTTATAGATTACCCAGCCCCATTAGTGTGACCGCCATCACAACGCTGGTAATCAAGCAAAGATCCTAAGGGCTCCACTAATGTGTATAGGCGATATACTAAAATAAACACATGTACACATTGAAGTAGAAACAAACCAAGTAGCATACTACCATTTTGAGCAAGATTGTCAATACAAGGTGAATTTCCCAAGCTTCCATTAAGTAATATACATACTAGTATGATACAGTAATGGCCTCTAGGGCATATACACTAACAAGACACATTTAGAGAGGGTGACTCCATCACCTGCAGGTACACCACCGTGCCAGGAGTCGTCCATTCTAAAACACCTTTAGAATGCTGTCTAAGTACCCAGATTGGGAAACTACCCAAATTTAGATCTAAAACCATAGATCTAGTAACCGGAATTTCTGATATAATATCCAAGTCCTCTGTGGAGAAACCACTGTGTGACAACCAAAGTATAACCGATCGTAGTATAGGAATATCACTTCCTACTCTGTGTATGTCATCCAAATACCAGGACATCACACCCTACTACCTTCTTAACAGATCCATCCCCTATTCTGATGAAGTCAAACCTATAAATGTCATATCAGAAATAGATGATCTATCTCCGCTATATCTGCTTTAGTCTATAAATAGACATAAGCCACTTGTCCATTATGCTTCCGCTGCTCCCACTGACTACGACAACCCTCTGGCAGAGTCATATACACGTACACTTCTAAAGCTAGTTTAGAACGACGCTATACTTATCCTCCTGCCGGGTCTCACAGTCTGGAACAACAGCAATGGCAAGTCTGGGTAAACAAGAACCTCCCTGTCACCATCTTTGAGCATACCGAAGTACCTTTCGAGTGCCTGAAGTTGCCCACCACATCTGCGGAGTGGTCAATGGAATGTCAAACCAGATTGAATTTTTAGGTTCTTATCAAATTTTTAGTAATCGTTTGCGGTTCTGGAATCACTTCCAGTTCTACCATACTCCCACTACTGTTTTCTGAAAAAATCCATTTTTATTAAAATTATGGCGAGTTAAGAACAATATCACTATTGATCTTCCAGATGGTAGAAAGTCAACACTCGTCATAGCCCAGGTCAACCTACAAACAGCCATTACAGAAACGTGCCTTGAGTTATCTAGAGTCTGGTTTTAAGCATAAGCTGGACAACTCCCCGTACCTTAAAATTATTAAGATATGAACTATTCTATATCCAATATAGAAACAGAGGCACTGATTTAATTGGAACCAGATTCAAATCATGCAGCTGTCTCCAGTGCATGTCAACTAAATGGAGAGAGGCCGATCAGCATTACTCAACTTAGGAGTGCTTCCAATTATGAGTAACCTGAAAGAGAAGCAAGTTCTCTTAATCATTACTATCAACTGAATACCATACAAAAGTATCTACATCTTCAATCATTTTGAAGAATCCCGATACTTGCAATACCTGGTTCTCTACTTTATTCATATACCTATAACTTCTCAAAACTGGGACCTTGCATTTCTACGAAACACATGTCTAAGAACTAGAGAAGTCATAAGTAAACAGAATATAGTACGAGTACCAACCCCTCTGTCCTAATGGACACTGGACAACATACAATACTCTGTATAAGTCCCCTGAGTTGAATAACTCAAACCCTGTGCGTCGCAGGTTGAAAACTGTACTATGGTTATGAAGAATTACACCGCTGTTTAATGCTCCTTACCTAACCATCAACTGATATAGGTAAATGTCATGGACATAATTTCAAAAAGTTATATCTCACTCTATAAAAATAGACGTACAGATATATCAATTTGAAATTGGTGCATAACAACGGATATTCAAAACCAAATATTTGCCGTCCGGCAAACAACCCAGGCGATTTCCTCAAATATCACCAATTACAACGAATGCCGATATAATGAGGATGATCACCCAATTTCCAATAACTTACTCCCACTCTTCATCTGTAAAACCATACAGATATGAGAATCATACCTGGTAAATACATACCCTGGAGTAAGGACCAATTGGGAAATCAGTTTTCTATTAACAATACACAGTGAAACTGAAACATATAAATGTTTTGAAGGGGTATCTGGGTATTCCTTGTAATGCCTCTTCCATTATCAGATTCACAACTGTAACCGTATATTTCTTTGCCATCTCTCCAAATCCCTTTATATGTCTTTAGTCATTATCTTCTGCATACCCCTTTAGGCTGAATGGATTTCTTCCCTCCCTACCGTTCGGCACCAGCCTATGGTTTGGAAGAAGACTATCCAATAAGCTTAATGGGTGTACTCTCCTAATCCTAGGAGTACTCGTAACCCGAGAGAAGGTGAAGATAAAAGACAACTGAATAAAACCTTATTCCTATTTCTCCTGAACCAGAATCCATCCCCGAACTGGAACAAGTCCTTTCGTGTTCGTATATAACCATACGATGGAGTATCCAATAAACTGTGGATCTTCGTAGTGATACAGAGTGTTCTGGAGAAATACAAAGGTGATGTAGGATTGGCGAAGAAATACTTGGTTTGGTCGTGAATAGCAGTCGCAGTTTACTTTGCCCTCTTACTAATCCCTTTATTTGTCTTTACTTAATACCTTCTGTACACCATTTAGGCTAAATGGTTTTCTTCATTCCCTACCGTTCGGCATCTGCCTATGGTTTGGAAGAAGACTATCCAATTAGCGTAATAGGTGTACCGTCCTAATCCAAGGAACACTCGCAACCTGAGAGAAGGTAAAACGAAAAGACAACTGAATAGTCTTATTCGTTTTCTCTAGAACCAGAAACCATTCTCGAATAAGTTCCTTCGAGTTCGTATATAACCATACGATGGTTTTATCCAATGGAAGTGGATGTTTGTAGTAATACGGGGTGTCCCAGAGAAAAGGGTAAAAGTAGGAGTGGCAATGAGGTATGCAACTCAGACAATCCAAAAGCTAATGTTTTAAGAAGGTTCGGTCAATTTGGTCACTGAGTCATATTCAAGGGTCGGGTCATGGTCGCTGCCAAAGAGAGAGAGAGAAAAGAAACACTCAGCGTGCACTCTAACCTAGATCAGAACGGTTATCACTTTATCCAATCAGGAAACCTCCCACTGTATCCTCAAATTCTCCTCCAAACCTGAAAGAAGAATTAGTCGGGATCACCCGAGGAGTAAACCAACTCATCAGTGGGAATCGGGATCCAACTATCATCGCATGATAACGTGACGAAATCCACTCACCTTATCACACTCCAGAAGGTATGCGCATGCCGGGTAAGTTTTAGTTTCTTTAGAAACTCCCGATGTAATGTTTTTACCCCTAGGACCCAAGTGATCTTGACGGATGTTAGTTATATGTATGCCCTAGAGGCCATTGCTGTACGTTGGATGTATATTGTAGTGGATGCTGGGACATATATAGGGAGGACTTTCTTGCTCGACATGATAGTATGCTATCAGGTTACTCTTTACCTTAACGTGTACATTGATTGTCTCTCTGTTACATGTTGGTAAAGCCCTTAGGATGTGTACTTGACAACCTGGATTATGATGCGGATCATACTAGTGGGGACATGGTAGTCCATAAGTACATCCTTGAAAGTCCCTAGTCGTGGGTGTATCGAGACGGGGCATCGATATACCAGAGTAGACTAGCGTATACCTTCTCGACCCATTCAGATGGGCGATGGATGATCCCATATCCATTGGTGTTTGACATCAGAGATGATATACGGGTGCTCAGTAGAGACTGGGTACACTGGACGGACTCGCCGAGAACTCCCAGATGGTATTATACCTTACGTCAGATGGCAGTTCTCTGGTGACACTGGTACAGAGTAGTCTGTTGACCCGAGATCGTCATAGAGTCTTGTGTGGTTCCCACTGTGCTTTGATTTCCATCTTACCACGTCCAAGAGGGCGTGCAAAACGGTGGTTTTTGGGTACAGTCCCGAGTCACATGGAGGCAATGAGCGATAGGAGGGGATTCGTCTCTCCCGGTATAGGGGGTTGATGTTGCGCTGTGTTCGATTGGCTATAACAGGAAATCCCTGGCCAGGGTTGCTGAGATTTACTGGTAAGTGTTACCAGTAGTTTCTCGAATTGTTATAGACCTCATATCGACACGACTTATCGAGCTATTGGGGTCTGACGTTTACCACCCCTAGGCGAGATATGCGACATATCAGACGATCAGACCGGACTGTACGGTAGTGTTACTGGTTGGATTCACTGGAGTGTGAGCGGGCTTGCTCGTCGATCTTCTGATCGCTCAATACCCGGGTGGCCGTTACGTTTAGCAGACAGCTTGCGGCTTGTGGGTGTTTGATATGATCATCACCTGCTGCCGGCGTATTGATGAGTCTTTATAGTCCTACACAGAGGTTTCCTGGCTCAAGCGAAACGAAATAGGAGCGCATATGAGATATGTGCGGGATCGAGAATAATGCGTGTATGTGATACCGTATTTCATTCTCGCGATGAATGTATCGAATGGTTGTATGCGATATAACCTAGTTATCGAATCAAGGGTTGATTCGATAAGTCGATACATAGTATACTAGTCGGTTGTGTGCGACATGACCGGATCATTGAATCAAGTGTTGATTTAATGATTTAATGCATAATTATATATTTGATATATTACTTTGTATTAACTAGTATTGGTTCACTTTAAATGGATTTTCTCACTTGGATGTGCACATTGTATATTCGATATAGTTTTGTGCACTTGATTGTATCATGTTTGATGATACATGTTTACTTGTGTTTGTGTGAAGATTGAACCATGGTTATATGAATGGTTAGGGTTATGATTATTTATTTATTCATTTATTTATTTATTAGTTTTGGAAAATAATTAGCATAATGAGAAAATGGTGGCTTTCTTTGTATGTATTATGAAGCTTCATGAAGACTTTGACCAAGTGACCATTTTGTCTCATGCTTAACCCTAACCATTCCATTCAACCATGATTAACTCTCTACACATTACCATGGTTACATTATGATAAGTATTCTTATTATTTCCTTTTTGAAAAGAACTTATCATAATATTCATCTTCTTCTTCTTCATCTTCTTCACTTGAAGAAGCTTGCTTCATCAATGGTGATTGATGAAAACAAGTGAGAAATCCAATTCTAAAGTCTACCCACTTCCTATTTCTTCATCCTCTACCTCTTGCCAAGTAGTAGAGTGTGTTTCCTTCACAAGTTTTCTTGACTTGGTGAAGTTGGAGCTTGATCTAGCGATGCCTCGACGTAGATCATCTTCGGCACGTCGTCGATGACCTAACCCGCTTCTTCTCCGATGAAGCTGACGCTAGAGCCCGGGATTGCATGAGGACAGCGAGGAGACTTCATTGCGGAGCTATGGAGGTGCAGAACCGGATCTACAAAGGTTGTATTTCCGTATTCTTGTAGTTAAAGTTGTTAACTAGTTATCTTTTCGCCTAGATTTCTAGCCAACGATCCGTAGTCGGGTTTCTCGGCACCTAGATTTTTTGAAATTGGCATGGTTGATGCCTTGTGAGACCTCTTGAGAGTGCCTAGGAACCCTACAGTAGTATCAGAGCCTAGCTAGAGCCTTAGGCGAAGTCTAGACGATGTTTGAAACCCGATCGAACCGAAAACCCAACCCGGAAAATGCTCTCTGTACTTTTTCTAAAATCGTGGTTTTTTCCAGATTAAAAATATGCAGAAAAACCAGCAGAGATATCTAAGAGTTACGGTGAATTTTGATGACCTAATTCCATTATTCCGCCGCGTATCCGCGGCACGAGCATGGCTCGTGCGGCGCATCCGCGGCCATTTTGTCGTATTGTTCATCGAAATTTGCACCATAATCAATAATAGTCAGTGCTGGTTTTCCTGGGAATATTTTAATATTTATTCCAGAGTTTTATTTTCTGGGTTGATTTGGGGATTCGGTGTTTCGATCGGAGTATCAGATTTTGTTTATGTGGCTTTCCGGATAAATTTTAGAATATGTTAAAAAGTTCGACCGGATATAAATACCCAATTTTTCCCCTGTCGGGAAATTTCCAAGTGTTGGATTTTTCCGTGGTTTAATGACGTTCTAAGTAGTGCAAGTAACGCGATGGTCCCTCTAGAAGACAACAAACCTTAACTCGATTATGTGACCGTCTTGAACTGTCCTTTGAACTTTCGGGTTTGGGGCAGTACGGCGTGCCACATGTGAGGCGTTGGCTTGACCCTTCTACGGCTGGACCGTTGGTACTGAGGCACGAACCGAATGTTTTTAGACTTGTTTCATGTGTTGATCTGTATCGGGAAAACTTGGGTGTTCGACTGTTCGATCGGAAAGTTTAACATTTTCTATTTATCTGGAATGGGATACAATAATTGGAATTCACAATAAGTTATGTGATAACTGAATGAATGTTATAAATCTAGCAATTTAGTCTCACTTGATCGGTTGCCACGGAATTTTGATGTGATCAAAAGTCCGTCGCAATCACGTAGCGTACGCGGATACTCGCCGGGTAAACTTAATAGACAGCTACACCCCATAGCCCCGACCAAGTGACTGTAGGAGAACCCCGTCGCCGAAAGCATCCGTTCGGATGCTCGCGGTGGAGGTGTTCCGCCTTGGTGCACTTCGTCGACGGCGTCGGGGGTGCGGCCGTCTACTGAAGTTTGCGACGGGCATTCGATCAGGATGTCGGGAATCTTGTTGAATTGCCCGACTTGATATTGAAAAGAGTTTTCGATAATGAGACTAAAATGCGGGGTTTATAATTGTTAGGCATGCGATGTCTAAGGAATTCATTTGGACAGGCATGCGATGTCTGAGGAGGTTGCGGATTCCAACTGTTGTAGTTTTACACTTTCTTTTCTGTGACCGTAAGTGTAATATGTGATATCGCCGGTTTCGTTGCTATATGCCAACGACAATTGGGATGCGCATATTTACTTACGTTGATGACATGTGATGTTATGTGTTGCTGGATATGTTATATTGGATCGTCGTGTTTGAATAGCCGGGGTTTTTTTATGTGAGATGAGTGTTTTTCATTTTCATTCATGTAAAAACTTGTATGTAATATTCTTTTATTGGGGCACTTCCAGGTTGCGGAAGATGTCACCTTTTGTATATTATTTACTTTTCCGCACTAGGATAGACCCAAGGAGGGGAGCACAAGTAACCGGGTTCTGGAGTCCAGTGGGATACCAACTCGAGGAGTCGAGTCCGGGTCTCCTAACTCTAGAATTGGTAGGGTTGCTTGCCGCTCTCGTAGGGGTCTAGGGGTGTGGGTTTGGCTATTCATCGCGACCGTGGAATCCGTGTTTTATACTGGCTCGTATTGAAAACACGGACGTCCTAGTATATCCAATATTTCATATGATTCTTCTGCTGCGATATCTGTGATGTGATCATGTGATGTTCTGTGATAGATACACTATATAGTATATATGATATATTATATAGACGTTACTTATGTTTTACACCCGTGCTAGCCCTGCCCCGCTCTGCCGTTAGTTACCTAACCTAACGGTGCACGAGGGGACATCGAGGCGAATGCGGATGGCATAAGTGTACGTCGTATTTATCTGTGATGTTTAGGTACTTAAATGATGGGACTTCATTAATGTGATTAATGAAAGAAAAGAAACCTAAGATGTTGTAGAATCGAATTTCAAAATAAAACAGGTAGCTACAGTTCTTGCTTTGCACAGAGGTATATGTGATATATCCTGCACCTTATTCGATGAGGAAAGGACCGAGATCCCTTCACCGGGAGTGACTCCTTTAGCAATAACTGGCAGATGCTACATACTCGGTTTGTCTTTTGATTGCTTTTAAGAGTTTTTGCTTTGCACAGTGATATATATGATATATCCCGCACCTCATTCGACGAGGAAAGGACCGACGATCCCTTCACCGGGAGTGACTCTTTTAGCAAAACTAGAAAAGCCTCAAAAGCACTCCATTTTAAAATCATTTGATTCTACAACGATATCAAGTTCATTACGCAATAGGTTTTCAGAAAAACCTGTCGTAGCCCTCCGTCATTTCAGATAAATCCTGTTTAGTATTCGTGCTGCGTTTGTTGACCTTGTCAAGGCGCAGTGTGCGGTAGCTAACCAGTATTTATCTGCTTTTGCATATGATGCAGATTGGGTTAGGGTAGTCGTGCGGCCTTGTTGACCTTGTCAAGGGTCGTGCGGGTGGGTTTGATTCAATCAAGAAATGACGGGTTGAACTTGACTTGCGGTCTATGGTTTGTTGACCTTGTCAAGGTCATAGATCGTTCGGGGCAAAATATTATCGGGAATTTCAAGTGTTGAAATTTGCAATGAGATTGCATACCTTCTATGAGATAGTTGGATCCCGATACCCGCTGCGAGTAAGAGTTACTACTGGGAGAGTTTTACACATTACAATTAGCCGATCAAGTAGGTGTCTAGAAAGGTGTCAACGAGGTTACGCCTCTGGGAAAACGAGGTTTACATTAATTAGGTTCGTGCGAAAGCACGGGGGACCTCCCTCAAAGTACCGACACTGGCCTGGCTGAAAGATTGGCGAACTTGTAGCATGTAATTAATCCCGGCTAGTCTTTCCTTTTAGGGTTTGAAGGAAGATTTGATAAAAAGCAGTGGGAGCCATCCTGATTAGATAAAATAATAACCAATCTATTCTTGCAAGAGCGCACGCTGAGTGTTTTCTTCTCTCTCTCTCCAGGTAGCGACCATATCACGCCTTAATCAAGATAATAAAACGGAATATTGACTGAACCCGCTTGTTATACTGAGCTGGGAACGTTGGTCCCGCTCCAACTTATAATTGTTATAAGACAGAGCAGGAAATTGGGGATTACCAGAATTCCCGTGCCGCCCAAACGAAGAAAGTGCATATGATGCATCTTCTTTGGGTGTGTTCATTATAGAGAACTGTTTCTCAGTATCCTTTACGTCCTGGGTATGTGATACCAGATCAGGATCCCAGATATGTAATATGTTACATATGGCTACAGAAAGGTAGAGAACTGAGAACGGGTGATAAGTTTCATGAGGCAGAAAACGGGGCAAGTGTTGCAGCCAAGTCTGTTGGTCACTGTCACCCTGTATTACAAATACATTGATTCTGAACGAATGTTATTAGATACCGAACCTGATATACAAAATCATATCTATCTCTTTATTAGTAAAGAAATGATAAAATTTTGTATAGTTGGAGAATGTTTTGAACATTTCCTATATCAAAAGTTGATCGGTTCAGGCACGTTATCTAAAAGCATTGATGTTCTAAATCAAACTACAGTTCTTAGTATATGGATCACACACAAGAGGAAGAGTTCAGAAATGAACGGATCCTTCTTGAGGCATTGTAGACTAGGTCATATCAATGTGACCCGACTAGCTGATGTTACACATAGATGCATATTTAAATCAGTTTAAATCTACATCTTGTGAAACTTGCCAGTCATGTCACAAAGATATAATGACACCAGCTCTGTTTATTGGAAACAGAGAAAGAGTTAGTGAACTCTTGGGATGATACATGTTGATGTATGTAAGGTCCCCTGTCTACACATGCCAAGACTGGTTCTTTATACTTCATTAAATTCTCTGATGATCTCTTTTGATTCAGACATGTGTTCCTGTTGAAACACAAGTCAGAACCTTTTGAGATATTCACAGAATATAAGTTAGAAGTAGAGAACCAAAACACGGGTAAAAGTATTATGTCCTTTGATGAGATCAAGGAGGAGAATACTTTAGCACGGAATTCCTGGACTTTTCTAAAGGAGAATGAGATTCTCTCTCAGCATTACTCCTCCGAATACACCATAGCACGATGGTATATCGGGGCGGAGCAATAACACCCTATGTGATAAGGTGTGCTCTATGATGAGTACTACTGAGTTACCTATTTCCTTTTGGGAGTTATGCACTTGAGAAGATGCATACCTATTGAATAGGGTTCAAATCAAATCAGTTACCTACCACTTCATATGTGATATGGAAAGGGAAGAGCCCATCTCTTAAGCTAGTTAAGATTTGGGGTTGCCCGGCCTATGTCTAAAAGCAAAATCCGGACAAGCTCGAGGCAAGATCTGTTATGTAGAACTGCAAATGTTCCAGCTATACAAATTGCAGTTGATGATTTGATAGAACCAAAGGATTCAGTAGATTCCAACGAACCTCAGCCTCTCCGCCGATCTAGTAGGGTTTCTCACCCACCTGAGAGATACTTCTGTTTCTCTATGACAGTGGGAGCGAGGATTGCATCATGAGATGATGACCTAACTAGTTTCGAGCTGGCCATCAGGAGTAAGACTCTGTAAGAATGGCTGGATGCTTAGCGATCTGAGATGGAATCCTTATACACCAACAAAGTATGGACTTTGGTTGCGATATCTGAAGGGTTAAATCCCCATCAGGAGCAAGTATATCTTGAGAAGATTACTTGGTGTAGATGGAAAAGTTGAGACTTTCAAAGCTAGACTTGTTAAAGTTTGCATCATAGACCAGGTGTGGATAATGATGAAACCTTTTCAAGCAACTATGCTTAAGTCCATCCAGATCCTACTTGTCACGGCTACATACCATGACTACGATATCTGGTGGTTGGGTGTCATGACTTCTTTTCTAAATGATATTTTAGAAGAGTGCGTCTATAAGTACACAGCCAGAGGGCTTCGTAGACAGTGGGAGCAGCGGAAACGTGTGCAAGATGCTTTATAGGATTAAAGCAGGCATCGCGGAGTTGGAACATCTGTTTTGATGGATTAGTCAAAGAGTTTGACATCATTAAAATGGTAGATGAACCTTGTATAAACAAAAAGGTAGTAGGGAGTATGGTGGTGATCCTCGTAGAGTACGTAGATGACATACTCTTGATAAGAAAGGAGTTTCTTCTGCTACGCTCGATCAATCTCCGTTTATCACAAAGATTCTCCGTGTTGGATCAAAATGATACCTCCTAAATCCTGAGTTTTGGATCTATGAGATAGATTTAATTGGATGTTAGGATTCTCACTAGTTGTAGTGAGATGATATCAATCGATCCTTGGGAGAATCACTGGAAGGGTTCCAGGGTGATAAAGATGACTGAATGTCAGTCGCAGGCATTGTCTTTACCCTCAGTAAAGGGACGGTATGCTGGAAGAGTTCCAAGCTAGACACCGTGACATACTAGACGATAAAGGCAGGATACATCGCTACTAAAGATGCTACCAAAGAGGCTGTTTGGGTGTATATTGGTTCATGAGATGAACTGGGTTCCTACCATTGTGAGACAATGGAGTTGTGGCTTATGCCAAGGAACGCCCGTCCCATCAGTGATCCAGACAAATTCTAAGGCAGTATCACCTGATCATGGAGATGGTTGATCTCCAAGGAGATCGAGGCTTTGAGAGTAGACTCAGAGGACAACACAGCGGATCCACTCACAAAGGCCTGTTCCCAGAGAGAGATTTTTATGGGATGGTTGAGTATGAGATACTACAACCACTGCTACAGATGGCCCTAGTGCAAGTGGGAGATTGTTAGTTATATGTATGCCCAAGAGTCCATTGCTGTACATTGGATGTATATTGTAGTGGATGCTGGGACATATATAGGGAGGACTTTCTTGCTCGACATGATAGTATGCTATCAGGTTACTCTTTACCTTAACGTGTACATTGATTGTCTCTCTGTTACATGTTGGTAAAGCCCTTAGGATGTGTACTTGACTACCTGCATTATGATGCGGATCATATTAGTGGGGACATGGTAGTCCATAAGTACATCCTTGAAAGTCCCTAGTCGTGGGTGTATCGAGACGGGGCATCGATATACCAGAGTAGACTAGCGTATACCTTCTCGACCCATTCAGATGGGCGATGGATGATCCCATATCCATTGGTGTTTGACATCAGAGATGATATACGGGTGCTCAGTAGAGACTGGGTACACTGGACGGACTCGCCGAGAACTCCCAGATGGTATTATACCTTACGTCAGATGGCAGTTCTCTGGTGACACTGGTACAGAGTAGTCTGTTGACCCGAGATCGTCATAGAGTCTTGTGTGGTTCCCACTGTGCTTTGATTTCCATCTTACCACGTCCAAGAGGGCGTGCAAAACGGTGGTTTTTGGGTACAGTCCCGAGTCACATGGAGGCAATGAGCGATAGGAGGGGATTCGTCTCTCCCGGTATAGGGGGTTGATGTTGCGCTGTGTTCGATTGGCTATAATAGAAAATCCTTGGCCAGGGTTGCTGAGATTTACTGGTAAGTGTTACCAGTAGTTTCTCGAATTGTTATAGACCTCATATCGACACGACTTATCGAGCTATTGGGGTCTGACGTTTACCACCCCTAGGCGAGATATGCGACATATCAGACGATCAGACCGGACTGTACGGTAGTGTTACTGGTTGGATTCACTGGAGTGTGAGCGGGCTTGCTCGTCGATCTTCTGATCGCTCAATACCCGGGTGGCCGTTACGTTTAGCAGACCGCTTACGGCTTGTGGGTGTTTGATATGATCATCACCTGCTGCCGGCGTATTGACGAGTCTTTAGAGTCCTACACAGAGGATTCCTGGGTCAAGCGAAACGAAATAGGAGCGCATATGAGATATGTGCGGGACCGAGAATAATGTGTGTATGTGATACCGTATTTCATTCTCGCGATGAATGTATCGAATGGTTGTATGCGATATAACCTAGTTATCGAATCAAGGGTTGATTCGATAAGTCGATACATAGTATACTAGTCGGTTGTGTGCGACATGACCGGATCATTGAATCAAGTGTTGATTTAATGATTTAATGCATAATTATATATTTGATATATTATTTTGCACTAACTAGTATTGGTTCACTTTAAATGGATTTTCTCACTTGGATGTGCACATTGTATATTCGATATAGTTTTGTGCACTTGATTGTATCATGTTTGATGATACATGTTTACTTGTGTTTGTGTGAAGATTGAACCATGGTTATATGAATGGTTAGGGTTATGATTATTCATTCATTTATTTATTTATTTATTAGTTTTGGAAAATAATTAGCATAATGAGAAAATGGTGGCTTTCTTTGTATGTATTATGAAGCTTCATGAAGACTTTGACCAAGTGACCATTTTGTCTCATGCTTAACCCTAACCATTCCATTCAACCATGATTAACTCTCTACACATTACCATGGTTACATTATGATAAGTATTCTTATTATTTCCTTTTTGAAAAGAACTTATCATAATATTCATCTTCTTCTTCTTCATCTTCTTCACTTGAAGAAGCTTGCTTCATCAATGGTGATTGATGAAAACAAGTGAGAAATCCAATTCTAAAGTCTACCCACTTCCTATTTCTTCATCCTCTACCTCTTGCCAAGTAGTAGAGTGTGTTTCCTTCATAAGTTTTCTTGACTTGGTGAAGTTGGAGCTTGATCTAGCGATGCCTCGACGTAGATCATCTTCGGCACGTCGTCGATGACCTAGCCCGCTTCTTCTCCGATGAAGCCGACGCTAGAGCCCGGGATTGCATGAGGACAGCGAGGAGACTTCATTGCGGAGCTATGGAGGTGGAGAACCGGATCTACAAAGGTTGTATTTCCGTATTCTTGTAGTTAAAGTTGTTAACTAGTTATCTTTTCGCCTAGATTTCTAGCCAACGATCCGTAGTCGGGTTTCTCGGCACCTAGATTTTTTGAAATTGGCATGGTTGATGCCTTGTGAGACCTCTTGAGAGTGCCTAGGAACCCTACAACGGAGTCAACAAATCAAAGAGTCCTAGTCAAGTTCAACCCGTCATTATCTTGATTGCATTAAACCCACCCGTATGTGCCCTTGACTGAGTCAACAAGGCCGCACGACTGTCCTAACCAATCACATATCCATGCTACAAACAAGCACCACTTAGCTACCGTACACTACGCCTTGACAGAGTCAACAAACGCAGCACGAATACTAAATAATACCCGTAAGAAATGACGGAGGGCTACGGCTGGTTTTTGGCGAAAAACCTTTAACGTAATGAACTTGATATCGTTGAAGGAACTGCATAGCCTTTTATAAAAATATAGTTACGAAAACCTTTGCTAAAGAGGTCACTCCCGGTGAAGGGATCTCGGCTCTTTCCCTGTAGAATGAGGTGCAGGATATTCCAACTGAATACCACGATGCAAAGCAAAAAGTAATCCACTATAGTGAAGTTATTACCCTGACGCAAACTTCTGTCCAACGGGTCACTCCCGGTGAAGGGATCTCGGCCCTTGCCTCGTCGACTGAGGTGCTGGATATTCATAACCGAATACCACTGTGCAAAACAAAAGAGAACGTCCTTGCAACAATAGCCTTTTGAAAAATGTTCCAACAACATCAGAATAGGTTTGTTTAGCTTGCATTGATCCGAATCAATGCAGTCCCATCAATTGATCACACCACAAAAGAACGAAAATAATGATGTACGTATATGCCATCCGCATTCACTACTGGGTCCCGTCATCACCCGTTAGTTTACTTAACTAACGACAAAGCGGGGACTAGACTAGTGCGTATGCAAAACATATACAACATCTAGTAGTATATATATCAATATATAATATTCGCTCAAGGCGTGATAAAATGCAACATCACAGAAATGTAATAAGCATTACAGAACAATACAGATATCTGGGATCCCCGGGTTTCATAGAGCCGCTACTGAAACTCGACGTTCCCCTGGTCGTGTGGATAGCCTGTGCAATGAAATCCTAGACCCCTATGGGCGTGGCAAGTTACCCGCCAAAACCTGAAGCGAGGCAACCCCCTTCAACAACGTGAATGGACCACCCAGCACTTCACGGAATCCGGTAACTTGGGCACCCCTCCTTGGGTCAACCTATACCCCCTACGAGTGCGGCGAATAGCTCGCCAATTCTAGAGTGAAGCCCCCTCCGTCTCAACGCCATGAGATGCGGGCCCGTTGCCCTCTAGAACCCGGTTATCTGTGCACCCCACCGCAGGGTAATCCTTGTACAGAAATTAAAATATACAACGGGTACATCGACCTCAGCCCGGTCGTGCCCTAAAAGAATAATATACAAACAGGCAGTGATGGCAGTCCACATGTCGGACGCTCGCCCCGCAATATCAAATGTACATATACAACCAAACTGTACTACCATTGCATCCAGGCTATCCACCATGACAAATCCGCAACATCATAGCATAACACAGAACATCAACGTGAATGTCACGTTCACAAATCCGTCTAAAAGGGCTATAGCAGTTAGACAGGATTTACCGATCAAATGACATTCACGGTCGCAGATATAAAGTAAATACTGTGAACTAATATGTTTTTAAAAATTTCGATCGACAAAATTTCCCGAAGTGGGCCCCAAGTATAATACCCAGTACACAAAATAATCTGGGCCCAAACAAAATATTCCAGAAACCCACTTTTCAAGTTAGAGACCCACTGTAGAAATTTGGTGCAGTGAAGCCACTGTTCCGCGGCGGAACCGCGGCCAAAGTAGGGTTACGGCCGCGGTTCCGCGGCGCTCAGTAAGATCATGGTACCAAATTTTTGCAGTGTTCTCTAAAAACCCTGCACATATTTCTGCAATACACCAAATATTTTTTCCAGCACAAAACAAAATCGTCAGAAACTGTGTTTTTGAAATTGGGTTTTCGGAATTTTTGTTCGATCGAAGTTCTAAACACGTTAGAGCAAGCTAGACCAGGTTAATGGCGTGGCTCTGATACCATGTAAGACTACGGTAGCGCCCCGGCCGTTTTTCCGAGGCCAAAATGCGGAAATGAAAATGTTTCTAAACTTGAAAACCGGCGCTATCATATGCTTAAAACCCGGATCGAACCATTAACCTATTACTAGCAAACAAGAGAAGGGATAGAAAGCTATACCGATCGATCCGTGTCCTTCGGTCTTCGGCCACCATCCCAAGCTCCTTGCGGCATCTCCGGTCTTCATCTCCTCGTCGGAAAGGGCACCACATCGAGAAGTCTTTTTACGGGCTCCCGCTTCATCCGAAGCAACTCGGGCGTGAAGTGTGCTAGCCGACGCGTCCAAGGTGTTGTAGAGAATGTTTGATCTCACTTTGCCTCTTGCATCCATTGCTTGGATTGAGGTTAGAGATATTGCCATTTATGGAAGCTATGAGCTAGAGGAAGAAGAAGAGGAAGAAACTCTTTTCCTTTTGTTATGAATGATAATAAAAGTGAGAGAGTGTAAGAAAAATACAAGACCAAATATCATCCCATGGCAGCCCCCTCTCTCTCTCCTTATCATATCAAGCATAAATCTATCACATTATATGACACATGCACAAGAAAAGAGACCATGAGTCATCACTTGTGCATGTGTCACCATTAATGCTCTAAATGATGAATTCTAGCTCACTAATTCCATTAACCAAACATTAATCCAAATGTTCGGTCCAACAAAAAGATCCGGTAACATCTAAAGTAAACTCGTGACGGATCACAAGGATACCCCTCACCTGTATATACATACCTGCATCCGCATTCCGACTGAATGCGAATGCGATGAGACTAATGTAATCCAACAAATCTAATACTAGGATACGGCTTAAACCAAAGCCCACTAGTATGATCCGTCCGCTCATGACCCGTTCAATACCGCACGTATAAGATCGAACCCTGCCATATATCATACGGCCTCTACAACGTTTCGCCCGAAACTTGAGAAATTGTCTGTGGGGGACTCTAAAGACTCGTCAATACTTTGGCTGTGGATTTAACCACTAGCACGTCAGAGGTACTAGCTGTACGTAACGGGCTACCAGGTATTGACCAAAAGGGAGGTCGATGAGCGAACTCATCCTGACACCCTACTGAGCCTGTCAGTGAAAATATCCGTACAGTCCGGTCCGTTCGTCTATGAGTATCGCATGGCGGGCCTAGGGGGTTGGTAAAAGTCAGACCCCCAAAAGCGGTACAAGCCGTGTCGGAGTGTAGCCCAGAACACCCTGAGATACTATTGGAATACCTACCAGTAAATCTCCTGCCTCGGCCGAGGGCTTTGTGTAATGGCTCTCCTAGACACAGCGCGACCTCACCCCCAATACCGGGAGAGACGAACCCCTGCCGATCCGCTCACTACCTCCATGTGGCTCGGGACTGTACCCAACTAAAACCTGTTTGCACGACTCTTTTGAGCCGTGGTAGGGTAGTAATCAAAGCACAGTAGGAACTCACACGAGACAAATGACGATCTCAGGTCGATGAACTAATCTGTACACATGTCACCAGGGAACTGCCACCTGACGTCAGGTATAATACCAACTAGCATGTTCCCGACGAGTCCTGTCCGGTGTACTCATATCCCAATGAGCACCTGTATACATCTTAGGTGAACCAACTGACACCAGTGGCTTGTGAGACCGGCCATCGCCCCTCTTTGGGGTCTCGACTGTATACACTAGTCTACTAATGGAGTTTCGATGCCCGGTCTCGAAACTCCCACGATTAGGGACCTTTTAAGGATGTGCTTATAGACCCCAGCTCCCATGTATATGATCGTCATCATACTGCTGGCCGTCAAGCAAGAATCCTAAGGGCTCTATAAACGTGCAATAGTGACCTGTAAGGTCACCTGAAGCAGTACACGATGATAAAGACAAACCAGATAGTATACTATCATCTCGAGTAAGACTGTCCTACCGGCATAGGTCCTCCCTCAATCATTGCAATCACGTGCCTGTGATCCAATAATTGACTCTGAGGGCACTATATCCAACACAGCTTACTAGCGGACATGAAAAAGGCGGCGGCGGCCAAGATTCCCCGAGGCACCATAAAGGCCCAAGTGGCGGCGATAGCTCAGGAGGTCGTTCAGGTTGGTAATTTTTCCAAGTGTTTTATTCTCTGTTTAGCTCTCTAAAAATAGTTTGTGTTTTCAACAGGTCCTCCAGCATTGCGCCTTTCTGGCTGCTATGGAGGCCGAGGAGGTAGCCCTGGCGATAAAGAAGGCTGGCAAATCTTCCTCGCATGAGGAAGAGCTCATCGCTCAGCTGAAACAGGCGGAGGATAAGGAGGCCTTCCTAAACTCGAGGTTGGTTGCGGAGGGCCTGACGGTCGCCAAGCTGAAGGAGTCTCATTGGCTCCTGACCGAATCCAACTGGGCTATTCAGGCCAAGATGGAGTAGGTCAACGGGCTCTATGACGCCATGAAGAGGCAGAGCGACTCGTTCAAGAGTGATGCCCGGGCGGCCCACGAGGCGGCGAAGCATACCGAGGGCAGGGCGGAAAAAGCCGTGGAGGAGTACAAGGCTTCCGACTAATTCTACGTCGACTTTGCCGACTCTGCGGCCGTCGGGTCACACGACGCCCTCAACGCCGTCAAGAAAGCTATGCCTGGGTTTGACGACCAGGAGTTTCGTGCAAGGTATCCCTTTGCCGAGGAAGTGCCCCAGGGAGGTAGCGCCGAGCCGACAGGAGGAGGCGTGGCGGCGGGCGGAAGCACCGAGCCGGAGGCCGCAACCGAAGCTCCTGGCGGAAGCACCGAACATGGGGAAGTGGCGTCCGAGAAGGCAACTTGAGCCCCCCCTTTGTTATTATATTTTTATAAGCCTCCGAGCATCTTGTAAGGTCGGGGAGTCCATAATACCTTGTACATAACTCGGAATATCAATAAAGTATTTTTAGCTCGCATATGCAATGTTTTACTCTTGTATATTTCGCAAGTGTGGATAGGCCGGTGTCCCGCGAACGCCAAGTATAAATAGAGTCGGGGTGACGGGCGAACGTGACATATGAACGATCGTCAAGTATAAGTAGATCGGCGTCCCTCCTCATCCCGGAGTCGAGGTGACGAGCGAATGTAACATACGAACAAATGCCAAGTACAGGTAGATCGGCGTCCCTCTTCACTCTGGAGTTGAGATGACGAGCGAGCGCGATATACGAACGAGCAAAAGCCAAGTACAGGTAGATCGGCGTCCCTCCTTACCCTAGAGTTGAGGTGACGAGCGAACGTGACATACGAACGAACGAACGCCAAGTATAAATAGATCGGTGTCTCCTGGACTCAGCCGTGCGGATGAGCCGAGCAGGGAACTACTTGGCCGCCTCGCGATGAGGGCTTTGGATTCGCAGCATAGTCGGGCAAGAAGCTGCTGTAGGGATTCCTTAGCACTATGCCTAGGGTTTGTCTTGCATCAAACATGCTACAATAAAATTTTAGGGGTGCTAAGCAAAACCAACAATGAATCGAACTAGAAATTTAGGGTAACATGGCAAGTATCACATACTAATAAAAGTCTAACACTAAGAGGAGAGTGATACAACCTTTGTAGACCTCCTCTTTATGACTCATTGGATCAACTTGGTGTTTGAACCGGTTCGCTTGAGTCCCTCGAAGTCCATGACGATCCACCACGGAGTCCCTTTGCACAAGCTCCTAGCTTCACTTGATCAAGATGGATGTTGTCACGTCCCGTAATTTAGCACGTGACCGACACTTAAATTACGCAACGTTTAAAGGCGTAACGTAAATCAAGTAAGCCGAAGCCTAGAAAATCTAAACCTTTTTGCGGAAAATAGTGGGGGTGCAGTTTTGAAATAAAGGTATAATGAATCATGTTTTTCCTTGAATGCATAACTAATGAAACATGAAAATGCAAGTGGGTTATACTACAGTTGGAAACATGTTTCGTCTTTAAAAATTTGGGCAGCACCTCCCTTGTATATTTTGATCCAAAAACATATACACAACAATATACAGGCATTCCCAAGCGGGAGCTAGCTCTTCGCCAACTGGTGGAATCATAACCACGCAATAACATATAAACGACGCCCAACGGCGAAGATCAACCCAGATAGAATGATAAATAAGCAAAACATCAAAACTCGAGAAGCAAACATAAACCCATCGCTCCGAGTCTCGCACAATACCCAAGTCTGACTATGTCTACCAATATACAGATTCTAGTCTCTGATTTGAATTTGATGGAGTTTAACTAGATACAACGGAATAATAAGTACGAGAGTGGGCACGATCTAACACGTGTCCCACCTACCAAAGCAAAGCACCCTAGATGATGCTGTGTGCCGGCAATACCGCAACTGATCCCAAGCGGTCAAACCTGCAAGAACTGCGTCACAACGGGGGTGAGTTGCTAACTCATGAATAGAAAACATCATCAGGTAGAAATTGAATAAAACAACGATTTCCTAGGTCACTATATCCTGAAGGTAATACTATGATATCTAGGGTGACCACATATGCATATATGTCAACAATCGATCAATGCAATGACATATATAAATAAACATCCGACATCATATGACTATATGCATGTGGATATCATCCACGTGTCCGTCAACGACATAACTAATATCATGGAACCTGAGTGTCCAACACTGACACTCGAAACATCATGAAAACATATGCCTGTATATATATGAGAATATCAACCATGTGTGTCCATCAACGACACATCAAAATCATGGAACCTGAGTGTCCAACACCGACACTCGAAACATCATGAAACCATATGACTGTATGTATGAGGATATCAACCACGTGTGTCTTGTAGGGTTCCTAGGCACGCTAATGAGGTCTCATATGGCATCAACCATGCCAATTTCAAATTTTACATGTGCCGAGAAACCCTAATACGGATCGTTAACTAGAATTTTAGGCGAAAAAGAAACTAGTTAACAACTTAACTAAAAGAAAGAGGCTACAACCTTTGTAGATCCGGTCCTCCACCTCCATAGCTCCATGATGAAGTCTCCTCGCTGTCCAAATCGAATCCCGGGCTCTAGCGTCGGCTTCATCGGAGAAATGGGCGGGTTAGGTCGTCGACTACGATGCCGAAGATGATCTACGTCGAGGCATCACAAGATCAAGCTCCCACTTCACCAAGTCATGAAAATTGTGAAGAAAACACCCTTTACTACTTGGCAAGAGGTAGAGGATGAAGAAATAGGAAGTGGGTTCACTTTAGAATTGGATTTCTCACTCATTTGCTCAAGTTGCCATTGAAGCTATCAAGCTTTTTCTTCTTGAAGAAGAAGAAGAAGATGAAGGAATATGATAAGTGTTATCACAAAATAATAAAATAAAATGAATACTTATCATATCCTAACTATGATTAAGTGTAGAGAATATACTAGGGTTAGTGAATGGTTAGGTTTAGTAGATGAAGACAAAATGGTCAAACCTTCTTGAAACTTCAACAAGCATCAAGTTTTTCAAGCAACCATTTTGTTTTCTTCTCTCTTTATTTGACCAAAAATAAATGGATAAATAAATAAATGAATAATACAAAACCCTAACCATTATGATAACCATGGTATAAGTCTTTACACAAAGCCAAGTAAGCATGTATCATCAAACATGATACAATCGTGCACAAAAGTATATCACATATACAACTTTTGTACAACAAGTGAGAAAATCCATTTAAAGTGAACCAATACTAGTTAATGCAAAATAATATATCAAATATATAATTATGCATTAAATCATTAAATCAACACTTGATTTAACGATCCGGTCATATCGCATATAACCAACTTGTAAGTCCACGTTGCCGTCCCCGGTTCTTGCAGGGAGGCGGAAACGGTATAAAAATCAAATTTTTAGCGCATGGGGCAACATGGACTAACAAAGTCGGGATCTTTTCTAAACTAAACTAGCTAACATGCTAAAGAGAGTTAGCTACTCGGAAAAGAGGTTATACCTAACTTGAACTCCTTCTTCTTGAAACCTTTGAAGGGGTTGATGGTGCTTTCCTCGTCGCCTTCTTCCGTCAAAGATGGATCCACCTGAGGGTTCAACCTTCGGGCTCCTTTCTCGAACTTTGAGAGAACTAGGATCTTTGGCTTGCTAAACCTCTAACCCTAGAGTGAGTAGAGAGTGGCTTTGGGGTGTTTTTATCTCAAGGAGATGGATTCTCAACACATGAGAAGGGAGCTCCTTGAACTAGAGGAGGAAGAAGAAGAAGTGAGGAGAGAGAAGAGTTATGATAGAAAATAAGACCTCTTTTCTTTTTACAACCATAACAAAAAGAAAAGAATTATCAAATTAACAATAATAATAAAAATGAAATAGTTGATGGATGGTTTGGATTGACCATTATCATTACATTCATTAAATGAATTTTGCTAGAATCAAAGAGCATCTTTGCAAAGTAATGATGATGGTCAAACTTTCAACTATGGTCAACTAGTCAACCTTGGTCAACAAGTCAACAAACCCAACCATGACACAATTTCATTTAATTAATATTATTAATTGATAATTCATAAATCCATTAGGGTTTGGAAAAAGACGACTGTCAACTGTGCATACGCACCCGTTCCGAAACCCTAATGAAAATCCTCTTCCTCCGCCTCAATCAACTGTGCATACACACCCGCATTCTTGTTCCGAGGAACATGAATACCATGAGATAAAATCAGCCCCAAAACATATACCAGTATCTGGCTCAAACCAGAGCCTGCTAGTAATATCTGTCCGGACTCCAAACGTGCACAAGTGCGCGGATGAGAACGAACCCTGTCGCAAAACCATGCGACCTCTACTCTGTTTTGCCCAGAGGCGAATAGCCCTCTGTGTGGGACTCTAAAGACTCGACACTACGCTGGCAGTGGGTTTAACCACAGACCGCAAGCAGCACTAGCTGTGCGTAACGATCCCCAGGTAGATGTCGAAAAGAAGACTGATGAGGTGAACCCCATATGAACTCCCACTGAGTCTGAATGTGACAGTCTCCGTACAGTCCGGTCTGTTCGTCTGATACATCGCATGTCGGGCCTAGGGGGCGGTAAACGTCAGTCCCCTAATAGCGGTACAAGTCGTGTTGGAGTGAAGCCCAAAACACCCTGAGATAACACTGGAAGCCTACCAGTATATCTCGCTTGCCCTGGCCAGGGACTACTCGTGTAATGGCTCTCCTAGACAAAGCGCGATGTCATCCCCCAATACCGGGAGAGACGAATCCTGTCTAACCGTCACTGCCTCCAAGTGCTTCGGGACTGCACCCAACCATTACCTGTTTGCACGACTCCTTTGAGCCGTGGTAGGGTAGTGATCAAAGTGCAGTGGGAACACACTTGAGGCGAAGTGCCAGTGTCAAGTCAGCGGACTAAGCTGTACTCATGTCACCTGGAAACTGATAACTGACGATAGGTATAATACCAACTTGTCAGTTCCCGACGAGTCCTGTCCAGTGTACTCGTAACCTAACGAGCACCGCATACTATCTCAAGTACGACGTACTGACGGCTGTGGGACAGACCGTCTCCCAGACTGGGATGAGAAGCGCATGCGCCAGTCTACTCCGGAGTATCGATGCCCTGTCTCGATAGTCCTGCGACTAGGGACCTGTATAAGGATGTGCTTATAGATTACCCAGCCCCCACTAGTGTGACTGCCATCACAACGCTGGTAATCAAGCAAAGATCCTAAGGGCTCCACTAATGCGTATAAGTGATATGATAAAATAAACACATGTACACATTGAAGTAGAAACAAACCAAGTAGCATACTACTATTTTGAGCAAGATTGTATATACAAGGTGAATATCCTAAGCTTCCATTAAGTAATATACAAACCAGTATGATACAGTAATGGCCTCTAGGGCATATACACTAACAATCTCCCACTTGCACTAAGGCCATGTACTAGCATATCGAAGACCTATCATCTCGATCAGCCGCTCGAACTGTGTCTGGGGTAGGGCCTTGGTGAATGGATCTGCAGTGTTTTCTTCTGAAGCAACCCTCCGAACCTCGATCTCCTTGCGATCCACGATCTCTCTGATCAGGTGATACCGCCTCAAGATGTGTCTGGATCTCTGATGGGACCTGGGTTCCTTCGCTAAAGTTATAGCCCCGTTGTTGTCGCAATACAGAGGTATTGGGTCAACAATGGATGGAACCACCTGAAGTTCTTTCAAGAACTTCCTCATCCAGACAGCTTCTTTTGTGGCATCAGATGCAGCGATGTATTCCGCTTCCATCGTCGAGTCTGCAACGGTTTCCTGTTTGGAACTCTTCCAACACACCGCCCCTCCATTGAGGGTAAAGACAAAACCCGACATGGACTTGGAATCATCCTTGTCACTCTGGAAGCTGGAGTCAGCAAAGGCCTCGATCTGGAGGTCTTTTCCGCCATACACCAAGAACATCTCCTTAGTCCTTCTCAGGTACTTGAGAATGTTCATTACCGCTATCCAGTGTTTCTCCCCAGGGTTTGACTGATACCTGCTTACCACACTCAGTGCATAAGCTACATCCGGTCTGGTACACAACATCGCATACATTATAGAGCCTACCGCAGAAGCGTAGGGTATAATAGACATGCGATCCCTCTCCAAATCAGTCTTGGGAGACATCTCTTTAGAGAGGGTGATCCCGTGACAAGCCGGTAGGTTACCGCGCTTGGAATCTTCCATACTGAATCTTTTCAGTATGGTGTCGATGTACCTGGACTGTGAAAGTCCTAATATCCTCTTGGATCTATCACGATGGATCCGGATCCCCAGGATGTATGAGGCATCACCCAGGTCTTTCATAGAGAACCTGTGCGAAAAGAACCCATAGACAGATTGTAGCATAGGAATGTCATTTCCTATTAAGAGAATGTCATCCACGTATAAAACGAGGAATACTACAGTTCTCGCTACAAATCTACTATAGATGCATGGTTCATCTGGATTTTTGATAAAGCCAAATTCCTTGACTGTCTCATCAAAACAGATGTTCCAACTCCGCGATGCCTGCTTTAGTCCATAAATGGACTTAAGCAACTTGCACACCTTTCCGCTGCTCCCACTCTGAATGAAACCCTCTGGCTGGTCCATATAAACACATTCCTCTAAATTTCCATTTAGAAAAGCGGTCTTTACGTCCATCTGCCAAATCTCATAATCGTGGAAGGCAGCAATGGCAAGAAGGATCCGAATGGATTTCAGCATAGCTACTAGAGAAAAGGTCTCGTCATAGTCCAAACCAGGTCTTTGACGAAAACCCTTTGCAACCAGTCTAGCTTTATAGGTCTCAACCTGTCGATCTGCACCAATCTTCCTTTTGAAGATCCACTTGCATCCTACGGGTTTTACCCCGTCTGGAGCAATGTCCAACGTCCATACTTTGTTGGTGTACATGGACTCCATTTCGGTCCGCATTGCATCCAGCCATTTTACCGAGTCAACGCTCTGAACGGCCTGCTGGAAGCTAGTAGGCTCATCATAATCTATGATGCAATCCTCTCTATCCCCGTCTATGAGAAAACCGTAGTATCTCTCGGGCGGATGAGACTGCCTACTACTCCTGCGGAGCGGCGTAGGAATGTCCTGTTCTTTTGAACCCTCTGGTTCCACTAAACTTTCAGTAATAGTCTGTGGTTATGGAATTTCTTCCAGTTCTACTGTGCTCCCACTTATCTGGTTTTCCAAAAACTCAGTTTCCAAGAAGTAGGCATGACGAGAAACAAGGACTTTTTGTTCCTCTTCACAGTAGAAAAAATATCCCTTGGAGTTCTTTGGATATCCCACAAACTTGCACTGTACTGAGCGTGCCTCGAGCTTGTCCGCATGCTGCTTTTTGACAAAAGCTGGACATTCCCATGTCTTAATGTGATTAAGATGGGGCTTCTTCCCACACCACATCTCATATGGTGTGGTAGGCACAGTTTTAGTAGGAACTCGGTTCAAAAGGTATGCAGCCGATTCTAGCGCATACCCCCAGAAAGATCGTGGTAACTCAGCATTACTCATCATGGACCGTACCATATCCAATAGGGTCCGGTTCCGTCTCTCCGATACACCGTTATGTTGCGGAGTGTATGGAGGAGTAAGTTGAGAGAGAATTCCATTCTCTTTTAAGTAATTCAGGAACTCGGCACTTAAGTATTCTCCACCTCGATCCGATCTTAGAATCTTGATACTTTTGCCGGTTTGTTTTTCTACTTCATTCTTATATTCCTGGAACTTTTCAAAAGCTTCGGACTTATGTTTCATTAAGAAGACATAACCGTACCTTGAAAAGTCATCCGTAAAAGTAATGAAGTAAGAATAACCGCTTCGCGCATGTGTAGACATTGGACCGCACACGTCGCTGTGTACGAGTCCCAAGAGCTCGCTCGCTCTTACTCCGTGTCCAGTGAACGGAGTCTTTGTCATCTTTCCTTTGAGACAGGATTGACAAGTGGCATACGATTGATATTCGAACGAATCCAAATATCCTTCTGTATGTAACTTAGTTAATCTTCTCTCATTGATGTGACCCAGTCTACAATACCATAAGAAAGTCTGATTGATGTCTAGAGAATTTCTTTTGTGTGTATTCTGGACATTGAAAATCTGTGGTTGGTTTAATACGTATATACCATTGCTCAGTGTACCTGACCCAATCAGAACTTGATTAAGGTGAATGTTTACAACATTACTTACAAACGCAAATTCATAACCTTCTTTAGAAACCAAAGATACAGAAATGATATTACAAGTTGCGTTGGGTACAAAAAAGCAATTACGCAAAACCAAAACATGCCCATCTGTCATTCCCAGGTGATAGTCCCCCATGGCCTTAGCATCCATGCTAGCTCCGTTCGCAACTCTGAGGGTCATGTCACCTGCCTTCAAAAACCTACGGTTTCTCAACGCCTGCAAAGAATTACAGATATGAGATCCTGAACCGGTATCCAATACCCAGGAAGTAGAGTTTATCGAAAGACAGTTTTCAATAACATACACACCTGAAGCCGAAGCCGCAACCTGCTTCAGTTCCTGTGTCCTGGCTTTCCAAGCCTTGCAATCTTTCTTCCAGTGTCCACTTTTATGACAATAGAAGCATTCTTCTTTACCCACAAGCTTCCCCGCTATCTTTGTTGCCTTTGCCTTTCCCTTCGTATCCACTTCACTAACACCGCCCCTTGGTTTGGCGGGGGCTTTCTTCTTCTTTCCCTTGGCTTTCGCCTTGGACCTAGAAGAAGAAGATCCTCCTACAAAAAAAGTGGGTGTTTCCCTACCTTTCTGTAGGGTGCCCTCTGCGCTCCTCAGCATGTTGAGGAGTTCTGAAAGTTCAACTTCCTTTTCTTGTAAGTTGAAGTTCAGTATAGACTGGGCGTAAGTGGAAGGAAGGGACTGGAGAATCAAGTCCGTATATAGCTCACTCTCCAACGTGGTCCCAAGTTCTGCGAGCTCCTCAATGTAGCCAATCATCTTAAGCACGTGTTCCGCTACCGATGATCCGACGGCCAATTTTGCCGAAAATAACTTCTTCGACACTTCGTATCTTGCGATACGAGACTGCTCTCCATACAGTTCTTTTGTATGGAGAAATATGGATTCCAGGTCCATATTCTCGTGCCTCCTCTGATGTTCATTGTCCATAGAGGCAAGCACGAGGCACTTGGCCTTCGCGCAATCAATCTCCCAAGTCTTACGGATTTCCTTATCCACGACGCTGGAGGTGGGACTTGGGACGGGGGGAGCTTTGGTGGTAAGAAGGTACCCCAGCTTGTCGTAAGTGATTGCCATTTTGACATTCCTGAGCCAATCTTTGTAGTTTGGCCCTGTCAGTATGTTTTTATCTAGAAGTAACTTAAGTCCAGTCATGTCGATTGGTCGCTGCAATTAGGAGAGAGAGAAGAAACACTCAGCATGATGCTCTTGCAAGTTTAGAATGGTTTTTAATTTGTCTAAACAGGATGGCTCCCACTGTCTCTCGAATCCCTCCTCAAACCATAAAGGAAGAATTAGTCGGGATCAATCCCACCGCACAATACTTGCTTAACCGTTCAGCCAGGCCAGTGTCGGTACTTCGAGGGAGGTTTTCCAACGCTTTCGCGAAGTTCCTTAATTTAAGAACCTCTTTTCCCTGGGGGCGTAGCCCCGCTAACACCTTTCTAGACACCTACTAGGTTTATAGCATTGATTGTTTAGTGAGAAATTTCCCGAGGAGTAGCATATACTCACAGTAGGATCGGGATCCAAATATCATCGCGTGATGAAAATGAAGGAATCCTACCATAATCATCACACTCCAAATGGTATGCAAATCTAGCAAGTTTCAGTACTTATGAAACTCCCGATGTGGATTTTTGCCCCATGCTCTTATGACCTTGACTTTGGCCAACAAATCATAAGTCACATGTCAAGTTCTACCCGTCGTTCTCCAGGTTAATTTGAATCCACCCGTACCTACCCTTGACTTTGGCCAACAAGGCAGTATGACTGTTTCAAATCAACGCATCTATCTATGCTGCACATGAATACCCAATAGCTACCAATCACTATGCCTTGACTTTGGCCAACAAACATAGCTTGAATACTATTGACTATTTATGTGAAACGACGGAGGGCTATGAAATGTTTTGGCTAAACCGTGAACGTAGTGAACTTGATATAATCGATGGAACGAGATAGCTTTTAAAAAGGAGTGGCTCAAGCTCCGCATTTAAAAGTTAGTTTTGAAAAGAACCGAGTGGTTTTCCGAAAGTGTTCCAACGACTTTAGCTTGGTTTATTATCTTGCATTAGTTCTTTTAATGCGTGATATTCTTGCATTAGTTCTTTTAATGCGTCCCATCATTTAATCCTACCATTGCAGAAAACAACCAAAATATGACGTACGCTTATGCCATTCGCATTCGCCACGGGGTCCCGTCATCACCCGTTAGGTTACTTAACTAAAGACAGAGCGGGGGCTGGGCTAGCGCGGCTGTAAAACATAAGCAACGCCTAAATAGTTATTAATATATAGCAATGATAGACATTACAGATCACAGATGAATACATTGGATATACTAGGAATCCGCAATCCTTTCGAGCCTGCAACGAAAAGCGGATTACACGGTCGCGGTGAATAGCCAATACCCCACCTAAGACCCCTACGGGTGCGGCAAACTACCCGCCAAGTACCCGAAGTGGAGCAACCTCCCTCAACGCCGTGAGTAGGCCACTCGGCACTTCGAGATACCCGGTAGTTTGTGCACCCCTCCATGGGTCTATCCTAGGAGCAAAAACAGTAAAAAGAATTATACAATGACGGCTACAACCCCGACCCGGTTGTGTGGCCATACAAATAATAATATTACATCAATTTACATTTTACATGAATGAAAGAAAAAGAAACACTCATCTCACATCCACCCCGGCTATTCACCCGCGACAGTCCAACGCATTCATATACACAAACCATCATCAAACACAGATCACAGATATGTATAACCCCGACTAATCGACATATAGCGATTAGCCGACGTTCAATACATATAAACATCACAGATATAACCAATATAGTCAAATTGTTAGTGAAGTTCGATAAAAATACGGATTTATAGGCCCCCAAAAACAAATTTCTTTTCTGGAAAACCTGGGCACAAATAAACCATCTGAAAAAACCCAAAACCCTACCAGAAGAACACTGCACAAAACCCGATCACGAGAGGAGCCCAAACGGCGGCGGTTCCGCGGCAAATGCATACCTATTGCCGCGGAACCGCGGCGGTTTGAGAGAATCAGGGGATCGTTTTTGGTGGGTGTTCTCACAAAACCCTGAGCCGATTTTAGGAGTAAAACATTTTAATTTTAGAGCACAAAAAATTTCAACAGAAAGTTAGGGTTTTGTTTTTCCGGTTTTTGCGATTTTTTCGTTCGAACTTCCATACACTTTACTACTAAGCTAGTTTAAGTTTAGTTAGGCTCTGATACCACTGTAAGTCCACGTTGCCGTCCCCGGTTCTTGCGGGGAGGCGGAAACGGTATAAAAATCAAATTTTTAGCGCCTGGGGCAACATGGACTAACAAAGTCGGGATCTTTTCTAAACTAAACTAGCTAACATGCTAAAGAGAGTTAGCTACTCGGAAAAGAGGTTATACCTAACTTGAACTCCTTCTTCTTGAAACCTTTGAAGGGGTTGATGGTGCTTTCCTCGTCGCCTTCTTCCGTCAAAGATGGATCCACCTGAGGGTTCGACCTTCGGGCTCCTTTCTCGAACTTTGAGAGAACTAGGATCTTTGGCTTGCTAAACCTCTAACCCTAGAGTGACTAGAGAGTGGCTTTGGGGTGTTTTTATCTCAAGGAGATGGATTCTCAACACATGAGAAGGGAGCTCCTTGAACTAGAGGAGGAAGAAGAAGAAGTGAGGAGAGAGAAGAGTTATGATAGAAAATGAAACCTCTTTTCTTTTTACAACCATAACAAAAAGAAAAGAATTATCAAATTAACAATAATAATAAAAATGAAATAGTTGATGGATGGTTTGGAATGACCATTATCATTACATTCATTAAATGAATTTTGCTAGAATCAAAGAGCATCTTTGCAAAGTAATGATGATGGTCAAACTTTCAACTATGGTCAACTAGTCAACCTTGGTCAACAAGTCAACAAACCCAACCATGACACAATTTCATTTAATTAATATTATTAATTGATAATTCATAAATCCATTAGGGTTTGGAAAAAGAGGACTGTCAACTGTGCATACGCACCCGTTCCGAAACCCTAACGAAAATCCTCTTCCTCCGCCTCAATCAACTGTGCATACACACCCGCATTCTTGTTCCGAGGAACATGAATACCATGAGATAAAATCAGCCCCAAAACATATACCAGTATCTGGCTCAAACCAGAGCCTGCTAGTAATATCTGTCCGGACTCCAAACGTGCACAAGTGCGCGGATGAGAACGAACCCTGTCGCAAAACCATGCGACCTCTACTCTGTTTTGCCCAGAAGCGAATAGCCCTCTGTGTGGGACTCTAAAGACTCGACACTACGCTGGCAGTGGGTTTAACCACAGACCGCAAGCGGCACTAGCTGTGCGTAACGATCCCCAGGTAGATGTCGAAAAGAAGACTGATGAGGTGAACCCCATCTGAACTCCCACTGAGTCTGAATGTGACAGTCTCCGTACAGTCCGGTCTGTTCGTCTGATACATCGCATGTCGGGCCTAGGGGGCGGTAAACGTCAGTCCCCTAATAGCGGTACAAGTCGTGTCGGAGTGAAGCCCAAAACACCCTGAGATAACACTGGAAGCCTACCAGTATATCTCGCTTGCCCTGGCCAGGGACTACTCGTGTAATGGCTCTCCTAGACAAAGCGCGATGTCAACCCCCAATACCGGGAGAGACGAATCCTGTCTAACCGTCACTGCCTCCAAGTGCTTCGGGACTGCACCCAACCATTACCTGTTTGCACGACTCCTTTGAGCCGTGGTAGGGTAGTGATCAAAGTGCAGTGGGAACACACTTGAGGTGAAGTGCCAGTGTCAAGTCAGCGGACTAAGCTGTACTCATGTCACTTGGGAACTGATAACTGACGATAGGTATAATACCAACTTGTCAGTTCCCGACGAGTCCTGTCCAGTGTACCCGTAACCTAACGAGCACCCGCATACTATCTCAAGTACGACGTACTGACGGCTGTGGGACAGACCGTCTCCCACACTGGGATGAGAAGCGCATGCCCTGTCTCGATAGTCCTGCGACCAGGGACCTGCATAAGGATGTGCTTATTGATTACCCAGCCCCCACTAGTGTGACTGCCATCACAACGCTGGTAATCAATCAAAGATCCTAAGGGCTCCACTAATGCGTATAAGTGATATGATAAAATAAACACATGTACACATTAAAGTAGAAACAAACCAAGTAGCATACTACTATTTTGAGCAAGATTGTATATACAAGGCGAATATCCCAAGCTTCCATTAAGTAATATACAAACCAGTATGATACAGTAATGGCCTCTAGGGCATATACACTAACACGACTAATATCCAATGTATCGACTTATCGAATCAATCCTTGATTCGATAACTAGGTTATATCGCATACAACCATTCCATACATTCATCACGAGAATGAAATACGGTATCACATACACGCATTATTCTCGGTCCCGCACATATCTCATATGCGCTCCTATTTCGTTTCGCTTGAGCCAGGAAACCTCTGTGTAGGACTCTAAAGACTCATCAATACGCCGGCAGCAGGTGATGATCATATCAAACACCCAGAAGCCGCAAGCGGTCTGCTAAACGTAACGGCCACCCAGGTATTGAGCGATCAGAAGATCGACGAGCAAGCCCGCTCACACTCCTGTGAATCCAACCAGTAACACTTACCGTACAGTCCGGTCTCGTCGTCTGATATGTCGCATATCTCGCCTAGGGGTGGTAAACGTCAGACCCCAATAGCTCGATAAGTCGTGTCGATATGAGGACTATAACAGTTCGAGAAACTACAGGTAACACTTACCAGTAAATCTCAGCAATCCTGACCAGGGATTTCCGGTTATAGCCAATCGAACACAGCGCAACATCAACCCCCTATACCGGGAGAGACGAATCCCCTCCTATCGCTCATTGCCTCCATGTGACTCGGGACTGTACCCAAAAACCACCGTTTTGCATGCCCTCTTGGACGTGGTAAGGTGGAAATCAAAGCACAGTAGGAACCACACAAGACTCTATGACGATATCGGGTCAACAGACTACTCTGTACCAGTGTCACCAGAGAACTGCCATCTGACGTAAGGTATAATACCATCTGGGAGTTCTCGGCGAGTCCGTACAGTGTACCCAGTCTCCACTGAGCACCCGTATATCATCTCTGATGTCAAACACCAATGGATATGGGATTATCCATCGCCCATCTGAATGGGTCGAGAAGGTATACGCTAGTCTACTCTGGTATATCGATGCCCCCCTCTCGATACACCCACGACTAGGGACCTTGAAGGATGTACTTAAAGACTGCCCTGTCCCCACTAGTATGATCCGCATCATAATCCAGGTAGTCAAGTACACATCCTAAGGGCTTTACCAACATATAACAGAGAGACAATCAGTATACACGTTAAGGTAAAGAGTAACCAGATAGCATACTATCATGTCTAGCAAGAAAGTCCTCCCTATATATGTCCAAGCTATTAGTGTATATGCCCTAGAGGCCATTACTGTATCATACTAGTTTGTATATTACTTAATGGAAGCTTGGGATATTCACCTTGTATATACAATCTTGCTCAAAATAGTAGTATGCTACTTGGTTTGTTTCTACTTCAATGTGTACATGTGTTTATTTTTGTATATCGCCTATACACATTAGTAGAGCCCTTAGGATCTTTGCTTGATTACCAGCGATGTGATGGCCGTCACACTAGTGGGGCTGGGTAATCTATAAGCACATCCTTATGCAGGTCCCTGGTCGCAGGACTATCGAGACAGGGCATCGATACTCCGGAATAGACCAGCGCATGCGCTTCTCATCCCAGTGTGGGAGACGGTCTGTCCCACAGCCGTCAGTACGTCGTACTTGAGATAGTATGCGGGTGCTCGTTAGGTTACGGGTACACTGGACAGGACTCGTCGGGAACTGACTAGTTGGTATTATACCTATCGTCAGTTATCAGTTCCCAGGTGGCATGAGTACAGCTTAGTCCGCTGACTTGACACTGTCACTTCACCTCGAGTGTGTTCCCACTGTACTTTGATCACTACCCTACCACGGCTCAAGGGAGTCGTGCAAACAGGTAGTGGTTGGGTGCAGTCCCGAAGCACTTGGAGGCAGTGACGGTTAGACAGGATTCGTCTCTCCCGGTATTGGGGGTTGACATCGCGCTGTGTCTAGGAGAGCCATTACACGAGTCGTCCCTGGCCAGGGCAAACGAGATATACTGGTAGGTTTCCAGTGTTATCTCAGGGTGTTTTGGGCTTCGCTCCGGCACGACTTGTACCGCTATTGGGGGACTGACGTTTACCACCCCCTAGGCCCGCCATGCGATGTATCAGACGAACAGACCGGACTGTACGAAGAATGTCACACTCAGGCTCAGTAGGAGTTCAGATGGGTTTCGCCTCGTCGGTCTTCTTGTCGGCATTACCTGGGGACCGTTACGCACAGCTAGTGCCGCTTGCGGTCTGTGGTTAAACCCACTGCCAGCGTAGTGTCGAGTCTTTAGAGTCCCACACAGAAAGCTTTTCGCCTTTAGGCAAAAGAGTAGAGGTCGCATGGTATTGCGACAGGTCGCATGGTTTTGCGACAGGGTTCGGTCACATCCGTGCACTTGTGCACGTACAGTGTCCGGACAGTTTACACTAGCGGGCTTTGGTTTAAGCCAGATCCTAGTGTACCTTATGGGATTGGATTTATCCAGTTTGCATTCGTGTTCCTCGGAACGCGGATGCGGGTGTGTATGCACAGGTGACAGGGAGGCAGAGGCAGCGGATTCTCATTAGGGTTGTTGACAGTTGACCGTTGACTATTTGACTTTTTGCTCAACCCTAATGAGAATTTGATATGTGATTAACTATTATATTAATTAAGTATTATGGTGACATGGTTGTTGACTTTTGTTGACTTTGTTGACTTGTTGACTTTTGTTGACTTGTTGACTTTGTTGACCGGTTGACTAGGCTTGACTAGTTGACCATCATGATAACCATAGCCATCATTTCATGGCAAAGACTTTTGTTTACTTGCTCATTTGTGTAAAATGAGTGCATGAAATGATATGGTTATGGTTGCTTCAACCATCACATAAGACTTTTTTTGAGATGATGAGTTATGATCACTTTGGATTATGAGAGGGTGAAAGACAAAAGAGAGCCTAATTCTTTCTTGCTCATTCTCTCTCTTGTTCTTGAGCTCTCCTCTTGCTCTCACCCTCAACCTCTTCCTCCCTCTCTTGATTCTATGGTTCTCTTGTCTCATGAGTTGAGAATCAAGAACCATAGATAAAATCCCATTCTATTTCTTCTCTACTCATTCTAGTTCACTAGGTTTAGCAAACCAAGTGAACTAGTTTCAGCAAACCAAGTGAACTAGTTTCTTCAAAGAACGAAGAAGGAGCTAAAGGTTGGAGCTTTCAGGTGGATCTATCTTCGGCGTACGGAGACGATGAGAAGAAGCCATCGGACCACCATCGGAGTTTTGAAGACGAAGGAGTTCAAGACAAGCAAGGTATAACCCCCTAACCGAGTAGCTAAAAACTCATAGTTAGGTGTTAGATAGATGTTTAACCAAGATCCGGGTTATAGGTCCATGTTACCACCTCCGTAAAAATTGTTTTTTACCAAATTCCGCTTTCCCGAAAGTACCGGGAGAGGTAGCATGGACTTACAGTGGTATCAGAGCCTAGTTAAACTCTATCTAACATGTTAGCAAGTAACTAGAAGATCGATCAAAGAAAAGTCCCGAAAACGAACCCCGAGTTTTTCAAGTTTCTGTCGATTTTTTTACTGTTCAAAAGTTGATTATTTTAACACCTAAAATCGACTCAGGCTTTTTTATGAATAACCACCAAAGATGGACCCACGATCGAGTCAAAGAGCCGCGGAAGCGCGGCGGGAGCACGCTCCCGCCGCGGATCCGCGGCCGAGTTGACTCGGCCGAGGTCAATCTTTGGTGCAGTGTTGTTCTGGGGGTATTTTGGGATTTTTAGTATATATATTTTCAACCCAGATTTTCCAGAACGAAAATTTTATTTTGGGGTCCCGAAAATCCGTATTTTTGATCGAACTTCTAAAAGACTTTAGCTAACGGGTTTTTCCTGTAATGTGATATTTGTATTGAACGTCTACTAATCGCTATATGTCGATTAGTAGGGGTTATACAAATTTGTGATCTGTAATGTGCTGGAATGTGTATATGAATATGTTGGATTGTCGCGGGTGAATAGCCGGGGGTTGTGAGACGAGAGTTTTCTTTTCTTTCAATTCATGTAAATTTGTAAATTGATGTAATAATTATTTGTATGGCCGCACAACCGGGTCGGGGTTGTAGCCGTCATTGTATAATTTCTTTTTACTGTTTTTGCTCCTAGGATAGACCCATGGAGGGGGTGCACAAACTACCGGGTATGCCGAAGTGTCGAGTGGCCTACTCATGGAGATGAGGGAGGTTGCTACGCTTCGGGTACTTGGCGGGTAGTTTGCCGCACCCGTAGGGGTCTTGGGTGGGGTATTGGCTATTCACCGCGACCGTGTAATCTGTCTTTCGTTACAGGCTCGTACGAATTTCAGATTCCTAGTATATCCAATGTATTCATCTGTGATCTGAAATGTTTATCATTGCAGTATATCTATATATGATATTATTTAGGCGTTGCTTATGTTTTACAGACGCGCTAGCCCAGCCCCCACTCTGTCGTTAGTTAAGTAACCTAACGGGTAATGACGGGGCCCCGTGGCGAATGCGAATGGCATAAGCGTACGTCATATTTTGGTTGTTTTCTGCAATGGTAGGATTAAATGATGGGACGCATTAAAAGAACTAATGCAAGAATATCACGCATTAAAAGAACTAATGCAAGATAATAAACCAAGTTAAAGTCGTTGGAACACTTTCGAAAAACCACTCGGTTCTTTTCAAAACCAACTTTTAAATGCGGAGCTTGAGCCACTCCTTTTAAAAGCTATCTCGTTCCATCGACCAAATCAAGTTCACTACGTTCACGGTTTTGCCAAAACCATTCGTAGCCCTCCGTCGTTTCGTATGAATATTCAATAGTATTCAAGCTGTGTTTGTTGACCTTCGTCAAGGCATAGTGATTGGTAGCTATTGGGTATTCATATGTAGCATAGATAGATGCGTTGGTTTGGGACATTCGCATTACCTTGTTGACCTTCGTCAAGGGTATATACGGGTGGATTCAAATTAACCTGGATAATGACGGGCAGAACTTGACATGTGACTTATGATTTGTTGACCTTCGTCAAGGTCATAAGAGCATGGGGCAAAAATCCACATCGGGAGTTTCATAAGTACTGAAACTTGCTAGATTTGCATACCATTTGGAGTGTGATGATTCTGGTAGGATTCCTTCAGTTTCATCACGCAATGATATTTGGATCCCGATCCTACTGTGAGTATATGCTACTCCTCGGAAAATTTCTCACTTAACGATCAATGCTATAAACCTAGTAGGTGCCTAGAAAGGTGTTAGCGGGGCTACGCCCCCAGGGAAAAGAGGTTCTTTAATTAAGGAACTTCGCGAAAGCGTTGGAAAACCTCCCTCGAAGTACCGACACCAGCCTGGCTGAACGGTTAAGCAAGTATTGTACGGTGGGATTGATCCTGACTAATTCTTCCTTTATGGTTTGAGGAGGGATTCGAGAAACAGTGGGAGCCATCCTGTTTAGACAAACTAAAAACCACTCTAAACTTGCAAGAGCATCATGCTGAGTGTTTCTTCTTCTCTCTCCTAATTGCAGCGACCAAATCGACATGACTGGACTTAAGTTACTCCTAGATAAAAACAAACTGACAGGGCCAAACTATAAAGATTGGCTCAGGAATGTCAAGATAGCAATCACTTACGACAAGCTGGGGTATCTTCTTACCACCAAAGCTCCCCCTGTCCCTGGTCCAACTTCCAGCGTCGCGGATAAGGAAATCCGTAAGACTTGGGAGATTGATAGCGCGAAGGCCAAATGCCTCCTGCTTGCCTCGATGGACAACGAACATCAGAGGAGGCATGAGAATATGGACATGGAATCCATATTGCTTCATACAAAAGAACTGTATGGAGAGCAATCTCGTATCGCAAGATACGAAGCGTCGAAAAAGTTATTTTCGACAAGAATGGCCGTCGGATCATCAGTAGCCGAGCACGTGCTAAAGATGATCGGCTACATTGAGGAGCTCGCTGACCTAGGGATCACATTGGAGAGTGAGCTATATACGGATATAGTTCTCCAGTCCCTTCCTTCCACTTACGCCCAGTTTATACTGAACTTCAACTTACAAGAAAAAGAGGTTGAACTTTCAGAGCTCCTCAACATGCTGAGGAGCGCAGAGGGCACCCTACAGAAAGGTAGGGAAACATCCACTTTGTTTGTAGGAGGATCATCTTCTTCTAGGTCCAAGGCGAAAGCCAAGGGAAAGAAGAAAAAGGCCCCCGCCAAACCAAGGGGCGGTGTTAGTAAAGTGGATACGAAGGGAAAAGGTAAAGCAACAAAGATAGCGGGGAAGCTTGTGGATAGGGAAGAATGCTTCTATTGTCATAAGAAAGCACACTGGAAGAATGATTGCAGGGCCTGGAAGGCCAGAACACAGGAATTGAAGCAGGTTGCAGCTTCAGCTTCAGGTGTGTATGTTATTGAAAACTGTCTTTCAATAAACTCTACTTCCTGGGTATTGGATACCGGATCAGGATCTCATATCTGTAATTCTTTGCAGGCGTTGAGAAACCGTAGGGTTTTGAAGGCAGGTGACATGACCCTCAGAGTTGCGAACGGAGCTAGCATGGATGCTAAAGCCGTGGGGGACTATCACTTGGGAATGTCAGATGGACATGTTTTGGTTTTGCGTAATTGCTTTTTTGTACCCAACGCAACTTGTAATATCATTTCTGTATCTTTAGTTTCTAAAGAAGGTTATGAATTTGCGTTTGTAAGTAATGTTGTAAACATTCACCTTAATCAAGTTTTGATTGGGTCAGGTACATTGAGTAATGGTATATACGTGTTAAACCAACCACAGATTTTCAACGTCCAGAATACACACAAAAGAAAGTCTCCGAAAATGAATCAGACTTTCTTATGGCATTGTAGATTGGGTCACATCAATGAGAGAAGGTTGACTAAGTTACATACAGAAGGATATTTGAATGCGTTCGAATATCAATCGTATGCCACTTGTCAATCTTGTCTCAAAGGAAAGATGACAAAGACTCCGTTTACTGGACAAGGAGTAAGAACGAGCGAGCTCTTGGGACTCGTACACAGTGACGTGTGCGGTCCAATGTCTACACATGCCCGAAGCGGACATTCTTACTTCATTACTTTTACGGATGACTTCTCAAGGTACGGCTATGTCTTCTTAATGAAACATAAGTCCGAGGCCTTTGGAAAATTCCAGGAGTATAAGAATGAAGTAGAGAAACAGACCGGCAAAAGTATTAAGATTCTAAGATCGGATCGAGGTGGAGAATACTTAAGTGCCGAATTCCTGAATTACTTAAAAGAGAATAGTATTCTCTCTCAGCTTACTCCTCCATACACTCCGCAACATAATGGTGTATTGGAGAGACGGAACCGAACTCTATTGGATATGGTTCGGTCCATGATGAGTAACGCTGAGTTACCGCGATCATTCTGGGGATATGCACTAGAAGCAGCTGCGTATCTCTTGAACAAGGCTCCCACCAAGACTGTGCCTACCACCCCATATGAGATGTGGACTGGGAAGAAACCCTGTCTTAAGTATCTTAAGGTATGGGGATGTCCAGCTTTTGTAAAAAAGCAGCATGCGGACAAGCTTGAGGCACGTTCAGTACAGTGTAAGTTTGTGGGATACCCAAGGAACTCCAGGGGGTATCTTTTCTATTCAGCTGAGGAACAAAAGGTTTTTGTTTCTCAGCATGCCCGCTTCTTGGAAACTGAGTTTTTGGAAACCCAGATAAGTGGGAACACAATAGAACTGGAAGAAGTTCCAGAACCACAGACTGTTACTGAAAGCTTAGTGGAACCAGAGGGTTCAACAGAACAGGACATTCCTGCGCCGCTCCGCAGGAGTAGTAGGCAGACTCATCCGCCCGAGAGATACTACGGTTTTCTCATAGACGGGGATAGAGAGGATTGCATCATAGAATATGATGAGCCTACTAGCTTCCAGCAGGCCGTTCAGAGCGTTGACTCAGTGAAATGGCTGGATGCAATGCGGACCGAAATGGAGTCCATGTACACCAACAAGGTATGGACGTTGGACATTGCTCCAGACGGGGTAAAACCCGTAGGATCCAAGTGGATCTTCAAAAGGAAGATTGGTGTAGATGGACAGGTTGAGACCTATAAAGCTAGGCTGGTAGCAAAGGGTTTTCGTCAAAGACCTGGCTTGGACTATGACGAAACCTTTTCTCCAGTAGCCATGCTGAAATCCATTCGGATCCTTCTTGCCATTGCTGCCTTCCACGATTATGAAATCTGGCAAATGGACGTAAAGACAGCTTTTCTAAATGGAAATTTAGAGGAGTGTGTCTATATGGACCAACCAGAGGGTTTCATTCAGAGTGGGAGCAGCGGAAAGGTGTGCAAGTTGCTTAAGTCCATCTATGGACTAAAGCAGGCATCGCGGAGTTGGAACATCTGCTTTGATGAGACGGTCAAAGAATTTGGCTTTATCAAAAATCCAGATGAACCATGCATCTATAGTAGATTTGTAGCGAGAACTGTAGTATTCCTCGTTTTATACGTGGATGACATTCTCTTAATAGGAAATAACATTCCTATGCTACAATCTGTCAAGGGGTTCTTGTCACACAAGTTCTCCATGAAAGACCTGGGTGATGCCTCGTACATTCTGGGTATCCGGATCTACCGTGACAGATCCAAGAAGATATTAGGACTTTCTCAGTCCAGGTACATCGACACCATACTGAAGAGATTCAGTATGGAAGATTCCAAGCGCGGTAACCTACTGGCTTGTCACGGGATCACCCTCTCTAAAGAGATGTCTCCCAAGACTGATTTGGAGAGGGATCGCATGTCTATTATACCCTACGCTTCTGCGGTAGGCTCTATAATGTATGCGATGTTGTGTACCAGACCGGATGTAGCTTATGCACTGAGTGTGGTAAGCCGGTATCAGTCAAACCCTGGGGAGAAACACTGGATAGCGGTAAAGAACATTCTCAAGTACCTGAGAAGGACTAAGGAGATGTTCTTGGTGTATGGCGGAAAAGACCTCCAGATCGAGGCCTTTGCTGACTCCAGCTTCCAAAGTGACAAGGATGATTCCAAGTCCATGTCGGGTTTTGTCTTTACCCTCAATGGAGGGGCGGTGTGTTGGAAGAGTTCCAAACAGGAGACCGTTGCAGACTCGACGATGGAAGCGGAATACATCGCTGCATCTGATGCCGCAAAAGAAGCTGTCTGGATGAGGAAGTTCTTAAAAGAACTTCAGGTGGTTCCGTCCATTGTTGATCCAATACCTCTGTATTGCGACAACAACGGGGCTATAGCTTTAGCGAAGGAACCCAGGTCCCATCAGAGATCCAGGCACATCTTGAGGCGGTATCACCTGATCAGGGAGATCGTGGATCGCCAGGAGATCGAGGTTCGGAGAGTCACTTCAGAAGATAACACTGCAGATCCATTCACCAAGGCCCTGCCCCAGACTCAGTTCGAGCGGCTGATCGAGATGATAGGTCTTCGATACGCCAGTACATGGCCTTAGTGCAAGTGGGAGATTGTTAGTGTATATGCCCTAGAGGCCATTACTGTATCATACTAGTTTGTATATTACTTAATGGAAGCTTGGGATATTCACCTTGTATATACAATCTTGCTCAAAATAGTAGTATGCTACTTGGTTTGTTTCTACTTCAATGTGTACATGTGTTTATTTTTGTATATCGCCTATACACATTAGTAGAGCCCTTAGGATCTTTGCTTGATTACCAGCGATGTGATGGCCGTCACACTAGTGGGGCTGGGTAATCTATAAGCACATCCTTATGCAGGTCCCTGGTCGCAGGACTATCGAGACAAGGCATCGATACTCCGGAGTAGACCAGCGCATGCGCTTCTCATCCCAGTGTGGGAGACGGTCTGTCCCACAGCCGTCAGTACGTCGTACTTGAGATAGTATGCGGGTGCTCGTTAGGTTACGGGTACACTGGACAGGACTCGTCGGGAACTGACTAGTTGGTATTATACCTATCGTCAGTTATCAGTTCCCAGGTGACATGAGTACAGCTTAGTCCGCTGACTTGACACTGTCACTTCGCCTCGAGTGTGTTCCCACTGTACTTTGATCACTACCCTACCACGGCTCAAGGGAGTCGTGCAAACAGGTAGTGGTTGGGTGCAGTCCCGAAGCACTTGGAGGCAGTGACGGTTAGACAGGATTCGTCTCTCCCGGTATTGGGGGTTGACATCGCGCTGTGTCTAGGAGAGCCATTACACGAGTAGTCCCTGGCCAGGGCAAACGAGATATACTGGTAGGTTTCCAGTGTTATCTCAGGGTGTTTTGGGCTTCGCTCCGGCACGACTTGTACCGCTATTGGGGGACTGACGTTTACCACCCCCTAGGCCCGCCATGCGATGTATCAGACGAACAGACCGGACTGTACGGAGAATGTCACACTCAGGCTCAGTAGGAGTTCAGATGGGTTTCGCCTCGTCGGTCTTCTTGTCGGCATTACCTGGGGACCGTTACGCACAGCTAGTGCCGCTTGCGGTCTGTGGTTAAACCCACTGCCAGCGTAGTGTCGAGTCTTTAGAGTCCCACACAGAAAGCTTTTCGCCTTTAGGCAAAAGAGTAGAGGTCGCATGGTATTGCGACAGGTCGCATGGTTTTGCGACAGGGTTCGGTCACATCCGTGCACTTGTGCACATACAGTGTCCGGACAGTTTACACTAGCGGGCTTTGGTTTAAGCCAGATCCTAGTGTACCTTATGGGATTGGATTTATCCAGTTTGCATTCGTGTTCCTCGGAACGCGGATGCGGGTGTGTATGCACAGGTGACAGGGAGGCAGAGGCAGCGGATTCTCATTAGGGTTGTTGACAGTTGACCGTTGACTATTTGACTTTTTGCTCAACCCTAATGAGAATTTGATATGTGATTAACTATTATATTAATTAAGTATTATGGTGACATGGTTGTTGACTTTTGTTGACTTTGTTGACTTGTTGACTTTTGTTGACTTTGTTGACCGGTTGACTAGGCTTGACTAGTTGACCATCATGATAACCATAGCCATCATTTCATGGCAAAGACTTTTGTTTACTTGCTCATTTGTGTAAAATGAGTGCATGAAATGATATGGTTATGGTTGCTTCATCCATCACATAAGACTTTTTTTGAGATGATGAGTTATGATCACTTTGGATTATGAGAGGGTGAAAGACAAAAGAGAGCCTAATTCTTTCTTGCTCATTCTCTCTCTTGTTCTTGAGCTCTCCTCTTGCTCTCACCCTCAACCTCTTCCTCCCTCTCTTGATTCTATGGTTCTCTTGTCTCATGAGTTGAGAATCAAGAACCATAGATAAAATCCCATTCTATTTCTTCTCTACTCATTCTAGTTCACTAGGTTTAGCAAACCAAGTGAACTAGTTTCTTCAAAGAACGAAGAAGGAGCTAAAGGTTGGAGCTTTCAGGTGGATCTATCTTCGGCGTACGGAGACGACGAGAAGAAGCCATCGGACCACCATCGGAGTTTTGAAGACGAAGGAGTTCAAGACAAGCAAGGTATAACCCCCTAACCGAGTAGCTAAAAACTCATAGTTAGGTGTTAGATAGATGTTTAACCAAGATCCGGGTTATAGGTCCATGTTACCACCTCCGTAAAAATTGTTTTTTACCAAATTCCGCTTTCCCGAAAGTACCGGGAGAGGTAGCATGGACTTACACAAGCATCCACTACATTATACATCCTATGTATAGTAATGGCCTCTAGGGCATACATATAACTAACAATCTCCCACTTGCACTAGGGCCATCTGATAGCAGTGGTTGTAGTATCTCATACTCAACCATCCCATAAAAGTCTCTCTCTGGGAAAAAGGCCTTTGTGAGTGGATCCGCCGTGTTGTCCTCTGAGTCTACTCTCCTAACCTCGATCACCCTGGAGATCAACCATCTCCATGATCAGGTGATACTGCCTTAGAATATGTCTGGATCACTGATGGGACGGACGTTCCTTGGCATAAGCCACAACTCCATTGTCACACAATGGGAGGAACTAAATTCATCTCATGAACTAATATACACCCAGACTTCCTCTTTGGTAGCATCTTAAGTAGCGATGTATCCAGCCTTTATTGTCTAGTATGCCACGGTATCTAGCTTGGAACTCTTCCAACATACCGTCCCTTTACTGAGGGTAAAGACAATGCCTATGACTGACATTCAGTCGTCCTTATCACTCTAGAACCTTTCCAGCGATTCTCCTCAGGAGCAATTGATACCATCTCACTACAACTAGTGAGAATCCTAACATCCAATTAGATCTATCTCACAGATCCAAAACCCAGGATTTAGGAGGCATCACTTTGATCCTATATGGAGAATCATTGTGATAAGCGGAGATTGACCGAGCGTAGCATAGGAAACTCCTTCCCTATCTAGAGTATGTCATCCACGTACTCTACGAGGATCGTTACTATACTCCCTACTACCTTTTTGTTTATACAAGGTTCATCTACCATTTTGATGATGTCAAACTCTTTGACTAACACATCAAAATAGATGTTCCAACTCCGCGATGCCTGCTTTATCACATAAACCATCTTGCACATGTTTCCACTGCTCCCACTGTCTACGAAGCCCTCTGACTGTGTACTTACAGACTCTCTCTTCTAAAACATCATTTAGAAAAGCAGTCATGGCGCCCAACCGCCAGATATCGTAGTCATGGTATGTAGCCGTGGCAAGTAGGATCTGGATGGACTTAAGCATAGCCACTTGAAAAGGTTTCATCATTATCCATGCCTGGTCGATGACGAAAAGCTTTAACAAGTCTAGCTTTGAAAGTCTCAACTTTTCCATCTACACCAAGTAATCTTCTCAAGATATACTTGCTCCTGATAGGGATTTAACCCTTCAGATATAGCAACCAAAGTCCATACTTTGTTGGTGTACATGGATTCCATCTCAGATCGCTAAGCATCCAGCCATTCTTACAGAGTCCCTACTCTCGATGGCCTGCTCGAAACTAGTTGGGTCATCATCTCATGATGCAATCCTCGCTCCCACTGTCATAGAGTAACCGAAGTATCTCTCAGGTGGGTGAGGAACCCTACTAGATCGGCGGAGAGGCTGAGGTTCGTTGGTAATCTACTGAATTCTTTGGTTCCACCAAATCATCTGCTGTAGTTTGTATAGCTGGAACCTTTCCAGTTCTATATAACAGACCTTGCCTCGAGCTTGTCCGGATTTTGCTTTTAGACATAGGCCGGACAACCCCAAATCTTAACTAGCTTAAGACATGAGCTCTTTCCATACCATATCTCATATGGAGTGGTAGGCAACTGATTTGATTCGAACCCTTTTCAATAGGTATGCAGCTTCTCAAGTGCATAACTCCCAAAAGGAAATAGGTAACTCAGTAGTACTCATCATAGAGCGCACCATATCGAATAGGGTGCAATTGCTCCGCCCCGATATACCATCGTGCTATGGTGTATACGGAGGAGTAATGCTGAGAGAGAATATTATTCTCCTTTAGAATAGTCCAGGAATTCTATGCACAAGTATTCTCCTCCTTGATCACATCAAAGGACATAATACTTATACCCGTATTGGTTCTCTACTTCTAACTTATATTCTGTGAATATCTCAAAAGGTTCTGACTTGTGTTTCAACAGGAACATATGTCTGAATCAAAAGAGATCATCAGAGAATTTAATGAAGTATAAAGAACCGGTCTTGGCAAGTGTAGACAGGGGACCTACATACATCAACATGTATCATCCCAAGAGTTCACTAACTCTTTCTCTGTTTCCAGTAAACGGAGCTATGGTCATCTAATCTCTGTGACATGACTGGCAAGTTTCATAAGATGTAAATTCAAACAGATTTAAATATGCATCTATGTGCAACTTAGCTAGTCGGGTCGCATTGATGTGACCTAGTCTACAATACCTCAAGAAAAATTCGTTCATTTCTGAACTCATCCTCTTGTGTGTGTTCTGTATACTAAGAACTGTAGTTAGATTTAGAACATCAACGCTTTTAGATAACGTGCCTGAACCGATCAACTTTTGATATAGGAAATGTTCAAAACATTATCCAACAATACAAAATTTTATCATTTCTTTACTGATAAAGAGACTGATATGATTTTGTATATCAGGTTCGGTATCTAATAACATTCGTTCAGAATTAATGTATTGGTAATACAGGGTGACAGTGACCAACAGACTTGGCTGCAACTCTTGCCCCGTTTTCTGCCTCATGAAACTTATCACCCGTTCTCAGTTCTTCACCTATCTGTAGCCCATGCAACATATTACATATGCGGGATCCTGATCCGGTATCATATACCCAGGACGTAAAGGACACTAAGAAACAGTTCTGCATAATGAACACACCTGAAGATAATGCATCAGCATGCACTCTCTTCGTTTGGGCGGCATGGGAATTCTGGTATCCCCAATTTCCTGCTCTGTCTTATAACAATTATAAGTTGGAGCGGGACCAACGTTCCCCAGCTCAGTATAACAAGCGGGTTCGGTCAAATATCCGTATTATTATCTTGATTAAGGCGTGATATGGTCGCTACCTGGAGAGAGAGAGAAGAAAACACTCAGCGTGCGCTCTTGCAAGAATAGATTGGTTATTATTTTATCTAATCAGGATAGGTCCTACTGTTTTTATCAAATCTTCCTTCAAACCCTAAAAGGAAAGACTAGCCGGGATTAATTACACACTACAAGTTCGCCAATCTTTCAGCCAGGCCAGTGTCGGTACTTTGAGGGAGGTCCCCCGTGCTTTCGCACGAATCTAATTAATGTAAACCTCGTTTTCCCAGAGGCTTAACCTCGTTGACACCTTTCTAGACACCTACTTAATTGGCTAATTGTAATGTGTAAAACTCTCCCAGGAGTAACAATTACTCGCAGCGGGTATCGGGATCCAACTATCTCATAGAAGGTATGCAATCTCATTGCAAATTTCAACACTTGAAATTCCCGATAATATTTTGCCCCTAACGTGCTATGACCTTGACGAAAGCCAACAAACCATAGCCCGCTAGTCAAGTTCAACCCGTACATTTCTTGATTGAATTAAACCCACCCGCACGACCCTTGACAAAAGCCAACAAAGCCGCACGACTACCCTAATCCAATCGCATCGTATGCAGCAGATAAGCAGCATATAGCTACCGCACACTACACCTTGACGAAAGCCAACAAATGTAGCACGAATACTATATACAACTTATTTGAAATGACGGAGGGCTACGACAGGTTTTTTTGAAAACCTATTGCGTAATGAACTTGATATCGTTGTAGAATCAAATGATTTTAAAATGGAGTGTTTTTGAGGCTTTTCTAGTTTTGCTAAAGGAGTCACTCCCGGTGAAGGGATCGTCGGTCCTTTCCTCGTCGAATGAGGTGCGGGATATATCACATATATCGCTGTGCAAAGCAAAAGCTCTTAAAATCAATCAAAAGACAAACCGAGTGTGTAGCATCTGTCAGTTATTGCTAAAGGAGTCACTCCCGGTGAAGGGATCTCGGTCCTTTCCTCATCGAATAAGGTGCAGGATATATCACATATACCTCTGTGCAAAGCAAGAACTGTAGCGACCTTTTTTATTTTGAAATTCGATTCTACAACATCTTAGGTTTCTTTTCTTTCATTAATCACATTAATGAAGTCCCATCATTTAAGTACCTAAACATCACAGATAAATACGACGTACACTTATGCCATCCGCATTCGCCTCGATGTCCCCTCGTGCACCGTTAGGTTAGGTAACTAACGACAGAGCGGGGCAGGGCTAGCGCGGGTGTAAAACATAAGTAACGTCTATATAATATATCATATATACTATATACTATATCTATCACAGAACATCGCATGATCACATCACAGATATCGCAGCAGAAGAATCATATGAAATATTGGATATACTAGGACGTCCGTGTTTTCAATACGGGACAGTATAAAACACGGATTCCACGGTCGCGATGAATAGCCAAACCCACACCCCTAGACCCCTACGAGAGCGGCAAGCAACCCTATAAATTCTAGAGTTAGGAGACCCGGACTCGACTCCTCGAGTTGGTCTCCCACTGGACTCCAGAACCCCGTTACTTGTGCTCCCCTCCTTGGGTCTATCCTAGTGCGGAAAAGTAAATAATATACAAAGGGTGACATCTTCCGCAACCTGGAAGTGCCCCAATAAAAGAATATTACATACAAGTTTTTACATGAATGAAAATGAAAAACACTCATCTCACATAAAAACCCCCGGCTATTCAAACACGACGATCCAATATAACATATCCAGCAACACATAACATCACATGTCATCAACGTAAGTAAACATGCGTATCCCAATTGTCGTTGACATATAGCAACGAAACCGGTGATACTACATATTACACTTACGGTCACAAAAAAAAATGTAAAACTACAATAGTTGGAATCCGCAACCTCCAAAGACATCGCATGCCTAATCAAATGAATTCCTTAGACATCGTATGCCTAACAATTATAAACCCCGCATTTTAGTCTCATTATCGAAAACTCTTTTCAATATCAAGTCGGGCAATTCAACAAGATTCCCGACATCCTGATCGAATGCTCGTCGCAAACTTTAGTAGGCGGCCGCACCCCCGACGCCGCTGACGAAGTGCACCAAGGCGGAACACCGCTGCCGCGAGCACCCGGACGGATGCTTTCGGCGACGGGGTTCTCCTACAGTCACTTGGTCGGGGCTATGGGGCGTGGCTGTCTATTAAGTTTACCCGGCGAATATCCGCGTACGCTACGTGATTGCGACGGACTTTTGATCACATCAAAATTCCGTGGCAACCGATCAAGTGAGACAAAACTGCTATGTTTATAACATTCATTCAGTTATCTCATAACTACTTGTGAATTCTAATTATTGTATCACATTCCGGATAAATAGAAAATATTAAACTTTCCGATCGAACAATCGAACACCCAGGTTTTCCCAATACAGCTCAACACATGAAATAAGTCTAAAAACATTCAGTTCATGCCTCAGTACCAACGGTCCAGCTGTAGAAGGGTCAAGCCAACGCCTCACATGTGGCACGCCGTACTGCCCCAAACCCGAAGGTTCAAAGGGCAGTTCAAGACGGTCACATAATCGAGTTAAGGTTTGTTGTCTTCTAGAGGGACCATCACGTTACTTGCACTACTTAGAACGTGATTAAACTACAGAAAAATCCAACAATTGGAAATTTCCCGGCAGGGGAAAAAGTGGGTATTTATATCCGGTCGAACTTTTTAACATATTCTAAAATATCCGGAAAGCCACATAGACAAAGTCTGATAATCCGATCGAATCATCCAAGCTCCAAAACACCCCAGAAAACTCAACTCTTGAGTTCAAATTAAAAATTCCCAGAAAACTCAGCACCAGAAAACATGAATTACTGTGCAAAATTCATAAATTAATGCAGCAAAATGGCCGCGGAACTGCCGCACAAGCCATGCTTGTGCCGCGGTTCCGCCGCGCTTTAGTTGAATCAGCCCCTCGAATTTCACAGTAATTCAAATAACACCCTGTTGAATTTTTTAGCAATTTTTAATTCACAAAAATCCAAATTTTCAGAAAATTTCCAGAGACCATTTTAGAGTTAGGGTTTCGGGTTCGTTCGGATTTCAAACGTCGTCGAGAGTTCGCCTAAGGCTCTAGCTAGGCTCTGATACCACTGTAGGGTTCCTAGGCACGCTAATGAGGTCTCATATGGCATCAACCATGCCAATTTCAAATTTTACATGTGCCGAGAAACCCTAATACGGATCGTTAACTAGAATTTTAGGCGAAAAAGAAACTAGTTAACAACTTAACTAAAAGAAAGAGGCTACAACCTTTGTAGATCCGGTCCTCCACCTCCATAGCTCCATGATGAAGTCTCCTCGCTGTCCAAATTGAATCCCGGGCTCTAGCGTCGGCTTCATCGGAGAAATGGGCGAGCTAGGTCGTCGACTACGATGCCGAAGATGATCTACGTCGAGGCATCACAAGATCAAGCTCCTACTTCACCAAGTCATGAAACTTGTGAAGAAAACACCCTTTACTACTTGGCAAGAGGTAGAGGATGAAGAAATAGGAAGTGGGTTCACTTTAGAATTGGATTTCTCACTCATTTGCTCAAGTTGCCATTGAAGCTATCAAGCTTTTTCTTCTTGAAGAAGAAGAAGAAGATGAAGGAATATGATAAGTGTTATCACAAAATAATAAAATAAAATGAATACTTATCATATCCTAACTATGATTAAGTGTAGAGAATATACTAGGGTTAGTGAATGGTTAGGTTTAGTAGATGAAGACAAAATGGTCAAACCTTCTTGAAACTTCAACAAGCATCAAGTTTTTCAAGCAACCATTTTGTTTTCTTCTCTCTTTATTTGACCAAAAATAAATGGATAAATAAATAAATGAATAATACAAAACCCTAACCATTATGATAACCATGGTATAAGTCTTTACACAAAGCCAAGTAAGCATGTATCATTAAACATGATACAATCAAGTGCACAAAAGTATATCACATATACAACTTGTGTACAACAAGTGAGAAAATCCATTTAAAGTGAACCAATACTAGTTAATGCAAAATAATATATCAAATATATAATTATGCATTAAATCATTAAATCAACACTTGATTTAACGATCCGGTCATATCGCATATAACCGACTAATATCCAATGTATCGACTTATCGAATCAATCCTTGATTCGATAACTAGGTTATATCGCATACAACCATTCGATACATTCATCGCGAGAATGAAATACGGTATCACATACACGCATTATTCTCGGTCCCGCACATATCTCATATGCGCTCCTATTTCATTTCGCTTGAGCTAGGAAACCTTTGTGTAGGACTCTAAAGACTCGTCAATACGCCGGCAGCAGGTGATGATCATATCAAACACCCACAAGCCGCAAGCGGTCTGCTAAACGTAACGGCCACCCGGGTATTGAGCGATCAGAAGATCGACGAGAAAGCCCGCTTACACTCCTGTGAATCCAACCAGTAACACTTACCGTACAGTCCGGTCTCGTCGTCTGATATGTCGCATATCTCGCCTAGGGGTGGTAAACGTCAGACCCCAATAGCTCGATAAGTCGTGTCGATATGAGGACTATAACAGTTCGAGAAACTACAGGTAACACTTACCAGTAAATCTCAGCAACCCTGGCCAGGGATTTCCGGTTATAGCCAATCGAACACAGCGCAACATCAACCCCCTATACCGGGAGAGACGAATCCCCTCCTATCGCTCATTGCCTCCATGTGACTCGGGACTGTACCCAAAAACCACCGTTTTGCACGCCCTCTTGGACATGGTAAGGTGGAAATCAAAGCACAGTGGGAACCACACAAGACTCTATGACGATCTCGGGTCAACAGACTACTCTGTACCAGTGTCACCTGAGAACTGCCATCTGACGTAAGGTATAATACCATCTGGGAGTTCTCGGTGAGTCCGTCCAGTGTACCCAGTCTCCACTGAGCACCCGTATATCATCTCTGATGTCAAACACCAATGGATATGGGATTATCTATCGCCCATCTGTATGGGTCGAGAAGGTATACGCTAGTCTACTCTGGTATATCGATGCCCCGTCTCGATACACCCACGACTAAGGACCTTGAAGGATGTACTTATGGACTACCATGTCCCCACTAGTATGATCCGCATCATAGTCCAGGTAGTCAAGTACACATCCTAAGGGCTTTACTAACATGTAACAGAGAGACAATCAGTATACACGTTAAGGTAAAGAGTAACCAGATAGCATACTATCATGTCGAGCAAGAAAGTCCTCCCTATATATGTCCAAGCATCCACTACATTATACATCCTATGTATAGTAATGGCCTCTAGGGCATACATATAACTAACATGTCTATCAACGACACATCAAAATCATGGAACCTGAGTATCCAACACCGACACTCGAAACATCATGAAACCCGTGTCCAGCATCGACACGTAAATCCTCATATCTCAGGCGCCGCATACTCAGATCGGCCCTCATATCTATCTCATCCCAGGCGCCGCATACTCAGATCGGCCCTCATATCCATCTCATATCATAACTCTAAAACGGTATCCTCCGGATATCCGCCGAGTTCTATACAATCACTGGTTGGTAGTGTTCCCTCTGCCAGGCTCATCGTCTACACCACAAAAATAATTTCTTGCCCTGGGGTACCATACCGGGTCCACCATATACCCGCAAACGGTATCCGCCAACTCCTCGAATCGGGTCTTGAAAACAAGCTCAGAACTGAGAAAACCCATGGTTGACACCTCGAAATATCATATCACGAGAAACCGCATTTTTAAAGCAATACATAATTCCCTTTGAAATATAACCGCGGTTCTCAAATCCAGATATCTCATGAAAACAACATCTCAAGCATATAACTATAAAGTACGATGTATTCAACATAGAATAGTAATATGAGCATATCGAGTATATCATGCAAGCATATAACTATAAGGTACGATGTATGCAACATAGAGTAGTAATATGAGCATATCGAGTATATCATGCAAACATGTCAAGTGATAGTACTGAACAATGAATGTACTTTTACGTTTAAGATAAATCTCATGATATGGCAGTTCTCCTGTGTAAGTGGCATGGAAATTACCAATGAATAATGTGTGTGAGCCTGCAAATCTGTGTATGTGTAACATGCGCATCAACAGTAATTGTGTAGGTGTACTAGCAAATGATATCATATAGCATTAAATACCGGCACGTGGTATGTACATCACGAGGGGTAATATCCTACACAACATGGACAATCAATGGGTATATCTATCTACACATGAACCATACGGTCACTTTTAAAAGATATGAATCGTCGCTTTGAAATTAGGTATGGTTCAGGTGGCAATCTTTATATTGGCGATCCCGCCTCATAACATCCGATATGACAATCATCCTCAATCATCATTCTCAAATCACTAGCGTGGATCATTCATCCGGTAACTCATCGCGTACTGTAATCTATCGTACGGTGACATTAAACAGAATAGGGATTCTATCATCCTATTCATCAATAAGGGTACGGATCTAATATCTCGTACGGCATATCATTCTTTATCCGCATAAATAAATAAATATATATACACATATATCTCAAATCACGTTTGTATCAATCTTATATCAAGTCACATTTATGTAAATGTCATATCTTATAATTTCATGTCGTATCGATCTTGATCTCATATCATACCATTATTAACTCATACTTTTTCTCTTTCAATTCATACTTATCATGATTCACTTTCTCATTTCATATTCTCATAACAATCCGAGTCATCTATATCTATCATCATAATATCCCACGTCAAGTTATCTTATATACATATATCATATTCTCAAGCAAATATATCCATCAGTGTCAACTTTTTGAAAGGTTACGCTAGTGCTCCGGCCAACTACCGTGACCAAATGCGGAACAAAATTTTTTCTACGAATTGAAACATGGCACCAGAATAACCCTTAACCCGGATCTTAACCATAAACCTAACTAGCAAAACTAAAATAGAGTTATCTACTATGACGAAGAAATCACACCAATTGAACCAAGTCCTTCGGTCTTCTTTCTTCATCTCTAACTCCAAGTGGCCACCTTGAACTTGTTTGATCTTCATTTCTGGCTCCATCGGTCCTCCGGGATCGAGCTTGTTCTCCGGCCCTCTTTTGTCCTAGATGATCCACCCGAGGGATGTGATCCATGGCTCTAGCTCCTAACTAAGTAACAAAAGGAGCAACTAGAGAACTTGGGATGCTAATCCAAGTTTTCTAGGATGTAGTATGAAGATTTATGTGTTCTATTATCTCTACCTTACCTCTTCACTTGTTTCTCAACTCATGAGATGGTAGTGAAAGAGGAAGATGATGAAGGTCGAGGAAATCAAGAGGAGGGAGGAGATGAAGAGAAATGGGAGCTCAAGAAAATAATGAAGCATCCATGAGAGAGAAAATCAACACATAGGTTTTGTGTATGAATTTCTTCAATAAACAATCAACAACCATGCTTCAATAGTAACTCCAAATGAATTAAAAATTCATTTGTTAAATATTGAAGCATGGTTATCTCCATTCATCCCATACCTCACACTTTACACCTCATTTCCATTTATCAAATAAATGGAAAAAATATAATGAGGTGGCCACCTTCTAGAAGGTAATCTGTAATAAATACGGATTACAGTCTGCTGTATATACATACCTGCATTCGGATAAAAACCCGAATGCCCAAAGAGATAGAATAACACCAAGAACGTAATACTAGAATATACATATCGAAATACATATATGTAAACTATTAAATCAATACCTGATTTAATAATCCGGCTCATACCCGAGCCGACTAGTATTACCAACTGTCCGATCGAAAGTCCGAGTATAAAGTACATCAATCGATCGAGACCCTGCACGTATCCAATACGGCTACTACATCATTTCGCCTAAACCAGGGAAACCCTCTGTGTGGGACTCTAAAAACTCGACAGTACGCCGGCAGTGAGTTACTGTATAAATCCATAACCACAAGCACGTCAGTGGCACTAGCTGTACGTAACGGCTACCCGGGTACCTGTCGAAAAGGAAGGCCGACGAGCAAACTCATCTGGATCCTTACTGAGCCTATCTGTGACAATCTCCGTACAGTCCGGTCTCTTCATCTGAGAGTATCGCATACCGGGTCTAGGGGGTGGTAAACGTCAGACCCTGACAACCTGGTAATTCGTGCTGATGCGGCTCAGGACCAATCCGGGAAACTACTGATCGGCCTATCAGTAAATCCCAACTGCCTTGGCCAAGGTCTTATGGTCCTGACCAATTGAACACAGTGCGATATCGACTCCCAATACCGGGAGAGACGAATCCCCGACAATCGCTCACTGCCTCCATGTAGCTCGGGACTGTACCCAACCAAAACATGTTTGCACGACTCAGTAGAGCTGTGGTAGGGTAGTGGTCAAAGCACAGTGGGAACTCACACGAGAGAAATGACGATCTCAGGTCTAAGGACTAACCTGTATTCATATCAACTGAGAACTTCCATCCGACGATAGGTATAGTACCATCTGGAAGTTCTCGGCGAGTCCGTCCGGTGTACTCTCCCCCAGTGAGCACCCGTATACGATCTTAGGTCTAATGACCAATGGTTGCGGGACCAAACCATCGCCCCTCGTCAGAGTCTAGAAACGTATACACTAGTCTACTCTGGAATATCGATGCCCAGTCTCGATACTCCCACGACTAGGGACCATTTAAGGATGTGCGTACCGACTACCCAGCTCCCACAAATATGATCGCCATCACAACGCAGGTAGTTTAGCAATGATCCTACGGGCTTTATCAACATGTATAAAAGATATGTAATATCAAGTAAAACATACACATGTTAAGATAAAGGCAAACCAAATAGCATACTATCATATCGAGCAAGACTGTCCTGTACATATATATGTCCAAGCATCCATATGTATACATATACAATAATGGCCTCTAGGGCATACATATCCAACAATCTCCCACTAGCACTAAGGCTATATATTGGTGTACCGAGTATCCAACGTCTGCTCTAGGGCCAGCTGTTAGCGTATCGCATACCCAACATCTCAAAAAGTCTCTCGAACTGTGCTTGAAGAAATGCCTTGGTGAATGGATCCGCAGTGTTGTCTTTTGTATCCACTCTCTGGACCTCGATCTCCTGGCGATCTACGATCTCCCTGATCAGGTGATACCGCCTTAAGATGTGCCTGGATTTCTGATGGGACCGTGGTTCCTTCGCTAAAGCTATAGCCCCATTGTTATCGCAATGCAAAGGTATTGGGTCAACAATGGACGGAACTACCTGAAGTTCATTAATGAACTTCTTCATCCAGACCGCCTCTTTTGTGGCATCGCTTGCAGCAATGTATTCAGCCTCCATCGTCGAGTCTGCAACGGTATCCTGTTTGGAGCTCTTCCAACACACCGCCCCTCCGTTGAGGGTAAATACAAAACCCGAGACAGACTTGCTGTCATCCTTGTTACTCTGGAAGCTTGAATCGGTAAAGGACTCGACTTTTAGGTCTCCATTACCGTAAACCAAGAACATCTCCTTTGTCCTTCTCAGGTATTTGAGAATGTTCTTTACTGCTGTCTAGTAGTCCTCACATGGGTTCGACTGATACCGGCTCACCACGCTTAGCGCATAAGCTACATCTGGCCTTGTACATAGCATCGCATACATTATAGATCCTACCGCCAAAGCATAGGGTATAGTGCTCATACGAACCCTCTCCTCGTCAGTCTTGGGAGACATCTCCTTGGAGAGGGTGATTCCGTGCAATGCGGGTATGTTACCGCGCTTGGAATCTTCCATACTAAATCTCTTTAGTACGGTCTCTATGTACCTGGACTGTGAAAGTCCCAGTAATCTCTTGGATCTATCTTTGTAGATCTTAATCCCCAGAATGTACGAGGCATCACCCAGGTCCTTCATGGAGAACCTTTGTTATAAGAATAGCTTGACCGATTGTAGCATAGGAATTTCATTTCCTATCAAAAGAATGTCGTCCATGTACAAGACTAGGAACACGACAGTTCGTCCTACAATCTTCTTATAAATACATGGCTCATCCTCGTTCTTGATGAAGTCAAATTCCTTGACAGTATCATCAAAACAGATGTTCCAGTTCCGCGATGCCTGCTTTAATGCATAAATAGATTTGAGCAACTTGCACACCTTCCCGCTGCTTCCACTGTCTACGAAACCTTCCGGCTGATCCATATAAACGCACTCTTCTAAACTTCCATTTAGAAAAGCCGTTTTTACGTCCATCTGCCAGATCTCATAGTCATGGAAGGCAGCAATGGCAAGTAGGATTCGGATGGATTTGAGCATAGCCACTGGAGAAAAGGTTTCGTCATAGTCCACACCTGGTCTTTGACGAAAATCTTTTGCAACGAGTCTAGGCTTATAGGTTTCAACCTGCCCATCTACACCAAGTTTCCTTTTGTAGATCCATTTGCATCTAACGGGTTTTACGCCACGTGGAGCAATATCCAAGGTCCACACTTTATTGGTGTACATGGACTCCATCTCGGATCGCATAGCATCCAGCCACTTATCAGAGTCCCTATTGATAATGGCTTGCCTGAAATTGGTAGGGTCATCTTCTTCCAAGATGTAATCCTCTCGATCCCCGTCTATGAGAAAACCATAGTATCTCTCGGGGATGAGAAATCCTACCAGATCTGCGGAGTGGCTGAGGCTCGTCTGGGATTACTGAATCTAGCTGTTCTTCCAAACCTTCAGTTTCATTTTGTGGTTCATGGATTTCTCCTAGTTCTACCGTACTCCCACTAGTTTCTTTTGAAAGAAACTCTCTTTCCAAAAAGGTAGCGTGGCGAGATACAAACACCTTCTGTTCCTTAGTGTGGTAGAACATATATCCCAGTGAATTCTTAGGATATCCCACAAATTTACATAGAACTGACCGTGCCTCTAGCTTGTCCGGTTTCTGTGTTTTCACATAGGCTGGACAACCCCATATCTTAAATCGCTTAAGATATGGATTTCGTCCACTCCATACTTCATATGGAGTCTTAGGCACAGATTTGGATGGAACGTAGTTCAGTAAGTATGCTGCTGTTTGAAGCGCATATCCCCAAAATGAAAGAAGCAACTCAGTGTCACTCATCATTGAGCGAACCATGTTCAATAGGGTACGGTTCCTCCTTTCCGATACACCGTTGTGCTGTGGTGTATACGGAGGAGTAAGCTAAGAGAGAATTCCATTCTCTTTTAGGTAATTTAGGAATTCTGTGCTTAAGTACTCCCCTCCTCTATCAGATCGGAGGATCTCCATACTTTTGCCAATCTGGTTCTCTACTTCGTTTCTGAATTCTTTGAATTTCTCAAAAGCTTCAGATTTGTGTTTCATGAGATACACATATCCGAACCTAGAAATATCGTCAGTGAATGTGATGAAGTACGAGAACCCCCCTTGCATGTATAGACATTGGACCACATACATGTAGGGTTCCTAGGCACACTATAGAGGTCTCACAAGGCATCAACCATGCCAATTCCAAATTTTACGGGTGCCGAGAAACCCTAATACGGATCGTTGACTAGAAATTTAGGCGAAAAACGAATCTAGTTAACAACTTAACTAAAGATAAGAAGCTACAACCTTTGTAGATCCGAATATCCACTTCCTTAGCTCCACGCAGACGTCCTCTCGCTGTCCGTCTCGAATCCCGAACTCAATCGTCGGCTTCATCGGAGAAAAGGGCGGACTAGGTCGTCGGCTTCATGCCGAAGATGATCTACGTCGAGGCATCACTAGTTCAAGCTCCAACTTCACCAAGTTGTGAAACTTGTGAAGAAAACACCCAAAACAACTTGGCAAGAAGTAGAGGATGAAGAAATAGGAGGTGGGTTCACTTTAGAATTGGATTTCTCACTCTTTTGCTCAAGTTGCCATTGATGGCATCAAGCTTTTTCTTTTGAAGATGAAGAAGAACATGAAGCTAGAATATGATAAGTGTTAATCCAAATAGAAAAGAAAAATGAATACTTATCATATACTAACTAGGGTAGAGTGTAGAGAATAGACCATGGTTACTTGGATGGGTTAGGGTTAAGCATGAAGACAAGAATGGTTAAGAAGTCAAAGCTTCATGAAGCTTCAACTAGAAACAAATATAGCACCATTCTCATCTTAATCTTATCCAAATAAATGAATAAATAAATAAATGGATAAATGAATAAGCAAAACCCTAATCTCAACTTAACCATGGTTTAATTCTATACACTTAACCAAATGAGCAAGTATCATCAAACATGATACAAACATGTGCACAAAAGTATATCACATATACAACTTGCACATCAAGTGAGAAAATCCATTTAAAGTGAACCAATACTAGTTAATGCAAAGTAATATATCAAATATATAATTATACATTAAATCATTAAATCAACACTTGATTTAACGATCCGGTCATATCGCATATAACCGACTAGTATCCTATGTATCGGCTTATCGAATCAATCCTTGATTCGATATCTAGGTTATATCGAATATAACCAATCGATACATCCATCGCGAGAATGAAATACGGTATCACATACACGCATTATTCTCGGTCCTGCACATATCTCATATGCGCTCCTATTTCGTTTCGCTTGAGCCAGGAAACCTCTGTGTAGGACTCTAAAGACTCGTCAATACGCCGGTAGCAGATGATGATCATATCAAGCACCCACAAGCCGCAAGCGGTCTGCTAAACGTAACGGCCATCCGGGTATTGAGCGATCAGAAGATCGACGAGCTAGCCCGCTCACACTCCTGTGAATCCAACCAGTAACACTTACCGTACAGTCCGGTCTGTTCGTCTGATATGTCGCATATCAAGTCTAGGGGTGGTAAACGTCAGACCCCAATAACCGATAAGTCGTGCCGATGTGAGGCTCATAACGGGTCGAGAAACTACTGGTAACACTTACCAGCAAATCTCTGATCACCCCTGGCCAGGGACTTCCCTGTTACGGCCAATCGAGCACAGCGCAACATCAACCCCCAATACCGGGAGAGACGAAACCCCTCCTATCGCTCATTGCCTCTATGTGACTCGGGACTGTGCCCAAAGACCACCGTTTTGCACGCCCTCATGGACGTGGTAAGGTGGAGATCAAAGCACAGTGGGAATCACACAAGACTATATGATGATCTCGGGTCTACAGACTAACCTGCACAAGTGTCACCTGAGAACTGCCATCTGACGTGAGGTATAATACCATCTGGGAGTTCTCGGCGAGTCCGTCCAGTGTACCCAGTCTCCACTGAGCACCCGTATACCATCTCTGATGTCAAACACCAATGGATGTGGGATCATCCATCGCCCATCTCATGGGTCGAGAAGCGTACACGCTAGTCTACTCTGGTATATCGATGCCCCGTCTCGATACACCCACGACTAGGGACCTTGAAGGATGTACTTATGGACTACCATGTCCCCACTAGTATGATCTGCATCATAGTCCAGGTAGTCAAGTACACATCCTAAGGGCTTTATCAACATGTAACTATAAGACAGTTTAAAGAGACAAGTGTACATGTTAAGATAAAGAGTAACCAGATAACATACTATCATATCGAGCAAGAAAGTCATCTCTATATATGTCCAAGCATCCAATATAATATACATCATCTGTACAATACTGGCCTCTAGGGCATACATACAACTAACAATCTCCCACTTGCACTAGGGTCAGCTGCTGTAGTATCGCATACCGAGCATCCCGAAGAGTGTCTCAAACTATATCTGGGGAATGGCCTTCGTGAGTGGATCCGCCGTGTTGTTCTTCGTGTCAACCCTCCTGACCTCGATCTCCCGGCGATCAACTATCTCCCGGATCAGGTGATACCGCCTTAGAGTATGCCTGGATCGCTGATGGGACCTGGGTTCCTTGGCCAAAGCCACCGCTCCATTGTTATCGCAATACAAAGGTATTGGATGCTCAATGGATGGAACCACTCCAAGTTCAGTAATGAACTTCTTGATCCAGACAGCCTCTTTAGCAGCATCGTTGGCAGCGATGTATTCAGCCTCCATCGTCGAGTCTGCCACGGTTTCCTGCTTGGAACTCTTCCAGCTAACCGCCCCTCCGTAAAGGGTAAAGACAAATCCTGACTGCGACTTAGAGTCGTCCTTATCACTCTGGAAGCTCGAATCGGTAAAGGACTCCACTTGGAGTTCTCCGTTACCATACACCAAGAGCATCTCTTTAGTCCTTCGCAAGTACTTGAGAATGCTCTTCACAGCTGTCCAGTGACTCTCTCCAGGATCAGCTTGATACCAGCTCACTATACTTAGTGAGTATGCAACATCGGGTCTGGTACATAGCATCGCATACATGATAGAGCCTACAGCTGAAGCATAGGGTATCCCTTGCATGCGAGCTCTCTCCAAATCAGTCTTGGGAGACATCTCTTTGGAGAGAGTGACTCTAAAGATTGTGGGCAAGTTCCCACGCTAGGATTCTTCCATACTAAACCTCTTTAGTATGGTGTCAATGTACCTGGATTGGGACAATCCCAAAATCTGTTTGGATCTATCTCTATAGATCCTAATTCCCAATATGCAGGAGGCATCACCAAGATCTTTCATTGAGAATCTTTGTGATAAGAAGAGCTTAACCGATTGCAGCATAGGAATATCATTTCCTATCAAGAGTATGTCGTCCACGTACAATACGAGGAAAACAACCTTACGCTCTGCCACCTTCTTGTAGATACAAGGTTCATATGGGTTTTTGACGAAATCAAACTCTGTGATAACGATGTCAAAGCAGATGTTCCAATTCCGCGATGCTTGCTTTAATCCATAAATGGATTTAAGCAGCTTACACACCTTCCCGCTGCTCCCACTGTCTACGAAGCCCTCTGGCTGAGTCATGTACACGCACTCTTCTAAATCACCATTTAGAAAGGCGGTCTTAACATCCATTTGCCAGATTTCGTAATCATGATATGCAGCGATGGCAAGCATGATCCGGATGGATTTAAGCATAGCCACCGGAGAAAAGGTTTCGTCATAGTCCACACCTGGTCTTTGACGAAAACCCTTTGCAACAAGTCTAGCTTTGAAAGTCTCCACTTTCCCATCTACACCAAGTTTCTTCTTGAAGATCCACTTGCTCCCAATGGGTTTTACCCCTTCAGGAGCAACTTCCAAAGTCCATACTTTGTTGGTGTACATGGATTCCATCTCGGACCGCATAGCATCCAGCCATTTCACTGAGTCCCTACTCGTGATGGCCTGCTCGAAGCTAGTTGGGTCATCATCCTCCATGATGCAATCCTCGCTCCCACCATCCATGAGAAAACCGTAGTATCTCTCAGGTTGGCGAGGAACCCTACTAGATCGGCGGAGAGGCTGAGGTTCATTGGGAGCTGCTGAATCCTCTGGTTCCACTAAATCTTCAGATTGAGTTTGTGTAGCCGGAATTTCTTCCAGTTCTACCATATCCTCACTAATTTCTTTTGCAAGAAATTCCTTTTCTAAAAAGGTGGCATGTCAAGAAACAAACACTTTTTGTTCCTCTGTATGGTAGAAAAGATATCCATGTGAATGTTTGGGATATCCCACAAACTTGCATAGAACTGACCGTGCCTCGAGCTTGTCCGGATTTTGCCTTTTGACATAGGCCGGGCAACCCCATATCTTAACTCGTTTAAGACATGGTCTCTTCCCACTCCATATCTCATATGGTGTGGTAGGTACAGATTTAGTTGGAACTTGATTCAATAGGTATGCTGCTGTTTCCAGCGCATATCCCCAGAAGGAAATAGGTAACTCAGTTGTGCTCATCATAGAGCGCACCATATCTAATAGGGTGCGGTTCCTCCGTTCTGATACACCATTGTGCTGTGGTGTATATGGAGGAGTCAGCTGAGAGAGAATCCCATTCTCTTTTAGGAAGTCCAGGAATTCATTGCTCAAGTATTCACCTCCTCGATCAGATCGAAGGATTTTAATACTTTTTCCGGTTTGGTTCTCAACTTCTTGTTTATATTCTCTAAATTTCTCAAAAGCTTCTGATTTGTGTTTCATCAGGAACACATACCCGAACCTAGAGAGATCGTCAGTGAATGTAATGAAGTATGAAGAACCATCCCTAGCATGTGTAGACATAGGACCGCATACATCACTATGTATCAGTCCTAGGAGTTCAGTAACTCTTTCTCCGTGTCCTGTAAACGGAGTTTTGGTCATCTTGCCTTTGAGACATGACTGGCAAGTGTCATAAGATGAAAATTCAAACGGATTCAAATATCCATCCTTATGCAACTTAGCCAGTCGTGTCACATTGATGTGACCCAGTCTACAATGCCACAAGAAGGATTCGTTCAGTTCAGAACTCTTCCTCTTGTGTGTGTTTGTTATGCTCAGAACTGTTGATTGATTTAGAACATAAATGCCATTGCACAACGTGCCTGATCCAACCAACTTTTGGTTACGGAAAATGTTCATAACATTGTCCTGTAATACAAAATTATATCCCTCTTTACTCAATAAAGAAACCGATATAATGTTGCATATCAGGTTCGGCATGTAATAGCATTCGTTCAGGACCAATGTATTACCAGTTGGTAACACAAGGTGATATTCCCCGACAGTCTTAGCTGCAACAATTGCACCATTTCCAACTCTAATGTCTTTATCACCTTCTCCAAGTTCTCTACCTTTTCTAAGCCCATGTAACTGATTACATATATGGGATCCTGACCCGGTATCTAATACCCAGGACGTAGGGCAAATGGAGAAACAGTTCTCTGTAACAAACACACCCGAAGAAAATGCATCAACATATACTTTCTTCAATAGGGTGGCATGGGAATCCTGGTATTCCCCTATGTCCTGTTCATTCCTATAACTCTTATAAGAAAGAACGGAACCAACGTTCCCCAGCACAGTATAACATGCGGGTTCGGTCAATACATCCATATTATTATCTTTGTTAGGGCATGAAATGGTCGCTACCTGGAGAGAGAGAGAAGAAAACACTTTAGCGTAAGCTCGTGCAAGATCAGATTGGTTATTATCTTATCTAATCAGGATGGCTCCCACTGGTTTTTATCAAATCTTCCTTCAAACCCTAAAAGGAAAGACTAGCCGGGATTAATTACACACTACAAGTTCGCCAATCTTTCAGCCAGGCCAGTGTCGGTACTTTGAGGGAGGTCCCCCGTGCTTTCGCACGAACCTAATTAATGTAAACCTCGTTTTCCCAGAGGCGTAACCCCGTTGACACCTTTCTAGACACCTACTTGATCAGCTAATTGCAATGTGTAAAACTCTCCCAGGAGTAACTCTTACTCGCAGTGGGTATCGGGATCCAACTATCTCATAGAAGGTATGCAATCTCATTGCAAACTTCAACACTTGAAATTCCCGATAATATTTTACCCCTAGCGTCCTATGACCTTGACAAAGGCCAACAAATCATAGCATGCTAGTCAAGTTCAACCCGTCATTTCTTGATTGAATCAAACCCACCCGCACGGCCCTTGACAAAGGCCAACAAGGTCGTACGACTACCCTGAAACAATCTGCATCATATGCATAAGCAGATAATCACTATTCAGCTACCACACACTACGCCTTGACAAAGGCCAACAAACGCAGCACGAATACTAAACAGTTCTTATCTGAAATGACGGAGGGCTACGACAGGTTTTTCTGAAAACCTATTGCGTAATGAACTTGATATCGTTGTAGAATCAAATGAAGTTTTGAAATGGAGTGATTTTGAGGCTTTTCTAGTTTTGCTAAAGGGGTCACTCCCGGTGAAGGGATCGCCGGCCCTTTCCTCGTCGAATGAGGTGCGGGATATATCATATATATCACTGTGCAAAGCAGAAACTATAGAAGCAATCAAAAGCAGACCGAGTGTGTAGCATCTGCCAGTTATCGCTAAAGGAGTCACTCCCAGTGAAGGGATCTCGGTCCTTTCCTCATCGAATAAGGTGCAGGGTATATCATATATACCGCTATGCAAAGCAAGAACTGTAGCTACTTGTTTTGTTTAAAATTTGATTCTACAACATCTTAGCTTTCTTTTCTTTCATTAATCACATTAATGAAGTCCCATCATTTAAGTACCTAAACATCACAGATAAATACGACGTACACTTATGCCATCCGCATTCGCCTCGATGTCCCCTCGTGCACCGTTAGGTTAGGTAACTAACGGCAGAGCGGGGTAGGGCTAGTACGGGTGTAAAATATAAGTAACGTCTATATAATATATCATATATACTATATACTGTATCCATCACAGAACATCACATGATCACATCACAGATATCGCAGCAGAAAAAACATATGAAATATTGGATATACTAGGACGTCCGTGTTTTCAGTACGAGCCAGTACAAAACACGGATTCCACGGTCGTGATGAATAGCCAATCCCACACCCCTAGACCCCTACGAGAGCGGCAAGCAACCCTGCCAATTCTAGGGTTAGGAGACCCGGACTCGACTCCTCGAGTTGGTCTCCCACTGGACCCCAGAACCCGGTTACTTATGCTCCCCTCCTTGGGTCTATCCTAATGCGGAAAAGTAAATAATATACAAAAGGTGACATCTTCCGCAACCTGGAAGTGCCCCAAAATAAAAGAATATTACATACAAGTTTTTACATGAAAGAAAATGAAAAACACTCATCTCACATAAAAACCCCCGGCTATTCAAACACGACGATCCAATATAACATATCCAGCAACACATAACAACACATGTCATCAACGTAAGTAAATATGCGCATCCCAATTGTCGTTGACATATAGCAACGAAACCGGCGATATCACATATTACACTTACGGTCACAGAAAAGAAAGTGTAAAACTACAACAATTGGAATCCGCAACCTCTTTAGACATCGCATGCCTAATCAAAATGAAATACTTAGACATCACATGCCTAACAGTTATAAACCCCGCATTTTAGTCTCATTATCGAAAACTCTTTTCAATATCAAATGAAACTAAACCGCTAGATTTATATCATTCATTCAGTTATCTCATAACTGTTTGTGAATTCCAATTATTGTATCCCATTCCGGATAAATAGAAAATATTAAACTTTCCGATCGAACATTCGAACACCCAAGTTTTCCCGAAACCGTCCAACACATGAAATAGGTTCAAAGACATTCACTTCATGCCTCAGTACCAACGGTCCAGCCGTAGAAGGGTCAAGCCAACGCCTCACATGTGGCACGCCGTACTGCCCCAAACCCGAAGGTTCAAAGGGCAGTTCAAGACGGTCACATAATCGAGTTAAGGTTTGTTGTCTTCTAGAGGGACCATCGCGTTACTTGCACTACTCAGAACGTCCTTAAACCACACAAAAATCCAACACTTGGATATTTTCCGGCAGGGGAAAAGTTGGGTATTTATATCCGGTCGGACTTTTTAACATATTCAAAAAATTATCCGGAAAGCACTTAGACAAAGTTCGATAATCCGATCGAAATACCGAGTCCCCAATACAACCCAGAATACTCAACTCTTGAATAAATATTAAAAATTCCCAGAGAACTCAGCACTGAATAAAAGAAGTTACTGTGCAAAATTGGGTGGGTGACGTCATCATATGGCCGCGGAACCGCCGCAGAAGCCAGGATTCTGCCGCGGTTCCGCCGCACTTTGGAGGAATTGGGTGATCGTGTTTCACAGTAATTCTTAGAAAGTCCTGCTGAATTTTCTGCATATTTTTAATTTGGAAAAAACCCAGTTTTTAAAAAATGTACAGAGAGCAACTTTGATATTAGGGTTTCGGTTCGATCGGACTTCAAACTCCGTCTGGACTTCGCCTAAGGCTCTAGCTAGGCTCTGATACCACTGTAGGGTTCCTAGGCACACTATAGAGGTCTCACAAGGCATCAACCATGCCAATTCCAAATTTTACGGGTGCCGAGAAACCCTAATACGGATCGTTGACTAGAAATTTAGGCGAAAAAACGAATCTAGTTAACAACTTAACTAAAGATAAGAAGCTACAACCTTTGTAGATCCGGATATCTACTTCCTTAGCTCCACGTAGACGTCCTCTCGCTGTCCGTCTCGAATCCCGAACTCAATCGTCGGCTTCATCGGAGAAAAGGGCGGACTAGGTCGTCTGCTTCGTGCCGAAGATGATCTACGTCGAGGCATCACTAGTTCAAGCTCCAATTTCACCAAGTTGTGAAACTTGTGAAGAAAACACCCAAAACAACTTGGCAAGAAGTAGAGGATGAAGAAATAGGAGGTGGGTTCACTTTAGAATTGGATTTCTCACACTTTTGCTCAAGTTGCCATTGATGGCATTAAGCTTTTTCTTTTGAAGATGAAGAAGAAGATGAAGCTAGAATATGATAAGTGTTAATCCAAATAGAAAAGAAAAATGAATACTTATCATATACTAACTAGGGTAGAGTGTAGAGAATAGACCATGGTTACTTGGATGGGTTAGGGTTAAGCATGAAGACAAGAATGGTTAAGAAGTCAAAGCTTCATGAAGCTTCAACTAGAAACAAATAAAGCCACCATTCTCATCTTAATCTTATCCAAATAAATGAATAAATAAATAAATGGATAAATGAATAAGCAAAACCCTAATCTCAACTTAACCATGGTTTAATTCTATACACTTAACCAAATGAGCAAGTATCATCAAACATGATACAAACATGTGCACAAAAGTATATCACATATACAACTTGCACATCAAGTGAGAAAATCCATTTAAAGTGAACCAATACTAGTTAATGCAAAGTAATATATCAAATATATAATTATACATTAAATCATTAAATCAACACTTGATTTAACGATCCGGTCATATCGCATATAACCGACTAGTATCCTATGTATCGGCTTATCGAATCAATCCTTGATTCGATATCTAGGTTATATCGAATATAACCAATCGATACATCCATCGCGAGAATGAAATACGGTATCACATACACGCATTATTCTCGGTCCTGCACATATCTCATATGCGCTCCTATTTCGTTTCGCTTGAGCCAGGAAACCTCTGTGTAGGACTCTAAAGACTCGTCAATACGTCGGTAGCAGATGATGATCATATCAAGCACCCACAAGCCGCAAGCGGTCTGCTAAACGTAACGGCCATCCGGGTATTGAGCGATCAGAAGATCGACGAGCTAGCCCGCTCACACTCCTGTGAATCCAACCGGTAACACTTACCGTACAGTCCGGTCTGTTCGTCTGATATGTCCCATATCAAGTCTAGGGGTGGTAAACGTCAGACCCCAATAACCGATAAGTCGTGCCGATGTGAGGCTCATAACGGGTCGAGAAACTACTGGTAACACTTACCAGCAAATCTCTGATCACCCCTGGCCAGGGACTTCCCTGTTACGGCCAATCGAGCACAGCGCAACATCAACCCCCAATACCGGGAGAGACGAAACCCCTCCTATCGCTCATTGCCTCCATGTGACTCGGGACTGTGCCAAAAGACCACCGTTTTGCACGCCCTCATGGACGTGGTAAGGTGGATATCAAAGCACAGTGGGAATCACACAAGATTCTATGACGATCTCGGGTCTACAGACTAACCTACACAAGTGTCACCGGAGAACTGCCATCTGACGTGAGGTATAATACCATCTGGGAGTTCTCGGCGAGTCCGTCTAGTGTACCCAGTCTCCACTGAGCACCCGTATACCATCTCTGATGTCAAACACCAATGGATGTGGGATCATCCATCGCCCATCTCATGGGTCGAGAAGCGTATACGCTAGTCTACTCTGGTATATCGATGCCCCGTCTCGATACACCCACGACTAGGGACCTTGAAGGATGTACTTATGGACTACCATGTCCCCACTAGTATGATCTGCATCATAGTCCAGGTAGTCAAGTACACATCCTAAGGGCTTTATCAACATGTAACTATAAGACAGTTTAAAGAGACAAGTGTACATGTTAAGATAAAGAGTAACCAGATAGCATACTATCATATCGAGCAAGAAAGTCATCTCTATATATGTCCAAGAATCCAATATAATATACATCATCTGTACAATACTGGCCTCTAGGGCATACATACAACTAACAATACATCACTGTGTATGAGTCCCAAGAGCTCTGCTGCTCTTTCTCCGCGTCCGGTGAACGCAGATTTGGTCATCTTTCCTTTGAGACAGGATTGACAAGTTTCATAAGATGAAAATTCAAACGTATCCAAAAATCCATCTTTATGCAACTTACTCAGTCTTTTCTCTCCGATATGACCAAGTCTACAATTCCACAAGTAGGATTCGTTCATATCTGAACTCTTCCTCTTGTGTATGTTTTGTATACGGAGAACCGTGTTTTGATTAAGAACATGGATACCATTACACAGTGTACCTTCTGCAACCAATACCTGATTAAGGTAAATGTTCATGATATTTCTATCAAGAACAAACTTATATCCATCTTTATTAAGTAAAGAAACTGATATGATGTTGCTAACCATGGAAGATACATAGTAGCAGTTGTTCAAAATCATAGTATTGCCATTTGACAATGCTAGGTGATATTCACCGACGGCAGAAGCATCAACCTATGCTCCGTTCCCTACTCTGAGGGACATATCACCAGGTCCAACCACCCTACTTTTTCTTAGTTCCCGTAATAAATTACAGATATGAGACCCGATCCGGTATCGAGTACCCAGGAGGTAGGACTGACCGAAAAACAATTCTCAATAACAAGAACACCTGAACAAGACACAATAGTATGTTTCTTCTTCGATAGGGTCATCAAGGAATTCAAACAATCCTCTTTCCTTTGCTCACATTTATGACTGTTGTCATAAGTTAGAGCCGAACCGACGTTACCCAGCCCCGAATAAGAATTCGGATCGGTCAAGCGATACATTTTATTATCTTGATTAGGGCGTGAAATGGTTGCTACCTGGAGAGAGAGAAAAGAAACACTCAGCGTGCGCTCTTGCAAGATTTAGATTGGTTATTAATTTATCTAATCAGGATGGCTCCCACTATTTCCTCGAATTCTTCTTCAAACCTTAAAAGAAGAATTAGTTGGGATTAATCGCACGTCACAATATTTGCTTAACCTTTCGGCCAGGCTGGTATCGGTACTTCGAGTGAGGTTTTCCAATGCTTTCGCGAAGTTCCTTAATTACATGACCTCTTTTCCCTGGAGGTGTCGCCCAACTAATACCGTTCTAGACACCTACTTGGTTTATAGCATTGATTGTTAAGTAAAAATAATTTCCCAAGAGTAATCCTACTCATCAGTGGGATCGGGATCCAACTATTATTGTGTGATGCACTAGATGGAATCCACTCTATTCACCACACTCTAGAAGGTATGCTGAATCTGCAAGTTTCATGTATGTTTGAAACTCCCGATATGGTTTTTACCCCTAGGACCCTAGTGACCTTGACGGAGTCAACAAATCAAAGAGTCCTAGTCATGTTCAACCCGTCATTATCTGGACTGCATCAAACCCACCCGCATAACCCTTGACGGAGTCAACAAGGTTATACGACTGTCCTAACCAATCGCATATAGTGCTACAAACAAGCACCACTCAGCTACCGTACACTACGCCTTGACGGAGTCAACAAACACAGCACGAATACTAAGTGTTACTTTTAGGAAATGACGGAGGGCTACGACTGGGTTTTTGGCGAAAAACCCGTTAACGTAATGAACTTGATATCGTTGAAGGAACCTGAGCAGTTTTGAAAAGGAGTGGTTTAAGCTCCGCTTTTGAAAACTTGTGGTTTTGAAGAAAAACCGAGTAATCTACAGTATAGACTTTTGCTCAAGAGGTCACTCCCCGCGAAGGGATCTCGGCTCTTGCCTCCTGGAATGAGGTGCTGGATATTCACGATCAAATACCACTATGCAAAGCGAAATAATATAACTGTTGTTTTTCGAAATTTGTTCCAACAACATCTTTAAGGTTTCTTTTCCCATCAGTTTAACCCTATCACACCAGAAAAGAACGAAAATACAATGTATGTATATGCCATCCACATTCGCCACGGGGCCCCGTCATCACCCGTTAGGTTACTTAACTAACGACAGAGCGGGGGTTGGACTAGCGCGGGTGCAAAACATATACAACATCTACTAGTATATATATAAATATATATAACATTCGTCCCAGGCATGATAATAAGCAACATCACAGAATCTCAGCCAACAATACAGAAAGGTGGATAATCTTGGAGTCCCGGGTTTCATTTGAGCCGCAAATAAAACCCGACGTTCCCGGTCGTGTGGATAACCTGTGCAATGAGAACCTGGACCCTTACGAGCGCGGAAAGTTACCCGCCAATCCCAGAAGTGAGGTATCCCCCTTCAACAAAGTGAATAGGCCACCCAGCACTTCACGAAATCCGGTAACTTGGGCGCCCCTCCGTGGGTCTTCCTATACCCCTTACGAGTGCGGTGAATAGCCCGTCAATTCTAGAATGAAGCCCCCTCCATCTCAACGCCATGAGATGCGGGTTTGTTGCCTTCTAGAACCCGGCTATTCGTGCACTCCACCGCGGGGTAATCCTAGTATAGAAAAAGAAAATAATATGTACAAATGGTGACATCGACCTCAACCCGGTCGTGCCCCAAAATAGTATACAACCCGGCAAAGACGGCAGTCCACATGTCGGACGCTCGCCCCGCAATAACAAATGTACAAATGAATACAAACTGTACCACTAACATTGCACCACATGCTATCCACCACGACTATCCAACCACAATCACAGCACAAGCACAAAATATCAACGCGAATGTCACGTTCGCAAACCCGTCTAAAAGAACATATAGCAGATAGACGTGTTTACCGATCAAATGACATTCATGGTCGCAGATAAAAGTGAATGTACTGTAAACTATTAAACAGTGTCAAATATAACGACTTCGAAACACTCCAAATTGCCCCGTACAGAAAAACAACAGAAACTCAAATCTGGGGAAAAACTAGCAACACCATAAACCCAAACTACAAGAGACAAGAACACAGACCAAAACACGATGCAATCCTCCATGAAAAAACCGAGTAGGCTGGTTTTAGAGGGGTTGTGGTCGGCCAAGTTATGGTGGAATTGACTCATTTTTGTTCAGTGTTCATCTCACAGTGTAAATAGCATTCTGCACTTGTTTAAAAATTTTTTTGAAGCCTTTAAAAATTCAAAAGAAACTGCAGTTTGGGTTTTGATGTTACGGACTTGTTTCGGTTTCGTTGTATTAACATTGTTTAAACTTGCTAGTCTATGGTTTATGGGCTGGCTCTGATACCATGAAAGGTTACGCTAGTGCCCCGGCTAACTACCGTGACCAAATGCGGAACAAAAGTTTTTCTACGAATTGAAACATGGCACTAGAATAACCCTTAACCCGGATCTTAACCATAAACCTAACTAGCAAAACTAAAAGAGAGCTATCTACTATGATGAAGAAATCTCACCAATTGAACCAAGTCCTTCGGTCTTCTTTCTTCATCTCTAGCTCCAAGTGGCCACCTTGAACTCGTTTGATCTCCATTTCTGGCTCCATCGGTCCTCCGGGATCGAGCTTGTTTTCAGGCCCTCCTTTGTCGTAGATGATCCACCCGAGTGATGTGATCCATAGCTCTAGGTCCTAACTAAGTAACAAAAGGATCAACTAGAGAACTTGGAATGCTAATCCAAGTTTTCTAGGATGTAGTATGAAGATCTATGTGTTCTACTATCTCTACCTTGCCTCTTCACTTGTTTATCAACTCATGAGATGGTAGTGAAAGATGAAGATGATGAAGGTGGAGGAAATCAAGAGGAGGGAGGAGATGAAGAGAAATGGGAGCTCAAGAAAATAATGAAGCATTCATGAGAGAGAAAATCAACACATAGGTTTTGTGTATGAATTTCTTCAATAAACAATCGACAACCATGCTTCAATAGTAACTCCAAATGAATTAAAAATTCATTTGTTAAATATTGAAGCATGGTTATCTCCATTCCTCCCATACCTCACACTTTACACCTCATTTCCATTTATCAAATAAATGGAAAAAACATAATGAGGTGGTCACCTTCTAGAAGGTAATCTGTAATAAATACGGATTACAGTCTGCTGTATATACATACCTGCATTCGGATAAAAACCCGATGCCCAAAGAAATAGAATAACAACAAGAACATAATACTAGAATATACATATCGAAATACATATATGTAAACTATTAAATCAATACCTGATTTAATAATCCGGCTCATACCCGAGCCGGTTAGTATTACCAACTGTCCGATCGAAAGTCCGAGTAAAAAGTACATCAATCAATCGAGACCCTGCACGTATCCAATACGGCTACTACATCATTTCGCCTGAACTAGGGAAACCCTCTGTGTGGGACTCTAAAGACTCGATAGTACGCTGGCAGTGAGTTACTGGATAAATCCATAACCACAAGCACATCAGCGGCACTAGCTGTACGTAACGGCTACCCGGGTACCTGTCGAAAAGGAAGGCCGACGAGCAAACTCATCTGGATCCTTACTGAGCCTATCTGTGACAATCTCCGTACAGTCCGGTCTCTTCGTCTGAGAGTATCGCATACCGGGTCTAGGGGGTGGTAAACGTCAGACCCTGACAACCTGGTAATTCGTGCTGATGCGGATCAGGACCAATCCGGGAAACTACTGATCAGTCTATCAGTATATCCCAACTGCCTTGGCCAAGGTCTTATGGTCCTGACCAATCGAACACAGTGCGATATCGACTCCCAATACCGGGAGAGACGAATCCCCGACAATCGCTCACTGCCTCCATGTGGCTCGGGACTGTATCCAACCAAAACCTGTTTGCACGACTCAGTAGAGCTGTGGTAGGGTAGTGATTAAAGCACAGTGGGAACTCACACGAGACAAATGACGATCTCAGGTCTAAGGACTAACCTGTACTCAGGTCACCTAAGAACTTCCATCCGACGATAGGTATAGTACCATCTGGAAGTTCTCGGCGGGTCCGTCCGGTGTACTCACCCCCAATGAGCACCCATATACGATCTTAGGTCTAAAGACCAATGGTTACGGGACCAAACCATCGCCCCTCGTCACGGTCTAGAAACGTATACACTAGTCTACTCTGGAATATCGATGCCCAGTCTCGATACTCCCATGACTGGGGACCATTTAAGGATGTGCGTTCCGACTACCCAGATCTCACAAGTATGATCGCCATCACAACGCAGGTAGTCTAGCAATGATCCTACGGGCTTTATCAACAAGTATAAAAGATTTGTAATATCAAGTAAAACATACACATGTTAAGATAAAGTCAAACCAAATTGCATACTATCATATCGAGCAAGACTGTCCTGTACATATATATGTCCAAGCATCCATATGTATACATATACAATAATGGCCTCTAGGGCATACATATCCAACATTTTTATCATATCATATCTTTCTAAATCCTATAATCATGTCCGTAAGTTCGTAGCATATCCTTTCTAAAGTTTATAATTTATATAACAATCTTTCCATATCAATGGTTGCGGGGGTGCTATACTCCATCCACCCGACTTCCCCCGTTGATATAAATCTACTCACCTGCTAAACTCCTCGCTTAGCCGAAGTCGATGTGATTCGTCATCTCGGAAGTCCACGCGAAGGTACCTACAGTCAATACACAATCGCAATACTATTAAAATCAATATCCGAAAACTGATACGTCACACAAATTTCTTATAGGTTAGAACTTATAGATTACGCAGGCAAGATCAACCAAATAACCCTCGTTGTTGACGTATAAACGTCCAACAACCAAATCAAATCTCAAATATAAAAACCAAGAATTCAAATATCGGAAACATAGCCAAAACACTCTCAAGTAGCTCCCAAATTTTGGCTCAGGTCAATTGGGACTAAACAAACAAGTACAAAGGATAGGTTATAGGGAGTGTGAGTTACTGGCCAAACCACAACACCTCAGGAAAAAGGGGGTCCGGCGAAACATCCCAAATATCCGGTGCCGCCGGTCAAAGTAGGGGGAAACGGGTTCGTACTTCGGTGGTGGTCTTCTAGTGATTTATCTAGGTTAATGGACTTGTTTGATTTTCTTATAAATATCCCAGATAGCTCCAGCTACCCTGTAGTCCTTTAGGTTTCATAAAACCGACACGGGAAAATTCTAACTTCGTGTTTTGGATTCTATTCTCTGTTCCAGGACAGGAAATCATCTCTAAAGTCTTGTAAACACTCACTACACCTCAATTTACCACATAACGGCAACTTGGAAATTTCCAAGATCACATAACCTAACTAAATCAAATTCTAAACTAAACTAGGATATATAAACACAAATACTAATCTAAAAGTGAAGGGATTACCTCATTTGGCAACTTAGAAAAATTCTTGAGTTGCCCAAAGTCTTCAAAATCCAAACTTGAATGGTTGAAAGGGTTTAGGATAGGCTTGTGCATGTTTATTGTGAAGGTGGCGTGTAGTTTTGAACAAGGATGGGAGATGATACATAGAGGTAGTGAGGGATGAAGGAGATGAAGAATTATGAAGAAGGAGATGAAGAAGAGAAGAAATGATGAAGGAAGAAGATAAGGAAGTCAAAGATGCCGCTCTCTCTCTTAATCTCACTCTCTCTTAAGCTCATGCACTCTCTCTAAATATCTATTTTGTTTTATTCCCCAATATCTCATACACTCTCATCACTTTTCTTTTCATTTCAAATAAAACAAATGAAATAAACAAACATGTAACAACATGCACATGACATGGTGCACTAGCCATGAAAAAATTTAGAAATACGGATTTGGCTAAATCACAATTAGTAGTGCACTAATCAGGTTTAATTTAAATTTGCATAACATTAATTATAAAAATGCCAAAATCCGATAAATATCATTATAATAAATAAATCATTTTAATCTCCGATTATTTTCCAAATATTGGTATATACTTATACCATTTTACGAAAAACCCTTATTTGCAAATCGAATAGTTTTCGTGAAATATATTATTTTAATATTAAATTTCCAAAAATAATATTTTATATTTCTGAAATGTTACAGATGTGAAGCAAACAATCTACACTAGTGAGCTAAACTAACATAGATTGGTGATGTGGGTTGTGTTCTCACTTAAAAACCTTTTCTTTTTCTTTTCTTCACTCACTTTCTAAAACCTAGAGAGCTTGAGGGTCGAAGAAGAAGGAGGAGATGGCTAAGCTTAACTCTTGTGTTAAGAATGAGAATAATGATAATTATCAATCAATCAATCAAGAGAGAGAGAGAGAGAGAGAGAGGGTCATCTCACTTTCAACCATGGTTACAAAATATCTAGATATTTTGATATTGAGTTAAACTAAAACCATGGATAATAAAACCATGGTTTTGACTTTGGTTAACAAAGGAAGAGTGTAGAAACCTAGCCATGGTTTTATCCCCATTTTCGTTTTCTCAATAATCAAAATATATAAATATTTCTCCATGTGAGTCTTGCATTGCCATCTCCAATATATCATCAACCATGACACATGTATGCATGCATGTGTGCATTTATATCAATATATACATACAAACACATAAAAGAAAAGGGTTTAATAATAAATGAGCTAATGGTCATTAATATTAAATCAACACATGATTTAATAATCCGATCATATCACATACGACCCGACCAATAGAAAACGCCCGATTAAAATACGGTATCATATACACGCATTTAATCGAGCTCCCGCGCATATCCCCATATGCACCCAACATCTTTTCACCTGAGCTAGGTAGCCCCTTTGTGGGACTCTAAGACTCGTCAATACGCTAGCAATAGGCAATGATCATATCACATACCCACAAACAGTCAGCGGCACTAGCTGTACGTAACGCTCCTAGGTATTGAGCGATCAGAAGAAAAACAAGCGAACCTGTCAAAACTTCCGTCGAGCCAACTGGTAACACTTACCGTACAGTCCGGTCTCTTCATCAGATATGCTGCATATCGAGTCTAGGGATGGTATCGTCGACCCTAATAACTCAATAAGTCATGCCGGTATATGGCCTATAACAGATCGAGAAACTACCGATAACACTTATCAGTAAATCTCATCAGTCCTGGTCAGGGACTTCCTGTTACAGCCAATCGAGTATAGCGCAACATCAACTCCCAATACCGGGAGAGACGAAACCCTTCCTATCGCTCATTGCCTCCATGTGCCTCAGGACTGTACCCAAAATCCACCTGTTTGCACGACTCAGTAGAGCTGTGGTAGGGTGGAGATCAAAGTACAGTAGGAGCACACACAAGACTCTATGACGATCTCGGGTCTACAGACTAACCTGTACCAGTGTCACCTGAGAACTGCTATCCGATGATAGATATAATACCACATAGGAGTTCTCGGCGAGTCCGTTCAATGTACCCAGTCTCCACTGAGCACCCGTATACAATCTTTGGTGCCACTACACCAATGGATATGGGATCATCCATTGCCCATCATATGGGTTAAGAAACGTATATGCCATTCTACTCTAGAATATCGATGCCCCGTCTCGATAAACCCATGACTAGGAACATTTTAAGGATATGCTTATAAACTACACATGTCCCACTAGTATGATCTACATCATAATCCCAGTAGTTAAGCAAATATCCTAAGGGCTTTATCAACATGTACCAAATGAGTAATATACATGATCAAGTGAACATGTCAAGCTAAAGAAAAACAGATAGCATATTATCATGTCGAGCAAGAATGTCCTCTGAATATATATATATACACATACCGATACATCCACTATCAAATAATGGTCTCTAGGGCATACATATATCCAACAATCTCCCACTTGCACTAAGGCCAATTATTGGCGTATCTCATACCCAACATCTCAAATAGTCGCTCATGCTGCGGCTGAGGGAGGGCCTTGGTGAGTGGATCCACGGTGTTATTCTTTATATCTACTCTCCGAATCTCGATCTCGCGGCGATCAACTATCTCCCGGATTAGATGATATCGCCTCAGGATGTGTCTGGATCGCTGATGGGACCTGGGCTCTTTGGCCAACGCCATAGCCTCATTATTATCACAATACAATGGTATTGGATCAATAATGGTTGGAACAACTCCTAGCTCCGAGATGAACTAAATCATCCAGACGACTTCCTTGGGAGCATTATTTGCAGCAATATACTCAGTTTCCATCATGGAGTCTGCAACGGTATCCTGTTTGGAACTCTTCCAACATATCGCTCCTCCATTGAGGGTAAATACAAACCCTGAGATAGATTTTCTGTCATCCTTATCACTCTGGAAGCTCGAATCGGTAAAGGCCTCCATTTGGAGATCACCATACACCAAGAACATTTCTTTAGTACTTCACAAGTACTTAAGAATGTTCTTCACAGCTGTCCAGTGATTCTCTCTTGGGTTGGATTGATACCTGCTTACTACACCCAGTGCATAAGCTATATCAGGGCGAGTTCATAACATCGCATACATTATAGATCCTACGGCCGAAGCGTAGGGTATAATGCTCATGCGAGCTCTCTCTTCATCGGTCTTTGGGCAAAAGTCCTTGGAGATAGTGACTCCATGACAAGCGGGTAAGGCACCCCGCTTGGAGTCTTCCATACTGAAGCTCTTTAGGATGGTGTTAATGTACCTGGTTTGGGACAATCCTAACAACCTTTTAGATCTATCCCTATAGATCTTCATGCCCAATATGTACGAGGTATCACCTAGGTCCTTCATGGAGAACCTTTGTGATAAGAACAGTTTGACCAATTGTAGCATAGGAACATCGTTTCCTATCAGAAGAATGTCATACACGTACAATACGAGGAATGTGACAGTACTCCCTACAATCTTCTTATAAACACAAGGTTCGTATGGATTTTTGACGAAATCAAACTCTTTGATGACATCATCAAAATAAATGTTCCAACTCCATGATGCCTGCTTCAATCCATAAATGGATTTAAGCAACCTACATGCTTTCCCGCTGCTCCAACTATCAATGAAGCCCTCTGGCTGATCCATATAAACGCACTCTTCTAAATCACCATTTAGAAATGCAGTTTTAACGTCCATCTGCCAGATTTCATAGTCGTAGTGAGCAGCAATAGCAAGTAGGATCCGAATGGATTTAAGCATGGCTACAGGAGAAAAGGTTTCGTCATAGTCCAGTCCTGGTCTTTGACGAAATCCTTTCGCCATAAGCCTTGCCTTATAGGTCTCCACCTGCCTATCTACATCGATCTTTCTCTTAAAGATCCATTTGCACCCTACGGGTTTTACCCCAGAGGGTACAACTTCCAAAGTCCACACTTTGTTGGTGTACATAGACTCCATTTCGGAACTCATGGCATCCAGCCACTTCACAGAGTCACCATTCGTGATAACTTGCTGAAAACTGGTAGGGTCATCATCATCCATGATGCAATCTTCTCTATCACCATCAATGAGAAAACCGTAGTATCACTCCGGTGGGCGAGAAGTCCTACCAGATCTACGGAGTGGCTGAGGTTTATAAGATTCTGTTACAACATCAGGTTCAACCATGTCTTCATTTGTAACTTGTGTCTCTAGAACCTCTTCTAGATCTACCACACTGCCATCAGTATCATTTGGAAAAATCTCATTTTCTAAAAATGTGGCATGTTGAGAAACAAACACCTTTTGTTCCTCCTTGTGGTAGAAAAGATATCTAAACGAATGTTTTTGATATCACACAAATATACACTTAACCGATCGTGTCTCGAGTTTATCTGGATTCTGCTTTTTAACAAAAGCCGGACAACCCCAAATCTTAACTCGTTTAAGAGATGGTCTCTTCCCATACCATATCTTATATGGAGTGGTAGACACGGTCTTGGTTGGAACTTTGTTCAACAGAAATGCTGCAGTCTCCAATGCATGCCCTCAAAAAGAGAGAGGTAACTCAACATCACTCATCATGGATCGCACCATATCCAATAGGGTGCGATTCCTCTGTTCTGACACACCATTGTGCTGTGGTGTGTAACGGGGAGAGCTGAGAGAGAATCCTATTCTCTTTTAGGAAGTTCGAAAACTCTGTACTAAGATACTCTCCACCTCGATCTGATCGAAGTATCTTGATGCTCATTCCTGTTTGTTTTTCTACTTCAAGTTTGTACTCCTTGAATTTATCAAAAGCTTCAGACTTATGCTTTAATAAAAACACATGGTCGAATCTTGAGAAATCATCAGTAAAAGTTATGAAGTAAGAAAAACCGCCTCTCGCATGTGTAGACATTGGCCCACATACATCACTATGTATGAGGCCCAAAAGTTCTGTAGCTCTTCCTCCGTATCCAGTAAATGGAGTTTTGGTCATTTTCCCTTTGATACAAGACTGACAAGTCGCATAAGATTTATATTCAAAAGAATTTAAATATCCATATTTATGAAGCTTGTTTAGTCTTGTTTCGTTAATATGACCAAGTCTACAATGCCAAAGAAAAGCTTCATTTATATCTGAATTTTTTTTATTTGTATGTTTTATGTTGAAAACCGGGTGTTGATTTAGGACGTATATCCCGTTATTAAGTGTACCATAACCAATCAATTCTTGATTCAGTTTAATGTTCATAACATTATGCTGCAATACAAAATGATATCCTTCATTGTCTAATCAAAGAAACGGATATAATATTACAAAGCATGCTAAGTACATAATAACATGGGTTCAAAACCAATATACAACCCGACGGCAACCCCAGGTGATACTCTCCCACTGAAACTGCATGTATATTGGAACCATTTCCAACTCGGAGAGTGTGATCACCGGTCTTCAAAACTCTGCTATTTCTCAAGCCCTGCACAGAATTGCAGATATGAGAACCCGAATCGGTATCCAATACCCAGGAAGCAGAGTTTATAGAAAAATAGTTTTCAGTCATGAACACACCTGAAGCAGAAGCATCACCATGCTTCTTTTTCTTGAGATCAAGGAATTCAGTACAATTCCGCTTCCAGTGCCCCGTCTTCTTGCAGAAAAACATTCTCCTTTTCCCGACTTCTCAACCTTGGATTTGTCTCTCCCTTGTGCCTTTTTGATTCCACCTCTCGGTTTGGTGGGTTTCTTCTTATTCCTTCCCTTGGCCTTGGCTTTTGGGATGGAAGAGGAAGATTGCCCAACAATCAGAGAGGGAGACTTTGCCTTGAGCGTGCTCTCCTCACTTCTCAACATATTGAGAAGTTCGGGTAGTGACTTCTCCATGTTGTGCATGTTGAAGTTCACTATGAATGGAGCAAAGGCAGGGGGAAGAGACTGTAGAACAATATCAACATATTGTTCGTTCTCTATTGTCCATCCGAGACCCTCAAGCTGTTCAATAAAAGCTATCATCTTCAAAACGTCATCACCTACTGGTGTGCCAGGAGCCATCCGCATCTGAAACAGCTATCGAGACGACTCGTATCATAGGGTACGAGATTGCTCCCCATATAACTCTTTTGTATGGAGAAAGATGGATTAAACATCCATCTGCTCATGCTGCTTTTGATGTGTATTGTCCATCGATGCAAGCGTGAGGCATTTGGCAGTGGCACAGTCAATATCCCACATTTTTCGGATCTCCCTATCTGCAACAGAAGATTCAGGGCCTGGGCTGGGAGGGGCTGAGGCAGTGAGGACATATGATACCTTATCATATGTGAGAGCAATGTTAATGTTTCTCGGCCAGTCTTTATAGTTCGGCCCAGTTATCTTATTTTTCTCAAATAAAATCTTAAGTCCTGTCATGATTATCTTCCATTAGGAGAGAGAAAAGAATACACTCAGCGAAAGCTCTTGCAAAGATCAGATTGGTTATTATCCTATCTAATCGATGTCTCCCACTGCTTTTATCAAATTTTCCTTCAAACCTTAAAAAGAAAATTATCCAGGATTAATTACATTCTACAACTTCGCTAACCGTTCAGCCAGGCCAGTGTTGGTATTTTGAGGGAGGTTCCCCGTGCTTTCGAACGGGCCTAATTAAAATAAACCTCGTTTTCCCAGAGGCGTAACCCCGTTGATACCTTTCTAGACACCTAATGGGTTAGCTAATTGTAAAGTGCAAAACTCTCCTGGGAGCAACTCTTGCTCACAGTGGGATTGTGATCCTACTATCACATAGAAGGTATGCAATCTCATTGCAAATTTCAACTCTTGAAACTCCTGATATTGTTTTTACCCCTAGCACTCATGACCTTGGCTATGGTCAATATATCATAAGCACTAGTCAAGTTCTACCCGTAAATTCATGATTAATTAGACCCACCCACATGACCGTTGGCTATGGTTAACATAATCATGTGACTGTCCTAATTAATCGCATCATATGCTGTGTAAGAAGACATCACTTAGCTACCGTACACTACGCCTTGGCTATAGTCAACATACGTAGCACGAATACTAAGTACTCTATTTCCTAAAATGACGGAGGGCTGCGAATGTTTTTTAAGAAAACCTTTAATGTTTTGAACTTGATATCGTTGTAGAATCTAATGGTTTTAAAAGGAGTGGCTTAAGCTCCGCACTTTGAAAACTTGCTTTTTCATAAAAAGCCGAGTAGGTTTCAATTCCGATTCTACAACATCTTTTAGGTTTCTTTTTCTTTACATTAATCTCATTAATGTAGTCCCATCATTTAAGTCCTTAAGCCATCACAGAAAAGAAAGGAAAATAGAATGTACGCTTATGCCATCCGCATTCGCCACAGTGTCTCGTTATGTACCGTTAGCTTACTTAACTAACGGCAAAGCGGGGCGGGACTAGCATGGATGTAAAACATAAGCAACGTTTATTATATATCATATATATAATACACCATTCGTCTCAGCATATAAAATGATCACATCACAGAATATCAACAGCAGAAGCACATATATAAAAATATAGGATATACTAGGAGGTCCGTATTTTGTATTTAGCCAACAATAGAAAATACGGATTCCACGGTCGCGATGAATAGCCATGCCCACACCCCTAGACCCCTACAAGAGCGTTAAGTGACCCTACCAATTCTAGAGTTAGGAGACCCGGTCTCGACTCCTCGAGATGGCCTCCCACTAGACTCTAGAACCCGGTCACATGTGCTCCCCTCCTTGGGTCTATCCTAATGCGAAAAAATAAATAATATACAACAATGGTGACATCATCCTCAAACCGGAAGTGCCCCAATAAAAGAATATTACATACAATGAATTTTACATGAATGAAAAGAAAAACTCTCATCTCACATATAACCCCCGGCCATTCAATCACGACGATCCTATACATCATATCTCAGCAACACATAACATCACATGTCATCAACGTAAGTAAGTATGCGTACCCTAATTGTCGTTGACTTATAGCAACGAAACCGGCGATACACCACATACTATACTTACGGTCGCATAAAAGAAAGTGAAAAACTACAACAATTGGAATCACCACTGCCTTTAGACATCATAAACCCGAAATATCACATATTCTGGATTTCATGCCTAACGATGCAAATCTTACATTTGGGTCTCATCTATGTAAACACCTTTTCAAAGGAAGTCGGGCAATTCAACAAGATTCCCGATTCCACCCGATACCGAAATGTTAAATTTACACACAACTAATTACTTTTCACAAAATCAATTAGTGTAGATTCCAATTATTGTATCAGATTCATAAATATCTAGACGATGTTACACGTTTCGATCGAATCAATAAACACCCACATCTTCCAAAGAGCTCAATACTTGAGCAAAGTTAAAATACCCAAAACATGTCACAGTACCTATAGACCAACCGTAGAAGGGTCAATCCTTGCCTCACTTATGGCGCCGCGGAACTACGGCAAATCCTAGGATTTGGCCGCGGTTCCGTGGTCATAAAATCGAGTTAGGGTTACGTTCTTCTAGAGAGTCCATAGTATTACCTGCATGATTTTTCGAATATTTTTAACTTAGAAAATTCCAACTTTTGGAAAATTTTCAGAGGGGGTCATGAGGTGGTGTTTGATGTTCGTTCGAACTGTTAAACGTCGTCTAGGTTACCAAAAAAATGTTAAAATTATGACTACGAAATACTCCGAATAGTCTTTACTGAAAGATAACATCACATGCAATTTTAGTAAAAATAAGCAATACCTGAAACACCAAAACCCAGAGACCAGAGCACCAAACAAAAACGAGGCGCAAACTACATGGGAAAACCGGCCATGCCGTATTTTTTGTGCATTTCGCTGGGTCAAATCCGGTGGAATGGCCTCGTTTTCATTTGGTGTTGATATTACATCATATGTAACATTATGCAACTGCTTAAAAATTTTTTATAGGCTCTGAAAAATTCGACAGAGAGCAGGTTTTAGGGGTCAGTTTTCGAAGTTGTTTCGGTTTCGTAATTTATCTAATATCGTCTAAGTTTCTAGCTTGGCTCTGATACCACTGTAGGGATTCCTTAGCACCATGCCTAGGGTTTGTCTTGTATCAAACATGCCACAATAAAATTTTAGGGGTGCTAAGCAAAACCAACCATGAATCGAACTAGAAATTTAGGGTAACATGGCAAGTATCACATACTAATAATAGTCTAACACTAAGAGGATAGTGATATGACCTTTGTAGACCTCCTCTTTGTGACTCCTTGGTTCAACTTGGTGTTTGAACCGGTTCGCTGGAGTCCCTTGATGTCCACGACGATCCACCACGGAGTCCCTTTGCACAAGCTCCTGGCTTCACTTGATCAAGATGGATGTGAAGCAAACAATCTACACTAGTGGGCTAAACTAACATAGATTGGTGATGTGGATTGTGTTCTCACTTAAAAACCTTTGCCTTTTTTTTTCTTCATTCACTTTCTAAAACCTAGAGAGCTTGAGGGAGGAAGAAGGAGGAGATGGCTAAGCTTAACTCTTGTGTTAAGAATGATAATAGTGATAATTATCAAGAGAGAGAGAGAGAGAGGGTCATCTCACTTTCAACCATGGTTACAAAATATCTAGATATTTTGATATTGAGTTACTAAAACATGGGAAATAAAACCATTGTTTTGACTTTGGTCAACAAAGGAAGAGTGTAGAAACATAGCCATGGTTTTATCCCCATTTTCTTTTTCTCAATAATCAAAATATATAAATATTTCTCCATGTGAGTCTTGCATTGCCATCTCCAATGTATCATCAACCATGACACATGTATGCATGCATGTGTGCATTCATATCAATATATACATACATACATTCGTGCATACACATAAAAGAAAAGGGTTTAATAATAAATGAGCTAATGGTCATTAATATTAAATCAACACTTGATTTAATAATCCGGTCATATCATATACGACTCGACCAATAGAAAACGCCCGATTAAAATATGGTATCATATACACGCATTTAATCGAGCTCCCGCGCATATCCCCATATGCTCCCCACATCTTTTCGCCTGAGCTAAGTAACTCCTTTGTGGGACTCTAAGACTCGTCAATACGCTAGCAGTAGGCAGTGATCATATCACATACCCATAAACCGTCAGCGTCACTAGCTGTACGTAACGGCTCACAGGTATTGAGCGATCAGAAGAAAAACAAGCGAACCTGTCAAAACTCCCGTCGAGCCAACTGGTAACGCTTACCGTACAGTCTGGTCTCTTCATCAGATATGCTGCATATCGAGTCTAGGGATGGTATCGTCGACCCCAATAACTCAATAAGTCATGCCGGTATATGGCCTATAACAGATCGAGAAACTACTAATAACACTTATCAGTAAATCCCATCAGCCCTTGCCAGAAACTTCCTGTTACAGCCAATCGAGTATAGCGCAACATCAACTCCCAATACCGGAAGAGGCAAAACCCCTCTTATCGCTCATTGCCTCCATGTGCCTCGGGACTGTACCCAAAATCCACTTGTTTGCACGACTCAGTAGAGCCGTGGTAGGGTGGAGATCAAAGTACAGTGGGAGCACACACAAGACTCTATGACGATCTCGGGTCTATAGACTAACCTGTACCAGTGTCACTTGAGAACTGCTATCCGACGATAGATATAATACCACATAGGAGTTCTCGGCGAGTCCGTTCAGTGTACCCAGTCTCTACTGAGCACCCGTATACAATCTTTGGTGTCACCATACCAATGGATATGGGATCATCCATTGCCCATCATATGGGTTAAGAAACGTATACGCTAGTCTACTCTGGAATATCGATGCCCCGTCTCGATACGCCTACGACTAGGAACATTTTAAGGATATCCTTATAAACTACACATGTCCCACTAGTATGATCTACATCATAATCCCAGTAGTCAATCAAATATCCTAAGGGCTTTATCAACATGTACCAAATGAGTAATATACATGATCAAGTGAAAATGTCAAGATAAAGAACAACCAGATAGCATACTATCATGTCGAGCAAGAATATCCTCTGAATATATGTATACACATACCGATACATCCACTATCAAATAATGGCCTCTAGGGCATACATATATCCAACAGTTGCCCTCCGTGAATGAGCCGAGCAGGAAACTACTCGGCCGCCTTGTGACAAGTGCTTTGAATCCACAGCGTAACTGGGCAGGAAGCTGCCCCCCGCGGATGAGCCGAGCCGGAAACTACTCGGCCGTCTCATGACGAGGGCTCTGGATCCGCAGTGTAGCCGGGAAGGAAACTCCCCCCCCCCCCCCGCCCTCGCGAATGAGCCGTGCAGGAAACTACTCGCCCGCCTCGCGACGAGGGCTCTGGATCCGAGCCGATAAGGCGTCGACGACGTTGAAAAGTGGAGCAGGACCGCTCCCGCCTTCGTTATGGAGGACGGGACGGCTCATGCTGGGATCTCCATGGTGAGGATCGTTGGCCATTATATCGAGGGCGGAAGATCAACTTTCTTTGGTGGAAAAGCAAGATGAGTTCCCAACAGACGGCACCAACTGATGGAGATCGGTTTCTCATTCAGATGTTGTCCTCCGTCGATCCTGGGGCAGCCGTGTCGAATGGTTGAGATTTGATGTGAGAATTGAACTTGTGGGTCTCAATGGGTTGTTGGTTTTCGTTGACACCGAGCCACCTGCAAGGGAATTCCCGGGTTAGGAAATCACCGTAAGACCCTCCGACGATCAAGTAAGCACTGAGGAGTAATTTGGCAGAGTGGCGGCGTATTGGAAATGAGTTCGACGTATCTGAGTCGTCTGGAAGAAGGGTTTATATAGCGGTCGCCTAGAGCGAGCCGACGTGAGATTCTTACCGTCCATTACGTCCCTGCGTCATGTTCGCGTTGATGGCGGAATGCGCCCATAAATGGCGAGATACGCTAGCGTGGAAGGCAGGATGTGGAGCGGTGGAGATCTCGTTATGGCGAGATACACGGAGCCGTTACGGGGGCGCTCGGGCTCCGTGCTTCCGGCCAAACAGGGACGCTGAGAAGTCCCAGCTATAAGATAGCTTGAAGACGAGCCATTGGCTGGCTATTAGCCGAAGAGGGATGGTACTCCGGGGAGGTCTTTTTAGAAAGTCTGGTGCAGTCTCGGAGGCGTGGCACCGAGGAAAGTCCCAATGCAGCATATTTATTCCAGCTCCATAGACCCCAGAAATTTAGTGGGTTTGCGCGGATGGCACGTCACCTGCCACATGTCGTGATCTGAAGAATTCCTACTTCCGGGTATTATCAAAAACACAAATAAAGATATTGAAATTTGACATATTGGTGATCCCACGTCCAAATTGCCAGTGATATTAAACACAAATCCTTTTCCAATGATTCAAATATTCAATGAGCGGATATTATGGATCATAGAAAATAGCAATATTCTCCATCTCTTGCAAAACTGCAATCTTGCTGGTATGAAATGCGAATGCATTAAAATAAAAATACAGCTATTAAAATGGTCGTGAATTTGGTCCAAAGGGTTCGTCCTACTAGCTAGCCCTAGTTTAATTTCCATCGGCTCATATTGTATGCAGATTTATTAAAATAAATATAACATCACGCATTTAATTCAGCTTAAAAGACTCTCTACCTGCAGGGACTCATGATAACATTGAATTTGTAACTTTGAGTCAACAATGAGATCAACACAATACATCATGTTTTGTATATGATTGTTTCTTCTTGTTAATTGAAATGATATAGGAGTAATTGAAATGTATATATATTGCAATTGCTTGTCTGTTTCTTGGCGTAGATCAGCCGCATGCAAAGTTTTAACGGCAAAAATGGTGGCAAGTTGCTTTTCTCGTATTATTTTCTTTCTTTCATGATTAACTTTAAGAATAAAACTTTTCACGTGTGAACTAGAATTAATGGAGGTTAAGATTATAAATGTTAAGAGCATGTTAATGTTATATAGATCACAAAAGCAAATTTGAGAGCTAGCTAGCTAATTTATAAGGTGATCGTCATGAATTGTGCTGCAAGAAAAGCCCATTTCATCATTGCAAAAATTGAGAGAGATAGCTGCCTTTGGCCATACAATACTGCTTCTTACTGTATGGATTGAATAAATATGTCCACATCATAAAAAAAGTAATAAAACCATTTAAATTCAAAGAAAAATGGAGGGAATATACATTGTGTGTTTGTTAATTTATAACTAAAATATTTTGGTACATAAAAGGACCGACTTCAAATCCGCCATGAACGTACGCTGGATACTTGTGTGTTGTGTATACTTTCCATTCCGGTCCCTATTGACTTCCCATACATTCATATTTATCTACAAGATAAGAGATAACAGACTCAGACTTATCTAAAAATAAGATGGATATTTATTAGTTGGGAAATTAGTTTTTAGACCTATCTCGATTATACTATGTATATTGTAGTATTTTGTAACCCTAAAAATTGATGCATTTGAGATAGTTTTTTGAGAGTGAACTATTTGTGAGAGGTATTTTTATTCCTCCACTGTTTGTACTCCTCCGGTTTTGGTTATTAACAAAGCTTCATCTTCGTCTAATTAGTAAGTTCTCGCGTTTTCTATTTGCCTGTGATTTTGTCTCTTCATTCTATCATTTGTTTTGTCTTCTGGATCGTATTTGTCGCAACAAACTGGTTGCGTTGTTGTGGGATTTTTTGGATGAAACATTAGGTCTTTAATTTTGCGATCTAGGTCAACGATGGGTAACGACAACACGTCCCCTTCCCCATTTTATCAGATCGTGATTTTGAATTTTAGGGTTCGTTAGCACATCGTGTTTTTTTTATTTGATCCCGCATCATTTCTTCGACAATCATGAAGTTCGATATCGAGAAGATTGATGGAAATATGAGTTTTAGTTTGTGGCAAGTTCGTATACTTGCCGTTTTAACTCAAAATAATCTGAACAAGGCAATTCTAAGGAAAAATAAAAAGCCTTCCATTATGACGGGGATGCTTGGGAGGAGATGGATGAGAATGCCCTCACAATTATCCACTTGTGTCTGACTAACAAAATTCTACGAGAAGTTTTGGTGGAAAAAACGGTGGCTGATTTATAGAATAAATTGGAGGAGTTATATTTAAGAAAATCTCTCACGAATCGATTCCTGTTGAACCAGCGTCTCTACACACTTCGCATGTTAGAAGGCTCTCCGATAAAATCTCACGTTGATGGGTTTAATGCGATCATTACGGATCTGGGTAAGATCGACATTAAGATTGATGATGAAGATCAAGCTCTTCTCTTATTGTATTCGTTGCCACCCTCTTATAAGAATTTCCGTGACACCATGGTTTATGAACGAGACACGATCTCAATCAAGGATGTCAAGAGAATTTGATGAAAAAATAGAAGATCGATAAGGATTTGACTTCCACCGAAGCGGATGGTTCATCGTCTGGTTTATTTGTTTCAGAGCGAGTAGAGAAGAGAGATCCGGAAGCAAATAGGAAGAAGTCGCAGTCAAAATCCAAGTCTAAAAACGTTATCTGCAATTATTTTAAGAAGAAGGGGCACTTCAAAGTCGATTTCTTTAAGTTGTAGAACAAGATAAAGCAGGAAGACAAATCAAAAAAGGAGTTTTCGGCTGAGGCGAGTATAGTGGAAGGAGAAGGAGAAGGAGATCTTTTTGTAGTTCTTTACAACATACATCGATCCAAGGACGAGTAGATTATGGATTCGGATTGTTCCTACCACATGTGTCCCAATAGAGATTTGTTTACCACCTATGACTCTGTTGATGGTGGAGTGGTTTTGATGGACAACAATAGTTCATGTCGAGCTATTGGCAAAGAGACAATCCAAGTCAAGATATTTGACAGTATTGTGAGAACATTGACAGAAGTCAGGCATGTACTTGATTTGAAGACAAATCTCATCTCTTTGGGTGCACCCGACGACAAGGGTTACAAGTTTTCCGCTGAAGGTTGAGTTTTGAAGATAACCAAAGGTGATCTAGTTGTGATGAAGGGCTTGAAAAAGGGGTCCTTATATTCGTTACAGGGTTTGACGATTTCCGGATTTATGGCTATTGTTAGTGTATATGCCCTAGAGGCCATTACTGTATCATACTAGTTTGTATATTACTTAATGGGAGCTTGGGATATTCACCTTGTATATACAATCTTGCTCAAAAATAGTAGTATGCTACTTGGTTTGTTTCTACTTCAATATGTACATGTGTTTATTTTAGTATATCACCTATACACATTAGTGGAGCCCTTAGGATCTTTGCTTGATTACCAGCGTTGTGATGGCAGTCACACTAGTGGGGGCTGGGTAATCTATAAGCACATCCTTATGCAGGTCCCTAGTCGCAGGACTATCGAGACAGGGCATCGATACTCCGGAGTAGACTAGCGCATGCGCTTCTCATCCCAGTGTGGGAGACGGTCTGTCCCACAGCCGTCAGTACGTCGTACTTGAGATAGTATGCGGGTGCTCGTTAGGTTACGAGTACACTGGACAGGACTCGTCGGGAACTGACTAGTTGGTATTATACCTATCGTCAGTTATCAGTTCCCAGGTGACATGAGTACAGCTTAGTCCGCTGACTTGACACTGGCACTTCGCCTCGAGTGTGTTCCCACTGTACTTTGATTACTACCCTACCACGGCTCAAAGGAGTCGTGCAAACAGGTAGTAGTTGGGTGCAGTCCCGAAGCACTTGGAGGCAGTAACGGTTAGACAGGATTCGTCTCTCCCGGTATTGGGGGTTGACATCGCGCTGTGTCCAGGAGAGCCGTTACACGAGTAGTCCCTGGGCAGGGCAAGCGAGATATACTGGTAGGCTTCCAGTGTTATCTCAGGGTGTTTTGGGCTTCACTCCGACACGACTTGTACCGCTATTAGGGGACTGACGTTTACCGCCCCCTAGGCCCGCCATGCGATGTATCAGACGAACAGACCGGACTGTACGGAGACTGTCACATTCAGACTCAGTAGGAGTTCAGATGGGGTTCATCTCGTCAGTCTTCTTATCGGCATCTACCTGGGGACCGTTACGCACAGCTAGTGCCGCTTGCGGTCTGTGGTTAAACCCACTGCCAGCGTAGTGTCGAGTCTTTAGAGTCCCACACAGAGGGCTATTCGCCTTTCGGCAAAACTGAGTAGAGGTCGCATGGTTTTGCGACAGGGTTCGTTCTCCTCCGCGCACTTGTGCACGTTTGGAGTCCGGACGGATATTACTAGCGGGCTCTGGTTTGAGCCAGATACCGGTATATGTTTTGGGGTTGATTTTATCTCATAGTATTCATGTTCCTCGGAACAAGAATGCGGGTGTGTATGCACAGTTGATTGAGGCTGAGAAAGAGGATTTTATTAGGGTTTCGGAACGGGTGCGTATGCACAGTTGACAGACGTCTTTTTCCAAACCCTAATGAAATTATGATATATCTATTAATAATATTAATTAAATAAAATTGTGTTATGGTTGGGTTTGTTGACTTGTTGACCAAGGTTGACTAGTTGACCAAGGTGGACTAGTTGACCAAGGTTGAAACTTTGACTATCATCATTACATATCAAAGATGCTCTTTGATTCTAGCAAAACCATTTAATGTGTGTAATGATAATTGTCATTTCAAACCATCCATCAACTATTTTCATTTTGATTATTATTATTATTTTGATAATTCATTTGATATTATGTTATGGTTGTAAAAAAGCATTTCATTCTATCATAACACTTCTCTCTCCTCTCTTCTTCCTCCTCCTCCTCTAGTTCAAGGAGACTCAATCTCATGTGTTGAGAAACCTCCTCCTTGAGATAAAAACACCCCAAAACCACTCTCTACTCTCTCTAGGGTTAGAGGTCTAGCAAGCCAAAGACCTTAGTTTTCTCAAAGTTCGAGAAAGGAGCCCAAAGGTTGAACCCTCAGGTGGATCCATCTTTGACGGAAGAAGGCGACGAGGAAAGCACCATCCTAGCTCTACAAAGGTTTCAAGAAGAAGGAGTTCAAGTTAGGTATAACCTCTTTTCCGAGTAGCTAACTCTCTTTAGCTTAGTAGCTAGTTTAGTTTAGAAAAGATCCGACCTTTTGTTAGTCCATGTTGCCTAATGCGCTAAAAATTTGTTTTTTATACCGTTTCCGCCTCCCTGTAAGAACCGGGGTTGGCAACGTGGACTTACATTGGTATCAGAGCCTAACTAAACTTAACTAGCTTAGTAGTAAAGTGTATGGAAGTTCGATCGGAAAAATCGCAAAAACCTAAACATCAAAACCCTAACTTTCTGTTGAAAATTTTTGTGCTCTAAAAATAAAAAGTTTTACTCCAAAAATCGGCTCAGGGTTTTGTGAAGACACCCACCAAAAACGGTCGCCTGAATCCTTCAAACCGCCGCGGTTCCGCGGCAATGGGTATACATTTGCCGCTGAACCGCCGCCGTTTAAGCTCTTCTCGTGACCGGGTTTGGTGCAGTGTTCATCTGGTAGGGTTTTGGGATTTTTAAGATGGTTTATTTGTGCCCAGGTTTTCCAGAAAAGAAATTTAGTTTTGGGGGCCTATAAATCCGTATTTTTGATCGAACTTCACTATACTTTGATTAATCGGTTATATCTGTGATGTTTATATGTATTGAACGTCGGCTAATCGCTATATGTCGATTAGTCGGGGTTATACATATCTGTGATCTGTGTTTGATGATGGTTTGTGTTTATAAATGCGTTGGACTGTCGCGGGTGAATAGCCGGGGTGGATGTGAGATGAGTGTTTCTTTTTCTTTCATTCATTGTAAAATGTAAATTGATGTAATATTATTATTTGTATGGCCGCACAACCGGGTCGGGGTTGTAGCCGTCATTGTATAATTCTTTTTACTGTTTTTGCTCCTAGGATAGATCCGTGGAGGGGGTGCACAAACTACCGGGTATCTCGAAGTGCCGAGTGGCCTACTCACGGCGTTGAGGGAGGTTGCTCCACTTCGGGTACTTGGCGGGTAGTTTGCCGCACCCGTAGGGGTCTTGGGTGGGGTATTGGCTATTCACCGCGACCGTGTAATCCGCTTTTCATTGCAGGCTCAAACGGATTGCGGATTCCTAGTATATCCAATGTATTCATCTGTGATCTGTAATGTCTATTATTGCTATATATATTTATAACTATTTAGGCGTTGCTTATGTTTTACAGCCGCGCTAGCCCAGCTCCCGCTCTGTCGTTAGTTAAGTAACCTAACGGGTGATGACGGGGCCCCGTGGCGAATGCGAATGGCATAAGCGTACGTCATATTTTGGTTGTTTTCTGCAATGGTAGGATTAAATGATGGGACGCATTAAAAGAACTAATTCAAGTATATCACGCATTAAAAGAACTAATGCAAGATAATAAACCAAGCAAAAGTCGTTGGAACACTTTCGAAAAACCACTCGGTTCTTTTCAAAACCAACTTTTAAATACGGAGCTTGAGCCACTCCTTTTAAAAGCTATCTCGTTCCATCGATCATATCAAGTTCACTACGTTCACGGTTTAGCCAAAACCATTCGTAGCCCTCCGTCGTTTCACATGAATAGTAAATAGTATTCAAGCTGTGTTTGTTGGCCAAAGTCAAGGCATAGTGATTGGTAGCTATTGGGTATTCATGTGCAGCATAGATAGATGCGTTGATTTGGAACAGTCGTACTGCCTTGTTGGCCAAAGTCAAGGGTAAGTACGGGTGGATTCAAATTAACCTGGAGAACGACGGGTAGAACTTGACATGTGACTTATGATTTGTTGGCCAAAATCAAGGTCATAAGAGCATGGGGCAAAAATCTACATCGGGAGTTTCATAAGTACTGAAACTTGCTAGAGTTGCATAACATTTGGAGTGTGATGATTCTGGTAGGATTCCTTCAGTTTCGTCACGCAGTGATATTTGGATCCCGATCCTACTGTGAGTATATGCTACTTCTCGGGAAATTTTTCACTAAACGATCAATGCTATAAACCTAGTAGGTGTCTAGAAAGGTGTTAGCGGGGCTACGCCCCCAGGGAAAAGAGGTTCTTAAATTAAGGAACTTCGCGAAAGCGTTGGAAAACCTCCCTCGAAGTACCGACACTGGCCTGGCTGAACGGTTAAGCAAGTATTGTGCGGTGGGATTGATCCCGACTAATTCTTCCTTTATGGTTTGAGGAGGGATTCGAGAGACAGTGGGAGCCATCCTGTTTAGACAAACTAAAAACCATTCTAAACTTGCAAGAGCATCGTGCTGAGTGTTTCTTCTCTCTCTCCTAATTGCAGCGACCAATCGACATGACTGGACTTAAGTTACTTCTAGATAAAAACATATTGACAGGGCCAAACTACAAAGATTGGCTCAGGAATGTCAAAATGGCAATCACTTACGACAAGCTGGGGTATCTTCTTACCACTAAAGCTCCCCCCGTCCCAGGTCCCACCTCCAGCGTCGCGGATAAGGAAATCCGTAAGACTTGGGAGATTGATTGCGCGAAGGCCAAGTGCCTCGTGCTTGCCTATATGGACAACGAACATCAGAGGAGGCACGAGAATATGGACCTGGAATCCATATTTCTCCATACAAAAGAACTGTATGGAGAGCAGTCTCGTATCGCAAGATACGAAGTGTCGAAGAAGTTATTTTCGGCAAGATTGGCCGTCGGATCATCGGTAGCGGAACACGTGCTTAAGATGATTGGCTACATTGAGGAGCTCGCAGAACTTGGGACCACGTTGGAGAGTGAGCTCTATACGGACTTGATTCTCTAGTCCCTTCCTTCCACTTACGCCCAGTTTATACTGAACTTCAACTTACAAGAAAAAGAAGTTGAACTTTCAGAACTCCTCAACATACTGAGGAGCGCAGAGGGCACCCTACAGAAAGGTAGGGAAACACCCACTTTGTTTGTAGGATGATCTTCTTCTTCTAGGTCCAAGACGAAAGCCAAGGGAAAGAAGAAGAAAGCCCCCGCCAAACCAAGGGGCGGTGTTAGTAAAGTGGATACGAAGGGAAAGGCAAAAGCAACAAAGATAGCGGGGAAGCTTGTGGGTAAAGAAGAATGCTTCTATTGTCATAAGAGTGGACACTGGAAGAAAGATTGCAGGGCTTGGAAGGCCAGGACACAGGAACTGAAGCAGGTTGCGGCTTCAGCTTCAGGTGTGTATGTTATTGAAAACTGTCTTTCGATAAACTCTACTTCCTGGGTATTGGATACCGGATCAGGATCTCATATCTGTAATTCTTTGCAGGCGTTGAGAAACCGTAGGGTTTTGAAGGCAGGTGACATGACCCTCAGAGTTGCGAACGGAGCTAGCATGGATGCTAAAGCCGTGGGGGACTATCACCTGGGAATGTCAGATGGACATGTTTTGGTTTTGCGTAATTGCTTTTTTGTACCCAACGCAACTTGTAATATTATTTCTGTATCTTTGGTTTCAAAAGAAGGTTATGAATTTGCGTTTGTAAGTAATGTTGTAAACATTCACCTTAATCAAGTTCTGATTGGGTCAGGTACACTGAGCAATGGTATATACGTATTAAACCAACCATAGATTTTCAATGTCCAGAATACACACAAAAGAAAGTCTCCAGATATCAATCAGACTTTCTTATGGCATTGTAGACTGGGTCATATCAATGAGAGAAGATTGACTAAGTTATATATAGAAGGATATTTGGATCCGTTCGAATATCAATCGTATGCCACTTGTCAATCCTGTCTCAAAGGAAAGATGATAAAGACTTCGTTCACTGGACATGGAGTAAGAGCGAGCGAGCTCTTGGGACTCATACACAGCGACGTGTGCGGTCCAATGTCTACACATGCGCGAAGCAGTTATTCTTACTTCATTACTTTTACGGATGACTTTTCAAGGTACGGTTATGTCTTCTTGATGAAGCATAAGTCCGAAGCCTTTGAAAGGTTCCAGGAATATAAGAATGAAGTAGAAAAACAAACCGGCAAAAGTATCAAGATTCTAAGATCGGATCGAGGTGGAGAATACTTAAGTGCCGAGTTCCTGAATTACTTAAAAGAGAATGGAATTCTATCTCAGCTTACTGCTCCGTACACTCCGCAACATAACGGTGTATCGTAGAGACGGAACCGGAACCTTTTGGATATGGTACGGTCCATGATGAGTAACGCTGAGTTACCGCGATCATTCTGGGGGTATGCGCTAGAATCAGCTGCATACCTTTTGAACCGAGTTCCCACTAAGACTGTGCCTACCACACCATATGAGATGTGGTGTGGAAAGAGGCCCCATCTTAATCACATTAAGACATGGGGATGTCCAGCTTTTGTCAAAAAGCAGCATGCGGACAAACTCGAGGCACGCTCAGTACAGTGCAAGTTCGTGGGATATCCAAAGAACTCCAAGGGATATTTCTTCTACTGCGAAGAGGAACAAAAGGTTTTTGTTTCTCGTCATGCCTACTTCTTGGAAACTGAGTTCTTGGAAAACCAGATAAGTGGGAGCACAGTAGAACTGGAAGAAATTCCAGAACCACGAGCTATTACTGAAAGCTTAGAGGAACCAGAGGGTTCAAAAGAACAGAACATTCCTACGCCGCTCCGCAGGAGTAGTAGGCAGTCTCATCCACCCGAGAGATACTACGGTTTTCTCATAGACGGGGATAGAGAGGATTGCATCATAGATTATGATGAACCTACTAGCTTCCAGCAGGCCGTTCAGAGCGTTGACTCGGTAAAATGGTTGGATGCAATACGGACCGAAATGGAGTCCATGTACACCAACAAAGTATGGACGTTGGACATTGCTCCAGACGGGGTAAAACCCGTAGGATGCAAGTGGATCTTCAAAAGGAAGATTGGTGTAGATGGACAGGTTGAGACCTATAAAGCTAGACTTGTTGCAAAGGGTTTTCGTCAAAGACCTGGTTTGGACTACGACGAAACCTTTTCTCCAGTGGCTATGCTGAAATCCATTTGGATCCTTCTTGCCATTGCTGCATTCCACGATTATGAGATTTGGCAGACGGACGTAAAAACCGCTTTTCTAAATGGAAATTTAGAGGAGTGTGTCTATATGGACCAGCCAGAGGGTTTCATTCAGAGTGGGAGCAGCGGAAAGGTGTGCAAGTTGCTTAAGTCCATCTATGGACTAAAGCAGGCATCGCGGAGTTGGAACATCTGCTTTGATGAGACGGTCAAGGAATTTGGCTTTATTAAAAATCCAGATGAACCATGCATCTATAGTAGATTTGTAGCGAGAACTGTAGTATTCCTCGTTTTATACGTGGATGACATTCTCTTAATAGGAAATGACATTCCTATGCTACAATCTGTCAAGGGGTTCTTGTCGCACAGGTTCTCCATGAAAGACCTGGGTGATGCCTCGTACATCCTGGGGATCCGGATCCATCGTGATAGATCCAAGAGGATATTAGGACTTTCACAGTTCAGGTACATCGACACCATACTGAAAAGATTCAGTATGGAAGATTCTAAGCGCGGTAACCTACCGGCTTGTCACGGGATCACCCTCTCTAAAGAGATGTCTCCCAAGACTGATTTAGAGAGGGATCGCATGTCTATTATCCCCTACGCTTCTGCGGTAGGCTCTATAATGTATGCGATGTTGTGTACCAGACTGGATATAGCTTATGCACTGAATGTGGTAAGCCGGTATCAGTCAAACCCTGGGGAGAAACACTGGATAGCGGTAAAGAACATTCTCAAGTACCTGAGAAGGATTAAGGAGATGTTCTTGGTGTATGGTGGAAAAGATCTCCAGATCGAGGCCTTTGCTGACTCTAGCTTCCAGAGTGACAAGGATGATTCCAAGTCCATGTCGGGTTTTGTATTTACCCTCAATGGAGGGGCGGTATGTTGGAAGAGTTCCAAACAAGAAACCGTTGCAGACTCGACTATGGAAGCGGAATACATCGCTGCATCTGATGCCGCAAAATAAGCCGTCTGGATGAGAAAGTTCTTGAAAGAACTTCAGGTGGTTCCGTCCATTGTTGATCCAATACCTCTGTATTGCGACAACAACGGGGCTATAGCTTTAGCGAAGGAACCCAGGTCCCATCAGAAATCCAGACATATCTTGAGGCGGTATCACCTGATCAGGGAGATCGTGGATCACCAGGAGATCGAGGTTCGGAGGGTTGCTTCAGAAGATAACACTGCAGATCCATTCACCAAGGCCTTGCCCCAGACTCAGTTCGAGCGGCTGATCGAGATGATAGGTCTTCGATACGCCAGTACATGGCCTTAGTGCAAGTGGGAGATTGTTAGTGTATATGCCCTAGAGGCCATTACTGTATCATACTAGTTTGTATATTACTTAATGGGAGCTTGGGATATTCACCTTGTATATACAATCTTGCTAAAAAATAGTAGTATGCTACTTGGTTTGTTTCTACTTCAATGTGTACATGTGTTTATTTTAGTATATCACCTATACACATTAGTGGAGCCCTTAGGATCTTTGCTTGATTACCAGCGTTGTGATGGCAGTCACACTAGTGGGGGCTGGGTAATCTATAAGCACATCCTTATGCAGGTCCCTAGTCGCAGGACTATCGAGACAGGGCATCGATACTCCGGAGTAGACTAGCGCATGCGCTTCTCATCCCAGTGTGGGAGACGGTCTGTCCCACAGCCGTCAGTACGTCGTACTTGAGATAGTATGCGGGTGCTCGTTAGGTTATGAGTACACTGGACCGGACTCGTCGGGAACTGACTAGTTGGTATTATACCTATCGTCAGTTATCAGTTCCCAGGTGACATGAGTACAGCTTAGTCCGCTGACTTGACACTGGCACTTCGCCTCGAGTGTGTTCCCACTGTACTTTGATTACTACCCTACCATGGCTCAAAGGAGTCGTGCAAACAGGTAGTAGTTGGGTGCAGTCCCGAAGCACTTGGAGGCAGTGACGGTTAGACAGGATTCGTCTCTCCCGGTATTGGGGGTTGACATCGCGCTGTGTCCAGGAGAGCCGTTACACGAGTAGTCCCTGGGCAGGGCAAGCGAGATATACTGGTAGGCTTCCAGTGTTATCTCAGGGTGTTTTGGGCTTCACTCCGACATGACTTGTACCGCTATTAGGGGACTGACGTTTACCGCCCCCTAGGCCCGCCATGCGATGTATCAGACGAACAGACCGGACTGTACGGAGACTGTCACATTCAGACTCAGTAGGAGTTCAGATGGGGTTCACCTCGTCAGTCTTCTTGTCGGCATCTACCTGGGGACCGTTATGCACAGCTAGTGCCGCTTGCGGTCTGTGGTTAAACCCACTGCCAGCGTAGTGTCGAGTCTTTAGAGTCCTACACAAAGGGCTATTCGCCTTTGGGCAAAACTGAGTAGAGGTCGCATGGTTTTGCGACATGGTTCGTTCTCATCCGCGCACTTATGCACGTTTGGAGTCCGGACGGATATTACTAGCGGGCTCTGGTTTGAGCCAGATACTGGTATATGTTTTGGGGTTGATTTTATCTCATAGTATTCATGTTCCTCGGAACAAGAATGCAGGTGTGTATGCACAGTTGATTGAGGCGGAGGAAGAGGATTTTCATTAGGGTTTCGGAACGGGTGCGTATGCACAGTTGACAGACGTCTTTTTCCAAACCCTAATGAAATTATGATATATCTATTAATAATATTAATTAAATGAAATTGTGTCATGGTTGGGTTTGTTGACTTGTTGACCAAGGTTGACTAGTTGACCAAGGTGGACTAGTTGACCAAGGTTGAAACTTTGACTATCATCATTACATATCAAAGATGCTCTTTGATTCTAGCAAAACCATTTAATGTGTGTAATGATAATTGTCATTTCAAACCATCCATCAACTATTTTCATTTTGATTATTATTATTATTTTGATAATTCATTTGATATTATGTTATGGTTGTAAAAAAGCATTTCATTCTATCATAATACTTCTCTCTCCTCTCTTCTTCTTCCTCCTCCTCTAGTTCAAGGAGACTCACTCTCATGTGTTGAGAAACCTCCTCCTTGAGATAAAAACACCCCAAAACCACTCTCTACTCTCTCTAGGGTTAGAGGTCTAGCAAGCCAAAGACCTTAGTTTTCTCAAAGTTCGAGAAAGGAGCCCAAAGGTTGAACCCTCAGGTGGATCCATCTTTGACGGAAGAAGGCGACGAGGAAAGCACCATCCTAGCTCTACAAAGGTTTCAAGAAGAAGGAGTTCAAGTTAGGTATAACCTCTTTTCCGAGTAGCTAACTCTCTTTAGCTTAGTAGCTAGTTTAGTTTAGAAAAGATCCGACCTTTTGTTAGTCCATGTTGCCTAATGCGCTAAAAATTTGTTTTTTATACCGTTTCCGCCTCCCTGTAAGAACCGGGGTTGGCAACGTGGACTTAAAGCTATTTCATCATCAAAATTTATGACGGATTCGAAAACTACCAGATTGTCGCACATGAGGCTCGGGCATATGAGTGGGAGAGGTTTGGTCGAGTTGTCGAAGCAGGGTTTATTAGGTGAGAAGAGTATGATGAAACTAGAGTTTTATGAACATTACTCCATTGAAAAACAAAAGCGCGTTAGCTTCAGTTCGGCGGTGCACAACACGAAAGATACTCTAGATTATATCCATTCGGATCTTTGGGGACTCTCTCCGATTGCTTCTAAAAAATGCGGTGCCAAATATCTGCTTACCTTCATTGATGATTTTTCGAGAAAGGTTTGGGTCTATTTCTTGAAGCACAAAAGTGATGTGTTTACTATAATCAAGCAATGGAAGACATTTACCTGAGAAGCAGACAGAAAAGCAGATCAAGAGACTGAGTACGGAAAATGGGTTAGAGTTTTGCGGTGGAGATTTCAACAATTTCTGCAAAAACGAAGGAATAGTTCGGCATTATACTGTTGTCTACACACTACAACAGAATGGAGTTGCAAAGCGGATGAATCAGATTCTTTTGGAGAAAGCGCGATGCATATTGTCTAATGCAGGGCTCGGCAAGGAGTTTTGGGAAGAAGCAGTAAACACGGCGTGCTATATTATGAATCGGTCACCTCATACGACGCTAGGTAGTAAGACACTAGAGTAGGCATGGTCAGGGAAGCACGCCGATTATTCAACACTTAACATGTTTGGTTGCCTCGCTTATGCACATTGCCGTGAAGGCAGGTTGGATTCTCGAGCGAAAAAATGTATATTTCTCGGTTATGCTACCGGAGTTAAAGGTTACAGATTTTGGTCTTTGAATCCTAAGTCGTATAAATTTATGATCAGCAGAGATTTTGCTTTTGATGAATCCGCTATATTGATGCTGAAGATTATGAAATCTCCAGTTAAAGAAGATTTGAAGATGGATGAGCCAAGCGTTGATATTGAGGTCGGTGAAAGCTCGGGTTCGCAGGAGATCTTTTCTTCACCATCGTCCGAAGAAGCTCAAGATAAGCAGTCCTATGATGAGGAGTATTTGCTAGCTCGTGACCGACAGAGAAGAGATATTAGACCGCCACAGAGGTATGGCCATGATGACCTAGCAGTGTATACGCTGTCTGTTGTAGAGACAGTTGATAGTAGCTAGCCGACAAGCTATAAAGAAACCATCTCATCCGATAAAGCAGTTCGTTGGCTAGTCGCTATGAATGAAGAGATTGAGTCTCTTCACAAGAACCAGACTTGGAAGCTCGTGAAACCCGAAGGAGGAAAGAAAGTAGTTGGCCACAAGTGCATTTTTAAGAAGAAAGAAGGTGACCAAGATGTAGGATATATATACCCTAGAGGCCATTATTTATAATGGATACTATGGATATGTATATATATAGGATAATCTTGCTCGAAATGATAGTATGCTATCAGGTTTGACTTTATCTTAACATGTACATATGTTCTACTTGTTATTACGTACTACTTATACATGTTGATAAAGCCCGTAGGATGTGCTTGACTACCAGCGTTGTGATGGCGGTCATACTTGTGAGGGCTAGATAGTTTATAATCATATCCTTAAAAGTGTTCCCAGTCATAGGAATATCGAGACAGGGCATCGATATTCCAGAGTAGACTGGTGTATACATTTCTAGACCACGACGAGGGGCGATGGTTAGTCTCACAGCCATTGGTGTGTTTCACCTAAGATTGTATGCAGGTGCTCACTGTGGGTGGGTACACTGGACGGATCCCCCGAGAACCGCTGGATGGTATTATACCTAGTGTCAGATGGCAGTTCTCATGTGGCATGTGTACAGGTAGTCTGTAGACCTAAGATCATCATTTGTTTCTTGTGAGTTCCCACCGTGCTTTGATTACTACCCTACCATGGCTCAAAGGAGTCGTATAAACAGGTTTTAATTGGGTACAGTCCCGAGCCACATGGAGGCAGTGAGTGAATGTTAGGGATTCGTCTCTCCCGGTATTGGGAGTCGATGTCGCACTGTGTTTGGTTGGTCAACGCCATAAGCCTCTGGCCAGGGTAGCTGAGAATTACTGATAATTAGTTCAGTAATTCCTCGGATGGTCTTGAACCACATCAGCACGACTTATCAGGGTTAGTAAGGGTCTCACGTTAACCGCCCCATAGACCCAGTATGCGATACTCTCAGATGAACAGACCGGACTGTATGGATATTGTCACGGTTAGGCTCAGTAGGGGTTCAGATGAGTTTTCTCGTCGACCTTCTTTTCGACAGGTACCTGGGTAGACATTACGTACAGCTAGTACCACTAGTAAAATAGGGGGTTGCCCCTACGGATGGAATTATCCGTTGGGGCAGATTTTACTTGGCCCTACGGATTAGTCCGTAGGGCTAAAGGGTTGCCCCTACGGGCACTGACGTTCAAGAATAAAAAATTTAATTCTTAATTTGGTGTTTGCCCCTACGGTGGCGCAAACAAAGGACCTACGGATATATCCGTAGGGGCAAGTAAATAACGATTTAAAACAAAGCCAGATCGAAAAGCCTACGCTCATTTTCTCTCTCTCCCTCAAACGCGCGCGAAAAACCCTAAATCGCCACCGTCGCGTCGCCACCGTCGTTGGGCAGAGTCGCCACCGTCGTCGCCACCGCCGATTTCGTCGCCATCCTCGTCGCCACCGCCGGTTTCTTCGCCACCGTCGTCGCCACCGCCGGTTTCTTCGCCAATTCGACGCCGTCGTCGCTCCAAGTAACCAGCGCACCCGTTCAGGTATAAATCTCGAGGTAAATTAAAGCATTTTTGGATTATTCATGGCTGGGTCTGGGTTGCGCGCGCGAGAGTTGGGTTTGGGCAGGGGCGCGGTGGCGGTCGTGGTCGGGGTCGGGGTCGGGGTAGGGTTAGGGTTGGGGTTCGGCTGCTGCTGTGGTGGGGCTGGGGTTAGGGTTACGGTAGGGCTGGGGTTAGGGTTACTGTGGGGCTGGGGTAGGGTTACGGTGGGCTGGGGTTAGGGTTGGGGCAAGGGTTAGGGTTACTGTGGGGCTGGGGTAGGGTTACGGTGGGCTGGGGTTAGGGTTGGGGCTAGGGTTAGGGTTACTGTGGGGCTGGGGTAGGGTTACGGTGGGCTGGGGTTAGGGTTGGGGCTAGGGTTAGGGTTACTGTGGGGCTGGGGTTAGGGTTATGAGAGGCATGTCAGCATATTTATGTGTAATAATTGAGAGGATCAAGCTAAGTTCTATGCAAGCAGTCCCTCAGAATACATAGAAAGCTAGCCTTACATTTTAAATTAACATATTCCATAGTTGTCTTAATCGTAAGGCAGATACCCATATTGTGTAAGAGCTGACATTAATACAACCATAGGGAGTTGACTGATTACATCTCATGTGGCATTAAAATCTATAAATGGACATACGAGATAATGCAAAGAAAGAGCAATAGATCAAGACTCAATCAACTTTCCTATGCTTTATGATTTCAGCGGATAGCTCAAGTTTAGTTTCAACTTTATAATATTATTTTTCTCTCTTTTTTCTTTAGTGCTTCTTCCTCCATTTCTTTGAAGAGTCTCTCACAGCGAAATACACTCCATTTTTTCTTAATGGGATAGAATCCTACCCCCGACAGCCGGAACACATACATACAAACGCATAATTAGAGAGCGACTCGAGATGTTCGGGTTAAAACCAATATATGATACTCGATGATGATATGAAACCTTCATATTCCCATCGATACCCGTATATGAAACTAAAGCGCCACTTAGTCCCCGTCTATCGGTTAACATACGTGCGATGCTCGTCGTGACCTAGAACTATACGAAGGTTGTTAAATATCGGACAGTATAGCTCGATACTAACAACCGTCGTATAGTCTGCGCGACGAGAAAATTCAATCGTATGGTAACCCATAGATTTGTCCCGTGTGGACAAGTTAAGAATGTATAAAGCAAACGCCTTCATTCACTTGTGTTTTCATCCGTTTCGAGATATTTCGTCGGTACCTTTCCGCTGGTTCTCCGTGTACAAAGATAGATTAGATGTTCATTTCAACGTTGTTTCACAGCTTTGAAATGATTATCTATTCTATTACAGTGTACTCGGAGAACAGCGGGGAGGTGCTGCCGAAATTTACTCGAAATGGTTGAAAGCACAAGTGATGGGCGTTCGCTCTATACATTCTTAATGGGATAGAAGCCTACCCCCGACAGCCGGAACACATACATACAAACGCATAATCAGAGAGCGACTCGAGATGTTCGGGTTAAAACCAATATATGATACTCGATGATGATATGAAACCTTCATATTCCCATCGATACCCGTATATGAAACTAAAGCGCCACTTAGTCCCCGTCTATCGGTTAACATACGTGCGATGCTCGTCGTGACCTAGAACTATACGAAGGTTGTTAAATATCGGACAGTATAGCTCGATACTAACAACCGTCGTATAGTCTGCGCGACGAGAAAATTCAATCGTATGGTAACCCATAGATTTGTCCCGTGTGGACAAGTTAAGAATGTATAAAGCAAACGCCTTCATTCACTTGTGTTTTCATCCGTTTCGAGATATTTCGTCGGTACCTTTCCGCTGGTTCTCCGTGTACAAAGATAGATTAGATGTTCATTTCAACGTTGTTTCACAGCTTTGAAATGATTATCTATTCTATTACAGTGTACTCGGAGAACAGCGGGGTGGTGCTGCCGAAATTTACTCGAAACGGTTGAAAGCACAAGTGATGGGCGTTCGCTCTATACATTCTTAATGGGATAGAAGCCTACCCCCGACAGCCGGAACACATACATACAAACGCATAATCAGAGAGCGACTCGAGATGTTCGGGTTAAAACCAATATATGATAATATGAAACCTTCATATTCCCATCGATACCCATATATGAAACTAATTAAAAGCGCCACTTAGTCCCCGTCTATCGGTCAACATAACGTGCGATAATTTATTCTTTTCAACGACAAACGCACACACAAAGCATATACATGGATTTTCTCCTTTGTCAGTAACTATCCCGTTCTTATATTTCTCAATATAGTCAGCATAACCTACAATTTATATGTTATTCAGTCTAACATGGCCCATGAGTACGTCAGAGTTAAGGACTGGATGTATGTGGATTGGAAACAACGTATGCAACCTAAGTTTGTCGCAGGGGTTGCTGCTTTCCTTGAATTTGCACGAGCACATAATAAGATCATAATAGAGAAGATTCTCTGTCCGTGCGATAGATGTGGCAATAAGTACTGGCAGAAGGTAGAATTGGCAGAGCTTCATATTGTAAAACATGGGTTTACTAGACTTTATTCAATTTGGAAATATCACGGGGAAGGAGAAGAATGCAGTACTGCGGTAGAAGAAGGAGAACACGATAATGCGGCAGGAGAAGAAGAAGAATTCGGTAATACGGCAGGATACGGAAATTTATTTCCATCAGAAGAAATGGAGGATATGGTAGAGGCTGCCCTAGGTGAATCTATTCGTACCGAAGATGACATTCCTTCCGGTCAAGGACCGCGTGCGGATAAATATGAAAATTTCATGAATGATGCTAGGAAACCAATTTATGAGAATGCGAAGTATTCCACCCTCTCATGGTTCGTCCAACTTTTCCAAATTAAGTGCCTAAATGGATGGAGCAACAAGTCATTCACAATGCTTCTTTCGTTCTTGAAAGATTCTATGCCTCCGGGAAATAATGTGCCCGAAAGCTGGTACGAAGCCCAGAAAATGATGTCTGATTTGGGTCTAAAGTGCGAGAAGATTCAAGCATGTCCTAAAAATTGCGTGTTGTACCGGAAAGAGAATTCAGATTTGAAAGAGTGTCCAACATGCGGAGAGGCCAGGTATAAGCCGAAAGATTCTGATAAGAAGCCTGATATACCTGTGAAGATAGCACGATATTTTCCCATAACACAGAGGCTACAGAGGCTATTCAGGTGCAAGAAAACAGCCGAGGCAATGATTTGGCATCATCGTGCTCCTCCAAGCGAAAATGGAAAAATGAGCCATCCAAGAGATTCACCGGCATGGAAGGATTTCGATAGGAGGCACACAATATTCAGTAGCGATCCCCGCAATGTCCGGCTCGGACTGGCTGCCGATGGCTTCTTCCCATTCAACTATATGGCTGGAAGTCACAGTACATGGCCCGTTGTAATGATAATTTATAATCTGTCGCCTTGGTTGGCTATGGACCAATCATACTTTATGATGCCTCTTCTTATCGACGGACCAAACTCACCGGGGAACAATATCGACGTCTATCTCCGACCTCTGATTGAGGAGCTGAAAACTTTGTTTATTGATGGTGTAGAGACATATGATTCAAACACAAATACAACCTTCATACTGCGTGCGGCTTTAATGTGGACAATTAATGACTTTCCTGCATATGGAATGCTTTCAGGTTGGTCCGTACATGGTCACAAAGCATGTCCTCATTGCCATGAACACACAACATCAAAATTTTTGAATTTTAGCAGGAAGGTTTGTTATTGCGGCCATCGACGTTTTCTGCCTCCAGACCACCCCTACAGGTTAGACACGGTTCACTTTGATGGTCATCAGGAGCTTCTTGGGCCTCCATCCCCATTGTCCGGAGAGGACGTGACTGCTAAATGGGATGGTTACAATAACGTGACCTTCGGGATGGATCCGACGAGACAGGTCAAACCACAATATTGGAACAAGTTAAGCATTTTCTTCGAGCTTCCGTACTGGTCTACAAATTCAGTGCGTCATTGTCTGGACGTCATGCATATAAAGAAGGGAGTATCAGAGCACATACTTAACTTGCTTCTGTGTAAAGACGGGAAATCGAAAGACAACATGAATGCCCGGATGGATCTACAAGAGTGGGGAATAAGAAGTGAACTGCACCCTAAACTGGTAGCGGGTAAACCGGGCAAGTTTGTACTTCCCAATGCCGCTTATCATATGTCACAACCAGAGAAGAAAAGATTCCTGCAGGTGTTGCATGATTTGAAAGTCCCCACAGGTTTCTCAGGATCATTCAGCAAGAAAATAAAAATTGTGAAGGGCAAGATCGATGGGCTGAAAAGTCATGACCACCATGTTATCGTGGAGCACCTTCTTCCATTAGCCCTCAGGACTTCTCTCCCCGACTCGGTTGGTCTAGTAATCAACGACCTATGTTGTTTTTTCAGGGAGTTGTGTGCTAAAACGCTGGAGGTTGCGACGCTGGATAAACTAGAAAATTCTATTGCGTTGATACTTTGCAAGTTTGAGCGTATTTTCCCACCGTCATTCTTCGATATCATAATACACTTGACGGTTCATCTTGCAACTGAGGCGAAGTTAGCCGGACCGGTACAATATCGATGGATGTATCCCGTCGAGAGGTACGTGTAATTTTTCGTTTCGCGCAATTTATAAATTTATTTTTGTCATATATGCCCGTGTTTATTTATTCAACATATTCTCATTAGGTACCTTTACACTCTTAAGAAGTATATACGCAATAAAAATCGACCAGAGGGTTCTATCATGCAAGGTTATCTTCTTGATGAAGCAACCACATTTTGTTCCCGCTATCTGGACGAGAACATTGAGACAAGGCTTAACCGACCACGAAGAATTCAAGACGGGCCATATGGTAAAGCCGAGTATAAGAGGGTAGACACTATGTTTATCAACAAGATATACCGGTTTATCTTGCTTAATTGCGAATGTCTTGAACAAATTAGAGAGTAAGTTCTTTTGGATTAATTGTTATATCTGTGTTTGTGTGTGTATGAAATGACATAATATTAATGTCACAATTATTTGTCGAAAACAGAACTCATTTTAACGAGGTACGTGAGGGGCATCCTGATTGGAACGAAGAGCGTTTGGAAAAATACCATCAGGATAATTTTTGTGATTGGGTCACAGAGCATGTAAGTTATTCGAATTACATTTTATTGCTATCAGTTTTAATCTAAACTTGTATCGTTATGTATTTATCGTAAAATTTGTTTTGTTAGATCCACGATCCGAACTTGTCTGCATCATTTGAGAGTGATTCAAGATGTTTAGCTCAATTTCCTAGTATGGAGGTTGCACATTACAAAGGATTTGGTGTCCTTGGATACAAATTCGAAGTTAAGGACATAGAAACATCTAGAATCACTCAGAATAGTGGTATTGCGACGGTAGGATCGGACGGTGTGATTTACTATGGGTACTTAAATTGTATACTCGGCATCCACTATCCCGGACGATCAGAACCCTTTTATATATTCCACTGTACTTGGTACGATCCGCGAACCGATACAGACAGGTGGAGAAGCAGTCTTGGGACTTGGAAAGATGAATATGGATTGACCAGTGTGAACACACTTCGATTTTACGGTCAAGACGATCCGTTTATCTTTCCGAACCAAGCGTTCCAAGTATTCTACTCACAGTGTTTGAAGCATCCGGGGTGGAGTGTTGTATGCCGATGGAAACCTAGAGATGTCTACGATGTCCCAGAATACGAGGACAGCGATGAGGACGAAGAAGAGAGAAGGGTTAAAGTGCTCCGACCGTCTGTTTCGAAGGACGGGTTGTCTTCGACCGATCATGAAGTTACGTGGGTTAGAAATGACATCGACGATGAAATCCAAGTAGATATGTATGATGCGCCCACGAAACGAAAAAGGTTATCAGTAATGTTATATTATTACTTCACATTTTACGCTCTAGATCACATATAGTCAATACTTTTAATGATTGTCTAATGCGTCCACGAACCGTTTATCTAGATTGGATGACGATGTCGGGAGCAGCGAGGGGCGGCAGGAGCTCCAGCCGCGGCAGAGGCAGAGGCAGAGGCAGAGCGGTTCTGCCGCCCGGAGAGCTCCGTAGGGAGCTTCAGAGGGCCGGTCTTGCACCCAGATCGGAGACCCCTTCGGATGCCTCCTTCCGTGTGGATTTTGCCACACCTCCAGGTATACTGCACGCATATCCATTTTCAATTTAATATTACAGATATTCATGCCTGTTTATGTCAAAATTACTTATATTGTCAATGTTTGATTGTCTAGTTGTTGGTCCTGCGTCCACATCTGGGACAGAGGCCACCCCCGCTCCTCCAGGTATGTTTATATATCATATAGTGTATGTATATTGATTTAGAATGCTATATCATAAATATACACATTCCTTTTGCTCTTACTTAGCAATTTTTATTATTGTCTAGCTGTAGGTGGTGACACCACCGCACCTGCGGGTATGTTTATATGTCCTATAGTGCATGCATATTGATTTAGAACGTTATATTATTGATCTACACATTCTTTTTGCAATTACTTATCAAATCTATTTTTAATTGTCTAGTTGTTGGTCCTGCGTCCATATCTGGGACAGAGGCCACCCCCGCTCCTCCAGGTATGTTTATATATCATATAGTGTATGTATATTGATTTAGAATGCTATATCATAAATATACACATTCCTTTTGCTCTTACTTAGCAATTTTTATTATTGTCTAGCTGTAGGTGGTGACACCACCGCACCTGCGGGTATGTTTATATGTCCTATAGTTCATGCATATTGATTTAGAACGTTATATTATTGATCTACACATTCTTTTTGCAATTACTTATAAAATCTATTTTTAATTGTCTAATTATAGGTGGTGCGTCCACACCTTCCACAGGGGCCACTCCTGCCGCTTCCGTACCCTCCGCATCGTCTGCAGGTTAGTATGAATAAATTTAAAATATTTATTTATTTTACATATGCTCTATAGAATAAATATGAACTTCATGGAGATTTAGCGTCGATGTTTATTTTATAGTTGGAGGGGATGCGTCCGGGTCCGGGACCCCGGTTGTTCCTCACCGGAGGAACTATCGTCCCGCTCGTGCTGCTGCTCGGGCCTAGGCTCGTGCGTTATTCACCGGAGGTATATATCACACTTGAATTTTTGTTTAACCTTGATTTCTTAATACAACTTTGTCTTATTATTGATTGTCTTGATATTTCGTGCAGACGCAGGGCCTCTCCATCCCCAGAGGGGGACTCGAGGCCCGAATCAGTCCCATAGGCTGAGGCCTAATAGAGCTAGGGGGGAGGCAGCATTCCCCCTATTTTTTACCCTTGACTATCGCTATACCGGTCCTCATGCCGAGAGGTTCGGCCGGTATTTGGGGGACGAGAGCCGGATCGTGAAGAACTATCCACTTCACGTTGAGTGGGGCGAGCAGCACCAGCGCTCATTCGCCCTCTTCTTTGAACAGGCTCGGGTATGTATTAATATATATTTTCATTTGATCTATCCAATATATTTATTATTAACACTTGCAATCTAATAACAATGTTTTTTTTTGTATTTTCAGTTGGATTACGATTTTCAGCCTGTAGCCGACCCTGATCACTCGGGGAGGGTGCTCGACCTTCATGCTCTGTACAATGGCCTGATGAAGAACATGCAGGCCAAGGTCCGATACAACAGGAATGAGCTGAAGGCCGACTGCTACTCCCTGTGGATAGCGACCCCCGAGGCAGAGAGAGCGGCCCTCCTATCTACTCCGGCGTTTGCGAGAGTCGACGTAGAGACATGGCCTCTATTGTGCGCTTATTTCGACTCCGAACGCAAACAAGTATGTATTTTAAATTTAATTCATTATTTATGATATAATTTATTTCTTTGTGTTTCTTAATTAGAAAACTAAATGTTAATGCGTTGTGCAGAAACAGGCCGCTCAGAATACGGAGAACAGGAAGTCAACGAAGAGGGGTCGCCCCACTTACACAGGTGGCTCGAGGAACATTACTCGAGCCATGGAGTTATCGGTAAATTAAGAGTTATTCTCTAATATTCTGCAATATTAAGAGTTATTCTCTAATATTTCTAATATTAAGAGTTACTTTCTAATATTGCAGACATCTCGGACCGTGGCGTCAGGTGGTACACCGAGCGTGCTGTCCGCATATCTTGCCGTCCACGGCACCTCGACAGATCCCGCCACGGGCGAGCTTCGATGTCCCGACGTCGCTACCCAGGAGTACTGCGTAAGTGTTAATATTTTTTCTACCCAAATTTGAAATTTTAGTTTTGGAAGGTTCAAGTTTAAATTTTATACTTATACTTTACTGCTTAATGTGGGTGTAGGAGCGGGTGGTTGAGCAGGCCCAGGCCTCGGGGATCGATTTTACCGGACAGAACGATCCGAGGCTGCTGACCCCAGTTCTGGACGCCGCACACGGAGGGCACCACGGAGGTTGGGAGAGAGGCCGGGGATTGGGCCCTAGCAGGGCCCATATGAGGTTGGACTCCACCCCGGCGGTTACTTCCTCCGTCTCCAGTGGCCGGCATGTCCATCAGGAACTGGATAGCTTGAGGGCCACCGTTCAGGAGTTGAAGGAGATGCTGGTATGTATACTACTTTATAGTAAAATATCATTTCATATTATATACATATCAACATATCCATAATTAGTACGTAGGTTGAGCTTATTTGGTTTTAGACTTAAGTCTGATTAATCATACATACATATGTAATTAAAATAAACAACGCTTTTCCAAACTAGATATCCAAACAGGGTTTCGAAATAACTTAATAATGAAACGAATTCGAATAATACACAGTTCTTACACGCTTCTTACACACGTTATGTCCAGACGCGACAGGGTAGATCGGCCGAGCCTCCACATGCATCTCCTTCGGCTGCGGCTCCGCAAGCCACTACATCGGCTGCGGTTCCGCAGACAGCTCCTGTAGCTCCACCGCCCACTCAGACTCCCGCAGCCGCGGCTCCGCAAGCGACTACCTCGACGGCGGCTGCGCAGACCACATCGCCAGCTCCACATGCCGCTCAGACTCCCTTATATGTAGCATTGGAGAGTGTATTTACCGAGGAGCAGGCACGCGTTATTCGAACGTTATTCGGAGGTGGAGCTGGACCGAACTAGGGTAGCTTTTTGGTTCTTATTTTTTGAAACATGTATTTATTTATATCACATTGTACTACATTTTGAAACGATATTGATATTGGTTTGTATTTATATCATATTCAGTTTTTGGGTTTCTTTTGTATATTATATATATGCGTGAGATGTGATTATGAATACTGCAATATATGATTTGTTTGATGTATATAGTATTGTGCACAGGGCGGCAAAAAATCTGGCAGCCCATTTTTAAAAAAAAAATACAGACAATATGTACCTACGGATTAAACCGCAGGTACATACCATAACCCTACGGGTATATCCGTAGGGGCAAACTATCAGGAAACCTGATATTTTCCCACCTGATATCAGTGCAGGGTGTTGGGGTTGTCCCTACGGATATGTCCGTAGGGGCCAGTGTTTATCCCCTACGAATTTATCCGTAGGGGAAAATATCAGGTTTCCTGATATTTTCCCACCTGATATCAGTCCAGGGTGTTGGGATAAGCCCCTACGGACTTAACCGTAGGAACTACTTTATATCTCCTACGGATATATCCGTAGGGATCTAAAAGGGACCTACGGGTATATCCGTAGGTATATACAATATATTCAAAAAAAAAATTACATATATGATTTTATTACCCCTACGGGGTACTCCGTAGGGGCTATAACACCTACTGATATATCCGTAGGGGCTTAAATTTGTCCGTAGGGGCACGTTCAGGGCCTCAACTTGCACCTGCGGCCTTTGCACCTACGGGGTCTTTTTTCGCCCCTACGTATATATCCGTAGGGGCAGTGGGTTGCCCCTACCGATAAATCCGTAGGGGCAACCCTTATTTGTAGTAGTGTACCGTTGACGCGCTTGTGGTTAAACCTACTGCCAGTGTACTGTCGAGTCTTTAGAGTCCCATACAGAAGGTTTCTCTAGTTCAGGCGAAACGATATGGAGGCCGTAAGTTTATAAGTGCAGAGTTCCGATTAATTGCGTGTATTAGTTGCGCGGAATTTAATCAGATGGTTTTTTAATACTAGCGGGCTTAGGGTTAAGCCGGTTCATTAAATCAGATATTGATTTAATACTAGTATTATTTTTAGTGGTATTATTCTATCTCTTAGGTATTCGTATTTTGATACGAATACGGGTATATATATACGGTAGAAAATATTTTGTATTTATACAAAATACATTCTAGAAGGGGACACCTCATAATGTGCATTTTTCTATTTATTGATAAATAGAAAATGAGGTGTAAGGGAGGCATGGCATGAAGCATGGTTTGGACATTTATTGTAATCACTGTTGAAGTATGGCTTGATTTTAAAGAAAAGAAATATACTTGATATTAACTTGAGGTAGCCATTCTTCATGGTTGATATAGTATTTTCTTGAGCTCATTCTTGAGTTGCCATCTTCTTTTGTTCCTTTGCCTTCTTCTCTTCACAAAACCCTACCATTCTCATGAGTTAAGAAACAAGGGTTTTGAGATAGAAAACTCACCACTAATCTTCTCCACTCATTCTTGACCAGCTAGATTAGCAAACTAGTGTTGGAGATAGTGCCCTCAGAGTTAATTATTGGATCACAGGCACGTGATTGCAATGATTAAGGAAGGACCTATACCGATCGAACAGTCTTACTCAAGATGATAGTATGCTATCTGGTTTATCTTTATCATCGTGTACTGTTTTAGGTGACCTTACAGGTCACTATTGCGCGTTGATAGAGCCCCTAGGATTCTTGCTTGATTGCCAGCAGTATGAGGGCGATCATATACGTGGGAGCTGGAGTCCATAATCACATCCTTAAACGGTCCCTAGTCATGGGAGTTTCGAGACAGGGCATCGATACTCCAGAGTAGACTAGTGTATACAGTCGAGACCCCGACGAGGGGCAGTGGCCGGTCTCACAAGCCACTGGTGTCAGTTGGTTCACCTAAGATGTATACAGGTGCTCATTGGGTTATGAGTACACCGGACAGGACTCGCCGGGAATATGCTAGTTGGTCTTATACCTGACGTCAGATAGCAGTTCCCTGGTGACATATGTACAGGTTAGTTCATCGACCTGAGATCGTCATTTATCTCGTGTGAGTTCCCACTGTACTTTGATTACTACCCTACCACGCTCAAAGGAGTTGTGCAAACAGGTTTTAGTTGGGTACAGTCCCGAGCCACATGGAAGCAGTGAGCGGATCTGCAGGGGTTCGTCTCTCCCGGTATTGGGGGTGAGGTCGCGCTGTGTCTAGGAGAGCCATTACACGAAGTCCTTGGCCAAGGCAGGAGATTTACTGGTAGGTATTCCAGTAGTATCTCAGGGTGTTCTGGGCTACACTCCGACACGACTTGTACCGCTTTTGGGGGTCTGACTTTTACCAACCCTCTAGGCCCGCCATGCGATGCTCATAGATGAACGGACCGGACTGTACGGATATTGTCACTGACAGGCTCAGTAGGGTGTCAGGATGAGTTCGCTCATCGACGTCCCTTTTGGTCAATACCTGGTAGCCCGTTACGTATAGGCTAATACCTCTGACATGCTAGTGGTTAAATCCACAACCAAAGTATTGACGAGTCTTTAGAGTCCCCCACAGACCGTTTTCTCAAGTTTCGGGCGAAACGCTGTAGAGGCCGTATGGAGATATGGCAGGGTTCGATCAGATACGTGCGGTATTGCACGGATCATGATCGGACGGATAATATTAGCGGGCTTTGGTTTAAGCCGGATCCTAGTATTGTACAGTGTAGATTTTGTCTCATTGCATTTGTATTCGGACAGAATAGAAATGCGGGTATGTATATACAGTAGCGGGGTTTTCCTGTAATTTATTACGGGATCAGTTTTTTGAAGTTGCCAGTTTGCTTTCCGTTTCGGCCAGTTTTCTTTTGTTCCTTCACGGCCGGATATTTGGTGGAGGAGGGCTTATTTGCAAGTATGCAAATAAGCATTTTGGAAGGTTGTCTTTGCATATTGTTGCTTCATGATGGTTGCACCATCATTTGACTTCTTCACTCATCATTGCTTGACTTTTGTGGTGTAATGATGGGTTTATGAGTGTTAGAATTTTGGAGTAATCATGGGAGTTGATTTGGATTGGATTGTGATCATCATCTCTTATGATAATCATTTTCCTCTTGCTTATATTAGTTGCTTTCCCACCCCTTGACCTTTTCTCCTCTCTCCATTCTCCTCTATAGGCCGGCCACATTATTGTGGAGGGTGGGTTTTTTTTTTCATTTTGGAATGGGAAAAATGTTCATCACATTTTTTCCTTTGTTTGCTACAAAATCATTCATCTCCATATAGTTCATTTCCTCCACCAAATGGCAACTTCTAATACCCCAATGAGACAATAGAGCACTACACTTATTCTACAGCAATCTTTGGGCACTTCGGCTCGCCAACTTCGTGCCCGAGTTGCCTCGGTCCAGAGGTGGGAGCCCGTATAAGAACCCAGCGAAGTGGTGCCCTTCCGGCGAGGAGGTGAAGACCGGAGATTCCGCGGGGAGATCGGAACGACGACGAGAAGACCGAAGGACACAGATCGCTCGGTATATCTCTCTACCCCTTCTCTAGTTAGCTAGGATTAGATTAATGGCCCGATCCGGGATTTTTGTGCACGGTGGTGCCGGTTCAAAAGTTAAAGTAAAGTTTCATATTCTACATTTTGGCCTCGTTCAGACGGCCGGGGCGCCGCCGTGCACTTACAATGGTATCAGAGCCACGCCATTAACCTAGTCTAGCTTGGTCTAACGTGTTTACATTTTCGATCGAACAAAAATTCCAAAAACCATAATTTCTATTGCATCAGTTTCTGTCGAATTTTTTTAGCTCAAATTTTTTTTCAGTACATTGCAGAAATCATTGCAGGAAATTATAAGAATTCTGTAAAAAATTGGTAAGGTGATACTGTAGACAGACCGCGGAACCGCGGCCAAACCCCCTTTCTGGCCGCGGTTCCGCCTCAGTACAGTGTCTTCACTGTACCAATTTTGTACAGAGCTCTTTAAATTTGGAATTGGGGTTATTGGTATATTCTGTTTTGGGCCCAGATTTTTTTTGAGTGCTACAGTAGTGCTTGGGGCCCACTTTGGTAAATTTGATCGATCGAAAATTTTAAACATGTTAGTTCACAGTATTTACATTATATCTGCGACCTTGAATGTCATTTGATCGGTAAATCCTGTCTAACTGCTATAGCCCTTTTAGACGGATTTGCGAACGTGACATTCACGTTGATGTTCTGTGTTGTGCTGTGATGTTGCGGATTGGTCGTGGGGGATAGCCTAGATGCAATGTTAGTACAGTTTCGTTTTATATGTACATTTGATATTGCGGGGCGAGCGTCCGACATGTGGACTGCCATCACTGCCTGTTTGTATATTATTCTTTTGGGGCACGACCGGGCTGAGGTCGATATACCCGTTGTATGTATATTTTACTTTCTGTACTAGGATTACCCCGCGGAGGGGTGCACGGATAGCCGGGTTCTAGAGGGCAACGGGCCCGCATCTCATGGAATTGAGACGGAGGAGGCTTTACTCTAGAATTGGCGGGCTATTCGCCGCACTCGTAGGGGGTACAGGTTGACCCAGGAGGGGTGCCCAAGTTGCCGGATTCTGTGAAGTGTTGGGTGGTCCATTCACGTTGCTGAAGGGGGCTCCCTCGCTTCAGGTTTTGGCTGGTAACTTCCCGCGCCCGTAGGGGTATAGGATTTCATTGCACAGGCTATCCACACGACCAGGGGAACGTCGGGTTTCAGTAGCGGCTCTATGAAACCCGGGGATCCCAGATATCTGTATTGTTCTGTGATGCTTATTACATGTCTGTGATGTTGCATTTTTTTACGCCTTGAGCGAATATTATATATTGATATATATACTAGTAGATGTTGTATATGTTTTGCATCCGCGCTAGTCCAGTCCCCGCTCCGTCGTTAGTTAAGTAACCTAACGGGTGATGACGGGACCCAGTGGCGAATGCGGATACGTACATCATTATTTTCGTTCTTTGTTGGTGTGATCAATTGATGGGACTGCATTGATTCGGATCAATGCAAGCTAAACAAACCTATTTTGATGTTGTTGGAACATTTTTCAAAAAGCTGTTATTGCAAGGACGTTCTCTTTTGTTTTGCACAGTGGTATTCGGTTATGAATATCCAGCACCTCAGTCGACGAGGCAAGGGCCGAGATCCCTTCACCGGGAGTGACCCCTTGGACAGAAGTTTACGTCAGGATAATAACTTCACTATAGCCGATTACTTTTGCTTTGCATCGTGGTATTCAGTTGGAATATCTTGCACCTCATTCTACGGGGAAAGAGCCGAGATCCCTTCACCGGGAGTGACCTCTTTAGAAAAGGTTTTCGTTACTATATTTTTATAAAGCTATCCGGCTCCTTCAACGATATCAAGTTCATTACGTTAAAGGTTTTCGCCAGAAACTATTCGTAGCCCTCTGTCGTTTCATATGGATAGTCAATAATATTCAAGCTGTGTTTGTTGGCCAAAGTCAAGGCACAGTGTTTGGTAGCTGTTGGGTATTCATATGCAGCATAGATAGATACGTTGGTTTAGGACAGTCGTACTGCCTTGTTGGCCAAAGTCAAGGGTAGGTACGGGTGAGTTCAAATCAACCTGGAGAATGACGGGTAGAACTTGACATGTGACTTATGATTTGTTGGCCAAAATCAAGGTCATAAGAGCATGGGGTAAAAATCCACATCGGGAGTTTCAAAAGAAACTGAAACTTGCCAGATATGCGCATACCTTCTGGAGTGTGATAACGTGAGCGGATTCCGTCACGTTATTATGCGATGATAGTTGGATCCCGATTCCCACTGATGAGTTGGTTTACTCCTCGGGTGATCCCGACTAATTCTTCTTTCAGGTTTGGAGGAGAATTTGACGGTACAGTGGGAGGTTTCCTGATTAGATAAAGTGATAACCATTCTGATCTAGGTTAGAGTGCACGCTGAGTGTTTGTTCTCTCTCTCTCTTTGGCAGCGACCATTGATCCGACCCTAAGACTTGACTCAGTGACCAAAATTAACCGAACCTTCTTAAACACTGGCTTTTGGATTGTCAGAGTTGCGTACCTCATTGCCACTCCTACTTTTACCCTTTTCTCCAGAACACCCCGTATTACTACGAACGTCCACTTCCATTGGATAAAACCATCGTATGGTTATATACGAACTCGAAAGAGTTTATTCGAGGATGGTTTCTGGTTCTGGAGAAAACGAATAGGACTATTCGGTTGTCTTTTCCTTTTACCTTCTCTCAGGTTGCGAGGACTCCTTGGTTTAGGAGATAGTACACCCGTTACGCCTATCGGATAGTCTTCTTCCAAACCATAGGCTGGTGCCGAACGGTAGGGAATGAAGAAAGCCGATTAGCCTAAGTGTGGTGTACAGAAGGTATTAAGTTAAGACAAATAAAGGGATTAGAAGGAGGGCAAAGTAAATTGCGACTGCTATTCACGACCAAACCAAGTATTTTATTACCACTCCCATTTCACCTTTGTATTTCTCCAGGACACTCCGTATCACTACGAAGATCCACAGTTTATTGGATATTCCATCATATGGTTATATACGAACTCGAAAGGAACTTGTTCCAGTTCGGAGATGGATTCTGGTTCAGGAGAAATATGAATAAGGTTTATTCAGGTGTCTTTTATCTTCACCTTCTCTCGCATTGCGAGTGTTCCTAGGATTAGGACAGTACACCCATTATGCTTATTGGATAGTCTTCTTCCAAACAATAGGCTGGTGCCGAACGGTAGGGAAGGAAGAAAACCATTTAGCCTAAAGGGGTGTACAGAAGGTAATGACTAAAGACAAATAAAGGGATTTGGAGAGATGACAAAGAAATATACGGTTACAGTTGTGAATCTGGATAATGGAAGAGGCATTACTAGGAATACCAGGATACCCCCACGAAACATTTCAATGTTTCAGTTTCACTGTGTACTGTTAAAAGAAAACTGATTTCCCAATTAGACACTTGCTCCAGGGTAAGTATTTACCAGGTATGATTCTCACATCTGTATGGTTTTACAGATGATGAGTGGGAGTAAGTTATTGGGAATTAGGTGATTATCCTCATTATATCAGAATTCGTTGTAATTGGTGATATTTGAGGAAATCGCCTAGGTTGTTTGCCGGACGGCGAATATTTTGTTTTGAATATCCGTTGTTATGCACCAATTTCAAATTGATATATCTGTACGTTCATTTTTATAAAGTGAGATATACCTTTTTGAAATTATGTCTATGACATTTACCTGTATCAGTTGATGGTTAGGTAAGGAGCATTAAACAGCGGTGTAATACTTCTTAACCATAACTACAGTTTTCAACATACGAAGCACAGGGTATGAGTTATCAGACTCAGAGGACTTATACAGAGGATTGTATATTGTCCAGTGTCCATTAGGATAGAGGGATTGGTCCTCGTACTATATTCTGTTTGTAAGTCCATGCTACCCTTCCCCGGTACTTACGGGGTTGCGGAAGTGATAAAAACTATTTTCAAGAGGGTGGTAACAAGGACTCAAATTACGGATCTTTGTTAAACAACTAACTAACAACCTAACTAGAGTTTTACCTACTCGGTTAGGGGGCTATACCTTTCTTGAACTCCTTCGTCTTCCACTCTTTCCAGTGTACGGATCGGCCTCACCTTGTCATCTACTTGCGCCGAAGATGGATCCACCTGAAAGCTTCTACCTTTGGCTTCTTCTTCGAACTTTGAAGAAACTAGAACACTTGGCTTGCTAGGCCTTGTGAACTAGAATGAGTAGAGGATTATTTTGGTGTCTTTTTATCTCTAAGGCAATGAGTCTCAACACATAAGAATGGTTTGCCTTGAGCTAGAGAGAGCAAGAGGAACAGGGAGAGCTTGAAAATGAGAGAGCTCAAGAGAGAGAAAGTAAATCCAAGAATGAGCAAGCCTTTTCTCAAGCTCTCTCTCATAATCCAAAAAGAATAATAATAATAATAATAATAATAATAATAATAATTGAGTATTATGTGATGGTTCATATCATATCAAGTGGCATTATCATTTCATGCACTCATTTTGCAAAGCACAACAAGCAAGCAAAAGTCTTTGCATGAAATGACAACCATTGTTATGATGATGGTCAACTAGTCCAACCTAGTCAACCGGTCAACTAAGTCAACAAGTCAACAAAGTCAACCCCTCAACAACCATATCACTATAATACTTAATTAATATTATTATTAATCATATTTCTTATTCTCATTAGGGTTTAACAAAAGTCAATAGTCAACAGTCAACAACCCTAATGAGAATCCTCTACCTCTGTCTCTCTGTCAACTGTGCATACACACCCGCATCCGCGTTCCGAGGAACACGGATACAAACGAGATAAAATTAATCCCAAAACGTACACTAGGATCTGGCTTAAATCAAAGCCCGCTAGTGTTAACTGTCCGGACACTGAACGTGCACAAGTGCACGGATGTGACCGAACCCTGTCGCAAAACTATGCGACCTGTCGCAAAACCATGCGACCTCTACTGTTTTGCCTAAAGGCGAATAGCTTTCTGTGTGGTGTAGGGTTCCTAGGCACACTAATGAGGTCTCACAACAGATCAAACATGCCCAATTCAAATTTTTTCATGTGCCTACAAACCCTAATACGGATCGTTAACTAGAAGTATAGGCGATGCAAGCAAGTAAACAATTTTATTGGTAAATGAAAGAGGCTACAACCTTTATAGATCCGGTCCTCCACCTCCTTGGCTCCGTGATGACGCCCCTCCGCTGTACCTATCGGAATCCGGACTCTGGCGAAGGTTTCGTCGGAGAAATGATCGGGCTAGGTCATCGACTTCGATGCCGAAGATGATCTACGTCGAGGCAACTCAAGATCAAACTCCAACTTCACCAAGTCATGAAACTTGTGAAGAAAACACCCTATACTACTTGGCAAGTGGTAGAGGATGAAGAAATAGGAAGTGGGTTCACTTTAGAATTGGATTTCTCACTCTTTTTCTCATGTTGCCATTGTTGGTAGCAAGCTTTTTCTTCATCTTGAAGAAGAAGAAGAAGAAGAAGAAGAAAAGAATATGATAGAATAAAAAGAATTAACTTAAAAAGAAAATCCCATTCATTCTTATCATAATAGCAACCATGGTTAAGTGTAGAGAATGAACCAAGGCCAGGTGAATGGTTAGGTTTAGGAAAAGAACAAGAATGGTCAAAGCTTCTTGAAGTTTCAACAAAACAAACAAAATAAGCAACCATATCTTTTCTTTTCCTAAAATAAAGAATAAATAAATAAACTAAATAATCAAGAGAAGATAATAAAACCATAACCATTCACTTAAACATGGTTTAAACTAAACATACACCCAAACTTGCATGTATCATCAAACATGATACAATCAAGTGCACAAAAATATATCATATATACAATGTGCACATCAAGTGAGAAAATCCATCTTAAGTGAACCAATACTAGTTAATGCAAGGTAATATATCAAATATATAATTATGCATTAAATCATTAAATCAACACTTGATTTAACGATCCGGTCATATCGCGTATGACCGACTAATATCCAATGTATCGACTTATCGAATCAATCCTCGATTCGATAACTAGGTTATATCGCATACAACCATTCGATACATTCATCGCGAGAATAGAATACAGTATCACATACACGCATTATTCTCGGTCCCGCACATATCTTATATGCGCTCCTATTTCGTTTCGCTTGAGCCAGGAAACCTCTGTGTAGGACTCTAAAGACTCGTCAATACGCCGACAGCAGGTGATGATCATATCAAACACCCACAAGCCGCAAGCGGTCTGCTAAACGTAATGGCCACCCGGGTATTGAGCGATCAGAAGATCGACGAGCAAGCCCGCTCACACTCCTGTGAATCCAACCAGTAACACTTACCGTACAGTCCGGTCTGTTCGTCTGATATGTCGCATATCTCGCCTAGGGGTGGTAAACGTCAGACCCCAGTAGCTTGATAAGTCATGCCGACGTGAGGTCCATAACAATCGTGAAACTACTGATAACTCTTACCAGTATATCACTGCAACCCTGGCCAGGGATTTCCTGTTATGGGTCGAGCATAGCGCAACATCAACCCCCAATACCGGGAGAGACGAATCCCCTCCTATCGCTCTTTGCCTTCATGTGAATCGGGACTGTACACAAAAACCACCTGTTTGCACGCCTCAGTAGAGCCGTGGTAGGGTGGAAATCAAAGCACAGTGGGAGACACACAAGACTCTATGACGATCTCGGGTCAACAGACTAAGCTGTACCAGTGTCACCAGAGAACTGCCATCTGACGTGAGGTATAATACCATCTGGGAGTTCTTGGCGAGTCCGTTCAGTGTACCCAGTCTCCACTGAGCACCCGCATACCATCTCTGATGTCAAACACCAATGGATATGGGATCATCCATCGCCCATCACATGGGTCGAGAAGATATACGCTAGTCTACTCTGGAATATCGATGCCCCGTCTCGATATTCCCACGACTAGGAACATTGAAGGATGTACTCATGGACTACCCAGGCCCTACTAGTATGATCTGCATCATAGTCCTGGAAGTCGAGTACACATCCTAAGGGCTTTATCAACATGTAACAGAGAGACTGAAAGTATACATGTTAAGATAAAGAGCAACCAGATAGCGTACTATCATGTCGAGCAAGAAAGTCCTACCTATATATGTCCCAGCATCCACTACTATATACATCCAATGTACAGTAATGGCCTCTAGGGCATACGTATAACTAACAATCTCCCACTTGCACTAGGGCCATCTGTAGCAGTGGCTGCAGTATCTAATACTCAACCATCCCTCAAAAGTCTCTCTTTGGGAAAAGGCCTTTGTGAGTGGATCCGCCGTGTTGTCTTCTGAGTCTACTCTCCTTTCCTCGATCACCCTGGAGACCAACTATCTCCATGATCAGGTGATGCTGCCTCAGAATATGTCTGGGTCACTGATGGGACCAGGGTTCCTGGGCCAAAGCCACACTTTCATTGTCATACAATGATAGGAACCTAGTTCATCTCATGAACCAATATACACCCAAACTGCCTCTTTGGTAGCATCTTTAATAGCGATGTTATCAGCCTTTATCGTCTAGTTTGCTACGGTATCTAGCTTGGAACTCTTCCAACATACCGTCCCTTTACTGAGGGTAAAGACAATGCCTGCGACTAACACTCAGTCGTCCTTATCACCCTGGAACCTTTCCAGTGGTTCTCCCCAGGATCAACTGATACTATCTCACTATAGTTAGTGAGAATCCTAACATCCATTTAGATCTATCTCATAGATCCAAATCCCAGGATTTAGGAGGTATCAATTTGATCCTGCATGGAGAATCTTTATGATAAGTGGAGATTGACCGATCGTAGTATAGGAAACTCTTTTCCTATCAAGAGTATGTTGTCTACGTACAATACGAGGATGACCACCTTACTCTCTACTACCTTTTTGTATATACAAGGTTCGTCTACCATTTTGATGAAGTCAAACACTTTGACTATCACATCAAAACAGACGTTCCAACTCTGCGATGCCTGCTTTATTCTGTAAAGCAACTTGCACACGTTTCCTCTGCTCCCACTGTTTACGAAGCCCTCTGGCAGTGTTCTTATAGACGTTCTCTTCTAAATCATTATTTAGAAAAGTAGTCATGGCACCCAACCACCAGATATCGTAGTCATGGTATGTAGCAATGATAAGTAGGATCTGGATGGACTTAAGCATAGTCCCTGGAAAAGGTTTCATCATTATCCATGTTTGGTTGATGATGAAAACCTTTAACAAGTCTAGCTTTGAAAGTCTCAACTTTTCCATCTACACCAAGTAATTTTCTCAAGATATACTTGCTCCTGATGGGGATTTAACCTTTCAGATATCGCAACCAAAGTCCATACTTTGTTGGTGTATATGGATTCCATCTCAGATCGCTAAGCATCCAGCCATTCTTACAGAGTCCCTACTCTCGATGACTTGCTCGAATCTAGTTGGGTCATCATCTCATGATGCAGTCCTCGCTCCCACTGTCATCGAGAAACCGAAGTATCTCTCAGGTAGGTGAGGAACCCTACCAGATCGGCGGAGAGGCTAAGGTTCGTCGGGGATTATTGAATCCTTTGGTTCTGTCAAATTATCAGCTGCAGTTTGTATAGCTGGAACCTTTCCAGTTCTACAGAACTGACCTTGCCTCGATCTTGTCCGGATTTTGCTTTTGACATAGGCCGGACAATCCCAAATCTTAACTTATTTAAGAGATAGTCTCTTCCCATACCATATCTTATATGGAGTGGTAGGCACTGATTTGATTCGAATCCAATTCAATAGGTATGCAACTTCTCAAGTGCACAACCCCTAAAAGGAAATATGTAACTCAGTAGTACTCATCATAGAGCATACCATATCTAATATGGTGCGGTTGCTCCGCCCCAAAACACCGTTGTGCTGTGGTATATTCAGAGGAGTAATACGGAGAGAGAATCTCATTCTCCTTTAGAACAATCCAGGAATTCTATGGACAAGTATTCTCCTCCCTGATCACATCAAAGGACATAATACTTATACCCGTATTGGTTCCCTACTTCTAGCTTATATTCTGTGAATATCTCAAAAGGTTCGGACTTGTGTTTCAACAGGAACATATGTCTGAATCTTGAGAGATCATCAAAGAACGTAATGAAGTATAAAGAACCGGTCCTGGCATGTGTAGACAGGAGACCTTACATACATCATCATGTATCAGTCCCAAGAGTTCACTAACTCTTTCTCTGTTTCCAATAAACAGAGCTATGGTCATCTTATCTTTGTGACATGACTGACAAGTTTCACAAGATGTAAATTCAAACTGATTTAAATATGCATCTAAAATATTACTTCAGCCAGTCGGGTCGCATTGATATGACCTAGTCTACAATGCCTCAAGAAGGAATCGTTCATTTCTGAACTCTTCCTCTTGTGTGTGTTCTGTATACTAGGAACTGTAGTTTGATTTAGAACATCAAGGGCTTTAGATAACGTGCCTGAACCGATCAACTTTTGATATAGGAAATGTTCAAAACATTATCCAACATACAAAATTTTATCATTACTTTACTTATAAAGAGACTGATATGATTTTGTATATCAGGTTCGGTATCTAATAACATTCGTTCAGAATCAATGTACTGGTAATACAGGGTGACAGTGACCAATAGACTTGGCTGCAACACTTGCCCCATTTTCTGTCTCATGAAACTTATCATCCGTTCTCAGTTCTCTGCCTTCATGTAGCCCTATGTAACAGATTAAATATCTGAGGTCCTGATCCGGTATCAAATACCCAGGATGCAGAGGATACTGAGAAACAGTTCTTTTTAATGAACACACCCGAAGGAGATGCATCTCATGCACTTTCTTCGTTTGGGCGGCATGGGAATCCTGGTATTCCCCTATTTCCTGCTCTGTCTTATAACAATTATAAGTTGGAGCGGGACCAACGTTCCCCAGCTCAGTACAACAAGCGGGTTCGGTCAATTCATCCATATTATTATCTTGATTAAGGCGTGATATAGTCGCTACCTGGAGAGAGAGAGAAGAAAACACTCTGCGTGCGCTCTTGCAAGATTAGATTGGTTATTTATTTTATCTAATCAGGATGACTCCCACTGTTTTTATCAAATCATCCTTCAAACCCTAAAAGGAAAGACTAGCCGGGATTAATTACACTCTACAAGTTCGCCAATCTTTCAGCCAGGCCAGTGTCGGTACTTTGAGGGAGGTTCCTCGTGCTTTCGCACGGACCTAATTACAGTAAACCTCGTTTTCCCAGAGGCGTAACCCCGTTGACACCTTTCTAGACACCTACTTGATCGGCTAATTGTAAAGTGCAAAACTCTCCCAGGAGTAACAATTACTCGCAGTGGGTATCGGGATCCAACTATCACATAGAAGGTATGCAATCTCATTGCAAATTTCAACACTTGAAACTCCCGATAAAGATTTTTACCCCTAGCGCTTATGACCTTAACTATGGTCAACAAATCATAAGCACTAGTCAAGTTCTACCCGCCATTTCATGATTAATTAGACCTACCTACATGACCCTTAACTAAGGTCAACAAAGTCACGCGACTGTCCTAACTAATCGCATCATATGCGGTGTAGGAAGACATCACTTAGCTACCGTACACTGTGCCTTAACTAAGGTCAACAAACACAGCACGAATACTAAGTACTCTACTTCCTAAAATGACGGAGGGTTGTGGATGGTTTTTATGAAAACCTTTAATGCTTTGAACTTGATCTCGTTGCGGAATCAAATGGTTTTTAAATGGAATGTTTTTTAGGCTTTTCTAGTTTTGCTAAAGGGGTCACTCCCGGTGAAGGGATCGTCGGCCCTTTCCTCGTCGAATGAGGTGCGGGATATATCATATATATCACTGTGCAAAGCAAAAACTATATAAGCAATCAAAAGACAAATCGAGTGTTGTAGCATCTGCCAGTTATTGCTAAAGGAGTCACCCCCGGTGAAAGGATCTCGGTCCTTTCCTTATCGAATAAGGTGTAGGATGTTCTACATGGAACACCGTGATGCAAAGCAAGAACTGTAGCTACCTGTTTTATTTTGAAATTCGATTCCACAACATCTTTTAGGTTTATTTTCTTTCATTAATCTCATTAATAAATATCCCATCATTTAAGTCCACCTAAACATCACAGATAAATATAACGTACGCTTATGCCATCCGCATTCGCCTCGATGTCCTGTCTGCACCATTAGGTTAGGTAACTAACGCCAGAGCGAGGCAGAGCTAGCGCGGGTGTAAAACATAAGCAACGTCTATATAATATATCATATATACTATATATAGTATCCATCTGAACATATCTCATGATCACATCACAGATAACGCAGCAGAAAATATCATATGAAATATTGGATATACTAGGACGTCCGTGTTTTTAACACGAGCCAGTATAAAACACGGATTCCACGGTCGTGATGAATAGCCAATCCCACACCCCTAGACCCCTATGAGAGCGGCAAGCAACCCTACCAATTCTAGGGTTAGGAGACCCGAACTTGACTCCTCAAGATGGTCTCCCACTGGACCCTAGAACCCGGTTACTTGTGCTCCCCTCCTTGGGTCTATCCTAATGCGGAAAAGTAAATAATATACAAATGGTGACAACATCCGCAACCTGGAAGTGCCCCAATAAAAGAATATTACATACAAGTTTTTACATGAATGAAAATGAAAAACACTCATCTCACATAAAAAACCCCCGGCTATTCAAACACGACGATCCAATATAACATATCCAGCAACACATAACATCACATGTCATCAACGTAAGTAAATATGCGCATCCCAATTGTCATTGACATATAGCAACGAAACCGGCGATATCACATATTACACTTACGGTCACAGAAAAGAAAGTGTAAAACTACAACAGTTGGAATCCGCAAACTCTTTAAACATCGCATGCCTAGCCAAATGAATTCCTTAGACATCGCATGCCTAACAATTATAAACTCCGCATTTTAGTCTCATTATCGTAAACTCTTTTCAATATCAAGTCGGGCAATTCAACAAGATTCCCGACATCCTGATCGAATGCTCGTCGCAAACTTTAGTAGGCGGCCGCACCCCTGACGCCGTCAACGAAGTGCACCAAGGCGGAACACCGCTACCGCGAGCACCCGAACGGATGCTTTCAGCGACGGGGTTCTCCTACAGTCACTTAGTCGGGGCTATGGGGTGAGGCTGTCTATTAAGTTTACCCGGCGAGTATTCGCGTACGCTACGTGATTGCGACGGACTTTTGATCACATCAAAATTCCTTGGCAACCGATCAAGTGAGACTAAACTGCTATGTTTATAACATTCATTCAGTTATCTCATAACTACTTGTGAATTCCAATTATTGTATGACATTCCAGATAATTAGAAAATGTTAAACTTTCCGATCGAACAATCGAACACCCAAGTTTTCCCGAAACAGCTCAACACATGAAATAAGTTTAAAAACATCCAGTTCATGCCTCAGTACCAACGGTCCAGCCGTAGAAGGGTCAAGCCAACGCCTCACATGTGGCACTCCGTACTGCCCCAAATCCTAAGGTTCAAAGGGCAGTTCAAGACGGTCACATAATCGAGTTAAGGTTTGTTGTCTTCTAGAGGGACCATCGCGTTACTTGCACTACTTAGAACGTCATTAAACTACGGAAAAGTCCAACAATTGGAAATTTCCCGGCAGGGGAAAAAATGGGTATTTACATCCGGTCGAACTTTATAACATATTCTAAAATTATCCGGAAAAACATATAGACAAAGTTTGATAATCCGATCGAATCTTCGATTCCCAATACAACCCCAGAACACTCAACTCTTGAGTCATAATAAAAATACCCAGAAAATATAGCTTTCAAATATAGGAATTACTGTGCAAATTTCAATGAAAGAGGAGACCGTACGGCCGCGGAACCGCCGCACAAGCAAGGCTCATGCCGCGGTTCCGCTGCGGTTTAATCGAATTAGCCCCTCGTTTTTTTACAGTAATTCAAATAAGACCCTGCTTATTTTTCTGCATATTTTTAATTTGAAAAATCTCACTGTTTTAAAAAATGTACAGAGAAGGGTTGAAATCTAGGGTTTCGGGTTCGATCGGGTTTGTAATTTCGTCTACGCATCGCCTAAGGCTCTAGCTAGGCTCTGATACCACTGTAGGGTTCCTAGACACACTAATAAGGTCTCACAACAGATCAAACATGCCCAATTCAATTTTTTCATGTGCCTACAAACCCTAATACGGATCGTTAACTAGAAGTATAGGCGATGCAAGCAAGTAAACAATTTTATTGCTAAAGGAAAGAGGCTACAACCTTTGTAGATCCGGTCCTCCACCTCCTTGGCTCCGTGATGACGCCCCTCCGCTGTACCTATCGGAATCCGGACTCTGGCGAAGGTTTCGTCGGAGAAATGATCGGGCTAGGTCGTCGACTTCGATGCCGAAGATGATCTACGTCGAGGCAACTCAAGATCAAACTCCAACTTCACCAAGTCATGAAACTTGTGAAGAAAACACCCTATACTACTTGGCAAGTGGTAGAGGATGAAGAAATAGGAAGTGGGTTCACTTTAGAATTGGATTTCTCACTCTTTTTCTCATGTTGCCATTGTTGGTAGCAAGCTTTTTCTTCATCTTGAAGAAGAAGAAGAAGAAGAAAAGAATATGATAGAATAAAAAGAATTAACTTAAAAAGAAAATCCCATTCATTCTTATCATAATAGCAACCATGGTTAAGTGTAGAGAATGAACCAAGGTTAGGTGAATGGTTAGGTTTAGGAAAAGAACAAGAATGGTCAAAGCTTCTTGCAGTTTCAACAAAACAAACAAAATAAGCAACCATATCTTTTCTTTTCCTAAAATAAAGAATAAATAAATAAACTAAATAATCAAGAGAAGATAATAAAACCCTAACCATTCACTTAAACATGGTTTAAACTAAACATACACGCAAACTTGCATGTATCATCAAACATGATACAATCAAGTGCACAAAAATATATCATATATACAATGTGCACATCAAGTGAGAAAATCCATCTTAAGTGAAACAATACTAGTTAATGCAAGGTAATATATCAAATATATAATTATGCATTAAATCATTAAATCAACACTTGATTTAACGATCCGGTCATATCGCGTATGACCGACTAATATCCAATGTATCGACTTATCGAATCAATCCTCGATTCGATAACTAGGTTATATCGCATACAACCATTCGATACATTCATCGCGAGAATAGAATACGGTATCACATACACGCATTATTCTCGGTCCCGTACATATCTCATATGCGCTCCTATTTCGTTTCGCTTGAGCCAGGAAACCTCTGTGTAGGACTCTAAAGACTCGTCAATACGCCGGCAGCAGGTGATGATCATATCAAACACCCACAAGCCGTAAGCGGTCTGCTAAACGTAACGGCCACCCGGGTATTGAGCGATCAGAAGATCGACGAGCAAGCCCGCTCACACTCTTGTGAATCCAACCAGTAACACTTACCGTACAGTCCGGTCTGTACGTCTGAAATGTCGCATATCTCGCCTAGGGGTGGTAAACGTCAGACCCTAGTAGCTTGATAAGTCATGCCTATGTGAGGTCCATAACAATCGTGAAACTACTGATAACTCTTACCAGTATATCACTGCAACCCTGGCCAGGGATATCCTGTTATGGCCAGTCGAGCATAGCGCAACATCAACCCCCAATACCGGGAGAGATGAATCCCCTCCTATCGCTCATTGCCTCCATGTGAATCGGGACTGTACCCATAAACCACCTGTTTGCACGACTCAGTAGAGCCGTGGTAGGGTGGAAATCAAAGCACAGTGGGAGCACACAAGACTCTATGACGATCTCGGGTCAACAGTGTTAGTTATATGTATGCCCTAGAGGCCATTACTATACATAGGATGTATATTGTAGTGGATGCTTAGACATATATAGGGAGGACTTTCTTGCTCGATATGATAGTATGCTATCTGGTTGATCTTTACCTTAACGTGTATACTGATTGTCTCTCTGTTACATGTTGGTAAAGCCCTTAGGATGTGTACTTGACTACCTGGACTATGATGCGGATCATACTAGTGGGGACATGGTAGTCCATAAGTACATCCTTCAAGGTCCCTAGTCGTGGGTATATCGAGACGGGGCATCGATATACCAGAGTAGACTAGCGTATACCTTCTCGACCCATACAGATGGGCGATGGATGTGTAAGTCCACGTTGCGACCCCCGGTTCTTACGGGGAGGTGGAAACGGTATAAAAATCAAATTTTTGGCGCATGGGGCAACATGGACTAACAAAGTCGGGACCTTTTCCTAAACTAAAACTAGCAAACATGCTAAAGAGAGTTAGCTACTCGGAAAGATGGTTATACCTAACTTGAACTCCTTCTTCTTCAAACTTTTGTAGAGGTTGATGGTGCTTTCCTCGTTGCCTTCTTCCGTCAAAGATGGATCCACTTGAGGGTTCAACCTTCGGGCTCTTTCTCGAACTTTGAGAGAACTAGAATCTTCGGCTTGCCAAACCTTTGATCCTAGAGTGAGTAGAGAGTGTCTAAGGGGTGTTTTTATCTCAAGGAGAGGGATTCTCAACTCATGAGAAGGATTCTCCTTGAACTAGAGGAGGAAGAAGAACAAGTGAGGAGAGAGAATGGTTATGATAGAATGAGCTTATTCTTTTCATTTTACAACCATATCACAAATGAAAAGAATTATCAATTAACAATAATAATAAAATGAAATAGTTGATGGATGGTTTGGAATGACCATTATCATTACATTCATTAAATGAATTTTGCTAGAATCAAAGAGCATCTTTGCAAAGTAATGATGATGGTCAAACATTCAACCATGGTCAACAAGTCAACCATGGTCAACAAGTCAACAAAATCCAACCATGACAAAATTTCATTTAATTAATATTATTAATTGATATATCATAATTCCATTAGGGTTTGGAAAAAGACGACTGTCAACTGTGCATACGCACCCGTTCCGAAACCCTAATGAAAATCCTCTTCCTCCGCCTCAATCAACTGTGCATACACACCCGCATTCTTGTTCCGAGGAACATGAATACCAAGAGATAAAATCAACCCCTAAACGTATACCAGTATCTGGCTCAAACCAGAGCCTACCAGTAATATCCGTCCGGACTCCAAACGTGCACAAGTGCGCGGATGAGAACGAACCCTGTCGCAAAGCCATGCGACCTTTACTCTGTTTTGCCCAGAGGCGAATACCCTATGTGTAGGACTCTAAAGACTCGACACTACGCTGGCAGTGGGTTTAACCACAGACCGCAAGCGGCACTAGCTGTGCGTAACGGTCCCCAGGTAGATGCCGACAAGAAGGCTGACGAGGTGAACCCCATCTGAACTCCTACTGAGTCTGAATGTGACAGTCTCCGTACAGTCCGGTCTGTTCGTCTAATACATCGCATGTCGGGCCTAGGGGGCGGTAAAACGTCAGTCCCCTAATAGCGGTACAAGTCGTGTCGGAGTGAAGCCCAAAACACCCTGAGATAACACTGGAAGCCTACCAGTATATCTCGCTTGCCCTGGCCAGGGACTACTCGTGTAATGGCTCTCCTAGACACAGCACGATGTCAACCCCCAATACCGGGAGAGACGAATCCTGTCTAACCGTCACTGCCTCCAAGTGCTTCGGGACTGCACCCAACCATTACCTGTTTGCACGACTCCTTTGAGCCGTGGTAGGGTAGTGATCAAAGTGCAGTGGGAACACACTCGAGGCGAAGTGCCAGTGTCAAGTCAGCGGACTAAGCTGTACTCATGTCACCTGGGAACTGATAACTGACGATAGGTATAATACCAACCTGTCAGTTCCCGACGAGTCCTGTCCAGTGTACTCGTAACCCAACGAGCACCCGTATACTATCTCCAGTACGACGTACTGATGGCTGTGGGACAGACCATCTCCCACACTGGGATGAGAAGCGCATACGCTAGTCTACTCCGGAGTATCGATGCCCTGTCTCGATAGTCCTGCGACTAGGGACCTGTATAAGGATGTGCTTATAGATTACCCAGCCCCCACTAGTGTGACTGCCATCACAACACTGGTAATCAAGCAAAGATCCTAAGGGCTCCACTAATGCGTATAGGTGATATACTAAAATAAACACATGTACACATTGAAGTAGAAACAAACCAAGTAGCATACTACTATATTGAGCAAGATTGTTTATACAAGGTGAATATCCCAAGCTTCCATTAAGTAATATACAAACTAGTATGATACAGTAATGGCCTCTAGGGCATATACACTAACAATCTCCCACTTGCACTAAGGCCATGTACTGGCGTATCGAAGACCTATCATCTCGATCAGCCGCTCGAACTGAGTCTGGGGCAGGGCCTTGGTGAATGGATCCGCAGTGTTTTCTTCTGAAGCAACCCTCCGAACCTCGATCTCCTTGCGATCCACGATCTCCCTGATCAGGTGATACCGCCTCAAGATGTGCCTGGATCTCTGATGGGACCTGGGTTCCTTCGCTAAAGCTATAGCCCCGTTGTTGTCGCAATACAGAGGTATTGGGTCAACAATGGACGGAACCACCTGAAGTTCTTTCAAGAACTTCCTCATCCAGACAGCTTCTTTTGCGGCATCAGATGCAGCGATGTATTCCGCTTCATAGTCGAGTCTGCAACGGTTTCCTGTTTGGAACTCTTCCAACACACCGCCCCTCCATTGAGGGTAAAGACAAAACCCGACATGGACTTGGAATCATCCTTGTCACTCTGGAAGCTGGAGTCAGCAAAGGCCTCGATCTGGAGGTCTTTTCCGCCATACACCAAGAACATCTCCTTAGTCCTTCTCAGGTACTTGAGAATGTTCTTTACCGCTATCCAGTGTTTCTCCCCAGGGTTTGACTGATACCGGCTTACCACACTCAGTGCATAAGCTACATCCGGTCTGGTACACAACATCGCATACATTATAGAGCCTACCGCAGAAGCGTAGGGTATAATAGACATGCGATCCCTCTCCATATCACTCTTGGGGGACATCTCTTTAGAGAGGGTGATCCCGTGACAAGCCGGTAGGTTACCGCGCTTGGAATCTTCCATACTGAACCTTTTCAGTATGGTGTCGATGTACCTGGACTGAGAAAGTCCTAATATCCTCTTGGATCTATCACGATAGATCCGGATTCCCAGGATGTATGAGGCATCACCCAGGTCTTTCATGGAGAACCTGTGTGACAAGAACCCCTTGACAGATTGTAGCATAGGAATGTCATTTCCTATTCAGAGAATGTCATCCACGTATAAAACGAGGAATACTACAGTTCTCACTACAAATCTACTATAGATGCATGGTTCATCTGGATTTTTGATAAAGCCAAATTCTTTGACCGTCTCATCAAAGCAGATGTTCCAACTCCGCGATGCCTGCTTTAGTCCATAGATGGACTTAAGCAACTTGCACACCTTTCCGCTGCTCCCACTCTGAATGAAACCCTCTGGCTGGTCCATATAGACACACTCCTCTAAATTTCCATTTAGAAAAGCGGTTTTTACGTCCATCTGCCAAATCTCATAATCGTGGAAGGCAGCAATGGCAAGAAGGATCCGAATGGATTTCAGCATAGCCACTGGAGAAAAGGTTTCGTCATAGTCCAAACCAGGTCTTTGACGGAAACCCTTTGCTACAAGTCTAGCTTTATAGGTCTCAACCTGTCCATCTACACCAATCTTCCTTTTGAAGATCCACTTGCATCCTACGGGTTTTACCCCGTCTGGAGCAATGTCCAACGTCCATACTTTGTTGGTGTACATGGACTCCATTTCGGTCCGCATTGCATCCAGCCATTTTACCGAGTCAACGCTCTGAACGGCCTGCTGGAAGCTAGTAGGCTCATCATAATATATGATGCAATCCTCTCTATCCCCGTCTATGAGAAACCCGTAGTATCTCTCGGGCGGATGAGACTGCCTACTACTCCTGCGGAGCGGCGTAGGAATGTCCTGTTCTTTTGAACCCTCTGGTTCCATTAAGCTTTCAGTAATAGTCTGTAGTTCTGGAATTTCTTCCAGTTCTACTGTGCTCCCACTTATCTGGTTTTCCAAAAACTCAGTTTCCAAGAAGTAGGCATGACGAGAAACAAGAACTTTTTGTTCCTCTTCACAGTAGAAGAAATATCCCTTGGAGTTCTTTGGATATCCCACGAACTTGCACTGTACTGAGCGTGCCTCGAGCTTGTCCGCATGCTGCTTCTTGACAAAAGCTGGACATCCCCATGTCTTAATGTGATTAAGATGGGGCCTCTTTCCACACCACATCTCATATGGTGTGGTGGGCACAGTTTTAGTAGGAACTCGGTTCAAAAGGTATGCAGCTGATTCTAGCGCATACCCCAAGAAAGATCGCGGTAACTCAGCATTACTCATCATGGACCGTACCATATCCAATAGGGTGCGGTTCCGTCTCTCCGATACACCGTTGTGTTGCGGAGTGTATGGAGGAGTAAGTTGAGAGAGAATTCCATTCTCTTTTAAGTAATTCAGGAACTCGGCACTTAAGTATTCTCCACCTCGATCCGATCTTAGAATCTTGATACTTTTGCCGGTTTGTTTTTCTACTTCATTCTTATATTCCTGGAATTTTTCAAAGGCTTCGGACTTATGTTTCATTAAGAAGACATAACCGTACCTTGAAAAATCATCCGTAAAAGTAATGAAGTAAGAATAACCGCTTCGCGCATGTGTAGACATTGGACCGCACACGTCACTGTGTACGAGTCCCAAGAGCTCGCTCGCTCTTACTCCGTGTCCAGTGAACGGAGTCTTTGTCATCTTTCCTTTGAGACAGGATTGACAAGTGGCATATGATTGATATTCGAACGGATCCAAATATCCTTCTGTATGTAACTTAGTCAACCTTCTCTCATTGATGTGACCCAGTCTACAATGCCATAAGAAAGTCTGATTGATATCTGGGGACTTTCTTTTGTGTGTATTCTGGACATTGAAAATCTGTGGTTGGTTTAATACGTATATACCATTGCTCAGTGTACCTGACCCAATCAGAACTTGATTAAGGTGAATGTTTACAACATTACTTACAAACGCAAATTCATAACCTTCTTTAGAAACCAAAGATACAGGAATGATATTACAAGTTGCATTGGGTACAAAAAAGCAATTACGCAAAACCAAAACATGTCCATCTGACATTCCCAGGTGATAGTCCCCCACGGCTTTAGCATCCATGCTAGCTCCGTTTGCAACTCTGAGGGTCATGTCACCTGCCTTCAAAACCCTACGGTTTCTCAACGCCTGCAAAGAATTACAGATATGAGATCCTGATCCGGTATCCAATACCCAGGAAGTAGAGTTTATAGAAAGACAGTTTTCAATAACATACACACCTGAAGCTGAAGCCGCAACCTGCTTCAGTTCCTGTGTCCTGGCCTTCCAAGCCCTGCAATCTTTCTTCCAGTGTCCACTCTTATGACAATAGAAGCATTCTTCTTTTCCCACAAGCTTCCCCGCAATCTTTGTTGCCTTTTCCTTTCCCTTCGTACCCACTTTACTAACACCGCCCCTTGGTTTGGCGAGGGCTTTCTTTCTCTTTCCCTTGGCTTTCGCCTTGGACCTAGAGGAAGAAGATCCTCCTACAAACAAAGCGGGTGTTTCCCTACCTCTCTGTAGGGTGCCCTCTGCGCTCCTCAGCATGTTGAGGAGTTCTGAAAGTTCAACTTCTTTTTCTTGTAAGTTGAAGTTCAGTATAAACTAGGCGTAAGTAGATGGAAGGGACTGGAGAATTAAATCCGTATAGAGTTCACTTTCCAACGTGGTCCCAAGTTCCGCGAGCTCCTCAATGTAGCCAATCATCTTAAGCACGTGGTCCGCTACCGATGATCCGACGGCCAACTTTGCCGAAAATAACTTCTTCGACACTTCGTATCTTGCGATACGAGACTGCTCTCCATACAGTTCTTTTGTATGAAGAAATATGGATTCCAGGTCCATATTCTCGTGCCTCCTCTGGTGTTCGTTGTCCATAGAGGCAAGCACGAGGCACTTGGCCTTCGCGCAATCAATCTCCCAAGTCTTACGGATTTCCTTATCCGCGACGCTGGAGGTGGGACCTGGGACGGGGGGAGCTTTGGTGGTAAGAAGATACCCCAGCTTGTCGTAAGTGATTGCCATTTTGACATTCCTGAGCCAATCTTTGTAGTTTGGACCTGTCAGTATGTTTTTATCTAGAAGTAACTTAAGTCCAGTCATTTCGATTTGGTCGCTGCAAGGGGGAGAGAAGAAACACTTTAGCATGATGCTCTTGCAAGTTTAGAGTGGTTTTTAATTTGTCTAAACAGGATGGCTCCCACTGTCTCTCGAATCCCTCCTCAAACCATAAAGGAAGAATTAGTCGGGATCAATCCCACCGCACAATACTTGCTTAACCGTTCAGCCAGGCCAGTGTTGGTACTTCGAGGGAGGTTTTCCAACGCTTTCGCGAAGTTCCTTAATTAAATAACCTCTTTTCCCTGGGGGCGTAGCCCCGCTAACACCTTTCTAGGCACCTACTAGGTTTATAGCATTGATCGTTTAGTGAGAAATTTCCCGAGGAGTAGCATATACTCACAGTAGGATCGGGATCCAAATATCATCGCGTGACGAAACTGAAGGAATCCTACCAGAATCACCACACTCCAAATGGTATGCAAATCTAGCAAGTTTCAGTACTTATGAAACTCCCGATGTGGATTTTTGCCCCATGCTCTTATGACCTTGACTTTGGCCAACAAATCATAAGTCACATGTCAAGTTCTTCCCGTCGTTCTCCAGGTTAATTTGAATGCACCCGTACCTACCCTTGACTTTGGCCAACAAGGTAGTACGACTGTTCCAAATCAACACATCTATCTATGCTGCACATGAATACCCAATAGCTACCAATCACTATGCCTTGAGTTTGGCCAACAAACACAGCTTGAATACTATTGACTATTCATGTGAAACGACGGAGGGCTACGAATGGTTTTGGCGAAACCGTGAACGTAGTGAACTTGATATAATCGATGGAACGAGATAGCTTTTAGAAGGAGTGGCTCAAGCTCCGCATTTAAAAGTTAGTTTTGAAAAGAACCGAGTGGGTTTTCGAAAGTGTTCCAACGACTTTAACTTGGTTTATTATCTTGCATTAGTTCTTTTAATGCGTGATATTCTTGCATTAGTTCTTTTAATGCGTCCCATCATTTAATCCTACCATTGCAGAAAACAACCAAAATATGACGTACGCTTATGCCATTCGCATTCGCCACGGGGCCGCGTCATCACCCGTTAGGTTACTTAACTAACGACAGAGCGGGGGCTGGGCTAGCGCGGCTGTAAAACATAAGCAACGCCTAAATAGTTATATATATAGCAATGATAGACATTACAGATCACAGATGAATACATTGGATATACTAGCAATCCGCAATCCGTTCGAGCCTGCAACGAAAAGCGGATTACACGATCGCGGTGAATAGCAAATACCCCACCCAAGACCCCTACGGGTGCGGCAAACTACCCGCCAAGTACCCGGTAGTTTGTGTACCCCTCCATGGGTCTATCCTAGGAGCAAAAACAGTAAAAAGAATTATACAATGACGGCTACAACCCCGACCCGGTTGTGCGGCCATACAAATAATATTATTACATCAATTTACATATTACAAATGAATGAAAGAAAAACAAAAGCTCATCTCACATCCACCCCGGCTATTCACCCGCGACAGTCCAACACATTCATATACACATTCCAATATCAAACACAGATCACAGAGATGTATAACCCCGACTAATCGACTTATAGCGATTAGCCGACGTTCAATACATACAAACATCACAGATATAACCAATATAGCCAAAGTGTAGCGAAGTTCGAAAAAAATACGGAATTATAGGCCCCCAAAAACAAATTTCTATTCTGGAAAATCTGGGCACATATAATATATTTTAAAAATCCCAAAACCCTACCAGAAGAACACTGCACAAAACACGATCACATGAAGAGCCCAAACGGCGGCGGATCCGCTGCGAAGAGAATAGCTGAGGCCGCGGATCCGCGGCGGTTTGAAGGATTCATGGGATCGTTTTTGGTGGGTGTTCTCACAAAACCCTGAGCCGATTTTAGGAGTAAAACTTTTTACTTTTAGAGCACAATAAATTTCAACAGAAACTTAGGGTTTTGGATTTCCGGTTTTTGTGATTTTTCCGTTTCGAACTTCCATACACTTCGCTACCAAGCTAGTTTAAGTTTAGTTAGGCTCTGATACCACTGTAAGTCCACGTTGCGACCCCCGGTTCTTACGGGGAGGCGGAAACGGTATAAAAATCAAATTTTTGGCGCATGGGGCAACATGGACTAACAAAGTCGGGATCTTTTCCTAAACTAAAACTAGCAAACAAGCTAAAGAGAGTTAGCTACTCGGAAAGATGGTTATACCTAACTTGAACTCCTTCTTCTTCAAACTTTTGTAGAGGTTGATGGTGCTTTCCTCGTTGCCTTCTTCCGTCAAAGATGGATCCACTTGAGGGTTCAACCTTCGGGCTCTTTCTCGAACTTTGAGAGAACTAGAATCTTCGGCTTGCCAAACCTTTGATCCTAGAGTGAGTAGAGAGTGTCTAAGGGGTGTTTTTATCTCAAGGAGAGGGATTCTCAACTCATGAGAAGGATTCTCCTTGAACTAGAGGAGGAAGAAGAACAAGTGAGGAGAGAGAATGGTTATGATCGAATGAGCTTATTCTTTTCATTTTACAACCATATCACAAATGAAAAGAATTATCAATTAACAATAATAATAAAATGAAATAGTTGATGGATGGTTTGGAATGACCATTATCATTACATTCATTAAATGAATTTTGCTAGAATCAAAGAGCATCTTTGCAAAGTAATGATGATGGTCAAACATTCAAGCATGGTCAACAAGTCAACCATGGTCAACAAGTCAAAAAAATCCAACCATGACACAATTTCATTTAATTAATATTATTAATTGATATATCATAATTCCATTAGGGTTTGGAAAAAGACGACTGTTAACTGTGCATACGCACCCGTTCCGAAACCCTAATGAAAATCCTCTTCCTCCGCCTCAATGAACTGTGCATACACACCCGCATTCTTGTTCCGAGGAACATGAATACCAAGAGATAAAATCAACCCCTAAACGTATACCAGTATCTGGCTCAAACCAGAGCCTACCAGTAATATCCGTCCGGACTCCAAACGTGCACAAGTGCGCGGATGAGAACGAACCCTGTCGCAAAGCCATGCGACCTCTACTCTGTTTTGCCCAGAGGCGAATACCCTCTGTGTGGGACTCTAAAGACTCGACACTACGCTGGCAGTGGGTTTAACCACAGACCGCAAGCGGCACTAGCTGTGCGTAACGGTCCCCAGGTAGATGCCGACAAGAAGGCTGACGAGGTGAACCCCATCTGAACTCCTACTGAGTCTGAATGTGACAGTCTCCGTACAGTCCGGTCTGTTCGTCTAATACATCGCATGTCGGGCCTAGGGGGCGGTAAAACGTCAGTCCCCTAATAGCGGTACAAGTCGTGTCGGAGTGAAGCCCAAAACACCCTGAGATAACACTGGAAGCCTACCAGTATATCTCGCTTGCCCTGGCCAGGGACTACTCGTGTAATGGCTCTCCTAGACACAGCACGATGTCAACCCCCAATACCGGGAGAGACGAATCCTGTCTAACCGTCACTGCCTCCAAGTGCTTCGGGACTGCACCCAACCATTACCTGTTTGCACGACTCCTTTGAGCCGTGGTAGGGTAGTGATCAAAGTGCAGTGGGAACACACTCGAGGCGAAGTGCCAGTGTCAAGTCAGCGGACTAAGCTGTACTCATGTCACCTGGGAACTGATAACTGACGATAGGTATAATACCAACCTGTCAGTTCCCGACGAGTCCTGTCCAGTGTACTCGTAACCCAACGAGCACCCGTATACTATCTCCAGTACAACGTACTGATGGCTGTGGGACAGACCATCTCCCATACTGGGATGAGAAGCACATACGCTAGTCTACTCCGGAGTATCGATGCCCTATCTCGATAGTCCTGCGACTAGGGACCTGTATAAGGATGTGCTTATAGATTACCCAGCCCCCACTAGTGTGACTGCCATCTCAACGCTGGTAATCAAGCAAAGATCCTAAGGTCTCCACTAATGCGTATAGGTGATATACTAAAATAAACATATGTACACATTGAAGTAGAAACAAACCAAGTAGCATACTACTATATTGAGCAAGATTGTTTATACAAGGTGAATATCCCAAGCTTCCATTAAGTAATATACAAACTAGTATGATACAGTAATGCCTCTAGGGCATATACACTAACAGGATGATCCCATATCCATTGGTGTTTGACATCAGAGATGATATACGGGTGCTCAGTGGAGACTGGGTACACTGGACGGACTCGCCGAGAACTCCCAGATGGTATTATACCTTACGTCAGATGGCAGTTCTCTGGTGACACTGGTACAGAGTAGTCTGTTGACCCGAGATCGTCATAGAGTCTTGTGTGGTTCCCACTGTACTTTGATTTCCACTTTACCACGTCCAAGAGGGCGTGCAAAACGGTGGTTTTTGGGTACAGTCCCGAATCACATGGAGGCAATGAGCGATAGGAGGGGATTCGTCTCTCCCGGTATAGGGAGTTGATGTTGCACTATGTTCGATTGGCTATAACCAGAAATCCCTGGCAAGGGTTGCTGAGATTTACTGGTAAGTGTTACCAGTAGTTTCTCGAATTGTTATAGACCTCATATCGACACGACTTATCGAGCTATTGGGGTCTGACGTTTACCACCCCTAGGCAAGGTATGCGACATATCAGACGATCAGATCGGACTGTACGGTAAGTGTTACTGGTTGGATTCACAGGAGTGTGAGCGGGCTTGCTCGTCGATCTTCTCATCTCTCAATACCCGGGTGGCCGTTACGTTTAGCAGACCGCTTGCGGCTTGTGAGTGTTTGATATGATCATCACCTGCTGCCGGCGTATTGACGAGTCTTTAGAGTCCTACACAGAGGTTTCCTGGCTCAAGCGAAACGAAATAGGAGCGCATATGAGATATGTGCGGGACCGAGAATAATGCGTGTATGTGATACCATATTCTATTCTCGCGATGAATGTATCGAATGGTTGTATGCGATATAACCTAGTTATCGAATCGAGGATTGATTCGAAAAGCCGATGCATTGGATATTAGTCGGTCATATGCGATATGACCGGATCGTTAAATCAAGTGTTGATTTAATGATTTAATGTATAATTATATATTTGATATATTACTTTGCATTAACTAGTATTGGTTCACTTTAAATGGATTTTCTCACTTGAAGTTCACAAGTTGTATATGTGATATACTTTTGTGCATTTGATTGTATCATGTTTGATGATACATGCTTACTTGAGTTTGTGTAAAGATTAAACCATGGTTAGGGTTTTATTTATTTACTTATTCATTTATTTATTTCTTTTTTTCATTTTGGCAAAAGAAAATGATAAAGAGAAAATGGTGGCTTTCTTTGTTTGATATTGAAGCTTCATGAAGCTTTGACTAAGTCACCATTTTGTCTCATGCTTAACCCTAACCATTCCACTTAACCCTAGTTCATTCTCTACACTTGACCATGGTTGGTTTATGATAAGTATTCTTTTTATTTTCTTTTTAAGAAATACTCATCATAGTATTCATCTTCATCTTCTTCTTCTTCTTCACATGAAGAAGCTTGCTACCAACAATGGCAAAGTGAGAAAAAGAGTGAGAAATCCAATTCTAAAGTGAACCCACTTCCTATTTCTTCATCCTCTACCTCTTGCCAAGTAGTATAGGGTGTTTTCTTCACAAGTTTTATGACTTGGTGAAGTGGGAGCTTGAACTTGTGATGCCTCGACGTAGATCATCTTCGGCATCGTAGTCGATGACCTAGCCCGCCCATTTCTCCGATGAAGCTGACGCTAGAGCCCGGGATTTGATTTGGACAGCAAGGGGACTTCATCATGGAGCTATGGAGGTGGAGAACCGGATCTACAAAGGTTGTATTTCCGTTCTTGTAGTTAAGTTGTTAACTAGTTTCATTTGTCGCCTAAAATTCTAGTTAACGATCCGTGTTAGGGTTTCTCGGCACCCGTAAAATTTGAAATTGGCATGGTTGATGCCTTGTGAGACCTCATTAGTGTGCCTAGGAACCCTACAGTGGTATCAGAGCCTAGCTAGAGCCTTAGGCGATGCGTAGACGGAGTTTGAAGTCCGATTAAACCGAAACCCTAACACAAATTTGCTCTTTGGGTTTTTTCCAGATTAAAAATATGCAGAAAATTCAGCAGGAAATTCTAAGAATTACGGTGCAAAAATTACCTAATGATCATTCTAAAGTGCGGCGGAACCGCGGCATTAGCGTGCTAATGCGGCTGTTCCGCGGCCATTTTGTCTCTTCTCCCATTGAATTTTGCACAGTAATTCCTATTTTGCAGTGTTGGTTTTCCTGGGATATTTTTTTTTTCTGAACTCAAGAGTTGAGTTTTCTGGGTTGTATTGGGGACTCGGTGTTTCGATCGGATTGTCTAATTTTGTCTATGTGTATTTCCGGATATTTTAAAATATGTTAAAAAGTTCGACCGGATATAAATACCCAACTTTTCCCCTGTCGGGAAATTTCCAAGTGTTGGATCTTTCCGTGGTTTAATAACGTTCTAAGTAGTGCAAGTAACGCGATGGTCCCTCTAGAAGACAACAAATCTTAACTCGATTATGTGACCGTCTTGAACTGCCCTTTGAACCTTCGGGTTTGGGGCAGTATGGCGTGCCACATGTGAGGCGTTGGCTTGACCCTTCTACGGCTGGACCGTTGGTACAGAGGCACGAAGTGAATGTCTTTGAACTTATTTCATGAGTTGAGCTGTTTCGGGAAAACTTGGGTGTTCGATTGTTCGATTGGAAAGTTTAACATTTTCTATCTTATTCGGAATGTGATACAATAATTGGAATTCACAAAAGTTATGAGATAACTGAATGAATGTTATAAATCTAGCAATTTAGTCTCACTTGATCGGTTGCTACGGAATTTTGATGCGATCAAAAGTCCGTTGCAATCACGTAGCGTACGCGGATACTCGCCGGGTAAACTTAATAGAAAGCTACATCCCTTAGCCCCGACCAAGTGACTGTAGGAGAACCTCGTCGCCGAAAGCATCCATCTGGGTGCTCGCGGCAGCGGTGTTCCGCCTTGGTGCACTTCGTCGACGGCATCGGGGGTGCGGCCGTCTACTGAAGTTTGCGACGAGCATTCGATCAGGATGTCGGGAATCTTGTTGAATTTCCCGACTTGATATTGAAAAGAGTTTTCGATTTTGAGACTAAAATGCAGGGTTTATAATTGTTAGGCATGCGATGTCTAAGTAATTCATTTGATTAGGCATGCGATGTCTAAAGAGGTTGCGGATTCCAACTGTTGTAGTTTTACACTTTCTTTTCTGTGACCGTAAGTGTAATATGTGATATCGCCGGTTTCGTTGCTATATGTCAACGACAATTGGGATGCGCATATTTACTTACGTTGATGACATGTGATGTTATGTGTTGCTGGATATGTTATATTGGATCGTCGTGTTTGAATAGCCGGGGGTTTTATGTGAGATGAGTGTTTTTCATTTTCATTCATGTAAAAACTTGTATGTAATATTCTTTCATTGGGGCACTTCCAGGTTGCAGAAGATATCACCTTTTGTATATTATTTACTTTTCAGCACTAGGATAGACCCAAGGAGGGGAGCACAAGTGACCGGGTTCTAGGGTCCAGTGGGAGACCAACTCGAGGAGTCGAGTCCGGGTCTCCTAACTCTAGAATTGGTAGGGTTGCTTGCCGCTCTCGTAGGGGTCTAGGGGTGTGGGTTTGGCTATTCATCACGACCGTGGAATCCGTGTTTCATACTGGCTCGTATTGGAAACACGGACGTCCTAGTATATCCAATATTTCATATGATTCTTCTGCTGCGATATTTGTGATGTGATCATGTGATGTTCTGTGATAGATACTGTATATAGTATATATGATATATTATATAGACGTTATTTATGTTTTACACCCGCGCTAGCCCTGCCCCGCTCTGCCGTTAGTTACCTAACCTAACGGTGCACGAGGGGACATCGAGGCGAATGCGGATGGCATAAGTGTACGTCGTATTTATCTGTGATGTTTAGGTATTTAAATGATGGGACTTCATTAATGAGATTAATGAAATAAAAGAAACCTAAAGATGTTGTGGAATCGAATTTCAAAATAAAACAGGTAGCTACAGTTCTTGCTTTGCACAGCGGTATATATGATATATCCTGCACCTTATTCGATGAGGAAAGGACCGAGATCCCTTCACCGGGAGTGACTCCTTTAGCAATAACTGGCAGATGCTACACACTCGGTTTGTCTTTTGATTGCTTTTAAGAGTTTTTTCTTTGCACAGTGATATATATGATATATCCCGCACCTCATTCGACGAGGAAAGGACCGACGATCCCTTCACCGGGAGTGACTCCTTTAGCAAAACTAGAAAAGCCTCAAAAACACTCCATTTTAAAATCATTTGATTCTACAACGATATCAAGTTCATTACGCAATAGGTTTTCAGAAAAACCTGTCGTAGCCTTCCGTCATTTCAGATAAGTCCTACTTAGTATTCGTGCTACGTTTGTTGACCTCCGTCAAGGCGTAGTGTGCGGTAGCTAACTAGTATTTATCTGCTTATGCATATGATGCAGATTGGATTAGGGTAGTCGTGCGTCCTTGTTGACCTCCGTCAAGGGTCGTGCGGGTGGGTTTAATTCGATCAAGAAATGACGGGTTGAACTTGACTAGTAGCCTATGGTTTGTTGACCTCCGTCAAGGTCATAGGACGCTAGGGGCAAAATATTATCGGGAATTTCAAGTGTTGAAATTTGCAATGAGATTGCATACCTTCTATGAGATAGTTGGATCCCGATACCCGCTGCGAGTAAGAGTTACTCCTGGGAGAGTTTTACACATTACAATTAGCCGATCAAGTAGGTGTCTAGAAAGGTGTTAACGAGGTTACGCCTCTGGGAAAACGAGGTATACATTAATTAGGTTCGTGCGAAAGCACGGGGGACCTCCCTCAAAGTACCGACACTGGCCTGGCTGAAAGATTGGCGAACTTGTAGTGTGTAATTAATCCCGGCTAGTCTTTCCTTTTAGGGTTTGAAGGAAGATTTGATAAAAAGCAGTGGGAGCCATCCTGATTAGATAAAATAATAACCAATCTATTCTTGCAAGAGCGCACGCTGAGTGTTTTCTTCTCTCTCTCTCTCTCTCTAGGTAGCGAGAATATCACTCCTTAATCAAGATAAAAATACGAATTATTGACCGAACCCGCTTGTTATTCTGAGCTGGGGAACGTTGGTCCCGCTCCAACTTATAATTGTTATAAGAAAGAGCAAGAAATTGGGGATTACCAGAATTCCCGTGCCGCCCAAACGAAGAAAGTGCATATGATGCATCTCCTTCGGGTGTGTTCATTATATAGAACTGTTTCTCAGTGTCCTTTACGTCCTGGGTATATGATACCAGATCAGGATCCCGCATATGTAATTTGTTACATGGGCTACAGATAGGTAAAGAACTGAGAATGGGTGATAAGTTTCATGAGGCAGAAAACGGGGCAAGTGTTGCAGCCAAGTCTGTTGGTCACTGTCACCCTGTATTACCAATACATTGATTCTGAACGAATGTTATTAGATACCGAACCTGATATATAAAATCATATCAATCTCTTTATTAATAAAGAAAGGATATAATTTTGTATTGTTGGATAATGTTTTGAACATTTCCTATATCAAAAGTTGATCGGTTCAGGCACGTTATCTAAAAGCATTGACGTTCTAAATCAAACTACAGTTCTTAGTATACGGAACACACACAAGAGGAAGAGTTCAGAAATGAATGGATCCTTCTTGAGGCATTATAGACTGGGTCATATCAATGTGACCCGACTAGCTGAAGTTACATAAAGATGCATATTTAAATTAGTTTGAATTTACATCTTGTGAAACTTGCCAGTCATGTCACAAAGATAAGATGACCATAGCTCTGTTTATTGGAAACAGAGAAAGAGTTATTAAAATCTTGGAACTGATACATGATGATGTATGTAAGGTCCCCTGTCTACACATGCCAAGACCGGTTCTTTGTACTTTGTTACATTCTCTGATAATCTCTCAAGATTCAGACATATGTTCCTGTTGAAACACAAGTCCGAACCTTTTGAGATATTCACAGAAAATGATTTAGAAGTAGAAAACCAAAACACGGGTAAAAGTATTATGTCCTTTGATAAGATCAAGGAGGAGAATACTTGAGCACGGAATTCTTGGACTATTCTAAAGGAGAATGAGATTCTCTCTCAACATTACTCCTCCGTATACACCATAGCACGATAGTATATCGGGGCGGAGCAATCGCACCCTATGTGATATGGTGTGCTCTATGATGAGTACTACTGAGTTTCCTATTTCCTTTGGGAGTTATGCACTTAAGAAGATGCATACCTATTGAATTAGGTTCGAATCAAATCACTGCCTACCACTTCATATGCGATATGGAAAGGGAAGAGCCCATATCTTAAGTTAGTTAAGATTTGGGGTTGTCCGGCCTATGTCTAAAAGCAAAATCCGGACAAGCTCGAGGCAAGGTCTGTTATATAGAACTGGAAATGTTCCAGCCATACAAACTGTAGCTGATACAACCAAAGGATTCAGTAGATACCAACGAACCTCAGCCTGTCCGCCGATCTAGTAGGGTTCCTCACCCACCTGAGAGTTACTTCGGTTTCTCTATGACAGTGGGAGCGAGGATTGCATCATGAGATGATGACCCAACTAGTTTCGAGCTGGCCATCAGGATTAAGACTCTGTAAGAATGGCTGGATGCTTAGTGATCTGAGATGGAATCCATCTACACCAACAAAGTATGGACTTTGGTTGCTATATCTGAAGGGTTAAATCCCCATCAGGAGCAAGTATATCTTGAGAAGATTACCTGGTGTACATGGAAAAGTTGAGACTTTCAAAGCTAGACTTGTTAAAGGTTTGCATCATTGACCAGGTATGGATTGTGTTGAAACCTTTTCTAAGTATCTATGCTTAAGTCCATCCAGATCCTACTTGCCACGGCTACATACCATGACTACGATATCTGGTGGTTGGGTGTCATGACTGCTTTTCTAAATGATATTTTAGAAGAGAGCGTCTATAAGTACACAGCTAGAGGGCCTCGTAGACAGTGGGAGCAGCGGAAACGTGTGCAAGATGCTTTATAGGATAAAGCAGGCATCGCGGAGTTGGAATATCTGTTTTGATGAATTAGTCAAAGAGTTTAACATCATCAAAATGGTAGATGAACCTTGTATAAACAAAAAGGTAGTAGGGAGTATGGTGGCGATCCTCGTAGAGTACGTGGATGACATACTCTTGATAGGGAAGGAGTTTCCTATGCTACGCTCGATCAATCTCCGCTTATCACAATGATTCTCCATAAAGGATCAAAGTGATACCTCCTAAATCATGGGTTTGGATCTATGAGATAGATCTAATTGGATGTTAGGATTCTCACTAGTTGTAGTGAGATGGTATCGATCGATCCTGGGGAAAATCACTGGAAGGGTTCCAGGGTGATAAAGACGACTGAATGTCAGTCGCAGGCATTGTCTTTACCCTCAGTAAAGGGACGGTATGTTGGAAGAGTTCCAAGCTAGATACCGTGGCATACTAGACGATAAAGGCAGGATACATCGCTACTTAAGATGCTACCAAAGAGGTTGTTTGGGTGTATATTGGTTCATGAGATGAACTAGGTTCCAACCATTGTGTGACAATGGAAGTGAGGCTTTGGCCCGGAAACCCCGGTCCCATCAGTGACCCAGACATAATCTAAGGCAGTATCACCTGATCATGGAGATGGTTGATCTCCAGGGTGATCAAGGTTAGGAGAGTAGACTCAGAGGACAACACGGCGGATCCACTCACAAAGGCCTTTTCCCAGAGAGAGACTTTTATGGGATGGTTGAGTATGAGATACTACAACCACTGCTATCAGATGGCTCTAGTGCAAGTGGGAGATTGTTAGTTATATGTATGCCCTAGAGGCCATTACTATACATAGGATGTATATTGTAGTGGATGCTTGGACATATATAGGGAGGACTTTCTTGCTCGACCTGATAGTATGCTATCTGGTTGATCTTTACTTTAACGTGTATACTGATTGTCTCTCTGTTACATGTTGGTAAAGCCCTTAGGATGTGTACTTGACTACCTGGACTATGATGCGGATCATGCTAGTGGGGACATGGTAGTCCATAAGTACATCCTTCAAGGTCCCTAGTCATGAGTATATCGAGACGGGGCATCGATATACCAGAGTAGACTAGCGTATACCTTCTCGACCCATACAGATGGGCGATGGATGATCTCATATCCATTGGTGTTTGACATCAGAGATGATATACGGGTGCTCAGTGGAGACTGGGTACACTGGACGGACTCGCCGAGAACTCCCAGATGGTATTATACCTTACGTCAGATGGCAGTTCTCTGGTGACACTGGTACATAGTAGTCTGTTGACCCGAGATCGTCATAGAGTCTTGTGTGGTTCCCACTGTGCTTTGATTTCCACCTTACCACGTCCAAGAGGGCATGCAAAATGGTGGTTTTTGGGTACAGTCCCGAATCACATGGAGGCAATGAGCGATAGGAAGGGATTCGTCTCTCCCGGTATAGGAAGTTGATGTTGCGCTATGTTCGATTGGCTATAACCAGAAATCCCTGGCCAGAGTTGCTGAGATTTACTGGTAAGTGTTACCAGTAGTTTCTCGAATTGTTATAGACCTCATATCGATACGACTTATCGAGCTATTGGGGTCTGACGTTTACCACCCCTAGGCAAGGTATGAGACATATCAGACGATCAGACCGGACTGTACGGTAAGTGTTACTGGTTGGATTCACAAGAGTGTGAGCGGGCTTGCTCGTCGATCTTCTCATCGCTCAATACCCGGGTGGCCGTTACGTTTAGTAGACCACTTGCGGCTTGTGGGTGTTTAATATGATCATCACCTGCTGCCGGCGTATTGACGAGTCTTTAGAGTCCTACACAGAGGTTTCCTGGCTCAAGCGAAACGAAATAGGAGCGCATATGAGATATGTGCGGGACCGAGAATAATGCGTGTATGTGATACCGTATTCTATTCTCGCGATGAATGTATCGAATGGTTGTATGCGGCGAAACGAAATAGGAGCGCATATGAGATATGTGCGGGACCGAGAATAATGCGTGTATGTGATACCGTATTCTATTCTCGCGATGAATGTATCGAATGGTTGTATGCGATATAACCTAGTTATCGAATCGAGGATTGATTCGATAAGCCGATGCATTGGATATTAGTCGGTCATATGCGATATGACCGGATCGTTAAATCAAGTGTTGATTTAATGATTTAATGTATAATTATATATTTGATATATTACTTTGCATTAACTAGTATTGGTTCACTTTAAATGGATTTTCTCACTTGAAGTTCACAAGTTGTATATGTGATATACTTTTGTGCACTTGATTGTATCATGTTTGATGATACATGCTTACTTGAGTTTGTGTAAAGATTAAACCATGGTTATATGAGTGGTTAGGGTTTTGTTTATTTACTTATTCATTTATTTATTTCTTTTGTTCATTTTGGCAAAAGAAAATGATAAAGAGAAAATGGTGGCTTTCTTTGTTTGATATTGAAGCTTCATGAAGCTTTGACTAAGTCACCATTTTGTCTCATGCTTAACCCTAACCATTCCACTTAACCCTAGTTCATTCTCTACACTTGACCATGGTTGGTTTATGATAAGTATTCTTTTTATTTTCTTTTTGAGAAATACTCATCATAATATTCATCTTCATCATCTTCTTCTTCTTCACATGAAGAAGCTTGCTACCAACAATGGCAAAGTGAGAAAAAGAGTGAGAAATCCAATTCTAAAGTGAACCCACTTCCTATTTCTTCATCCTCTACCTCTTGCCAAGTAGTATAGGGTGTTTTCTTCACAAGTTTTATGACTTGGTGAAGTGGGAGCTTGAACTTGTGATGCCTCGACGTAGATCATCTTCGGCATCGTAGTCGATGACCTAGCCCGTCCATTTCTCCGATGAAGCCGACGCTAGAGCCCGGGATTTGATTTGGACAGCAAGGGGACTTCATCATGGAGCTATGGAGGTGGAGAACCGGATCTACAAAGGTTGTATTTCCGTTCTTGTAGTTAAGTTGTTAACTAGTTTCATTTGTCGCCTAAAATTCTAGTTAACGATCCGTGTTAGGGTTTCTCGGCACCCGTAAAATTTGAAATTGGCATGGTTGATGCCTTGTGAGACCTCATTAGTGTGCCTAGGAACCCTACAAACAGACTAAGCTGTACCAGTGTCACCAGAGAACTGCCATCTGACGTGAGGTATAATACCATCTGGGAGTTCTCGGCGAGTCCGTTCAGTGTACCCAGTCTCCACCGAGCACCCGCATACCATCTCTGATGTCAAACACCAATGGATATGGGATCATCCATCGCCCATCACATGGGTCGAGAAGATATATGCTAGTCTACTCTGGAATATCGATGCCCCGTCTCGATATTCCCATGACTAGGAACATTGAAGGATGTACTCATGGACTACCCAGGCCCCACTAGTATGATCTGCATCATAGTCCTGGAAGTCGAGTACACATCCTAAGGGCTTTATCAACATGTAACAGAGAGACTGAAAGTATACATGTTAAGATAAAGAGCAACTAGATAGCGTACTATCATGTCGAGCAAGAAAGTCCTACCTATATATGTCCCATCATCAACTACTATATACATCCAATGTACAGTAATGGCCTATAGGGCATACATATAACTAACATGTAGGACTCTAAAGACTCGACACTACGCTGGCAGTGGGTTTAACCACAGACCGCAAGCGGCACTAGCTGTGCGTAACGGTCCCCAGGTAGATGCCGACAAGAAGACTGACAAGGTGAAACCCATCTGAACTCCTACTGAGCCTGAATGTGACAATTTCCGTACAGTCCGGTCTGTTCGTCTGATACATTGCATGGCGGGCCTACGGGGCGGTAAACGTCAGTCCCCTAATAGCGGTACAAGTCGTGTCGGAGTGAAGCCCAGAACACCCTGAGATAGCACTGGAAACCTACCAGTATATCTCGCTTGCCCTGGCCAGGGACTACTCGTGTAATGGCTCTTCTAGACACAGCGCGATGTCAACCCCCAATACCGGGAGAGACGAATCCTGTTTAACCGTCACTGCCTCTAAGTGCTTCGGGACTGCACCCAAAAACTACCTGTTTGCACGACTCCTTTGAGCCGTGGTAGGGTAGTAATCAAAGTACAGTGGGAACACACTCGAGGCGAAGTGACAGTATCAAGTCAGCTGACCAAGCTGTACTCATGTCACCTGGGAACTGATAACTGACGATAGGTATAGTACCAACCAACAGTTCCCGACGAGTCCTGTCCAGTGTACTCGTAACCTAACGAGCACCCGCATACTATCTCAAGTACGACGTACTGACGGCTGTGGGACAGACCGTCTCCCACACTGGGATGAGAAGCGCATATGCTAGTCTACTCTGGAGTATCGATGCCCTGTCTCGATAGTCCTACGACTAGGGACCTTCATAAAGATGTGCTTATAGATTACCCAGCCCCCACGAGTGTGACTGCCATCACAACACTGGTAATCAAGCAAAGATCCTAAGGGCTCCACTAATGTGTATAGGTGATATACTAAAATAAACACATGTACACATTAAATTAGAAACAAACCAAGTAGCATACTACTATATTGAGCAAGATTGTCTATACAAGGTGAATATCCCAAGCTTCCATTAAGTAATATACAAACTAGTATGATACAGTAATGGCCTCTATGGCATATACACTAACAATCTCCTACAAGCACTAAGGCCATGTACTGGCGTATCGAAGACCTATCATCTCGATCAGCCGCTCGAACTGAGTCTGGGGTAAGGCCTTTGTGAGTGGATCAGCAGTGTTATCTTCCGTAGAAACTCTCCGAACCTCGATCTCCTGGCGACCCACGATCTCCCTGATCAGGTGATACCGCCTCAAGATGTGTCTGGATTTCTGATGGGACCTGGGTTCCTTTGCTAAAGCTATAGCCCCGTTGTTGTCGCAATACAGCGGTATTGGATCAACAATGGACGGAACCACCTGAAGTTCCGTTAAGAACTTCCTTATCCAGACTGCTTCTTTTGCGGCATCTGCAGCAGCGATATATTCCGCTTCCATCGTCGAGTCAGCAACGGTTTCCTGTTTGGAACTCTTCCAACACACCGCCCCTCCATTGAGGGTAAAGACATAACCCGACATGGACTTGGAATCATCCTTGTCACTCTGGAAGCTGGAGTTAGCAAAGGCCTCGATCTGGAGGTCTTTTCCGCCATACACCAAGAACATCTCCTTAGTCCTTCTCAGGTACTTGAGAATGTTCTTTACCGCTATCCAGTGCTTCTCCCCTGGGTTCGACTGATACCGGCTTACAACGCTCAATGCGTATGCTACATCTGGTCTGGTACACAACATCGCATACATAATAGAGCCTACCGCAGATGCGTAGGGTATTGATGACATGCGATCCCTTTCCAAATCAGTCTTGGGAGACATCTCTTTGGAGAGAGTGATTCCGTGACAAGTTGGCAGATTACCGCGCTTGGAATCTTCCATGCTGAATCGTTTCATTATGGTGTCGATGTACCTTGACTGTGAAAGTCCCAACATCCTTTTAGATCTATCACGATAGATCTGGATCCCCAGAATGTATGAGGCATCACCCAAGTCTTCCATGGAGAACCTGTGTGACAAGAACCCTTTGACAGATTGTAGCATAGGAATGTCATTTCCTATTAAGAGAATGTCATCCACGTATAAAACGAGGAATACTACAGTTCTCGCTTCAAATCTACTATAGATGCATGGTTCATCTGGATTTTTGATAAAGCCAAATTCTTTGACCGTTTCATCAAAACAGATGTTCCAACTCCGTGATGCCTCCTTTAGTCCGTAGATGGACATAAGCAACTTGCACACCTTTCCGCTGCTCCCACTCTGAATGAAACCCTCTGGCTGGTCCATATAAACACACTCCTCTAAATTTCCATTTAGAAAAGCGGTTTTTACGTCCATCTGCCAAATCTCATAATCGTGGAAGGCAGTAATGGCAAGAAGGATCCGAATGGATTTCAGCATAGCTACTGGAGAAAAGGTCTCGTCATAGTCCAAACCAGGTCTTTGACGAAAACCCTTTGTAACCAGTCTAGCTTTATAGGTCTCAACCTGTCCATCTACACCAATCTTCCTTTTGAAGATCCACTTGCATCCTACGGGTTTTACCCCATCTGGAGCAACGTCCAACGTCCATACTTTGTTGGTGTACATGGACTCCATTTCGGTCCGCCTTGCATCCAGCCATTTTACCGAGTCAACGCTCTGAATGGCCTGTTGGAAGCTAGTCGGCTCATCATAATCAATGATGCAATCCTCTCTATCCCCGACTATGAGAAAACCGTAGTATCTCTCGAGCGGATGAGACTGCCTACTACTTCTGCGGAGCGGCGTAGGAATGTCATTTTCTTTTGAACCCTCTGGTTCTACTAAGCTTTCAGTAATAGCTCATGGTTCTGGAATTTCTTCCAGTTCTATTGCGCTCCCACTTATCTGATTCTCTAAAAACTGAGTTTCCAAGAAGTGGGCATGCCGAGAAACAAAAACCTTTTGTTCCTCTTCGCAATAGAAGAAATATCCCTTGGAGTTCTTTGGATATCCCACAAACTTGCACTGTACTGAGCGTGCCTCGAGCTTGTCCGCATGCTGCTTTTTGACAAAACTTGGACTTCCCCATGTCTTAATGTGATTAAGATAGGGTCTCTTCCCACACCACATCTGATATGGTATGGTAGGCACAGTCTTAGTCGGAACTCGGTTCAAAAGGTGTGCAGCTGATTCTAGTGCATATCCCCAGAATGATCGCGGTAACTCAGCGTTACTCATCATGGATCGTACCATATCCAATAGGGTTCGGTTCCGTCTCTCCGATACACCGTTATGTTGCGGAGTGTATGGAGGAGTAAGCTGAGAGAGAATTCCATTCTCTTTTAAGTAGTCCAGGAACTCGGCACTCAAGTATTCACCACCTCGATCAGATCTTAGTGTCTTGATACTTTTGCCTGTTTGTTTTTCTACTTCATTCTTATATTCCTGGAATTTTCCAAAGGATTCGGATTTATGTTTCATTAAGAAGACATAACCGTACCTTGAAAAGTCATCTGTAAAAGTAATGAAGTAAGAATAACCGCTTCGCGCATGTGTAGACATTGGACCGCACACGTCGCTGTGTACGAGTCCCAAGAGCTCGCTCGCTCTTACTCCGTGTCCAGTGAACGGAGTCTTTGTCATCTTTCCTTTGAGACAGGATTGACAAGTGGCATACGATTGATATTCGAATGGATCCAAATATCCTTCTGTATGTAACTTCGTTAACCTTCTCTTATTGATGTGACCCAGTCTACAATGCCATAAGAAACTCTGATTTATTTCCGGAGACTTTCTTTTGTGTGTATTCTGGACATTGAAAATCTGTGGTTGGTTTAATACGTATATACCATTGCTTAATGTACCTGACCCATTCAGAACTTGATTAAGGTGAATGTTTACAACATTACTTACAAACGCAAATTCATAACCTTCTTTAGAAATCAAAGATACAGAAATGATATTACAAGTTGCGTTGGGTACAAAAAAGCAATTACGTAAAACCAAAACATGTCCATCTGACATTCCCAGGTGATAGTCCCCCACGGCCCTAGCATCCATGCTAGCTCCGTTTGCAACTTTGAGGGTCATGTTACCTGCCTTCAAAAACCTACGGTTTCTCAACGCCTGCAAAGAATTACAGATATGAGATCCTGATCCGGTATCCAATACCCAGGAAGTAGAGTTTATTGATAGACAGTTTTCAATAACATACACACCTGAAGCTGAAGCCGCAACTTGCTTCAGATCCTGTGTTCTGGCTTTCCAAGCCCTGCAATCTTTCTTCCAGTGCCAACTCTTATGACAGTAAAAGCACTCTTCCTTCCCCACAAGTTTTCCCGCTATCTTTGTTGCTTTTGCCTTTCCCTTCGTATCCACTTTACTAACACCGCCCCTTGGTTTGGCGGGGGTTTTCTTCTTCTTTCCCCTGGCTTTCGCCTTGGACCTAGAAGAGGAAGATCCTCCTACAAACAAAGTGGATGTTTCCCTACTTTTCTGTAGGGTGCCCTCTGCACTCCTCAGCATGTTGAGGAGCTCTGAAAGTTCAACTTCCTTTTCTTGCAAGTTGAAGTTCAGGATAAACTGGGCGTAAGTGGAAGGAAGGGACTGGAGAATCAAGTCCGTATATAGCTCGTTCTCTAACGTGGTCCCAAGGTCCGCGAGCTCCTCTATGAAGCCAATCATCTTAAGCACGTGTTCCGCTACCGATGATCTGACGGCCAACCTTGCCGAAAACAGCTTCTTCGACACTTCGTATCTTGCGATACGAGATTGCTCTCCATACAGTTCTTTTGTATGGAGAAATATGGATTCGAGGTCCATATTCTCGTGCGTCCTCTGATGTTCGTTGTCCATAGAGGCAAGCACGGGGCACTTGGCCTTCGCGCAATCGATTTCCCAGGTCTTACGGATTTCCCTATCCGCGACGCTGGTTTTGGGACCTGGGACAGGGGGAGCTTTGGTGGTAAGGAGATACCCCAACTTGTCATAAGTGATTGCCATTTTGACATTCCTGAGCCAATCTTTGTAGTTTGGCCCTGTCAGAATATTTTTATCTAGTAGTAACTTAAGTCCGGTCATGATGTTTGGTCGCTGCAATTAGGAGAGAGAGAAGAAACACTTTAGCATGATGCTCTTGCAAGTTTAGAGTGGTTTTTAATTTGTCTAAACAGGATGGCTCCCACTGTCTCTCGAATCCCTTCTCAAACCAAAAAGGAAGAATTAGTCAGGATCAATCTCACCGTACAATTCTTGCTTAACCGTTCGGCTAGGCTGGTGTCGGTACTTCGAGGGAGGTTTTCTAACGCTTTCGCGAAGTTCCTTAATTAAATAACCTCTTTTCCCTGGGGGCGTAGCCCCGCTAACACCTTTCTAGACACCTACTTGGTTTATAGCATTGATCGTTAAGTGAGAAATTTCCCGAAGAGTAGCATATACTCACAGTAGGATCCGGATCCAAATATCATTGCATGACAAAACTGAAGGAATCCTACCAGAATCATCACACTCCAAATGGTATGCAGCGCTAGCAAGTTTCAGTTCTTTTGAAACTCCCGATGTGGATTTTTGCCCCATGCTCTTATGACCTTGACTTTGGCCAAAATATCATAAGTCACATGTCAAGTTCTACCCGTCATTCTCCAGGTTAATTTGAGCCCACCCGCACATACCCTTGACTTTGGCCAAAATGGTAGAACGACTGCCCCAAACCAACACATCTATCTATGCTGCACATGAATACCCAATAGCTACCAATCACTATGCCTTGACTTTGGCCAACATACATAGCTTGAATACTATTGACTATTCATGTGAAACGACGGAGGGCTACGAATGGTTTTGGCGAAACCGTGAACGTAGTGAACTTGATATAATCGATGGAACGAGATAGCTTTTAAAAGGAGTGGCTTAAGCTCCGTGTTTAAAAGTTATTTTTGAAAAGAAACCGAGTGGTTTTGAAAGTGTTCCAACGACTTTTACTTGGTTTATTTTTCTTGCATTAGTTCTTTTAATGCGTCCCATCATTTAATCCTACCATTGCAGAAAACAACCAAAATATGACGTACGCTTATGCCATTCGCATTCGCCATGGGGCCCCATCATTACCCGTTAGGTTACTTAACTAATGACAGAGCGGGGGCTGGGCTAGCGCGGCTGCAAAACATAAGCAACGCCTAAATAATATCATATATAGATATATTGCAATGATAGCTATTTCAGATCACAGATGAACACATTGGATATACTAGGAATCCGCAATTCGTACGAGCCTGTAATGAAAAGCGGATTACACGGTCGCGATGAATAGTCAATACCCCACCCTAGACCCCTACGGGTGCGGCAAACTACCCGCCAAATATCCGAAGCGAAGCAACCTCCCTCAACTCGTGAGTAGGCCACTCGGCACTTCGAGATACCCGGTAGTTTGTGCACCCCACCTTGGGTCTATCCTAGGAGCAAAAACAGTAAAAAGAAATTATACAATGACGGCTACAACCCCGACCCGGTTGTGCGGCCAAAAATAATATTACATCAATTTACATATTACATGAATTGAAAGATAAAAGGAAAAACTTTCATCTCACAACCCCCGGCTATTCATCCGCGACAATCCAAAGAATTCATATAAACATACCATCAACATTACAGATCATAGATATGTATAACCCCCACTAATCGACGTATAGCGATTAGCGGACGTTCAATACATATATCACATCACAGATATATACCCGTCAACTTAAGTTTTTAGAAGTTCGATCAAAATACGGATTTTTAAGCCTAAAAAAAAAATTTTGCTTTCTGGAAAATCTGGGCATAAAAATCATATTGTAAAAATCCCAAAATACCCCACTGAACAAACTGTGAGAAAAATCGCCCACGGCCGAGTCAACTCGGCCGCGGATCCGCGGCGGGAGCAAGCTCCCGCCGCGGTTCCGCGGTGCGTTGATCGGTTCAGTGGACCATGTTTCTACAGTTGCTTCTAAAAACCCTGAGCCAAATTTTCAGATAAGATTTATCATTTTTTGAACAGAAAAAAAATTCGGCAGAAAGTAGGCATTTCGGGCGTATTTCGCGACTTTTTCTCCGATCGAATTTCTAGTTACTTTGCTAATATGTTAGATAGTGCTTAACTAGGCTCTGATACCACTGTAAGTCCATGCTACCCTTTCCCAGTAGTTACGGGGTTGCGGAAGTGATAAAAACGATTTTCAAGAGGGTGGTAACATGGACTCAAAATACGGATCTTTGTTAAACAACTAACTAACAACCTAACTAGAGTTTTACCTACTCGGTTAGGGGGCTATACCTATCTTGAACTCCTTCGTCTTCCACTCTTTCCGGTGTACGGATCGGCCTCACCTCGTCGTCTCCTTGCGCCGAAGATGGATCCACCTGAAAGCTTCTACCTTTGGCTTCTTCTTCGAACTTTAAAGAAACTAGAACACTTGGCTTGCTAGGCCTTGTGAACTAGAATGAGTAGAGAATTATTTTGGTGTCCTTTTATCTCTAAGGCAATGAGTCTCAACACATGAGAATGGTTTGCCTTGAGCTAGAGAGAGCAAGGGGAAGAGGGAGAGCTTGAGAATGAGAGAGCTCAAGAGAGAGAAAGTAAATCCAAGAATGAGCAAGCCTTTTCTCAACCTCTCTCTCATAATCCAAAAAGAATAATAATAATAATAATAATTGAGTATTATGTGATGGTTCATATCATATCAAGTGGCATTATCATTTCATGCACTCATTTTGCAAAGCACAACAAGCAAGCAAAAGTCTTTGCATGAAATGACAACCATTGTTATGTTGATGGTCAACTAGTCCAACCTAGTCAACCGGTCAACCAAGTCAACAAGTCAACAAAGTCAACCCCTCAACAACCATGTCACTATAATACTTAATTAATATTATTATTAATCATATTTCTTATTCTCATTAGGGTTTAGCAAAAGTCAATAGTCAACAGTCAACAACCTTAATGAGAATCCTCTGCCTCTGTCTCTCTGTCAACTGTGCATACACACCCGCATCCGTGTTCCGAGGAACACGAATACAAACGAGATAAAACTAATCCCAAAACGTACACTAGGATCTGGTTTAAACCAAAGCCCGCTAGTGTTAACTGTCCGGACACTGAACGTGCACAAGTGCACGGATGTGACCGAACCCTGTCGCAAAACCATGCGACCTGTCGCAAAACCTTGCGACCTCTACTCTTTTTCCTAAAGGCGAATAGCTTTCTGTATGGGACTCTAAAGACTCGACACTACGCTGGCAGTGGGTTTAACCACAGACCGCAAGAGGCACTAGCTGTGCGTAACGGTCCCCAGGTAGATGCCGACAAGAAGACTGACGAGGTGAAACCCATCTGAACTCCTACTGAGCCTGAATGTGACAATCTCCGTACAGTCCGGTCTGTTCGTCTGATACATCGCATGGTGGGCCTAGGGGACGGTAAACGTCAGTCCCCTAATAGCGGTACAAGTCGTGTCGGAGTGAAGCCCAGAACACCCTGAGATAGCACTGGAAACCTACCAGTATATTTCGCTTGGCCTGGCCAGGGACTACTCGTGTAATGGCTCTCCTAGACACAGCGCGATGTCAACCCCCAATACCGGGAGAGACGAATCCTGTCTAACCGTCACTGCCTCCAAGTGCTTCGGGACTGCACCCAAAAACTACCTGTTTGCACGACCTTTGAGCCGTGGTAGGGTAGTAATCAAAGTACAGTGGGAACACACTCGAGACGAAGTGACAGTGTCAAGTCAGCGGACTAAGCTGTACTCATGTCACCTGGGAACTGATAACTGATGATAGGTATAGTACCAACCAACAGTTCCCGACGAGTCCTGTCCAGTGTACTCGTAACTTAACGAGCACCCGCATACTATCTCAAGTACGACGTACTGACGGCTGTGGGATAGACCGTCTCCCACACTGGGATGAGAAGCGCATACGCTAGTCTACTCCGGAGTATCGATGCCCTGTCTCGATAGTCCGACGACTAGGGACCTGCATAAAGATGTGCTTATAGATTACCCAGCCCCATAAGTGTGACTGCCATCACAACGCTGGTAATCAAGCAAAGATCATAAGGGCTCCACTAATGTGTATAGGTGATATACTAAATAAACACATGTACACATTAAAGTAGAAACAAACCAAGTAGCATACTACTATATTGAGCAAGATTGTCTATACAAGGTGAATATCCCAAGCTTCCATTAAGTAATATACAAACTAGTATGATACAGTAATGGCCTCTACGGCATATACACTAACACTGTTTACTTATGACTTCTCTAGTTCTTAGACAAGTATTTCATAGAAATACAATGTCCAAGTTTTGAGAAGTTATAGGTATAAGAGTAAAGTAGAGAACCAGATATTGCAAGTATCGGGATTCTTCAAGGTGATCGAAGATGTAAATACTTGTGTATGGTATTCATTTGATAGTAATGATTAAGAGAACTTGCTTCTCTTTCAGGTTACTCATAATTGGAAGCACTCCTAAGTTGAGTAACGCTGATCGGCCTCTCTCCATTTAGTTGACATGCACTGGAGACAGCTGCATGATTTGAATATGGTTCAATTAAATTAGTGCCTCTGTTTCTATATTGGATATAGAACGGTTCATATTTTAACGATGTTAAGGTACGGGGAGTTGTCTGGCATATGCTTAAAACCAGACTCTGGATAACTCAAGGCACGTTTCTGTAGTGGCTGTTTGTGGGTTGACCCAGGCTATGACGAAGGTTGACTTTCTACCATCTGGAAGATCAATAGTGATATTGTTCTTGACTCGCCACAGTTTTAATAAAAAATCGATTTTTTCAGAAAACAGTAGTGGGAGTATGGTAGAACTGGAAGTGATTCCAGAACCGCAAATGATTACTGAAAATTTGATAAGAACCTAAAGATTCAATCTGGATCGACATTCCATTGGCCACTCCGCAGACATGGTGGGTAACCTCAGGCACCCGAGAGGTACTCCGGTATGCTCAAGGACGGTGACAGGGAGGTTCTTGTTTACCTAGAATTTCCATTGCTGTTGTTCCAGACTGTGAGACTCGGCAGGAGGATGAGTATAGCGTCTTTCTAAACTAGCTTTAGAAGTGTACGTGTATATGATTCTGCCAGAGGGTTGTCGTAGTCAGTGGGAGCAGCGGAAGCATTGGTGGACAGGTGGCTTATGTCTATTTATAGACTGAAGCAGATATAGCGGAGATAGATCATCTATTTCTGATGCGATAGTCATAGGTTTGACATCATCAGAATAGGGGATGGATCAGTTAAGAAGGTAGTAGGGTGTGATGTCGTAGTATTTGGATGATATACACAAAGTAGGAGGTGAAATTCCTATACTACGGTCGGTTATACTTTGGTTGTCACACAGTGGTTTCTCCATATGGGACTTGGATATAATATCAAGACATTCTGGCTACTGGATCTATGGTTTTAGATCTGGATTTAGGTAGTTTCCCAATCAGGGTACTTAGACAGCATTCTGAAGGTGTTTTAGAATGGACGACTCCATGCACGGTAGTGTACCTGCAGGTGGTGGAGTCACCCTCTTTGAAGGTGTCTTACAGACTAAAGGGAGAGGGATGCGCACGATTGGCAGATCACTTGCTTAAGCAATTGAGTCAATCATGAGATGTCAAGTACCACACCAGATGATGTTTTTGCGGTAGATGCAATAAGTTGATATTGATCCAATCCTGGAGAAACATTAGGAAGCAGTTTTAGAACATAAGTGGATGTTCTAGGGCGATGATAACGTCAGCCTCATTCAGGAGACAGTTATCATTCCAGGCTTCCAAGGTGGCCTGGATGACAGAGTGACTGTCAGAGTTATAGTTTTCCCTCTGACGAGGGGCAGTATTTTAGACAGGTGTTCCAGGTGGATACTGAGGGAGGCATTACGCAGGATACTGATTAAGTTCAGTCGTCGATACAGTCTAAGAAGTTTGGATTTGGAGTTCATTTATGAGCTAGGTCCCATCAGATATCTAGACACATTCTAAGACAGGTATTGCTCTTTTTGGGAGATGGCTTTCTCCGCGAACTTGAGATATAGAGAGACATAGAAAGAAACATCAAAGCGGATCCACTCACTGAGGCTATTCCTCGAACGCAATAGTTTCGCAAACGGGTTTTGTGAGACTGACTAGTAGAGGAGTTGGGTGTTCGGTATCACACGGGCTGTGAGTATGCGACATCGTAATAATTAGCCTTGAGTGCAAGTGGGAGATTGTTGGAGATAGTGCCATCAGAGTCAATTATTGGATCACAGGCACGTGATTGCAATGATTGAGGGAGGACCTATACAGATAGAACAGTCTTACTCAAGATGATAGTATGCTATCTGGTTTATCTTTATCATCGTGTACTGCTTTAGGTGACCTACAGGTCACTATTGCGCTTTGATAAAGTCCCTAGGATTCTTGCTTGACTGCCAGCAGTATGAGGGCGATCATATACGTGGGAGGTGGAGTCTATAAGCACATCCTTAAACGGTCCCTAGTCGTGGGAGTTTCGAGACAGGGCATCGATACTCCAGAGTAGACTAGTGTATACAGTCGAGACCTCGACGAAGGGTAGTGGCCGGTCTCACAAGCCACTGGTGTCAGTTGGTTCACCTAAGATGTATACAGGTGCTCATTGGGATATGAGCACACCGGACAGGACTCACCGGGAACATGCTAGTTGGTCTTATACCTGACGTCAGATAGCAGTTCCCTGGTGACATGTGTACAGGTTAGTTCATCGACCTGAGATCGTCATTTGTCTCGTGTGAGTTCCCACTGTACTTTGATTACTACCCTACCACGCTCAAAGGAGTTGTACAAACAAGTTTTAGTTGGGTACAGTCCCGAGCCACATGGAGGTAGTGAGCGGATCTGCAGGGGTTCGTCTTTCCCGGTATTGGGGGTGAGGTCGCGCTGTGTCTAGGAGAGCCATTACACGAAGTCCTTGGCCAAGGCAGAAGATTTACTGGTAGGTATTCCAGTAGTATCTCAGGGTGTTCTGGGCTACACTCCGACACGACTTGTACCGCTTTTGGGGGTCTGACTTTTACCAACCCCCTAGGCCCGCCATGCGATGCTCATAGACGAACGGACCGGACTGTACGGATATTGTCACTGACAGGCTCAGTAGGGTGTCAGGATGAGTTCGCTCATCGACGTCCCTTTTGGTCAATACCTGGTAACCCGTTACGTATAGGCTAATACCTCTGACGTGCTAGTGGTTAAATCCACAACCAAAGTATTGACGAGTCTTTAGAGTCCCCCACAGACCGTTTTCTCAAGTTTTGGGCGAAACGCTGTAGAGGCCGTATGGAGATATGGCAGGGTTCGATCAGATACGTGCGGTATTGCACGGATCATGATCGGACGGATAATATTAGCGGGCTTTGGTTTAAGCCAGATCCTAGTATTGTACAGAGTAGATTTTGTCTCATTGCATTTGTATTCGGACAGAATACAAATACGGGTATGTATATACAGTAGCGGGGTTTTCCTGTAATTTATTACGGGATCAGTTTTTTGAAGTTGCCAGTTTGCTTTCCGTTTCGGCCAGTTTTCTTTTGTTCCTTCACGGCCGGATATTTGGTGGAGGAGGGCTTATTTGCAAGTATGCAAATAAGCATTTTGGAGGGTTGTCTTTGCATATTGTTGCTTCATGATGGTTGCACCATCATTTGACTTCTTCACTCATCATTGCTTGACTTTTGTGGTGTAATGATGGGTTTATGAGTGTTGGACTTTTGGAGTAATCATGGGAGTTGATTTGGATTGGATTGTGATCATCATCTCTTATGATAATCATTTTCCTCTTGCTTGTATTAGTTCCTTTCCCACCCCTTGACCTTTTCTCCTCTTTCCATTCTCCTCTATAGGCCGGCCACATTATTGTGGAGGGTGGTTTTTTTTTTTTCATTTTGGAATGGGAAAAATGTTCATCACATTTTTTCCTTTGCTTGCTACAAAATCATTCATCTCTATATAGTTCATTTCCTCCACCAAATGGCAACTTCTAATACCCCAATGAGACAGTAGAGCACTACACTTATTCTACAGCAATCCTTGGGCACGTCAGCTCGCTAACTTCGTGCCCGAGTTGCCTCGGTCCAGAGGTGGGAGCCCGTAAAAGAACCCGACGATGTGGTGCCCTTCCGGCGAGGAGGTGAAGACCGGAGATTCCGCGGGGAGATCGGGACGACGACGAGAAGACCGAAGGACACGGATCGCTCGGTATATCTCTCTACCCCTTCTCTAGTTAGCTAGGATTAGATTAATGGCCCGATCCGGGATTTTTGTGCGCTGTGGTGCCGGTTCAAAAGTTAAAGTAAAGTTTCATATTCCGCATTTTGGCCTCGTTCAGACGGCCGGGGCGCCGCCGTGCACTTACAAGTAGCTCGTTAAGTTACTTTTATTTGAAAGTTTAAGCTTGAACCTAAGACCTTCGGGTGGATCATCTAGGATCCAGGAGACCAGTAACTAAACTACACCGAAGACCCCAAAAGGAGCTCAAGAAGAAGATTCAAGACCCGAAGGACACAAATCGATAGGTATAACATTCTAACGAGATAGAATAATTACCTATGTAGTCTTACTGGTTAGGGTTTTGTGGTAGATCTTGGGTTAAAAGTCTTGATTTCATGATCCCAAAATTGATTTTGTGAAATTCCGCTTCTCTATAAACCTTGTAGAGTATGCAAACTTGACTTACACAAGAGGCGTTGGATACAAGGTACAAGGAACAATTGGTAGCTAAAGGCTATTCGCAGGTTCGGAGAGTTGACTTTAATAAGGTATTTTCCCTAGTTGTTAAACATACCTCCATACATGTCTTGCTCGGTTTGGTAGCTATGCAAGATTTGGAGCTTGAGCAGCTCGATGTGAAGATGACATTCTTGCATGGTGATCTGGTAGAGAAGATCTACATGTAACAGCCCGAAGGTTTTGAAGTTGAAGGGAAAGAAGAACATGATTGTTTGCTAGAGAAGTCACTTTACGGTTTGAAGCAGTCACATAGACGGTTGTATAATAAGTTCAAATCCTTCCTGAAAGAGATAGGTTTATGAGAAGTATTGGCGACAGTTGTGTATATTCAAAGAAGCTCGCCGATATTTCTTTCATATATTTGCTACTTTATGTTGTTGATATGTTGATAGCAGCAAGATATATAGTTGATATTAAGATTTTGAAGGAATGGTTGAAACAAAAATTTGAGACCAAAGATTTGGAAGCGGCCAAGAAAATACTTGGTATGGAGATCAGGTGCGATCGCAAAGGAGGAAATCTATACTTGTCTCAACAACGATATGTTAAGAAAGTTTTGGAGTGTGGCAGAAGTTAAATTTATAAGTACTCAGTTAGCAGCTCAGTTCAAAATTTCAGCTCGTCCATCACTACAGACATAAGATGAGATTAGATATATGTTAAATATTTCATATGCGAGTGGGATGAGTAGCGTTATGTATGCCATGGTTTGTATACGACCCAACATTTCACACGCCGTTAGTGTTGTTAGTTGCTATATGGCATCTCCTGGCAAAATCCATTGGCAGACGGTGAAATGGATATTACGATACCTATGAGGTACGTCTGACATGGGGTTGGTGTTTGGAAGGAATGACGACAATTTAGTTGGATTCAGCAAGTCCGATTATGCAGGTGATCTTGACAGACACGGATCGATCACCGTTTACGTATTCTCCTTGAGTGGATGTGCCATTAGTTGACGTGCTTCATTACAGTCTACAGTAGCGTTTTCTACGATGGAAACAGAGTATATGTCCATTGTTGCGTCCGTTAAAGAGGTAATCTGGTTGAAGGGACTATTTTCAGGATTTGGTGTTCAAAAGGTTACCATAATAGTCTATTGTGATAACCAAAGCGCTATTCACTTGTTGAAAGATCAGATGCATCATGATAGAACGAAGCAAATTGATGAGAGGTATTAGTTTGTGCAGGAAATCATTGAGAAAAAGTAATTATTGTGAAGAAGTTTGGCATAGCGGACAATCCGGCCGACATGTTGACGAAGTTTCTTTCAGTTGTTATGTTTGAGCACTGCTTAAACTTAATTTGAGTGCGTCGCACTCATTTGAGCCCTTAAGGTATTTTGTGGTGAAGGTGGAGCTATTATTAATTTTGATGGAGGAGTTTGTGGGAATATGAGGTAAGGTGGAGATTTGTTGTGTATGCCTTCCATTTCGATCCCTATTGATTTCTTATAGATTCAGATTTATCTACAAGATAAGGGATAATAGATTCAGACTTATCTACAAGCAAGGTGGATATTTATTAGTTGGAAAATTAGTCATTTAGACTTATCTCTAATTATTTATACTTATCTCTAGTATACTATATATATTGTAGTATTTTATAACCCTAGAGATTGATGCCTTTGAGATAATTTTTTGACAGAGAACTATTTGTGAGAGGGATTTGTATTTATCCACCATTTGTACTCCTCCACTTTTGGTTATTAATAATGCTTTTCCTTCGTCTAATTAGTGAGTTCTCGTATTTTCTATTTGCCTGTAGTTTTGTTTCTTCTCTATATCGTTTGTTTTGTCTTCGTGATCATATTTGTCGAAACATTGTGTCAGCCACAAAGTATACATGCATGAAATCACTGATGTTATGATAAGTATGCATCCCACTAAAACTCTTTGACCTTATGACACTAGTAGAACGAACGAAATGCAATGGCGAGGGGCAACATTTGCGAGGGACAAATTTCTCTCGGCAATTTGTACACTACCAAACGAATTTTCCCTCAGCAATTTGTACACTACCAAACAAATTTTCCCTCTTGCTAATATTCTTTCAGCAATAATCTATTTCTAAGTGGGAAAGAATACACTATCGGGGGAAAGTATAAAAGACGTAAATTTAATTGGTCCAAAACGTTAGGAGGGAAACAATGCCAAGGGATATATCCTTTAGTAATAGTCGCATTTGCAACAAAAGCAATAGCGGGGAAAATATTGCAAAGAGATATATCCCTCGACAATGTTTTCGTTCGCTATTTCTTTTGTTGCTAATGCGACTATTTGTAACATTTCAGAAAAATAAGCTATTATTTTTGAAAATCTAAATAATTAAAATAATAAATATTATGAATATTTTAATGAATGGAGATTAGTTTTAATGTTATGGTATGATCATATAATAATAGATTGGAAAAATATTGGAAAATTAGCTTGAATGTTGATTTTTAAAGAAATTGTGAGATTTAGACATTTCATGAATTATTATATAATTTATTATATACAAGTTTATGTCTAAGCTTGATTAATGTTCACCAATCATGCATTGATTTTGTTTTGTGCATATGACATGCACCATGTCATATTGCTAACACTTATTACATTTTTCTACCATGACTTCTTCCATTTTATCAAGCATGGGTTTGTTTTAAAAGAAATAAAAATAAAGAGATAAAGAAAAGAAAAGAAAAGAAAAAGGGAATAAAGAATTAGGGAGACAAGGGAGTATGGGCATGGCACGGGAAATGAGAGAGAGAGGGTGAGGGGTCATTTTGACCATGGCTCATTGTTATTCATTCATCATCTTCATCATTTCTTCTCCCTCTCCCTCTTTGTTTGCTCTCTTCCCTCTACCCCCTCTACCACCTTCAAACCACCCCAAGATCCACATAAAACCACATCCATCCTTCACAAAAACCCTCACAAACCCTATGGAGACATCAAGGAAAGATTTTGAAGACTTTGAGCAACTCAAGAAAATTCTTGAGTTGCCAAATGAGGTAATATCTACACCATTAGTTTAGTATTTGAATCTCATTATATCCTTGTGTGGTTTAGAATAGAACTAAGGTGGATTAGTGATGCTAGAATTTTTCTAGATGAGATTAAGAGTAGTTATGAATTAAAAGGTGCAATTGAGGTTTAATAGTGACCTTAAACCCCTGTAGTGTTGGTTTTATGGACTGAAACCAGAGACTTTAACCCTGAGACATGAACTTAGAAACCACGGCATCGGATTTGTGTAGGAATGGTGATGACTTTAGAAATCTTCTATGACTTGGAGACCTGGAAAAATATATAGCGATTACAGTGACACAAGCAGGCATCCGAGAAGCTCCAACTGAGACCCGGGACCCCAATTCCACTTTAGGGCCGCAGATTTATTCCCATTGGCTGCAAATTGCGGCCTGGGTAGGGTGGAAATGATTCGTGCTTGGTCCATAGCTCCTATACCCTATAATTAGACCTCTTATACATGCAAAATTGGCTAATTGCACCTGAGGAAAAATCTGGAGGTGTTTTCTTATGTTGATGTTTCGTTTTGCGACTTCTTTTTAACTTTGGTTTTGGTATTTGGGTTCTAACTCGATGGTTTGACGTTTGTACATTGACATCGAGGATTTGTTTGGCCTTTCTTGCATGCGTAGTTTGTAGGTTTTAACCTATGTGTGATACGTGTGCCGTTTTGGGTTTCGTGCGCGATTTCTATTTACGATACCATGTGTTATATATGTAGGTACCTTCACGTGGATTTCATACGACGAGGAAGAGATGGCGACATCGACTTCAGCAAGCAAGGATCAAGGTGAGTAGATGTATATCTACAGGGGAAGTCGGGTGGATGTTATATAGCACCCCCGCAATTTCATAGGATGTGAAATGTTTATATATATATGCATACATATGGGTTGTTGCGAGATATCTTTACTTAGCAAGGAAGATTTTAGGAAATCATGGGTTAGTGTAGTGTATTTGTAAGTTAGTGTTTTTAGTTTAGTTTCATTGTTGCGAAACCCTAGTGTAAAAGTAGATACACACACACATGCACACACGTGATATGTTGTTGGGCTATATGTTATATGTATATATATATGTGGATGCATTAGTGTGTGTGTGTGTGTGTGTGTGTGTGTGTACATATTCGTATACACGGATGAGGAGGATAGTATATGATACTTGGAGATGAGTCGATGTGATTGGGCATGATGCTGTGCGATCGGTTATGTGATGTGGGTCGTGTTATGAGATACGACATGATATTATAGCGGATTGATGGGCGATGTGTTTTCATACACACGCGGATATATATATGATGATAATGATACCAGATATATAATAAGTTATATGTGATATTGACCCATACCCCGATTTTGGGATGCCGTACAATAGATTTACCGTACAAGATATAATTATGATAATAGATCCGCACTCTTGACTCGAGGATGTCGTATTATATGTTTATTGTACATGATGCTATTAAGGCAGGATCACCGACTACTAGATATATTTATCGACTTAGATTTAGGTGGAATTCCTTACCCTTTCGATTAGTCCTGTAGTTTATCAGGTAGATGTTAGACTGGGCTCGAGTCATATCTATTTTCAAAACTGACGAATCGTGGGTATTTTAAAGACATGCCCTATTTTCTAAAAACCACGATTTGTGCTATTTCAGTAACCAAAATTGTATGACCCGTACTTAGAAATGTATATTCTCCAATGTTGCGTGTACTATTCATTTTCCGTTATATTCATGTTCTCATCGTATCGCATGTTTATAAATGTGTTTTCTTTAGTTACTATGAACCCATGCTGTCAGGACACCAGCACCATTACCGATGATGCGTATGCTCCACGTACACCTGCTTGCCGGCTCACACACATCATCATCGGTAATTTTCATGTCACGTACATATTAGAAAACACTACTTCATTGGTATAAATTGCTAACTGATAGTTTCAATATAGTACTAGTGCGCTTGCTTTCATATGCTAGTTTAGACATTGCATTTATTACTGTGATATTTCATGCATGTGTACATTTATTTGTCAAGCAATATTATGGGGCTCTATGCCGGTATTTACTGTTTATTGACTTTTAGTTATGGGATTCGGATTTTCCATGAGATTTTGGGTTTTGGAGAAACCGCAAGAATTTATAAACTCAGTATCATTTCTAAAATTAGAATTTTGCGGTTTTCTGATGATATGATATTTGTGATGTCCACCATGAGTTTTCTTGTTTCTCGAGTGGTATCATACACCCGATTCGAGGTAGGGGGAGGGACCTTCTGCGGGTGCATGGTGGACTCGGTACGGTACCCCGGGGCAACAAGATCGTATAGAAAGGCGTTGAACCCGGCAGGGGAGCACTATCGACCGGTGATTGTATGGAGACTTGACGGATATCCGGATGATACCGTTCGGAGTTACGGGCCGATCCTGATCACGCGGAGCCCGAGATAGTGAGATTTGATGATATGGGCTAGTCCGGATTGCCGGAGCCCGAGATTTGAGATATTGAGATATATGTTTTGTGTCGATGCTTGACACGGATTCCATGTGATTTCATTGATGATACATTGGTTTTTATATAGAAATCTCACTGTAATATGAAAACAATTTTTTCATTCAGTTGCATTCTGTTTTCATGCATTCATACATCATATATGTATTATGTTGCTACCTGAGGCACTGACACGAGCACTTGGTATTACACTTCTGTTAGATGTTTACCCTGGTCATTAGCAGATGTTTCAGGTTATATATTATATAGATATTATTTTATGACCTAGGATAGAGCCATACATTCGATTTCTGCTCTGTGACATTTTCTACTCACGAGTTGGCAACTCACCCCCGTTGTGCCACAGTTCTTGCAGTATTTGCCGTACAGGTTTCCTTGGCGGCTTTGCTGGCACACTACTTCGTTCCGGGTGATTGCTTTGGTAGGTGGGTTCACTCGTATCGTGTCCACTATTGTACTTTATTTATTACAGTTGTATCTAGTAACTCCATCAACCGGACTTGTATATTTGATAGACTTAGAAGACCGGTTGTATATTCTTTCGACCTTAGAGTCGTGCGCCTGTATTATTATGGTTTTTCTCTGGTTTTCTTAAGGATATTGCTTTTCTGGATGAGTTTTGATCCTCGCCCTTCGGCGTTGTATATTATATTGCATTGCGTGGTTGTGTCCGCCAATTGGCGAAGAGCTAGCTCCCGCTTGGGGATGCCTTTATATTATGCATTCTTATACCCGTTTGGGGCCAGTATTTACAAAGGAAAGTCTGCCGAAATTTTTGGAAAAGACTTGATGTTTTAAAAATGCATACTACGGCTTATTTTGTTAAACCACTTGCTTTAAAACTAAACTTTTCCTTCTCTCTCTTTTCAAATGGTTTAGATTTATGGGATTTTTGGCTTACTTGAATTAGATGGGGTCCTATAGATTTCATATGATTCAAGTGCCAGTCACGTGCCATTTCGGGTCATGACACTATTGCCAATTGATATATCCCTCGGCGATATTTCCCTCCTTATGTTTTGGCCCAATTAAATTTACACCGTTTATACTTTCCCCCGATAGTGTATTCTTTCACCTTTAGAAATAGATTATTGTCGAAAAAATATTAGCAAGAGGGAAAATTTATTTGGTAGTGTACACATTGCCGAGGGAAAATGTTGCCCCTCGCTATTGCATTTCTTTCTACTAGTGTGAACTTCCTAAATTGTTTTATCATTCTGGACATGCAATCATCAAGGAGGAATCCTTTGTCATATTACTACTACGGTTTGATGAAGATCGGCCTATAGAGGCTCGAAACCTAGCACGATCTTCTCCCTTTCAAGAGAAATCATAAGAACAAAACCCTAAATAACCGAAGGAGGAGGTATGATGGCCTCTACTTAAACACAAAAGCCACAGCTTTTCTTTTGCTAACAAGCAACGTTTATTCAATTATCAAAATCAACTCCCTAATACAATTGTTCTCATCCCTTTATATAAGAGAACAAAAACTTAATTCTAAACTAATAAATCTTAACTAAAAAGGAAAGGCAATAAAATAAATCTAACATAAACTAACTAGATCTAAACAATTTAAATTGCAACAAATCTTAATTAAATCTCAATTTAAATTGTTAGGAATCTTCTGCTGAATTTTTCCAAATTTTAATCATAACTCCCGCAAAATCCTAATAGATCTCGGCTTATGCTCCTGCATCAGAATTCCCAGGTTGGAAAGAACTCGTTTTCGAGTTTAGCTCTCCCTGACCCTCTATGTAGCATTTTAGATCGGCAATATTGAAAATTGCCGAAACTCCATAACTGCCTGATAGCTCGATCTTTTATACGTTCTCACCAATTCTTTCCAACATTTTGAATGGTCCATCGACTCGGTTCTTTAGCTTTCCAAATTTACCTCGAGGAAATCGCTCGGGCCGAAGATTGATCCACACCAAATCTCCTACTTCAAATTCGGCTAGTCTTCGATGTTTGTTCGCAGTCGTTTTATACTTGTCGTTCGACTTTTCAATCTTTGTACTGTTAGGGATATGTATGCCCTAGGGGCCATTATTGTACATTGATGTATATTATAGTGGATGCTTGGACATATATATAGAGGACTTTCTTTCTCGACATGATAGTATGCTATCTGGTTGCTCTTTATCTTAACATGTATACTTGTATTATTATACTGTCTCTCTGATACTTGTTGATAAAGCCCTTAGGATGTTTGCTTGACTACCAGGACTGTGATGTAGATCATACTACTGGGACTTGTGTAGTCTACAAGCACATCCTTTAACAGCTCCTAGTCGAGCGAGTATCGAGACAGGGCATCGATATTCCAGAGTAGACTAGTGTGTACGTTTCTTGACCCTGTAGGAGGCGATGATTGATCCTATATCCATTGGTGTTTGACATCAAAGATTGTACACAGGTGCTCATTAGAGAATGGGTACACTGAACAGGACTCGCCGAGAACTCCTAGATGGTACTATACCTATCGTCAGATAGCAGTTCTCCAGTGACACTAGTACAGGTTAGTCTGTACACCCGAGATCGTCATAGAGTCTTGTGTGGTTTCCACTGTGCTTTGATTTCCTCCCTACCACGGCTCAAAGGAGTCGTGCAATCAGGTGGATTTTGGGTACAGTCCCGAGTCACATGGAGGCAATGAGTGATAGGAGGGGTTTCGTCTCTCCCGGTATAGGGAGTTGATGTTGCGCTATGCTCGATTGGCTATAACAGGAAGTCCCTGGATAGGGCTGTTGATGAGATTTACTGGTAAGAGTTATCAGTAGTTTCTCGTACCGTTATAGACCACACATCGGCATGACTTATCAAGTTATTGGGGTTTGACGATTCCACCCCCAGACTCGATATGCGACATATCATACGAAGAGACCGGACTGTACGATAAGTGTTACCTATAGGCTTCATGAGAGTTTGGACAAGCTTGCTTGTTGATCTTCTAATCGCTCAATACCTGGGTAGCCATTACGTCCAGCTAGTACCGCTGATGGCTTGTGGGTACTGCTGGCGTATTGACGAGTCTTATGAGTCCCGCAACAGAAGTTTCCTAGTTCAAGCGAAATGAAGTAGGGCACATATGCTGATATGTACGGGGTCCTAATTAAATACGAATATGTGATACCGTATTCTAATCTGGCGGTTATTTGATATCAGTTAGGTTATATATGATATAACCGGATTATTAAATCAAGTGTTGATTTAATAATGTGATATACAGATAAATGATATTAGTCGGTTATATGTGATATAACTGGATTATTAAATCAAGTGATGATTTAATAATATGATATATATTTATGTTTGATATAATTATATATTAACTAATATTATTGCTCACTAATTATTTTCTTATCTTTATATATATATTAATATATATATATATATATATATGAAGCATGGCTGATTTTCTATTTATAGAAAATAGAAAATGAGGTGGAAAATGGGCAGACTTTTGTGGAATGGTGAAGTATTGCTTTGATGATTATTATATTAGTCTTGACTCACTATTGAAGCATGGTTGGTATTATTTATTTGTAAATAATCCATGCTTCAATAAGTGAGGTATATGATAGCCATTCTTCAATGATTTTTCTACACTTGTTCATTTTCTTCACTTGAGCTCATTTGCTCTCTAGCTCTCTCCATCTTCTTCACCTCCACCTCCAAGATCAATCCCTCACATGAGTTGTGAACCCTTGAGCTTGTGAGAACCCTAGTGAGTAAACAACACCCCTACTTCATCATCCTACACTAAATTAGCACTTTGGTGTAGTGTGTTTCCTTCACTAAAGAGTTCAGTGAAGAGGTAGCTTGGATTAGCGGAGCTTCGGATGGATCATCTTCGGCACGAAGATCGCAAAGGAAGCTCGATCCAACTTCAAGTGGATCCTAGTGGAGTCGCGTGGACTACTACACGGAGCTTGTGAAGTGAAGGACTCGATCTAATAGGTTGTAATTTCTTTCACTTGCTTTAGTTTAGTTGATATCAAGCAAAAACCCTAATCATCTAGTTTAAGATCTTGTTTAGTGTTAATTAGCACCACGAAATTTTTTAAATTGGCATGCTTGATGCTAGTAAAACCTAGTGGTGGTGGTAATAAACACTTTCATGGTATCAGAGCCAAAGCTAGAAGATTATACGATGTAGTTAGAATTACGAAAACAAAACAACTTCGAAACCGAAACCCAAAACACCAAGTTTCTGTAAATTTCAAAATGGTCTCTGAATTTTTTTTAAACAAGTGCAGAATGTTATGTGATGTAACTAGAACTCCATAGAAAAACAAGCACAAAACTTTGATGTTTGGCCGGCGAGAATGCCAATATGGCCGGCGACGCTGGTTCTATAGTAATGATTTGGGCTCGTTTTTGTTTTGTGTTCTGTGGTGTTGAGTTTAGGGTTTCATGGTTATGTTTGATTAGCCCAGTTTGCATATGATGTTAACTTTTGTTAAGGGGCTAATACGGAGTGTTTCGTAGTCGTAATTTTTATATCGTTTCGGGTTTAAGTTTGATATGTGATACAGTAGTTGGAATCCACATTAAATTAGTTTTGTGAAAACTAGTTTGTTTGTAAATCTAGCAATTTAGTCTCTATTGATTGATTGCCACGGAGTTTTGATTCGGATCAAAAATCCGTCGCAATCGCGTATAGTACGCGATCGACAGTCAGGAATCTTGTTGAATTATCCGACTGCTTATTGAAAAGTGTTTTCGATTTGAGACTAAAATGCTAGGTTTATAGGGTTAGGCATGAAATCGGAATATAAGATATTCCGAGTTTATGATGTCTAAGGAAATGCAGATTCTAATTATTGTAGTTTTTCATTTCTTTTCTGCCACCGTAAGTGTAATATGTGGTGTATCCCTGATCTCGTTGCTATATGTCAACGGAATTTGGGATATGCATATTTACTTACGTTGATAACATGTGATGTTATGTGTTGTTGTGATATGTTATATTGGATTGTCGTGAATGAATAGCCGGGGGTTTTCGCTTGAGATGAGAGTTTTTCAATTTTTATTCATGTAAAACTTATATGTAATATTCTTTTATCGGGACACTTCCGGGTTGAGGATGATGTCACCATTGATGTATATTATTTACTTTTCCGCATTAGGATAGACCTAAGACGGGGAGCACAAGTAGACGGGTTCTAGATTCCAGTGGAAGACCATCTTGAGGAGTCGAGACCGGGTCTCATAACTCTAGAATTGATAAGGTTGCTTGCCGCTCTCATAGGGGTCTAGAGATGTGGGTTTGGCTATTCATCATGACCGTAGAATCCGTGTTTTTCATTATTGGCTTAAATTAAAACACGGACCTCCTAGTATATCCAATATTTTATATGTTGACTTCTGCTGCTTGGTTCTGTGATGTGATCATATAACTGCATGAGACGAATGCTATATATATATGATATATATGTAAGTCGATGTCGCGCACCCCGCGAGTTCGCGGGAGCCGGAAGGCGTAAAAAAAACGATTTTTACGGGCATCGAAACACCGACTTGAACTCCAGGATCGATGCTAAACCCTAGCTAACCAAACTTGTGTGTGGTTTAACTACTCGGAAAGAAGTTTATACTTCACAGATTCATGTCCTTCGGGTCTTCTTGTCGCTTTCCTCCTCCTCGTCATAGGCTCCAAGGATCGTGACGGATCAGGCAACCTCGTCGGCCTCCTCGAGTCAAAAACGATCCACCCGAGAGTCTGTAGTCCGAGCTCCAACCTCAAATCCGAGGTAGCTACGACATCTAGTTTGCTAAACTAAATGTCCTAGATGATGTAGAGAGTGTAGATGGATTAGTATGTCTCTAAATACCCTAGGATTCTCAACACATGATAGATTTAGGGTTAGAGGAAGAAGAAGGAGCTTGAGGAAAAGCTAGTGGAGAAAATGAGCAAGTGAGTGAGAATAGCTCTTTTGTGATGAATAATATGAACCATATAATAATTGATGAGATAAATATCTTACCAAATATCTAGTATGCTTCACAAATATCTAATGGTGAGTCATGCCATAAGTCACCAAGATCCATGTCTCACTTAATGTAAACCTCCACCTCATTTCCTCCACCTCATTAATCTTTAATCAAAAGATTAAAAGCCAAATGAGGTGTCTTCTACTAGAAGCTTTCTCGAGTAAATTACGAGAATGCCCCTCAACCGTATATAGATACCCGTATCCATATTCCGAACAATACGAATACAATGAGACGAAAATAATCCATCAATATAATACTAGGATCTGGCTTAAACCAAAGCCCACTAGTATTATCCGCTCGAACATCATACGTGCATAAGTACACGCATGTGTTCGAAGCCCTGCCGTAAAACCATACGGCGTCTACATCTTTTGCCAAATGCAGGGAAACCATCTGTGTGGGACTCTAAAGACTCGACACTATGCTGGCAGTGGGTTTAACCACAAGCCGCAAGCGGTACTAGCTGCACGTAATGACTACCCAGGTATTTATTGATAAGAAGGCCGATGAGCAAACTCATCCAAACTCCTACTGCGCCTATCTGTGACAATTTCCGTATAGTCCGGTCTGTTCGTCTAAGAGTATCGCATATCGAGCCTAGGGGGTTAGTAAACGTCAGACCCCTAACAACACAATAAGTCGTGCCGGAGTGTAGCCCAAAACACCCTGAGAAACTACTGGAGCACCTACCAGTAAATCTCGCTTGCCTTGGCCAAGGACTTTGTATAATGGCTTTCCGAACACAGCGCGATATCAACCCCCAATACCGGGAGAGACGAATCCTATCTAACCGCCACTACCTCCAAGTGCTTCAGGACTGCACCCAACTACTACCTGTTTGCACGACTCCTTTGAGCCGTGGTAGGGTAGTAATCAAAGAACAGTCGGAACATACTTGAGGCGAAGTACCTATGTCAAGTCGACGGACTAAGCTGTACTTATGTCACCTGGGAACTGCCACCCGACAATAGGTATAGTACCCACCAGCAGTTCCCTACGATTCCTGTCCAGTGTACTCATAACCCAATGAGCACCTGCATACTATCTCCAGTATGGCGTACTAATGGCTGTAGGACAGACTATCTCCCCTGCTGGGATGAGAAGCGTATACACTAGTCTACTCTGGAGTATCGATGTCCTGTATCGATAATCCTACGACTAGGGACCTGTATAGGATGTGCTTATAGACTACCCAGCCTCCACTAGTGTGACTGCCATCACAACACTGGTAATCAAACAAAGATCCTAAGGGCTCTACCAATATGTATAAGCGATATGCTAAAAGAAACACATGCACATATTGAGGTAGAAACAAACCAGGTAGCATACTACCATTTCGAGCAAGACTGTTACTATATCCGTGTATATCCCAAGCTTCCATTATGTAATATACAAACCAGTATGATACAATAATGGCCTTTAGGGCATATAACACTAAAAATCTCCCACTTGCACTAAGGCCATATATTGGCATATCGCAGACCTATCATCTCGAATAGCCTTTTGAACCGTGTCTGAGGGATGGCCTCTGTGAGTGGATCTGCAGTATTGTTCTCCGTATCTATTCTCCTCACCTCCATTTCCCGGTGATCAACGATCTCCCTGATCAGGTGGTACCGCCTCAAGATATGTCTGGACTTCTGATGGGACCTTGGTTCCTTTGCTAAAGCTATAGCGCCGTTGTTGTCGCAATACAGCGGTATTGGATCAACAATGGTTGGAACTACCTAAAGTTCTGTTAGGAACTTTTTTATCCAGACTGCCTCTTGTTCATATCATAATATTGCAATTCATATTCCCCAATTCTTATTCGTTTTATAACTAAACAGGTGCTTTTGACGCATGACTGCTGCATATTACAGGATACAGGTTCTTGGAGCAAATACAGTGAAAAAGACGAAAGTTGATACAAAAGAGTGACTTTTGACAAGCAAGTAGAAGGGTCCTACTCAAGCCTAGACGAAGAACAATTCACAAGGCAATGCATGGTCCGAAATGTCAAAGGAAACAGTTAAAAGACCACTACAAATTTCACTGAAAATTCTAGAGAAGATCCAGAATCCAAATAGTGAAAAGTACTGAAGAAATAGAGAGGACAAGACATTATAATGAAGCCCAGGAAATTTGGTGAGATGATCTCACCAAAGGGCCGCGGAACCGCGGCCCAAGCCCACTAATGCCGCGGTTCCGCGGCCATTTAAAGCCCGTGTCGGTGCAATTTTCTCGTGACGGTGCGTCGGTGCGTGGGTTGGGATTTTTCATGGGCATATCTGTAAAATCACATACGCGAGAATCTGTAACCCTAGTTTTCCCTGTTTACTTATAAATTGTAATCAAAAGATTGTAAAACGGATGCCTCTTTTCAATCAATAAAATTCAGAATTGTTGGGAGATCAAGAGCATCATTTTTGTAAGTCTTTATTTTTTAATTCCTACCTTAGTTATAATTTCATTATTCGCCCTAGATCTATAATTTTATTCTTGCCGTAGATAAGTCATTGCTTGCCTTAGTTAATTATAGTACAGAATCTTTTAAAACTGCAGTAGGAAATTAATCCAATTTAGATTTAATAATGAACCTCAAATTGATATTGCGATAAATCCCCTAATGAGCGAGTAGTTTCCTCGCTTGTTAGGGTTAGGAATAAAGGGAGGGATTGAGAGATGAATATCTCTCAGCTCTTTCAATGCGAATAATTTTCATAAGTAGAACTTCATGCACGCATGCATGATCCGCTCCCTACGGCATCCTACCCACGAGGTAACGGTGACACCGTAGTATAAAGGACCGGACATGCATGACGTCCATGAAGGTTGTAGTAATTAGTAGGAAAGGACGGACAAGGATCAAGAGGAAGAAACTTCGTTTCTTCCGAATCATCCTAATCCCCTTTGCTAATAATTGTTATAACTTCTAAAAAAGGTTTTAATCTAAAGTATTGAAAGAGGTGTAAATACCCATCTTATCAAACCCTAGTTTAAACCTAACCCTAACAAGTTCCTTAACCAGCATACAACTTAGTTCTTAAAATCATTCAACAAAAACCAAACCACCATCGGAATCAACTCGTAAAAACACAAATCAGAAAATTACACATCTCTGTGGATTGACCCGTATTCACCGGCTAGCTGCAAAGCGACGCCGTTTCTGATTACGGTTAACTTAATATTTTTGAATTAATCAAATGGCGCCGTTGCCGGGGATGGCGTAAAATTTCTTTTGTGTAATTTCGGGTTGATATAAATTTTAAAAATCATAAAAATCTGAAAAGAGAAAAAAAAATTTATCAATTTTTATCTGTTTGAAGGGTTTTATTGTTTGAATCTTGCAGGAACAGCGAAGAATCTCGGATCTGGAAATTTACAGAGGGCAAACCAGGAAAAATCACATCAGAACAGAGGGGAAATACCACAACAGAGGTGTAGAAATTTTTTTGAGCTTCGATCCCTCCAACAGACCGCGCTTCCGCGGCAATTCTTCGCCCCAGACCGCGGTTCCGCCGCACTATAGCCACGTCAGCTCCTCAATTTTGCATGGTTTGATCTCTCCTTCTCCCCTCTGCAACCTACAATATACCCTTTATCAAAACTTTCTGCAGGAATTCTTTGCGCTAAAAATCTTCTCTCCCCTTCTAAATAACAGATTTTCTGCAGGTTTCTTTGCGCCGCGCTAAAAAAATTGATTGCAAGTGAATTTAATGTTTTGCAGAATTTAATCGGACTTTAAGGGGCTATTGACCAAACTCAGATTGGGTGGGGATTTCATCACCCTTCCCAGGACCCCAGAAATCACTTTAAAGCATTTGCATTGACCAATCTTAAATTAAAAAAAATATTAGACTCAGCCCTAAGGACGGCGCGCTCATTAGGACAGAGGACTAGTATAGGCATCAGCCATTTATCCTAAACTGACTTTGCGGTGCCTAGGCAAGTGTGTCAAAGGCTAGTGGTTTTTAATTAGGCCCACTACTGTGGTTCCTTCCCACTTACCTGGCACTTACCTGGCCGCAATTGGCGGTGAAGAGGCGGTTTGAGGTCCTATCTAACCCTTTGGAACAGTTAGGAGCTGTCTAGCTGACCTAGGTGACCCTAGATCTAGGCCTGATTGTGCATGTGTGGTTGATCGCGTTTGCGTCTCAAGTCTCTTTTCAAAAATCTCTTTGCAAAACTCTCACATAAAAAAAAGGAAAAATCTTTTCAAAACTTGCAACTTGTCGTTAAAGAAATCTTGCACCTCACTTACACCACTCCTTTCATTGACGTTTTCTTACCTCCACATTCTGTCTTTCATTTTTTTTTCGGACTACACTACCCCTTTAGTGTATGTCACTTTGGACTAGGGACACTAACGCCCGATTAGTCCGTGTTTCGTTGGTACCGACTGACGAACCCTTCGACACCGAAGTCGACATTCCGTCCACTTTCTTACTTACACCTTCAAATTCTTTCTCCGAAGGCATGTCGGGATTCAACCCCAACAATATCTTACCGACGGGGATGATTCCACCTCCGTTAGGTGCGAATAACCCGAATCAACCGCCTGTTGAAGCGCCCGCACGAGTTGCGCTCCAGGACCTCTTTTACCCCGTCCACACTTCTTTACCTACCTGTCTTTCACCCCCACCGGCAAATGGGGACAATTTTGAAATAAAACCACATTTCATCAATATGCTGCCAAAATTTCATGGTTTGGAATCAGAAGATGCGTACATTTTTATTAATAAATTCCAAAACGTTTGCGCTATGATGAAAACTATCCAATTAAGTGACGACGCTATAAGGCTAAGGGCCATTCCTTTCACCTTATGTGACCTAGCCGAGAAGTGGCTATACAGCACCGCATCACATTCGACTAGAAATTAGGACGAGTTTGTGAAAGTTTTTCTTAAAAAGTTCTATCCTCACCACAAAACTGCTAGAATCCGTAATGAGATTATACAATTCTCACAGCTTCCTTCCGAACCATTTTGGAAGTGTTTTGAAAGATTCAAAGACCTACTCGTTCAATGCCCTCATCATGGGATCGAAAGTTAGCAATTTTGCCAAACATTATACGAGGGATTGAACTCGGCAACGAAGCAGTTGCTAGAAACCATCTGTCAAGGTCACTTTCTCTCCAAATCTAGTGAGGAAGCATGGCAGTTTCTTGAGGATCTTAGTGAACAAACAATTCAGTGGGAGAGCACCAAGACCACATCATCTTCTTCTAGTGGTCAATCTAGGGCAGGCATACATCAAGTAGAGATGTCGATTGCCATGAAGGCCGAGATGGCCGCTCTTACGAAAAAGCTGGAAGCGATTGAGACCAAAATCTCATCGTCTTCTCCTGCCCCTGTTGTGCCTCCACGAACTGTTTGTGCTTGTTGTTCGGCTCCATCACATATCACCGAAGAGTGTCCTTACAATGCATCTACTCAAGGATAGGATCAAGTCAATGCTGCCTTTCAGCAACGGCAGAGAAACGATCCATACTTTTCAACATACAATCCAGGGTGGAGGAGTCACCCAAATTTCGCTTGGAACCAAAATCAACAATTCCAAGAAAATAACAATTATCAAGGGCCTCCTCCACAACAACAACAAGCACCCCCACAAACTCAATTTCAACAACCTTTCCAACAGCAACCTTACCCTAATCAAGTGAACAATTTTGTGCCTAATAATTCTTACGCGCCAAACAATTTTGTTCAACCTAACAATGACAAGGTTAGCTCGCTCGAAAGAAGTCTAGATGCGTTCCTAAAGCAATCTACACAGTCTACAGCAAGACTAGAGACTTCTATTCAATCTTTGGTGCAAAACAGTGCCTCACACGATCAAAGCATCAAATCTATTGAGGCACAAATTGCACAACTCAATGCAGCATTGAGCGAGCGAGAGAAAGGAAAGCTCCCATCTCAACCACTGCCCAATCCCGGTCACGCACATGCTGCAAATCAATAGCAAACTCATAACGTAAACGCTGTGACCATGTTGAGATCGGGGAAAATGTTGCAAAACAATGTGGGCATTCACAATGACACCCCTGCCGGTGGTTCTTCTTCACCTTCTTCTTCTTCTTCGTTAGAGCCTGTTCTCCATCATTCACAAGGCTCTACTCCTTCTAGCTCGAACGGACCCACTTCTCACAACTCGAACACATCTACACGGGGTTCCGTTCCAACTCAACAATCTGATCCTCAAAAATTGGACTCAACAACATTTCAAAATGCTCCTTTTCCAAACCGGTTGAGATCCAATAAACCAACTCCACAAATGGAAAAGATTGTCGAGTTGTTCAAACAGGTGAGCATAAATATCCCTCTTTTGGATGCAATCCAACAAGTTCCTTCATATGCAAAAATCTTAAAGGACTTATGCACCAAAAAGGGGAAGTCACAAGTACCAAAGAAAGTTTTCGTCGCTAGTGCTGTTAGTGATGCTCTTGTCAATTCTTTACCCCCAAAGCAAAAGGACCCCGGTTGTCCTACTATTTCGATAACAATTGGGGACAAGAACATCAATAGAGCACTATTAGATCTTGGTGCTAGTGTCAATTTGCTACCTTATTCCGTGTACGAACAATTAGGGGTTGGAGAGTTGAAACCCACTCGTTGTACTCTCCAAATGGCTGATCGATAAATCACCCATCCAAGGGGTGAGCTAGAGGATGTGTTGATCAAAATTGGTGAGTTCATATTCCCCGTTGATTTTATTGTTATGGATACACAACCTGTTGCTAACTCACGGAACCAAATTCTGGTGATTCTCGGTCGACCATTTTTGGCCACTTCCAATGCCGTAATCAACTGTCGCAATGGCTCCATGACTCTATCCTTCTGGAAGACGTCTAGTGAGTTCAATATTTACAAGTCAGGAAGTCTGCCCCCCGTGCCTAATACTAGTACACGATAAGTTTGCTCTATTCACGAAATTACGCAGGAGGACTGCGAGTTTGAAAGTTTCTTGTTTGATGAGAACAGTTTTGACGCCACTAGTGCGTCCTTCCTTAAGCCTACCACAGTTGACACAACCGATATTGATTATGAAAGTTTCACTTTTTCGGATGATGACGACTCACAGCCCGAATATGAGTCTTTTGAATTTTTGGATGAGTTAGTTGAACCATCCAAATCGGTTGTTTGCGGTGATTTCGAACCTGTGTTGGAGTCCTTTGAGTTCGAGGTAGATTCCCCAATTTTACCTATGATTCTTTCGCCTCCGAAACTCGAACTCATGTCCTTGCCGTCTCACCTTAAATATGCTTACATAGGTGAGACTGAGACCTTTCCCATTATAATATCAGCCTCTCTAGCCTTCGAGCAAGAGAACGCTATTTTAAAGGTCTTACAAGATAGGCGGCAAGTTTTCGGTTGGACTATGGCAGACATCGAGGAGATTAGTTCCCTCATAATTGAATATCATATGCAATTGATGGATGATGCCAAGTTAATAAAGGACCCACAGAAACATTTTGGGGGTATTGTGGTGAGTCAACCTCCTCCTTTAGAAGTTGAACCACCCCCATTTCTTTTAATAAGCTATGAGAATGCCAATATTCCACTGACTGCTAATCATTCTCATTCTCGTTTTGATTCATCACCACATCATATCTATTCACTTCCACACTTTCACTACCATCACTCCTATCTTCCCCAATTCTTTTTGGATCGGTACAACATGTTCTTCAACCAACCGACACTCTTTACAGATAAATTTTTCGACTGGTTGGTGTTGATATTTGGTCTGTGCAAAGTTTGGCAGTAATGTCTAATATTGTTTCACTGAAGTTTGGGGGGGCCTTTCTGTATATATTTTTGTTTTTCTTTTAACAATAAAAAAATAAATAAATAAATAAACAGGGGAGTGCCGACATTTTCACCCTATTGGTGCAGCATGACAGTGAGGCCACTGTCAAGTTCAAGTTTGGGGGTATGCTCGGTACGTTTTCTTCCTTCGCATTCATTTGTACATATTTTTGCATTCGCATATTATTTGAAAACCCATAAAAATTGAAAATTTAATAAAAAAAAATTATTGTATTCAATTTTGGCCATATTTAACTTGAGTTTGACAAATAGGTTAACTAGTTGCGAACAACTAGATCTTAGACTTGGTAAATTAAAACCCCTAAAAAATAACCTTCTTCAAAGATTAACGGTAGAAAGTATATGTCTTTGTAGTTTATTTAGAAATAGGCAAATTTTGAGTTCACTTTTTGGGCTAAGTTGAAATTAAGGAAAAATATTGATATTCTTATTAGAGTATAAGTTTGAAAAATAATTCCTGGCTTAAGTATGGATTCTAAAAATGTATGCCCTACAAAATTGCACAATCACACACCTTAAAGCTTGGAATAGTAGAGGAGACCTTGAAATGCCCTTGTCTAAAAGTCCTTAGTACGAAGTGAATGAAAAATACAAAAGTGAATAAAAAAAATGAACACTGGTTTTGTGATTACTTAAGGCAAAAAATAGAAAAATATTTAGCGAGGGTGCTTCATCACCTAGTGCCTTAGACCAACTGGTTTGGGAGTCACTGCTAAAGCCTTGGGTGTTGCAAAACTAGGACGTACGCTTTAAAGTGCTAACGCATCTTGTAATCGGTTGTTGGTACCTCAAGAAGTCTTAACGCTCGCATGAAGGATGTGTAAGCGAAATTCAATTAAAAATTCACCAATTAATAAGTGCTTTGGACAACGGACAAGGGTATGATTGCTTAATTTGAATTTCCAAGTGTAGGGGTGGTCTATACACACACGTGGGGATATGTGATTAGAGTTTAGATAAGAGAAAGGAATGAAGAATAAAACTTGTATCTTTAGTAGAGTTGATAGAAAAATTCCTAAGTGGAGATGGACCCCTAAAAGGAAAACTTAAGAAATGCCGAAAGCTGAGTGATTCTATAAAACATATATAATTTTAATTGATGAGGAAGTGTGAAGAATATGGGCGGATAATTTATGAGTCGATGATAATAGAATTCTGTGTTAGAAAACCTAATTGGAGAATTATTGTCGAAAAAGCCAAATTGATAGGATTTTGTGGGTGTAATCCGCTGAAAACCCTCAGGAGACAACACTCCTCCTACTAGGGACACCTAGAGGTTTAACGGCTTGTTGCACGTGCTCAGTACAATCGCGTTTCCCTGCGAAAGTGCGGTTAGGTTTTATCGAGAATAAAATAATAAGTTTGCTCGAGGACGAGCAAAAGATAAGTTTGGGGGTATTTGTTCATATCATAATATTGTAATTCATATTCCCCAATTCTTATTCGTTTTATAACTAAACAGGTGCTTTTGACGCATGGCTGCTGTATATTACAGGATACAGGTTCTTGGAGCAAATACAGTGAAAAAGACGAAAGTTGATACAAAAGAGTGAATTTTGACAAGCAAGTAGAAGGGTCCAACTCAAGCCTAGACGAAGAACAATTCACAAGGCAATGCATGGTTCGAAATGTCAAAGGAAACAGTTAAAAGACTACTACAAATTTCACTGAAAATTCTAGAGAAGATCCAGAATCCAAATAGAGAAAAGTACTGAAGAAATAGAGAGGACAAGACATTGTAATGAAGCCCAGGAAATTTGGTGAGATGATCTCACCAAAGGGCCGTGGAACCGCGGCCCAAGCCCACTAATGCCGCGGTTCCGTGGCCATTTAAAGCCCGTGTCGGTGCAGTTTTCTCGTGACGGTGCGTCGGTGCGTGGGTTGGGATTTTTCGTGGGCATATCTGTAAAATCACATACGCGAGAATCTGTAACCCTAGTTTTCCCTGTTTACTTATAAATTGTAATCAAAAGACTGTAAAACGGATGCCTCTTTTCAATCAATAAAATTCAGAATTGTTGGGAGATCAAGAGCATCATTTTTGTAAGTCTTTATTTTTTAATTCCTGCCTTAGTTATAATTTCATTATTCGCCCTAGATCTATAATTTTATTCTTGCCGTAGATAAGTCATTGCTTGCCTTAGTTAATTATAGTACATAATCTTTTAAAACTGCAGTAGGAAATTAATCCAATTTAGATTTAATAATGAACCTTAAATTGATATTGCTGATAAATCCCCTAATGAGCGAGTAGTTTCCTCGCTTGTTAGGGTTAGGAATAAAGGGAGGGATTGAGAGATGAATATCTCTCAGCTCTTTCAATGCGAATAATTTTCATAAGTAGAACTTCATGCACGCATGCATGATCTGCTCCCTACGGCATCCTACCCACGAGGTAACGGTGACACCGTAGTATAAAGGACCGGACATGCATGACGTCCATGAAGGTTGTAGCAATTAGTAGGAAAGGATGGACAAGGATCAAGAGGAAGAAACTTCGTTTCTTCCTAATCATCCTAATCCCCTTTGCTAATAATTGTTATAACTTCTAAAAAATGTTTTAATCTAAAGCATTGAAAGAGGTGTAAATACCCATCTTATCAAACTCTACTTTAAACCTAACCCTAACAAGTTCCTTAAGCAGCATACAACTTAGTTCTTAAAATCATTCAACAAAAACCAAACCACCATCGGAATCAACTCGTAAAAACACAAATCAGAAAATTACACATCTCTGTGGATCGACCCGTATTCACCGGCCAGCTGCAAAGCGACGCCATTTCTGATTACGGTTAACTTAATATTTTTGAATTAATCACTTCTTTTGCGGCGTCACAAGCATCGATATACTTTGATTCCATCATCGAGTCAGCAACGGTTTCCCGCTTGGAGCTCTTCCAACAGACCGCTCCTCCATTGAGGGTAAAAACATAACCCGACATGGACTTGGAGTCATCCTTATCACTCTGAAAGCTGGAGTCAGCAAAGACCTCGATCTGGAGGTCTTTTCCGCCATACACCAAGAACATCTCCTTAGTCCTTCTCAGATACTTTAGAATGTTCTTTACTGCTATCCAGTGCTTCTCCCCTGGGTTTGACTGATACCGGTTTACCACGCTCAGTGCATAAGCAACATCTGGTCTGGTATACAACATCGCATACATTATAGAGCCTACCGCAGAAGTGTAGGGTATATATGTGATGCGAGCCCTTTCCAAATCAGTCTTGGGAGACATCTCTTTGGAGAGGGTGATTCCGTGACAAGCCAGCAGACTACCACACTTTGAATCTTCCATACTAAATCCTTTCAGTATGGTGTTGATGTACCTTGACTATGAAAGTCCCAACATCCTCGTTGATCTATCACGATAGATCTGGATCCCCAGAATGTTGTTGGCATCACCCAGGTCTTTCATGGAGAACCTCTGTGACAAGAATCCTTTGACTGATTGTACCATAGGAATGTCATTTCCTATTAAGAGAATGTTATCCACGTACAAGACGAGGAATTCCATAGCTCTCGCAACAATCTTACTATAGATGCATGGTTCATCTGGATTTTTGATAAAGTTGAATTCTTTGACCGTCTCATCAAAATAGATGTTCCAACTCCGCGATGCCTGCTTTAATCTATAAATGGACTTAAGCAACTTGCACACTTTCCCGCTGCTCCCACTCTGAATGAAACCCTCTGGCTGATCCATATAGACGCACTCTTCCAAATTACCATTTAGAAAAGCCGTCTTTACGTCCATATGCCAAATCTCATAATCGTGGAAGGCAGCAATGGCAAGAAGGATTCGAATGGATTTGAGCATAGCCACTGGAGAAAAGGTTTCATCTTAGTCCAAACCAGGTCTTTGATGAAAACCTTTTGCAACAAGTCTAGCCTTATAGGTTTCAACCTGTCTATCTACACCAATCTTCTTTCTGAAGATCCATTTGCAGCCTACGGGTTTTACCCCTTTTGGAGAAATGTTCAAATTCTATACTTTGTTGGTGTACATGGACTCCATCTCGGTCCGCATTGCATCCATCCATTTTATCGAGTCACCGCTCTGAATGGCTTGCTGGAAGCTAGTTGGCTCATCATTGTTAATGATGCAATCCTCTCTATCCCTGTCTATGAGAAAACTGTAGTATCTCTCGGGCGGATGAGACTTCCTACTAGTCCTGCGGAGTAGCGCATGGATGTCCGGTTCTTCTGAAACCTCTAGTTCTACCATACTTTCAGTAATAGCTTGTGATTCTGGAATTTCTTCCAGTTCTATTGCGCTCCCACTAGTTTCTTTTTCTAAAAAAATGATTTTCCAAAAAGTGGGCATGACGAGAAACAAAAACCTTTTGTTCCTCTGTGTAATAGAAAAGATACCCCCTTGAGTTTTTTGGGTATCCCACAAACTTACACAGTACTGAGCGTGCCTTGAGCTTGTCCGCATGCCGCCTTTTTACAAAAGCTGGACATCCCCATATCTTCAGATACTGAAGATAGGGTTCTTCCCACTCCACATCTGATATGGTGTGGTAGGCACAGTCTTGGTATGAACCTTGTTCAAAAGATATGCAGCTGATTCTAGTGCATAACCCCAGAAGGATCGCGGTAACTCAGCGTTACTCATCATGGAACGTACCATATCCAATAGGGTTCTATTCCGCCTTTCCGATACACCGTTGTGTTGAGGTGTGTATGGAGGAGTAAGCTGGGAGATAATTCCATTCTCTTTTAAGTAACCCAGGAACTCGGCACTTAAGTATTCACCACCTCGATCAGATCTCAGTGTCTTGATACTTTTGCCGGTTTGTTTTTCCACTTCATTCTTATATTCTCGGAATTTCTCAAAGGCCTCGGATTTATATTTCATCAAGAAGACATGTCCATACCTAGAGAAATCATCCGTAAAAGTAATGAAATAGGAATGACCACTTTGTGCATGTGTAGACATTGTACCACATACATTGCTATGTATGAGTCTCAAGAGCTCGCTCGCTTTTACTCCGTGTCCGGTGAACGGCGTCTTTGTCATCTTTCCTATGAGACAAGATTGTCAAGTTGCATAAGACTGATATTCGAACGGATCCAAATATCCCTCTCTATGTAACTTCGTCCACCGTGTTTCATTGATGTGACCTATTCTACAATGCCATAAGAAAGCCTTAATTAATTCTGGAGACTTTCTTTTAAGTGTGCTCTGGACGTTGAAAACTGATTGATCTGTTTTAAAGTTGTGTTTGTAGAATAACCGCAATCAATAACGGTGTCGTGCGTAGCTAGACCGAGATGAGTACGGGTCATCCTCAGGGAAACGTGGAATCTTTTATTCTTACTTTAGGCGTGTTGATTAGGAAAGGAGAATAAAGAATGGTGAAGAATGGTTGTAGGTTCTAGATCTACGTTAAACACGGATGCAAAATATAGATCTAGATTAGCTACGGATGTAGGTTTATATAAAAAGGGGGCTTGTAGGGTTCATTAGGATTTAGTAGTTATGGATGATTAATTAAAGATTACTCTTTTTATCCTTTAATAGATTTAAAACTAGATCGAAGGTGATGCATGTAGATTAGGATTTCTGGAGGGAAAAGGGTTCCCACTCTTAACCCCTATCTTGACATGGATCTCCGTTCATGTCTAGCCTTTACCAAAACAATTGTTAATCTAATCTCTAATTGTGGTCTTGATTATCAATAAATTGAAAGCGCGCCCAAATAGGATGTTAACTATTCTTTTGATAAAGTTTATAAACTTTACAGGATGTAAAAAGAGTTTAAGGATCTTCATCATCCATTAATCTACCCTAATCCTATGAACCCTAACAAGCAAAGAATTACTCATGCATTTTGAGAGAAGAAAAGATAGAGAGGGAAATCATACTACAAAGAATTAGAATAAGAAAAACTACCTTTATTAATCAACAGAATAAATTACACTTTGTTCCCTTAGAAAATGATTACAAAATGCTAGTTTGCTTCTCGATCTCTTCTAAGGAGGTAGATAAACCATTGATGATCAACTAGGATTCTTGAGCCGTCGTGGACTTCGTGATCTTGTCGGTGTGATAATTTTCCAAGAGGCTCTTGGTCCTTATTTATAGTCACAGAGCCAGAATCTCTAGTTTCCTAATAAGGTAACTATCTGTTGAGATCCTACCCAAAAAATCCAGAATCCCAACTCTTCAGAAGTGCGGTGGAACCGCGGCCAATAGGTAGGTTTAGCCACGGATCCGCGGTTGGATAGAGAGATCTTGGGCTCATTCCTCTGGTGTCTTCTTATGGTGACATCTGTAGACTGTTTTAATATCTGGAAACTGAAAATCTTCTCTACGTCTCTTCCAGAATTGATTTCTTCAATTTACTTGAATATCTTCGCCAACTTGGATTTCATTGATTTCAGTCATGATATAATTCCTGCACAATTATCTCAATAAATGATATTAGTAGAATTTGTTTTTATTGAGATATTATCTTAACCATTTGTCATAATATTTTATATTTAAGAGAATTGGTCAAAGATATTTAATAAAGTAAGCATATTAAAATAGTCCAAATATTATATGAATATTATATGCTTACATTTTCCTTTATAATGTTAATTATAATTTAGAAACATATGATAATAGATATTTTGCAGATAAACCCTTATATATTTCATATTTATAATAAACACCTTTTATTATATAAAAATAGTAGGAAAAATGTCATATTAAATATGCAGTTTTATCAATTGAACAAATACCCCCAAATTTATCTTTGATCGTCCCGAGCAAACTAGATATTCATGAGAAGGAGAAAAATAAAAAACCTAAGTAGCACACTTTCGTAGGCAATACGATTGTACTGAGCACATGCAACAAGCCGTTAAACCTCTAGGTGTCCCTGGTAGGAGGAGTGTTGTCTCCTGAGGGTTTTCAGCGGATTACACCCACAAAATCCTATAATAAAAGAAAGATGGTGAAAGTTAGATATAAAGATAAGAACTTATAAAAGAAAGAACTTGAAAATAAGAGTTTCCAACTATACTAGCTTTTCAGTTGTTATGAGCCCTATCTTAATGGTCGTGAAAAAATGTTAGAAATCACATCATCCCTCAATAAAACATCACCTTTAGACTTCCTCCCTATCTTTCTTCCAAACATTGATCATATACCCCTACGTGTGTGTAGAAAACATTCCTACACTTAGAGAATTCAATTTAAGCTATCATACTCTTGTCCATCTTCCCAAAGTACTTTTTAGTCGGTGAATATATATATATATATATATATATATATATATATATATATATATATATATATATATTTGAAATTGCGCACACATCCTTCATGCGACCGTTAATATTTCTTGAGGTACTAACCGACCGATTACTAACTGTGCTTGTGCATTAAGACGTAATTCCTCGTCTTGTACACCTAAGGCTTAGCAGTGGCTCCCAAACCGGTTGGTCTGAGGCACTAGGTGATAAGGCATCCTCGCTATATTTTTTTATGCTGCCCTGGTAATTACAAAACCGGTGTTCATTTTTTTTCTTCTTCACCACTTATATTTTATTTTATTTTCCTTCATACTAAGGCTTTTAGACAAGAGCATTTCAAGGTATCCTCTACTATCCTAAGTTTCAAGATGTGTGTAAGTGCGTATAGTAGGGTATCAACGTTCAAATGTTTGGCCTCAAGAATATGGACTATTTTTCAGACTTATTTTTATCCTCAGATTAGCAATTTCCTTCATCTTACTAACCCTTGGGACAACAGCTCATAACTACTTATTACTAGTTTTGTTTAAGAAAATATCTAACTTTCTTGCTTTTCTCAAACTATTTCTATCTTTCATATGTAAATTTTCACTTTCTAACTTTCATTATCAAAATTTTTTTGTGCTTATATATAGTATAATACAAAGTAATGCGTAAATAAGCACAAACCTCCCCCAAACCTGTTTGCAGCAGTGTCCTCACTGTTGTCATCTTTTAAATCTCAAAATCTGTAGACTTGGGAGGAAAAGTTATCAAATGGGACAAGAAATAATGAAATTGAAATTCTTCCCCAAACTTATTTTTTTTGGCTCGTAATTTTGTAAAATTTTTCTTTCAAGAGCCAAAATATTCCCCCCCCCAAACTAGAGTAAAATCGTATTATGCATTTAAAATTATGAGGGGGGCTAAAGTGATTGGTCAAAGTAAAGCCCTACAAAGACCAAAAGTCAACACCAACATTCAAAAACTTTATCGATGAAGCACCAAGGTTGGTGGAAGAACATGTCGCCTATTGATGTGAAGAAGTGGGGAGGAGATAAGAGGTGTAATGGAAAAGGTTTACGTCTCGGTTTGTAGAGACGAAACAATGATGATGGATTACTCGCATTCTCAGTCTTGATAAGAAGAAGATGTGGCGGTTCAACTTCTTTGGGTTGGGGTTGATTCATCACAACGCCCATGTCTTCTAAGAATGCGAGTTCTTCAGCGAAGATTTCTTCAAAGTTTTCATCGATATCCCGAATAATAATCTCATCAGAAAGAATGGGATGATACTCGGACTCCATAAAAGGTTCACATTTAGCGTTAGATGTTGACCCGGACAACAACGTAATAGCGGAGTCGAAATCAGTATCGTGAAGCTCTTCAATTTCGCTGCTGTCGGAATCTATTGTTTCGACAGAACACACATGAGCATAGGGTTCGGAGGGTTCAATTCCCAACTTGTAAATGTTAATCTCAATTTACATCTTCCCGAAAGATAGGTTCATAGAGCCGTTACGGCAATTGATTACGGCGTTGGAAGTCGCAAGAAAAGGTCGACCTAAAATCACCGGAATTTGGTTTCGTGGGTTCGCTACAGGTTGTGTATCTATAACGATAAAGTCCACAGGAAATATAAATTCCCCGACTTTGATTAACACATCTTCTAGCTCACCCCTAGGTTGGGTGATAGATCGATCGGCCATTTGAAGAGTGCAATGCGCCGATTTTAACTCTCCGATCCCTAATTGCTCATAACCAGAATACGGAAGCAAGTTAACACTAGCACCTAAATCGAGTAGAGCACGATTGATATTTTTACCCCTAATAGAAATAGAAATTGTAGGACTTTCGGGGTCCTTTCGTTTCTTGGGTAGTTGTGTAAAAGCAGTGCTCACATTACTCGCAAGGAAAACTTTTTTAGGTACTTAAATTTTTCACTTCTTAGTGCACAAGTCCTTTAGGATTTTCGCATAAGACGGAACTTGTTGAATAGCATCTAGGAGAGGAATGTTTATGTTAACTTTCTTAAAAATTTCCACAATCTTCTCCATTTGTGAACTTGGTCTGTTGCCCCTTAACCTGTTTGGATAAGGTGCTTTATCAATAAGGGTTGGGTTCAACATTGGAGAGGATTGTGGAGATGGAATGGATTCTAGAATTGGAGTGGGGATCGTTTTAGATAGATTTGTGGAAGTGGGCTGAGGGTTCGAGCCTTAGGGAACACGGAGAATAGGCTCGGAAGAAGGTGGGAGACTAGACGAATTAGGGGAAGAAGTAGAAGCCGGGGTATCATTGGTATCACAAACATCATCAACTTGTTCACCCACTTGGTTATCCAGCACTCTTCCCGATCTCAACGTAATAACGGCACTCACATTATAACTTTGTGAGTGGCCAGGATTTGGTAGGGGTTAAGACGGAAGTTTCCCTTTCTCTCTAGCACTCAATTCGGCATTTAATCGTGCAATTTAGGCTTCTATTGATTTAATACTCTCACCATGGGAGGCGGAGTCTTTCTTTATGGAATCAATAGAAGACTTCATATCTGCCGACATTTGGATGGAATGTTTCATAAACAAATCCAAAGTTTGTGCGAGTGAAGAGGAGTTATCGGTACCGGTCGTTTGGAAAGAATTATTGGCCGGGTTTTGAAAAGGTTGCGATTGAAAGGGGTGTTGACTCTGTTGTGGTGGTTGCTGTTGCTGTGGGGGAGGTCTTTGGTAATTGCTTTGGAACTGGTTTTGATTTTGGGGTTGGTTTTGGTTCCAAGCAAAATTAGGATGACTCCTCCATCCCTGATTGTACGTGGAAGAATAAGGATCGTTTCTAGGTCGCTGCTGAAAAGAAGCATTAGTTTGCTCGTGACCTTGAAACGATGCATTCATAGGACATTCTTCCGTCAAGTGTGATGGATCAGAACAGCAACCACACACGGTTTTGGGGAGCGTTACCTGGTTTAGGGAGACAGATGAGAATTTGTTTTCAATAGTGTCGAGTTTCTTTTGCATCGCTGCCATTTCGGCTTTTACGGCGATGGAAACATCGACCTGATGAATACCTCCCCTAGATGAAGGTGATCTAACGTTTTCCTACTGCAAAGTGTTTTCAGCGAGATCTTCCAGATATTTCCAGGCTTCACCATCGTCTTTGGACATGAAATTGCATTGACACATTGTTTTAAGCATCTGCTTTGTTGCTGGATTAATGCCCTCATATATAATTCGGCACAGATCCCATCTATGTATTCCATGATGAGGACATTGAACAGGAAGATCCTTGAAATGTTCAAAGCACTTCCAAAATGGTTCATTGGGAAGCTGGGTGAACTGGTTGATTTCGCTCCTAACACGGGCGGTCTTATGATTTGGGTAAAATTTCTTAAGGAATGCTATCACGAATTCATCCCAATTGGTAATAGAGTGTGCAGCAGTATTATAAAGCCATTTTTCTGCCAAGTCGCACAGAGTGAATGGGAGAAGACGCAAGCGCATAGAATCCACGGACAGTTGTGAAGTACCCATCATTGCGCATACGTTTTCGAATTTAGTGATGAAAACGTACGCGTCTTCAGACTCAAGCCCGTGAAATTTGGGCAACAGGTTGATGTAGTGGGGTTTAATTTCAAAATTATCCCCGTTGGCTGGTGGAATAGATAGACAAGTAAGAAGGGGACCACGGATAGGATAGCATCTTTCTTGGAGAGAGATGCACGGGTGATTCTGCTCACCTATGGGTGGTGACAGCGTGGTGTTATAATTTGATGGAGTATCTTCCATCTCGGTCGTTGTGGTGGGTCGTGGGAGAAAAGAAGATGAAGAAGCACCGAGTTCGGAGTCGATAGCAGGAACGCGGACAAGACGGGCACTAGAATCCCATGTCCAGCCGAGCATGCACTAAGCGGGTTTAGCGCAAGTAGCAGCGTGTGTGTTATTTAAAATTGGTTTGTTTTGAAAAAGTGGGACTTAAGACAAATCACACAAAAAAGCACAAACAACCCTAGAACTAAGGTTATCTAGGTCAAGTCGCTAGACCGCTCCTAGACATCAAAAGGACAAGTCGCAGGATCAATCCTCTACCACCTCTTTATAACTCTTGTGGCCAGGTAAGTGCCAGGTAAGTGGGAGGTATCCGCTATACGAATCACCGAAAATAGCGGGCCTTAATTAAGTAACCACTTGCCTTAGACACACTTGCCTAGGCACCACAAAAGTAATGCGGATAAGCGATAGATTACCTACGACCTTCCTCTGTCCTTATTGAGCGTGACAGTCCTTAGAGTCTTGTCTAGATATTTTTTAAATTAATGTAGGGTTGATGCAGATGCTCGGTTTGTGATTTGTGGGGCTTAGGAAGGGTGATAAAATCCCCACCTAATCTGAATTGTGGTCTTGCCCCTTAAAATCCGTATTAAAATATGAATAAACAAACCAAGTACAAAACTTTGCAAAAAGATTTTTGAGCGGCGATATTTTGCAAAGAATCCTGCAGGAAAGATATTTTATTGGATTTCAGAGGAGAGAGAAAGAGTTGAGAAATTTACCAGAGAAGTTTGGAACCCTAATCCCTAAAATCCGCCGCGCTTCCACCGCACTTTTTCTTATTTGCCGCGGTTCCGCCACGAAGTGGAGGGATCTCGTGATGATTTTTTCTACGTGGCCTCCTGTGCTCCTCTGGATCTTGATGAATGTCTCTGGCTCTCTGTTTCCTCAATTCTGTGATTCCAGATCCCCTCGCAAAATTCACACAATAATCGTTAAATATACAATTTGCAGTTTTGTTTATTTATGATATGGATCGAATAAGAATTCAACACGAATAGTAAGAAAAATAAATTACTCACGTATCCCCGGCAACGGCGCCATTTGATTGATCTGTTTTAAAGTTGTGTTTTAAGAATAACCGTAATCAATAATGGTGTCGCGCGTAACTAGACCGAGATGAGTACGGATCGTCCTTAGGGAAACGTGGAACCTTTTATTCTTACTTTAGGCGTGTTGATTAGGAAGGGAGAATAAAGAATGGTGAAGAATAGTTGTAGGTTCTAGATCTACGTTAAACACGGATGAAAAATATAGATCTAGATTAGCTACGGATGTAGGTTTATATAAAAAGGTGGCTTGTAGAGTTCATTAAGATTTAGTAGTTATGGATGATCAATTAAAAATTACTCTTTTTATCCTTTAATAGATTTAAAACTAGATCGAAGGTGATGCATGCAGATCAGGGTTTCTGGAGGGAAAAGGGTTCCCACTCTTAACCCCTATCTTGACATGGATCTCCGTTCATGTCTAGCCTTTACCAAAACAATTGTTAATCTAATCTCTAATTGTGGTCGTGATTATCAATAAATTGATAGCGCGCCCAATTAGGATGTTAACTATTCTTTTGATAAAGTTTATAAACTTTATAGGATGTAAAAAGAGTTTAAGGATCTTCATCATCCATTAATCTACCCTAATCCTATGAACCCTAACAAGCAAAGAATTACTCGTGCATGTTGAGGGAAGAAAAGATAGAGAGGGAAATCATACTACAAAGAAATAGAATAAGAAAAACTACCTTTATTAATCAACAGAATCAATTACACTTTGTTCTCTTAGAAAATGATTACAAAATGCTAGTTTGCTTCTCGATCTCTTCTAAAGAGGTAGATGAACCGTTGATGATCAACCAGGATTCTTGAGCCGTCGTGGACTTCGTGATCTCGTCGGTATGATAATTTTCCAAGAGGCTCTCGGTCCTTATTTATATTCAGAGAGCCAGAATTTCTAGTTTCCTAATAAGGTAACTATCTGTTGAGATCCTACCCAAAAAATCCAGAATCCCAACTCTTCAGAAGTGCGGCGGAACCGCGGCCAATAGGTAGGTTTGGCAGCGGATCCGCGGTTGGATAGAGAGATCTTGGGCTCATTCCTCTGGTGTATTCTTATCGTGACATCTGTAGACCGTTTTAATATTTGGAAACTGAAAATCTTCTCTACGTCTCTGCCAGAATTGATTTCTTCAATTTACTTGAATATCTTCGGCAGATTTGATTTCCCCAACTTGGATTTCATTGATTTCAGTCATGATATAATTCCTGCACAATTACCTCAATAAATGATATTAGTAGAATTTGTTTTTATTGAGATATTATCTTGACCATTTGTCATGATATTTTATTTTTAAGAGAATTGGTCAAAGATATTTAATAAAGTAAGCATATAAAAATAGTCTAAATATTATATGAATATTATGTGCTTACATTTTCCTTTATAATGTTAATTATAATATAGAACCATATGATAATAGATATTTTGCAGATAAACCCTTATATGTTTCATATTTATAATAAACACCTTTTATTATATAAAAATAGTAGGAAAAATGTCATATTAAATGTGCTGTTTTATCAACTGAACAAAAACCTAAGCTTGATATAATACGTATATACCGTTATCAAGTGTACCTGACCCAATCAAAGCTTGATTTAGGTGGATGTTGACCACATCGCTTACAAATGTAAAATCATATCCTTCTTTAGAAAGTAAAGATACAGATATGATATTACAAGCTAGACTAGGTACACATAAACAGTTACGTAAAATCAATATCTGCTCACTTGTCAATCCTAGGTGATATTCCCTATGGATACAGTGTCCACGCTCATTTCGTTAGCAACCCTGAGAGTCATATCACCTGCCCTGGTAACTCTACGATTTCTCAAAGCCTGTAATGAATTACAGATATGAGATCCTAATCCGGTATTTAGTACCCAGGAAGTAGAGTTAATTGACATACAGTTTTCAATCACAAACACACCCGAATCCGAAGCCACAACGTGCCTCGGATCCTGGATTCTGGCTTTCCAAGCCCTGCATTCCTTCTGCGAATGCCCTTTCCCGTGACAATAGGAACATCCCTCCTTCCCTACTGTTAGCCCTGAAACTTTCGCCCTGCCCTTTCCTTCTACTTTACTGACACCGCCTATCGGCTTTGTGGAGGTCTTCTTCTTCTCACCCTTGGCTTTCGCCTTGGATCCAAAAGAGGAAGATTCCCTAATAAGCAGAGCGGGTTTCTCCCTGGTTTCCTTCAGGGTTCCCTCAACTGGAAGTATAACTTTCTTCCCTTGGGCGTAAGTAGAAGGTAGGGGCTGTAGAATCAAGTCAGCATATGACTCGTTCTCCAACGTGGTCCCCAGGTCCGTGAGCTGTTTAATACAGCTGATCATTGTAGGGACGTGGTCCCCTACAGATGACCCGATAGCTCACCTCACTTGAAGCAATTCCTTCGATGTCTCATATTTTGAGATAAGAGATTACTCTCCATATAAATCTTTGTTATAGGAAGATGGAAACTAAGTCCATCTTCTCGTGCTGCCTCTGGTTTACACCATCTACTGAGGCCAACACGAGGCACTTGGCATTCGCATTGTCTTTTTCCGATGACTTACGGATATCATTATCTGCGATGGTGGAATCTGGACCTGGGACGGCGGGGGCTTGAGTAGTAATGAGGTGGTCCAGCTTGTCATAGGTAATAGACATCTGGACAAACCTTTGCCAGTCAATATAGTATAACTCAGTCATTTTATTATCTAGTTGTAACCAAATCTTGGTCACCTGGTCGCTGCAATTAGGAGAGAGAGAAGAAAACACTCAGCATGATTCTCTTGTAAGTTTAGATTGGTTTTTAGTTTATCTAAACAGGATGGCTCCCACTGTATCTCGAATCCTTCCTCAAACCATAAAAGAAGAATTAGTTAGGATTAATCTCACCCTACAATACTTGCTTAATCTTTCAGCCAGGTTGGTGTTGGTACTTCGAGGGAGGTTTTCCAACACTTTCGCGAAGTTCCTTAATTACATAACCTCTTTTCCTTGGAGGCGTAGCCCCGCTAACACCGTTCTAGAAATCTACTTGGTTTATAGCATTGATTGTGTTAGTGAAAAATCTTCCGAGGAGTAGCGGATACTCACAGTAGGATCGGGATCCAAATATCATTATGTGATAATCCTGAAGGAATCCTACCAACATTATCATACTCCAAATGATATGAAACACTAGTAAGTTTCAGTTTCCTTAGAAACTCCGGATGTGGATTTTTGCCCATGCTCTTATGACCTTGATGAAGGCCAACATATCATAAGTCGCATGTCAAGTTCTACCTGTGATGTCCAGGTTAATTTGAACCTACCCATACATACCCTCGACGAAGGCCAAAATAGTAGTACGACTGTCCCAAACCAACGCATCTATCTATGCTATAGATGAATATCTAGCAGTTACCAATCACTATGCCTTGGCGAAGGTCAAAATACATAGCTTGAATACTACTGAATATTCAATTGAAATGACGGAGGGCTACAACTGGTTTTGGCAAAACCGTGAACGAAATGAACTTGATTTAATCGAAGGAACCTGATATCTTTTAAAGGAGTGGTTTAAGATCCGCATTTAAAAGTTTCTGTTTTGAAAAAACCGAGTGGTTTTGAAATTGTTCCAATGATTCAGTTTTGGTTTGTTTGCTTTGCATTAATCTAATGCAGTCCCATCATTACACCTATCATCACAGATAGAAACGAAAATACCACGTACGGTTTTGCCATCCGCATTCGCCACTGGGCCCCGTCTAACACCGTTAAGTTACTTAACTAACGCCAGAGCGGGGGCTGGACTAGCGCGGGTGAAAAACATAAGCAACGTCTATTATATAGCATATATATAATAACATTCGTCTCACGCAATAATAGGCATTCCAGATCACAGATGAACATATTGGATAAACTAGGAATTCCGCGTTTCGTTTAAGCCTGTAACGAAAGACGGATTACACGGTCGTGATGAATAGCCAAACCCCACCCTAGACCCCTACGGGTGTGGCAAACTATCCGCCAAATACCCGAAGTGAAGCAACCTCCCTCAGTAAAATGAGTAGGCCACTCGTCACTTCAAAGTACCCGGTAGTTTGTGCACCCTACCTTAGGTCTATCCTAGGAGCCGAAAACAATAAAAGAAATAATACAACGGTGGCTACAACCTCAACCCGGATGTGCCCCGCAAAAGAATATTACATCACTTTACAATTTACATCGAATGAAAGAAAACCCTCTTCTCACATCCCCGGCTATTCATCCACGACGATACAATAAAGTTCATATACACAAACCAACATCACAGATCACAGATATGTGCAACCCCCATTAATCGACATATAGCGATTAGCAGACGTTCGCATCATATAACAAACACAGAAAACCCGATAGCCAAGAACTTTAGAATTTCGATCGAAACATATTTTCCGTGTCTACCCTAAGTGGAAACCAGCACACAGAAAAATACTAGGTAGAAACCAAATATACCAGAGAACAATACACCCAAAATAAGAAGCACAGAGGAAAAACGAGCCAACTCGGCCTCGAATCGGCGGCTGAATCACGGCGAAACCCACCGTTTCGCCGCGCTTCCGCGTCCTTCTTGGCGAGTCAGTGACTCGTTTTTCTTCAGTGATCTTATAATACCCTGCACTTAATTTTCATTCCTCTGAAATAATTTTTCTGGCAGTTTTAAAATTCGATAGAAAGTTAGGGTGTGGGTGTTTTGTTTTCGTGTTTTTCCGACGATCGAAGTTCTAATAACTTGCTAACAAGCTAGTAAAGATTAAGTAGGCTCTGATACCACTGTAAGTTGATGTCGCGCACCCCGCGGGTTCACGGGTAGGCGGAAGGCATAAAAAAACAATTTTTACGGGCGTCGCAACACCGACTTGAACTCCAGGATCGATGCTAAACCCTAGCTAACCAAACTTGTGTGAGGTTTAACTACTCGGAAAGAAGTTTATACCTCACAGATTCATGTCCTTCGGGTCTTCTTGTCGCTGTCCTCCTCATCATCATAGGCTCCAAGGATCGTAACGGATCGGGCAACCTCGTCGTCCTCCTCGAGTCAAAGACGATCCACCCGAGAGTCTATAGTCCGAGCTCTAACCTCAAATCCTTGGTAACTATGGCATCTAGATTCCTAAACTAGATGTCCTAGATGATGTAGAGAGTGTAGATGGATTAGTATGTCTCTAAATACTCTAGGATTCTCAACACATGAGAGATTTAGGGTTAGAGGAAGAATAAGGAGTGATTGCACGCTTTTGGCGTGTCGAGTTTTAAAGTTCTAAAGATAACCGCAATCAGGATGGTATCGCTTTGCAGCTAGCCGCGATGAGTACGGGTCGATCAACAGGGAGACAGAGCGTTTTAAGTTCTTGTTTTCATGAGTTAATGCGTGAGGCGGAATGTTCGTATCTATCCTATGTGTATATATGCAAAGTTAACGGTTGTTAGGATTAGATAGTATAGTGTAAGTTAAGGATTTCCGTACTAAAATCCTTTGAGCCGAGCTCGATCACTAAAGCTAGAGCAATCGACAACAACGTAGATTAGGGTTCTTAAGCACAGTATTTATGAAATCTGGCTTATTGACTCTTGTCCGTCCGTTCTTGTCGCTTGCTTTCGCCTCCGGCCAATCCGAACGCAACAGGTCGCGGTTAGGAAACACCGATACCTTGGTAGGGTAGGGTGCTTAACAGAGCGTTTGCGTAAAGTTTGGGCGGAGCTTAACTTATAAAACCAATTTTTTTCCTAACACCAATATTCACAACCATTCAAACAACAAATAAAAAGAGCAAAAGAAAAGATAAACAAAGAAAAGAAAAGAACATTAAATGTAAGTAAATGACATGGTAATAGAAGTGCAAGTAAGTAAAGAGCAAGATAAAGAATACTAAGAACCATAGAACACAATACAAGCCATGGGTTCAATAACCTAATCTTAAACTTGCAAACTCAATGAAGATGTTGCAAGATCAAGAGGAGGCAAAGAACCCAAGGGAAATGAAGGCAAAGAAGAAAGTTTTATTAATCTTCATATAATGATACAACCTTTGAGATGAATAACCAACACTTAAACTTGCAAGCTCAATTAAGAGGTTGCAAGATCAAGTGAAAGCAAAGAGCTCAAGGAAACTAAGCTATGTACAAGAACAAAAGAGAAAATAAAAGAGTAGTGAATGAAAGCTTGGACAAAAGAATCATAATCCAAGACCCCCCTCTCCTTGCTCACTGGATCTGCTTTTATAGGCTCAAAAGAAAAGAAAACTAGAAATAAAAATATGATGACTTGGAAGCAAGGGAGGGACCACAGAAGACTGGGACATTTTGGAGGTAGGGGGCCGGCCAGCTCGGCCAAGATGGCAATATGGCCGGCCACTTTCCAATGGAGTGGTCTCGTATTTGGTCAGTGATGTTTTGTTGTCTCCACAATCCCACTAGTGCTGCTAGATTTCTCTAATTTAACTTGGTCTGCACTCAGTAGCTTGGAGGGAACTTGTAGCTATACATCACATCACACCTTTATGCATTTATCACTCTTGTCCCCCCACTTGTGTGCGTTGGGAAGCCCCTTCTCTAGGTCCATACATCAAAGAGCTAGTGCACACTTGCTATGTGTTGGACCAAAATGTGTGTGCACTTGTTTATTAGCAAAAACTCTTTGAATATCGGTCGGTTTCCAGTTCCGGTTGCAATGTCGGCTCATAAACGATATATCCGTGATTTTAAATGTATTTCCAGTATTTTGTCACGGATACCTGTAATCTGTAATTACTGAGCAGACACTGGTAATAGTACCGATATATACAAAAAATAGATAATGAATGGGTGGTAATAAAATGCAGTTTTCTGTGATAAACAAATACCCCCAAACTTATCTTTTGCTCTTCCCGAGCAAAACAAAATCCTAGCCTCACTTTCGCAGGGAACACGATTGCACTGAGGTCGTGCAATAATCCGTTAAACCTCTAGGTGTCTCTAGTAGGAGGAGTGTTGTCTCCTGAGGGTTTTCAGCGGATTACACCCACAAAATCCTGTCAAGCTAGTTCATAAGCTACTAGGTTAGAAATTCTATTATCCTAGGTTAGAAATATCCAACCCTTATGTTTCACGCCTCTAATTTATTCAACCTCAGATCCTATACGTTTTACAGTTTAGAAAGATCTCGGTCTCTCCTGAGTTTTCCTTCTAAAGTGCGGTCTTAAATCAGGGATTTTTATCATCTTTACGGAAAACACAAGTCTTTTTCTTTATTTCTATCTTTCCTCAAAACATCGATTGTATACCCCTACGTGTGTGTAAATTTTCACCCCTACACTTAAGAATTCAATTCAAGCTATAGTGCCCTTGCCCTAATACCTAATACTACTTCTTTTCATTAATGATGGACGGTGTTACTCACACACCTTTTATGCGACTATTAATACTTCTTGAGGCACTAACGGCCGATTACTGAATGTGTGAGCTTAAAGCGTAAATAGCAGTTTTCAGGTCTTGACTTTATTTATTTATTTTTCTTTTCTTTATTTTTCTTTTTCAAGACCGGATATATTTTTCAATGTGCTCTTTAGGTGGTTAGTTTTAAATACCGTTTTTTTCTTTCATACTAGGTTTTCAGGCAAGAGTATTTCTAGGTATCCTCTACTATCCCAAGTTTCAAGGTGCGTGCAAGTGCAGTTTGTAGGGTATATACTTTCTAAATTTGGAGTTAAGAATAGAAACTATATTTCAATAAAGCTTCAATACTTTCCGTTCATCTCGACTTAACTCAAGAACTGAACTCAAGATTACCTATTTCTAAAAAAAACTGTAAGGATATATAATTACCAAGGTTAAACAGAAGGAAGGTTATTTTTAGGGTTTTCAATTCCTAAGCCTAGGATTTAGTTATTTCTAACGTATCAACTAAACTTTCGGAATAAAAATCTAAGTTACCCTATTAGCTAATTTGACGACAAAGTTTTTATATTTTTATAAAAATTTTCGATTTTTATGGGTTTTTAAATAAGTATGCAAATGCAGAATATACAAATGAATGCGAAGGTAGAAAGCTTACCGAGCATACCCCCAAACTTAAACTTGACAGTGCCCTCACTGTCAGGCTACACCAAGAGGGTCAAAATTGTCGGCGATCCCCAAATTTTTTTTATACAAAACAAAAAGAAAACCAAAAATATATATACACAAAAAAGGTCCCCCCCAAACATAAGTGAAACAGTGTTTCCACTGTTTAAGCGGTGAAGTTCAGGATCGGGGGGGGAAAGAACAGTATCAATCTATACAGGGCCTTACACAGGCCAAAAGGGAGCACCAACCATTCAAAATTTTTATCGCTATAATGTGCAGGTTGGTGAAAGAATATGGTGAGGAAAGAAATGGAGAATACGCGAGACTGTATGGAGATAGAAGCGGAATACGGTCTCGGTATATGAGGAGAAGAATGGCGGAGGGGAGAAAGAAGTGGAATACGAACTTGAGGGTGAAAATGGAGTGAATAAATTAGTACAATTTGTGATGAACGATGTGTAAAAAGCGATTGTACTAATCTATTAACCCATTGAGAAATTGGGTCAAATCCTTCATGATTCGTGAGAAAACATGGGTAAGCCGAACTTGGTAAACCAGACATAAGAAATGAAATTGATACGGTGTCTTGCGATGTAGGAACGATGGAAAGGATGGAGGGAAGTGATTGAGGAATGGGATTGGTTAAACGTTCAGGAGGGTGTATACAGTCGGTGGAAGGGACATGATGAATTGGAAAATCTGACTCATCAAGTAGAACGGTTTCATCCTCAATACTATCCTCAATATTCTCCTAAAAAATTAGCTTATCCATACATTTATCATCAATATCAAGACGCATATGGGGTTCGGGAAAAACAGCTAATGACTCGGGATGATGTCCACACAGAAGTGAAAGGACATGATGAATTGGAGAAAAAAACTCATCCAAAGCTGTGTGTTCATCATCCAAAATATTCCCAGCGTCAAAATCCTCAATCAAGTGAAAATCAATTTTCTCAGGCACCTCAACAAAAGCATGGATATCAATCAATTCAGGTTCTAGAGTGGAGGTGTAGAGGTCAAAAGGGTTAGGATTGGTTTCACTTGACACGGTCCCTTCACAATTGGGTAAATCAAACACTACAAAGTCGCACAACTTATTAAACGTTCCATCTTCAATCGGTAAATCCTTTGGGATACTTGATAGATATTCAAAGCCGGAGTTGTGGGATTCAATTTGGGACGGGTAGGTTTTATTTGGAAGGGTGTACAACTCACTCTCACCACTCAAATTCTCAGCCTGTCCTATCGCCTCATCATACATTGGAAAATGTGGAGCTAGTTGGAAACTAGCTACCGGGTCACTAGGTTGTATGAAGGTTGCCATGGACGCATTCAAATCCATCATCTGTTGGTAAGACGCTACCCGAAAGTCTTCCAACGACTGTTCCAGACTAGACATGGGTTCTGAAGGGTTTTCAGTTAAAGATTCAACATTGGTTGGATATATGAAACTCCCAAATGACTGTGTAGAAGCAATGTCTAGGGAAGGCGTAAAAGTCAGGTAGGACTGGTAGGAATCGAATGGTTGGACAGGAGTAGGATCAACATTCGGATAAGAAGGTAATTGGAATTGTTGATCAAAAGAAGTTGCAGTAGTGAAAGGATTGAAAGATCGGCTACGGGATTGTTCAATACGTTCAGCAATAGACATGGGTTTTGGAGTTACAACAGGGCTCGTAAAAAGGGGTATCAACATAAGAAGGTGGGGAAGGTTGAAATGGTTGATACAAAGTGGATTACGGAGTCCGGTTGTTTGTCCTAGACATGTCTATCCGATCTTTCAAAGAAAGTTTAGGCATGGAGGGATCGTTCGATGTTTGACCAAAGCAAGAACCGTATGAAGTAATGTTTGGTTGTGGGTACCAAAGTTCGGCGAGAGTTTTTCTGGGTGGGGTACCCATGATATGAAAAGAAGAAGAAGGGAAAGAGTAAAGAATGTGGAATTTTTTTATATTTATAAGTTAGTTATCAACAAAAGAATGAAATACACAAAAAGAATCTGGATAAAAAAAAAACAACCACGAAACAAAAATACCACGCACCTAATCGGTCTAGAGTTCACCTAGGTCAACTAGACCTGCTCATGAACTTGATTGTCGAAGAAAAACCGTGTCGAGAAACGTGCTCAAGATATACTGATTACGAGGCCAAGTAAGTGCAGAGATACGGGGAGGTTTTCCGACGCTTTCGCGAAGGTCCTTAATTAGATAACCCTTTCTCTTTTGGCAGTTTCGCCGTGAACACTTTCCTAGAGACCCCGTGAACGATATACCGTTAAGCGGTGTTCTAAACACAGTTAACTTCTCCTAGTGAGCGCGAAGTCCTTAAGGCTTAAAGTCTAGTTTCTTTTAAAATTTGTGCGGGTAAACGTTATGCTCAATTCATGATTTGTGGGCCACGGAAAAGGGGACGAAATTCTTTACCGTATGTTGTGGGGTTCGCTTGCTCTTAAGTCCGTATTAATTGATGCAATGCGCAATTCAATAAAAAATTATTCAAAGAATCAAACAATCGTTTTTACTTTTAACCTCGGCACTGCAACAAATACGGGTTAGACAATTTTAGCGTTTGCTAGCGAACTTGCAAAGAATCCTGTAAAGATATTATATTGGATGCGTCGGATTTGAAAAGAAGGTGTTAGTGAAGTACGTACCGATAAATTTTCGGGTTAAGAAACCCTCGTTGAATTGAAGTCCGAATAGCTTGGAAAGTTTGCTTGCGCGGGTCAATTTACCCGGATCTTTGGCACTGCACTTTGCAATCACCTTAGCCTTGAATTCACACTTTGCTCCCCACGACCGCAGTTCGCAAATCCGTAAAAATCTTCAAATGTCGGAAAAAACGGATATTAGTGCGGAAAAGCGATATGACTACCCAAATACCTGCAAAATTATAAAAAACAAGCAATAAAAATGGGACAAAAACAGAACAATGGAGCACAGAGAAGAAATTGGAGGCAGAAGGAGGAGCTTAGGCTGGCGAGCTCGGATTTCCCAGGGGTGTCGCCGGTTCAACTTAGGAGTTTGGGCTCCAAATTTCTTCTGTGATCACAGTGTTCCACTAGTGCCTCACTGGTATTGTTTATCTTTTTAGTTGAGATTCAGAGTGCTAGCAGGTCAAAATCCAGAGAACAAAATGGTTAGGAAATGTTAGTTTTTGTTTTGGTTTTAAATTTTTTTGATTTTTATGTTGTTTTTAAGAATGGTGTTAGATGGATATTAACAAGATTAACCCGAAAAAACAAGAATAAAAACGATACCGTCTCCCCGGCAACTGCGCCATTTGATTGCACGCTTTTGGCGTGTCGAGTTTTAAAGTTCTAAAGTTAACCGCAATCAGGACGGTATCGCTTTGCAGCTAGTCGCGATGAGTACGGGTCGATCCAGAGGGAGACGGAGCGTTTTAAGTTCTTGTTTTCACGAGTTAATGCGCGAGGCGGAATGTTCGTATCTATCCTATGTGTATATATGCAAAGTTAACGATTGTTAGGATTAGATAGTATAGTGTAAGTTAAGGATTTCCGTACTAAAATCCTTTGAGCCGAGCTCGATCACTCAAGCTAGAGCAATCGGCAATAACGTGGATTAGGGTTCTTAAGTACGGTATTAGTGAAATCCGGCTTATTGACCCTTGCATGTTCGTTCTTGTCGCTTGCTTTCGCCTCCGGCCAATCCGAACGCAACTGGTCGCGGTTAGGAAACACCGATACCTTGGTAGGGTAGGGTACCTAATGGTGCGCTTGCGTAAGGTTTGGGCGGAATTTAATGGAAAAGACCGGGAAAAAGAAATGAGAAACGAAAGCTTAACTTACAAAGCCAATCTTTTTCCTAACAACAATATTCACAACCATTCAAACAACAAATAAAAAGAGTAAAAGAAAAGACAAACAAAGAAAAGAAATGTAACATTTCAGAAAAATAAAATATTATTTTTGGGAATTTATTTAATTAAATAATAAATATTATGAATATTTTAATGATGCGGTATAATTATATACCAATAAATTAGGAAATATTTGGAAATTTACAGGAATTATTGAAATGAGGGTGTTTTATATGATTTAAGCAAATTACAAATTCTTTATGATTAATTATATTCCATTTTAATGCTAATCGCGATTAAATATCACTAATCGTGCATTAAGCTTGATTTGTGCACATGACATGCACCATGCCATATTTCACATTTTTACATTTTCTACCATGGCTTTTTCTTTATTTTCATGCATGGTTTGTTTTTAAAATGAGAAGAGAAGAGAAAAGAAAAGAATAGAAAAGAAAAAGAAATGGAATAAAGAAATAGGTATGGGTAAGAGAGAGAGAGGTGAGGGGTCAACCTTGGTCTTGGCTCATTGCTTTTCATTTCATCCTCATCTTTTTCCTCTCCTCTTCCTCATACTTGGCTGCTCTCTTCCTCCACCACCTCCTACACCTCACAACTCCATCAAAAATTCACCAAAACACTTCATCCCCTTCATTAAAAATGTGCACAAGCTCACTACAAGCATTTTGGACCAAGAAAGCTCGGATTTTGAGCACTAGGGGCAACTCAAGAAATTTCTTGAGTTGCCAAATGAGGTATTTCCTTCACCATTAGAATAGGAATTCATTTCCTTTAGCTTCCATGTTGGTTTAGAATCGTTTTAGTGAGATTTGGTGGTGTTTGAAAATTCCTAGAAGAGCTTTGGGGAATTCTTGAATTGAGATAGTATAATTGGGTTTTAGTGGTGACCTTAAACCCCCTAGTGTTAAAAACCCAGACCAACCCAGTAACAAACCTAAGACTTGGATTTAGATATCGAAATGTCGGTTTGTGAATAAATAGAGGGTGTAGGGAATCTGGGATGACCTGGGACTTTTAGAAGAAAAAAAAACAACACCATTGACCTAGATTGGACACTAGGAGGCCACCATGCCAATACGAACCCAATCCATGCACTTTGGGCCGAGCAGGCCGGATTTTGTAGTGATGTGGCCGGCCAAGTTGTGGAGTCTGGGGTCCAGGTTTCTTCTGTAGCTCATATGCCCCCTATACAACACCCCAGTATTGTTTGTTTAGCCCAATTTCACCTGAACTAAAATCTGGAGCAAGTTTCATGAGTTGTTGCTTTGTATTCCTTGATGTTTATGAAGTTAAGTTTTGATATTTGTGTTTTGTATCGGTCACTTGACGTTTGTACGTCGATATCGGGTGTTGTTTGGTTGTTTTGCGTGCGTAGACCATAGGTTTTAACCTATGTGCGATTCGTGTATCGTTTTGGTTTTGAATGAGATTTTAATATGACACGATATGTTATGATATGTAGGTACCTCCGCGTGAACTTCAAGACGACAAGCAAGGGCGTGGCGACATCGACTTCGGCAAGCGAGAATCAAGATGAGTAGACATATATCTACCGGGAAAGTCGGGTAGATGGTGTATAGCACCCCCACAGTTCGTAGTGTATCCTATGATAGATTATATTTTTATATGATTATGTGTTATATGAGACGTTATTGTTTAGCACGAAGTGTTTTAGGAGATCATGGGTTAAAGTATAGTGTATTGGATGATACTGTCGTTAGCTAGTTGTTAGTCGTGAAACCCTAGAATAAGGTACACGCACACGCACACACGCATACATTTTATTTTCTTGTGTGTATATGGGGATATATATATATACATATATGCATGTGAGTACGTATATATATATATATATATATATGTATACATATACATGTATGATGAGGATATTATATGATACTTGGAGATGAGTCGATGTGTTTGGGCAGGATGCCGTGAGATCGGTGATATGATTTGGGTCGTGTTATGAGATACGACATGTTATTTTAGCGGATTTGTTAGGCGTTGTGTTTTCATACACACGCGGATATATATTAGATGGTATCGGTATGTACTAGACGTAGATCAGTACCCTGTTCATGATATTGTGATAGTGATACCATATAGATATTGAGGTATATGTGATAGGTGACCCGTACCCCGATTTTGGGATGCCGTACGATGGATTTACCGTACGAGATATAAATATGATGATAGATCCGCACTCATGATTCGAGGATGTCGTATTATATTTTTATCGTATGTGACGCTATAGAGTCGGGATCACCGACTACTATATATATTTATCGATTCAGACTTAAGTGGTTTTTTCCTAACCCTTTTGATTAGTCTCTTAGCTTGTCCTGTAGTTACTTAGTAGATGTTAGACTGGGCTCGAGTCATACTTATTTCCAAAACTAACGAATCGTGAGTATTTTAAAGACAGGCCAAGGGATACTACGGATATTTCAAAGGACGTACCTTTTCATAAAAGCACCGTAGTCCCTATTTTCTAAAAACCACGATTCATGTGATTTCAGATCCCATAAACTGTATGACTCGTATATAGCGATGTATATTTCCTTATTGCTGCGCTTACTATTCATTTTCTGCATATTCATGTTGTTCATATCGCATTGCATGCTTATACTGTGATTCCCGTGTTTATTATGAACTCATATTATCAGGACACCAGCACCATTACCGATGATGCGTATGTCTACAAACACTTGCTTGCCGGCTCACACACATCATCATCGGTAACTTCCATGTCACGTATACTTCAGAGAATATTATTTTATTGTTATCGCTTGCTAGCTGATAATTCTGATATATCATTATTGTGCTAGTTTAGATGTTGCATTCTTTACTTAGATATCCATGCATATGTATATTCATTTGTCAAGCATTCTGCACTTGTTAAAAATAATTTTAGATGCTCTTTTAAAATCGACAGAAACATGGATTTCGTTTTAATCATTTCGGAGTTATTTCGTTTTCGTAACTTTAAACTACGTTTTACAAGCTAGTTAAGGTTTGAGTAGACTCTGATACCATTGTTAGTCGATGTCGCACACCCCACGCACTTGTGGGGAGGCGGAATACACAAAAAATGATTTTTATACTTGCAACATCGACCTATCATACAGGATCTTTTTGGAAACCTTAACTAGAAAAATACTTGGAGGTTCTAAACTACTATGTAAGTGTTTTATAGCTCCTTCAATATGGTCCTTCGGGTCTTATTCTCCTTAGCTTGAGCTCCTCGAAGATACGGATCTAGCTCGGTCGTCGGCTTCCTCGTGTCGAAGACGATCTACCCGAGAGTCTGTAGTTCAAGTTTCAACCTCTAAACCGAGGTAACCAAAGAACCTAGTTCGCTAAACTAGGTAGCTTAGGAGATATAGAGAGTTAATTGGAGTGTTTTATCTCAAAGGACCCCATTGTTCACAATAAATGTGAGGGTTAGGGTCTTGAGGAAGAAGGAGAGGAACAATGGAGAGAGAAAGGAATAATGTGCAAATGAGCTAAGTCTTGAGGCTAGTGAAGAATGGCTCATTATTTTCTCATATGAAGCATGGATTATTTTCAATAGAAAATATCAACCATGCTTCAATAGTAAGTCCAAACCAATAAAAAAAGAATTAGCCATGCTTCACCCATGCCTCAAATATCTCCATTTTCCACCTCATTAATCTATTTTCCAAAATAGATAAATCCAATAATGAGGTGTCCCCTTCTAGAAGCATCTCTTATAAAATTATTAGAATGCCCTCAGCGTATATACATACCTGTATTCGTACCGCAAAAATACGAATACGATGAGATAATAATAATCCAATAATATAATACTAGAATCCGGCTTAAACCAAAGCCCACTAGTATTATCCATCCGAACAACATCCGTGTAGCCAGTATACGTATATGATCGGAACCCTGCACGTAAAACCATACGGCCTCTACATTGTTTCGCCTGAACCAGGGAAACCCTCTGTATGGGACTCTAAAGACTCGATAGTACGCTGGCAGTGGGTTTAACCACAAGTCTGTCAGCGGTACTAGCTGTACGCAACGGCTATCCAGGTATCTGTCGAAAAGAAGGCCGACGAGCAAACACATCTGAACCACTACTAAGCCTATCTGTGACAATCTCCGTACAGTCTGGTCTATTCATCTAAAAATATCGCATATCGGACCTAGGGGGTGGTAAACGTCATACCCCTTATAGCGCAATAAGTCGTGTTGGTGTAGAGCCCAATACACCCTGAAAAACTACTGGTGTACCTACCAGTAAATCTCACTTGCCCTGGCCAGGGACATTGTATATTGGCTATCCGAACACAGCGTGATATCAATTCCAAATACCGAGAGAGACGAATCCTTTCTATCCACTATTGCCTCCAAGTGCTTCGGGACTGGACCCAACCACTACCTGTTTGCACGACTCATTTGAGCCGTGGTAGGATAGTAATCTAAGTACAGTAAGAACACACTCGAGACGAATAATGATGTCAAGTCAACGGACTAACATGTACTCATGTCACCCGGGAACTGCTAACTGACGATAAGTATAATACCAACCAGCATTTCCCATCGAGTCCGTCCAGTGCAACTCATAACCCAATGAGCACCTGTATACTATCTCTGGTACGGCATACCAATGGCTGCAGGATAGGCCATCTCTCCTGACTGGGATGAGAAGCGTATACACTAGTCTACTCTGGAGTATCCATACCCTGTCTCGATAATCCTATGACTAGGGACAAGTATAAGGATGTGCTTATAGACTACCAAGCCCCTACTAGTGTGACTGCCATCACAATGCTGGTAGTCAAGCAAAGATCCTAAGGGCTCTATCAATATGTATTAGCGATATGCTAAAAGAAACATATACACATATCAAGATAAAATCAAACCAGATAGCATACTATCATATTGAGCAAAACGGTTATTATATCTGTGTATATCCCAAGCTTCCAAAATGTAATATGCAATCCAGCACTATACAATAATAGCCTCTAGGGCATATATCACTGACAAGTTCTACTCGTGCTTCTTCAACTGCCGAGAATCATAAGCGATGACTCTGTCGTGCTGCATCAACACGCAACCTAGACCCACTCGAGAAGCATCACAAAAAACAACATAGCCGCCTGAGACTGAAGGCAAAGATAGAACTGGTGTAGTCGTCAAACGAGTCTTCAACTGCTGAAAACTCTGCTCACATGCCTCTATCCAAAGAAATGGAACTCCCTTCCGGGTCAGCCTGATCAGCATTGCAGCGATACAGGAGAAATACTTTACGAAATGGCGGTAATAACCTGCTAAGCCCAAGAAGCAGCGAAGCTCTGTCACGGAAACAGGTCTGGGCCAATGCTGTACGGCCTCGATTTTCTTCGGGTCCACTCGTATACCATTTCTCGTACTACATGACCCAAGATGTCAACACTGTCAAGCCAAAAATCACACTTTGAGAATTTAGCAAACAGCTGGTGCTCTCTCAATGTCTGCAATGTAATCCTCAAGTGCTGCTCATGCTCCTCTCGACTCCTGGAGTAGACCAAAATGTCTTCTATGAATACAACAATAAACTGGTCGAGGAACGGCGTGAAGATCTGGTTCATCAAATCCATGAACGCTTCCGGGGCATTGGTGAGCCCGAACGATATCACCAAGAACTCGTAATGCCCATAGTGCGTCCGAAAAGCAATCTTCGGAATGTCATCATTCCGGACTCGCAACTGATGATTACTGACCGCAAATCAATCTTTGAAAAGTATCCCTCTCCTTGGAGCTGATCGAACAAATTGTCAATACGAGATAAAGGATACTTATTTCGCACTGTGACTCGGTTCAGCTGACAATAGTCGATACACAATCTCATAATGCTGTCCTTTTTCTTAACGACAGGACAGGAACTCCCTAAGGCGACACACTAGGTTGTATAAGTCCCTTATCAAGAAAATCTTGCAATTGATCCTTAAACTCTTTAAGCTCTGCCGGGGTCAACCGATAAGGCAGTATAGAAATAGGCCCCGTGCTGGGGATCAAGTCGATGCAAAACTCAACATCGCGCTCTGGCGGCAACCCAGGTAACTTATTAGGAAATACATCGGGGAACTCTCTCAAGATCGGAACCTGGTCCAACGGAACCGCTGCGGCTCCTGTATCATGAATATAAGCTATGAATCTCTGATATCCCTTCCTCAAGAGCCGACTAGCACAAAGTGCAGAAATCAGACGGTAACGGGCGGCACTGCGGTCCCTCTGCACATCAAGAACTGGCTCTCCCGGAAAACAAAATCTGACTGCTTTCTCACGGCAGTCCACGGACGCATAGCAAGTGGCTAACAAGTCCATGCTGAGCAGGACGTCGAAGTCTAACATATCAAGAAGGATCAAATCGACGGAAGAATCTCTATCCACAATACGAACTGAACATGACCGAAACACATGTCGGGCGATGAAAGAATCTCCTACGGGAGTAAGCAAAATGAGTGGCTGGTCTAATAAAGATGAATCTCAGCCCAATCTCGGTATGAAGTGTGTGGACATATAAGAGTGTGTGGAACCAGGGTCGAACAATATGCGCGCGTCAAAAGAACACACAGAAAGAGTACATGTCACAACAGCATTCAATACCTAAGCATCCTGAGGAGTCAAAGCGAAAACTCTGGTTTGTCCTCTACTGGTATCCTGCTCCTCTGCCTCTGCCGCCTCGTCCCCTCTAGACAGAACCGCCATGGCCACGGCCCCTCTGAGCATCTGTTTGGTGCGGAGTAGCGACGGGCGGAGGAGGCAATGCTCGCGAAGGAGAGGGTGAAGGGGGTAAAGTGACATGTGGAACTGCTGCTCCGCCCTAGCATCTCATAGTACAATCCCTGATGCGGACTCCCATACCGAAAACATTCTAGCGACGGCTGCTGACCCTGTAGGTAAGAGCTATATAACTGGCCCCATCTCAAGCCTCTGCCGCCACCACGGCCTAAAAAGAATCCGCCGCAGCCTCTGCCTGCCATACCTCTACCAAACTACCCGGGAGCTGATACACCAGTACGAATCCGCTTCAATCCCGGAATGGTCGTAGTATCGGCAATACGATCCTCCACTAGCGTGGATGCTTCCATCGCCACTGCATAAGTATCAAAGCGCTGGGCGCCAATAGAGAGGAACAACTGTGTATCAAGATCTCGCACGAATCTCTTGACGTGCTTCTCCTCGGTGTCGACCAAATAAGGTGCATATATGGATAGCTGGGTGAACTAGATATCATACTCAGCCACTGTCATACCGAGAGTCTAGCGTAAAGACTCAAAACTGCGAGCTCGGGCATCCCTGACGCTCCACGGAAAGAAAGCGAGCAAGAAAAACCGCCGTGAACTCATCCCAGGTTATATGAGGAAGGCCAATGGCTCGGCCTCTCTTAATAGACTTGCACCAAGTCTGGACACGACCCTCGAGACGAAAACTAGCAAGCTCAACCGATCTCGCATCGGAACACCTCAGGGAACGACAAATCCTGGCCATCCTGTCGACGAACGACTGTGGATCCTCTGCTGCGTCTATTCCAGTGAAAACCGGAGGCTTCAGCCTCATAAAATCCTGTAATCATACTGCGATAGTCTCGATAGCGATAGGTACAACCGTCTGAGCATTAGGTACTATCACGGTCCCTGTAATAGGCGGAACATCATCTGATCTCTGTGCTCGGTTGGCCTCAACCAAAGATCCAACCATCTGGCACAAATCCTGAGTACTCGCCTCCAGCCTAGCAATTGGGCCTGGAGAAGGTGGATCAATCTGCTCCTGAGGGGTAGGCGTACCATCCTGGTCAGCCTTCGTCTTGGATGAGCCCGCCCTGACCTCATCTCTAGCGGCAGCCCTCTGGGCCCTCGTAGTCTTTGGCGGCATGGTGGCTGGAACAAGAAACATGATTTGGTAAGAACATAGAAACCAGAACAAAAGGATGCATGGAATCAAGGAAAGAATCACAAGACATATGTCCTAAGGTTACATAGGTGGAGTATCATGTCGTGAGTTTGCCGCGGAACATACACATGCTGCGCTACTCTGCTTAAGTTACCTACTCCATCATACCGAGGGTCATCCTACACTCCGACAGGTAAAACCTAATGCTCTGATACCAACTTTGTCACGACCCAAATCAGGAACGTGACCGGCACTTAAATCACGTAACGCCTAAACGTGTAACGTAATTCAAGTAAGCCAAAACCCAGAATCTAAACTGTGAAATAAGGTAGTGTGGTAAAACATTTGTTTCAAAATATCAATTTTAAAAGTAGAAGAGTTATATCAAACCTTTTTAAATCTGAAGTTGTTGCTAAAAATTTCGGCAGTATTTCCTTTGTAAAAACTGAACCAAACATATACATAAGCAATATATATAAAAGCATCCCCACTTGGGAGCAATCTCATGCCTCTAGGAAGAACACAAACAAATAGCAAATATACGGCACCATAGGCGAAGAAATAAGAAAATAAGAAAGGAAAAAACATTCACAACATAGCACAAAAGTCGGCTCACACGAGCATAACACCCAGAGTCAAATATAATACAATCTTTCAGTCTCGTCTCTAAATTAATACATATATGTAGTAGATGGAGTATACTAGATACAATGGAAAGAGTACAAAGTAGAAGGCACATGAATACTTGCAACCGACCTACAAAATATATCACACCCAAAAGTAACGGTAGCAGTAGTAGTAGCAAAAGTAGTGTGGCCAGCCGCGACTACCCTGAGGATCGGCCCTGCAAGACACTGTGGCACAACGGGGGTGAGTTACCAGCTAGTGAGTGGTAAATAACATCATGCATGGTAATTGCAAGCATCAACGTGGCAGCGACAAATCCTAAGTACGAGATTATGATGGCACATATATAACAGTATGGATGCAGTATAAATAATGAGCAAAGTATAACTTCACGGTGTAACAACTATATGAAACAGGGCATGTCATAATAAGTTCAGAATGTGGATTAAAACAGAGGTACCATCGGTAAATCATCATAAAACCGGTGTCAAGCATCGACACTCAAAATCCCAATATCTCAGGCACCGTCACTCTGATCGGCCTTCATACCCATCTGATCATATAACTCTGGTCGGTATCCTCCGGATATCCACCGAGTTTCCATACAATCACCGGTAGGTAGTGTTCCCCTATTGGGCTCAACACCTTTCTATACAATCTTCTTGCCCCGGGGTACCGTACCGGGTCCACCTTGTACTCGCAGACGGTGCCTCCTCACTCCTCGAATCGGGTATACTCATCACTCAGAACCGAGAAAACCCTTGGTGGACACCAAATATCATATCAAGAGAAAACCACATTTTTAAATAATCCAAGTTTTTGAAAATGTTCTTTGAGGTTTCCTAAATCCACGAAAACCGAAATCTCATGAAACATCATATGAGAATATAGTGCTAATAGCAATGTATGTATGATATTAACATGATGCGTGATAGTACAATGACAAAAGTCTAACTACCAAATAAGATGTAATATGATGTAGTTATTCGTAGCAAGTTCTATGGTGTGTGTGGCATGGCGATTACCAATGGTGTGTGTGTACATATGAGTTAGTGCACGTGCGACATGAACCATTGGTAATTGTGCAAGTGTCCTAACAAGGATATGTCAACGCGTAGCAAGTAATAGATGCACATTATAATGCTTATGCATAATTATGAATCCATATACATATAATATAAAGATTATAACCAGAATCTAGCCATCGGCGCTTAACGCCATCCAGGCGATTCCCCCGTAGATGTTAAATTTACTCACCTCAATGGTCTCGAGCTACTCGAATCCGACCACCTCCTTCGCTTTCCTAGCCGTGTCCGAATTCTCTGCAACCGATCCTAGGAACGCATAAAACCCTAACACATGAGGCTCATAAATTTCCGATATGACACGTACACATACACTACACAAATGAACCAACTCCCAAAAGTTATCGCGTGTGAACTTAGCATGTTAAACGTGTGCAACAACATCTAAGACTACCCCTAAGGGCTGCGAACCACACAAAACACCTAAACAAGAGTCAAAAAAATCCGTATCGCACGCTTACATAACGCCAAAAATATGGTAACATGGTCCCAGATTTTTATATACAAACAATTAGAGAAAATTGCACATTTTAGAGGCCTAATTGGAGTTCCAGAGAGCACTCGAAAAAAATTCACACCCAATCTCCCCAAATGTGTCGCAAATTGTGGCCATAAACATTAAATTGGCAGCCAGAATTTAGAGAGGATGGCTCAGGTTTTGAGGGTGCATTCGTGGTCCTATGACTAGCTCCTAGTAATCGCAACTTATCTTTGTGATTACTGGTTTAACAGCAGATTTGATATGTAACCCTAATCTTAAGTAAATACGATATTTGACATTAATCTAAAACATTGAGGTGGTTTAGTGAAAACTTGGTGGTTAAACAAGGATGTTAGCTACACAAGCACTCTTATTTAACCTAGATTAGGTCATAGCTAACCTAAGAATTTCCATAACCCCAAAAAACCTATCTTAAGTCTTAAATATCAAAAAACATAAACTTTAGTTAAGACTATGAGTTGATTAAGCAAAAACTTGTTAACACAAGAGTTTTCTAAAGCATACATAAGGGTTTTGATCCTTACCTTACCAAGACTTGAAAGAAACCCTAACCATGCAAACCTCTAAGACTCTTAAGAGACTAAACCATGATTAAGGTGGGAGTTTAGTAATAGTTTGTGGTGATTAAAAGTTTATTTGTTGTGGGATAATTTTTTGTTAAGAGAGGAGGTGAAAAGGAAGAAGAAGAAGAGGAGAAAGAAGAGAGAAGAAGGAGGAGAAGAATGAAGGGGAGTAAGATTGCTCATGAGAGCCATGCCCATCTCTTCTCTTCTCATTTAATGCCCATCACCTCTATGTCTCCTTCATCATTACTTTTCTCTTTATTTTTTTTAAAACATTTAATTTCTTAAAATAGTTAAGAAATAAAATAGATGGAGTCAAATTGTCATGGCTACAAAAAATATGTTTTAACTTAAATTAACATGTTGTTAAAACTAGATTAGTATAAACATATGTGTGTGCATATATAACGAAGTACATAAATAAATAAATAATTAATTAATTAATTAAATAAAAAGAATGTGAAAATAATTACTAACTAAGCTTTGCCAAAAACCCATGTTATATCGCTTAATTAACGTATAATTAATTATAATCGCGTTTTATGGCATTACATTACACTTTTATAGGATATGTGTTCCAGATTTTGATACAGGTAATCTGGGGCAAAAACAAGAATACACAAGTCTAATTAAGATGTCATGGAGCTAGAGTAAAAATCCCACACCCTAACTCATCAAACTGACCACAATTTGTGGCTAATTTCATTAAATCTGCGGTCAAAGTGGATGTAGGTGGGTATGGTCTTTGGGTGTGGTCTCTAATTGTTCTCTCCATCTCAGAAAACTCTTAGAATAATATTCAGAGACCCCAATTTAGAGCAGATTTCTATTAAGTATCAAAAACTTACAAAAACGTATCTTTTTCTGATATCATACCAAATCTTTGAAACTTAAACACTTAAAAACTTGTAAAAGATGAGTTTTTACCTATTTAAAAAGATGCTACTGAATTGTCAAGCTCATGGGGTGCACACTTGAATCATCTTGAAATTGGTACTAGCTTAAGCTTGAGTTTTGGGGGAAAATCTTCATGAAGAACTCAACTTTCCTTATAATATTGTGATGAACTAGAAATTTTTTTGATGAAGGTTTGAGGAAGAAAATAGGTTTAGTTTAAGAATGATTTAGTTATAAAAATTATGAAGGAAAGTGAAAGAGGAGGTGTGTAGTGTAATTATGAGGTGGAGGAATCAGAGGGTGTAGTGTGTTGTGATGTGTGTGTATGCACAATTACCTTAATATATACCATTCCTCTCATCAAAATTAAAAACCCTTTTGCAAATAAAACATTTTTTTACAAATAGAAACCTTTTATAAATAATTACTACACTTAATTATCATAATCTTTAATAAACCCCTTTTTATCATTATTTAAAGTTCTAAAATAACTTTTAAATTTTGTCTGAAATGTTACAAAAAAATCACACACAAAGAGCTATTCACACGACGATCCGATCACTGTATCAAATGCGCAACCCCGTCTAATTGATCACTATAAATTAGCGACGTTTACTAACGCAATCTATAACCAATCCATAACCATAGAAACATTAACTCGCGAGATCGTACGCTTGAAATTCCAAAGATGTGAATTTCAAGTGCACTCTGATGCTTCTAAAACTCATTATTTTGCATATAAACTTGTCGTGATTGAAACGAATTGAGACCGAGTGTCAGTGGGGGCGTTCGGGCTCGATCTTCGGGCTCCCAAGGGGGTCGTGGGGAGCCCCAAACCTGAGAGCACATGTTTACCGCCGAAAAATGGACTGAGACACGGAGACGTCTAGCCTGAATTTAGGAGCAGATGCTATATGAACATATCCATCCACTTCTCCGATGATACCAAGTTGATTTATGATGCCGTTTATCGGAGGTTCGGATAGATGCGACTGATATAGCAGACTTATCAGATTCCCCCTCATTTGTGAGGGTTTTTCTAATTGTGGGGACGCTCTTCCCTGCAGGCGCAAGACCCTGCAGTTAATTACGATATTACGTTGCGATAACAACTTTCACCTGCTCTAGACAGATCACTTCATGTCGTGTTATGTTTTTTTATATAAGGTTGCCCGTGGATTGTATATGGAGACTAGTTTATGTGGTCGCCCGTAGGACACGGATTAGTCCAAATACGTATATTATATTTGGGATTTTGAACATAGAACACATATCTCATATAAATGTGGTCCATTAGTTCATGGGATATATGGGTTTGATCAAAAGTTCGTTAGTCATATATCAGACTAAGATCGATTTAGGAACAGTGAGCATATGGGCTCAACTGATCATCAGATCGTATATGAGTAGCCCATGGATAGTAGATTGTAGTCAATATGGAGACAATCTGTATGGCCAAACATATTAGTTTAAGGACATCGTGGTTCATGGGAGACATGGATGGAATATGGCTTGTTTATGCCCGTGGATTGTATACAAGGGTCAATATGGAGACCAGCCGTATGGCTAAACATATATTAGTCTAAGGACATCGCGGTCCAATATTAGTTTATGGACATTTCGGTCCATCTTTCAGCTTACACGCACGTGTATATATGACGTGGCGAAGTGAACGATGGTAACATGGGACGCGTCTAATATTGGGGTGCGATCCAATTTGAAGGTGTTGTTCAGACCATAATATTGCATTTATCATTCCCCTATTCTTACCCTTTTTTATAAATAAACAGGTACTCTTGACGCACGTTTGTTGCATATTACAGGTTACAGGTTTCTGGAGCAAGTACAGTGAAAAAGACACAAAACAACAGGAAAAGCGACTTTTGACCAACAATTAGACGGACCTTACTCAAGCCGAGATGAAGAACAGTACAAAGGTCCAAAAAGTCAAGTGAACGGTTAAAAGATACGTACAAGTCTTCACTGAACATCTGGAGAATAATCAGAAACCAAACAGAGAAGTTATGTGTAGAGACAGAAGCCCAAAGATCCAAGCAGAAGCCCATAAAAATAACAGAGCCTATCTCCTCAGTTTGGCCGCGGAACCGCGGCCAAACCTAGCCTGGTGCCGCGGTTCCGCGGCCTTACAAAGAGCTTGTCGGTGGAATTTTGGCGTATTGTTGCGTCGGTGCAGATGTTAGGATTCTTAGGGGTCAAATCAGTAATTTTGCAAGTGCGAGAGTCTGTAACCCTAGTTTTTTTAGTTTCCTATAAATTGTAATTTTAGATCTAGAAATTGTATGCCTCTTTTCAATCAATAAAATTCAGATTTTCTGAGAGCAAAATTCAGATCTGTTCTTCTTGTTTGGAGGGAGCCGTCAACTAGTAAGTCTTTTATTTCTTTTAATTATAATTTCTTCTCATCCCCTAATGAGCGAGTAGTCTCCTCGCTTGTTAGGGTTAGCCTTAGGGAAAGGGTTGAGAGATGAAATCTCTCGCCCCTTTCAATACCACCTTCACCTAATGAATTAGTACTTCACGCATACGAGCACAACCGCTCCCTGCGGCATCCTACCCTTCGAGGTAACGATGAACCGTAGTATAAAGGGCCGGTTCCGCGCGTTTTCCGTGAGGGTTAGGATAATTATCAACAAAGGTAGGGTACAAATCTAGAGGAAGAAACATCTTCCCAAAAGATTTGTATCCACTTTATTGATAATTAACTTAACACCTAATAGATCTAAAAAAGGAAGGTATTGAAAGCGGTGAGGAAAAATATTAATTTCCAAAACTTCCCCTAATCCTAACCCTAGCAAGATTCTTAATTAGATTAATTAGATCCAGTCTTTAGATTTTTATAAACCTACCAAAACTACAAATAGAATCAACTCGTTAAAACACTTTAAAGAAATTTACCCGTCTCTGTGGATCGACCCGCACTCACCGGCTAGCTGCGAAGCGACGCCGTTTTTGATTGCGGTAATTACTATTTTTGACACAATCAAATGGCGCCGTTGCCGGGGACGGCGTAATCTTTCTTTTTGTGAATTTTCGGGTTGATATAAATTTTAAAAATTATAAAAATCTGAAAATATAAAAAATATAAAAAAATAATCAAATTTGATCTGTTTGAAGGGTGTATCTTTTGGATCTTGCAGGAACGGCGAAGAATCAAGGATCTGGAATTTTACAGAGGGCTAATCAAAATTTGCTACCTAAAAACAGAGAGGAATTGACAGCACAGAACCACAGAATTTTTTTTCACAGGACGATCCCACGAAGAAGCCGCGCTTCCGCCGCATAAATGTGCCATCCGCCGCGGATCCGCGCTTGAAGGGCCACGTCAGCACACCAAAATTTCTGTGTTTGTTTCTTTTCCTCCCCTCTGCAACCTCCATATCTCTGTCTGTGAAAATTTTCTGCAGGGTTCTTTGCGTAAAGAGTCTTTCTCCCCCTTCTAAATAACAGATTTCTGCAGGTTTCTTTGCGCCGCGCTAAAAAATTCTGATTGCAAGTGAAATTTTATTTGTTTTGCATAATTTAACCGGACTCTAAGGGGCTATTTGACCAAATCCAGATTGGGTGGGGATTTCATCACCCTTCCCAAGACCCCAGAAAACACCTAAGCATTTTGCATCAACCACCTTTAATTAAAAAAGATTAGACTCAGACCTAAGGACAGCGAGCTCAATAGGAAAAGGACTAAGGTAGGCATCGGCCGTTTATCCTAACCGACATTGCGGTGTCTAGGCTAGTGGTTTTTAATTAGGCCCACTGTAGTGGTGGTTCCTTCCCACTTACCTGGCCGTATTTGTCCATGAAGAGGCGGTTTTGAGGTCTATTTCTAGCCCTAGTTAGGAGCTGTCTAGCAGACCTAGGCAACCCTAGATCTAGGTCTGATTGTGCATGTGTGGTTGATTCAGTTGTGTCACAAGTCCGTTTTCAAAAACTTCCTTGCAAAACTCACACAAAAATAAAAAAATAAAAATAAAAAAATTCTTTTCAAAACTTGCAACTTGTCGCGAAGAAACTTGAAACTCACTTCCACCACTTCTTCTCACTGACGTTATCTTACCCCCACATTCTGTTTTTTTTTTTTTTTTTTCTGACTGCACTACTCTTTAGTGTATGTCATTTTGGACTAGGGATACTAACGCCCGATTAGTCCGTGTTTCGTTGGTACCGACCAACGAACCCTTCGACGAACCCTTCGTCAATCTTCCTTCCACTTCCTTACCTCCACATTCAAATTCTTCTTTCGAAGGTATGTCGGGATTCAACCCCAACGATACCTTAACGACGGGAATGATTCCACCTCCGCCAGGTGCGAATAACCCGAATCTACCGCCTGTTGTAGCGCCCGCACGAGTTGCGCTCCAGGATCTCTTCTACCCCGTCCGCACTTCTTTACCCACATGTCTTTCACCCCCACCGGCGAATGGGGATAATTTTGAAATAAAACCACATTTTATCAATATGCTGCCTAAGTTTCATGGTTTGGAATCCGAAGATGCATATATTTTCATTAATAAATTCCAAAACGTTTGCAGCATGATGAAGACAACCCAATTAAGTGATGATGCAATAAGGCTAAGGGTCATTCCTTTCACCTTATGTGACCTAGCCGAGAAGTGGCTATACAGCACCGCATCACACTCCATTAGAAATTGGGACGAGTTTGTAAGAGCTTTTCTAAAAAAATTCTATCCTCACCACAAAACTGCTAGAATCCGAAACGAGATTATACAATTTTCACAGCTTCCTTCCGAACCATTTTGGAAGTGCTTCGAGAGATTTAAGGACCTACTCGTTCAATGTCCTCATCATGGGATAGAAAATTGGTAACTTTGCCAAACATTATACGAGGGATTGAACGCAGCAACGAAGCAGTTGCTAGAAACAATATGTCAAGGTCATTTTCTCTCCAAGTCTAGCGACGAAGCTTGGCAGTTTCTTGAGGATCTAAGTGAGCAAACAATTCAATGGGAGAGTACCAAGACCACATCATCTTCTTCTAGTGGTCAATCTAGGGCAGGCATACATCAAATAGATATGTCGATAGCTATGAAGGCCGAGATGGCCTCACTTATGAAAAAGCTAGAAGCCATTGAGACCAAAATCTCATCGTCTTCTCCTGCCCCTACTCTACCCACACGAACTGTTTGTGCTTGTTGTTCGAACCCATCGCATTTAACCGAAGAGTGTCCTTATAATGCACCTATTCAAGGACAGGATCAAGTCAATGCTGCATTTCAGCAACGGCAAAGAAATGATCTTTACTCTTCGACATACAATCAGGGGTGGAGGAGTCACCCGAATTTCGCTTGGAACCAAAATCAACAAGTCCAAGGGAACAATAATTTTCAAAGACCTCCTCCACAACAACAACAAGCACCTTTACAAACTCAAAACCAGCAACCTTTCCAACAACAACCTTATACAAATCAAACGAACAATTTGGTTCAACCTAATGATGATAAGGTTAGCTCGCTCGAGAAAAGTCTTGAAGCATTCCTCAAGCAAACTACAGAATCCGCAGCAAGATTTGAAAGTTATGTGCAATCTTTAATGAATAACAATGCCTCACACGATCAAAGTATCAAATCTATTGAGGCACAAATTGCACAATTAACTGCTGCGTTGAGCGAGAGAGAAAAGGGAAAGCTTCCATCTCAACCAATGCCCAATCCCGGTCACCCACAAAACGCATATCACAATCACAATGTAAATGCGGTGACCACGTTGAGATCCGGAAGAGAGTTGCAAAATAATGTGGAAACTAGTGATGACGTCCCCGCCGGTGGTTCTTCTTCCCCTTCTTCATTTTCTTCACTTCCTTCTTCACCTTTTTCTTTAGAGCCTATTCTCCACCCTTCACACGGCTCTACTTCTTCTGACTCGAACGGACCCATTTCTAACAACACGAACACATCCACACCGGGATCCGTTCCTACTCCACATTCTACTCCACAGACATGTGACTCAACAAATTTTCAAAATGCACCATTTCCAAACAGGTTGAGTCCTAATAAACCAAATGCACAAGTGGAGAAGATTGTGGAATTATTTAAACAGGTTAGCATAAATATACCTCTCTTGGATGCTATCCAACAAGTCCCTTCATACGCGAAAATCTTAAAGGGCTTGTGCACCTCGAAGAGAAAGGCATCTCAAGTACCCAAGAAAGTGCTAGCGACTAGTGCAGTGAGCAATGCTATTAACCACCATCAAACCTTACCCCAAAAACGAAAGGACCCCGGCTGTCCTACTATTTCAATCACAATTGGGGATAAGCAAATTAATCGTGCACTTTTAGATCTTGGGTCTAGTGTTAACCTGATTCCTTACTCCGTGTACGAACAATTAGGGGTTGGAGAGTTGAAACCCACTCGTTGCACTCTCCAAATGGATGATCGATCAATCACCTATCCTAGGGGTCAATTAGAGGATGTGTTGATCAAAGTCGGGGAATTCATATTCCCCGTTGATTTTATCGTTATGGATACACAACCTGTTGTTAACCCAAGAAACCAAATTCCGGTGATTCTTGGTCGACCATTTTTGGCCACTTCCAATGCCGTAATAAATTGTCGCAATGGCTCCATGACCCTATCCTTCGGAAAGAGGTCTAGTGAGTTCAATATTTATAAGATGGGAAGTCTACCCCCCGTACCTAAAAGTAGTACACGAGAAGTTTGCTCTATTCACGAAATCACGCAGGAGGACTGCGAGCTTGAAAGATTTCTATTTGATGAAAACAGTTTTGACGCCACTAGTGCGTCCCTCCTTGAGCCTACCACCGTTGACACAACCGATGTTGATTATGAATGTTTCACTTTTTTGGATGATGACGACTCACAGCCCGAATATGAGTCGTTTGAATTTTTGGATGAGTCAGTCGAACCATCCGAATCGGTTGTTTGCAGTGATTTCGAACCTGTGTTGGAGTCCTTTGAGTTCGAGGTAGATTCCGCAATGATTCTTTCGCCTCCGAAACTCGAACTCACGCCCTTGCCGTCTCACCTTAGATATGCTTACATAGGTGAGAATGAGACCTTTCCCATTATCATATCGGCCTCTCTAGCCCTCGAGCAAGAGAATGCCCTCTTAACGGTCTTACGAGATAGGCGGCAAGTTTTCGGTAGGACTATGGCGGACATCGAGGAGATCAGTTCCCTCATAATTAAATATCATACACAATTGATGGATGATGCCATGTCAATAGAGGACCCACAGGAACATCTTGGGGGTATTGTGGTGAGCCAACTTCCTCCCTTCGAAGTTGAAATACCCCCATTTCTTTTAATAAGGTACGAGAATGCCAACACTCCACTGATTGCTGATCATTTCCATTCTCGTATCGATGCATCACCATCACCTGTATATTTACCTCCACACCTTCCATACCACTACTTCTATCTTCCCCAATTCTTTGCGGACCACCACAACTTATTTTTCCACCACCCAATATTCTTTACTGATAAATTTTTCAACTGGTTGGTGTTAACTTTTGGCCTAGGCAAAGTTTGGCAGTATTGTCTAACATAGTTTAATTGAAGTTTGGGGGAGGGTCTTTTTGTATATATTTTTGTTTTTCTTAACAATAAAAAAAAACACTATAAATAAATAAACAGGGGAGTATCGGTATTCTTGACCCTCTTGGTTTAGCATGACAGCGAGGACACTGTCAAGTTCAAGTTTGGGGGTATGCTCGGTACGTCTTTTTCCTTCGCATTCATTTGTACATATTTTTGCATTTGCATACTCATTTGAAAACCCATAAAAATTTGAAATATTTCAAAAATTACAAAAATTATTGTATTCAATTTTGGCTTATTTGACTAGAGTTTGACAGATAGGTTAACTGGCTAGGAACAACTAGATCTTAGACTTAGTAAATTAAAAACCCTAAAAATAACCTTCCTTAAAGTTTAACGGTAGAAAGTATATGCCTTGTAGTTTATTTAGAAATAGGCAAATTTTGGGTTCACTTCTTGGGCTAAGTCAAAATGAGGGAAGAGTATTGATGTTCTTATTAGAGTATAAGTTTGAAAAATAGTTCCTAGCTTAAGTCTAGATTCTGAAAACGTATACCCTACAAATTGCACAATCACGCACCTTGAAACTTGGAATAGTAGAAGAGACCTTGAAAGGCTCTTGTCTAAAGTCCTTAGTATGAAAAAGTGTGAATAAAGAAAAAAATGGACACTGGTTTTTTTGATTACTTAAGGCTGCAAAAATAGAAAAATATTTAGCGAGGGTGCTTCATCACCTAGTGCCTTAAACCAACTGGTTTGGGAGTCACTGCTAAAGCCTTGGGTGTTGCAAGGACTAGGAAGTACGCTTTAAAGTGCAAATGCATTTTGTAATCGGTCGTTAGTACCTCAAGAAGTATTAACGGTCGCATGAAGGATGTGTAAGCAAATTTTATTCACCATCTAATTAGTACTTTGGACAATGGACTAGGGCATGATTGCTTGAATTGAATTTCCAAATGTAGGGGTGATCTATACACACACGTAGGGGTATGTGATTGGAATTTAGATAAGAGAGAGGAACGAAAGATAAAATTTATATCTTTAATGGAGTTGATAGAAAATTCCTAAGTTGAGATGAAACCCTAGAAGGAAGACTTAAAAGATGCCAAAAGCTAAGTAGATCTACATAACATATATAATCTTATGTTAAATAATGAGGAAGCGTGAAGAATATGGGTGGATAATTTACAAGTAAAAGATAATAGAATTCCTTGTTAGAAAACCTAATTGGAGAACAAAAGTCAATGGGCCGAGTTGATAGGATTTTGTGGGTGTAATCCACTGAAAACCCTCAGGAGACAACACTCCTCCTACTAGGGACACCTAGAGGTTTAACGGCTTGTTGCACGTGCTCAGTGCAATCGGGTTTCCCTGCGAAAGTGCGGTTAGGATTTTAGTGAATAAAATAATAAGTTTGCTCGAGGACGAGCAAAAGGTAAGTTTGGGGGTATTTGTTCAGACCATAATATTGCATTTATCATTCCCCTATTCTTACCCTTTTTTATAAATAAACAGGTACTCTTGACGCACGTTTGTTGCATATTACAGGTTACAGGTTTCTGGAGCAAGTACAGTGAAAAGACACAAAACAACAGGAAAAGCGACTTTTGACCAACAATTAGACGGACCTTACTCAAGCCGAGATGAAGAACAGTACAAAGGTCCAAAAAGTCAAGTGAACGGTTAAAAGATACGTACAAGTCTTCACTGAACATCTGGAGAATAATCAGAAACCAAACAGAGAAGTTATGTGTAGAGACAAAAGCCCAAAGATCCAAGCAGAAGCCCATAAAAATAACAGAGCCTATCTCCTCAGTTTGGCCGCGGAACCGCGGCCAAACCTAGCCTGGTGCCGCGGTTCCGCGGCCTTACAAAGAGCTTGTCGGTGGAATTTTGGCGTATTGTTGCGTCGGTGCAGATGTTAGGATTCTTAGGGGTCAAATCAGTAATTTTGCAAGTGCGAGAGTCTGTAACCCTAGTTTTTTTAGTTTCCTATAAATTATAATTTTAGATCTAGAAATTGTATGCCTCTTTTCAATCAATAAAATTCAGATTTTCTGAGAGCAAAATTCAGATCTGTTCTTCTTGTTTGGAGGGAGCCGTCAACTAGTAAGTCTTTTATTTCTTTTAATTATAATGTCTTCTCATCCCCTAATGAGCGAGTAGTCTCCTCGCTTGTTAGGGTTAGCCTTAGGGAAAGGGTTGAGAGATGAAATCTCTCGCCCCTTTCAATACCACCTTCACCTAATGAATTAGTACTTCACGCATACGAGCACAACCGCTCCCTGCGGCATCCTACCCTTCGAGGTAACGATGAACCGTAGTATAAAGGGCCGGTTCCGCGCGTTTTCCGTGAGGGTTAGGATAATTATCAACAAAGGTAGGGTACAAATCTAGAGGAAGAAACATCTTCCCAAAAGATTTGTATCCACTTTATTGATAATTAACTTAACACCTAATAGATCTAAAAAAGGAAGGTATTGAAAGCGGTGAGGAAAAATATTAATTTCCAAAACTTCCCCTAATCCTAACCCTAGCAAGATTCTTAATTAGATTAATTAGATCCAGTCTTTAGATTTTTATAAACCTACCAAAACTACAAATAGAATCAACTCGTTAAAACACTTTAAAGAAATTTACCCGTCTCTGTGGATCGACCCGCACTCACCGGCTAGCTGCGAAGCGACGCCATTTTTGATTGCGGTAATTACTATTTTTGACACAATCAGGTGTTTATATTTCCCTCAAAGGTATACATATACATGTATGTATGCTATCATAGGCTGTTGGGATGGTGGTGTGCATGTCTATATGGGTTACACACCTGCATGGGGGCACATCTGTATGGTATGTACATCTATATGTGATTAAGGCATTCCCTAACTTGTTGAAATTTCATATCTTTCATCAAGTTGGGACGAGAAAGGACTCTTTGGTTATTGGGACCCGCCATCTCTCTGAAGATGCTGAAGAATTACAACACTGTATATCAAAGGTGTAAAAGGATGTACCCTTGAACCAAATCCCGTATATGAGGGAAGAGAACATGTTGGAGAATGGCTTCTTGGCAAACCTGTATTTTATCTAAGAATCGTTAGTCTTATATTAGACTAAGATCAACATTGGTTGAAGATCTCTAGTCGTATATGTGACTAAGATCAACTCAAATACAGCGAACATATGGGCTCTGTTGATTTATAATTAGAGAAGTTTAACTTCTAGGAATCTAACCCATTTTTGGCTAAGTAATAGGCTTTTATGTTACCCAGTAGTACTAAGCACTCGGATATATTTTTCGCTCACATGTGCATCACGTAAGGCATTGTTTTCATGGCTTTTTAGTACTCACTTGTGTATCACATGAGGCGCTCAATCTCAGGCGCTCACGTGAACATCACGTAAGACGCCGAGTCTTAATTTTTTTGTGATGGCTCACGTAAATGTCACGTGAGGTATTGTCTTCATGGCATTTGAGTGCTCACATCCATATCACGTGAGGCATTCAATCTCAGGCGCTCACGTGGACATCACATGAGACGACGAGTCTTAATTTTTTGTGAGCGCTCACATGAATGTCACGTGAGGCGCTGAGTCCTTAGAGATTTAATCTCTATTCATATTTTTAGAGAAGCTAAATTTATGTTAATGGTATTTTGACTATTAACGATCACCAAGATCAATATTTTAAGAATCTGGGATCAAGTTCTATAACAACTAAGTTCTTTAAGAACTTAACTCTTCTCATGTTTGGGAACTAAGTTCCTGGATTATGGACTCTATCTTTTTATGTTCTTGTTCTTCCATGTTCTTTTCAATCTTGTTCTTTCCTGAATTTTTGATTCTCAAGAAGAAGATCTTCCCTACGAGAATTAAATTCTCTTTTGGGAGATCTTTCTTGTGGATCTCAGATCCAAAGGAAGAACTTAGTTCTTTTGGAAGGGTTAACACCTTATATATGTAAGTGGTAGGTAAAGGAGAGATAGTTTTATCTCTGTCTTTTCTTTAGTTAGGGTTTGAGAGTAGGTGACCTTCTTCTTTATTGATAATTAAATTCTCTGTTGCCGAATCATCTGGAGGCTCTCTCTCCTCCAGATTCAATCTCTTGAGTCCTTTTTATGGGAGAAGGAAAAGATCAATCTGTTGGCTGAAATCTCTCATTGAGATATCATAATTGATTTCATAATCAATCTAATTGATCCTTAAGATCAACCGGTGAATTTTATTCACCGTTGGATTTTTAATCCAAAAGCTTTCTGTTTAACAGAGGAAATTATTCTTGTTTTTTTAACAAGGTTAGGAAAATATTTTCCTAAGATAGAAATTAATTCTATCAGATTATCGATTGGTGATTTTATAATCACCATTGAATTTTTTATCCAAGAGTCCTCTGTTTAACAGAGAAGATCTTGATAGTTTAAGAAAGATCAGGGAAATATTTCCCATATAGAAATTAATTCTACATAGAATTTAATTTTATCAAAAATAATACTCACGTGCATTGCATGTGAGGTGTTGGCCTATTGCGCTCGTGTGGAGGCGCTGCTAAAAGACTGCATATATGCTCACGTAGATATCACGTGAGACACTGCCAAGAGACTGGCATGTGCGCTCATGTGGTATCACATGAGACGCTGCCAAGATACTAGCATGTGCGTTCACATGAATATCACGTGAAGTGCAGTACCAAAAGGCTGCACTAGCGCTCACGTGGATATCACGTGAAACGCTCACGTGTTTAACATGTGGAAACCAATATAGGATTTGATCCTATCTGAAGCAGCACTCACATACTTTGGATGTGGGTGCGCACGTGTTTAACACCTGGAGACTTCCATTTATTTTTATAAGGGAACAGCAAGCTTTGAGCCAAAAAAATTTTTGCAGGAACAAATGCCCTCACTACTTTGCCATCGTAAGTATGTACGTGGGTTAAGTAGTGAAAAGTTATGCATCGCCATAGAATTGATGTCTTAGGAGACAAGTTTAGAATCCCTGCCAGCTAAGGCTTTGTTCATCTTCATGGGTCGTAAGGGTCTCATAAAGGTTTTTCTCCATATGAGTCATGAGGATCTCATAGGTGCATATTCTCCTTAGAAATCATGGGGATTCCTAAGTATCCATCGCCTTCGTGAGTCATAAGGATCTCACTCGAGTATTCTCTCCTTACGAGTCAAGAGGACCTGTAAGTGGCTTCTTCAGTTCATCGGTATGTAATTTTGATGAATGTGGCCTATGGATAGTATACAGGAGTCAGTCTTGACCTCCTTATAGGGCAACGGTGGCTTAAGAAATAGGTTGATATCCCTATCGCCTAAGACTTTTCACCTTTATGAGCCATGAAGATCTCATAATGATGTTTCTCCCTACGAGTCGAGAGGATCTCATAGGTGTATCCTAACGTGAAATATAGATAACCCCTTTCGATTCAAGAGTCTGTTAGGTTTGTGGTACCGGGTTAATTCCATCGTACCATCGTGTTGGGTGATATATTCTCAATGTCCGGTCCCTTAGGTTGCAGCTCGAGTAGCCCCGCGTCTGTCGTGTCTCTGATCCCTTCTGAAGCTGGACAAGACATCATCCAGTATTCTACTTAGATTGGAATATCCATATTACCATCGGAAGATCCAGCGTTCGGTATTACCATGGCACTTTACATGAGATTAGGCTCTATTTAGAGCCCCGATGAGTCATAACCGCATCCTTCTGGGGTGGGATGACATCCAATTGTCTTTAGGATGTATATATATTGCCATCAAGACCCAGAGCTAGGAATATGTTGTCACTTCACTTTTGCTTTAGTGTCACGCCGATTCTTCACTAATGTAAGGTAGACATCTATATGACCTCTAGGCCGTATATATCGTCATTGAAATCCGAAGCTAGGATTTTTCCATCACTCTACTTTTATTTGACCGTTTGGTCCATGTAGACATCGCATCTGCACTGAGAAGGAACGTCGAGATGATCTGTAAGCCATAGATGTTGCCATCAAGATGAGGAGCTAGGATTTTGCCATTGCTCCACTTTAATTTAACCCTTTAGCCTTTGGTGACGTTGCATTTTCACCGAGAAGGAACGTCAAGATGATCTCTAGGCTGTAGATGTTGCCATCGAGATCTGGAACTAGGATTTTGCCGTTGCTCCACCTTTGCTTTGGCTCCTTTGAGCTTTGTCGACACCACGTATGTACTCTGCTGGAGTAAGAGGGATGTCCAAATAGTCCCTACGCTGTAAATGTGCCATCAAGACTCGTTTCTTCTTTTGATGAAGCATGGTGGGAAAATATGGTTCCCTATCTTTCATTTGTGCCCATAGATTGTATACAAGAGACGGTATGGACCTACTGGCAGAGCAGAAAATTTTTATTTTATTATTTTTTTATATTTCCGCGATGCTCTATCTTTTCAGTTTTTCATACCGCAGAAGTCGCGATTGCCCAATCATTTCGGCTATTTTTTCGCGGTGCCCAATTATTTCGGCTATGTCATTTTTTATTTTTACTCGCTATTTTTTATTGTGAGTTGCCCAAACATTTCGGCTGTTTCATATACATATTTTTTTGCTCGCTAATTTTTATTGCGAGTTGCCCTATCATTTTGGCTATTTCATATGCACATTTTTCTTTACTCGCTGATTTTATTGCGAGTTAGGAATTTGGAATCTGATACCAATCTTGGTATCAGTATCGCTACAACTAGAATGTTGCCAGGAGCAAATCATCATATGTTGTGAGTGAATTTGGAATTTGACACCTGTTTAAGTATCAGCATCACTACAACTGGGATATTTCCTGGAGCGAATCATCATTTTCCTTTGTTGATTTGAACAAAGGTGGCTTAGCAAGCAAGGTTAGGATCTTGTCGACTAAGGTTTTTGACTTTATAAGCCGTAAGGGTCTCATAATGGTATTTCTCCCGACGAGTTGAGAAGATCTCATGGGTGTATTTTCTCCTCAGGAATCGTAGGGATTCTTAAGTGGTATTTTCCCTTGCAAGTCTTAAGGATCTTACAAGAAAGTTTTCCCCTTACAAATCGTATGGACTTACAAGTGTTGTTCACCATATGGGGATATTTCTCGCCATCGATGGAACTTTAGAGGAACATATTTTGTTCATGCCCGTGGATCGTATACAAGCATCAGTATTGAACTACTTGTAGGTCAACTTGGGAGATATGATGGCTTAAGAATAGGTTTGGCTCCTTGTAACTTAAAACTTTTGAATCCCATGAGCCGTGAGGTTCTCATAGGGGGTATATTCTCCTTACGAGTCATGAAGATCTCATAAGTGTATTTTCTCCTTAGGAATTGTATAGATTCCTAAGTGTGTTGCTCCTTTGTGAGTTGTAAGGATCTCGCGCATGTATTTTCTCCTCACAGGGTCGAGAGGACCTTGCAAGTGCACAAATTCTTTTATATAACGGGTTTTTGCCCTCTTGAGTTTTCACAAACTCGTCGGCAATCCTGCTGTTTTTACTCACTGCGCCCTTTCACGTTTTCATCCGTGATCATTTGCTTGTGGACATACCTTTTTTTATGTACGATGAAACTCTCGAAAGTATTTTCGCTAGAAGTGACCCATCTATTTGCCGGTGGGACTTTGGGGTGACTTCATTGCTGGAGTAGCAGTGTAGTCGGCAGGAACTTCAGTTGCAATCTTTGTCAGTGGGACATTGATTGCAATATAGATCTCAAGAAGCATATTAGTTTTAGGGACATTTCGGTCCAATATTCCTGTGTTTGGGATGACATATTAGTTTAGGGACATTTCGGTCCAACATTCCCTTGTTCGAAACGATATACTAGTTTAGGAACGTTTCAGTTCAACATCTCCGTGTTCGGAGCGAAATGCTAGTTTAGGGACGTTTCGGTCCAATATCTCCGTGTTCGGAGAGAAATTCTAGTTTAGGGACGTTTCGGCCCGTCATCTCTATGCTCGGAGAGAAATGCTAGTTGAAGGACGTTTCGGTCCAACATCTCCGTGTTCAGACCGGAATGCTAGTTTAAGGATGTTTTGGTCCAAATCTCTGTGTTCAGAGTGGAATTCTAGTTTAAGGAAGTTCCGGTCCATCATTTATCATTCGGTCGAGGAGTTACATAACCCATCCCTTCCAACGCTTGCTTGCTTAGGCACTGCTTCCTGGCCATTTTATGAGTAGCCACTTCACGTCTTAGACTATCTTCACCCTCTTGAACTGCTTCATTTATTATCGTACTAATCGGATTGTTTTGTGAGAAATACCTGGCACTTTATACGGCACCTTCCCCCTGCTCATCAATGTCACTTTCTGGCACTGACGGAGTATCTTTTTCATATATGAAGGAACGAGATATCACGTCACTCCATCTGCTCAATCTTCTTCTTCCTTAGAAGAATGAACTTGACTTGGGGTTTTTTCCCCTCATCATCCATTTTAGGAGTGGGACATAGCTTCTACGTCCCTTCCATGATTTATAGTTCAAGTGGGCTATTCCACTTGATTGCAGGACCCGCTTGTAGATCTCTTAATATCCTTTCTGTTATCTGAAGAAATGACCATCTCACGTAGAGATTCCTCCGCCAGCGAGCAAGATGCCCCTGCATATATCTCGAGGGAGCAAGTATTCACGTCCCAATCTTTTCAAGGGTAAGACTCACACTGTCGCTATTTTGGCGACAGGTTGCTTCAGAGCCGCTCATTTTTTGTTGAACGTTTGCGAAAAACGCCGTCTTGCCTTTTCTTTTTATACGTCTTCATCGAAAGAGGAAGGATCTTAACCCATCTGATCCAATCGAACCAGTTTATCTATGAGCTCTTGGAAGGACGTTGGCTTGCAGAAGGCCATATATAGGAACACCTTTGAATTTGGGTCAAGGTTGGCTATGGACATTCCTACAAATGGATCTTCGTCTATGCTTTGCTCGCATTTTGACCAAAGATTTTACCACCGGGTAACATATTGAACCCAAGTCTCATTTGGTCTAACCCTTTCGTTGACCAACGTGGTCACAGTAATGCGTTTATTCGCACTGGCGAATCTTTGACAGAAAAGTATCTCCATCTCGTCAAAGGTATTCACAGAGTCATTTAGGAGTTCTGTATTCCATTCGAACGCAATGCCCGCCAGACTGCTGACGAACTGTCGGAGGAGCAGTATATCATTTTCTCCAGTATTTCCGCACATGGATTTAAATCACGTGATGTGCTCGCGAGGATTTCTGGTTCCTTTATACATGTAGAACGTCAAAAGTATGTATTCTGGAGGATACTGTAGTTGATCGTAGTATGCCAGATATGGTTGACCAGTCTTGATCGACTTATTTGCAGCTTCACTGATATAGTGAGCTTTGATTTGCTGAGCGATATATGCGTCCAGTTTTGCTTTTGGGATCATTTCCTCCTTAGCTATTGACGGGGATTGCAGGGGATTTAAAATGTCACCCTTGTCTTTAAGAGTGACCACCGATGGTTCTGGTTCTGAATAAACCATCATTCCAGCCATATTCTGCATCAGAAGGGCCATCTGGTTCATTTTAGTGGACATCTCTTCCGCTTCTTCATCTCTCTTCTTGTGAGCACACTTCAGGAAGTTAATATCCGACTCCTGCCTTATCCTTTCTTCGGGTACATCCATAGGGTTTTCCTTAGGCAATGGACTAGCGAGTGCCGCTGCCTGAGCAAGTATCTCCTGCAACTTTTCATGTTGCTGTTGAGCTTTTGTCGGAGACCGAGTATGCGGTCTATGACTAGTGGAAGCTCGAATTTCATCTTTGGAGCTCACTATATGGATTGTGTGAACGACCATGCCCCTAGGTTTGGGGCGTTTGGAATCTTGGCCCTTGGAATTTGCTTCGGGTGCTTGGGCTTTATTGGGCTTCTCTTTTTTGTGAGAAGCCTCTTTAGGAAGAACCATCATATTAGGAACCGCCTTGAGATGAGTCCCCTTGTATTTTGAAGGGGAGTTGTCAAAGTTTGGCTGTTGCTTAGGCGAAGAGCCGCTAACAACGACTGAATTCTTCACTTCCTTCCACACCTTATATATAGATGAGGAAAGTCCTTTTGGGGAGCGAACTATTTTATGCTCTCGTTGGACCTCCACGGGATGCGGAGACTTCTTTAGTATTGCGGTGGGGGAATTTTGTTTGACCCATTACAGCAGCTTGAAGCTGTTCTCGGTAGGAATTGAAGCAGGATCGGACGGAGAATTGCCTCCAGCTTGTCTTATTCGATGCCCATATTGACGTTGATCATGTCTTGCGACCAGAGTTTCATCAGTCTCAAGAATTTGTTGAGCTAGCCTCCTGTTTTCTTTCAGAGCATGAATATTATGCCCTCTGTGTTGACATTGGTCATTGGCAGGAGCCAGCTGTTTGGAAACCGATGCCGTCGGCAAAGCTGAAGTTTAAGGATTCAGCCTGTGGAAAACAGACGTCTTATGGGCTTTCACCTTCGACGTTAAGGATTTGAGAGTAAGAGATTGGAGCATAGACCCGAAGATGAGCCCACTGATTTCTTAAAGAGCCAGATTGCAGAGATTTGAGGCTGCAAGTGGCCCATACTTGACTCCACCTGATGTGAAAAATCCTAAGTGTCACACCCCACTTCCCAAAATACGTAAATACAGTACGTGACAAAACCAACCATGCTACCTATAGCGAGGAAAAATCCTTCCATAGTCACATTACGGTTGTCAATCCGATATCAAGAATAGTAAATAAAAATCTAACTAACACATGTTCAACTGCCATAATAAAATAATAACAAAAAAATAACGGAAATGAATAAGGATCCAACAACATAATAACTTAGCTGCGTCCCTTATGGGATCACAACGTTAAACCATAACTAGAAAATAAAATAAACAAAATATCACTAAACTAATCGGCAAAGCTCCTCACCGTTCAGCTTGCTTGTCAAAATATTCTCGATCTTCCTATGATAAGGTTAAAGGAACTGGGCCATGCAAAACCCAGACATCAGTGCGTTATAAATATCATCATCATCATAATAATAATAATAACTGAGCAAAGTACTATATAGGGTGTTATGTGCAGAATAGGATATAATTATAAACAAACAATCACAAGCGATATAACAGCAAGCTATAGCTATGTCACGTGTATCCTAAAGTCTGTGTTTCTAGGTTATCTATCCTAACGGTATTTGAAACCAATTAATGTAATCCTCATCGTAACTCAATAATATCTCGTGCCTGCCCAGGACCACGGTCATGATTCTCGGGGCTGAATTCGATACGTGTCACTAGGCAGTAAAACAATGTCATGTACAGATGAATGATGTCGGCATCATCATTCCTAGGCCCGAAGCCCATATCGACCGATCAGTCTCTGGAAATTAGTGAACTGTTGAGTTACAAGTTGGGTTTCATTATTGATTTCCCCTTTCCTCCAGGTTTCATGTTCAAATCAGGTATCAATAGAATGTCTATCTAATGCCAACACAAGAATAATCATGTACAGGCCTTGTCTAGCAATATAACAAGTCAAGTCAATTAGGATAACAATACAGTATTATTGGCATCGGTAGTTATTCAGGTAACAGGTATAAACAATAGAGTAATGGCAATGGAAAGAAACGTGTCGCGCGCATGTCAGGTATCGTGTATTAAACAGGATAATTATTTTATCGTGCAACCAATCATAATAAAAGCAGTAATATAATCGTTATGGTTATCTAGCTATAACGGAATGGATATATTTAGTATTACTTGTTTAAATATAAATCTAACCATAGTTTTAATAATGTTTACACTTGTTAATATTTAAATTAACTGCCTCTACTAAAATAATTCGTATAAGTATTTTGCATAATTTAAAACTAGTAAATGATAATATATAGATTAACTGTAGATTGATAACAATTACTAGTATGTGTTATAAATAACAAAATACGGATTGCCTTTATAAAATTATATAAAGATAATAATTTGCAAGATTATAAATATATATATATATATATACATATATATATATATATATATATGGTATATGTAAATTAGCATGTTGCAAGTTAGAAAACTTGCTTTGATCTTTAAAACCACGATGACGTGTACAAATACCCGCACGACGACAACGATCACAAAACTCGACACAACGTACGATCCAGCAAGTCTCAGCCCGACAGGTGTGACGATGGGGTGGTTTTATCGTGCTTTGGACTTCAGAGACTTGGGTTCTGGGTTGCTGCGACAGGGTGCCCGGTGATAGGGTTCTCGACTTTCCAAAGGAATTCGACGACGGCGAAGAGAGAAGAAAGAAGAAGAAGATGGAGAAGAAGAAAAGAAGGAGATGATCATGATGTGTGGTGCTCGGGTTCAGCAAAGGCGAGGAAGGAAGCGTGGGTCGATGGGTTTCTCCGTCGGGGTTGGGTGTAGGGTTTTGAAGAGGAGAGAACGACGACAATGACACCAGGAGGAAGGCGAGGGCGAGCGAGTTATGACAGTGATGAGGTGAGACAAAGATGGAAAGGCAAGGAGATGAGGAAGGGGGTGAGGTAAGAGTGCAGGCGACGATGACGAGGTCGGAGGTGAAGTCGATGATGGGTGCAATGGGGTTTTGGCTCGGGAAAACGAAGGAGGAAAAAGAGATGGAGGTGGTGGTGATGCTCGAAGGCAAGGGGACGGCGACGCAGGTGGAGGAGACGGCGGCGAGGTGATGAAGGCGGGGTCGAAGGTTAGAAGTGTGGGTTAGGGTTCGGGGATTGAAGGAGAACGAAGATGGGAGAGAGAGAGAGAGAACGTAGAGAGATAGAGAGATGGAAGAGAGAGAGACAGAGAAAGAGAGGAAGAGAGAGAGAGAGAGAGAGTTTCATAAAATATAAATTGTATATATATTTTATATATATAGTATAGTTATAAATTAATAGTTAAGTTATAAATATATATTATAATTTTAAGGTATATAGATAATATCAAATTACAACTAATCTCCACCAAAATTTCATCAAAAATATATTTTGGAAAACAATTCATATACGTAAACTTTTAAACTATATTGTAAGAATATATTTTAAATAAACTATACCCCCCTAAAAAGATTTAAAAGGTTTTAAATATATATATCTAGATTTAATAAATATTCAGCATTAGATATCATGAAATTTGAACGTAATAGACAAAAGGAAAATAAGATGTGGGATGCTTAACCATGTGATGGTAGTTAGCAAAAATATAATTTATCTTTAACTTGTGGCTACTAAAAGATATATGATATGTATATTATACTAGTTTCACATAGATTCAGTTCACTGATAAACATCAGATATAATCTAGCACCATATTGGGTTTCACACATGCGAGTCGGGTTAGATAACTAGCTCTACTATTCAAATTGATCGCAATACAAATAGATAAAATATAAAACACAATTTAAATACTAATTACTATTGTATAACCATATTAGGGTGTTACACTAAGTTGCGGTGAGTAGAAGCTAACGCCATTCTATAAAGAGACAAAACGCCAGCTACAGTATCTCATTACCCAAGGGTAACTACAAAAATATATATCGCGATTATTTGATCACGGAAAAACACGACACACGAAGTGTGGAGTGGAAAGAGGAAAAGGTCCCACCGAGAGTGCCAGAATTAGTTTACCGCCAAAAATTGGACTGAGACGCGGAGACGTCTACCCTGAATTTGGGGGCAGATGCTATATGAACATATCCATCTACCTCTCCGAAGATACTAAGTTGATTCATGGCACCTTATATCAAATGTTTGGATATATACGACCGATGTAGCAGACTTATCATATTCCCCCTCATTTATGAGGGGTTTTTGATTGTGGGGATGCTCTTCCCTGCAGGCGCAAGGCCCTACAGTTAATTACGTTATCGTGTTGCGATAACAACTTTCACCTGCTCCAGGAAAATCATTTCATATCGTATTATGTTTTTATATATGAGCTTGCCCGTGGATTGTATACGGAGACTAGTTTATGTCGTCGCCCGTAGGATGCAGATTAGTCCAAATCCGTATATTAGATTTGGGGTTTTGAACTTAGGACGCAGATCTCATATAAATAAGTTCCATCAGTTCATGGGATATATGGGTTTGATTTAAGTATCGTTAGTCGTATATCGAACTAAGATCGACTTAGGAACAGTGAGTATATGGGCTCAACTAATCATCAGATCATATATGAATAGCCCATGGATAGTGTACGGTAGTCAATATGGAGACAATCCGTAAGGTCAAACATATTATTTTAAGAACATCGTGGTCCATAGGAGATATGGATAGAATATGGCTTGTTTGTTCCCGTGGATTGTATACGGGGGTCAAAATGGAGACCAGCAATAGAGCCAAACATATATTAATTTAAGGACATCACAGTCCAATTTTAGTTTAGGGACATTTCGGTCCATCTTTCAACTTGCACGCACGTGTATATATGACGTGGGGAAATGAACGATGGTAACATGGGACGCGCCTAATATTGAGGTGCATTCCAATTTGAAGGCATTTAGATTTCTTTCAAAGGTATATATATACATGTGTGTATGCTATCATAGGTTGTTGGGATGGTTATGCGCATGTCTATATAGGGTACACACCCGCATAAGGGGAACATCTATATAAGATATACATCTATATGAGATTAAGACATTCTCTGTCTTGATGAAATTTCGTATCTTTCATCAAGTGGGGACGAGAAATGACTCTTTGCTTATTGGGACCTGCCACCTCTCTGAAGATGCTGAAGAATTACAATGCCATATATCAAAGGTGTGGAAGGATGTACCCTTGAACCAAATCATGTATATGAGGGAAGAGAACATGTAGGAGAATGGCTTCTTGGCGAACCTGTATTTTATCTAAGGATCGTTGGTCTTATATTAGACTAAGATCAACATTGGTTAAAGATCTCTAGTCATATATGTGACTAAAATCAACTTAAATACAGCGAGCATATGGGCTCTGTTGATTTATAATCAGAGAAGTTTAACTTTTGGGAATCTAACCCATTTTGGGCTAAATGATGGGCTTTGATATTACCCATTAGTGCTAAGCACTCGGATATATATGTCGCTCACATGTGCATCACGTGAAGCGCTGTCTTCAGGGCTTTTGAGTACTCGTGTGCATATAACGTGAGGCGCTCAATCTCAGGCTCTCACGTGGACATCATGTAAGACGCCGAGTCTTAATTTTTTTGTAAGCGCTCACATGAATGTCACATGAGGCGCTGTCTTCATGGCTTTTGAGTACTCACGTGCATATCACGTGAGGCACTCAATCTCAGGCACTCATATGGACATCACGTGAGACGCTGAGTCTTAATTTTTGTGTGAGCACTCATGTGAATGTTATGTTAGGCGCTAAGTTCTTAGAGATTTAATCTTTATTCATGTTTTTAGAGAAGATAAACTTTTGATAATGGTATTTTGACCATTAACAATCACCAAGATCAATATTTTGAGGATCTGGGATCAAGTTCTTTAAGAACTATGTTCTTGTCATGTTTGGGAATTAAGTTCCTGGAGTATGGAATCCATCTTTTTATATTCTTGTTCTTCCATATTCTTTTCAACATTGTTCTCCCTGAATCTTTGATTCTCAAGAATAAGATCTTCCCTACGAGAATTAAATTCTCTTTTGGGAGATCTGTCTTGTGGATCTCAGATCCAAAGGAAGAACTTAGTTCTTTTCGAAGGGTTAAACCCTTATATATGTAAGTGGTGGGTAAAGGAGAGATAGTTTTATCTCTGTCTTTTCTTTACCTAGGGTTTAAGAGGAGGTGACCTTCTTTATTGAGAATTAAATTCTCTGTTTCCAAAGCTTATGGGGGGTCTCTCTCCCCTCCGGATTTAATCTCTTGGGTCCTATTTATAGGAGAAGGAAAAAATCAATCTGTTGGAGGAATCTCTCATTGAGAGATCATGATTGATTTCATAATCAATCGAATTGATCCTTAAGATCAACCAGTGAATTTTATTCACCGTTGAATTTTTAATTCAAAGGCTCTCTGTTTAACAGAGAAGATCATTCTTTTTTTTAACAAGGTTAGGAAAATATTTTCCTAAGATAGAATTTAATTCTATCAAATGATCGATTGGTGATTTTATAATCCTTATTAGATCTTTGATCCAAGGGTCATCTGTTTAACAGAGAAGATCTTTCTAGTTTACGAAAGATCAAAGAAATATTTCCTATATAGAATTTAATTCTACATAAAATTTAATTCTATAAAAAAGAACACTCACGTGCATTACATGTGAGGTATTGGCCTATAGCACTCATGTAGATATCACGTGAGAGCTGCCAAGAAGCCGGCAAGTGCGCTCATGTGGATATCATGTGAGAGCTGCCAAGGGACTACATGTGTGCTTACGTAGATATCACGTGAGACGCTGCCAATATACTAGTATGTGCGTTCACGTAGATATCACGTGACGCGCACTGTCTAGAGTCTGCATTGACGCTCTCGTGGATATCATATGAGACGCTCACGTGTTTAACACGTAGGAACTAATATAGAATTTGATTCTATCTGATGCGGCACTCATATGCTTTGCATGTGGGTGCGCACGTGTTTAACACGTTGGGGATTCCTTTTATTTTTATAAGGGAACAGCAAGCTCTGAGCCAAAAAACTCGGGTTTGGGTTGCACCCAAACCTCCACAGCATGCCAATGATGATCGGCTGGCTTCTCGCACACCTTGTAGTCCAAACTAAAGTCGCCGGAGCTCAATACTTTTGGCAAATGATGAATTCCTAAGCAATTTTCAAAAAATATTTTTTCTAAAAAGAGTTGATGTTATCTTTTGGTTACAAATCTCAAGTTGTGCTCTTTTGGTGCGGCTCTGATACCATTTTTAGGACTTTAGCTCACTACTCAAGTTAAAAAAACATGGCGGAAGCAATTTAAAAATATTTCAAGAGAGCTAAAACCCTAGAAATGCATAATCAAGTCCAAAAGACAACTTTCAACAAAAAAGAAGCTTTGCTAATAGTTCAAGAACTGCAACCTTTGTAGCGTACTTTAACGTTTGCAAAGGACCCTCCTTTAGCTCCTAGACATCGGGAAGAATCTTTGTTGTTGATCCTACGGGTCAAAAATGATCCACTTGAAAGCTCATAGCCCAAGCTTTAGCTCCAATTTTTGAACTTTAGTGAAGTAACTAGGTCTCTTAACATGCTAAGATGAGAGAGCTAGAGATGTAGAAAGTGTTTCTCTCTATTTTTCTATCTCTCCTTATCCTTTTCTTTTAAGAGCTCAAGAGGAATTAAAACTAAGAATGAGAAAAGAGAAAAGAAGCTAAGGATATAATCTCTCTTTTCCTTTCTAGTTCATTCCTAAAACAAGATGTGGATTCCACTCAAACTAGATTACAAAACCATATCACATCTATACACATGGCTTTTAAAAGATAAGAATAGAGATAAGTACAGGCACACACATTTATATGTATCAAATACACATACCCGTATTCGTATCAAAATACAAATACGAAAAAAAGAAAATGTGAGATACAATACTAGTGATATTAAATCAACACTTGATTTAATAATCTGGCTATATATCAACTAGCTAGTATTATCAAAATTTTTGATTAAAGTACATGTATCAAATACACGTATTTAAACGAACTCCTATTCGTATCACCATACGCACACTACATCGTTTCGCTTGAGCCGGGAAATCCTCTATGTGGGACCCTAAAGACTCGACAATATGCTTGCTGTAATTTAGGATCACATCCATAACCACAAGCACGTCAATGACACTAGCTGTACGTAACGGCTACTCAGGTATTGAATGAAAGAAATGTCAAAAAACCAGCCCGTCCTCATCCTACAGAGCCTATCAGTGATATTCACTATATAGTTCGGTCTTTTCGTTTGAGAGTATCGCATATCAGGTCTGCAAGGTAGAAACCATCAAAGCCCTAATTACCTGATAAGTTATGCTGATGTCTGACTCATAACCACCTAAGATACACCTGATAACACTTATCATTTTATCTCAGCCGCACTGACCAGGAACTTATAGTTATAGCCAATCTAGCACAGTGCAACATCAACTCCCTATACCGGGAGAGACTAATCCCTTCGATCGCTCACTGCTTCCATGTGCTTCAGGACTGTACCCAACTAAAACCTGTATGCACAACTCTTTAAAGTCGTGGTTGGGTAGTAATCAAAGTACAGTTGGAACACACACAAGAAACTATGACGATCTTAGGTCTACAGACCACCCTATACTCATGTCACCATAAAACTGCTATCTGATGATAGGTATAATACCATCTAGGAGTTCTCAGTGAGTCCGTTCGGTGAAACCCATTCTCCAATGAGCACATGTATACAATCTTTGGTGTCAAACACCAATGGCCATGGGAACAACCATCGCCCTAGTCTGGTTCTAGAAATGTATATACTAGTCTACTCTGTGTTGGGTTACACTAACACCCTGGCCATCATCCGTGGCCGTTTGCGGGACAAAATTTTTTCTACGATTAAAACAGGCGCTAGAATAACCCGTTAACCGTATCTACCATAAACCTAACTAGCATGGAAAGGAGTTCTATCTACTATGATAGAAGTTATACCTAAAGAATCAAGTCCTTCGGGTCTTCACTCCTTACCTTTAGCTCCTCAAAAGATGTACGGACCGCGCATGATCGACGGCCTTCTCACGTCAAAGATGATCCACCCGAGAGTGTGTACTTTGAGCTCCTACCTCCAAAATGAGGTAACTAGGGTACTTAGTATTCTAATCTAAGTAGCCTAGATGAAGTAGAGAGTAATGATGGATTGATTTGTCTCACTAACCCTAGGTTTCTCAACACATGAGACTTTTAGGGGTTCGAGGTAGAAGAAGATGAAGCTTGAGGAGATAAGAGTGTAGTAGAGAGCATGAATGAAGAATGGCTAAGTGTTGTGAACTAATAATGCATACAATAATTCACAGCACAAAATATCAAGCATACCCAAATAGTAAACCATGAGTCACCCCACGAGTCACCAAGTAGCCATGCTTCATTTAACGATAAATGAACACCTCATACCTCCACCTCATTAACCATTTAGTCAAAATGGTTAAAACAATAATGAGGTGTCTTTTTCTAGAAGCATCTTGCACAATTACAAGAATACCCCTCATCGCATATACATACCCGTATCCGTATTCCAAAAAATACGAGTACAAAGAGACAAAATTAATCCAAGATTATAATACTAGAATCCGGTTTAAACCAAAGCCCGCTAGTATTATCCGCCCGAACATCATACGTGCACGTGTACACGTATATGATCGAACCCTGCCGTAAAACCATACGACCTCTACATCATTTCGCCCAAAGCAGAGAAACCCTCTGTATGGGACACTAAAGACTCAACAGTACGCTTGCAGTGGGTTTAACCACAAGCATGTCAGCGGTACTAGCTGCACGTAACGGCTACCCAAGTATCTGTCAAAAAGGAAAGCCGATGAGAAAACTCGTCCGAACTCCTACTGAGCATATCCATGACAATCTCCATACAGTCATGTCTCTTCGTCTAAGAGTATCGCATACCGGATCTAGGGGGTGGTAAACGTCAGACCCTAATAACCCTATAAGTCATGCTGATGTGGCTCAGGAACAATCCGGGAAACTACTGGTCAACCTATCAGTAAATCCCAACTGCCTTGGCTAAGGTCTTATGGTCCTGACTAATCGAACACAGTGCGATATCGGCTCCCAATACCCGGAGAGGCGAATCCCCAACAATCTCTTACTGCCTCCATGTGGCACGGGACTGTACCTAACCAAAACCTGTTTGCATGACTCAGTAGAGCCGTGGTAGGGTAGTGATCAAAGCACAGTGGGAACTCACACGAGACAAATGACGACCTCAGGTCCAACTTGTACACATGTCACCTGAGAACTTCCATCCGACGATAGGTATAGTACCATCTGGAAGTTCTCGTCTAGTCCGTCCAGTGTACTTACACCCTGTGAGCACCTGTATATGATCTTAGGTGCATCAGACCAATGGCTGCGAGACCAACCATCGTCCCTCGTCGGGATCTAGAAATGTATATACCAGTCTACTCTGGAGTATCAATGCCCAGTCTCGATACTCACGCGACTAGGGACCATTTAAGAATGTGCTTATGCACAACCCTGCTCCCACAAGTATGATCGCCATCACAACGCAGGTAGTCAAGCAAGATCCTACGGGCTTTATCAACATGTAACCGCCATATGTAATATCGAGTATAACATATGCACATTTTAAGATAAAGTCAAACCATAATAGTATACTACTGTATCAAGTCTTTACCAATATTTGCAAGCTGGATAAAACATCAATAGAAACAAATACACATATCCTGATAAAGACAAGTTAAATAATATACTATATAGCAGAGCAAGATTGTCTTGTACATACATATCCCTAGCATCCACATGTATACATATACAATAATGGCCTCTAAGGCATACATATCCAATAATCTCCCATTAGCACTAAGACCATATATTGGCGTATCAAATACCTGTAGGGTTCCTAGGCACACCAAGGAGGTCTCACAAGGCACCAACCATGCCAATTTGAAATTTTAACGGTGCCGAGAAACCCTAACAAGATCGTTGGCTAGATTTTTAGGCGACAAAGCAAACTAGTTAACACTTAACTACAAGAATACGGAAATACAACCTTTGTAAATCCGGTTCTCCACCTCCATAGCTCCGCAATGAAGTCTCCTTGCTGTCCATATCAAATCCCGGGCACTAGCGTCGGCTTCATCGGAGAAAGAGCGGGCTTGGTCATCGACGACGTGCCGAAGATGATCTACGTCGAGGCATCACTAGATCAAGCTCCACCTTCACCAAGCCATGAAAACTTATGAAGGAAACACCCTATACTACTTGGCAAGAGGTAGAGGATGAAGAAATAGGAAGTGGGTTCACTTTAGAATTGGATTTCTCACTCATTTTCATCAATCACCATTGATGAAGTGAAGCTTTCTTCATTGAAGAAGATGAAGAAGAAGAAGAAAGAATATCATAAGTATTATCCAAAATGAATAATAAAATGAATACTTATCATATCCTAACCTTGGTTAGGTGTAGAGAATAGACTAGGGTTAAATGGAGTGGTTAGGGTTAAGCATGAGACAAAATGGTCACTTTGGTCAAATGTTCAAGAAGCTTCAACTAGAAAACAAATTAAGCCACCATTTTCCCTTTATGCTTATCATTTTCAAAATGAATAACTAAATAAGATAAATAAAAAAGAAAACAAAACCCTAACCATTCATATAACCATGGTTTAGTCTTTACATAAACCCAAGTAAACATGTATCATCAAACATGATACAAACTTGTGTACAAAAGTATATCACATATACAATGTGCACAAACCAAGTGAGAAAAACCATTTAAAGTGAACCAATACTAGTTAGTGCAAAGTAATATATCAAATATATAATTATGCATTAAATCATTAATTCAACACTTGATTCAATGATCCGGTCATGTCGCACACAACCGACTAGTATTTAATGTATCGGCTTATCGAATCAATACTTGATTCGATAACTAGGTTATATCGCATACAACCAATCGATACATTCATCGCGAGAATAGAATACGGTATCACATACACGCATTATTCTCGGTCCCGCACATATCTCATATGCGCTCTTATTTCGTTTCGCTTGAGCCAGGAAACCTCTGTGTAGGACTCTAAAGACTCGTCAATACGCCGGCAGCAGATGATGATCATATCAAACACCCACAAGCCGCAAGCGGTCTGCTAAACGTAACGGCCACTCGGGTATTGAGCGATCAGAAGATCGACGAGCAAGCCCGCTCACACTCCAGTGAATCGAACCAGTAACACTACCGTACAGTCAGGTCTGATCGTCTGATATGTCGCATATCTCGCCTAGGGGTGGTAAACGTCAGACCCCAATAGCTTGATAAGTCGTGTCAATATGAGGTCTATAACAATTCGAGAAACTACTGGTAACACTTACCAGTAAATCTCAGCAACCCTGGCCAGGGATTTCCGGTTATAGCCAATCGAACACAGCGCAACATCAACTCCCTATACCGGGAGAGACGAATCCCCTCCTATCGCTCATTGCCTCCATGTGATTCGGGACTGTACCCAAAAACCACCGTTTTGCACGTCCTCTTGGACGTGGTAAGGTGGAAATCAAAGCACAGTGGGAACCACACAAGACTCTATGACGATCTCGGGTCAACAGACTACTCTGTACCAGTGTCACCAGAGAACTGCCATCTGACGTAAGGTATAATACCATCTGGGAGTTCTCGGCGAGTCCGTCCAGTGTACCCAGTCTCTACTGAGCACCCGTATATCATCTCTGATGTCAAACACCGATGGATATAGGATCATCCATCGCCCATCTGTATGGGTCGAGAAGGTACACACTAGTCTACTCTGGTATATCGATGCCCCGTCTCGATACACCCACGACTAGGGACTTTGAAGGATGTACTTATGGACTACCATGTCCCCACTAGTATGATCTGCATCATAGTCCAGATAGTCAAGTACACATTCTAAGGGCTTTACCAACATGTAACAGAGAGACAATCAGTGTACACGTTAAGGTAAAAAGTAACCAGATAGCATACTATCATATCGAGCAAGAAAGTCCTCCCTATATATGTCCCAGCATCCACTACAATATACATCCTATGTATAGTAATGGCCTCTAGGGCATACATATAACTAACAATCTCCCACTTGCACTAGGGCCATCTGTAGCAGTGGTTGTAGTATCTCATACTCAACCATCCCATAAAAGTCTTTCTCTGGGAATAGGCCTTTGTGAGTTGTTTCGCCGTGTTGTCCTCAGAGTCTACTCTCCTAACCTCGATCACCCTGGAGATCAACTATCTCCATGATCAGGTGATACTACCTTAGAGTTTGTCTGGATCACTGATGGGACGGATGTTCCTTGGCATAAGCCACAACTCCATTGTCACACAATGGGAGGAACATAGTTCATCTCATGAACCAATATACACCCAAACAGCCTCTTTGGTAGCATCTTAAGTAGCGATGTATCCTGCCTTTATCGTCTAGTATGCCACGGTATCTAGCTTGGAACTCTTCCAACATACCGTCCTTTTACTGAGGGTAAAGACAATGCCTGTGACTGACATTCAGTCGTCTTTATCACCCTGGAACCCTTCCAGTGATTCTCCCCAGGATCAACTGATACCATCTCACTACAGCTAGTGAGTATTCTAACACCCAAATAACATCTATCTCATAGATGAAAACTCAGGATTTAGGAGGTATCATCTTGATCCTATGTGGAGAATCATTGTGATAAGCGGAGATTGATCGAGCGTAGCATAGGAAACTCCTTTCCTATCAAGAGTATGTCATCCACGTACTCTACGAGGATCGTCACCATACTCCCTACTACCTTTTTGTTTATACAAGGTTCATCTACCATTTTGATGATGTCAAACTCTTTGACTACCACATCAAAACAGATGTTCCAACTCCGCGATGCCTGCTTTATCCTATAAAACATCTTGCACACGTTTCCGCTGCTCCCACTGTCTACGAGGCCCTCTGGCTGTGTACTTATAGACTCCCTCTTCTAAAACATCATTTAGAAAAGTTGTCATAACACCCAACCACCAGATATCGTAGTCATGGTATGTAGCCGTGGCAAGTAGAATCTGGATGGACTTAAGCATAGATACTGGAAAAAGGTTTCATCATTATCCACGCCTGGTCAATGACGAAAACCTTTAACAAGTCTAGCTTTGAAAGTCTCAACTTTTCCATCTACACCAAGTAATCTTCTCAAGATATACTTTCTCCTGATGGGGATTTAACCCTTCAGATATAGCAACCAAAGTCCATACTTTGTTGGTGTATAAGGATTCCATCTCAGATCTCTAAGCATCCAGCCATTCTTACAGAGTCTTACTCCTGATGGCCAGCTCGAAACTAGTTGGGTCATCATCTCATGATGCAATCCTCGCTCCCACTGTCATAGAGAAACCGAAATATCTCTCAGGTGGGTGAGGAACCCTACTAGATCGGCGGAGAGGCTGAGGTTCGTTGGAATCTACTGAATCCTTTTGTTCTTTCAAATCATCAGCTGCAGTTTGCATAGCTGGAACTTTTCCAGTTCTACATAACAGACCTTGCCTCGAGCTTGTCCAGATTTTGCTTTTAGACATAGGCCAGACAACCCTAAATCTTAACCATCTTAAGATATGGGCTCTTCCCTTTCCATATCACATATGAAGCGGTAGGCAACTGATTTGATTTGAACCCTATTCAATAGGTATGCAGCTTCTCAAATGCATAACCTCCTGAAAGGAAACAGGTCACTTAGCAGTACTCATCATAGAGCGCACCATATCGCATAGGGTGCTATTGCTCCGCCCCGATATACCATCGTGCTATGGTGTATACGGAGGAGTAATGCTGAGAGAGAATCTCATTCTCCTTTAGAAAAGTCCAAGAATTTCGTGCTCAAGTATTCTCCTCCTTGATCTCATCATAGGACAAAATACTTATACCCTCTATTGGTTCTCTACTTCTAGCTTATATTCTGTGAATATCTCAAAAGGTTCGGACTTGTGTTTTAACAGGAACATAGGTCTGAATCTCGAAAGATCATCAGAGAATGTAATGAAGTATAAAGAACCGGTCTTGGCAAGTGTAGACAGGGGACCTACATACATCAACATGTATCATCCCAAGAGTTCACTAACTCTTTCTCTGTTTCCAGTAAACGGAGCTATGGTCATCTTATCTCTGTGACATGACTGGCAAGTTTTACAAGATGTAAATTCAAACTGATTTAAATATGCATCTATGTGCAACTTAGCTAGTCGGGTCGCATTGATATGACCTAGTCTACAATACCTCAAGAAGGATTCGTTCATTTCTGAACTCTTCCTCTTTTGTATGTTCCGTATACTAAGAACTGTAGTTTGATTTAGAACATCAACGCTTTTAGATAACGTGCCTGAACCGATCAACTTTTGATATAGGAAATGTTCAAAACATTATCCAACAATACAAAATTTTATCATTTCTTTATTAATAAAGAGACTGATATGATTTTGTATATCAGGTTCGGTATCTAATAACATTTGTTCAGAATCAATGTATTGGTAATACAGGGTGACAGTGACCAACAGACTTGGCTGCAACTCTTGCCCCGTTTTCTGCCTCATGAAACTTATCACCCGTTCTCAGTTCTCTACCTTTCTGTAGCCCTATGTGACAGATTACATATCTGGGATCCTGATCTGGTATCATATACCCAGGACGTAGAGGATACAGAGAAACAGTTCTTTGTAACGAACACACCCGAAGATGATGCATCAGCATGCACTCTCTTCGTTTGGGCGGCACGGGAAATCTGGTATTCCCCAATTTCCTGCTCTGTCTTATAACAATTATAAGTTGGAGCGGGACCAACGTTCCCCAGCTCAGTATAACAAGCGGGTTCGGTCAATAATTCGTATTATTATCTTGATCAAGGCGTGATATGGTCGCTACCTGGAGAGAGAGAGAAGAAAACACTCAGCGTGCGCTCTTACAAGAATAGATTGGTTATTATTTTATCTAATCAGGATGGCTCCCACTGCTTTTTATCAAATCTTCCTTCAAACCCTAAAAGGAAAGACTAGCCGGGATTAATTCACACTACAAGTTCGCCAATCTTTCAGCCAGGCCAGTGTCGGTACTTTGAGGGAGGTCCCCCGTGCTTTCGCACGAACCTAATTAATGTAAACCTCGTTTTCCCAGAGGCGTAACCCCGTTGACACCTTTCTAGACACCTACTTGATTGGCTAATTGTAATGTGTAAAACTCTCCCAGGAGTAACAATTACTCGCAGCGGGTATCGGGATCCAACTATCTCATAGAAGGTATGCAATCTCATTGCAAATTTCAACACTTGAAATTCCCGATAATATTTTGCCCCTAGCAGTTATATGACCTTAACATAGTCAACAAATCATAAGTGCTAGTCAAGTTCAACCCGTCATTTCCCGATTGAATTAAACCCACCCGCACGACCCTTAACATAGTCAACAAAGTCGCACAACTACCCTAATCCAATCGCATCATATGCTTATGCAGATAAGCATTAATTAGCTACTGCACACTACGCCTTAACATAGTCAACAAACGTAGCACGAATACTAACTAGTACTTATCTGAAATGACGGAGGGCTACGACAGGTTTTTCTGAAAACCTATTGCGTAATGAACTTGATATCGTTGTAGAATCAAATGATTTTAAAATGGAGTGTTTTTGAGGCTTTTCTAGTTTTGCTAAAGGAGTCACTCCCGGTGAAGGGATCGTCGGTCCTTTCCTCGTCGAATGAGGTGCAGGATATATCATATATATCACTGTGCAAAGCAAAAACTCTTAAAAGCAATCAAAAGACAAACCGAGTGTGTAGCATCTGCCAGTTATTGCTAAAGGAGTCACTCCCGGTGAAGGGATCTCGGTCATTTCCTCATCGAATAAGGTGCAGGATATATCACATATACCGCTATGCATAAGCTAGAACTGTAGCTACCTGTTTTATTTTGAAATTCGATTCTACAACATCTTAGGTTTCTTTTTCTTTCATTAATCACATTAATGAAGTCCCATCATTTAAATACCTAAACATCACAGATAAATACGACGTACATTTATGCCATCCGCATTCACCTCGATGTCCCCTCGTGCACCGTTAGGTTAGGTAACTAACGGCAGAGCAGGGCAGGGCTAGCGCGGGTGTAAAACATAAGTAACATCTATATAATATATCATATATACTATATAAAGTATCTATCACTGAACATCACATGATCACATCACAGATATCGCAGCAGAAAAATCATATGAAATATTGGATATACTAGGACGTCCGTGTTTTCAATACGAGCCAGTATAAAACACGGATTCCACGGTCGTGATGAATAGCCAAATCCACACCCCTAGACCCCTACGAGAGCGGCAAGCAACCCTACCAATTCTAGAGTTAGGAGACCCGGACTCGACTCCTCGAGTTGGTCTCCCACTGGACTCCAGAACCCGGTTACTTGTGCTCCCCTCCTTGGGTCTATCCTAGTGCGGAAAAGAAAATAATATACAAAGGGTGACATCTTCCGCTACCTGGAAGTGCCCCAATAAAAGAATATTACATACAAGTTTTTACATGAATGAAATGAAAAACACTCATCTCACATAAAAACCCCCGGCTATTCAAACACGACGATCCAATATAACATATCCAGCAACACATAACATCATATGTCATCAACGTAAGTAAATATGTCCATCCCAATTGTCGTTGACATATAGCAACGAAACCGGCGATATCACATATTACACTTACGGTCACAGAAAAGAAAGTGTAAAACTACAACAGTTGGAATCCGCAACCACCTCAGACATCGCATGCCTGACCAAATGAATTACTTAGACATCGCATGCCTAACAATTATAAACCCCGCATTTTAGTCTCAAAATCGAAAACTCTTTTCAATATCAAGTCGGGCAATTCAACAAGATTCCCGACATTTTGATCGAATGCTCGTCGCAAACTTCAGTAGACGGCCGCACCCTCTATACCGTCGACGAAGTGCACCAAAGCGGAACACCGCTACCGTGAGCACCCGAACGGATGCTTTCGGCGACGGGGTTCTCCTACAGTCACTTGGTCGGGGCTATGGGGCGAGGCTGTCTATTAAGTTTACCCGGCGAGTATCCGCGTACGCTACGTGATTGCGACGGAGTTTTGATCACATCAAAATTCCGTGGCAACCGATCAAGTGAGACTAAAGTGCTATGTTTATAACATTCATTCAGTTATCTCATAACTGCTTGTGAATTCCAATTATTGTATCCCATTCCAGATAAATAGAAAATGTTAAACTTTCCGATTGAACATTCGAACACCCAAGTTTTCCCGAAACAGCTCAACACATGAAATAAATCTAAAAACATTCAGTTCATGCCTCAGTACCAACGGTCCAGCCGTAGAAGGGTCAAGCCAACGCCTCACATGTGGCACGCCGTACTGCCCCAAACCCTAAGGTTCAAAGGGCAGTTCGAGACGGTCACATAATCGAGTTAAGGTTTGTTATCTTCTAGAGGAACCATCGCGTTACTTGCACTACTTAGAACGTCTTTAAACCACGGAAAAATCCAATACTTGGAAATTTTCCGGCTGGGGAAAAGTTGGGTATTTATATCCGGTCGAACTTTTTAACATATTCTAAAATATCCGGAAAGCCACATAGACAAAGTCTGACAATCCGATCGAAACACCGAGTCCCCAATACAACCCAGAAAACTCAACTCTTGAGTTCAGAAAAAAAATATCCCAGGAAAACCAGCACTGCAAAATAGGAATTACTGTGCAAAATTCAATGGGAGATAAGACAAAATGGCCGCGGAACAGCCGCATTAGCACGCTAATGTCGCGGTTCCGCTGCACTTTAGAAAGATCATTAGGTAATTTTTGCATCGTAATTCCTTGAATTTCCTGCTGAAATTTCTGCATATTTATAATTCTCAAAAATCCACAATTTTCAAAAAAGGACAGAGAGCAATTTGGAGTTAGGGATTTCGTTCGATCGGACTTCAAACTCCATCTAGATATCGCCTAAGGCTCTAGCTAGGCTCTGATACCACTGTAGGGTTCCTAGGCACACCAAGGAGGTCTCACAAGGCATCAACCATGCCAATTTGAAATTTTAACGGTGCCGAGAAACCCTAACAAGATCGTTGGCTAGATTTTTAGGCGACAAAGCAAACTAGTTAACACTGAACTACAAGAATATGGAAATACAACCTTTGTAGATCCAGTTCTCCACCTCCATAGCTCCGCAATGAAGTCTCCTCGCTGTCCATATCAAATCCCGGGCACTAGCGTCGGCTTCATCGGAGAAAGAGCGGGCTAGGTCATCGACGACGTGCCGAAGATGATCTACGTCGAGGCATCACTAGATCAAGCTCCACCTTCACCAATCCATGAAAACTTGTGAAGGAAACACCCTCTACTACTTGGCAAGAGGTAGAGGATGAAGAAATAGGAAGTGGGTTCACTTTAGAATTGGATTTCTCACTCATTTTCATCAATCACCATTGATGAAGTGAAGCTTTCTTCATTGAAGCAGATGAAGAAGAAGAAGAAAGAATATCATAAGTATTATCCAAAATGAATAATAAAATAAATACTTGTCATATCCTAACCTTGGTTAGGTGTAGAGAATAGACTAGGGTTAAATGGAGTGGTTAGGGTTAAGCATGAGAGAAAATGGTCACTTTGGTCAAATGTTCAAGAAGCTTCAACTAGAAAACAAATTAAGCCACCATTTTCCCTTTATGCTTATCATTTTCAAAATGAATAACTAAATAAGATAAATCAAAAAGAAAACAAAACCCTAACCATTCATATAACCATGGTTTAGTCTTTACACAAACCCAAGTAAACATGTATCATCAAACATGATACAAACTTGTGTACAAAAGTATATCACATATACAATGTGCACAAACCAAGTGAGAAAAACCATTTAAAGTGAACCAATACTAGTTAGTGCAAAGTAATATATCAAATATATAATTATGGATTAAATCATTAATTCAACACTTGATTCAATGATCCGGTCATGTCGCACACAACCGACTAGTATTCAATGTATCGACTTATCGAATCAATACTTGATTCGATAACTAGGTTATATCGCATACAACCAATCGATACATTCATCGCGAGAATAGAATACGGTATCACATACACGCATTATTCTCGGTCCCGCACATATCTCATATGCGCTCCTATTTCGTTTCGCTTGAGCTAGGAAACCTCTGTGTAGGACTCTAAAGACTCGTCAATACGCCGGCAGCAGATGATGATCATATCAAACACCCACAAGCCGCAAGCGGTCTGCTAAACGTAACGGCCACCCGGGTATTGAGCGATCAGAAGATCGACGAGCAAGCCCGCTCACACTCCAGTGAATCCAACCAGTAACACTACCGTACAGTCCGGTCTGATCGTCTGATATGTCGCATATCTCGCCTAGGGGTGGTAAACGTCAGACCCCAATAGCTTGATAAGTCGTGTCGATATGAGGTCTATAACAATTTGAGAAACTACTGGTAACACTTACCAGTAAATCTCAGCAACCCTGGCCAGGGATTTCCGGTTATAGCCAATCGAACACAGCGCAACATCAACTCCCTATACCGGGAGAGACGAATCCCCTCCTATCGCTCATTGCCTCCATGTGATTCGGGACTGTACCCAAAAACCACCGTTTTGCACGTCCTCTTGGACGTGGTAAGGTGGAAATCAAAACACAGTGGGAACCACACAAGACTCTATGACGATCTCGGGTCAACAGACTACTCTGTACCAGTGTCACCAGAGAACTGCCATCTGACGTAAGGTATAATACCATATGGGAGTTCTCGGCGAGTCCGTCCAGTGTACCCAGTCTCTACTGAGCACCCGTATATCATCTCTGATATCAAACACCGATGGATATAGGATCATCCATCGCCCATCTGTATGGGTCGAGAAGGTACACGCTAGTCTACTCTGGTATATCGATGCCCCGTCTCGATACACCCATGACTAGGGACTTTGAAGGATGTACTTATGGACTACCATGTCCCCACTAGTATGATCTGCATCATAGTCCAGATAGTCAAGTACACATCCTAAGGGCTTTACCAACATGTAACAGAGAGACAATCAGTGTACACGTTAAGGTAAAGAGCAACCAGATAGCATACTATCATGTCGAGCAAGAAAGTCCTCCCTATATATGTCCCAGCATCCACTACAATATACATCCTATGTATAGTAATGGCCTCTAGGGCATACATATAACTAACAATACCCAACGTCTGCTCTAAGGCCAGCTGTTGGCGTTCTGCATACCCAACATCTCAAAAAGTCACTCGAACTGCGCTTGATGGAAGGCCTTCGTAAATGGATCCGCTGTGTTGTCTTTTGTATCCATCTCCGGACCTCGATCTCCTAGAAATCTATGATCTCCCTGATCAGGTGATACCGCCTTAAGATGTGTCTGGATTTCTGATTGGACTATGGTTCCTTCTCTAAAGCTATAACCCCATTGTTATCATAATACAGAGGTATTGGATCAACAATGGATGGAACTACCTAAAGTTCAGTAATGAACTTCTTCATCCAGACCGCTTCTTTTGCGGCATCGTTCACAGCAATGTATTCAGCCTCCATCATCGAGTCTGTGACGGTATCCTATTTGGAGATCCTCTAACACACCACCCTTCCATTGAGGGTAAACACAAAACCCGAGACAGACTTGCTGACATCCTTGTCACTCTGAAAGCTTGAATCTGTAAAGGACTCGACCTTGATGTCTCCATTACCGTATACTAAGAACATCTCTTTAGTCCTTCTCAGGTACTTGAGAATGTTCTTCACAGCCGTCCAATGATTCTCACCCGGGTTTGACTGATACCGGCTCACCATGCCAAGCGTGTATGCTACATCTGGTCTGGTACATAGCATCGCATATATTATAGATCCTACCGCCGAAGCGTAGGGTATAATGCTCATGAGAACCCTCTCCTCATCAGTTTTGGAAAATATCTCTTTGGAGAGGGTGATTCCGTGCAGTGCGGGTATGTTACCGTGCTTGGAATCTTCCAAAATAATTCTCTTTAGTATGGTCTCTATGTACCTGGACTGTGAAACTCCCAATAATCTCTTAGATCTATCTCTGTAGATCTTAATCCCTAGAATGTATGAGGCATTACCCAGGTCCTTCATGGAGAACCTTTGTGACAAGAACATCTTGACCGATTGTAGTATAGGAATATCATTTCCTATCAAAAGAATGTTGTCCACATACAAGACTAGGAATACAACAATTCGTCCTACAATCTTCTTATATATACAAGGCTCGTCCTCGTTCTTGATAAAGTGAAATTCCTTGACTGTTTCATCAAAAAAGATGTTCTTTCTCCGCTATACCTGATTTAATCCATAAATGGATTTAAACAGATTGCACACCTTCCCGCTGTTCCCACTGTCTACAAAACCTTCCGGATGATCCATATAAACGTACTCTTCCAAACTTCCGTTTAGAAAAGCTGTTTTTACGTCCATCTGCCAGATCTCATAGTCATGGAAGGCAGCAATGGGAAGTAGGATCCGAATGGATTTGAGCATAGCCACTGGAGAAAAGGTTTCATCATAGTCCACTCTTAGTCTTTGATGGAAACATTTTGCAACGAGTCTAGCCTTATAGGTTTCCACATGCCCATCTACACCAAATTTCTTTTCGTAGATCCATTTGAATCCAACGGGTTTTACCCCAGGTGGAGCAATATCCAAGGTCCATACTTTATTGGTGTACATGGATTCCATCTCGGATCGCATAGCATCCAACCATTTATCAGAGTCCCTATTGATAATGGCATGCCTGAAACTAGTAGGATCATCTTCTTCAATGATGCAATCCTCTCGATCCCCATCTATTAGAAAACCTTAGTATCTCTCGGGCAGATGAGAAATCCTACTAGATCTGCGGAGTGGCTGAGGTTCGTCGGATATTACTGTATCTAGCGGTTCCACCAAATCTTCAGTTATAGTTTGTGTTTCTGGAACTTCATCCAGTTCTACCGTGCTCCCACTGGTTTCTTTTGCAAGAAACCGCCATTCTAAAAATTTGGCATTCCGAGAAACAATAATCCTTTGTTCCTCTGCATGGTAGAATAGATACCCATTACAATCCTTTGGGTATCCCACAAACTTACACAAAACCGATCGTTCCTCGAGTTTGTCTAGGTTCTGCTTTTTGACATAAGCAGGGCAACCCCAAATCTTAACACGTTTAAGATACAAACTCTTACCACTCCATATTTCATACGGTGTTTTAGGCACGGATTTGGATGGAACTTGATTCAAAAGATGTGCCGCTGTTTGAAGCGCATAACCATAGAATGAAAGAGGCAACTTAGCATTACTCATCATGGAGCGAACCATATCTAGTAGGGTACGATTCCTCCGCTCCGATACACCGTTGTTCGGTGGTGTATACGGAGGAGTAAGCTGAGAGAGAATTCCATTCTCTTTTAGGTATACTAAGAATTCCGTGCTTAAGTACTCCCCTCCTCTATCAGATCGGAGGATCTTGATACTTTTGCCAGTCTGGTTCTCTACTTCGTTTCTGAATTCTTTGAATTTCTCAAAAGCTTCAGATTTGTGTTTCATGAGATACACATATCCGAACCTAGAGAGATTGTCAGTGAATGTGATGAAATACGAGAACCCACCCCTTGCATGTATAGACATCGGACCACACACATCATCACTGTGTATGTGTCCCAAGAGCTCTGCTGCTCTTTCTCCGTGTCCGGTGAACGGAGATTTAGTCATTTTTCCCTTGAGACAAGACTGACAAGTTTCATAAGATGAAAATTCAAACGTATTCAAATATCCATCTTTATGGAACTTACTTAGTCTTTTCTCTCCGATATGACCAAGTCTACAATGCCATAAGTAGTATTCGTTCACTTCCGAACTTTTCCTCTTGCGTGTGCTTTGTACATTGAAAACCGTGTTTTGATTTAGAACATAGATACCATTACACAGTGTACCTTCTGCAACTAATACCTGATTAAGGTAAATGTTCATGGTATTTCTATCAAGAACAAACTTATATCCATCTTTATCAAGTAAAAAGACTGATATGATGTTGCAAACCATAGAAGGTACATAGTAGCAATTGTTCAAAATCATAGTATTTTCTTTTGGCAACACTAGGTGATATTGACCAACGGCTGCAGCATCAACTTGTGCTCCGTTCCCAAATCTGAGGGGCATATCACCAGGTCCAAACATCCTACTTTTTTGCAATAATTTACAGATATGAGATTCTGATCTGGTATCTAGTACCCAGGAGGTAGGACTGACTGAAAAACAGTTCTCAATAACAAAAACACCAGAAGAAGACGCAATAGTGTGCTTCTTCTTCGTTGGGGTCATCAAGGAATTCATGCAATCCTCTTTCCCTTACTTATACTCATGACAGCTGTCATAGTTTATAGCAGAACCGACGTTCCCCAGCCACGAATAAGAATTCGGATCGGTCAAGCGATACATTTTATTAACTTGATTAGGGCGTGAAATGGTTGTTACCTGGAGAGTGAGAAAAGAAACACTTAGCGTGCGCTCTTGCAAGATTAAATTAGTTATTAGTTTATCTAATCAGGATCGCTCCCACCGTTTCCTTGAATTCTCTATCAAACCTTAAAGGAGAACTAATCAGGATTAATCGCACGTTACAATACTTGCTTAACCTTTCGGCCATGCTAGTGTCGGTACTTCAAGGAAGGTTTTCCAACGCTTTCGCGAAGTTCCTTAATTATATAACCTCTTTTCTATGGAGGCGTAGCCCCGCTAACACCGTTCTAGACACCTACTTAGTTTATATCATTGATTGTTAAGTGAAATAATCTCCCAAGAGTAATCCTACACATCAGTGGGATCGGGATCCAACTATCATCACATGATAACCTAGATGGAATCCACTCTAGTTACCACACTCCAGAAGATATGCAACACTAGCAAGTTTCCTATATATTTGAAACTCCCGATATGGTTTTTGCCTCTAATGACTTATGACCTTAATACAGTCAACATGTTATAAATCGCTAGTCAAGTTCAACCCATCATTGTCCTGGATTGCATTAGACCCACCCGCATGACCCTGACACGGTCAAAATTGTCATACGACTGTCCTAACCAATCGCATCATATGGCACAAACAAGTATTTCTCAGCTACCGTACACTACGCATAGACACAGTCAATATACGCAGCACGAATACTAAGAAACACTTGTAAGAAATGACGGAAGGTCACGGCTGGAGTTTTGGCGAAAAACCCTTTAACGTAATGAACTTGATATCGTTGAAGGAACCTGAGCAGTTTTGAAAAGGAGTGGTTTAGGCTCCGCTTTTGTAAACTTCTGGTTTTGAAAAAACCAAGTAATCTACAGTATAAGCTTTGGCTCTAGAGGTCACTCCCCGCGATGGGATCTCGGCTCTTGCCTCCTAGAATGAGGTGCTGGATATTCATGACCGAATACCACTATGCAAAGCGAAAGAATATAACTATAGTTTTTCACAATCTGTTCCAACAACATCTTTTTAGGTTTCTTTTCTTGTATTAATCAAAATTAATGCGGTCCCATCAATTAAACCTATCACATCAGAAAAGAACGAAAATACAATGTATGTGTTTGCCATCCGCATTCGCCACGGGGCCCCATCATGCACCGTTAGGTTACTTAACTAACGGCAGAGCGGGGGCTGGACTAGAGCGGGTGCAAAACATATACAATATCTACTAGTGTATATATAATATATATATATATATATATATATATATATATATATAACATTCATCCCAGGCATGATATAAGCAACATCACAGAATCGTGGATAATCTTGGAGCCTCGGGTTTCATTTGAGCCGCAAATAAGACCCGACGTTCCCTGTCGTATGGATAGCCCGTACAATGAAAACCTGGACCCCTACGAGCATGAAAAGTTACCCGCCAATCCCAGAAGTGAGGCAACCCCAATCAACAAAGTAAATGGGCCACCCAGCACTTCACGGAATCCGGTAACTTGGGCGCCCCTCCGTGGATCATACTATACCCCCTACGAGTGCGGCGAATAGCCTGCCAATTCTAGAGTGAAGCCCCCTCCATCTCAACGCCATAAGATGAGGGCTTGTATCCCTCTAGAACCCGGCTATTTGAGCAGTCCACCGTGGGGTAAATCTAGTACAGAAAAGAAAAAAAATATGTACAATGGTGACATCGACCTCAACCCAGTCGTTCCCCAATCAAATAATATACAACATGGCAGTAACGTCTGTCCACATGTCGGACGCTCGCCGCGTAATAACAAATGTATAAATGAATCTTAACTGTACTACTACCATTGCACCGTAAGCTATCCACTATGACAATCCAACCACAACCATAGCACAAACACAGAGCATCAACGTGAATGTCATGTTCGTAAACTCGTCTAAAAGAACATATAGAGTTAGACGGGTTGTACCACTCTAATGACATTCACGGTCGCAGATAGTAATGTATGCACTGAAACTTATAAACGGCATTAAAATAACGACTTCAAAATACTCCAAAAAGTCCCAATACCAAAGATAACAAAATATCCAACATGGGCAAAATCAAACATATCCTGAAACCATAAATCCAAGTGTAATAGAATACCAATCGAGCATCATAAGCTACAGTAAAACCGGTGGGGCCGGTCCAAAATGGATTTTCGCCGGCCAAATTTTAAAATTCAAGCCTCGTTTTTCTCTTGTGTTCTATTTGTCACAATAGTAGTCTTCTTCAATTGTTTAAAAAAAATATTTAAGACATTTTAAATTCGACAGAAACATGAATTTTTCACGGATTGTTTTGGAGTTGTTTCGGTTTCGTTACTTTAACATCGTTTAAAACTGCTAGTTAGGGGTTTATGGGTTGGCTCTGATACCTTGTTGGGTTATACTAACGCCCTGGCCATCATCCGTGGCCGTTTACGGAATAAAAAATTTTCTACGATTAAAACGGGTGCTAGAATAATCCGTTAACCGGATCTACTATAAACCTAACTAGCATGCAAAGGTGTTCTATCTACTATTATAGAAGTTTTACCAAAAGATTCAAGTCCTTCGGGTCTTCACTTCTTTCCTTTAGCTCCTCAAAATATGTACGGATCACGCTTGATCGACGGCCTCCTCGCATCAAAGATGATCCATTCGAGAGAGTGTACTTTGAGCTCCTACCTCCAAAACGAGGTAACTAGGGTACTTAGTATGGTAATTTAAGTAGCCTAGATGAAGTAGAGAGTGATGATGGATTGATTTGCCTCACTAACCCTAGGTTTCTCAACACATGAGACTTTTAGGGGTTTGAGGTATAAGAAGATGAAGCTTGAGGAGATAAGAGTGTAGTAGAGAGCATGAATGAAGAATGGCTAAGTGTTGTGAACTAATAATGCATACAATAATTCACAACACAAAATATCAAGCATACCCAAATAGTAAACCATGAGTCACCCCATGAGTCACCAAGTAGCCATGCTTCATTTAATGATAAATGAAAACCTCATACCTCCACCTCATTAACCATTTAGTCAAAATGGTTAAAACAATAATGAGGTGTCTTCTTCTAGAAGCATCTTGCACAATAACAAGAATACCCCTCACCGTATATACATACCCGTATCCGTATTCCGAAAAAAACGAATACAAAGAGACAAAATTAATCTAAGAATATAATACTAGAATCTGGCTTAAACCAAAGCACGCTAGTATTATCCACCCGAACATCATACGCGCACATGTACACGTATGTGATCGAACCCTGCCGTAAAACCATACGTCCTCTACATCGTTTCGCCCGAAGCAGGGAAACCCTCTGTATGGGACTCTAAAAACTCAACAGTACGCTTGCAGTGGGTTTAATCACAAGCACGTCAGCGGTACTAGCTACACGTAACGGCTACCCAGGTACCTGTCGAAAATGAAAGCCGACGAGCAAACTCGTCCGAACTCCTATTGAGCCTATCCGTGACAATCTCCGTACAGTCCGGTTTCTTCGTCTAAGAGTATCGCATACTGGGTCTAGGGGTGGTAAACGTCAGACCCTAATAACCGGATAATTCGTGCTGATGCGGCTCAGGACCAATCCGGGAAACTACCGATCAACCTATCAGTAAATCTCAACTGCCTTGGCCAAGGTCTTATGGTCCTGACCAATTGAACACAGTGCGATATCACTCCCAATACTGGGAGAGAAAATCCGTAAAAATCGCTCACTGCCTCCATATGGCTTGGGACTGTATCCAACCAAAACCTGTTTGCACGACTCAGTAGAGCCATGGTAGGGTAGTGATCAAAGCACAGTGGGAACTCACATAAGACAAATGACGATCTAAGGTCCGAAGACTAACCTGTACACATGTCACTGTGATCTTCCATTTGACGATAGGTACAGTACCATCTGGAAGTTCTCGGCGAGTCCGTCCAGTGTACTCACCCCCAGTGAGCACCTTTATACGATCTTATGTACATCAGACCAATGGCTGCGGGACCAACCATCGCCCCTCTTCGGGGTCTAGAAACATATACATTAGTCTACTCTGGAGTATCAATGCCCAGTACTCACGCGACTAGGGACCATTTAAGGATGTGCTTATGGACTACCCTGCTCCCACAAGTATGATCCCCATCACAATGCAGGTAGTCAAGCAAGATCCTACGAGCTTTATCAACATGTAACCGCCATATGTAATATTGAGTATACCATATGCACATGTTAAGATAAAGTCAAACCATAATAGTATACTTCTGTATCAAGTCTTTATCAATATGTGCAAGCTGGATAAAACATCAATAGAAACAAATACACATATCCTGATAATGACAACTCAAATAATATACTATATTACTGAGCAAGATTGTCCTGTACATACATATCCCCAGCATCCACATGTATACATATACAATAATGGCCTCTAAAGCATACATATCCAACATTCTGGAGTATCGATGCTCAGTCTCGATACTTCTACGACCAGGAAAATAAGGATGCGCTTGTAGACTACCTAGGCCCCACTAGTATGATCCTTATCATAATCCTGGTAGTCATGCAAAAATCCTACGGGCTTTATCAACATGTATTAGCGATAGCAATAACAAGTATAAACTATACACATGAATGATAAAGACAAACCTAATAGCATGCTATCATATCGAGTAAGACTGTCATGTACATATATATGCCCAACAATAACAATAATTTCCTCTAGGGCTCATATATCTAACAAGGCAATGTGCCTAAATCCTTCCGAAATCTTCATCTTCTTTATACAATTCTTTCAACTTCTCAAAACCGATAACTTTGACTTGGAACGTCGACAAAAATGAAGCTTGTCGGCTCAACACATCGGCTAGTTTGTTCTATCGGCCTTCTTTGTGCCAAATGGCAAATGACACAAATATCTGTATATAGGAAACCCACTTCATATACTGACTATTCCACTTATGATCACCATTAATATACTTCAATGCCTCATGATCTGAATTTAGCATAGATTCCTGATGAAATAGATAATGCTTCCAATGTCGAAGAGATTGAACAATAGCGTATAATTCAACATCATAAGTGGATTAATTACTTCTTGAAGCATTTAATTTCTCGCTAAAGAATGCAATAGGCCGACCTACCTGACTCAATACTCCACCAATTCCTAACTTATAGCATCACAATCAATTTCAAACACCTTACTGAAGTCCGGAAGCGCAAGAACTGGAGCTTCGGTGATTTTCTTCTTAATCAACTCAAAACTCTCATCGGCCATCTTCGTCCACTCGAAAGTCTTCTCCTTTAAGCATTCAGTCATCGGCGTCATCAACGTACTGAAATTCTTTATAAACCGCCGATAAAATAAAGCCAAACCATGAAAACTACGTAGTTCATGAATAGATGTCGGCGTCGGCCATGAAGTGACAGCTTTTACCTTTGCTGGGTCGACTTTCACCCCTTTGGCCCAAACTATATTACCCAAAAAAACCAAAATAGTCAGTAAAAACTCGAACTTCTTGAGTTCACGAATAATCTTTGCTCTTTCAGGGTACATAAAATCTGCCGAATATGTTCAACATGCTGCTTCAAACTTCGACTATAAAATAAGATGTCATCAAAATATACTACTACAAACCTTCAAATAAAAGGTCGAACCACTTGGTTCATAAATTGCATAAAAGTACTCGGTGCATTAGACAGCCCAAATGACATTACGAGCCACTCATACAATCCATCCTTCGTGTTAAAGGCTTTCTTCCACTCATCTCCTTGCCGAATCCTAATTTGGTAATACCCACTTCTCAAGTCGATCCTTGAGAATAAACTTGAACCTAAAAGACTATCTAGCATATCATCAAGCCGAGATATATGAAATCGATAGTTTCCCATGATTCTGTTGATTGCTCGGCAATCGATACACATTCACCATAATCCATCTTTCTTTGGAACAAGTAATATCGGCATTGCACAAGGACTCATGCTTTCCTTCAAGTATCCCTTTTGCATCAATTGCTCAACTTTTCGTCGCAATTCTTCATGCTCCTTTGGTGTCATACAATAAACCGGTTGATTTGGTAAGACTGCTTCTGGAATGAGATCGATATGATGCTGAATATCGCGGTCAGGTGGCAACCCAGCAGGTAAGTATTCTGGCATGGCATCTGAAAACTCCTCCAAAAGAACCTCCAAGATCAGTGGATAGCTCGGATGTTCCTTATTAGCCTCCAACACCATCAAAGCATACATCTCACCACTTTCTTTGGTCGCCTCTGTAAACTCGGTATGACTAAGGAAACTATTAGCTGTGTTTTTGTTATGTACTCCTTCGGATTCTTACGTCACCAAAATGATCTTTACTCCATCTTTAATGAAAAGGTAAGTATTCATGTACCCATCATGTACCACTTGTCGGTTAAATAGCTATGGTCGACCAAATAGCAAGTGACACGCATCTATTGGCACTAAATCACACCACAAAGATCCTGATAATTTTTGCCGATAGAAAAGGATATCAAACACATTTAGGTGACTGATACAACATTTTCCTTTTGAAGCCAAGTAAGCCGATAGGGTTTTTCTCGCTTCTCGGTCTTTAGTTGCAACTTATCAACCATCACTCGGGCGATAACTATCGCCATCAATGATGACGTCGCATACCTTCACATAGGTCGTACGTCGAGTATGAAAAATGTTATGCTGTAGCCAATCATCCTTATTCTCGCTCGCTCGACCATTTATATTGCGTCGAATCACAAGGGATTCTCCATGATCACAATAAATAATCTCTTTGGCGTCTTCATAATCATAATTATCTTATATGGGTGGTTTCACTTCTTCTTCTTCTTCGACAACATCCCCCTCTATTATGGTTACAGATCGTTTGTTGGAGGAACTTGGCTTTGTAATGCCCGTATCCCTAGCACTTATGGCATTGACTCATCTTGGCTCCTCCGAAACCATTTGGTTTATTTGACCTTTTTGGCGTCTCTTTGGCCGAAGTTTTATTGTCGGCCTTTCTTTGGAATTCGGTGGTTTTTGGTATCTCAGCTATATTCACTAGGTAGTTACATGCTGATGACGAACCTCCTCGGCCGATTTCATTATTTGATCTCGGACACTTTTTGGCCTTCAACTGTTTCACTACTTTGACCGCCAGCTTGTATAGGTCATTGTATGTATGAAACATATTGTTCGAGCTCGACGATATCCTTGATTTCGGCATGAAACCCGCCTAAGTAATGAGCAAATGTTTGCCGCTCAGCTTCGATGACTCTGCATCTCATCATCAAAAGATCAAACTCCTCTATATATTCTTCGACGGATCGGTCTCCTAGCCGAAGGGTATGCAACTAGATATAAGTTTGTTACACATAATCCTCCGGTAGAAACCTTTTGCGAAGCTTTTTTCCATCTTCTCCTAAGTACTGATCTTAGGCTTCCCGGCTCAGGCGCATTTGATCTTTAGATTCTCCCACCAAATTGAAGCATGACCCCCTCAACTTAAATGCGACCACCTTCACCTTTCTCTCCTCAGACATCTCCTAGCAGTTAAAGAATCGCTCGATGGTATGTAGCCAGTTGATGAAAGCCTCCGGATTAATCCTACCCGAAACTCCGGCAACTCCACCTTAATATCTGATCTCCTGTAGAGATCGGTTAGATACTGATCTCTACACCCAATACTCCTTTCATCGTTCGATCCCAAACGCTGAAAAGAGTTTTCATCTTCGGGCCCCAAACTGTCATCATCTGACTTCCAAAGGTTGGCAGACTCAATAGTCACCGTTATTCGTTAAACTTGTCTCTGAAATTATTTGATCTTGATATCTCGCAGTTCCTTCTCGTATTGTTGTGCACCACGCCCATGCCTACGTGTGCCATCGGTTCTTCGCCTTCTTCCAAGAATGCGATGATGCCTACCCTCTGATACCAACTGATGTGGATCGGATTACAGAGGCTTGATGCTCAGCACGATCTACTCTCTCTCAAGAGAAATCACAAGGACAAAACCCTAAATAACCAAAGGACGAGGTATGATGGCCTGTCCTTAAACACAAAAGCCGTAGTTTTTCCTTTACTAAGAAACAATCTTTATTCAATAATCAAAATCAACTCCCTAATACAATTGTGCTTATCCCTCTATAAAGGAGAATAAAAAATTAACCCTAAAGTAATAAATCTTAACTAAAAACGAAATAAAATAAAATAAATCTAATCTAAACTAATTGGATCTAAACAATTTAAATTGCAACAAATCTTAATTAAATCTCAATTTAAGTCATGCTAATGTGCGTTGGATGATCCACATCTTCGGGTCAGACGCTGATGAGCGCATTGAACTATCCATGTGACTGAGAGCCCTCACAGCCCAGACATAACGACGCAATTATCAGGGGCACACTCTGCCACTGAGCTAATAGCCCTTCGTGCGGGCCCCAGTGGGAGACCTGCTATTCCAAAAACAAGAGAAACCCCATCCCTCTCCTTCCTTTTTGAGCCCCATGTCCCTCCCGTGTTGCGACATGGAGACATAAAAAGTTGGATCCTATCAACTTGATCTGACCTAGGATAATAACCTCATGAGTTTAGTCTTACTTCACTGTCGAGAAACTAGTTTTGTTAAATATTCGTTTAATGAAATGTGAGGGTTTTAGCCTTCGTTTTAATTTTCAAAAAATTGTTAAGACTCTTCTGTCGAATCTTTCCAAATTTCAATCATAACTCCCACAAAATCCTAATAAATCTCGGTTTATTCTCCTGCATCACCGTTCTTACTTAAGGAGTCAACAATACTACATCGATTCTTGATATATAACTACATGAAACAACTCATGCCTGAGCTATCAAGAAACCGGCGTCGGGATCCCCCTATCTTATGCCCCATTTACTTAAGGCGCATATCAATCCATGTCCGGTAATGCCTACCTAACTGAGGACTCAGGCCCTACGGATCTGGATCCGTGCCCGAATCATCATAACTAACCCTAAGATTATAGATAGATAGCAAGAAATCTAATAAACGGTTAGCAACTGAAATATTCCCAAAATACGAAGATACGCGGAAGATCAACACGATTCTTCTTAGCCAATCAAGGACTCTCCAAAGCAAGCCTATATAAGCACGAAGATACGCGGAATATAAGGTATTGAAGTACAAAAGCATTGAGATATTGAGAGATTATTAAACAATTTACCCTTTGATTGGTTGTGTAATTTTGGAGAAAGAAGAAGTTTTAGTAAAGTAACCGCAATCAGCACGGCGTCGCGTGTAGCTAGCTGTGGTGAATACGGGTCGTCCTCTGGGATTCGTAGAATTTTATAATTCTTACTTTAGATGGGTCGAAAGAAATAGAAAAGAGAAAATCAAGAAAATCAAGAAGATAGTTTCAAGATATAAATGAAGAAAATCAAGAAAATGGTTTGAAGATTTAATTGAATTATCAAGAAAAATTATATGAAGAAGGCTTGTTGAATTCTTTAGGATTTAGTAGTCATGGATGACTAATAAAGATTACTCCTCTTATCTATTGATAGATTTAAAACTAGATTGATGGCGATGAATGAGGATTAGGGTTCTTTGGAAGAAACTAGGGTTTCTCCTCTATTGACCCTTGTCTTTTCATTGATCTCCATTCATATCTAGCCCTTAACAAAAAGGATCGTCAATCTTATCTCAAATCGTGGTAAAGATTATCAAGAATTTGGTATCGCGCCCGATAAGGATGTTGACGATTCTTTTGCTAAAGTTTATAAACTTCATAAGACTAAAAAAGAGTATGGTATTTTCTCATCCATTGATCTACCTTAATCCTATGAATCCTATCAAGCGGAGAATTACTCGCACATCATGAAAATAAAAGAAAGAATTCATAATGCTGAATTTAAAAGAAAGCAAAATGATAAAACTAATGTTCTACCTTTATTACTCAACTTCACAATACAGTTCTTCGTGTTTAGATTATAAGAGGAAGAGGAATTTTCTCTCAATCTCTGCCTCGAAGAATTAAATGTTCCGTCGATCTTCACGTCGCTTTATCACCTCGAATCGTGGACCTGTCTTGGATCGCTTGCTCGTTGACGGTGATTGGCTGCGTGTAAAGGAGACTTGCTTGATTGATCGCTTGATTGATTTCTCGATGGATTTCTTGATCTTGGATTTCAAGATCGTAGATTCTTGATCTTAGATTGGATTTTGATCTTTGACAATGATTTTTCTTGGATGTTGGATGTTTTTGATTTTAGAGCTCGATCCCCCTTTTTGAGATGTAGCCCTCGGTCCTTTTTATAGCCCCAAAACCAGTAACCGAAGCTCCCAACAAACAAAGTTTGTTACGAAGAAGATTCCAGAAAATTCTCACCCCTAACTCCCTGAATCGGCTGTGGATCCGCGGCGACTCGTCCTGACTCGGCCGCGGTTCCACCGCTTCTTGGTGAGATCTTGGCTACAAACTTCTGGAGTCTTCTCCTGTTAGTATTTGGGTATTTCTTTCATGTCTGGAACCTTCTTAACTCTTCTGAGTCTTTGCCAGTATTTGATTCTTCGACTTTCTTTACTTTATCGGAAGATTCTTGATTCCTGATATCTGACCTGAGCTAATCTTGCAGAATATCTTCAATGAACAATGTTAGTTATATTTGAGATACAATTTGATATAATAAGCGTATCAGAATATTAAGCACATTTTCCTTCATAATGTTAATTATAATATATAAACACATGGTAAATGGTATTTTGCAGATAAACTTCTAATATGTGTTATATTTATAACAAACACCTTTAGATGACTAAGAAAAGTAAGGAAATTGTCATCTTAAAAGTGCAATATTTTCGACTGAACAAATACCCCCAAACTTGACTTTGATCGTCCCAAGCAAACTATTTATTCAAGAGAAGAAGAAAAGAAAATAGAAAGAAAAAGAAAAACTAACTAGCACACTTTCGTAGGCAACACGATTGCACTGAGCACGTGCAACAAGCCGTTAAACCTCTAGGTGTCCCTAGTAGGAGGAGTGTTGTCCCCCGAGGGTTTTCAGCGGATAACACCTACAAAATCTAATAATAAAAGAAAGATGGTGAAAGTTACATATAAAGATAAGAACTATAAAAGAAAAGAACTTGGAAATAAGAGTTTCCAACTACACTAGCTTTTCGGTTGCCATGAGCCATATCTTAATGGTCATGAAAAGATATTAGAAATCACACCATCCCTCAATAAAACATCGCCTTTAGTCTTCCTCCCTACCTTTCTTCCAAACACCGATCATATACCCCTACATGTGTGTAAAAGATATCCCTACACTCGGAGAATTCAATTCAAGCTATCATACTCTTGTCAATCTACCTCAGTACTTTTTAGTCGGTGAATATTTTAGATGGAATTTCTCACACATTCTTCATGCGACCGTTAATACTTTTTGAGGTACTAACCGACCGATTACTAAATGTGCTCACTTATTAGGCGTAATTAGCAATTTTCTCGTCTTGCAACACATAAGGCTTAGCAGTAGCTCCCAAACCAGTTGGTCTAAGGTACTAGGTGATAAAGCACCATCGCTATATTTTTTTATGCTGCCTTGGTGATTACAAAACCTGTGTTCATTTTTCTTCACCATTTTATACTTTTATGCTTCATTTATATTTTCATCGTACTTTGGCTTTTAGACAAGAGCATTTTTGTGATCGAATGGTCATCTTAAGCGTGAATTTGCAAGGTATTCTCTACTATCCCAAGTTTCAAGACGTGTATAAGTGTGTATATTAGGGTATCAACGTTCAAATGTTTGGCCTCAAGAATAGGGACTATTTTTCAGACTTATTTTTATCCTCAGATTAGTGACTTTCTTCATCTTACTAACCCTTGGGACAACGGCTCATAACTACTTATTACTAGTTTCGTTTAAGAAAACATCTAACTTTCTTGTTTTTCTCAAACTCTTCCAATCTTTTAAATGTAATTTTTCACTTTCTAATTTTTCATTATCAAAGAAAAAATTGTTGTGTTTATGCAAAGTGTAATGCAAAGTAATGCGTAAATAAGCACAAACCTCCCCCAAACCTGTTTGCAGCAGTGTCCTCACTGTTGTCATCTTTTAAATCTCAAAAACCTGTAGACTTGGGAGGAAAATTTATTAACGGGGATAAAAATAAATGAACATAAAAAATCTCCCCCAAACTTATTTTTGATCATACGGATATTCAGTTAAGTTATTTTTCACTCACTTCCATTCTTAGGATGAGATAATATTATCGAGACATGGAGGTGAGGTGGAGGAAATTTAGTTATGATGAAGCGGCTCTTGTAAAAACAGGAGCTCCTCCGCGGGGTCAGTGGAAAAATACGGTTTTAATATATACCCATTTACTTTAAAAATATAACAATTTTTAATATTTTCAACTTCAACTGCCCCGGACGGGTATACATACCGCACCACAAATAGTCCTTTCCAACGAGATCTTAGCTTACCCGCATGAAGATGGAGACGGGAATCGTAAAGAAGGACTTGTTGTCCCGGGGTAAAAATTTTTCTAAAAATATTTTTATCGTGGAATACTTTAGTCCGGCTCTTTACTATAAGCGCATTATCGTAAGCTTCATCACAGAGTTCGCTTAGCTCATTTAATTGCAGCTTCCACAAGTTGCATGCTTGATTGAAATCGAAGTTAAGTTCTTTAATGGCCCACATTGCTTTATGTTCGATCTCGACTGGAAGGTGGCAAGCCTTTCCAAACACTAGGCGGTAAGGAGACATACCAAGATCAGTCTTATAAGTGGTACGAAATGCCCAAAGAGAATCCGTCAATTTGGTTGACAAATCATTACGGTTTTTTGAAACCTTCTTTTCCAAAATTTGTTTGATCTGCCTATTGGAAATCTCAGCTTGCCCGCTCGTTTGGGGATGATAGGGCATAGAAAGTTTATGGCCGATTGAATATTTCTGCATCAAAGCCTCGAAAGACCGATTACAGAAATGCGTCTCGTTGTCGCTAATTATAGCGCGAGGGTGTCCGAATCGCGAAAAAATATTTTCTTTAAAGAACTTAATAACGACTATGTTGTCATTAGTGCGACATAGTTTCGCTTCCATCCATTTCGAGACGTAATCAACCGCTAACAAGATATATAAATTCTCAAAAGAGTTGGGAAAAGGGCCCATAAAATCAATACCCCAAACATCGAATATCTCCACAACCAATATAGGTTGGAGCGGCATCTCATTTCTTCATGAAATCCGACCCATGTGTTGACACCTTGGACAAGTTTTGCAATGATCGTATGCGTCTTTAAATAATGTTGGCCAATAAAAGCCACATTGCAAAACTTTCTCCACCGTTTTACGTGGACCAAAGTGACCACCACACGCCTGATCATGACAGAAAGACAATACACTCTTGAATTCATTATTAGGGACACATCTGCGAATGATTTGGTCGGGAAAATACTTAAACAAATAAGGTCCATCCCTGTAAAAATGCTTTACTCGGGATAGAAATCGATGATTGTCTTGTTTAGAACAATTGCTAGGAATAAGTCATGTTGCTAGATAATGTTGGTTATAGTGCCCTCAAGGCAATTATCATAGTCGCAGGTAGGCGATTGCAATGATTGAGGGATGACCAATACGGGTGAAACAGTCTTACTCGAGATGATAGTATGCTATCTGGTTTGTCTTTATCATCATGCTTTAGGCGATATTACAGATCACTATTACATGTTGATAGAGCCCATAGGATTCTTGCTTGACTAACAACATTATGATGGCGATCATGTATGTGGGGGCTGGTGGTCTATAAGCAAATCCTTAAATGTCCCTAGTCATGGGAGTTTTGAGACTTGGCATCGATACTCCAGAGTAGACTAGTCTATACTGATCGAGACCCCAACGAGAGGCGGTGGCCAGGTCTCACAAGCCATTGGTGTTAGTTTTTTCACCTAAGATAGTATACATGTGCTCATTGGGTTATGAGTATACTGGACGGACTCGTCGGGAACCTGCTAGTTGGTATTATACCTATTGTTAGATAGCAGTTCCCAAGTGACATGTGTACAGGTTAGTCTGTCGACCTGAGATCGTCATTTGTCTCATGTGAGTTCCCACTGTGCTTTGATTACTACCCTACCACGGCTCAAAGGAGTCGTGCAAATAGGTTTTAGTTGGGTACAGTCTCGAGCCACATGGTGGCAGTGAGCGGATCGTCGGGGATTCGTCTCTTCCGGTATTAGGAGTTGATGTCGCGTTGTGCATGGGTGGCCATCACTAGAAATCCTCGGTCGGGGTATACGAGAATTACCGATCCAGCATCGATAGTTTCTCAGGTGGTGATAGGTTACATACCGACACGAATTATCGTGTTATTAGGGGTCTGACTTTATCCACCCCCCTAGACTCGATATGCGATACTCTTAGACGAACAGACCGGACTATACGGATATTGTCACTGTCAGGCTCAGTAGGGGTTTGGATGAGTTAGCTCGTCGGTCTTCCTTTCGCTCAATACCTGGGTAGCCGTTACGTACAGCTAGTGCCACTGACGTGCTTGCGGTTAAACCCACTGCCAGTGTATTGACGAGTCTTTAGAGTCCCACACAGAGGGTTTTCATGGTTCAGGCGATATGGTGTAGATAACGTAAGTTGTTACATACAGGTGTCCGATTAAATATGTGTACAGGCTGCACAGACTTTAATCGGACGGTTGATAATACTAGCGGCTAAGAATTAAGCCGGATTATTAAATCAGGTTTTGATTTAATAATTTATATATGTATTTATATTCTAGTATTATTGTTCACTATTCATTTTCTCTCTTGGCTATTCGTATTTTTGTACGAATACGCGTATATGTATTTTGATACATATAACGGGTTGCATTCCGTATTTATACGGAATAGTTTCTAGAAGATGTCCACCTCATTAATTGATATTTTTTTTTAGAAAATTAATATGGGAAATGAGGTGGAGAGGGTGAGGTGGCATGAACATTGTTTTAGCATGTAGAGAGTTATGGCCACACATTGTTTATTTGGAAAATGGATGAGATATTTTTGTGCATGAGAGAGAGAGGGGGCAGCCACAATTCTTGGAGTGGCCTTGCTCATTATTTTCTCCACTTGATTTCTCACCACTACAAATAAGGGTTGCCCCTACGGATTTATCGGTAGGGGCAACCTACTGCCCCTACGGATATGTGCGTAGGGGCGAAAAAAGACCCCGTAGGTGCAAAGGCCGCAGGTGCAAGTTGAAGCCCTGAACTTGCCCCTACGGGCTAAATCTTGACCCTACGGATTTCTGTGTAGGTCCTGTTGCACCTACGGAGTAGGCCGTAGGGTAAAAAAATTTATATTATTTACGGTTTTTTAAAATATATTAACTGTACCTACGGATATAGCCGTAGGTCCACGTACTATCCCCTACGGATACCTACGTAGGTACTTATCCGTAGGGGCAACATATAAGGATTCCTGATATTTTGCCCCTACGGATAACTCCGTAGGGGCTAAGCAATGGCCCCTACGGACATATCCGTAGGGGCACTCCCAACCCCCCCGGTACTGAGATCAGGGGGGAAATATCAGTTACTGCTGATATTTTGCCCCTACGGATATAGCCGTAGGGGCAACATGTGTACCTACGGATTAATCCGTAGGTACACATTATCTGTATTTTTTTTTTAAAAATGGGCTGCCTGATTTTTTCCCGCCCTGTGCACAATAATATATAAAACAATAAAATATAAAATTAATCATCACACAACATATATCGCAGTATTCATAATCACATCTCACGCATATAATATACAAAAAAAACCCAAAAACTAAATATGATATAAATATAAACCAATATCAATATCGTTTCAAAATGTAGTACAATATGTATGATATAAATAAATACATGTTTCAAAAAATAAGAACCAAAAAGGTACCCTAGCTCGGTCCAGCTCCACCTCTGAATAACGATAGAATAACGCGCGCCTGCTCCTCGGTCAATAAACTCTGCAATTCGGCGCGAGCGGGAGTCTGAGCGGCCTGTGGAGCTGGCGATGTGGTCTGCGCAGCCGCCGTCGAGGTAGTCGTTTGCGGAGCCGCGGCTGCGGGAGTCTGAGCGGGTGGTGGAGCTATAGGAGCTGTCTGCGGAACCACAGCCGATGTAGTGGCTTGCGGAGCCGCAGCCGAAGGAGATGCATGTGGAGGCTCGGCCGATGTACCCTGTCGCGTCTGGACCTAACGTGTGTAATAAGCGTGTAAGAACTGTGTATTATTCGAATTTTTATCATTATCAAGTTATTTTGAAACGCCGTTTGGATATCTAGTTTGGAAAACCGTAGTTTATTTTAATTAGATATGTATGTTTGATTAATCAACCCTAAGTCTACAACCAAATAAGCTCAGGCTACGTACTAATGTTGGATATGTTGATATCTATAATATGACATGATATTTTACTATTAAGTAGTATACATACCAGCATCTCCTTCAACTCCTGAACGGTAGCCTTCAAGCTCTCCAGTTCTTGCTGGACACGTCGCTCACTGGAGACGGAGGAAGTAACCGCCGGAGTGGAGTCCAACCTCATATGGGCCCTGCTAGGGCCCAGTCCTCGGCCTCTCTCCCAACCTCCATGGTGCCGTCCGTGTGCGGGGTCCAGGACTGGGGTCAGCAGCCTCGGATCGCTCTGTCCGTTAAAATCGATCCCCGAGGCCTCGGCCTGCTCAACCACTCGCTCCTACATCCACATTAAGCAGTAAAGTATAAGTATAAAATTTAAATTTGAACATTCCAAAACTAAAATTTCAAATATGGGTAAAAAAGAGGGGGAATGCTGCCTTCCCCTAGCAACTGTCAGAACATTATATTTAGCACATACTGGTCTATAAAATTGATAAGAAATACCAAAATCAACAAATTCAAAGCCTTACCTACAGAGATAGCAGATGTGCTCCTCTGGTATCTGCATGTATCAAAATTTGAATAATATTAATTAATTTCAGTACATACATATTAACAAGATAAACTCTCATATAGCGCTGCTTACACATAAGACAGGGAGTGAACAAGCTCTTGTAGATCATCAGGCGCAAATCTAATCTCATCAAGCAACACATGATAATGAGTTGGACGCGTGGTGCCCTATTTCTCATAAGTGCATGCTGCGTGAATAAATATTGTGCTAATTCCAAACAAAATACAAATATAACAAGCTTATCAATTATATAGTATTCAATTTGATTTCAAACAAATACCAAATAAGAATTTATTGTACAGGTCCACGACTTACAATCATTCCCGCATGCGAGCACATATAAAAATCATAGTTTCTAGGATGACAAATTTTATTGTCAACTACTGTCACCACCTACAGCTAGACAATAATAAAAATTACTATCTAAGTAAGAGCAAAAGGAATGTGTGTATATTTATGATATAGCATTCTAAATCAATATACATGCACTATATGATATATAAACATACCTGGAGGAGCGGGAGTGGCCTCTGTCCCTGATATGGACGCATCACCAACAACTAGACAATCAAACATTGACAATATAAGTAATTTTGACATAAACATGCATGAATATCTATAATATTACATTCAAAATGGATATTAGAGAACGCACCTGCAGTGAGAAGTGGTAAAAGTATCACCCAATAAGGGTGTAATTTACAGAATCAGTTAAAACTCTTGAAAGTCATAGAAGAACCTGACCTGCACAAATCTGATATATACTTTCCATTGGACACTAAGAAGTCTCTAAATGGAAAAGCCAATGTGAAAGTCATCATTAGTTCATATCAGAAGATTGATGCTGAAACAGAGAACAAGGAATGTCATTTTCTTCTTCTTCTGCCACATTACTGTCTTCTCCTTCTTCTTCTGCCACATTACTGTCTTCTCCTTCTTATTATGTGCGCGTGTAAATTCAATGAAAGCAGAAACTCCAGTGACAAACTTAGGTTGCATACGTTGTTTCCAATTCACATACATCCAGTCCTTAACCCTGACGTACGCATGAGCCATGTTAGACTGTATCATATAAATTGTAGGTTATGATGACTATATTGAGAATATGGATTAATAGTGGGTAGGAAAAGTATTTCTCAAATGGATTTTGCATCTGAAAACCATAAACTACTAAGTAATAGCATATATAATTTTTTTTAGTATAAAGGTTGTTATTTTAAGTTTTCCCTTATTAAATCAAATTTGTTTCACATATCGAGGAATATACCAAAACGTGCACAGGCATGCAATGTCTTGGTTTCTAGTGTGTGATCCACCATAAACAATAGAACACAATACAATATTTCGTAAAGTGATATGATCCAACCGCCTTTATAAACTACAAGTGTACAGAAAATTATGATAAGAAACCATAAGAAAGGGTCGTAGCCATGCATAACCTTGAATCTACATACCAAATCGTGCACAAGCAAGCAATTATTGTCACCTTGCCTTGGAATATAAAATATCTTGGAAGACTATAAGCGGAGCATTTCAATCTTGATAACTTTTGACTTCAACATATATTTTTCTCAAGTACCATGAAATATACTTCCTATCTACGCAAAATACGGTATTACCCTTCTTAAGATAATACATTGTATAAGCACACCATAGCCCAGAACATGTCCTATCTACGCAAAACATAAACAGCATATAGCAATAAAAGGAAAAGAACCACCATATCGGAGATGAAAGACAGAGAATTCAAGCATTGTTTCATACCTTTAGAGCACGCTGCCAAAAGAAACAGAAAGACAATATAACAGATTATCACATAGGAATTGATAGATAAATAAACATTAGAGTTCTGAGAACCTTGCCTTGAAATTTATGCTTTATTACTAACAACTATCATATCAAGTATCATGGTTCATGGAAAAAATATTATTAAAATAGAAAAATTCATAAAGAAAAAAGTGTTTCGAAAGAACTTATACCTCATAGCACTTCTGAGCCTGCTCAAGTTTTCGTTGGACAAGGCAAAATTGCCCTAGGTTATGTAAAGCAGCCCCTACTCTGCAAAAGCAAGAAACCTTAAAGAATGACAAATGTGTCCATCATCCAATTTAGGTAACTAAAAAGGTAAAATACATAAAATCATATATTAAAAAACAGAATTACTATATCTGTTCTACACATATAATGTAAGTATATATCATTAAAAAAAAGTCAAAAAGGCTTAAAGACCCTTCACTGAACTTCATTAATAACTATTTATACAAATTATTAGATTTAACATTAGTTACTTACTAAGCATACATGTCTACAAGGTTAGAAAATAAAATAAATTTCAACTGAAATAATATACACACCGTACGTCATCAGAACCAAACACTTCCTCCAGAATAGTTATGGCTTCTAAATATAATGATTCAGCTTTATCAATTGCTTTCCTTACCCTGTAAAGTTCTGCCTATAATACCAATCATAAATCAATAGATAAGCTTAAAACAATTAAGAAAGTCAAATTTCTTGAGAAGACACTGGCTTCTCTTGTTTAAAGGGCATTTTATTGCTAAAATCAGTTAAAGCTTATAACGAAAAGAAAAAGAAAGAATGTCATAATCCTACGTTCAAATTTATTTCCAAAATCATATGATAAAAGTAGATAAAGCAACTTAAGTTGCATCATCCTAGATTCCTAATTCAATTCTTACAATTAACGACGGAAAAACAGCATGTAAGATATGCTAAGATAAAGGCAGGTAGTATATACATACATTAAGCTCCACAAATATATTTTATAATTCTTGAAACTTCAACTTCTTAACAGTGTCTAGCTCGCTCAGTTATAGCTTTCCAACATCGCTTCTTTAGTTTTTGGGCTATGTCAAAAACCTATGCTAGATTTCTTACTTTCAAAAAATGGTAAAATTCATGTCTACCAAACAATTTTCCAAACTCATTTTGTTAATGGAAGAGTAAATGATGTAACTTCTTAGGTATTTTTTCTTCTTTCAACATTACATAAACAAACACATAAAGTAACTTCCAAAATTACTTCCATAAATGTTTTTATGAAGTTTTTTTTAAGAGGATCTCATACTCGCAATTATCCAAACAGGTCCTAAATACAACTGATGCCTGACTGATTATCACAGTTACTAGTCAGGAAATTACAACTGAACCATCAATTTCAACTTCCTCTTCTACCACTTCCAAAACCTAATCCCACCCCACCGGAAATTATTCCCAACGCTGGTTGCATACGCCAAGACGAGATTGGCGAGATCAGCGACGCGGGGACGAGAAAATGGGATTTGGGAGGTTTCGCGGGCACGAGCGAGGAGAGAGGATAATCGGCGCGGGGGGGATGGTCCCAAACTCGAAGCCTAAGCCTTTGAAGAAAGTAGAAGCTTAAGGATACATAGGTCCACCTCTATTGGTAGATAGCGATGATTACAACAATCTAATAATGTTTGTCGCGGCTAAGATTTGAATCTGTCCGGGAAGCACCGTTCTGTTGGCTATGCATGCAATATTTGTTAAAAAAAATTCTCGTTTTTTATATCTGGCTACCAGACTGTGATATTACAAAAAAAAGCCGCAACATGTATTAGAAAAATTAGAACATAGGACCATGTCATTATTGTCAAATTAAAACCCGTTGATATCTTTTTTTGAGAAAATTCATTGAGCAGAGAAATGTTGAATGCAAATGATATTTGACTTTTCTATGCATCACATGTGATCCAACTTCACCTAACGGAGGTTTGTGATGACTATAATAACCATCTTTTGCAACAAAAAAGATAATGCAGATATATAAATATTAGGAACAAAATAGATATATAATGCAGTGATGATAGATTCAACCATATTCATTTTGGTTAACAGGAAGAAATTAGGGAGAAGTTAGAAATAGATAAGAGAGAGACCGAGCGAGCGATCGTGTGTGTGTCATGAGTGTAAATAGGAGTGAAAGCGGAGGGCACTAAACAGAAGGAAGCACGGATCTCGTTTTGTCGTTTTGGCGGGTCTTGCCGACTCTACGCTTACGACTGTCTTCATATAAGAGGATGTCATTAGGCACGTTTATGAATATCAAAAACACATTTAACTTTAATTTCTATATATTAGCTTGGATTACAATATAAAAATACGAGGGGGGGGGGGAAAAAACCATACCTTAATGCTAGCTAATCGCAATCTTAATCTTGACTATACTAGTCCATACATTCAAGAGCTAGGATAACATAATAGGTTTCTTAATTTTGTTATCAAACCAACCCCAATCCTAACCCTAACCCTACCACCAGCCCCAGCCCTAACCCCAGCCCCAACCCCCTGTCGAACCCCAACCCCAACCGTAGCCCCAGCCCGAGCCCCAGCCCCAGCCCCAACCCTAACGCCAACCTCAGCCCTAACCGCAGCCCGAGCCCCAGCCCCAACCGCAGCCCTAGCCGCAGCCCGAGCCCCAGCCCCAACCCCAGCCCGCAGCCCCAGCCCCAATCAAAAATTTGAGTAATTGAAGATTTCGTTACCTGTGCAGAGGCGACGACGAGAACGGATATGAGGCGGCGCTGGTGACGACGAAAGCAGGCGGTGGCTACGACGAATCGGCGGCGCTGGCGACGACGAGAACGACGATCGATTGTCGGGAACGAGGGTTTGAGAATTTGGGTTCGCGCGAGAATTAGGAATAATGAGTGTAGGGATCGATCTGAGCTTTTAACTTAAATCCCTATTTAGATGTCCCTACGGATAAGTCTGTAGGTTCTTGGTTTGCGGCTCCGTAGGGGCAAATAACAATTTAAGATTTAATAATCTTTAAATAAATATGTAAGGACCGTAGGGGCAACCTTTTGGCCCTACGGATTAATCCGTAGGGCCAAAATAAAATTGCCCCTACGAATGCCGTTATCCGTAGGGGCAACCCCCTATTTTAGTAGTGTCTTCACTTGCTCACTCTCTCATTCTCACTCACTTCAACACTTAGCCATTTCTTGAGTTGCTCATGCCACATGTTTCCTCACCTCCTCTTCATCTTCTTGAGTTGCTCATATAGCATTTGTGATGAGAGAAAAATCATAGTGACACATTCCTACACCTCTACTCTCCATTGCTAGCAACTTTGGAGCGTCGGTTGCCTCGTTTGGCGAGGCTGAGGCTTGCGTCGTTTCCCTTAGGTAGATCTGTTGGATATTTATGCCATAGATGCCTTTATTGTATAGGATGCTAGGGATATGTATGTACAGAACAATCTTGGTCGATATGATAGTACGCTATTTGGTTTGTCTTTATCTTAACATGTGATATATTTTTTACTCTGTGTTTCATATATTGTGAACATATTGATAAAGCCCGTAGGATGTTTTCCTGACTACCAGCGTTGTGATGGCAGTCATACTTGTGGGAGCTGGGTAGTCAATAGGCACATTCTTAAATGTCCTTAGTCGCAGGAGTATTGAGACCGGGCATCGATACTCCAGAGTAGACTAGTATATACAAATCTGGACCCTGATGAGGGGCGATGGATTGGTCCCGCAGCCATTGGTGATGTGCACCTAAGATTGTATACAGATGCTCACTAGGTGTGAGTTCACCGGACAAGACTCGCCGAGGACTGACTAGATGGTATTATACCTAGTGTCAGATAGCAGTTCTCTGGTGACATGTGTGCAGATAGTCTATCGACCTGATGTCGTCATTTTTCTCGTGTGAGTTCCCAATCTGCTTTGATTACTGCCCTACCACGGCTCAAAGGAGTCGTGCAAACTGGTGTTAGTTGGGTGTAGTCCCGAGCCACATGGAGGCAGTGAGCGACTGTTAAGGATTCGTCTCTCCCGATATGGAAAGTCGATATCGCACAGTGATCGGTTGGTCATTACAATAAGTCTCTGGCCAGGGCTGATTGAGAATTACTGGTGGACGGACCAGTAGATCCTCGGATGGTCTTGAGCCACACCGACGCGACTTGTACGGTTAATAGGGGTCTGACGTTTTCCACCCCCCCTATACCTCACATGCGATACTCTCAGACGAACAGACCGGACTGCACGGATATTGTCACGGATAGGCTCAGTAGGGGTTTCGGACGAGTTCGCTCGTCGGCCTTCTTATCGACATCTACCTGGGGACCGTTATGTATAGATAGTATCGCTTGCGGCCTGTGGTTAAACCCACTTCCAGCGTAATGTTGATTCTTTAGAGTCCCACACAGAGGGTTGTTCACCTTTGGGAGAAATGATGTAGAAGTCGTATGGTTTTACGACAGGGTTCGTTCACATATGCGTACTTGTGCGTGTTTGGTGTTCGGGCAGTTGATACTAGTGGGCTTTGGTTTAAGCCAGATCCTAGTATCTGATTTTGGGTTGGTTCAGTCTCATTGCATTTCGTGTTCTTCGGAACACGGATGCGGGTATGTATATACAGTTGACAGAGGCAGAGAAAGAGATACCTCATTAGGGTTTTGACCAATGACTTGATTAAAACCCTAATGAGATGGGGAAATTGATTATTAATCTTTTATTAGAGATAATTGTGTTATGACTAATTTGGTTTGACCATTTGACCATGTTGACCCTTGTTGACTTAGATATTTTTTTTGAGCAAAAGATATTTGTGCTTAGTATTAATTGTGATATGATAATGGTCAAATAAACATCAACTATGACAATTATCTTAATAAAATTTTGATTATTCTTTTTCCCTAATATGAGAGTTCACCCTTCATTTAATCATGACACATTCTCTCTCATGGTTGCTCTCTCCTCTTCCTCTCTCAAAAAGCTCAAGTGTTTCATGAGTTGAAAATCAAGAGCTTTTGAGACCAAACCACCAAAACACTTCTCTACTCACTCTAGGGTTCTTATTCTAGCACACCAAGCACTCTAGTTACTTCATTGTAGAGATTGGAGCTCAAGGTAGAGGCCTTCGGGTGGATCTTCTTTGACGTGGAGAAGCCGGTGAGGAGGAACCATTCACAACCACTCCAAGGAGCTCAGAACAAGGAGGACCACAACAAGGAGAAGGAGTTCAAGATTTTGGTATAATCTTCTAACATAGTAGTTAACACTTCTGGTTAGTTTGTTGGTTAATGTTTAGCAAAGATCCTAATGGCTAGTCTATGTTATCTTGCAAAGAAAATTTTGATTTTTACCTATTCCGCCTCCCCGTAAACATCCGGGGTGGGTAACATAGACTTACAGTGGTATCAGAGCAAGGCTAAACCATAACTAACATGTTAGCAAAGTCTTTAGAACTTCGATCACGGAAAAATCCCGAAAACACGAGCAAAAATTGCCTTTTCTGTCGTTTTTAAAAACGGGTCTTAAAATATTTTCAGAGACCTGAAAAATACGTTCAGGCTTTTTATAGAACACTGAAGAAATTTGGGCGCCTAACTCGGTCAGACCACTGCGGAACCGCGGCCGAACCAAGCGTTCCGCCGCGGATCCGCGGCTGAGTCGACTCCGAGTTGGTCCAAATTTTTTCTGGTGCTCTCTGTGTTGGTTTTTTGTTTTCTGGGATATTTTGTTTCTGCTCAGGAATTATTGTGTACGGTGTTGTACTTGGTGTAGATTCAAATATGGTTATTGATCGAAATTCTATAAACTTTAGCTAATCGAATTATATCTGTAATGTGTTATATGTGCTGAACGTCTACTAATCGCTATACGTCGATTAGTGGGGGTTGCACATATCTGTGATCTGTGATATTGGTTTGTGTATATGAACTTGTTGGATTGTCGTGGATGAATAGCCAGGGTTGTGAGATGAGTGTTTATCTTTCATTTGATGTAAATTGTAAATTGATGTAATATTATTTTATGGTCGCACATCCGGGTTGAGGTTGTAGCCACCATTGTATATTATTTCTTTTACTGTTTTTGTGCTCCTAGGATAGACCCAAGGTAGGGTGCACAAACTACCGGGAACTTTGAAGTGCCAAGTGACCTACTCACTTTGTTGAGAGAGTTTGCTTTACTTCGGGTATTTGGCAGGTAGTTTGCGACACCCGTAGGGGTCTAGGGTAGGGTTTTGGCTATTCATCACGACCATGGAATCCGTCTTTTGTTATGGGCTTAAACGAAGTGCGGAATTCCTAATATATCCAATATGTTCATTTGTGATCTGGAATGCCTATTACTGCATGAGACGAATGGATATATCTATATATGATATTTATTAGGCGTTGCGTATGTTTTGCACCCGCGCTAGTCGAGCCCTCGCTCTGTCGTTAGTTAAGTAACCTAACGGGTGATGACGGGGCCCCGTGGCGAATTCGGATGGCGTAAGCGTACGTTGTATTTTCGTTTCTTTCTTCAATGGTAGGATTAATTGATGGGACAACATTAATTCATTAATGCAAAGAAAAAAAACCTAAGCTAAAATCGTTGGAGCAATTTCAAAACCACTCGGTTTTCTTCAAAAAGCAAATTTTAAATGCGGAGCCTAAAACCACTCCATTTAAAAAGCTATCATGGTTCCTTCGATTATATAAAGTCCATTACGTTAACGGTTTCGCCAAAAACCAGCCGTAGCCTTCCGTCGTTTCAAATAAACAACACATCATATTCATGCTATGTTTGTTGGCCTACGTCAAGGCATAGTGTATGGTAGCAATGTGTTGCTTATTTGTTGAATAGATAGATGCATTAGTTTAGGACAGCCGTACAGCCTTGTTGGCCTACATCAAGGGCGAGTACAGATGGGTCTAAATTAATCAGTACAACGACGGGTAGAACTTGACTTGCATCTTATGATTTGTTGACCTACGTCAAGGTCATAAGAGCTTGGGGTAAAAACCACATCGGGAGTTTCAAACATAAAGGAAACTTGCAGATTTAGCATACCTTCTGGAGTGTGGTGACTAAAGTGTCCTCCATCTAGGTCATCCTACAATGATAGTTGGATCCCGATCCCACTGATGAGTAGGATTACTCTCGGGAAATTTTCTTACTTAACAATCAATGCTATAAACCAAGTAGGTGTCTAGAACGGTGTTAGCGAGGATACGCCTCCAGGGAAAAGAGGTTATATAATTAAGGAACTTCGGGAAAGCGTTGGAAAACCTCCCTCGAAGTACCGACACTAGCCTGGCTGAAAGGTTAAGCAAGTATTGTGACGTGCGATTAATCCTGACAAATTCTTCTTTTAGGGTTTGAAGAAGAATTTGAGGAAACAGTGGGAGCCATCCTGTTTAGATAAACTTGAAAGAGCATATACTGAGTGTTTCTTTTCTCTCTCTCTGGCAGCTACCATGACAGGACTAAAACTATTACTTAAAAAGAATACCCTGACTGGGCCAAACTATAAGGATTGGCTGAGGAACGTCAACATTGCACTGACTTATGACAAAGTTGCATATGTCACCACCGCTATTGCTCCCCCTATCTCAGGACCAGATTCCTCAGTTGCGGACAAAGAGGTCCGCAAGACTTGGGATCTGGACTGTGAGAAAGCTAAGTGTATCGTGCTGGCGTCCATGAATAATGAACTTCAGAAACAGCACGAAAGTATGGATATTATATCCATCTTTCTCCATTGCAAGGAACTGCAACGAGAGCACTCTCGTATCGCGAGGTACGAGACCTCAAGCAAACTATTCCAGATGAAGTTAGCTCCAGGATCACCAGTAGGAGAGCACGTCCTAAAAATGATCAGCCTCATTGAGGAACTCGCAAACCTGGGATGCGTGCTGGAAAATGAGTTGTACATCGACTTGATTTTGCAGTCCCTTCCACACACCTTCTCTCAGTTCGTGCTGAACTTCAACATGCATGAAATGGAAGCTGATCTTTCAAAGCATCTCAACATGTTGAGGGTAGCAGAGACCTCCTTGAAAAAGGAGAAGACCCCCGTTCTGTATGTTGGCCAATCATCCTCTTCTAAATCCAAAGCGAAAGACAAGGGGAAGAAGAAGATGAAAGCCACCAAACCGAAAGGTGGGGTCAAGAAGGTGCAGGGAACGAACAAGGAAGGAAGGGTGAATGCGGATAAGAATGAATGCTATTATTGTCACAAGCAGGGGCACTGGAAGAAGGATTGCATGGCTTTCAAAGACAAGGACATGAAGCAAGCTTCTGTTTCTGCTTCAGGCGTGTTTGTAATCGAAAACTGTATTTCAGTAAACTCTACATCATGGGTACTTGATACCGGATCTGGTTCTCACATCTGTAATTCTTTGCAGGCTCTGAAAAACCGTAGAGCACTGAAGGAAGGTGATATGACCCTCCGAGTAGGCAATGGAACAAACGTGGATGCTGTTGCAGTGGGGGATTATCACCTGGGGTTGACTAGTGGACACATTTTGGTGTTGTACAGCTGTTTTTGTATTCCCAGTATGCTATGTAATATTATATCATCTTTGTCATCTAATGAAGGGTATAATTTTGCACTTGAAAGAAATGTCATGAACATTCTCCTAAATCAAGAAATGATTGGGTTCGGCACACTGGAAAACGACATATACATACTTAATCAACCTCAAGTTTTCAATATTCAGAACACACTCAAAAGAAAGGCTCCACATTCAAACCAAGCCTTCCTATGGCATTGTAGACTTGGTCATATAAATGAAACAAGGTTGACTAAGTTGCATAAAGATAGATATTTAGATTCGTTTGAATATTCATCGTACGCAACTTGTCAATCATGTATCAAAGGAAAGATGACCAAATCTCCGTTCACTGGACACAGAGAAAGAGCCATGGAGCTCTTGGGACTTGTACACAGCGATATATGTGGTCCGATGTCTACACATGCAAGAAACGGTCACTCCTACTTCATCACTTTTACTGATGATTTCTCGAGGTATGGACATGTGTTCTTAATGAAACATAAATCCGAGGCCTTTGAGAAATTTAAGGAGTATAAAAATGAAGTGGAGAAACAGACTGGTAAAACCATCAAGACACTTCGATCCGATCGAGGTGGAGAATACTTAAGTACCAGTTTCCTTGAATTCTTAAAAGAGAATGGAATTGTCTCTCAGTTTACTCCTCTGTATACACCTCAGCATAATGGTGTATCAGAAAGGAGGAATCACACGCTAATGGACATGGTGCGTTCAATGATGAGTAGTGCTGAGTTGCCACTTTCCTTCTGGGGTTTTGCGCTGGAATCAGCGGCATACCTATTGAACAGAGTTCCCACTAAGTCTGTGCCTACCACTCCATATGAAATGTGGAGTGGGAAGAGACCATATCTCAAGTATATCAAGATATGGGGGTGTCCAGCGTTTGTTAAAAAGCACAATCCGGACAAGCTCGAGGCACGATCGGTTTTGTGTAAGTTTGTGGGATACCCCAAGCATTCAAGGGGATATCTAGTCTACCACATTGAAGAACAAAAGGTGTTTGTCGCTCGCCAGATTGTCTTCTTGGAGAGCGAATTTCTTGCAAAAGAAATTTGTGGGAGCACAGTAGAACTGGAAGAAATTCCAGAACCTCAAACTACTGCCGAGGACTTAGTAGAACCTCAGGTTTCAATAGAGACTGACGAACCAACGCCGCTCCACAAATCTAGTAAGCTTTCTCGTCCGCCTGAGAGATACTATGGGTTTCTTGTAGATAAGGATCGAGAGGATTGCATTATCGATGATGATGGGCCTACTAATTTTCAGCAGGCTATCACGAGTAAAGACTCGGTGAAGTGGCTGGATGCTATGAGATCCGAAATGGAATCCATGTACACCAATAAAGTATGGACTTTAGATATTGCTCCTCCTGGGGTGAAACCAGTTGGATGCAAATGGATCTTCAAAAAGAAGATTGGTGTATTTGGACAAGTGGAAACCTACAAAGCTAGACTCGTTGCAAAAGGTTTTCGTCAAAGACCAGGATTGGACTATGATGAAACCTTTTCCCCAGTAGCTATGCTTAAATCCATTCGGATCCTGCTTGCCATTGCTGCCTTCTATGACTATGAAATCTGGCAGATGGACGTAAATACAGCTTTTCTAAATGGACATTTAGAAGAAAGTGTTTACATGGATCAACCAGAAGGTTTCTTAGACAGTGGAAACAGCGGAAAGGTGTGCAAGTTGCTTAAATCCATTTATGGATTAAAGCAAGCATCGCGGAGTTGGAACATCTGCTTTGATGAGACGGTCAAATAATTTTACTTTATCAAAAATGTAGATGAACCATGCATTTATAGGAAGATTGTAGAAGGAGCAGTAGTCTTCCTCGTTCTGTACGTCAACGACATACTGCTGATAGGGAATGATGTCCCTAGGCTACAATCAGTAAAGCTCTTCTTGTCACAGAAATTCTCCATGAAAGATTTGGGAGATGCCTCCTACATTCTGGGGATTAAGATCTATCGTGATAGATCCAAAAGGATGTTGGGACTTTCGCAGTCCAGGTACATAGACACAATACTAAAGAGATTTAGTATGGAAGATTCCAAGCGCGGTAATTTACCCGCTTGTCACGGGATCACCCTCTCCAACGAGTTGTCTCCAAAGACTGATGAAGAGAGGGCTCGCATGGGCATTATACCCTACGCTTCGGCTGTAGGATCTATAATGTATGCGATGTTATATACCAGACCAGATGTAGCTTACACACTTAGTGTGGTAAGCAGGTATCAGTCTGACTCAGGTGAGAAGCATTGGATAGCGGTAAAGAACATTCTCAAGTACCTGAGAAGGACTAAGGAGATGTTCTTAGTTTACGGTAATGGGGACCTCCAGGTCGAGGCTTTTACCGACTCCAGCTTCCAAAGTGACAAAGATGACTCTAAATCCGTTTCGGGTTTTGTGTTGACCCTCAATGGAGGGGCGGTATGTTGGAAGAGTTCCAAACAGGATACCGTCACAGACTCAACAATGGAATCTGAGTATATAGCTGCTAATGATGCCGCAAAAGAGGCTGTCTGGATGAAAAATTTCATCTCTGAACTTCAGGTGGTTCCGTCCATTGCCAATCCAATACCTTTGTATTGTGATAACAATGGGGCTGTGGCATTAGCAAAAGAACCAAGGTCCCATCAGAAATCCAGGCATATCTTGAGGCGGTATCACCTGATCAGGGAGATCGTGGATCGCCGGGAGATCGAGGTGCGGAGAGTGGACACAAAAGACAACACGGCAGATCCATTCACCAAGGCCATCCCTCAAGTCCAGTTCGAGAGGCTGTTTGAGATGTTGGGCATGTGGTACGCCAGCAACTGGATCGAGTACGGACAGTGGATACTCATCGCACCAATTACAGGCCTTAGTGCAAGTGGGAGATTGTTGGGTATATATGCCCTAGAGGCCTTCATTGTATAGGATGCTAGAGATTTGTATGTACAGGACAATCTTGCTCGATATGATAGTACGCTATTTGGTTTGTCTTTATCTTAACATGTGATATATTTTTTACTCTGTGTTTCATATATTATGAACATGTTGATAAAGCCCGTAGGATGTTTGCCTGACTACCAGCGTTGTGATGGCAGTCATACTTGTGGGAGCTGGGTGGTCAATAGGCACATCCTTAAATGTCCCTAGTCGCAGAAGTATTGAGACTGGGCATCGATACTCCAGAGTAGACTAGTGTATACATATCTAGACCCTGACGAGGGACGATGGATTGGTCCTGCAGCCATTGGTGATGTGCACCTGAGATTGTATACAGATGCTTACTGGGTGTGAGTTCACCGGATAGGACTCGCCGAGAACAGACTAGATGGTATTATACCTAGCGTCAGATAGCAGTTCTCTGGTGACATGTGTGCAGATAGTCTGTCGACCTGAGGTCGTCATTTGTCTCGTGTGAGTTCCTACTGTGCTTTGATTACTACCCTACCATGGCTCAAAGGAGTCGTGCAAACAGGTCTTAGTTGGGTGCAGTCCCGAGCCACATGGAGGCAGTGAGCGATTATTAGGGATTCGTCTCTCCTGGTATGGGGAGTCGATATCGCACAGTGATCGGTTGGTCATTACTATAAGTCCCTGGCCAGGGCTGATTGAGAATTACTGATGGACGGACCAGTAGATCCTCGGATGGTCTTGAGCCACACTGACACGACTTGTACGGTTATTAGGGGTTTGACGTTTTCTACCCCCCCAAGACCTTACATGCGATACTCTCAGACGAACAGACCGGACTGCACGGATATTGTCACGGACAGGCTCAGTAGGGGTTTCAGACGAGTTCCCTCGTCGGCCTTCTTATTGACATCTACCTGGGGACCGTTATGTACAGCTAGTACCGCTTGCGGCCTGTGGTTAAACCCACTGCCAGTGTAGTGTCGAGTCTTTAGAGTCCCACACAGAGGGTTGTTCACCTTTGGGCGAAATGAGGTAGAGCTTGTATGGTTTTACGACATGGTTCGTTCACATACGCGTACTTGTGCGTGTTTGGTGTTCGGGCAGTTGATACTAGTGGGCTTTGGTTTAAGCCAGATCCTACTATCTGATTTTGGGTTGGTTCAGTCTCATTGCATTTCGTGTTCTTCGGAACACGGATGCGGGTATGTATATACAGTTGACAGAGGCAGAGAAAGAGATACCTCATTAGGGTTTTGACTAACGAATTGATTAAAACCCTAATGAGATGGGGAAATTGATTATTAATCTTTTATTAGAGATAATTGTGTTATGGCTAATTTGGTTTGACCATTTGTCCATGTTGACCCTTGTTGACTTAGATATTTTTGTCTAGCAAAAGATATTTGTGCTTAGCATTAATTGTGACATGATAATGGTCAAATCAACATCAACCATGACAATTATCGTAATAAAATTTTGATTATTCTTTTTCCCTAATATGAGAATTCACCCTTCATTTGATCATGACACATTCTCTCTCATGGTTGCTCTCTCCTCTTCCTCTCTCAAAAAGCTCAAGTGTTTCATGAGTTGAAAATCAAGAGCTTTTGAGACCAAACCCCCAAAACACTTCTCTACTCACTCTAGGGTTCTTAGTATAGCATGCCAAGCACTCTAGTTACTTCATTGTAGAGGTTGGAGCTCAAGGTAGAGGCCTTCGGGTGGATCTTCTTTGACGCGGAGAAGCCGGTGAGGAGGAACCATTCACAACCACTCCAAGGAGCTCACAACAAGGAGGACCACAACAAGGAGAAGAAGGAATTCAAGCTTTTGGTATAATCTTCTAACATAATAGTTAACACTTCTAGTTAGTTTGTTAGTTAATGTTTAGCAAAGATCCTAATGGCTAGTCTATGTTGTCTTGCAAAGAAAAAAATGATTTTTACCTATTCCGCCTCCCCGTAAACATCCGGGGTGGGTAACAGAGACTTATAGGTTCATCGTAGATGGAGGAAGACCAGCTACCAAACTCGATCCAGACGACTACTAGGAGCTTGGGAAGATGGTTGAAGACCGAAGGACACGGATCAACTCTGAATAACTATTCCTATCTCTTTTATTAGCTTGCTAGTTTAGGGTTTAGGGTAGATCCGGGCATCGGGTAATGGTAGTGCCAGTTTAGTAAATTTTTGTTCCGCATTTGGCCATGGTTTGATGGCCGGGGCGCTGCCGTAACCCAATAAGATTTCAGTGCCAACCCGTAAACCCCTTACTAGCTTGTTTAGATGATGTTAAAGTATCGAAATCGAAACAACCCGAAAACGATGCCCTGCAGATTCTAGTCTCTGTCGATTTTCAAAATCTTCAAAAAATTATTTTAGCAACTGCAGAAGACTACTTGTATGACCACAAGAGCACACACTAAATACGAACCCTTTTCACCTGTTTTCACCCGAGCACATGCTCAAAATTTCCGAGCTGACCGACCTGGGGAAAGGGTTTGGGCTTCGTATTTTGTGTGTGGTCTGGTCTCTGGAATATTGGTTCAGTGGTATTGCTAGTTTAGCCCAGTTTTGATATTAGTTTATCTAGTTGTTTGGGACTATTCGGGGTGTTTCGAAGTCGATAATTTAGCATTGTTTAAATGTTTATCAGTACATGCATTACTATCTGCGACCGTGAATGTCATTAGAGCGGTATAACTCATCTAATTGCTATATGTTCTTTTAGACGAGTTTGCGAATGTGACATTCACGTTGATGTTCTGTGTTGTGGTTGGATCGTCATGGTGGATAGCTTGGGTGCAATGTTAGTACTGTTTAGTTTCATTTGTACATTTGATATTGCAGGGCAAGCGCCTGACATGTGGACTGCCGTCACTGCCAGTTTGTATATTATTTGTTTGGGGCACGACCGGGTTGAGGTCGATGTCACCCTTGTACATATTTTTTTTCTTTTCTGTATTAGGATTACCCCACGGTGGAGTGCACGAATAGCCGGGTTCTAGAGGGCAACGGGTCCGCATCTCATGGCGTTGAGACGAAGGGGACCTTACTCTAGAATTGGCGGGCTATTCGCCGCACTCGTAGGGGTTATAGGTTGACCCACGGAGGGGTGCCCAAGTTACCGGATTCCATGAAGTGCTAGGTGGCCCATTCACATTGTTGATTGGGGTTGCCTCGCTTCTGGGATTTGCGGGTAACTTTCCGCGCACGTAGGGGTCTAGGTTTTCATTGCACAGGCTATCCACACTACAGGGAACGTCAGGTCTCATTTGCGGCTCATGTGAAACCCGAGGCTCCAAGATTATCCACCATTCTGTGTTTGCTTCTATGATGCTTCTGTGATGTTGCTTTATATTATGCCTTGGATGATTGTTATATATATTTATATATATACTAGTAGATGTTGTATATGTTTTGCACCCGCGCTAGTCCAGTCCCCGCTCTATCGTTAGTTAAGTAACCTAACGGGTGATGACGGGACCCAGTAGCGAATGCGGATGGCATATACGTACATCATATATTTTCGTTCTTTTCTGGTGTGATTAATTGATGGGACTGCATTGATTCTTATCAATGCAAGGATAAAAAAAAACCTATATGATGTTGTTGGAACCAAGATTTTTTTTAAAAACTGACATTACAGACGTTCTCTTTTGCTTTGCACAGTGGTATTCGGTTATGAATATCCAACACATCATTCGACGAGGCAAGGGCCAAGATCCCTTCATCGGGAGTGACCCCTTGGGCAGAAGTTTGCGTCAACGTAATAACTTTATTATAGTCGATTCTTTTGCTTTTCATCGTGGTATTCAGTTTGGGATATCCTCCACCTCATTCGATAAGGAAAGAGCCGAGATCCCTTCACCGGGAGTGACCTCTTTAGCAAAAGTTTTTGCCATTATATATTTGTAAAACCACTTGGATTCCTTCAACGATATCAAGTTCATTACGTTAAAGGTTTTTCACCAAAAACCATCTGTAGACCTCCGTCATTTCAGAAAGATAGCGCCTAGTATTCGTGTTATGTTTGTTGGCATCCGTCAAGGCATAGTGTGCGGTAGCTATGTGTTACTTTTCTGTTGCATGGATATGCATTAATCTAGGACAGTTGTACAGCCTTGTTGGCAGCCTTCAAGGGCGAGTATGGGTGGGTCTAAATTAATCAGGACAATGATGGCTAGAACATGACTTGCAACTTATGATTTGTTGGCATCCGTCAAGGTCAGAAGCTGCTTGGGGTAAAAATCACATCAGGAGTTTCAAACATACAGGAAACTTGCCAGGATTGAGCATACCTTCTGGAGTGTGGTAACTTGAGTGGATTCCATCAAGTTATCATGCGATGATAGTTGGATCCCGATTCCCACTAATGAGTAGGATTACTCCTCGGGTAATTTTAGATGATCCCGGCTAATTCTCCTTTTGGGTTTAGAGGAAAATTCGAAGAAACAGTGGGAGCTATCCTGAATAGATAAAGTGATTAACCATTCTGATCTAGGTTAGAGTGCACGCTGAGTGTTTCTTTTCTCTCTCTCTTTGGCGGCGACTGTTCAGTCGAAAATATTGCAATCTTGAACATATCAATTTCCTCACTTTTCTAATCATTTAAGGATAGTTGTTATAAATATAACACATATTACCAGTTCGTCTGCAAAATATCAAATACCACGTGTTATATATATAATCAACATCTTTTTAAGGAAATTGTATGTTTATTAAGTCACGTATAATATTCTTTATCTCCAACATTCTATTGAGATTCTGTGCAGAAAACTACCTCGGGACAGATATTGGAATCGCAAATTCGCCGACAAAATACAAAATATGACAGAGATTCAGAAGAGATAACAGAATTCTAGATATCACCTGAACACCAATTGGCCAACACCAAAATAGACAGAAAGTTTGAAGCATCAAGCCCACCAAACGGCCGCGGAATCGCGAATGAGTCAGGCCTATCCGCCGTGGATCCGCGGCCGAGTTAGGGCATCGGTCGACGAGAAATCTCCAGAAGCTTCCATACTATTCCTTGGCTTGTTGAAGACGCTCTATTGTAATAACCTTGTTCTGGAAACTTCCCTATAACAGCCTAGCATCTTGAGGAAGCTTGATAACAACCTTATTCTAGAAGTTTCCCTACAACTACCCAGCTTCTTGGGGAAGATCTAGTGGAAGATTGGTGAAGGGCTATATAAAGGGACCTAGGGCTACATTGTAAAGGTTGTTCATCAAGTGACAAAGCACAAACCAAAACCAAATCCAATTCAATTCCTAATCAAGATCCAAATAACGATTCGTTGAGAACAACATCAAGCGACGACATTCAAGATCCTTTACGTGAAGCCGATCATCATCAAGAGCAAGAGATCCTCGACAGGTCCAAGTCCCACGGAGATCGAGCAAAGTGAAATTCAACAGAATAGTTACCTCTTCAAGGGAGCGATCGAGAGCAATTCTTGTAACCTCGGATTGAAGGAAAGTGTAATTAGAAGTTGATTAATAAATGTGATAAATTGTTAATTCTCGCTTTCTTTAAATTCTTGCATTATGAAATTTCTAATTCTTGATTCTTTTATTTTCATGATGCGTGAGTGAAATCTCCGTTTGTTAAGGATTCGAAGGAATTCGGAAGACAAATGGCGATGAAATCCTAAACTAATCTTAAGTCTTATGGGAATTATGAACTTTAGGAAAAAGAATCATTAATGACCAAATTTGGAGCGAGATCACCGTTCTTGATAATTTCGTTGCAACTTGGGATTTAATGATTGATGATTTTCCTTGCTAAAGGCTAGATTTGAATGATGATCAATGAGAAGACAAGGGATAGTGAAGGAGAAACCCTAGTTTCTTCAAACGATCCCTAATCTTCATTCATCACCATCGTTCTAGCTATAATTCATCAATAGATAAGATAAGTCATCATTAGTATTCATCATTGCTACTAATTCCTATCGAATCCTACAAGCTATTCTTCATTTTCTTGATAACTAAAATTGATATTGGACATTTTCTTGATTTCTAAATCCTAAACTCTTTCTTAATTTTCTTGAAGATATTTCATCCTATAAATCTTGATTCACATTTTCTTTAATTTTCTTCGCTATTTTCTTTCGACTGAACTAAAGCATGAACGAATAAATACACGAATCTCAGTGGATGACCCGTGCTCATTAACGATGGCTACAATCGACACCGTTATTAATTGCGGTTATAAATTCTTTGATTGCGGTTAAACTTTCACGACTTAAAAACTTTGACAAACTCTTCTTTTATCATAAGCAAACAAAGTTTTATAACAATCAAATGGCGCCGTTGCCGGGGATGCGTGCGTAATTTGTTCGTTCTTGCAATTTGAGTTGAAATATTATTATTCCATCAAAATTTGAATCAAAATCGCATCAAGCACTTAACGATTAGTGTGTGAATTTTGCAAGGGAATCTCGAATCATTGGAGCAGTGAGATAAAGATTCTGGAGCATTCAAGAAGGCCTGTGGAGCAACAGGAGCACCAGGAATAATTTTTGTGCAAAGATCAAGTCAACTGACCGCGGAACCGCGGCCATAAGCTTGCATTTGCCGTGGAACCGCGGCGGTTTGGTTGAATTGGAGCTCCAGTTTCCTCTGGTATATTCTTCACTTTCTTATCTCCTCTCTGATCTTTTCCAACAACCATTTTCTTCAGGATTCTTTGCAAAAATTTGCAGCGCCGCTAAAAAAAGAAAATTCTTGTTGCGTGTTTTGATATTGGTTGTTTTGCATATTTTAATACGGAAATTAAGGGGCAAAGACCAAATTCAGATTAGGTGGGGATTTCATTACCCTTCCTAAGCCCCGAAAATCACAAAACTAGCAACCGCATCACCCTTCATTAACTAAAAAATATCTAGACAAGACTCTAAGGAACGTCGTGCTCAATTAGGACAGAAGAAGGTCGTGGGTAATCTATTGCTTATCCGCATTTCTTTTGTGGTGTCTAAGGATAGTGTGTCTAAGGCAAGTGGTTACTTAATTAGGCCCGCTACTTACGTAGCGGAGAACCTCCCACTTACATAGCACTTACCTGACCACAGGAGGGATAAAGAGATAGTAAAGGATTTACCCTGCGATTTGTCTTCTGAAAGTCTAGGAGGGGTCTAGTGACTTGACCTAGGTGACCATTAGATCTAGGGTTGCTTGTGCATTTTTGTGAATTTTCAAAAATCCGTCTCTTTTTCAAAACAAACCACTTTCCCTTATTATCACGAATGTTGCCATTTGTGCTAAATCGTTTAGTGTATGCTCGGCTGGACACGGGATTCTAGTGCCCGTCTTGTCCGCGTTCTTCCTATCGACTCCGAAGTCGGTAATTCTACATCTTCTTTTTCCTCACCACACACCACATCCACCGGGATGGACAGATTTCCATCAAACTTTAACACTTCTCTGCCACCGCCCGCAGGTGCGCAGAACCCACCGCGCATCTCTCTCCAAGAGAGATGCTACCCTATTCGAGGTTCTCTTCCCACCTATCTTTCCATACCACCAGCCAACGGTGATAACTTTGAAATCAAACCACACTACATCAATCTTTTACCTAAATTTCACGGTCTCGAGTCTAAAGACGCATAAGTTTTTATTACCAAATTTGAAAATGTATGTGCTATGTGTTGGGTTTCCCTAGCACTTACTGTAGAGTATGGAAGCAACACACATGCCAATTTAAAATTTAAAGAGGTGCTAAGCAAACAAGACATGAATCATTAACTAGAAGTTTAGGGTAACAACTCAAGTATCACATACTATGAACATATTATCACTAAGTGAAAAGAATACAACCTTTGTAGTCCTCTTGTGTTGACTCCTACGATCGTTGAGAGTTTGAAAAGGCTTGCTAGTAAGCTTCCTTGTCCACGATGATCCACCCGGAGTCCACTTTGCCCAAGCTCCTAGCTCCACTTGATAAAAGAAGAAGATGAAGCTAACACTCTAAACTAATTGGCTAGATTAGAGTAGAATGATAAGGTGTTTTGTTTTCTCTATTCAAAACCCAATCTTTTTAACTAACTCACTCATTTTGTAAACTCAAGAGAGCAAGAGAATGAGGAAGAAGATGATGGTGGCTAAGCTTGAGCTCACGGCCTTTTTTTTTATGAATAATGAGATGAGAATGAATAATCAATATTAAATCATTCTCTCCTCAAACCATGGTTAGTTAATATCTAGATATTTATCATTGAGTTTAAAAGCCAAAAGAGAATTAACTCATGGTTAAAAATTAGGTCAAGTGAGGTCAAGTGAGGATAAATATCAACCATGTGTGAATTATCTTTTCTTTAACTCAAAATAAATAAACATATACATATTAAGTACAATGTGAGTCTTGCATTGCCACCATTTGTGTATCATCAACCATGATACACATCCATGTATGTATGTATGTGTCTGTTAGTGTATATGCCCTAGAGGCCATTACTGTATCATACTAGCTTGTATATTACTTAATGGAAGCTTGGGATATTCACAGTTGTATAGAAAATCTTGCTCAAAATGATAGTATGCTACTTGGTTTGTCTCTACTTCAATATGTGCATGTGTTTCTTTTAGCATATCGCTTATATACATATTAGTGGAGCCCTTAGGATCTTTGCTTGATTACCAGCGTTGTGATGGCAGTCACACTCGTGGGGGCTGGGTAATCTATAAGCACATCCTTATACAGGTCCCTAGTCGTAGGACTATCGAGACAGGGCATCGATACTCCGGAGTAAACTAGCGTATGCGCTTCTCATCCCAGCAAGGGAGATGGTCTGTCCTACAGCCATCAGTACATCGTACTGGAGATAGTATGCGGGTGCTTGTTGGGTTACGAGTACACTGGACAGGATTCGTCGGGAACTGTTGGTTGGTATTATACCTATCGTCAGTTATCAGTTCCCAGGTGACATGAGTACAGCTTAGTCCGCTGACTTGACACTGTCACTTCGCCTTGAGTGTGTTCCCACTGTACTTAGATTACTACCCTACCACGGCTCAAAGGAGTCGTGCAAACAGGTAGTAGTTAGGTGCAGTCCCGAAGCACTTGGAGGCAGTGACGGTTAGACAGGATTCGTCTCTTCCGGTATTGAGGGTTGACATCGCGCTGTGTCTAGGAGAGCCATTACATGAATAGTCCCTGGCCAGGGCAAGCGAGAGATACTAGTAGGTTTCCAGTGTTATCTCAGGGTGTTATGGGCTACACTCCGACACGACTTGTACCGCTATTAGGGGACTGACGTTCACCGCCCCCTAGGCCCGCCATGCGATGTATCAGACGAACAGACCGGACTGTACGGAGATTGTCACATACAGGCTCAGTAGGAGTTCGGATGGGTTTACCTCATCGGCCTTCTTATCGACATCTACCTGGGGACCGTTACGTACAGCTAGTGTCGCTTGCGGTCTGTGGTTAAACCCACTGCCAGCGTAGTGTCGAGTATTTAGAGTCCCACACAGAGAGTTTCCCTGCACTGAGCGAAACGTGTAGAGGCCGTATGGTTTTACGGCATGGCTACGATCACTTACGTACACTTGTGTGCGTATGCTGTTCGGGCAGGCAATACTAGTGGGCTTTGGTTTAAGCCGGATCGTAGTATTACACGGATGGATTTGTTTTGTCTTTTGTGCATTCGCATTCTACGAAATGCGGATGCGGGTGTGTATGCACAGTTTTGAGGAGCGATGAAGGAGGAGGTGCCTCATTAGGGTTTTGGCAGTTGGTTCGGCCAAAACCGTTATGTGGCAGGCTCATTAGGGTTTTGGCAATTTGTTCGGGCAAAACCATTATGAGCCGCGGACATTATTTACTAATCCTTACAGTGATAATAATATGATGGCTAATTACTTTGACCATTGGACCACCTTGACCACTCTTGACTTTGTTGACCAGTTGACCAAAGTTGACCTTGAACTTCATGAGAGGTCTACACTCTTCTTTGGTTTTCTTTTTCATTTTGGATTATGAAAATGGTCATGTCAATGTAGCCATCAACTTTATCGTGATAGGATTAGTAATGATGATGTTTAGTATTATTGCAACGATGGTTCATTTTTCTTTAGTTATCATTTTTCATTTCTCATTTCTCACTCTCTCTCTTGCAAGTGAGAAGAAAGAAAGAGCACCATGGTTGCAAGTGCTCCTCCTTCTTCCTCCTCTTGATTTCTTCTTTTGATCTTATGTGTTGAGAGAAAAAGAATCCACATAGACAAACACTTCCATCAACCTTCTCTACCCAACCTAGGACATCAAGACTAGCGATCTTGTTGCCCTAGTTGCCTCGGCTCGAGGTGGAGCTCGGTGTACAACTCTCGGGTGGATCGTCTTCGACTCAAGAAGGCCGCGGAGGTGACTAAGATCCGGATCGATCCTCGGAGCATGGATGGACGAGAAGGACAGCGGAATGAAGACCCGAAGGATCGGTATCGTGAGGTATAATTTCTACGGCATAGTAGTTAACACCTCTAGTAGTTTGCTAGTTCATTGTTTAGCAAAGATCCGGCTTTTAGTCCATGTTTCCTTTGCGCTAAATAATTGTTTTTTGCCGTTTCCGCCTCCCCGTAAGATCCGGGGTGAACAACGTGGACTTACAGTGGTATCAGAGACTAGCTAAACATAAACTAGCAAGTTAGCAAAATATTTAGAATATCGATCGGAAAAAATTCGCAAAACAAGTCCGGAAAATTTAACTTTCTGCCGATTTTTTATACTGTTCTAAAAATAATTTAACATACATGAAAAATCGGCTCAGGGTTTTCTAAAGACACAGACCAAAATCTATCCACTGAACCGGTCAAAGAGCCGCGGTTCCGCGGCAAGAACATGCTTCTTGCCGCGGATCCGCGGCCGAGTTTACTCGGCCGTGGACCGAGTTTGGTGCAGTGTGCTTAGTTGGCTGTTTTGGGATTTTTAGTACATGTTGTTTCTACCCAGACTTTCCAGAGAAGAAATTGGTTTTTGGGGTGGTTACAAATCCGTATTTTGATCGATATTCCGCAGACTTTGGCTAATGGATATTTTCTGTGATGTGATATATATATTGAACGTCTGCTAATCGCTATACGTCGATTAGTAGGGGTTATACATATCTGTGATCTGTAATGTTGATGGTTTGTGTATATGAATTCGTTGGATTGTCGCGGATGAATAGCCGGGGGGTTGTGAGATGAGAGTTCTCTTATTCTTTCAATTCTTGGAATATGTAATTTGATGTAATATTATTTGTATGGCCGCACAACCGGGTCGGGGTTGTAGCTGTCATTGTATAATTTCTTTTTACTGTTTTTGCTCCTAGGATAGACCCAAGGAGGGGTGCACAAACTACCGGGTATCTCGAAGTGCCGAGTGGCCGACTCACGGTGTTGAGGGAGGTTGCTTCGCTTCGGGTACTTAGCGGGTAGTTTGCCACACCTGTAAGGGTCTAGGGTGGGGTTTGGCTATTCATCGAGACCGTGTAATCAGCTTTTCGTTGCAGGCCCGAACGAATCGCGGGTTCCTAGTATATCCAAAGTGTTCATCTGTGATCTGGAATGGCTATCTTTGCTATATATCTATATATGATATCTATTTAGGTGCTGCTTATGTTTTGCATCCGCGCTAGTCCAGCCCCCGCTCTATCGTTAGTTAAGTAACCTAACGGGTGATGACGGGGCCCCGTGGCGAATGCGGATGGCATAAGCGTACGCCATATTTTGGTTGTTTTCTGCAATGGTAGGATTAAATGATGGAACGCATTAAAATTAATGCAAGAAAATAAACCAAGTAAAATTCGTTGGAACACTTTCAAAACCACTCGTTTCTTTTCAGAAACCAACTTTTAAAATGCGGAGATTGAACCACTCCTTTTTAAAAGCTATCTCGTTCCTTCGATTATATCAAGTTCACTACGTTCACGGTTTCGCCAAAACCATTTGTAGCCCTCCGTCATTTCATATGAATATTCAATAGTATTCAAGCTATGTTTGTTGACCTTCGTCAAGGCATAGTGATTGGTAGCTGTTAGGTGTTCATATGTAGCATAGATAGAATCGTTGGTTTGGGACAGTCGTATTACCTTGTTGACCTTCGTCAAGGGTATATACGGGTGGGTTCAAATTAACCTGGACAATGACGGGTAGAACTTGACATGTGACTTATGATTTGTTGACCTTCGTCAAGGTCATAAGAGCATGGGGCAAAAATCCACATCGGGAGTTTCAAAAAAACTGAAACTTGCTAGCGCTGCATACCATTTGGAGTGTGATGATTCTGGTAGGATTCCTTCAGTTTTGTCACGCGATGATATTTGGATCTCGATCCTACTGTGAGTATATGCTACTCCTCGGGAACTTTCTCACTTAACGATCAATGCTATAAACCAAGTAGGTGTCTAGAAAGGTGTTAGCGGGGCTACGCCCACAAGGAAAAGAGGTTACTTAATTAAGGAACTTCGTGAAAGCGTTGGAAAGCCTCCCTCGAAGTACCGACACTGGCCTGGCTGAACGGTTAAGAAAGTATTGTACGGTGAGATTGATCCTGACTAATTCTTCCTTTATGGTTTGAGGAGGGATTTGAGAGACAGTGGGAGCCATCCTGTTTAGATAAATTAAAAACCAATCTAAACTTGCAAGAGCATCATGCTAAAGTGTTCTCTTCTCTCTCTCTTAATTGCAGTGACCCAGTGACCAGACATAGGTTACATCTAGATAATAAAATGACTGAATCTGACTGTTATGATTGGGAAAGGTCTGTCCAGATGTCCATTGCCCATGACAAACTGGAACACCTCCTAAACTAATCCAGCCCCTGCCGTCTCAGGTCCAGTTTCCCCTGTCTCGGATATTGATATCCGTAAGACATTGGAAAAAGACTGTGCGAAAGCCAAGTGCCTCGTGTTAGCCTCAGTTGATGGTGTATACCAGAGGCAGCACGAGAAGATAGACTTAGTTTCTATCTTCCTCCATAACAAAGATTTATATGGAGAGCAATCTCATATCGCAAGATATGAGATCTCGAACGAATTGCTTCCAGCGAGATTGGCTATCGGGTCATCTGTAGGGGCAACGTCCTTACAGAGACCAGCTATTTTAAGCTCACGGACCTGAAGACCACGTTGAAGAACGGGTCAGGTGCTGACTTGATTCTACAGTCTCTGCCTTCTACCCTGAAGGAAACCAGGGAAGTAGAAGGAAAGGAAAGGGCAGAAGTTTCGGGACTGGATGTAGTAAAAGAGGAATGTCCCTATTGTTACAGGAATGAACATTGGCAGAAGGATTGCAGGGCTAGCATAGCCAGTAGCCCGAATTCGAAGCATGTTGTGGCTTTGGCTTCGGGTGTGTTTGTAATAGAGAACTGTATGTCAGTTAACCCTACTTCCTGGGTATTGGATACCGGATCAGGATCTCATATCTGTAATTCGTTACAGGCTCTGAGAAACCGTAGGGTTATCAAGATAGATGATATGACTCTCAGGGTTGCTAACGGAATGAGCATGTATGCTGAATCCGTAGGGGAATATCATCTTGGACTGACAACTGGGCAGATATTGATTCTGCGTGACTGTTTTTATGTACCAGGTGCGACTTGTAATATCATATCTGTATCCTTACTTTCTAAGGAAGGATATGATTTTACTTTTGTAAGCGATGTAGTAAACATCTACCTAAATCAAGTTCTGATTGGGTCAGGTGCATTGAAAAACGGTATATACGTACTGAATCAAGCTCAGGTTTTCAGTGTCCAGAACACACCTAAAAGAAAGTCTCCGGAATTAAATCAGGCTTTCTTATGGCATTATATACTGGGTCACATTAATGAGACACGGTTGACAAAGTTACATAAAGAAGGAAACTTGGATTCGTTCGAGTACCAATCTTATGCCACTTGTGAATCTTGTCTCATGGGAAAGATGATAAAGACTCCGTTCACTGGACACGGAGAAAGAGCAAGCGAGCTCTTGGGACTCATACACAGTGATGTGTGTGGTCCAATGTCTACACATGCGTGAAGTGGTTATTCATACTTCATTACTTTCACAGATGATTTCTCTAGGTATGGACATGTCTTCCTAATGAAGCACAAATCCGAGGCCTTTGAGAAATTTCAGGAATACAAGAATGAAGTTGAAAAACAAACAGGCAAAAGTATCAAGACACTGAGATCTGATCGAGGTGGTGAATACTTGAGTGCCGAGTTTCTGGGCTACTTAAAAGAGAATGGAATTCTCTCTCAGCTTACTCCTCCATACACACCACAACACAACGGTGTATCGGAAAGGCGGAATCGAACCCTATTGGATATGGTTCGTTCCATGATGAGTAAGGCTGAGTTGCCGCGATCTTTCTGGGGTTATGCACTAGAAACAGCTGCATATCTCTTGAACAAAGCTCCAACCAAGACTGTGCCTACCACTCCATATCAGATATGGAGTGGGAAGAAACCCTGTCTTAAGTATCTTAAGACATGGGGATGTCCAGCTTTTGTAAAAAAGCAGCATGCGGACAAGCTCGAGGCACGTTCAGTACTGTGTAAGTTTGTGGGATACCCAAAGAACTCCAGGGGGTATCTTTTCTATTCCGCAGAGGAACAAAAGGTTTTTGTTTCTCAGCATGCCCACTTCTTGGAAACTGAATTTTTAGAAAATCAGATAAGTGGGAGCGCAATAGAACTGGAAGAAATTCCAGAACCGCAAGCTATTACTGATACCTTGGTAGAACCAGAAGGTTCAAGAGAACCGGACATCCCAGCGCCACACCGCAGGAGTAGTAGGCAGTCTCATCCGCCCGAGAGATACTACGGTTTTCTCATAGACGGGGATAGAGATGATTGCACTATGGATTATGGTGAGCCTACTAGCTTCCAGCAAGCCATTCAGAGCGGTGACTCGGTAAAATGGCTGGATGCAATGCGGACCAAGATGGAGTCCATGTACACCAACAAAGTTTGGACTTTGGACTTGTCGGGAACTGTTGGTTGATATTATACCAATCGTCAGTTATCAGTTCCCATGTGACATAAGTACAGCTTAGTCCGCTGACTTGACACTGTCACTTCGCCTCGAGTGTGTTCCCACTGTACTTAGATTACTACCCTACCACGGCTCAAAGGAGTCATGCAAACAGGTAGTAGTTGGGTGCAGTCCCAAAGCACTTGGAGGCAGTGACGGTTATACAGGATTCGTCTCTCCCGGTATTGGGGGTTGACATCGTGTTGTGTCTAGGAGAGCCATTACACGAGTAGTCCCTGGTCAGGGCAAGCGAGATATACTGGTAGGTTTCCAGTGTTATCTCAGGGTGTTATAGGCTACACTCCGACACGACTTGTACCGCTATTAAGGGACTGACGTTCACCGCGCCCTAGGCCCGCCATGCGATGTATCAGACGAACAGACCGGACTGTATGGAGATTGTCACATACAGGCTCAGTAGGAGTTCGGATGGGTTTACCTCATCGGCCTTCTTATCGACATCTACCTGGGGACCGTTACGTACTGCTAGTGCCGCTTGCGGTCTGTGGTTAAACCCACTGCCAGCGTAGTGTCGAGTCTTTAGAGTCCCACACAGAGAGTTTCCCTGCACTGAGCGAAACGTGTAGAGGCCGTATGGCTTTACGGCAAGGCTGCGATCACTTACGTACACTTGTGTGCGTATGCTGTTCGGGCAGGCAATACTAGTGGGCTTTGGTTTAAGCCGGATCCTAGTATTGTACGGATGGATTTGTTTTGTCTTCTGTGCATTCGCATTCTACGGAATGCGGATGCGGGTGTGTATGCACAGTTTTGAGGAGCGATGAAGGAGGAGGTGCCTTATTAGGGTTTTGGCAGTTGGTTCGGCCAAAACCGTTATGTGGCAGGCTCATTAGGGTTTTGGCAATTCGTTCGGTCAAAACCATTATGAGCCGCGGACATTATTTACTAATCCTTTTAGTGATAATAATATGATGGCTAATTGCTTTGACCATTTGACCACCTTGACCACTCTTGACTTTGTTGACCAGTTGACTAAAGTTGACCTTGATCTTCATGAGAGGTCTACACTCTTCTTTGGTTTTCTTTTTCATTTTGGATTATGAAAATGGTCATGTCAATGTAGCCATCAACTTTATCATGATAGGATTAGTAATGATGATGTTTAGTATTATTGCAACCATGGTTCATTTTTCTTTAGTTATCATTTTTCTTTTGTCTTTTCTCACTCTCTCTCTTGCAAGTGAGAAGAAAGAAAGAGATCCATGGTTGCTAGTGCTCCTCCTTCTTCCTCCTCTTGATTTCTTCTTTTGATCTCATGTGTTGAGAGAAAAAAAATCCACATAGACAAACACTTCCATCAACCTCCTCTACACAACCTAGGACATCAAGACTAGGGATCTTGTTACCCTAGTTGCCTCGGCTCGAGGTAGAGCTCGGTGTACAACTCTCGGGTGGATCGTCTTCGACTCAAGAAGGCCGCGGAGGTGACCATGATCCGGATCGATCCTCAGAGCGTGGATGGACGAGAAGGACAACGGAATGAAGACCCGAAGGACCGGTATCGTGAGGTATAATTTGTACGGCATAGTAGTTAACACCTCTAGTAGTTTGCTAGTTCATTGTTTAGCAAAGATCCGGCTTTTAGTCCATGTTGCCTTTGCGCTAAATAATTTTTTTTTGCCGTTTCCGCCTTCCCGTAAGAACCGGGGTGAGCAACGTGGACTTACAGTGTCCATGCACATCAACATGTGCATACACGCATGCATACATCAAATATAAAGAAAAGGGTTTAATAAAGAAATTACACTAAAAGTAAAATTTTAAATCAACACTTGATTTAACAAACTGGTCATATCACATACGATCCGACCAATAGAAAAACGCCCGATTAACTTACGGTATCTCATACTCATATTTAATCGGGTCCTCGTGCATATCTCATATGCAAACCACATCTTTTCGCCTGGGCTAGGAAACTCCTGTGTAGGACTCTAAGACTCGTCAATACGCCGGCAGTAGGTGATGATCATATCAAACACCCACAAGCCGCAAGCGGTCAGCTAAACGTAACGGCAACCCGGGTATTGAGCGATCAGAAGAAAACCAGCAAAGCTGTCAAAACTCCCGTCGAGCCAACTGGAAACACTTACCGTACAGTCCGGTCTCTTCGTCAGATATGTTGCATATCGAGTCTAGGGATGGTATCGTCGACCCCAATAACTCAATAAGTTATGTTGGTGTATGGCTCATAACAGATCAAGAAACTACTTATAACACTTATCAGTAAATCTCAGCAGCCCTGGCCAGGGACATCCTGTTATAGCCAATCAAGCATAGCACAACATCAACCCCCAATACTGGGAGAGACAAAACCCCTCCTATCGCTCATTGCCTCCATGTGCCTCGGGACTGTACCCAAAATCCACCTGTTTGCACGACTCAGTAGAGCCATGGTAGGGTGGAGATCATAGTGCAGTGGGAGGACACAGAAGACTCTATGACGATCTTGGGTCTACAGACTAACCTGTACCAGTGTCACCAGAGAACTGCTATCCGACGATAGATATAATACCACATAGGAGTTCTCGGCGAGTCCGTTCAGTGTACCCAGTCTCCACTGAGCACCCGTATACAATCTTTGGTGTCATCACACCAGATGGATATGGGATCATCCATCGCCCATCATATGGGACAAGAATGGTATACGCTAGTCTACTCTGGAATATCGATGCCCCGTCTCGATACACCCACGACTAGGAACAGTTCAAGGATATGCTTGTAAACAACACTTGTCCCACTAGTACGATCTGTTAGTGTATATGCCCTAGAGGCCATTACTGTATCATACTAGTTTGTATATTACTTAATGCAAGCTTGGGATATTCACCTTGTATATACAATCTTGCTTAAAATAGTAGTATGCTACTTGGTTTGTTTCTACTTCAATGTGTACTTGTGTTTATTTTAGTATATCACCTATACACATTAGTGGAGCCCTTAGGATCTTTGCTTGATTACCAGCGTTGTGATGGCAGTCACACTAGTGGGGCTGGGTAATCTATAAGCACATCCTTATGCAGGTCCCTAGTCGTAGGACTATCGAGACAGGGCATCGATACTCCGGAGTAGACTAGCGCATGCGCTTCTCGTCCCAGTGTGGGAGACGGTCTGTCCCACAGCCGTTAGTACGTCGTACTGGAGATAGTATGCAGGTGCTCGTTAGGTTACGAGTACACTGGACAGGACTCGTCGGGAAATGACCGGTTGGTATTATACCTATCGTCAGTTATCAGTTCCCAGGTGACATGAGTACAGCTTAGTCCGCTGACTTGACACTGTCACTTCGCCTCGAGTGTGTTCCCACTGTACTTTGATTACTACCCTACCACGGCTCAAAGGAGTCGTGCAAACAGGTAGTAGTTGGGTGCAGTCCCGAAGTACTTGGAGGCAGTGACGGTTAGACAGGATTCGTCTCTCCCGGTATTGTGGGTTGACATCGCGCTGTGTCTAGGAGAGCCATTACACGAGTAGTCCCTGGCTAGGGCAAGCGGGATATACTGGTAGGCTTCCAGTGTTATCTCAGGGTGTATTGGGCTTCACTCCGACATGACTTGTACCGCTATTAGGGGACTGACGTTTACCGCCCCCTAGGCCCGCCATGCGATGTATCAGACGAACAGACCGGACTGTACGGAGATTGTCACATTCAGGCTCAGTAGGAGTTCAGATGGGTTTCACCTCGTCAGTCTTCTTATCGGCATCTACCTGGGGACCGTTACGCACAGCTAGTGCCGCTTGCGGTCTGTGGTTAAACCCACTGCCAGCGTAGTGTCGAGTCTTTAGAGTCCCACACAGAAAGATATTCGCCTTTAGGCAAAAGAGTAGAGGTCGCATGGTTTTGCGACAGGTCGCATGGTTTTGCGACAGGGTTCAGTCACATCCGTGCACTTGTGCACGTTTAGTGTCCGGACAGTTTACACTAGCGGGCTTTGGTTTAAGCCAGATCCTAGTGTACGTATTGGGATTGGTTTTATCCAGTTTGTATTCGTGTTCCTCGGAACGCAGATGCGGGTGTGTATGCACAGTTGGCGAAGAGACAGAGGCAGAGGATTCTCATTAGGGTTGCTGACCGTTGACTGTTGACTATTGACTTTTTGCTCAACCCTAATGAGAATATGATATATGATTAACAATAATATTAATTAAGTATTGTGGTGACATGGTTGTTGAGGGGTTGACTTTGTTGACCGGTTGACTAGGTTGGACTAGTTGACCATCATGATGACAATGGCTATCATTTCATGGCAAAAACTTTTCACTTGCTTGTTCTCTTGTGCAATATGAGTGCATGAAATGATTTAGCCATTTTGACTTGAACCATTTTACACAATACTTGATTACTATTTTTGTGATGATGGTTTTGGATTATGAGAGCCAAGTAAGAAAAGTCTTTCTCATTCTATGATTTTCATTCTCTCTCTTGTGTTCTTGAGCTCTCATCTCCTTCCTCTTGCTCTTCCTCTCTTTAGTCTATGGTTCACTTGTCTCATGTGTTGAGAACCAAGAACCATAGAGAAAATCCCAACACACTCTCCTCTGCTCACTCTAGTTCACAAGGTTTGGCAAACCGAGTGAACTAGTTTCTTCAAAGACCGAAGAAGAAGCTAAAGGTAGAAGCTTTCAGGTGGATCGATCTTCGGCGCAAGGAGACGACGGGGTGAAGCCGATCCGGACAACCATCGAGGCTTGAAGACGAAGGAGTTCAAGAAAGAAAGGTATAACCCCCTGACCGAGTAGTTAACAACTCCTAATTAGGTTGTTAGTTAGATGTTTAACCAAGATCCGGTTTTGAGTCCATGTTACCGCCTCTAGAAAATTGTTTTTCACCAAATTCCGCATGCCCGAAAGTACCGGGAGAGGTAGCATGGACTTACACGATCTGCATCATAGTACGAGTAGTCAAGCAAATATCCTAAGGGCTTTATCATCATGTGCCAAATGAATAAAATGCATGATCAAATGAACATGTCAAGATAAAGTAAACCAGATAGCATACTATCATGTCGAGCAAGAAAGTCATATATACACATATATACATGTCAAAGCATCCACTATACATATAATGGCCTCTAGGGCATACATATATCCAACAATCTCCTACTTGCACTAAGGCCAATTATTGGTGTATCTCATACCCAGCATCTCAAAAAGCCGCTCGTGCTGCGGCTGTGGAAGGGCCTTGGTGAGTGGATCCGCGGTGTTATTCTTTGTATCTACTCTCCGAATCTCGATCTCGTGGCGATCTACTATCTCCCGGATCAAATGATATCGCCTTAAGATGTGTCTGGACTTCTGATGGGACATTAGTTCTTTGGCTAACGCCATATCCCCGTTATTATCACAATACAATGGTATTGGATCAACAATGGTTGGAACTAGTCCTAGTTCCGCGACGAACTTCTTCATCCAGACGGCTTCCTTGGTAGCATCATTTGCAGCAATATACCCAGCTTCCATCGTGGAGTCTGCAACGGTATCCTGTTTGGAACTCTTCCAACTAGCCGCCCATCCATTGAGGGTAAATACAAACCCTGAGATAGATTTGCTGTCATCCTTATCACTTTGGAAGCTGGAATCGATAAAGGCCTCCATTTGGAGATCCTCATTACCATACACCAAGAACAATTCTTTAGTCGTTCGCAAGTACTTAAGAATGTTCTTCACTGCTATCCAATGTTTCTCCCCTGGGTTCGATTGATACCTGCTTACTACAGCTAGTGCGTAAGCTACATCAGGACGAGTACATAACATCACATACATTATAGATCCTATGGTTGAAGCGTAGGGTATAATGCTCATGCGAGCCCTCTCTTCATCAGTCTTCGGACAGAAGTCTTTGGAGAGAGTGATTCCATGACAAGCGGGCAAGGCACCACGCTTGGAATCTTCCATACTAAACCTCTTTAGGATAGTGTCAATGTACTTTGATTGGGACAATCCCAATAATCTCTTGGATCTATCTCTATAGATCCTTATGCCCAAAATGCACGAGGCATCACCCAGGTCCTTCATGGAAAACCTTTGCGATAAGAATAGTTTGACCGATTGTAGCATAGGAATATCATTTCCTATCAAGAGAATGTCATCCGCGTACAATACGAGGAATGTGACAGTATTCCCTAAATCTTCTTATAAATGCATGGTTCATATATATTTTTGACAAAATCAAACTCTTTGATTGTATCATCAAAGCAGATGTTCCAGCTCCGTGAGGCCTGCTTTAATCCATAAATGGATTTAAGAAATCTACATGCTTTCCCGCTGCTCCCACTGTCAATGAAGCCCTCTGGTTGATCCATATAAACGCATTCTTCTAAATCACCATTTAGAAATGCAGTTTTAACGTCCATCTGCCAGATTTCATAATCATAGTGAGCAGCAATAGCAAGTAGGATCCGAATGGATTTAAGCATTGCTACTGGAGAGAAGGTTTCATCATAGTCCAATCCTGGTCTTCGACGAAAACCTTTCGCTACAAGCCTTGCTTTAAAGGTCTCTACCTGTCCATCTACACCAATCTTTCTCTTAAAGATCCATTTGCACCCAACAGGTTTTATCCCAGGAGGTGCAACATCTAAAGTCCATACTTTGTTGGTGTACATGGACTCTATTTAGGATCTCATGGCTTCCAGCCACTTCACTGAGTCACCACTCGTGATTGCTTGCTGAAAACTAGTAGGGTCATCATCATCTATGATGCAATCTTCTCTATCACCATCAATGAGAAACCCATCGTATCTCTTTGGTGCGCGAGAAGTTCTACTAGATCTCCGGAGCGGCTGAGGTTCTTGAAGTTCTACTGCAACATCAGTTTCAACCAATTCGTCCTGAGAAATTTGTGTCTCTAGAACCTCTTCTAGTTCTACCGCATTGCCATCAGTACTATTTGTAAAGATTTCATTTTCCAAAAATGTGGCATGTTGAGAAACAAACACCTTTTGTTCCTCCTTGTAGTAGAATAGATATCCGTATGAATGTTTTGGATATCCCACAAATTTACACATGACCGATCGTGTCTCGAGTTTGTCGAGATTCTGCTTTTTGACAAAAGCCGGACAACCCCATATTCTAAATCTTTTAAGAGATGGTCTCTTTCCACTCCATATCTCATATGGAGTGGTGGACACGGTCTTGGTTGGAACCCTGTTTAACAGATACATTGCTGTCACCAATGCATGCCCCTAAAAGGAAAGCGGTAACTCAGCATCAAACATCATGGACCGTACCATATCTAATAGGGTACGATTCCTCCGTTCTGACACACCATTGTGCTGTGGTGTGTTAGGAGGAGTGAGCCGAGAGAGAATCCAATTCTCTTTTTAGAAGTCTGAAAACTCTGTACTTAAATACTCTCCACCTCGATCTGATCGAAGTTTCTTGATACTCAAGCCTGTTTGTTTTTCTATTTCAAGTTTGTACTCCTTGAATTTCTCGAAAGTTTCAGACTTATGCTTTAATAAAAACACGTGTCCGAATCTTGAGAAATCATCAGTAAAAGTAATGAAGTATGAAAAACCGCCTCTAGCATGTGTAGACATTGGTCCACATACATCACTATATATGAGGCTTAAGAGTTCCACAGCTCTTTCTCCGTGTCCAGTAAACGGAGTTTTGGTCATTTTACCTTTAATACAGCACTGACAAGTCGCATAAGATTTATATTTAAAAGGATTCAAATATCCATCTTTATGTTGCTTGCTTAGTCTTGTTTCATTAATATGACCAAGTCTACAATGCCAAAGAAAAACTTCATTTATATTTGAAAATTTTCTTTTGTTAGTATGTTGTATATTGAAAACTGTGTGTTGGTTAAGGACGTAAATACCGTTATTTAGTGTACCATACCCAATCAACTCTTGATTCAAGTTAATGTTCATAACATTATTTTGCAAGACAAAATGATATCCTTCATTGTCCAACAAAGAAACGAATATTATATTACATAGCATACTAGGTACAAAATAACAAGGTTCAAAACTATAATACAACCCGAAGGCAACCCCAGATGATACTCTCATACGGATACAGCATGTACATTGGAACCATTTCCAACCCGCAGAGTATGGTCTCTAGTCTCCAAAACTCTACTGTTTCTCAATCCTTGCATACAATTGCAGATGTGAGAACCAGAACCGGTATCTAATACCCAAGATGCAGAGTTAATTGAAAAACAGTTCTCAGTTACAAACACACCTGAAGTGGAAGCATCAGCATGCTTCTTCTTCTTGAGATCAGCAAGATACACAGCACAGTTACGTTTCCAATGTCCCGACTTGTGACAGTAAAAACATTCCCCTTTTCCACTTCCCTCGGCCCCAGATATGTCTTTCCCCTTTTCCTTTTAAACTCCACCTTTCGGTTTGATGGGTTTCTTCTTCTTCTTTCCCTTGGCCTTGGCTTTTAGGATGGAAGAGGAAGATGGCCAAGCAAGCAGAGCGGGAGTCTTCGCTGTCTTAAGCGTGCTCTCTGCACTTCTCAACATATTGAGAAGTTCAGGCAATGATTTCTCCAAATTGTTCATGTTGAAATTCACTATGAACGGAGCAAAGGCGGGGGGAGAGACTGCAGAACAATATCTGGATATTGCTCATTATCCATGGTCCATCCCAGTTCCTCAAGTTCTTCTATAAGACCAATCATCTTCAGAACATGTTCTCCTACCGATGCGCCAGGGGCCATCCGCATCTGAAACAACTTTCGAGATGCCTCGTATCGTAAAGTACGAGATTGCTCTTCATACAACTCCTTTGTATGAAGAAAGATGGATTGCACATCCATCTTCTCATGCTGTTTCTGATGGATACTGTCCATAAAAGCAAGCGCGAGGCACTTGGCCTTGTTGAAATCAATATCCCACGTTTTTCGGATCTCCCTATCCGAAACAGATGATTCAGGTCCTGGGACGGGTGGGGCTTTGGTAGTGAGGAGATATGATACTTTATCATATGTGAGTGCAATGTTCATGTTCCTCAACATTCTTTATAATTTGGTCCTGTCAGTTTGTTTTTCTCTAAAAGAAGCTTAAGTCCCGTCATCGGTATCTGCCATTAGGAGAGAGAAAAGATTACACTCAGCGAAATGCTCTTGCAAAGAATTAGATTGGTTATTATCTTATCTAATCGATGTCTCCCACTGCTTTTATCAAATTTTCTTTCAAAACCTTAAAAGAAAACTAGCCAGGATTAATTACATTCTACAGTTTCGCTAACCGGTCAGCCAGGCCGGTGTCGGTACTTTGAGGGAGGTTCCCCGTGCTTTCGTACGGACCTAATTAAAATAAACCTCGTTTTCCCAGAGGTCAAATCCCGTTGACACCTTTCTAGACAACTACTGGATTAACTAATTGTAAAGTGTAAAACTCTCCTGGAAGTAACACTTACTCACAGTGGGATCAGGATCCATCTATCATATAGAAGGTATGCAATCTCATTGCAAATTTTAACTCTTGAAACACCCGATATGGTTTTTACCCCTAGTTACTTATGACCTTGGCTATGGTCTGTTAGTTATATGTGTGCCCTAGAGGCTATTACTGTACATACGATGTATATTGTAATGGATGCTTGGACATATATAGGGAGGATTTTCTTGCTCGACATGATAGTATGCTATCTGGTTGAACTTTATCTTAACATGTACTCTGATTGTCTCTATGTTACATGTTGATAAAGCCCTTAGGATATGTACTCGACTATTGGGGCTATGATGAGATCATACTAGTGGGGCCACGGTAGTCGACGAGTACATCCTATAACTGTTCCTAGTCGAGGGTGTATCGAGACAGGGCATCGATACACCAGAGTAGACTAGCGTATACGCATCTTGACCCATATGATGGGCGATAGATGATCCCATATCCATCGGTGTTTGACATCAAGGATGGTGTACGGGTGCTCAGTAGAGACTGGGTACACTGGACGGACTCGCCGAGAACTCCCAGATGGTATTATACCTCACTTCAGATGGCAGTTCTCCGGTGACACTGGTACAGAGTAGTCTGTTGACCCGAGATCGTCATAGAGTCTTATATGATTCCCACCGTGCTTTGATTTCCATCATACCACGTCCAAGAGGGCGTGCAAAAAGGTGTCTTTTGGGTACAGTCCCGAATCACATGGAGGCAATGAGCGATAGGAGGGGATTCGTCTCTCCCGGTATAGGGAGTTGATGTTGTGCTGTGTTCGATTGGCTATAACTGGAAATCCCTGGCCAGGGTTGATGAGATTTACTGGTAAGTGTTATCAGTAGTTTCTCGAACTGTTATAGACCTCATATCGACACGACTTATCGAGCTACTGGGGTCTGACGTTTACCACCCCTAGGCGAGATATGCGACATATCAGACGTCGAGACCGGATTGTACGGGAGTGTTACTGATTGGATTCACGGGAGAAATTACAGGTTTGCTTGTTGATTTTCTGAGCGCTCAATACCTGGGTGGCTGTTATGTTTAGCTGACCGCTTGCAGCTTGTGGGTGTTTGATATGATCATCACCTACTACCGGCGTATTAACGATTCTTTAGAGTCCTACACAGAGGTTTCTTGATTCAGGCAAAACGGAGTAGGGGCTCATATGAGATATGTGCGGGACCGAGAATAATGCGATATGAGATACCGTATTATATTCTCGCGATATTTGATATCAGCCGGGTCATCGGATCAAGTGTTGATTCGATGAATCGGTAAATGAGATATTGGTCGGTTATATGCGATATAGCCGGATTGTCGGATCAAGTGTTGATTCGATAATTTAATGTATAATAATATATATGATATATTAAATTACATTAACTAATATTAGCTCACTAAAAGATTCTTTTTCTCACTCGGATAATACATTGATATATATGCGATATATGTTAAATGTATTATTTTCTTTTGTTACAATAAATATTATAAATGTGATATATAATATTGTAACATGATATGATAACTAATGCAACATGTTTAGTAGAGATTAAACAAGATTAGGGTTTGATTTGGGTTAATGCTTTCTAGATGTTTCTAGAAGGTTTTTCTTTTGTCATGATAAAGATATTTACAAGTGACTTATCTTTAACCTAACCCAAACCCTTCACCCTTGGTTAATTCTCTACACAGGTTTAGTAACCATGGTTGCATTATTGGTCATTATCCTTTCATTATTCATCACAAAAGGTTTAACAATTCATTATTCATTCTTCTTCCTCTTTGAGTTCTTTCATGGAAAAAGCTTTCTAGCTTTTTTCCAAGTGATGAAATTGAGTGAGAATAAGATTATAAATGAGAGCAAAAATCCTACTTCATCATCCTCATCTACCCTTGCCCTTTAGATGAGAGTGTTCACTTCATTTAGTGAGTGTTAGCTTGTGTTAATGAAACTTCAAGATAGATCATCTATGTTATCGAAGATCGGAAGCTAGCTTGTATCTTTCTCTTCGTGGAACCTCTCGAGAGTCCGGAACACGATGATCGCAGCGAAGGGACCTCAACATGGAGCTTAAGAAGTGAAGGACCGGATCTACAAAGGTTGTAATCCCTCTCACTTAGTGTTAAAGTGTTTAACATACTTGTTTTCGCATAAACTCTAGTTTAAAGATCCGTCTTTGGGTTGTTCGGCACGGCTTAAATTTTAATCGGGCATGCTTGATGCCTCGTAGACCCTTATGCGCAGGCCTCGCAACCCTTCAGTGGTATCAGAGACAGGCTAGAGCTTTAGGCGATGTCTAGACAATGTTTAAAGTCCGATCGAAACCCGAAACCCTAATTTGGACCCTTCTCTGGACATTTTCTGAAAATGAGATTTTTTATGAATTAAAAATGCTTTAAAAAATCGGCAGGGAATTCTATGGAACACTGTGAAAAACGAGAAAGTGCGCTGCCCAAAGCGCCGCGGAACCGCGGCACGAGCATGGCTCCCGTGGCGGTTCCGCGGCCATAAAGTGATGTCATGCTTTTCTTTTTGCACAGTAATGTTCCTATCAAATTTCCTGATGTTTCTGGGTATTTTTAATTTATACACAAGAGTTGAGTTTTCTGGGTTGTATTGGGGACTCGTTGATTCGATCGGATAAGTCAACTTCGTTTAGTTTGTCCGGGTATTTTTTAGAACATGTTAAAAAGTTCGAACGGATATCAATAACTCACTTTTTCCCCTGCCGGAAAAATTTCCAAGCGTTGGATTTTTCCGTAGTTTAAGAATGTTCTAAGTCATGCAAGTAACGCGGTGGACCCTCTAGAAGACAACAAACCTTAACTCGATTATGTGACCGTCTTGAACTGCCTCTAAACCTTAGGGTTTGTGGCAGTACGGCGTGCCACATGTGAGGCGTTGGCTTGACCCTTCTACGGCTGGACCATCGGTACTGTGGCATGTGATGGATATTTTTGAACTCCGCTCAAGTGTTGATCTATTTGGGAAATCTTGGGTGTTTGATTATTCGATCGGAAAGTTTAACACTGTCTTTTTATCTGGAATGTGATACAATATTTGGAATCCACGGGTAGTTATGAGATAACTAATTTGAATGTTATAAATCTAGCAGTTCAGTCTCAGTTGATCGGTTGCCACAAAATTTTGATGTGATCAAAAGTCCGTCGCAATCACGTAGTGTACACGGATACTCGCCGGGTAAACTTAATAGATAGCCATGCCCCATAGCCACGACCAAGTGACTGTAGGAGAACCCCGTCGCCGTTCGGGTGCTCGCGGCAGCGGTGTTCCGCCTTAGTGCACTTCGTCGACGGCATCCGGGGGTGCGGCCGTCTACTAAAGTTTGCGACGAGCATTCGATCAGGTTGTCGAGAATCTTGTTGAATTGCCCGACATAATATTGAAAAGAGTTTTCGATAATGAGACTAAAATGCGGGGTTTATAATAGTTAGGCATGCGATGTCTAAGGAATTCATTTGGTTAGGCATGCGATGTCTAAGAAGGTTGCGGATTCCAACTGTTGTAGTTTTACACTTTCTTTTCTGTGACCGTAAGCGTAGTATGTGGTGTATCGCCGGCTTCGTTGCTATACATCAACGACAATCGGGATACGCATACTTGCTTACGTTAATGATATGAGATATTATGTGTTGCTGTGATATATTATATTGGATCGTCGCGTTCTGAATAGCCGGGGGTTTTATGTGAGATGAGAGTTTTTCTTTTTCATTTATGTAAAATTCATTTGTATGTAATATTCTTTTATTGGGGCACTTCCGGGCTGAGGATGATGTCACCGTTGTATATTATTTACTTTTCCGCATTAGGTAGACCCAAGAGGGGAGCACAAGTAACCGGGTTCTAGGGTCCAGTGGGAGACCATCTCGAGGAGTCGAGACCGGGTCTCCTAACCCCAGAATTGGCAGTGCTGCTTGCCGCTCTCGTAGGGGTCTAGGGATGTCGGTTTGGCTATTCATCGCGACCGTGGAATCCGTGTTTTATACAGGCTCGTATTGAAAACACGGACGTCCTAGTATATCCAATATTTCATATATGTTTCTTCTGCTGCAATGTTCTGTGATGAGATCATATTACTGCCTGAGAAGAATGTTTATATTATATATATGAGATATATGTTATATTGCAGATTTCGTTTCAAATATGATGCTTGTGAAGCATATTAAAATGGGACTTCATTAATGAGATTAATGAAATAAAAGAAACCTAAAGATGTTGTAGAACTTGTTTAAAAACTGGAAGCTCTAGTTCATGCTTTGCATAGCGGTGTTCCTTGTAGAACATCCAGCACCTTATTCGATAAGGAAAGAGCCGAGATCCCTTCACCGGGAGTGACCTCTTTAGTGAAACTAGCAGATGCTGCATACTCGGTTTGTCTTTTGAATGCTTCTATGGTTTTGGCTTTGCATAGTGGTATATATGATATACCCTCCACCTTATTCGATGAGGAAAGGGCCGACGATCCCTTCACCGGGAGTGATCTCTTTAGCAAAACTAGAAAAGCCTCAAAAACACTCCATTTAAAATTCACTCGATTCTACAACGATATCAAGTTCATTACGCAAAGGGTTTTCTTACAAACCTGTCGTAGCCCTCCGTCATTTCAGATAAGTCCTACTTAGTATTCATGCTACGTTTGTTGGCCTGCGTCAAGGCGTAGTGTGCGGTAGCTAACTAGTGTTTATCTGTTTATGCATATGATGCAGATTGGATTAGGGTAGTCGTGCGACTCTGTTGGCCTGCGTCAAAGGTCGTGCGGGTGGGTTTAATTCAATCAACAAATGACGGGTTGAACTTGACTAGCGCACTGTGGTTTCTTGGCCTGCGTCAAGGTCATAGGACGCTAGGGGTAAAATATTATTGGGAATTTTAAGTGTTGAAATTTGCAATGAGATTGCATACCTTCTATGAGATAGTTGGATCCCGATACCCGCTGCGAGTAAAAGTTACTCCTGGGAGAGTTTTACACATTACAATTAGCCGATCAAGTAGGTTTCTAGAAAGGTGTTAATGGGGTTACGCCCCTAGGAAAACGAGGTTTACTTTAATTAGGTTCGTGCGAAAGCATGGGGGACCTCCCTCAAAGTACCGGCACTGGCCTGGCTGAAAGATTGGCGAACTTGCAGGGTGTAATTAATCCCGGCTAGTCTTTCCTTTTAGGGTTTGAAGGAAGATTTGACTAAAACAGTGGGAGACATCCTGATTAGATAAATTGATAACCAATCTAATCTTGTAAAAAGCGCACGCTGAGTGTTTTCTTCTCTCTCTCTCCAGGTAGTGACCATGTCACGCCTTAATCAAGATAATAATACGGATATATTGACCGAACCCGCTTGTTATACTGAGCTGGGGAACGTTGGTCCCGCTCCAACTTATAATTGTTATAAGACAGAGCAGGAAATTGGGGAATACCAGATTTCCCGTGCCGCCCAAACGAAGAAAGTGCATGCTGATGCGTCTTCTTCGGGTGTGTTCATTACAGAGAACTGTTTCTCAGTATCCTTTACATCCTGGGTATTTGATACCGGATCAGGATCCCACATATGTAATTTGTTACATGGGCTACAGATAGGTAGAGAACTGAGAACGGATGATAAGTTTCATAAGATAGAAACGGTGCAAGTGTTGCAGCCAAGTCTGTTGGTCACTATCACCCTGTATTACCAGAATACATTGATTCTAAACGAATATAATTAGATATTGAACCTGATATACAACATCATATCAGTCTCTTTATTAGTAAAGAAAGGTTTTAATTTTGTATTGTTGGATAATGTTTTGAACATTTCCTATATCAAGAGTTTATCGGTTCAGGCACGTTATCTAAAAGCATTGACGTTCTAAATCAAACTACAGTTCTTAGTATACAGAACACACACAAGAGGAAGAGTTCAGAAATGAACGAATCCTTCTTGAGGCATTGTAGACTAGGTCATATCAATGCGACCCGACTAGCTGAAGTTACATTAAGATGCATATTTAAATTTGTTTGAATTTACATCTTGTGAAACTTGCCGGTCATGTCACAAGGATAAGATGACCATAGCTCTGTTTATTGGAAACAGAGAAAGAGTTAGTGAACTCTTGGGATTGATACATGCTGATGTATGAAGGTCCCCTGTCTACACATGCCTAGACCGGTTCTTTGTACTTTATTACATTCTCTGATGATTTCTCAAGATTCAGACATATGTTCCTGTTGAAACATAAGTCCGAAGATTTTGAAATATTCACGGAATATAAGTTAGAAGTAGAGAACCAAAAACGGGTATAAGTATTATGTCCTTTGATGAGATCAGGGAGGAGAATACTTGAGCACGGAATTCCTGGACTATTCTAAAGGAGAATGAGATTCTCTCTCAGTATTACTCCTCCGTATACACCACAACACTTCGGTGTATCGGGGCGGACCAATTACACCCTATGTGATATGGTGTGCTCTATGATGAGTACTACTGAGTTACTATTTCCTTTTGGGAGTTATGCACTTAAGAAGCTGCATACCTATTGAATAGGGTTCAAATCAAATCAGTTGCCTACCACTTCATATGTGATATGGAAAGGGAAGAGCCCATATCTTAAGTTTGTTAAGATTTGGGGTTGTCCGGCCTATGTCTAAAAGCAAAATCCGGACAAGCTCGAGGCAAGGGTTGTTATGTAGAACTGGAAAGGTTCCAGCTATACAAACTGCAGCTGATGATTTGGTAGAACCAAAGGATTCAATAGTTTCCAACAAATCTCAGCCTCTCCGCCGATCTAGTAGGGTCCCTCACCCACCTGAGAGATACTTCGGTTTTCTCTGTGATAGTGGGAGCGAGGATTGCATCATGAGATGGTGACCCAACTAGTTTCGAGCTGGCCATCAGGAGTGGGACTCTGTAAGAATGGCTGGATGCTTATCGATCTGAGATGGAATCCTTATACACCAACAAAGTATGGACTTTGGTTGCTTTATCTGAAGGGTTAAATCCCTATCAGGAGCAAGTATATCTTGAGAAGATTACTTGGTGTACATGGAAAAGTTGAGACTTTCAAAGCTATGCTTAAGTCCATCCAGATCCTACTTGCCACGGCTACATACCATGACTACGATATCTGGCGGTTGGGTGTCATGACTGCTTTTCTAAATGATGTTTTAGAAGAGAGCGTTTATAAGTACACAGCCAGAGGGCTTCGTAGACAGTGGGAGCAGCGGAAACGTGAGCAAGATGTTTTATGTGATAAAGCAGGCATCGCGGAGTTGGAACATCTATTTTGATGTGGTAGTCAAAGAGTTTGACTTCATCAAAATGGTAGATGAACCTTGTATACACAAAAAGGTAGTAGAGAGTATGGTGGTGATCCTCGTAGAGTGCGTGGATGACATACTCTTGATAGGGAAGGAGTTTCCTATGCTACGCTCGGTCAATCTCCGCTTATCACAAGGATTCTCCATATAGGATCAAAATGATACCTCCTATATCCTGGTTTTTGGATCTATGAGATAGATCTAATTGGATGTTAGGACTCTCACTAGTTGTAGTGAGATGGTATCAATGGATCCTGGGGAGAATCACTGGAAAGGTTCCAGGGTGATAAGGACGACTGAATGTCAGTCGCAGGCATTGTCTTTACCCTCAGTGGAGGGACGGTATGTTGGAAGAGTTCCAAGCTAGATACCGTGACATACTAGACGATTAAAGGCAAGGAACATCGTTACCGAGGATGCTACCAAAGAGGCAGTCTGGATAAATATAAGTTCATGAGATGAACTTCGTTCCTACCATTGTGTGACAATGGAGTTGTGGCTTTAGCGAAGGAACTACCGTCCCATCAGAAATCCAGATATAATTCTTAGGCAGTATCACCTGATCATGGAGATGGTCGATCTTCAGGGAGATCGAGGTTAAGAGAAAAGACTCAGAGGACAACAGCACGGATCTACTCACAAAGGCCTTTTTCCCAGCAGAGACTTTTATGGGATGGTTGAGTATGAGATACTTCAACCACAGATGATTATTGGGTATGTGATACCACAACAGATGGCCCTAGTGCAAGTGGGAGATTGTTAGTTATATGTGTGCCCTAGAGGCCATTACTGTACATACGATGTATATTGTAATGGATGCTTGGACATATATAGGGAGGATTTTCTTGCTCGACATGATAGTATGCTATCTGGTTGAACTTTATCTTAACATGAACTTTGATTGTCTCTACGTTACATGTTGATAAATCCCTTAGGATATGTTCTCGACTATTGGGACTATGATGAGATCATACTAGTGGGGCCATGGTAGTCGATGAGTACATCCTATAACTGTTCCTAGTCGAGGGTGTATCGAGACAGGGCATCGATACACCAGAGTAGACTAGCGTATACGCATCTTGACCCATATGATGGGCGATGGATGATCCCATATCCATCGGTGTTTGACATCAAGGATGGTGTACGGGTGCTCGGTAGAGACTGGGTACACTGGATGGACTCGCCGAGAACTCCCAGATGGTATTATACCTCACGTCAGATGGCAGTTCTCCGGTGACACTGGTACAGAGTAGTCTGTTGACCCGAGATTGTCATAGAGTCTTGTGTGATTCCCACTGTGCTTTGATTTCCATCATACAACGTCCAAGAGGGCGTGAAAAAAGGTGGCTTTTGGTACAGTCCCGAATCACATGGAGGCAATGAGCGATAGGAGGGGATTCGTCTCTCCCAGTATAGGGAGTTGATGTTGTGCTGTGTTCGATTGGCTATAACTGGAAATCCCTGGCCAGGGTTGATGAGATTTACTGGTAAGTGTTATCAGTAGTTTCTCGAACTGTTATAGACCTCATATCGACACGACTTATCGAGCTACTGGGGTCTGACGTTCACCACCCCTAGGCGAGATATGCGACATATCAGACGACGAGACCGGACTGTACGGGAGTGTTACTGATTGGATTCACGGGAGAAATTACAGGATTGCTTGTTGATCTTCTGAGCGCTCAATACCTGGGTGGCTGTTACGTTTAGCTGACCGCTTGCAGCTTGTGGGTGTTTGATATGATCATCACCTACTACCGGCGTATTGACGGTTCTTTAGAGTCCTACACAGAGGTTTCTTGACTCAGGCAAAACGGAGTAGGGGCACATATGAGATATGTGCGGGACCGAGAATAATGCGATTTGAGATACCGTATTATATTCTGGCGATATTTGATATCAGCCGGGTCATCGGATCAAGTGTTGATTCGTTGAATCGGTAAATGAGGTATTAGTCGGTTATATGCGATATAGCCGGATTGTCGAATCAAGTGTTGATTCGATAATTTAATGTATAATAATATATATGATATATTAAATTACATTAACTAATATTAGCTCACTAAAAGATTCTTTTTCTCACTCGGATAATACATTGATATATATGCGATATATGTTAAATGTATTATTTTCTTTTGTTACAATAAATATTATATATATGATATATAATATTGTAACATGATATGATAACTAATGCAACATGTTTAGTAGAGATTAAACAAGATTAGGGTTTGATTTGGGTTAATGCTTTCTAGATGTTTCTAGAAGGTTTTTCTTTTGTCATGATAAAGATATTTACAAGTGACTCATCTTTAACCTAACCCAAACCCTTCACCCTTGGTTAATTCTCTACAAAGGTTTAGTAACCATGGTTGCATTATTAATCATTATCCTTTCATTATTCATCACAAAAGGTTTAACAATTCATTATTCATTCTTCTTCCTCTTTGAGTTCTTTCATGGAAAAAGCTTTCTAGCTTTTTTCCAAGTGATGAAATTGAGTGAGAATAAGATTATAAATGAGAGCAAAAATCCTACTTCATCATCCTCATCTACCCTTGCCCTTTAGATGAGAGTGTTCTCTTCATTTAGTGAGTGTTAGCTTATGTTAATGAAACTTCAAGGTAGATCATCTATGTTATCGAAGATTGGAAGCTAGCTTGTATCTTTCTCTTCGTGGAACCTCTCGAGAGTCCGGAACACGATGATCGCAGCGAAGGGACCTCAACACGGAGCTTAAGAAGTGAAGGACCGTATCTACAAAGGTTGTAATCCCTCTCACTTAGTGTTAAAGTGTTTAACATACTTGTTTTCGCATAAACTCTAGTTTAAAGATCCGGCTTTGGGTTGTTCGGCATGGCTAAAATTTTAATCGGGCATGGTTGATGCCTCGTAGACCCTTGTGCGCGGGCCTAGCAACTCTACATGATCAACATACCATAAGCACTAGTCAAGTTCTACCCGTCATTTCGAGATTAACTAGACCCACCCATATGACCCTTGACTATGATCAACATAATTACATGAATGTCCTAACTGATCGCATCATATACTTTATAGGAAGACATCACTTAGCTACCGTACACTACGCCTTGACTATAATCAATATACGTAGCACGAATACTAAGTACTCTGCTTCCTAAAATGATGGAGGGTTGCGGATGGTTTTTTATGAAAACCTTTAACGCTTTGAACTTGATCTCGTTGTAGAATCAAAACGGTTTAGAAAAGGAGTGGCTTAAGCTCCGCATCTTTCGAAACTTGCATTTTTCACAAAAAGGCCGAGTGTGTTTCAAATCCGATTCTACAACATCTTTAGGTTTTTTTTTCTTTACATTAATCTTATTAATTTAGTCCCATCATTTAAGTTCCTAAGCCATCACACAAAAGAAACGAAAATAGAACGTACACTTATACCATCCGCATTCGCCAAAGTGTCCTGTTATGCACCGTTAGGTTACTTAACTAACGGTATAGCGGTATGGGACTAGCGCGGGTGTAAAATATAAGTAACGTTTATTATATATCATATATATAATAATAATCCATTCGTCTCAGATACTAAGTAATCACATTACAAAATATCAACAGCAGAAGCACATATAAAAATAAAAAGGATATCTAGGAGGCCCGTATTTTGTATTCAGCCAACAATAGAAAATACGGATTTCACGGTCGCGATGAATAGCCAAGCCCACATCCCTAGACCCCTACGAGAGCGGCAAGTGATCCTGCTAATTCTAGAGTTTAGGAGACCCAATCTCGACTCCTCGAGATGGCTTCCCACTAAACCCTTGAACCCGGCCACATGTGCTCCACTCCTTGGGTCTATCCTAATGCGGAAAAGTAAATAATATACAATAATGGTGACATCATCCTCAACCCGGAAGTGCCCCAAATAAAAGAATATTACATACAATTGATATTTACATGAATGAAAATAAAGACTCTCATCTCACATACCCTGGCTATTCGATCGCGACAATCCTGCACATCATATCTCAGCAACACATAATATCTCATATCATCAACGTAAGCAAGTATGCGTATCCCGATTGTCGTTGATGTATAGCAACGAAACCGGCGATACGCCACATACTACACTTACGGTCGCAGAAAAGAAAGTGAAAAACAACAATTGCAATTATCATAATCACGTATATAAAGACGATGTTTAACGTTTCGATCAAATCAACATACACCCACAATTTCCCCCGAGAGCTCAACACTTGAGCAAAGTCACAAATACTCAAAAATGCGCCACAGTGTCTATGGACCAGCCATAGAAGGGGTTAACCAACGCCTCACCTATGACACCACGGAACTACGGCAAACCCTAAGGTTCGATCGCGGTTCCGTGGGCATAGAATCGAATTAAGGTTATTATGTTCTTCTAGAGGGTCCATGGGAACACTTGCACGACTATTGAATATGAAGTTAACTTAGGAAAATTACAGCACTTGGAAAATTTCAGCGGGGTCAAGATGTGGGGTTTTGAAGTTCGTTCGAACTGCTAAACATTGTCAAGGTTACCAATACAGTGTTAGAATATACGACTACGAAACACTACGAATTAGCCCCTGATCTAAATAACCATCACATGAATATTTGGGCTAAATAAACAATACCTAAAACCCCAACTTCAAGACAACAGAGAACTGGAGAAATACGGGGGGGGGATTGGGGTTAGGGGGGCCGAGCAGGCCGGGGTTAGGGGGGCCGAGCAGGCCGGTTTTGGTGGCCTTGTGCTCTGCCAAATTCCGAGCACAAGCCCCAGTATTTCACCTGTGTTCTTAGATTGTCCCATACAGTGTTCTGCAGCTGTTTCAAAAATTTTAAAACGACTTTTTAAAAAATTTCCAGAGAGCAAAATTAGGGTTTCACGTATCGTGTTTTTCGGAGTCGATTTCGTTTTCGTAATTGTTCTAACACCGTGTCTAAAATTCTAGCTTGGCTATGATACCATTGTTGGGTTTCCCTAGCACCTAATATAGAGTATGGAAGCAACACACATGCCACTTTAAAATTTAAAGAGGTGTTAAGCAAACAAGACATGAATCATTAACTAGAAGTTTAGGGTAACAACTCAAGTATCACATACTATGAACATATTATCACTAAGTGAAAAGAATACAACCTTGTAGTCCTCTTATGTTGACCCTTAGGATCGTTGAGAGTTTGAAAAGTCTTGCTAGTAAGCTTCCTTGTCTAGGACGATCCACCCGAAGTCCACTTTGTCCAAGCTCCTAGCTCCACTTGATCAAAGAAGAAAATGAAGCTAACGGTCTAAACTAATTGGCTAGATTAGAGTAGAATGATGAGGTGGTTTGTTTTCTCTATTCAAAACCCAATCTTTTTAACTAACTCACTCCTTTTGTATACTCAAGAGAGCAAGAGAATGAGGAAGAAGATGATGGTGGCTAAGCTTGAGCTCAAAGCCTTTTTTTTTGAAGAATAATGAGATGAGAATGAATAATCAATATTAAATCATTCTCTCCTCAAACCATGGTTAGTTAATATCTAGATAATTATCATTGAGTTTAAAAGCCATAAGAGAATTAACTCTTAGTTAAAAATTAGGTCAAGTCAGGATAAATATCAACCATGAGTGAATTATCTTTCTTTAACTCAAAATAAATAAACATATACATATTAACTACAATGTGAGTCTTGCATTGCCACCATTTGTGTATCATCAACCATGATACACATCCATGTATGTATGTATGTATGTATGTATGTATGTATGTATGTGTCCATGTGTTAGTGTATATGCCCTAGGGGCCATTATTGTATCATACTAGCTTGTATATTACTTAATGGAAGCTTGGGATATTCACAGTTATATAACAGTCTTGCTAAACATGGTAGTATGCTACTTGGTTTTATCTATCTTAATATGTGTGTACGTATTGATAGAGCCCTTAGGATCTTGCTTGACTACCAGCGTTGTGATGGCAGTCACACTAGTGGGGGCTGGGTAGTCTACAAGCACATCCTTTTTCAGGTCCTTAGTCGTAGGATTATCGAGACAGGGCATCGATACTCCGGAGTAGACTAGTGTGTATGCTTCTCATCCCAGTTGGGGAGATGGTCTGTCCCACAGCCATCAGTACGTCGTACTGGAGATAGTACACAGGTGCTCGTTGGGTTACGGGTACACCGGACATGACTCGCGGGGAACTGTTGGTTGGTATTATACCCGTCGTCAATTAACAGTTCCCAGATGACATGAGTACAGCATAGTCCGCAGACTTGACACTGCTACTTCGCCTCAAGTGTGTCCCACTGTTCTTAGATTGCTACCCTACCACGGCTCAAAGGAGTCGTGCAAACAGGTAGCAGTTGGATGCAGTCCCGAGCACTTGGAGGCAGTAGTGGTTAGACAGGATTCGTCTCTCCCGGTATTGGGAGTTGATATCGTGCTGTGTCTGGAGAGCCATTACGCAAAGTCCCTGTCCAGGGTAAGCGAGGTTTACTGGTAGGTTTTCCAGTAGATTTTCAAGGTGTAATGGGCTTCACTCCGACACGACTTATACCGCTTTTAGAGGACCGACGCTTGTCGCCCCCATAGGCCCGATATGCGATAGTCCTAGACGAACAGACCAGACTGTATGGAGATTGTCACATCAGGCTCAGTAGGAGTTCGGATGGGTTTCCTCATCGGCCTTCTTATCGACATCTACCTGGGGACCGTTACGTACAGCTAGTGCCGCTTGCGGTCTGTGGTTAAACCCACTGCCAGCGTAGTAGTCGAGTCTTTAGAGTCCCACACAGAGAGTGTCCCTGCTCCAGGAGAAACGATATAGAGGTCGTATGGTTTTACGACAGGGTTCGGACATGCACGTGCATTTATGCACGTACGATGTTCGGACAGTTTTTACTAGTCGGCTTTGGTTTAAGCCGGATTCTAGTATCGGATTATTGGATTTATACAGTCTAAAGTTTTTCCGTGTTTTCACGGATAGGAGGGGCGTTCTCGTAATTTGGCAGGAAGCTTCTAGAAGGTTATTGACTTGGGGGTTTAGGTGGCATAAGCATTAAATGATTTAGTGACTCATTTTTGTGATTCATCCATGTCATTAATGCATCATTAAATGGTTAATGACTCATGTAGTGAATCACACATATTGAATTAATGAAGCATGATGATTAATCATTTTATTTTATTTTTTTGATAAATCATTATGCTTCATATATTCAAGAGAGATCATTATCTCATTATCATTCTCTTGCTCACCTTCTCTCTCCTCAAGCTCACTTTCTCTTTAAACCCTAATCCTACCCCTCATGTGTTGAGATCAAGGATTAGATAGACTAATTAATCCATAACCACACTCTATATCACCTAGGTGCCTTTGATTAACAACTAAAGAAACCTAGTTACCTCAAGATTAGAGGTGAAGCTTGGAATAGAAGCTCTCGGGTGGATCGTCTATTACATAGAGGAGGCCGACGAGGAGGTGGATAACGAAAAGACGAAGGACTAGGTTCACTAGGTATAATCTCTTTTCATAGTAGTTAACAACTCCTATGTATATGTTAGTTATAGTTTAGCAAAGATTCTTCGGTTAGTCGATGTTAATCCAAAGAAGAAGATTGTTTTTCATATTTCCGCTTCCCCGCAACTCGTGGGGTGTTGTACATCGACTTACAGTGATATCAGAGCCTCGCTAAACAATAATTAACTCATAAGCAAAGTCGTAAGAATTTCGAACGCAAAACGAACCGGAAAAAACATCGAAATCACATTGTTTCTGTCGAATTTAAATTGAGGTCTAAAAATTTTTCAGGGGCCTCTAGAATTACATGCAGGGAAATACAAGAACTCTGGAAAAAATTGGGTGCATGAATCGGCCAAAAAGCCGCGGAACCGCGGCCGATCCCATCGATCCACCGCGGATCCGCGGCCGAGTTGAAGCTGATTCACCCCAAATTTTCCCAGAACTCTTCTGTGATGTCTTTTGTCTTTCCTGGAATGTTTATTTTCTGCTGAAGTCTCAGGTGCACAGAGAAGTTTTGGAGTAGATTCTAATGTGTTTACTCGATCGAAATTATACGATGTTTGCTAATTAGATTATATCTGTGAACTGTATAATGTGTTCGTAAACCTCTCCTAACTGCTAGTATGTCGGTTGGCAGGGGGTTGCACATTTCTGTAATGATTTTACTGTTTGTGTTTATGAACTTGATTGGATTGTTGTGATGATTAGCCGGGTTTGAGATGGGTTATTATATTCATTCATTCGATGTAATTGTAATATGTTGTAATATTATTTTGCGGGGCGCATCCAGGTTGCGGTTGTAGCCACCGTTGTATTATTTCATTTTTACTGTTTTTGCTCCTAGGATAGACCTAAGGTGGGGTGCACAAACTACCGGGTACTTTGAAGTGTTTAGTGGCCTACTACGTTGTTGAGGGAGACCGCTTCACTTCGGGTACTTGGCGGGTAGTTTGCCGTACCCGTAGGGGTCGAGGGTAGGGTAATGGCTATTCATCACAACTGTGTAATCCGTCTTTCGTTGCAGGCTCAAAAGAAACGCGGATTGCTTGTATATCCAATAATGTTCATCTGTGATCTGGAATGCCTATTATTGCGTCTGACGAATGTACAATATCTATATATGATAGCTATTTAGACGTCACTTATGTTTTACACCCGCGTTAGCCCAGCCCCCGCTCTGCCGTTAGTTAAGTAACCTAACGGGTGATGACGGGACCCCGTGGCGAATGCGGATGGCATAAGAGGACGTTGTATTTTCGTTGTTTTCTGCACTGATAGGTTAATGATGGGACGCATTATTATTAATGCAAAGAAAATAAACCAAAGTTGAATCATTGGAACAGTTTAAAAGAAACCACTCGGTTATTTTAAAACAGAGGATATTTTTTTTTAAAAATTGCGGAGCTTTAACCACTCCTTTTATAAAGCTATCAGGTTCCTTCGATCATATCAAGTTCACTACGTTCACAGTTTCGCCAAAACCATTCGTAGCCCTCCGTCATTTCATTTGGGTATTCAGTAGTATTCAAGCTATGTATTTTGACCAAAGCCAAGGCATAGTGTTTGGTAGTTGTTGGGTATTCATTTGTTGCATAGATAGATGAGTTAGTTTGGGGCATTCGTATTATCATTTGACCAAAGTCAGGGGTATGTACTGATGGGTTCAAACTAACAAGATAATGATGGGTAGAACTTGACATGTGACTTATGACATTTTGACCAAAGCCAAGGTCATAAGAACATGGGGCAAAAATTTATATCGGGAATTTCTAAAGAAACTGAAATTTGCAAAGAGATGCATACCATTTGGAGTTTGATAAATGTTGGTAAGATTCCTTCAGCATTATCATACGATGATATTTGGATCCCGATCCTACTATGAGTATATGCTACTCATCAGGAGATTCGTCACTTAACGATCAATGTTATAAACCAAGTAGGTGTCGAGAAAGGTGTCAGCGGGGCTACGCCCCCAGAGAAAAGAGGTTATTTAATTAAGGAACTTCGTGAAAGCGTTGGAAAACCTCCCTCGAAGTACCGACACCGGCCTGGCTGAACGGTTAAGCAAGTATTGTACAGTAAGAATAGTCCTGGCTAGTTCTTCCTTTTTGGTTTGAGGAGGGATTCGAGAAACAGTGGGAGCCATCCAGTTTAGATAAACTAAAAACCACTCTAAACTTGCAAGAGCATCATGCTAAAGTGCTCCATCTCTCTCTCATTGCAGCGACCCAAAACATGACAGGCCTTAATTTACTATTAGAGAAAAATATATTGACAGGGCCAAACTATAAAGATTGGTTCCGGAATGTTAAAATAGCTTTGACTTATGACAAATTGGGGTATGTCCTTACTGCTAAGGCACCTGCTGTCCCTGGTCCAGATTCCAGTATTGCGGATAAGGAAATCCACAAAACCTGGGAGTTAGATTGCGCGAAGGCCAAGTGCATCGTGCTTGCCTCTATGAATAATGAGCATCAGAGGAGGCACGGGGATATGGATCTTGAATCCATATTTCTCCATACAAAAGATCTGTATGGGGAGCAATCTCGTATAGCAAGATACGAGACCTCAAAGAACTTGTTTCTGGAGAGGTTGGCCGTCGGATCATCGGTAGAAGAACATGTCATAAAGATGATTTGCTATATTGAAGAGCTCGCAGACCTTGGGACGACTTTGGAGAATGAGCTCTATACAGACTTGATTCTCCAGTCCCTTCCTTCCACCTACGCCCAGTTTATTCTGAATTTCAACATTAAAAGAAAAGAAGTTGAACTTCCAGAACTCCTTAACATGTTGAGGAGTGCAGAGGGCACCTTGCAGAAAGCAAGAGAAACACCCGCTATGTTTGTTCGCGGTGCTTCTTCTTCCAGGTCCAAGGCTAGGGTCAAAGGAAGGAAGATGAAGGCCGCTACCAAACCAAGAGTTGGTGTTAGTAAGGTGGGAGCTAAGGGAAAGACAAAGATTGCAGTACCAGTAGTGGCAAAGGACGAGTGCTTCCACTGTCGTAGGAAAGGGCACTGGAAAAAGGATTGCAAAGCTTGGAATGCCAAGAACCAGGAACCGAAGCAAGCTGTGGCTTCGACTTCAGGTGTGTTTGTAATTGAAAAATGTCTGTCAATCAACTCTACTTCCTAGGTATTGGATACCGGATCAGGATCTCATATATGCAATTCGTTGCAGGCACTGAGAGACCGTAGAGGGTTAAAGGTTGGTGATATGACCCTCAAGGTTGCTAACGGAGCTAGCGTGGGTGCTGTGTCCGTAGGGGATTATCACCAGGGATTGACGAGTGGACATATTTTAGTTTTGCATAACTGTTTTTGTGTACCTAGTTTAACATGTAATATCATATCAGTTTCCTTGTTATCAAATAAAGGTTATGATTTCACGTTTATAAGCGATGTTGTTAACATCCATCTTAATCATAGTTTGATTGGGTCCGGTACACTGGATAACGGTATATATGTCTTAAACCAAGTACAGATTTTCAATGTCCAGAACACACTAAAAAGAAAGTCTCCAGATTTAAATAAGGCTTTCTTATGGTATTGTAGACTAGGTCACATCAATGATACAAGGTTAACTAAGTTACATAGAGAAGGATATTTGGACTCGTTCGAATATCAAACTTATGCCACTTGTCAATCATGTCTCAAAGGAAAAATGACAAAGACTCCATTCACTGGACATGGAGTAAGAGCGAGCGAGCTCTTAGGACTCATACACCGCGATGTATGTGGTCCAATGTCTACACATGCAAGAGGTGGTTTTTCTTATTTCATTACTTTTACGGATGATTACTCTAGGTACGGATTCATTTTCTTAATGAAACATAAATCCGAGGCTTTTGAGAAATTCCAAGAATACAAGAATGAAGTAGAAAACCAGACCGGCAAAAGTATCAAGACACTAAGATCTGATCGAGGTGGTGAATACTTAAATGCCGAGTTCCTAGGTTACCTAAAAGAGAAAGGAATTCTCTCTCAGCTTACTCCTCCATACACTCCACAGCATAACGGTGTATCGGAGAGACGGAATCGAACCCTATTGGATATGGTACGTTCCATGATGAGTAATGCTGAGTTACCGCGATCTTTCTGGGGTTATGCGCTAGAATCAGCGGCATATCTTTTGAACCGGGCTCCTACCAAAACTGTGCCTACCACACCATATCAGATGTGGAGTGGGAAGAAACCCCATCTTCAGCATATGAAGATATGGGGATGTCCAGCTTTTGTTAAAAAGCAGCATGCGGACAAACTCGAGGCACGATCAGTGCAGTGTAAGTTTGTGGGATATCCAAAGAACTCCAAGGGGTATTATTTCTATTACGCAGAGGAACAAAAAGTTTTTGTTTCTCGTAATGCCCATTTTCTAGAACATCAGTTTTTAGAAAAGGAAACAAGTGGGAGCGAAATAGAACTGGAAGAAATTCCAGAACCACAAACTACTACTGAAAGTTTGGTAGAACCAGTAGTTCAAGAAGAACAGGACATTCCCGCACCCCTCCGCAGGAGTAGTAGGCCGTCTCATCCGCCTGAGAGATACTACAGTTTTCTCTTAGATGGGGATAGAGAGTATTGCATCATTGATGATGATGAACCTACTAGCTTCCAGCAGGCCATCAAGAGCGGCGACTCGGTACGATGGCTAGATGCAATGCGGACCAAAATGGAGTCCATGTACACCAACAAAGTATGGACTTTGGACTTTGCTCCAGATGGGGTAAAACCCATAGGATGCAAATGGATCTTCAAGAAAAAGATTGGTGTAGATGGACAGGTGGAAACCTATAAGGCTAGACTTGTTGCAAAGGGTTTTCGTCAAAGACCTGACTTGGACTATGACGAAACTTTTTCTCCAGTGGCTATGCTCAAATCTATTCGAGTCCTTCTTGCTATTGCCGCCTTCCATGATTATGAGATCTGGCAGATGGACGTAAAAATGGCTTTTCTAAATGGTAATTTGGAAAAGTGCGTCTATATGGATCAACCAGTAGGCTTCAATCAGAGTGGGAGCAGCGGGAAAGTATGCAAGCTGCTTTAGTCCATTTATGGACTAAAGCAGGTATCGCGGAGTTGGAACATCTGTTTTGATGAAACGGTCAAAGAATATGACTTTATCAAAAATCCAGATGAACCATGTATATATAGTAAAATTGTAGCACGAACTGTCGTATTCCACGTCTTGTACGTGGATGACATTCTATTAATAGGAAATGACATTCCTATGCTACAATCTGTCAAATGATTCTTGTCACACAGGTTCTCAATGAAAGACCTGGGTGATGCCTCTTACATTTTGGGGATCCGGATCTATCGTGATAGATCCAAGAGGATGTTGGGACTTTCGCAGTCCAGGTATATCAACACTATACTGAAAAGATTCAGTATGGAAGATTCTAAGGGCGGTAATCTACCGGCTTGTCACGGAATCACCCTATCCAAAGAGATGTCTCCCAAGACTGATTTGGAAAGGGATCGCATGTTTATTATACCCTACGCTTCTGCGGTAGGCTCTATAATGTATGCAATGTTGTGCACCAGACCAGATGTAGCTTACGCACTGAGCGTGGTAAGCCGATATCAGTCAGACCCAGGGGAGAAGCACTGGATAGCGGTAAAGAACATTCTCAAGTACCTGAGAAGGATTAAGGAGATGTTCTTGGTTTACGGCGGAAAAGACCTCAAGATCGAGGCCTTTGCTGATTCCGGCTTCCAGAGTGATAAGGATGACTCCAAGTCCATGTCAGGTTATTTCTTTACCCTCAATGGAGGGGCGGTGTGCTGGAAGAGTTCCAAGCAGGACACCGTTGCTCACTCGACGATGGAAGCGGAGTATATTGCTGCTTGCGATGCCGCAAAAGAAGCAGTCTGGATGAAGAAGTTGCTAACAGAACTTCAGGTGGTTCCTACCATTATTGATCCAATACCTCTGTATTGCGACAACAATGGAGCTATAGCTTTAGCGAAGGAACCCAGGTCCCATCAGAAGTACAGACACATCTTAAGGCGGTATCACCTGATCAGGGAGATCATAGATCGCCGGGAGATCGAGGTCCGGAGAGTTGCTTCAGAGGAGAACACTGCTGATCCATTCACAAAGGCCTTACCTCAGATTCAGTTCGAGAGGCTACTCGAGATGATCGGTCTTCAATATGCCAGTACATGGCCCCAGTGCAAGTGGGAGATTGTTAGTGTATATGCCCTAGGGGCCATTATTGTATCATCCTAGCTTGTATATTACTTAATGGAAGCTTGGGATATTCACAGTTATATAACAGTCTTGCTAAACATGGTAGTATGCTACTTGGTTTTATCTATCTTAATATGTGTGTACGTATTGATAGAGCCCTTAGGATCTTGCTTGACTACCAGCGTTGTGATGGCAGTCACACTAGTGGAGGCTGGGTAGTCTACAAGCACATCCTTTTTCAGGTCCCTAGTCGTAGGATTATCGAGACAGGGCATCGATACTCCGGAGTAGACTAGTGTGTACGCTTCTCATCCCAGTTGGGGAGATGGTCTGTCCCACAGCCATCAGTACGTCGTACTGGAGATAGTATACAGGTGCTTGTTGGGTTACGGGTACACCGGACAGGACTCGCGGGGAACTGTTGGTTGGTATTATACCCATCGTCAGTTAACAGTTCCCAGGTGACATGAGTACAGCATAGTCCGCAGACTTGACATTGCTACTTCGCCTCAAATGTGTCCCACTGTTCTTAGATTGCTACCCTACCACGGCTCAAAGGAGTCGTGCAAATATGTAGCAGTTGGGTGCAGTCTCGAGCACTTGGAGGCAGTAGTGGTTAGACAAGATTCGTCTCTCCCGGTATTGGGAGTTGACATCGCGCTGTGTCTGGAGAGCCATTACGCAAAGTCCCTGGCCAGGGCAAGCGAGATTTACTGGTAGGTTTTCCAGTAGTTTCTCAAGGTGTAATGGGCTTCACTCCGACACGACTTATACCGCTTTTAGGGGACTGACGCTTGCCGCCCCCTAGGACCGATATGCGATAGTCCTAGACGAAAAGACCGGACTGTATGGAGATTGTCACATCAGGCTCAGTAGGAGTTCGGATGGGTTTCCTCATCGGCCTTCTTATTGACATTTACCTGGGGCCCGTTACATACAGCTAGTGTTGCTTGCGGTCTGTGGTTAAACCCACTGCCAGCGTAGTAATCGAGTCTTTAGAGTCCCACACAGAGAGTTTCCCTACTCCAGGAGAAACGATATAAAGGTCGTATGGTTTTACGACAGGGTTCGGACATGCACGTGCATTTATGCACGTACGATGTTCGGACAGTTTTTACTAGTCGGGTTTGGTTTAAGCCAGATTCTAGTATCAGATTATTGGATTTATACAGTCTAAAGTTTTTCTGTGTTTTCACGGATAGGAGGGGCGTTCTCGTAATTTGGCGGGAAGCTTCTAGAAGGATGATGACTTGGGGGTTTAGGTGGCATAAGCATTAAATGATTTAGTGACTCATTTGTGTGATTCATCCATGTCATTAATGCATCATTAAATGGTTAATGACTCATATAGTGAATCACACATATTGAATTAATGAAGCATGATGATTAATCATTTTATTTATTTATTTTGATAAATCATTATGCTTCATATATTCAAGAGAGATCATTATCTCATTATCATTCTCTTGCTCACCTTCTCTCTCCTCAAGCTCACTCTCTCTTCAAACCCTAATCCTACCCCTCATGTGTTGAGATCAAGGATTAGATAGACTAATTAATCCATAACCACACTCTATATCACTTAGGTGCCTTTGATTAGCAACTAAAGAAACCTAGTTACCTCAAGATTAGAGGTGAAGCTTGGAATAGAAGCTCTCGGGTGGATCGTCTATTACATAGAGGAGGCCGAGGAGGAGGTGGATAACGAAAAGACGAAGGACTAGGTTCACTAGGTATAATCTCTTTTCATAGTAGTTAACAACTCCTATGTATATGTTAGTTATAGTTTAGCAAAGATTCTTCGGTTAGTCGATGTTAATCCAAAGAAGAAGATTGTTTTTCATATTTCCGCCTCCCCGCAACTCGTGGGGTGTTGTACATCGACTTACACCATGCACATCAACATGTGCATACATGCATGCATACATCAAATATAAAGAAAAGGGTTTAATAAAGAAATTAAACTAAAAGTCTAATGTTAAATCAACGCTTGATTTAAAAAACCGGTCATATCACATACGACCCGAGCAATAGAAAAATGCCCGATTAACATACGGTATCTCATACTCACATTTAATCGGGTCCCCATGCATATCTTATATTCACACCACATCTTTTCGCCTGGGCTAGGAAACTCCTGTGTGGGACTCTAAGACTAGTCAATACGCCGGCAGTAGGTGATGATCATATCAAACACCCACAAGCCGCAAGCGGTCAGCTAAACGTAACGGCTACCCGGGTATTGAGCGACCAACAAAGCTGTCAAAACTCCCGTCGAGCCAACTGGCAACACTTACCGTACAGTCCGGTCTCTTCTTCATATATGTTGCATATCGAGTCTAGGGATAGTATCGTCGACCCCAATAACTCAATAAGTAATGCTCGTGTATGGCTCATAACAGATCGAGAAACTACTTATAACACTTATCAGTAAATCTCAGCAGCCCTGGCCAGGGACTTCCTGTTATAGCCAATCAAGCATAGCACAACATCAACCCCCAATACCGGGAGAGACGAAACCCCTCCTATCGCTCATTGCCTCCATGTTCCTCGGGACTGTACCCAAAATCCGCATGTTTGCACGACTCAGTAGAGCCGTGGTAGGGTGGAGATCAAAGTGCGGTGGGAGGACACACAAGACTCTATGACGATCTTGGGTCTAAAGACTAACCTGTACTAGTGTCACCTGAGAACTGCTATCCGACGATAGATATAATACCATATAGGAGTTCTCGGCGAGTCCATTCAGTGTACCCAGTCTCCACTGAGCACCCGCATACAATCTTTGGTGTCATCACACCAGATGGATATGGGATCATCCATCGCCCATCATATGGGACAAGAATGGTATACGCTAATCTACTCTAGAATATCGATGCCCCGTCTCGATACACCCATGACTAGGAACAGTTCAAGGATATGCTTATAAACTACACGTGTCCCACTAGTATGATCCGCATCATAGTCCGAGTAGTCAAGCAAATATCTTAAGGTCTTTATCAACATGTGCCAAATGAATAAAATGCATGATCAAATGAACATGTCAAGATAAAGTAAACCAGATAGCATACTATCATGTCGAGCAAGAAAGTCATATATACACATATATACATGTCCAAGCATCCACTATACATATAATGGCCTCTAGGGCATACATATATCCAACACTATGATGGGTACTTCACAGCTTTCTATGGATGCTATGCGTTTACGTCTTCTCCCGTTCACTTTGTGCGATTTAGCCGAGAAGTGGCTTTATAACACAGCCGCACACTCTATTAAAAAATGGGATGAATTCGTCATAGCATTCCTTAAGAAATTTTATCCCAATCATAAGACCGCCCGTGTCCGTAGCGAAATCAATCAATTTACCCAGCTTCCCAATGAACAATTTTGGAAGTGTTTTGAACGATTCAAGAATCTGCTAGTCCAATGTCCTCATCATGGAATCCATAGATGGGATCTCTGTCGAATCATATATGAAGGCATTAATCCAAAAACGAAGCAGATGCTTGAATTCATGTTTCAAGGCAATTTCATTTCTAAAGACGATGGTGAAGCTTGGAAATTTTTGGAAGTTTTCGCTGAGAAAACTTTGTTATGGGAGAGTGTTAGTCAATCATCATCTAGGGGTGGTATCCATCAACTTGATGTTTCCATAGCAGTCAAAGCTGAAATGGCAGCAATGCAAAACAAACTTGAAGCTATGGAACAAAAATTTTTATTAGCCTCCCTAAACCAGGTCACACTCCCTAAAACGGTGTGTGGATGCTATTCCGATCCATCAAATTTGACGGAAGAATGTCTTTTGAATTCTCCGTTTCATGGTCAAGAACACAATAATGCTGCATTTTAACAACGACCTAGAAACGATCCTTATTCTTCCACTTATAATCAGGGTTGGAGGAATCACCCTAATTTTGCTTGGAACCAACACCAAACTCAAAACACGGTTTCAAACCAGAATAATTTTCAAAGGGGCCCGCCACAACAACAGTAACCACTACAACTGAGTCAGCACCCCTTTCAACCACAAAATTTTCAAAATCCGGCCAACACTTCTGCACCATATAAAAATTCTTTGCAATTGACCGGTACCGATAATTGGTCTTCACTCGAACAAACCATGAATTTGTTTCTGAAAAATTTCATGCAAGTTTCGGCTGAGATAAAGTCTTCTTTCAATAATATAAAGAAGGACTCCGCCTCCCACGGTGAGAGTATTAAATCGATAGAAGCACAAATTGCACGATTGAATGCCGAAATGAGTGCTAGAGAGAAAGGGAAACTTCCATCTCAACCCCTACCGAATCCTGGGCATTCACAACACTACAATGTGAGTGCCATTACAACATTGAGATTTGGAAGAGTGTTGAATAATCAAGTCGGTGAACAGATTGATAATGATAATGATGAATATATCAATAACACCCCGGCTTCCACTTCCACTTCCACTTCCACTTCTGACCCAAGTTCGTCTACCCCACCACTTTCTTGAGAGCCTATTCTTCGTTTTCCCTTAGGCTTGAGCTCGAACCCTCAGCCCACTTCTTCTAATCAACCAAAGACGATCCCCACTTCAATTCTGGGATCTGTTCCACCCACACGACCTTCTCCAATGTCGGACCCAGCTCTTATTGCTAAAGATCCTTATCTTAATAGGTTAAGGGGAAACAAATCGAGTCTACATATGGAGAAGATTATGGAACTGTTTAAACAGGTTAACCTAAATATCCCTCTCCTAGATGCTATATAACAAATTCTGGCTTATGCGAAAATCCTTAAGGACTTGTGCACTAGGAAGAGGAACACTCAAGTGCCCAAAAAGGTATTCATGACAAATAATGTTAGCACAGCTTTTACCCCACTGTTGGGGTACGGCGGCGCCCCGACCGTCAAACCGACGCCAAATGCGGAACAAAAACTTTTTAAAAAACCGGTGCTACCGCAACCCAAAACCCGGATCGTTCCATTAACCGTAAACTAGCAATATGTAAAAGGAGTTAGAAAGATTATACCGATCGATCCGTGTCCTTCGGTCTTCAATCCGCTCGCATAGCTTGTTGCGGCTGTCCCGGTGAAATCCGCTCTCCGGTCTCCTCGTCGGAATGGCACCACATCAACGAATCTTTATACAGGCTCCCGCCTCATAACCGAGGCAACTCGGACATGAAGTTTGCTTGCCGACATGTCCAAGATTGAAGTAGAGAGAGTGTGGAATACTTTTTCTCAAGTTACCCAAGCGATTGGGTGGAGGTAAATTGGAGTTGCCAAGGAGATATGAAGAAGTGAGCTTGGAATTTAGGCTAAGAGAAATTCATCTTTTACTAAAATGAGGATCAGCCACTTCCTTTTGTGAAGAAAAACTCTGTGTAAAAATCAAGCTTCCAAAGGAAATGAGCTCACAGAGAAAAGGATGTGTATGGGGAAGAAGGAAAAATTCCTTAACCAAAATCAATCCCCACTCATCAACGGCCGCCACAAAAAGCCCTTGCTTTTTGTTGCCGGCGAAATAGCAGAAAAGCCTTCCCACCAACAAAATTCAGCCACCTTGCAGATGGAACCCCATGCTGCCCCCCACCTCACTGATGGAAGCCCATGCTCCCTGAATTTCAGTGTAGGAAAAGACAAGTCAAAAAGTCAAGGTCAAATGGCTCACAGAAATAAAGATAGATCAAGATGTTTAAGACGGAAAAAGAAAACTGGCAACTCCGAAAATAATCCCGTAATGAATTACGGGATTACCCCTCAACTGTAAATACATACCCGCATTTGTATTCCGACCGAATACAAATGCAATGAGACAAAAATATTCCTATAATATAATACTAAGATCCGGCTTTCAATCCGCTCGCATAGCTTGTTGCGGCTGTCCCGGTGAAATCCGCTCTCCGGTCTCCTCGTCGGAATGGCACCACATCAACAAATCCAATGAGACAAAAATATTCCTACAATATAATACTAAGATCCGGCTTAAACCAAAGCCCGCTAGTATTATCCGTCCGTTCATGATCCGTGCACAAGTGCACGGATATGATCGAACCCCGCCATATATCCATACGGCCTCTACAACGTTTCGCTCGAACTTGGGAATGTGTCAGTGGGGGACTCTAATGACTCATCAATACACTGGCACTGGGTATAACCACAAGCACGTCAGAGGCACTAGCTGTATGTAACGGTTGCCGATGTATTGATCGGAAGGGAAGCTGACGAGTGAACTCATCCAGAAACCCTACTGATCCTGACAGTGACAATATCCGTACAGTCCGGTCTGTTCGTCTATGAGTATCGCATATAGGGCCTAGGGGCTGGTAAACGTCAGACCCCCACTAGCGGTATAAGTCATGTTAGAGTAAAGCCCAGAACACCCTGAGATACTACTAGAATACCTACCAGTAAATCTCGATTACCCTAGCTAGGGATTTCGTGTAATGGCTCTCCTAAACACAGCGCGATCTCACCCCCAATACCAGGAGAGACGAATCCCTGACGATCCGCTCACTGCCTCCATATGGCTCGGGACTGTACCCAACTAAAACCTGTTTGGAAGACTCCTTTGAGCCATGGTAGGGTAGTAATCAAAGCACAGTGGGAACTCACATGAGATAAATGACGATCTCAGGTCGACAGACTAACCTGTACACATGTCACCAGGGAACTGCTATCTGACGATATGTATAATATCAACTAGCATGTTCCCGGCGAGTCCTGTCCGATGTACTCATAACGCAATGAGCACCTGTATACATCTTAGGTGAACCAACTGACACCAATGGCTTGTGAGACCGGCCACCGCCCCTCGTCGGGGTCTCGACTGTATACACTAGTCTACTCTGGAGTATCGATGCCCTGTCTCGAAACTCCCATGACTAGGGACACTTTAAGGATGTGCTCATACACCCCAGCTCCCATGTATATGATTGCTATCATAATGCTGGCAGTCAAGCAAGAATCATATGGGCTCTATCAATATGCAATAGTGAACTAAAGCATGTATACGATGATAAAGACAAACCAGATAGCATACTATCATCTCGAGCAAGACTGTCATATCGGTATAGGTCTTCCCTCAATCATTGCAATCACGTACCTGCGATCCAATAATTGACTTTGAGGGCACTATATCCAACAATCTCCCACTTGCACTTAAGTCTAATTATTGCGATGTCGCATACTCACAGCTCGTGTGATACCGAACATCCAACTCCTCTACTAATCAGTTTCACAAAGCTCATTTGTAAAACTATTGCGTTCGAGAAATAGCCTCAGTGAGTGGATCCGCCCTGATATTTCTTTCTATGTCTCTCTTTGTCTCAAGTTCGCTGAGAAATCCATCTCCCGAAATGAGCAATACCTGTCTTAGAATATGTCTGGATATCTGATGGGACCCAATTCATAAATGAACTCCAAATCCATCAAATTTCTTAGACTGTATCGTCAACTGAATTTAATCAGTATCCTGCACCATGGTTCCCACAGTATCCGCTTGGACCACCTGTCCAAACTACTGCCCCCTCGTCAGAGGGAAAACTATAACTCTGACAGTCACTCTGTCATCCGGGTCACTTTGGAAGCCTGGAATGATAACCGTCTCCCGAAGGATGCTGCCGTTATCAAATCCCTAGAACATCCACTTATGTTCTAAAACTGCTTCCGAACTTTTTTCCAGGATTGGATTAATATCAACTTATTGCATCTTGTGCAAAAACAACATATGATATTATATCCATATCCTATGTGGAGAAACTATTGTGCGACAACCACGGTATAACCGATCATAGTGTAAGAATTTCACTTCCTACTATGTGTATGTCATCCAAGTACCAGGAAATTACACCCTACTACCTACTTAACAGATCCATCTCATATTCTGATGAAGTCAAAACCTATGACTGTCACATCAAAAATAGATGATCTATCTCCGCTATATCTGCTTTAGTCTATAAATAGACATAAGCTACTTATCCACTATTCTTCAGCTGCTCCCACTGACTACAACCCTCTGGCAGAGTCATATACACATGCACTTCTAAAACTAGTTTAGAACAACGCTATACTCATCCTCCTGCCGGGTCTCATACTCTGGAACAGCAGTAATAGAAAGTCTGGGTAAAAAAGAACCTCCCTATCACCGTCCTTGAGGATATCGAAGTACCTCTCGGGTGCCTGAGTACCCACCATATCTGCGGAGTGGCTAATGGAATGTCAATCCTGATTGAATTTTTAGGTCCTATTAAATTTTTCGTAACCGTTTGCGGTTCTGGAATCTCTTCCAGTTCTACCATACTCCCACTTATGTTTTATGAAAAAAGTCCATTTTACTAAAACTGTGGCGAGTCAAGAATAATATTACTATTGATCTTCCAGATGGTAGAATGTTAACCCTCGTCAAAGACCGGGTTATCCCGCAAACAGCCATTACAGAAACGTGCCCTGAGTTATCCAGAGTCTGGTTTTAAGTATAAGCAAGACAACTCCCCGTACCTTAACAACGTTAAGATACGAACCATTCTATATACCATATAGAAACAGAGGCACTGATTTAATTGGAACCAGATTCAAATCATGCAGCTATCTCCAGTACATGTCAACTAAATGGAGAGAGGCCGATCAGCATTACTCGACTTAGGAGTGCATCCAATTATGAGTAATCTGAAAAAGAAGCAAGTTCTCAAAAACCATTACTATCAACTGAATACCAACCACAAGTATCTACATCTTCGATCACCTTGAAGAATCCCGATACTTGCGACACCTGGTTCTCTACTTTATTCTTTTACCTATAACTTCTCAAATTTGGACCTTGTATTTCTATGAGACACTTGTCTAAAACTTGAGAAGTCACAAGTAAATAGAATACAGTACGAGGACCAACCCCTTTGTCCTAATGGACACTGGACAATATACAATACTTTGTATAAGTCCCCTGAGTTTAACAACTCAAACTCTGTGCGTCGTAGGTTGAAAACTATACCCAGGCGATTTCCTCAAATATCACCAATTACAACGAATTCCGATATAATGAGGATGATCACCTAATTCCCAATAACTTACTCCCACTCATCATATGTAAAACCATACAGATGTGAGAATCAAACCTGGTAAATACATACCCTGGAGCAAGGGTCTAATTGGGAAATCAGTTTTCTATTAACAATACACAGTGAAACTGAAACATTAAAATGTTTCGAAAGGGTATCCGGGTGTTCCTAGTAATGCCTCTTCCATTATCCAGATTCATGACTGTAACCGTATATTTCCCTGCCATATCTCCAATTCCCTTTATTTGTCTTTAGTCGTTAGCTTCTGTACACCATCGTTAGGCTTAATGGTTTTCTTCCTTCCCTACCGTTCGGCACCAGCCTATGGTTTGGAAGAAGACTACCCAATAAGCATAATAGGTGTACTCTCCTAATCCTAGGAGCACTCGCAACCTCAGAGAAGGTAAGGATAAAAGACAACTGAATAAACCTTATTCTTATTTCTCCTGAACCAGAACCATCCTCGAAAAAGTTCCTTCAAGTTCGTATATAACCATACGATGGATTTATCCAATGGAATTGGATGTTCGTAGTGATACGGGGTGTTCTGGAGAAATACAAAGGTGAATTAGGAGTGGCTATGAAATACGTGGTTCGGTCGTGAGTGATAGCAGTCGCAATTTACTTTGCCCTCTTTCTAATCCCTTTATTTTGTCTTTACTTATTACCTTCTGTACACCTAACTTAGGCTAATTGGTTTTCTTCATTCCCTACCTTTCGGCACCTGCCTATGGTTTGGAAGAAGACTATCCAATAAGCGTAATAGGTGTACCCACTCCTAATCTTAGGAGCCCTCACAACCTGAGAGAAGGTAAAAGGAAAAGACAACTGAATAGTCCTACTCAATCTCTCCAAAACCAGAATCCATCCTCGAAGAAATTCCTTCGAGTTCGTATATAACCATACGATGGATTTATCCAATGGAAGTGGACGTTCGTAGTAATACGAGATGTTCTGGAGAAATGCAAAGGGTAAGAGAAGGAGTGGCAATGATGTATGCAACTCAGACAATCCAAAAGCCAGTGTTTTAAGAAAATTCGGTTAACTTGGTCACTGAGTTATAGTCTAGGGTCGGGTCATGGTTGCAGTTAAAGAGAGAGAGAGAAAAGAAACACTCTGCGTGCACTCAAACCTAGATCGGAATGGTTAATCATTTTATCTAATCAGGAAACCTCCCACTGTTTTCTCAAATTCTCCTCCAAACCTGAAACAAGAATTAGTCGGGGTCACCCGAGGAGTAAACCAACTCATCAGTGGGAATCGGGATCCAACTATTATCGCATGATAACGTGATGGAAGCCACTCACGTTATCATACTCCAGAAGGTATGCGCATGCCTGGCAAATTTCCTGTATGTTTGAAACTCCCGATATAATTTTTACCCCTAGGACCCAAGTGACCTTGACGAATAATCAACAAATCAAAAGGTCCTAGTCAAGTTCAACCCGTCATTATCTTGATTGCGTTAAACCCAACCGCACGACCCTTGACGAATAATCAAAAAAGTCGTACGACTGTCCTAACCAATCCACATATCCATGCGACAGAAAAGCATTACAGAGCTACCGCACACTACGCCTCGGCGAATGGCAACGACAAACGTAGCACGAATACTAAGCAATACTAATCTGAAATGACGGAGGGCTACGGCTGGTTTTTGGCGAAAAACCTTTTAGCGTAATGAACTTGATATCGTTGAAGGAATCCAAGTGGTTTTATAAATATATAGTGGCGAAAACCATTGCTAAAGAGGTCACTCCTGGTGAAGGGATCTCGGCTCTTTCCTCGTCGAATGAGGTGCAGGATATTCCAAACTGAATACCACGATGCAAAGCAAAATGTAATCGAATATAGTGAAGTTATTACCCTGACGTAAACCTCTGTCCAAGGAGTCACTCCCGATGAAGGGATCTCGGCCCATGCCTCGTCGAATGAGGTGCTGGATATTCATAACCAAATACCACTGTGCAAAACAAAAGAGAACGCCCTTGTAATAACAGCTTTTGAAAAATTGGTTCCAACAACATCAAATATAGGTTTGTTTTCCTTGCATTGATAAGAATCAACGCAGTCCCATCAATTGATCACACCAGAAAAGAACGAAAATATGATGTACGTTTATGCCATCCGCATTCGCCACTGGGTCCCGTCATCACCCGTTAGGTTACTTAACTAACGACAGAGCGGGGACTGGACTAGCGCGGGTGCAAAACATATACAACATCTACTAATATATATATCAATATATAATAATCGCTCCAGACATGATAAATGCGACATCACAGAAAAGTAATAAGCATCACAGAACAATACAGATAATCTAGGATCCCCGGGTTTCATAGAGCCGGAAATGAAACCCGACGTTCCCCTGGTCGTGTGGATAGCCTGTGCAATGAAATCCTAGACCCCTACGAGCGCGGCAAGTTACCCGCCGAAACCAAAAGCGAGGCAGCCCCCTTCAACAACGTGAATGGACCACCCAGCACTTCACGGAATCCGGTAACTTGAGCACCCCTTCTTGGGTCAACCTATACCCCCTACGAGTGCGGCGAATAACCCTCCAATTCTAGAGTGAAGCCCCTTCCGTCTCAACGCCATGAGATGCGGGCCCGTTGCCCTCTAGATCCTGGCTATCCGTGCACCCCACCGTGGGGTAATCCTATTACAGAAAAGAAAATATATACAACGGGTACACCGACCTCATCCCGGTCGTGCCCCAAAAGAATAATATACAAACAGGCAGTGACGGCAGTCCACATGTCGGACGCTCGCCCCGCAGTAACAAATGTACAAATAAATCCAAACTGCACTACCATTGCATAGGAGCTATCCACCACGACAAATCCGCAATATCACAGCACAACACAGAATATCAACGTGAATGTCACGTTCGCAAATCCGTCTAAAGGAGCTATAGCAATTAGACAAGATTTACCGCTCGAATGACATTCACGGTCGCAGATATAATGTAACCACTGTAAACTAACACATTTAAAATTCCGATCGACAAAACTTCCCGAAGTGGTCCCCAAGTAAAAATCCAGTACTCAAAATAATCTGGGCCAAAAATAAAAATTCCAGAAACCCAAATTCCAAGATGAAGACCCCCAGAAGAAACTTGGTGCATTGAATCCCCATAACGGCGGCGGAACCACGGCCAATACATGGTTATGGCCGCGGTTCCGCGGCGTTCCTGAAGGAACAACTTCCCAATTTTCTAAAGTGGTCTTACAAAAGCCTGCCTTATTTTCTGACGTACACAAAATAATTTTTAGACCAGTTTACAAATTCGACAGAAACTTAAGTTTTGAAATTGCGGTTTCGGAAACTTTGTTCGATCGTTATTTTAAACATGTTAGAACAAGCTAGAAAAGGTTAATAGCGTGGCTCTGATACCATGTTGGGGTATGGCGGCGCCCCGACCGTCAAACCGACGCCAAATGCGGAACAAAAACTTTTTACAAAACCGGCGCTACCGCAACCCAAAACCAGGATCGTTCCATTAAGCGTAAACTAGCAATATATAAAAGGAGTTAGAAAGATTATACCGATCGATCCGTGTCCTTCGGTCTTCAATCCACTCCCATAGCTTGTTGCGGCTGTCCCGGTGAAATCCGCTCTCCGGTCTCCTCGTCGGAAGGGCACCACATCAACGAATCTTTATACAGGCTCCCGCCTCATAACCGAGGCAACTCGGACATGAAGTTTGCTAGCCGACATATCCAAGATTGAAGTAGAGAGAGTGTGGAATACTTTGTCTCAAGTTACCCAAGCGATTGGGTGGAGGTAAATTGGAGTTGCCAAGGAGATATGAAGAAGTGAGCTTGGAATTTTAGCTAAGAGAAATTCAGCTTTTACTAAAATGAGGCTCGGCCACTTCCTTTTGTGAAAAAAAACTCTCTGTAAAAATCAAGCTTCCAAAGGAAATGAGCTCACAGAGAAAAGGATGTGTGTATGGGGCAAAAGGAAAAATTCCTTAACCAAAATCAATCCCCACTCATCAACGGCCACCACCAAAAAGCCTTGTGGCTGGCGAAATAGCAGAAAGGCCCCCCCACCAGCAAAATTCAGACACCTTGCAGATGGAACCCCATGCTGCCCCCACCTCGCTGATGGAACCCCATGCTCCATGAGTTTCAGTGTAGGAAAGGACAAGTCAAAAAGTCAAGGTCAAATGGCTCACAGTAATAAAGTTAGATCAAGATGTTTAAGACGGAAAAAGGAAACTGGAAATCCGAAAATAATCTCGTAATGAATTACAGGATTACCCCTCAACTGTAAATACATACCCGCATTTGTATTCCGACCGAATACAAATGCAATGAGACAAAAATATTCCTACAATATAATACTTGGATCCGGCTTAAACCAAAGCCCGCTAGTATTATCCGTCCGATCATGATCCGTGCACAAGTGCACGGATATGATTGAACCCCTCCATATGGCACAAGTGCACGGATATGATCGAACCCCGCCATATATCCATACGGCCTCTACAACGTTTCGCCCTAACTTGGGAAACTGTCTGTGGGGGACTCTAATGACTCATCGATACACTGGCACTGGGTATAACCACAGGCACGTCAGAGGCACTAGCTGTACGTAACGGTTGCCGATGTATTGATCGGAAGGGAAGCTGACGAGTGAACTCATCCAGAAACCCTACTGAGCTTGACAGTGACAATATCCGTACAGTCCGGTCTGTTCGTCTATGAGTATCGCATATAGGGCCTAGGGGGCTGGTAAACGTCAGACCCCTAATAGCGGTATAAGTCGTATTAGAGTTGTAGGGTTACTAGGCACTCTAATAAGGTTCTACAATGCATCAACCATGCCCGTTTAAAATTTTAGCCGTGCCGAATAACCCTAAACAAGATCGTTGCTAGAGAATTAGGGTTTCACATGCTAGTAAACTACGTTTACGACTAAGTGAATACGAAATACAACCTTTGTAGATCGGTCCTTCACTTCTTTAGCTCCTTGTTGAAGTCCCTTCACTGCGATCGTGGTTCTCCCGGATTCTTGCATGGCTTCACGAAGCTAAAGAGCATCCTTGCTTGAAGTCTTCGAGGCCGAAGATGATCTATGTCGAGGGGATGCCAACTCAATCTTCTACTTCACTAACTAGAGAATTAGTGAAGCAAACACCCTAAACTAAAGTGCTAGTCTAGTAGAGGATGGAGAAATAGGAAGTGGGTTCTCTTTAGAATTTTATTTCTCACAATGTTTCTCACTTTGGATCAAACCCTAGCTTGCTTTTCTTTTGAACAAAGAAGAAGAAGATGAAGAAAATTAAATGAGAAGAGATAATGATCAAGTGAGAAAGCTAACCATGGTGAGTGAGTATCATATACTAACTCATGTAGAGACATAACCATGGCTAATCCTTATGGTTGGGTTAACAAATATCCATAGTAAAAACAAACTTAGTGGACTTAGTCAATGCATCCACAAGCTTCCACAAGCTTCATGCATTTTGCTAATCCTCCACTAATTTTGTAATTACTTTAAATATTAAAAACCCAACATAATAAATAGCATGGTGTAAGTCCCATACACCCATGTCATGTGAATCATCAACCATGATACAAAAAGAAAACACATTTTTAATATATATCACATATATATTAAAGTTGTGTACATGTGAGAAAAATCCTTAAGTGAACAAGTGTTAGTTAATGTAAACTAGTATATCTAATATACAATTATACACTAAATTATTAAATCAACACTTGACTTAATAATCCGGTCATATCACATATAACCGACTAACATCCATTGTATAGACTTATCGAATCAACACTTGATTCGATAACCCGGCTATATCATATATAACCGACCGATACAAAATGTCGCGAGAATAGAATACGGTATCACATACACGCATTATTCTCGGTCTCGCACATATCACATATGCGCTCCTATTTCGTTTTTCCTGAGCCAGTAAAACCTCTGTGTAGGACTCTAAAGACTCGTCAATACGCCGACAGTAGGTGATGATCACATCAAGCACCCACAAGCCGTCAGCGGTACTAGCTGGACGAAATGGCCACCCGGGTATTGAGCGATCAGAAGATCAGCGAGCAAGCCCGCTCCAGCTCCTGTAAAAGCCTGCCGGTAACACTTCCCGTACAGTCCGGTCTCCTCGTCTGATATGTCGCATATCAAGTCTAGGGGTGGTAAACGTCAGACCCCAACAACCGATAAGTCGTGCCGATGTGAGGCTCATAACGGGTCGAGAAACTACTAGTAACACTTACCAGTAAATCTCTAAATCAGCCCTGGCCAGGGACTTCCCTGTTACGACCAATCGAGCACAGCGCAACATCAACCCCCAATACCGGGAGAGACGAAACCCCTCCTATCGCTCATTGCCTCCATATGACTCGGGACTGTACCCAAAAACCACTGTTTTGCACACCTTCATGGACGTGGTAAGGTGGAAATCAAAGCACAGTGGGAATCACACAAGACTTTATGACGATCTCGGGTCTACAGACTAACCTGCACAAGTGTCACCAGAGAACTGCCATCTGACGTGAGGTATAATACCATCTGGGAGTTCTCGACAAGTCTATCCAGTGTACTCAGTCTCCACTGAGCACCCGTATACCATCTCTGATGTCAAACACCAATGGATATGGGATCATCCATCGCCCATCTCATGGGTCGAGAAGCGTATACGCTAGTCTACTCTGGTATATCGATGCCCTGTCTCTATACACCCACGACTAGGAACATTAAAGGATGTACTTATGGACTACCATGGCCCCACTAGTATGATCTGCATCATAGTCCAGGTAGTCAAGTACACATCCTAAGGGCTTTACCAACATGTAACCAAAAGACAGTATCAAGAGACAAGTATACATGTTAAGATAAAGAGCAACCAGATAGCAAACTATCATATCGAGCAAGAAAGTCCTCTCTATATATGTCCAAGCATCCAATATAATATACATCATCTGTACAATACTGGCCTCTAGGGCATACATACAACTAACAAGAGTAAAGCCCAGAAAACCCTGAGATACTACTGAAATACCTACCAGTAAATCTCGATTATCCTGGCCAGGGATTTCGTGTAATGGCTCTCCTAAACACAGCGCTATCTCACCCCCAATACCGGGAGAGACGAATCCCTGACGATCCGCTCACTGCCTCCATGTGGCTCGGGACTGTACCCAACTAAAACCTGTTTGCACGACTCCTTTGAGCCGTGGTAGGGTAGTAATCAAAGCACAGTAGGAACTCACACGAGACAAATGATGATCTTAGGTCGACAGACTAACCTGTACACATGTCACCAGGGAACTGCTATCTGACGATATGTATAATACCAACTAGCATGTTCCCGGCGAGTCCTGTCCGGTGTACACATAACGTAATGAGCACATGTATACATCTTAGATGAACCAACTGACACCAATGGCTTGTGAGACCGGCCATCGCCCCTCGTCGAGGTCTTGACTGTATACACTAGTCTACTCTGGAGTATCGATGCCCTGTCTCGAAACTCGCACGACTAGGGACACTTTAAGGATGTGCTTATAGACCCCAGCTCCCACGTATATGATGGCCATCATACTGCTGGCAGTCAAGCAAGAATCCTATGGGCTCTATCAACATGCAATAGTGAACTAAAGCATGTATACGATGATAAAGACAAACCAGATAGCATACTATCATCTCGAGCAAGACTGTCATATCGGTATAGGTCCTCCCTCAATCATTGCAATCACGTACCTGCGATCCAATAATTAACTTTGAGGGCACTATATCCAACAGCCATAATTACCAAAGAAACGTAACGACCCTGGCTGTCCTACAATCTCGATTTCTATTGGGGGTAAAAACATTAACCGTGCTTTACTCGACCTTGGCGCTAGTGTTAACCTGCTTCCATACTCTGTCTACGAGCAGTTAGGGATTGGAGAGTTGAAACCCGCTCATTGTACTCTCCAGATGGCAGATCGATCCATCACCAAACTTAGGGGTGAACTTGAGGATGTGTTGATAAAAGTCGGGGAATTTATATTCCCTGTGGACTTTATTGTTCTAGATACACAGCCTGTAGCAAACCCACGGAACCAAATTCCGATGATTCTTGGTCGACCTTTCCTAGCCACTTCCAATGCTGTCATTAATTGTCGAAACGGCTCTATGACCCTATCCTTCGGGAAGATGTCAATTGAGATGAACATTTACAAGATTGGAAGTCAGCCATCTGAACCTTCTGCTCATATTCTTGATGTATGTTATGTCCACGAGATAGCTTCCGAAAGCTGTAAGGTTGATGAACTTTGCTTTGATGATCTCGATGACATTAGCACATCATTGCTTGATCTTGCACTTGATCATAGTGAGGACACTTTTGACGAGTCCACCCCTGAGTCTGAACCATTTGACTCTTCACTTTCCGAGTATGTATCCTTTGCAAGCTATGAACTTCTTTGTGAATCCGTATGTCATTCACTTACCCCACCATGTATTGTCTCTCCGCCGACATTAGATCTCAAACTGCTACCTTCTCATCTTAAATATGCATATTTAGGTGAGAATGAGTCTTACCCATGATCATATCAGCTTCTCTAGCCCTAGGGCAAGAGAACGCTCTTCTGATGGTCTTGAGATCTAATCGGCAAGCCTTTGGTTGGACAATGGCTGACATCGAAAGAATTAGTCCCTTGATTGTTGAACATCATATACATTTGATGGATGAAGCCAAGACAACCCGAGAACCATAAAGTCGGTTAAATCCTGTCATGAAGGAGGCGATAAAGAAAGAAATCGTCAAATGCCTTGACAGTGGTATCATTTACCCAATCTATGATAGCCAATGGGTAAGTCCTATTCATGTAGTCCCTAAGAAGTCTGGCATCATGGTCATAACTAATGAGGCTAATGAGTTGATCCAGACACGCACTCAAACTGGGTGGCATGTATGTATTGATTACAGAAAACTCAATGCCGCAACGAGGAAAGACCACTACCCTCTACCTTTTATTGACTAGATGTTGGAACGATTAGCTGGGCATGAATATTATTGTTTCATGGACGGATACTCTGGCTATAACCAAGTCCCTATTGCTGGAAAGGATCAAGATAAAACCATATTTACTTGTCCTTTCGGTACCTTTGCTTATAGACGCATGCCCTTTGGGTTATGCAATGCTCCCGCTGCATTTCAGCGGGTATGATGGGGATATTCTCGGATATGGTCGAGAATTTTCTGGAGATTTCTATGGACGATTTCTCGATATTCGGGGACTCTTTTGATGATTGCCTATCTCATCTTGACGCAGTTCTTACTCGTTGTAAAGATAAGAACTTAACTTTGAATTGGGAAAAATGTCATTTCATGGTCCAAGAAGGAATTGTGCTTGGACATGTCATTTCACGGAAAGGCATTGAGGTCGACAGAGCTAAGATAGATGTCATTCATAACCTTCCTCATCCTAAATGCGTCAAAGATATACGATCTTTCCTTGGTCATGCAGGATTTTATAGGAGATTCATTAAGGATTTTAGCAAAATTGCTAGACCCTTAACTCTTCTCTTGGCCAAGGATACAACATTTCACTTTCATTCGGATTGTGAGGCTGCATTTGAATCGCTTAAAAACTCTCTCACTACAGCCCCCGTTCTATCATCTCCCGATTGGAACCACCCGTTTGAGCTAATGTGTGATGCATCAGATTTTGCTGTTGGTGCAGTCTTAGGACAACACATTGATAAGATGCCACATGTGATTTATTATGCAAGTAAGACCTTGAATAATTCCTAAATTAATTATACAATTACCGAGAAAGAACTCCTGGCAGTTGTATTTGCATTAGAAAAATTCAGGCCTTACTTGATTGGCTCACCGATTGTGGTTTACACTGATCACTCCGCCCTAAAATATCTTTTATCTAAGAAGGATGATAAGGGTAAGTTAATACTTTGGATCCTACTATTACAAGAATTTGATCTTGTTATACGAGATAAGAAAGGATGTGAAAACGTAGTAGCCGACCATCTTTCACGCATCTCTTCTTCACCAACTGTGACCTTGCCAATAAACGATTCTTTCCCGGACGAACAGCTCTTGACCATATCCAGCGAACCTTGGTTCGTGGATATTGTGAATTATCTTGCAACGGGACTTATTCCAAGTGATTGGTCTAAACAGGAAAATTATCGATTTCTATCCCAAGTAAAGCATTTTTACTGGGATGAACCTTATTTGTTTAAGTATTTTCCTGACCAAATCATTCGCAAATGTGTCTCTAATGATGAATTCAAGAGTGTTTTGTCTTTCTGTCATGATCAGGCATGCGGTGGTCACTTTGGTCCACGAAAGACGGCGGAGAAGGTTTTGGAATGCGGTTTTTACTGGCCAACTTTATTCAAAGATGCATTTGATCATTGCAAAACCTATCCACAATGTCAACACACGGGTCGGATTTCTAAAAGAAATGAGATGCCTCTTCAACCGATCTTGGTTGTAGAAATTTTCGATGTTTGGGGTATTGATTTTATGGGTCCTTTTTCCAACTCTTTTGGGAATTTTTACATCCTGCTAGCAGTTGATTACGTCTCGAAATGGGTAGAAGCTATTCCATGTCGCACTAATGACAAAAAGGTTGTCATTAAGTTCCTTAAAGAAAATATCTTTTCACGATTTGGATACCCTCGCTCTATCATTAGCAACAACGGGACGCATTTCTGTAATCGGTCTTTCGAGACTTTGATGCGGAAATATGCAATCAACCACAAACTTTCCACACCCTATCATCCATAAATGAGCGGGCAAGCTGAGATTTCCAATAAGCAGATCAAACAAATTTTGGAGAAAACAGTTTCTAAAAATCGTAAAGATTTGTCAACCAAATTGACGGATGCTCTTTGGGCATTTCAAACCTCTTATAAAACCGATCTTGGTATGTCTCCTTACCATCTAGTGTTTGGAAAGGCTTGCCACCTTCCATTCGAGATTGAACATAAAGCAATGTGGGCTATTAAAGAACATAACTTTGATTTGAATCAAGCCTGCAACTTTCGGAAGCTGCAATTAATTGAGCTAAGCGAACTCCGCGATGAAGCTTACGATAATGCGGTGATTGTAAAGAACCGGACAAAGGTATTTCACGATAAAAATATTTTGAGAAAAACTTTTACACCAGGTCAACAAGTCCTTCTTTACGATTCCCGTCTCCATCTTCATGCGGGTAAGCTACGATCCCGTTTGAAAGGACCATTTGTTGTGCGGTATGTGTACCCGCACGGGGCAGTGGAATTTGAAAATAGAAAAACGGTACAATTTTCAAAGTGAATGGGCATAGATTAAAACTGTATTTTTCCACTGAGCCCTCGGAGGAGCTCCTGTTTTTACAGGAGCCGCTTTATAATGATTAATTTTCCTCCACCTCACCTCCATGTCTCGGTAATATTGTCTCATCTTTAGAATGGAGGTGAGTCAAATTGTACATAAATATAAAAAAAATGTAACTAAATAAAAAATAAGTTTGGGGGAAGATTTTCACTTTCATTTATTATTTCCCCCATGAATAACTTTTCCTCCCAAGCCTACAGGTTTTTGAGATTTAACAGATGACAACAGTGAGGACACTGCTGTAAACAAGTTTGGGGGAGGTTTGTGCTTATTTACGCATCACTTCGCATCACTTTGCATAAGCACAAAACATTAAAAAAAAATTGAATAAAAGATTAGAAAGTAAAAAAAAATTACATCTAAAAGATTGGAAGAATTTAAGAAAACCAAGAAAGTTATATGTTTTCTTAAACGAAACTAGTAATAAGTAGTTATGAGCCATTGTCCTAAGGGTTAGTAAGATGAAGGAAGTCACTAATCTGAGAATAAAAATAAGTCTGAAAAATAGTTCCTATTCTGGAAGCCAAACATCTAAATGTTGATACCCTACCATACGCACATACACACGTCTTGAAACTCGGGATAATAGAGGATACCTTGAAATGCTCTTGTCTAAAAGCCAAAGTATGAAGAAAATAAAATGAAGCATAAAAATAAAATGGTGAAGAAAAATGAACACTGGTTTTGTAATCAGCAAGGCAGCATAAAAAAATATAGCAAGAGTGCTTCATCACCTAGTGCCATAGACCAACTGGTTTGGGAGTCACTGCTAATCCTTAGGTGTTGCAAGACGAGGAAATTGCTAATTACGCCTAATATGTGAGCACATTTAGTAATTGGTCGGTTAGTACCTCAAGAAGTATTAACGGTCGCATGAAAAATGTGTGAGCAATTCCATCCAAAGTATTCACCGACTAAAAAGTACCGAGGCAGATGGACAAGAGTATGATAGCTTGAATTGAATTCTCCGAGTGTAGGGATATCTTTTTCACACACGTAGGGGTATATGATCGGTGTTTGGAAGAAAGGTAGGAATGAAGAATAAAGACGATGTTTTATTGAGGGATGATGTGGTTTCTAACATTTTTTCATGACTATTAAGATAGGACTAATAGCAACCGAAAAGCTAGTGTAGTTGGAAACTCTTACTTTCCAAGTCTTTCTTTTATAATTCTTATCTTTATATGTAACTTTCACAGTATTTCTTTTATTATAGGATTTTGTGGGTGCAATCCGCTGAAAACCCTCAAGAGACAACACTCCTCCTACTAGGGACACCTAGAGGTTTAAAGGCTTGTTGCACGTGCTCGGTGCAATCGTGTTGCCTACGAAAGTGTGCTAGTTAGTTTTTCTTTTTCTTTATATTTTCTCCTTCTTTTGAATAAAAGAAGTTTTCTTGAGACGATCAAAGTCAAGTTTGGGGAATTTTGTTCAGTCGAAAATATTGCAATCTTGAACATATCAATTTCCTCACTTTTCTAATCATTTAAGGATAGTTGTTATAAATATAACACATATTACCAGTTCCTCTGCAAAATATCAAATACCACGTGTTATATATATAATCAACATCTTTTTAAGGAAATTATATGTTTATTATGCCACACATAATATTCTTTATATCCAACATTCTATTGAGATTCTGTGCAGAAAACTACCTCAGGACAGATATCGGAATCACAAATTCACCGACAAAATACAGCAAATCAAAGAGTTAAAATCTGACAGAGATTCAGAAGAGATAACAGAATTATAGATATCACCTGAACACCAATTGGCCAACACCAGAATACACAGAAAGTTTGAAGCATCAAGCCCACCAAACGGCCGCAGAACCACGACCGAGTCAGGTCGATCCGCCGCGGATCCGCGGCCGAGTTAGGGCATCGGTCAACGAGAAATCTCCAGAAGCTTACATACTATTTCTTGGCTTGTTGAAGATGCTCTATTGTAACAAGCTTGTTCTGGAGACTTCCCTACAACAGCCTAGCTTCTTGAGGAAGCTTGATAACAACCTTATTCTAGAAGTTTCCCTACAACTACCTAGCTTCTTGGGGAAGATTAACCTAGCTTCTAGTGGAAGAAGGGGTGAAGGGTTATATAAAGGGACCTAAGGCTACATTGTAAAGGTTGTTCATCAAGTGACAAAGCACAAACCAAAACCAAATCCAATTCAATTCCTAATCAAGATCCAAATCAAGATTCGTTGAGAACAACATCAAGCGACGACATTCAAGATCCTTTACGTGAAGCCTCTCATCATCAAGTGAAAGAGATCGTCGACAAGTCCAAATCTCACGGAGATCGAGCAAAGCGAAATTCGATGGAATAGTTACCTCTTCAAGGGAGCGATCGAGAGCAATTCTTTTAACCTCGGATTGAAGGAAAGTTTAATTAGAAGTTGATTAATAAAGGTGATAAATTGTTAATTCTCGCTTTCGTTAAATTCTTGCATTATGAAATTTCTAATTCTTGATTCTTTTATTTTCATGATGCGTGAGTGAAATCTCCGCTTGTTAAGGATTCGAAGGAATTCGGAAGACAAATGGTGATGAAATCCTAAACTAATCTTATGTCTTATGAGAATTATGAACTTTAGGAAAAAGAATCATCAATGACCAAATTTGGAGCGAGATCACCATTCTTGATAATTTCGTTGCAATTTGGGATTTAATGATTGATGATTTTCTTTGCTAAAGGCTAGATTTGAATGATGATCAATGAAAAGACAAGGGATGGTGAAGGAGAAACCCTAGTTTCATCAAAAGATCCATAATCTTCATCATCACCATCGTTCTAGCTATAATTCATCAATAGATAAGATAAGTCATCATTAGTATTCATCATTGCTACTAATTCCTATCGAATCCTACAAGCTATTCTTCATTTTCTTGATAACTAAAATTGATATTGGAAATTATCTTGATTTCTAAATCCTAAACTCTTTCTTAATTTTCTTGAAGATATTTCATCCTATAAATCTTGATTCACATTTTCTTGAATTTTCTTCGCTATTTTCTTTCGACTCAACTAAAGCATGAATGAATAAATACACGAATCTCAGTGGACGACCCGTGCTCACTAACGATCGCTACAATCGACACCGTTATTGATTGCGCTTATAAATTCTTTAATTTCGATTAAACTTTCACGCTTAAAAACTTTGACAAACTCTTCTTTTATCACAAGCAATCAAAGTTTTAGAACAATCAGCGACCATGACCCGACCCTAAACTAAAACTCATGAACCCAGTTAACCGAACATTCTTAAAATACTTTAGCTTTTGGAATGTCAAGATGTCGTATATATCATTGCCACTTCTATATCACCTTTGCATTTCTCCAGAACACCCCGTATCACTACGAACATCCACTCCTATTGGATATATCCATCGTATAGTTACATATGAACTCGAAGGAACTTGGTCCAGATTTGAGGATGGATTTTGGTTCTGGAGAGATTGAATAGGATTATTTGGTTGTCTGTTCCCTTTACCTTCTCTAAGGTTGTGAGGGCTCCTAGGATTAGGAGAGGGTACACCTATTGAGCTTATTGGATAGTCTTCCTCTAGACCATAGGCAGGTGCCGAAAGGTGGGGAAGGAAGAAAACCAATTAGCCTGAAGGTGGTGTACAGAAGGTAATAAGTAAAGACATATAAAGGGATTAGAATAACGGCAAAGAAAATTGCGAATGCTATCATTCGCGACAAAACCGTGTATACCCCTGCCACTCCTACATCCACTTTGGATTTATCCAGAACACTTCGTATCACTACGAACGTCCATAATGCTTGGACATGCCATCGTATAGTTACATACGAACTCGAAGGAATTCGTTCCAGATTCGAGGATGGTTTCCGGTTCAGGAGAAATAGAATAGGATTATTCAGATGTCTTTTCCCATTACCTTCTCTCAGGTTGTGAGGGCTCCTGGTATTAGGAGAGTACACCTATTATGCTTATTGGATAGTCTTCTTCCAAACCTTAGGCTGGTGCCGAAGGGTAGGGAAGGATGAAAACCAATTATCCTAAAGGTGGTGTACATAAGGTAATAAGTAAAGACAAAATAAAGGGATTGGAGTGAGGGCATGGAACAATACAGTTACAGTCAAGAATTAGGATAGTGGAAGAGGCGGTTCTAGAAATACCAACCCCTTTGAAGCATTTTCATGTTTCAGTTTCACTGTGCGATGTTAATTGAAAAACTGTTTTCACAATTGGAATCTAACTCCAGGGTATGTATTTACCAGATCAGTTTCTCACATCTGTATGTTATTACAGATGGTGAGTGGGAGTAACTTGTTGGGAATTGGGTGATTAGATCATAATTATATCGGAATTCGTTGTAATTGGTGATATTTGTGTAAATAATCTCGTTTTTTCCTAACGGCAAATTTTTGGTTTTGAAAATCCGTAGTTATGCACCAGTTTCAAACTGATATATCTGTACGTTTATTTTATAAAGTGAGATATAACTTTTTGAAATTATGTCTGTGACATTTACCTATATCAGTTGATGGTTAAGTAAGGTGCATTCAATAGCGGTGTAATTCTTCTTAACCATAGTACAGTTTTCAACCTACGACGCACAGGGTTTGAGTTATTAAACTCAGTGGACTTATACAAAGTATTGTATGTTGTTCGGTGTCCGTTAGATCAAAGGGGTTGATACTCGTACTATATTCTGTTTACTCATGACTTCTCCAGTTCTAGACAAATATTTCGTTGAAATGCAAGGTCCAGATATTGAGAAGTTATAGGTATAAGAATAAAGTAGAGAATCATTTTTTGGAAGTATCAGGATTCTTCGAGGTAGTCGAAGATGTAGATACTTGTGTTTGGTATTTCGTTGATAGTAATGGTTTTGAGAACTTGCTTCTCTTTCGGGTTACTCATATATGAATGCACTCATAGTTGAGCAATGCTGATTGGCCTCTTTCCATTTGGTTGATATGCACTGGAGACAGCTGCATGATTTTGAATCTGGTTCCAATTAAATTAGTAATTTTGTTTCTATATTGTATATATATAGAATCAATTTATATCTTAACGATGTTAAGGTATAGGAAGTTGTCCAGCTGATGCTTAAAACCAGAATCCGGATAAACTCGAGGCACGTTTTAGTAATGGCAGTTTGTGGGTTATCCCGGGTTTTGACGAGGGTTAACTTTCTACCATCAGGAAGATCAATAGTGATATTGTTCTTGACTCGCCACAGTTTTAGTAAAATGGATTTGTTCAGAAAACAGAAGTGGGAGTATGGTAGAACTGGAAATGATTCCAGAACCACGAACGATCACTGAAGATTTAATAGAACCTGAGAATTCAATTGGATTTGACATTCCATTAGCCACTCCGCAGATTTGGTGTGTAACCTCAGGCACCCGAGAGGTACTTCGGTCTTCTCAGAGACGGTGACAGGGAGGTTCTTGTTTACCCAGACTTGCCATTGCTGCTGTTCTAGACTATAAGACCCAGCAGGAGGATGAGTATAGCATCATTCTAAACTAGCTTTAGAAGTGCACGTGTATATGACTCTGCCAGAGGGTCGTTGTAGTCAGTGGGAGCAGCGGAAGCATAGTAAGCAAGTAGCTTATGTCTATTTATAGATTAAAGAAAGTATAGCGGAAAAGGATCATCTATTTTTTATGAAACAGTCATAAGGTTTTGACTTTATCAGAATAGATGATGGATCTGGTAAGAAGGTAGTAGGGTGTGATGTCCTGGTATTTGGGATGACATGCACTTTATAGGAAGTGAAATTCCTATACTACGATCGGTTATACTGTGGTTGTCACAAAGGTGTTTCTCCACATAGGTTATGGATATAATATCAGGGTTTCTGGTGACTAGATCTATGATTTTAGATCTATATTTGGGAAGTGTCCAAATTATGGTACTTGATAATATTCTAAAGGTGTTTTAGAATGGACGACTCCTGGCATGGTGGTGAACCTGCAGGTGATGGAGTCACCCTCTCTAAAGGATGTCTTTCAGACTAAAAGGGAGAGGGATTTGCATGATTGGCATATCACTTGCTTAGGCAGTTGAGTCAATCATGTGATGTCAAGTACAACACCAGATATTGTTTTAGCACTAGCTCCAATAAGCATATATATTAATCTAATCCTGGAGAAACATTAGAAAGCAGTTTATGAACATAAATGGATGTTCTAGGGATATGGTAACGGCTGCCTCCTTCAGGAGACGGTTATCATTTCAGGCTTCCAAGGTGACATGGATGACAGAGTGGCTGTCTGAGTTATAGTTCTCCCTCTTTTGAGGGACAGTATGTTGGACGGGAGGTCCAAGCAAATACTGAGGAAGGCATCATGCAGAATACTGATAAATTCAGTGAACGATACAGTCTAAGAAGTTTGCTGGATTTGGAGTTCATTTGTGAACTGGGTACCATCAGATATCCAGAAAAATTCTAAGACAGGTATTGCTCATTTCAGGAGATAGATTTCTCCGTGAAGTTGAGATATAGAGAGATACAGAAAAAAACATTGGAGCGGATCCACTCACTGAGGCTATTTCTCGAACACAATAGTTTCACAAACGAGCTTTATGAAACTGATTAGTAGAGAAGTTGGGTGTTCGGTAGCACACGAGCTGTGAGTATGCGACACCGCAATAATTAGCCTTAGTGTAAGTGGGTGATTGTTGGCTATAGTGTTGGAGATAGTGCCCTCAGAGTCAATTATTGGATCACAGGTACGTGATTGCAATGATTGAGGGAGGACCTATCCCGATAGGACAGTCTTACTCGAGATGATAGTATGCTATCTGGTTTATCTTTATCATCGTGTACTTCTTTAGGTGACCTGATAGGTCACTATTGCACGTTGATAGAGCCGCTAGGATTCTTGATTGACTGCCAGCAGTATGAGGGCGATCATATACGTGAGAGCTGGTAGTCTATAAGCACATCCTTAAAAGGTCCCTAGTCGTGGGAGTTTCGAGACAGGGCATCGATTCTCCAGAGTAGACTAGTGTATACAGTCGAGACCCCGACGAGGGGCGGTGGCCGGTCTCATAAGCCATTGGTGTCAGTTGGATCACCTAAGATGTATACAGGTGCTCATTGGGTTATGAGTACACCGGACAGGACTCACCGGGAACATGCTAGTTGGTCTTATACCAGACGTCAGATAGCAGTTCCCAGGTGACATGTGTACAGGTTAGTTCATCAACCTGAGGATCGTCATTTGTCTCGTGTGAGTTCCCACTGTACTTTGATTACTACCCTACCACGCTCAAAGGAGACGTGCAAACAGGTTTTAGTTGGGTACAGTCCCGAGCCACATGGAGGCAGTGAGCGGATCTTCAGGGGTTCGACTCTCCCGGTATTGGGGGTGAGGTCGCGCTGTGTCTAGGAGAGCCACTACGCAAAGCCCTCGGCCGAGGCAGGAGATTTACTGGTAGGTATTCCAGTAGTATCTCAGGGTGTTCTGGGCTACACTCCGACACGACTTGTACCGCTTTTGGGGGTCTGACTTTTACCAACCCCCTAGGCCCGCCATGCGATGCTCATAGACGAACGGACTGGACTGTATGGATATTGTCACTGACAGGCTCAGTAGGGTGTCAGGATGAGTTCGCTCATCGACGTCCCTTTTGGTCAATACCTGGTAGTCCGTTAGGTATTGGCTTATACCTCTGACGTGCTAGTGGTTAAATCCACAACCAAGGTGTTGATGAGTCTTTAGAGTCCCCCACATTCAGTTACTCAAGCTTTCGGGCGAAAAGCTGTAGAGGCCGTATGGAGATATGAAAAGGTCCGATCAGATAAGTGCGGTATTGCACGGATCAGGATCGGACAGTTTGTACTACAGGCCGTATGGATATATGGCAGGGTTCGATCAGATACGTGCGGTATTGCACGGATCAGGATCGGACGGATAATACTAGCCGGCTTTGGTTTAAGCCGGATCCTAGTATAGTACAGTGCAGATTTTGTCTCATTGCATTTGTATCCGGTCGGAATACAGATGCGGGTGTGTATACACAGTATCGGGGTTTTCCTGTAATTTATTACGGGACCAGTTTTCTGGAGTTGCCAGCTTGCTTTCTGTTTCGGCCATATTTCTTTTTATCCTTCATTGGCCGAAGATTGGTGGAGGAGGGCTTATTTGCATTGTGCAAATAAGCTTTTGTGGAGGGGGTCTTTGCATATTATTGTATCATGATGTTGCACCATCCATTGACCTTGCTTGACTTCTATCTTCATGATGGCATGACTTTTGGAAGTGATGATTAGCTTGTTGGAGTGTTGGTTTTGGTGCTATCATGGTTGTTGATGATTGATTGGTGGAGTATGGATTTGTTTGTGATGATTGTTTCTTTTGGCCATTCTTTTCTCTCTTGGATTATGATAGTGGTTCTATTATCCATACACCTCTCACTCACTCCCTCATTGCTCTCACTCTCATTCTCTCCATTCCATTGTCATAGCCGGCCACATAGAGGGAGGGGGGCTGTCCCAATTTGTTGGGGTGGGATTTTTGTTCTTCGAGCTTTGTAAAATCCCACATGTTCCATCTCCACAAGCTGATATCATTTCCTCCACCAATAAGGCAATTCCATAAACCCCCAAATGAGAATTGAGCACTACACATTCTACAGCAAATCTTGGGCACGTCGACTAGCCAGCTTCGTGCCCGAGTTGCCTCGGTATTGAGGTGGGAGCCCGTAAAAGATGCAGACGATGTGGTGCCCTTCCGGCAAGGAGGCGACGACCGGAGTTTCCGCAGGAGATCGGGACGACGACGAGAAGACCGGAGGACTCGGATCAGTCGGTATATCTCTATTCCCCATCTTGTAGTTAGCTAGGACCAGTTAATGGTTCGATCCGGGTGTTTAGTGCGCGGTGGTGCCGGTTTGCTAGTTTGCAAAATTAAAGTTAACCGTCGCTTCCGCATTTGGCCTCGTGATGGAGGCCGGGGCGCCGCCGTACACTTACAGTGGTATCAGAGCCTCGCCATTAACATAGTCTAGCTTTGTTTAATGTGTTTACATTTCCGATCGACCAAAATTCCAAAATCCGCGTTTTTCACATGCATCAGTTTTCTGTTGAAATTTTCTGGAGTCGAAAATTTTTTCAGGTTGTAGAAAATGGATGTACTGGAAATTCTAAGAACACTGTAGAAATTCAATACAGTGACTCCACAGTGGGAGCGCGGAACCGCGGCCAAACACCCCTTTGGGCCGCGGTTCCGCCGCACTCTGTTGAGATCACTGCATCAAATTTCTGCAGTTGCTCTCTGGGTTGATTTTAGGGTTTTTGGAATATTAATTTTGGGCCCAGAATTTCTTGATGTGCTACAGTAGTACTTGGGGCCCACTTGTTATAATTTGATCGATCGGATATTTAAAACACATTAGTTCACAGTTTTTACATTATATCTGCGACCGTGAATATCACCTGATCGGTAAATCCGGTCTAACTGCTATAGCCCGGTTAGACGGATTTGCGAACGTGACCTTCACGTTGATGTTCTGTGTATTGCTGTGATGTTGCGGATCGGTCGTGGGGGATAGCCTGGATCTAATGCTAGTACAGTGTTTTGTTGTATTATGTACATTTGATATTGCGGGGCGAGCGTCCGACATGTGGACTGCCGTCACTGCCTGTTTGTATTATTATTTTGGGGCACGACCAGGTTGCGGTCGATGTACCCGTTGTATGTATATTTTACTTTCTGTACTAGGATTGCCCCGCGGAGGGGTGCACGGATAGCCGGGTTCTAGAGGGCAACGAGCCCGCATCTCATGGCATTGAGACGGAGGGGGCTTCACTCCAGAATTTGCGGGCTATTCACCGCACTCGTAGGGGGTACAGGTTGACCCAGGAGGGGTGCCCAAGTTACCAGATTCCGTGAAGTGCTGGGTGGTCCATAGGGGTCTAGGACTTTCATTGCGCAGGCTATCCACACGACCAGGGGAACGTCGGGTTTCAGTAGTGGCTCTGTGAAACCCGGGGATCCCAGATATCTGTATTGTTCTGTGATGCTGTACATTTCTGTGATGTTGCATTTTATCACGCCTTGAGCGAAATATAATATATTGGTATATATATTAGTAGATGTTGTATATGTTTTGCATCCGCGCTAGTCCAGTCCCCGCTCTGTCGTTAGTTATCTAACCTAACGGGTAATGACGGGACCCAGTGGCGAATGCGGATGGCATATACGTACGTCATATTATTTTCGTTCTTTGTGGTGTGATCAATTAATGGGACTGCGTTGATTCGGATCAATGCAAGTTAAAAACAAACCTAATCTGATGTTGTTGGAACACTTTTCAAAAAGCTGTTATTGCAAGGACGTTCACTTTTGTTTTGCATCGTGGTATTCAGTTGGAATATCCTGCTCCTCAGTCGACGAGGCAAGGGCCGAGATCCCTTCACCGGGAGTGACCCCTTAGACAAAAGGTTTGCGTCAGGGCATTAACTTCACTATAGCCGATTACTTTTGCTTTGCACCGTGGTATTCAGTTGGAATATCCTGCACCTCATTCTACGGGGAAAGAGCCGAGATCCCTTCACCGGGAGTGACCTCTTTATCAAAGGTTTTCGTCACTATATTTTTTAAAAAAGCTATCCGTTCCTTCGACGATATCAAGTTCATTACGTTAAAGGTTTTCGCCAGAAACCATTCGTAGCCCTCCGTCGTTTCATATGGATGGTCAATAGTATTCAAGCTGTGTATGTTGGCCAAAGTCAAGGCACAGTGATTGGTAGCTATTGGGGTATTCATATGCAGCATAGATAGATGCGTTGGTTTGGGACAGTCGTACTGCCATTTTGGCCAAAGTCAAGGGTAGGTACGGGTGGATTCAAATTAACCTGGAGAATGACGGGTAGAACTTGACATGTGACTTATGATATGTTGGCCAAAGTCAAGGTCATAAGAGCATGGGGCAAAAATCACATCGGGAGTTTCAAAAGAACTGAAACTTGTCAGATATGCGCATACCTTCTGGAGTGTGATGATGTGAGCGGATTCCGTCACGTTATCATGCGATGATAGTTGGATCCCAATTCCCACTGATGAGTTAGTTTACTCCTCGGGTGACCCCGACTAATTCTTCTTTCAGGTTTGGAAGAGAATTTGACGGTACAGTGGGAGGTTTCCAGATTAGATAAATTGGTAACCATTCTGATCTAGGTTAGAGTGCACGCTGAGTGTTTCTTTTCTCTCTCTCTCTTCGGCAGCGACCATTGACCCGACCCTAAGACTATGACTCAGAGACCAAGTTGACCGAACCTTCTTAAACACTGGCTTTTGGATTATCAGAGTTGCAAACCTCATTGCCACTCCTACTTTTACCCTTTTCTCCAGGACACCCCGTATTACTACGAACGTCCACTTCCATTGGACAAAACCATCGTATGGTTAGATACGAACTCGAAAGAATTTATTCGAGGATGGTTTCAGGTTCTGGAGGAAACGGATAGGACTATTCAGTTGTCTTTTCCTTTTACTTTCTCTCAGGTTGCGAGTACTCCTTGGTTTAGGAGTAGTACACCTATTACGCAAATTGGATAGTCTTCTTCCAAACCATAGGCAGGTGCCGACCGGTAGGGAATGAAGAAAACCAATTAGCCTAACGATGGTATACAGAAGGTATTAAGTTAAGACAAAGCAAGGGATTAGTAAGAGGGCAAAGTAAATTGCGACTGATATTCACGACCAAACCAGGTATTTCATTACCACTCCCACTTCACCTTTGTATTTCTCCAGGACACTCCGTATCACTACGAAGATCCACAGTTTATTGGATACTCCATCGTATGGTTATATACGAACTCGAAAGGAACTTGTTCCAGTTCGGGGATGGATTCTGGTTCAGGAGAAATAGGAATAAGGTTTATTCGGTTGTCTTTTATCTTCACCTTCTCTCGCATTGCGAGTGCTCCTAGGATTAGGACAACACACCCATTATGCTTATTGGATAGTCTTCTTCCAAACCATAGGCTGGTGACGAACGGTAGGGAAGGAAGAAAACCATTTGGCCTAAAGGGGTGTGCAGAAGGTAATGACTAAAGACATATAAAGGGATTTGGAGAGGTGGCAAAGAATTATACGGTTACAGTTGTGAATCTAGATAATGGAAGAGGCATTACTAGGAATACCGGGATACCCCATCGAAACATTTAAATGTTTCAGTTTCACCGTGTACTGTTAAAAGAAAACTGATTTCCCAATTAGACACTTGCTCCAGGGTATGTATTTACCAGGTATGATTCTCACATCTGTATGGTTTTACAGATGATGGGTGGGAGTAGGTTAGTGGGAATTAGGTGATCATCCTCATTATATCGGGATTCGATGTAATCGGTGATATTTAAGGAAATCACCTGGGTTGTTTGCCGATCGGCAAATATTTGGTTTTGAATATCCGCTGTTATGCACCAATTTCAAATTGATATATCTGTACGTCTATTTTCATAGAGTGAGATATACCTTTTTGAAATTATGTCTATGACATTTACCTATATCAGTGGATGGTTAGGTAAGGAGCATTAAACAGTAGTGTAATTCTTCTTAACCATAAGTACAGTTTTCAACCTACGACACACAGTGAATGAGTTATCAGACTCAAGGGACTTATACAGAGTATTGTATGTTGTCCAGGGTCCATCAGGACAGAGGGGTTGGTCCTCGTACTATATTCGGTTTACTTATGACTTCTCTAGTTTTTAGACAGGTGTTTCGTGGAAACACAGGGTCCGAATTTTGAGAAGTTATAGGTACTTGAATAGAGTAGAGAACCAGGTATAGCAAGTATCGGGATTCTTCAAAGTGATCGAAGATATAGATACTTGTGTATGGTATTCAGTTGATAGTAATGATAAAGAGAACTTGCTTCTTTTTCAGGTTACTCATAAATGGAAGCACTCCTAAGTTGGGTAACGCTGATCGTCCTTCTTCCATTTAGTTGACATGCACTGGGGACAGCTGCATGATTTGAATCTGGTTCAATTAAATCTGTGCCTCTGGTTCTATATTGGATATAGAACAGTTCATATCGTAACGTTGTTAAGGTACGGGGAGTTGTCTGGCTTATGATTAAAACCAGACTCTGGATAACTCAAGGCATGTTTCTGTAATGGCAGTTTGTGGGTTGACCCAGGCTATGACGCGGGTTGATTTTCTACCATCTGGATGGACAATAGCGATATTGTTCTAGACTCGCCACAGTTTTAATAAAAATGGATTTTTTCAGAAAACAGTAGTGGGAGTATGGTAGAACTGGAATTGATTCCAGAACCACAAACGATTACTGAAGATTTGATAGGAACCTAAAGATTCAATCTGGTTTGACATTCCATTGGCCACTCCGCAGATAAGGTGGGTAACTTCAGGCACCCGAGAGGTACTCCGGTAGCCTCATGAACGGTGACAGGGAAGTTCTTGTTTACCCACACTTGCCATTGCTGTTGTTCCAGGTTGCGAGACCCGGCGGGAGGATGAGTATAGCGTCGTTCTAAACTAGTTTTAGAAGTGTACGTGTATATGACTCTGCCAGAGGGTTGTCGTAGTCAGTGGGAGCAGCGGAAGCATTGGTGGACAGGTAGCTTATGTCTATTTATAGACTAAAGCAGATGTAGCGGAGATAGATCATCTATTTCTGACGTGACAGTCATAGGTTTGAGTTCATCAAAATAGGGATGGATCTGTTGAGAAGGTAGTAGGGTGTGATGTCATGGTATTTGGATGACATATACAGAATAGGAAAAGAAACTCCTATACTACAATCGGTTATACTTTGGTCGTCACACAGTGGTTTCTCCACATGGGACTTGGATATTATATCAGACATACTGGTTACTAGATCTATGGTTTTAGATCTAGATTTGGGTAGTTTCCCAATCTGGGTACTTAGACAACATTCTAAGAGTATTTAGAATGGACGACTCCTGGCACGGTAGTATACCTGCAGGTGATGGAGTCACCTTCTCTAAAGGTGTCTTACAGACTAAAGGGGAGAGGGATGTGCATGATCGGCAGATCACTTGCACAGGCAATTGAGTCAATCATGAGATGTCAAGTACCACACCAGATGTTGTTCTTGCACTAGATGCAATAAGTTGACATTGATCCAATCCTGGAGAAACAGTCGGAAGCAGCTTTAGAGCATAAGTGGATGTTCTAGGGATATGATAACGACAGCCTCATTTAGGAGACAGTTATCATTCCAGGCTTCCAAGGTGACCTGGACGACAAGGAGGTTGTCAGAGTTATAGTTTTTCCTTCTGACGAGGGGAAGTATTTTGGACAGGTGGTCCAAGGAAATACTGAGGGTGGCATGGCGCAGAATACGGATTAAGTTCAGTTGACGATACAGTCTAAGAAGTTTGGATTTGGAGTTCATTTATGAGCTAGGTCCCATCAGACATCCAGACACATTCTAAGACAGGTATTGCTCATTTCGGGAGATGGCTTTCTCCGCGAACATGAGATATAGAGAGACATAGAAAGAAACATCAAAGCGGATCCACTCACTGAGGCTATTCCTCGAACGCATTAGTTTCGCAAACGAGGTTTGTGAGACTGACTAGTAGAGGAGTTGGGTGTTCGGTATCACACGGGCTGTGAGTATACGACATCGCAATAATTAGCCTTGAGTGCAAGTGGGAGATTGTTGGAGATAGTGCCCTCAGAGTCAATTATTGGATCACAGGTACATGATTGCAATGATTGAGGGAGGACCTATCCCGGTAGGACAGTCTTACTCGAGATGAAAGTATGCTATCTGGTTTATCTTTATCATCGTGTACTGCTTTAGGTGACCTGACAGGTCACTATTGCACGTTGATAGAGCCCCTAGGATTCTTGCTTGACTGCCAGCAGTATGAGGGACGTGAGAGCTGGTAGTCTATAAGCACATCCTTGAAAGGTCCCTAGTCGTGGGAGTTTCGAGACATGGCATCGATTCTCCAGAGTAGACTAGTGTATACAGTCGAGACCCCGACGAGGGACGTTAGCCGGTCTCACAAGCCATTGGTGTCAGTTGGATCACCTAAGATGTATACAGGTGCTCATTGGGTTATGAGTACACCGGACAGGACTCGCCGGAAACATGCTAGTTGGTCTTATACCAGACGTCAGATAGCAGTTCCCGGGTGACATGTGTACAGGTTAGTTCATCGACCTGAGGATCGTCATTTGTCTCGTGTGAGTTCCCACTGTACTTTGATTACTACCCTACCACGCTCAAAGGAGACGTGCAAACAGGTTTTAGTTGGGTACAGTCCCGAGCCACATGGAGGCAGTGAGCGGATCTTCAGGGGTTCGTCTCTGCCGGTATTGGGGGTGAGGTCGCGCTGTGTCTAGGAGAGCCACTACACAAAGCCCTCGGCCGAGGCAGGAGATTTACTGGTAGGTATTCCAGTAGTATCTCAGGGTGTTCTGGGCTACACTCCGACACGACTTGTACCGCTTTTGGGGGTCTGACTTTTACCAACCCCCTAGGCCCGCCATGCGATGCTCATAGACGAACGGACCGGACTGTACGGATATTCTCACTGACAGGCTCAGTAGGGTGTCAGGATGAGTTCGCTCATCGATGTCCCTTTTGGTTAATACCTGGTAGCCCGTTACGTATTGGCTTATACCTCTGACGTGCTAGTGGTTAAATCCACAACCAAGGTGTTGAAGAGTCTTTAGAGTCCCCCACATTCAGTTACTCAAGCTTTCGGGCGAAAAGCTGTAGAGGCCGTATGGAGATATGGCAAGGTCCGATCAGATAAGTGCGGTATTGCACGGATCAGGATCGGACAGTTTGTACTACAGGCCATTTGGATATATGGCAGGGTTCGATCAGATACGTGCGGTATTGCACGGATCAGGATCGGACGGATAATACTAGCCGGCTTTGGTTTAAGCCGGATCCTAGTATAGTACAGTGCAGATTTTGTCTCATTGCATTTGTATCCGGTCGGAATACAGATGCGGGTGTGTATACACACTATCGGGGTTTTCCTGTAATTTATTACGGGACCAGTTTTCTGGAGTTGCCAGCTTGCTTTCTGTTTCGGCCATATTTCTTTTTATCCTTCATTGGCCGAAGATTGGTGGAGGAGGGCTTATTTGCATTGTGCAAATAAGCTTTTGTGGAGGGGGTCTTTGCATATTATTGTATCATGATGTTGCACCATCCATTGACCTTGCTTGACTTCTATCTTCATGATGGCATGACTTTTGGAAGTGATGATTAGCTTGTTGGAGTGTTGGTTTTGGTGCTATCATGGTTGTTGATGATTGATTGGTGGAGTATGGATTTGTTTGTGATGATTGTTTCTTTTGGCCATTCTTTTCTCTCTTGGATTATGATAGTGGTTCTATCATCCATACACCTCTCACTCACTCCCTCATTGCTCTCACTCTCATTCTCTCCATTCCATTGTCATGGCCGGCCACATAGAGGGAGGGGGGCTGTCCCAATTTTTGGGGTGGGATTTTTGTTCTTCGAGCTTTGTAAAATCCCACATGTTCCATCTCCACAAGCTGATATCATTTCCTCCACTAATAAGGCAATTCCATAAACCCCCAAATGAGAATTGAGCACTACACATTCTACAACAAATCTTGGGCACGTCGACTAGCCAGCTTCGTGCCCGAGTTGCCTCGGTATTGAGGTGGGAGCCCGTAAAAGATGCAGACGATGTGGTGCCCTTCCGGCAAGGAGGCGACGACCGGAGTTTCCGCAGGAGATCGGGACGACGACGAGAAGACCGGAGGACTCAGATCAGTCGGTATATCTCTATTCCCCATCTTGTAGTTATCTAGGACCAGTTAATGGTTCGATTCGGGTGTTTAGTGCGCGGTGGTGCCGGTTTGCTAGTTTACAAAATTAAAGTTAACCATCGCTTCCGCATTTGGCCTCGTGATGGAGGCCGGGGCGCCGCCGTGCACTTACATATAGTGCCCTCAAGGCAATTATCATAGTCACAGGTAGGCGATTGTGATGATTGAGGGAGGACCTATACCGGTGAAACAGTCTTACTCGAGATGATAGTATGCTATCTGGTTTGTCTTTATCTTCATGCTTTAGGTGATATTACATATCACTATTACATGTTGATAGAGCCCATAAGATTCTTGCTTGACTACCAGCATTATGATGGCGATCATGTATGTGGGAGCTGGTGGTCTATAAGCAAATCCTTAAATGTCCCTAGTCGTGGGAGTTTCGAGACTGGGCATCGATACTCCAGAGTAGACTAGTGTATACTGATCGAGACCCCGATGAGGGGCGGTGGCCAGGTCTCACAAGCCATTGGTGTTAGTTTGTTCACCTAAGATAGTATACAGGTGCTTATTGGGTTATGAGTACTGTAGGGTTCCTAGGCACTCTCAAGAGGTCTCACAAGGCATCAATCATGCCAATTTCAAATTTTACGGGTGCCGAGAAACCCTAATACGGATCGTTAACTAGAAATTTAGGCGAAAAACGAATCTAGTTAACAACTTAACTAAAGATAAGAAGCTACAACCTTTGTAGATCCAGATATCCACTTCCTTGGCTCCACGTAGGCGTCCTCTCGCTGTCCATCTCGAATCCCGGACTCAATCGTCGGCTTGATCGGAGAAATGGGCGGACTAGGTCGTCGGCTTCGTGCCGAAGATGATCTACGTCGAGGCATCACAAGTTCAAGCTCCGACTTCATAAATTTGTGAAACTTATGAAGAAAACACCCAAAACAACTTGGCAAGAGGTAGAGGGTGAAGAAATAGGAGGTGGATTCACTTTAGAATTGGATTTCTCACTTTAGATCTCAAGTTGCCATTGATGGCATCAAGCTTTCTATCTTGAAGAAGAAGATGATGAAGAAGAAGAAAGAATATGATAAGTGTTGAATTAAAATGAAAATAAATCAATACTTATCATAAGCTAACTAAGGTTAAGTGTAGAGAATAGACCATGGTAAGTGGGAATGGTTAGGGTTAAGCATGAAGACAAATGGTCTCTTTAGTCAAAGCTTCATGAAGCTTCAACAAGCTTCATGATAAAAAGAAACCATTTTCTTTTCTTTTATCTATTTAAATAAATAAAGAATGGATAAATAAATAGATGAATAACACAAAACCCTAACCATTATCATAACCATGGTTTAATTCTTTGCACAAACCCAAGTAAGTATGTATCATCAAACATGATACAATCAAGTGCACACAAAAGCATATCATATATACAATGTGCACTTCAAGTGAGAAAATCCTTTTAAAATGAACTAATACTAGTTAATGCAAATTAATATATCAAATATACAATTATACATTAAATCATTAAATCAACACTTGATTCAATGATCCGGTCATGTTGCACATAACCGACTAGTATACGATGTATCGATTTATCGAATCAATGATTCGATAACTAGGTTATATCGCATACAACCAATCGAAACATTCATCGCGAGAATGAAATACGGTATCACATACACGCATTATTCTCGGTCCCGCACATATCTCATATGCGCTCCTATTTCGTTTCGCTTGAGCCAGGAAACCTCTGTGTAGGACCCTAAAGACTCGTCAATACGCCGGTAGCAGATGATGATCATATCAAGCACCCACAAGCCGCAAGCGGTCTGCTAAACGTAACGGCCATCCGGGTATTGAGCGATCAGAAGATCGACGAGCTAGCCCGCTCACACTCCTGTGAATCCAACCAGTAACACTTACCGTACAGTCCGGTCTGTTCGTCTAATATGTCGCATATCAAGTCTAGGGGTGGTAAACGTCAGACCCCAATAACCGATAAGTCATGCCGATGTGAGGCTCATAACGGGTCGAGAAACTACTGGTAACACTTACCAGCAAATCTCTGATCAGCCCTGGCCAGGGACTTCCCTGTTACGGCCAATCGAGCACAGTGCAACATCAACCCCCAATACCGGGAGAGACGAAACCCCTCCTATCGCTCATTTCCTCCATGTGACTCGGGACTGTACCCAAAGACCACCGTTTTGCATGCCCTCATGGACGTGGTAAGGTGGAGATCAAAGCACAGTGGGAATCACACAAGACTCTATGACGATCTCGGGTCTACAGACTAACGTGCACAAGTGTCACCTGAGAACTGCCATCTGACGTGAGGTATAATACCATCTGGGAGTTCTCGGTGAGTCCGTCCAGTGTACCCAGTCTCCACTGAGCACCCGTATATCATCTCTGATGTCAAACACCAATGGATATAGGATCATCCATCGCCCATCTCATGGGTCGAGAAGCGTATACGCTAGTCTACTCTGGTATATCGATGCCCCATCTCGATACACCTACGACTAGGGACCTTAAAGGATGTACTTATGGACTACCATGTCCCCACTAGTATGATCTGCATCATAGTCCAGGCAGTCAAGTACACATCCTAAGGGCTTTACCAACATGTAACTATAAGACAGTTTAAAGAGACTAGTGTACATGTTAAGATAAAGAGAAACCAGATTGCATACTATCATATCGAGCAAGAAAGTCATCTCTATATATGTCCAAGCATCCAATATAATATACATCATTTGTACAATACTGGCCTCTAGGGCATACATACAACTAACAATCTCCCACTTGCACTAAGGCCAGCTGCTGTAGTATCGCATACTGAGCATCCCGAAGAGTCTCTCAAACTGTATCTGGGGAATGGCCTTCGTGAGTGGATCCGCCGTGTTGTTCTTCATGTCAACCCTCCTGACCTCGATCTCCCGGCGATCAACTATCTCCCGGATCAGGTGATACCGCCTCAGAATATGCCTAGATCGCTGATGGGACCTGGGTTCCTTGGCCAAAGCCACCGCTCCATTGTTATCGCAATACAAAGGTATTGGATGCTCAATGGATGGAACCACTCCAAGTTCAGTAATGAACTTTTTGATCCAGACAGCCTCTTTGGCAGCATCGTTGGCAGCGATGTATTCAGCCTCCATCGTCGAGTCTGCCACGGTTTCCTGCTTGGAACTCTTCCAGCTAACCGCCCCTCCGTAAAGGGTAAAGACAAATCCTGACTGCGACTTAGAGTCGTCCTTATCACTCTGGAAGCTCGAATCGGTAAAGGACTCCACTTGGAGTTCTCCGTTACCATACACCAAGAGCATCTCTTTAGTCCTTCGTAAGTACTTGAGAATGCTCTTCACAGCTGTCCAGTGACTCTCTCCAGGATCAGCTTGATACCTGCTCACTACACTTAGTGAGTATGCTACATCGGGTCTGGTACATAGCATCGCATACATGATAGAGCCTACAGCCGAAGCATAGGGTATCCCTTGCATGCGAGCTCTCTCCAAATCAGTCTTGGGAGACATCTCTTTGGAGAGAGTGACTCCAGAGATCGTGGGCAAGTTCCCACGCTTGGATTCTTCCATACTAAACCTCTTTAGTATGGTGTCAATGTACCTGGATTGGGACAATCCCAAAATCCGTTTGGATCTATCTCTATAGATCCTAATTCCCAATATGCAGGAGGCATCACCAAGATATTTCATTGAGAATCTTTGTGATAAGAAGAGCTTAACCGATTGCAGCATAGGAATATCATTTCCTATCAAGAGTATGTCGTCCATGTACAATACGAGGAAGACAACCTTACTCTCTGCCACCTTCTTGTAGAAACAAGGTTCATCTGGATTTTTGACGAAATCAAACTCTTTGATAACGACGTCAAAGCAGATGTTCCAACTCCGCGATGCTTGCTTTAACCCATAAATGGATTTAAGCAGCTTGCACACCTTCCCGCTGCTCCCACTGTCTACGAAGCCCTCTGGCTGAGTCATGTACACGTACTCTTCTAAATCACCATTTAGAAAGGCGGTCTTAACATCCATTTGCCAGATTTCGTAGTCATGATATGCAGCGATGGCAAGCATGATCCGGATGGATTTAAGCATAGCCACTGGAGAAAAGGTTTCGTCATAGTCCACACCTGGTCTTTGACGAAAACCCTTTGCAACAAGTCTAGCTTTGAAAGTCTCCACTTTCCCATCTACACCAAGTTTCTTCTTGAAGATCCACTTGCTCCCGATGGGTTTTACCCCTTCAGGAGCAACTTCCAAAGTCCATACTTTGTTGGTGTACATGGATTCCATCTCGGACCGCATAGCATCCAGCCATTTCACTGAGTCCCCACTCGTGATGGCCTGCTCGAAGCTAGTTGGGTCATCATCCTCCATGATGCAATCCTCGCTGCCACCATCCATAAGAAAACCGTAGTATCTCACAGGTTGGCGAGGAACCCTACTAGATCGGCGAAGAGGCTGAGGTTCATCGGGAGCTACTGAATCCTCTGGTTCCACTAAATCTTCTGTTGTGCTTTGTTCAGCTGGAACCTCTTCCAGTTCTACCTTTTGCAAGAAATTCCTTTTCTAAAAAGGTGGCATATTGAGCAACAAATACTCTTTGTTCCTCACTGTGGTAGAAGATATACCCTCGCGAATGCTTGGGATATCCAACAAATTTACACAAAACAGACCTTGCCTCGAGTTTGTCCGGTTTTTGTCTTTTGACATAGGCCGGGCAACCCCATATCTTTATAAAATTAAGATATGGTCTCTTCCCTTCCCATATCTCATATGGTGTGGTAGGCACAGATTTGGTGGGAACCCTATTCAGTAGGTATGCAGCTGTTTCCAGTGCATATCCCCAGAAGGAAACAGGTAACTCAGCTACACTCATCATAGAGCGCACCATATCTAATAGGGTGCGGTTCCTCCGTTCTGATACACCGTTGTGCTGTGGTGTATATGGAGGAGTTAGCTGAGAGAGAATCCCATTCTCTTTTAGGAAGTCCAGGAATTCAATGCTCAAGTATTCACCTCCTCGATCAGATCGAAGGATTTTAATACTTTTTCCGGTTTGGTTCTCGACTTCTTGTTTATATTCTCTAAATTTCTCAAAAGCTTCTGATTTGTGTTTCATCAGGAACACATATCCGAATCTAGAGAGATCGTCAGTGAATGTAATGAAGTACGAAGAACCATCCCTGGCATGTGTAGACATAGGACCGCATACATCACTATGTATCAGTCCCAAAAGTTCAGTAACTCTTTCTCCATGTCCCGTAAACGGAGTTTTGGTCATCTTGCCTTTGAGACATGACTGGCAAGTGTCATAAGATGAAAATTCAAATGGATTTAAATATCCATCCTTATGCAACTTAGCTAGTCGTGTCGCATTGATGTGACCCAGTCTACAATGCCACAAGAAGGATTCGTTCAGTTCAGAACTCTTCCTCTTGTGTGTGTTTGTTATGCTCAGAACTGTTGATTGATTTAGAACATAAATGCCATTGCACGTGCCTGATCCAACCAACTTTTGGTTACGGAAAATGTTCATAACATTGTCCTGTAATACAAAATTATATCCCTCTTTACTCAATAAAGAAACCGATATAATGTTGCATATCAGGTTCGGCATGTAATAGCATTCGTTCAGAACCAATGTATTACCAGTTGGTAACACAAGGTGATATTCCCCGACAGTCTTAGCTGCAACAGTTGCACCATTTCCAACTCTAATGTCTTTATCACCTTCTCCAAGTTCTCTACCTTTCCTAAGCCCATGTAACTGATTACATATATGGGATCCTGACCCGGTATCTAATACCCAGGACGTAGAGCAAATGGAGAAACAGTTCTCTGTAACGAACACACCCGAAGAAAATGCATCATCATGTACTTTCTTCATTCGGGTGGCATGGGAATCCTGGCATTCCCCTATGTCCTGTTCATTTCTATAACTCTTATAAGAAAGAACGGAACCAACGTTCCCCAGCACAGTATAACATGCGGGTTCGGTCAATACATCCATATTATTATCTTGATTAAGGCATGAAATGGTCGCTACCTGGAGAGAGAGAGAAGAAAACACTTTAGCGTATGCTCGTGCAAGATCAGATTGGTTATTATCTTATCTAATCAGGATGGCTCCCACTGGTTTTTATCAAATCTTTCTTCAAACCCTAAAAGGAAAGACTAGCCGGGATTAATTACACCCTACAACTTCGTCGATCTTTCAGCCAGGCCAGTGTCGATACTTTGAGGGAGGTTCCCCGTGCTTTCGCACGGACCTAATTAATGTAAACCTCGTTTTCCCAGAGGCGTAACCCCGTTGACACCTTTCTAGACACCTACTTGATCGGCTAATTGTAGTGTGTAAAACTCTCCCAGGAGTAACTCTTACTCGCAGTGGGTATCGGGATCCAACTATCTCATAGAAGGTATGCAATCTCATTCTAAATTTCAACACTTGAAATTCCCGATAATAATTTGCCCCAAGCATCCTATGACCTTGACGGAGGTCAACAAACCACAGGGTGCAAGTCAAGTTCAACCCGTCATTGAATCAAACCCACCCGCACGACCCTTGACGGAGGTCAACAAGGTCGTACGACTACCCTAATCCAATCTGCATCACATGCATAAGCAGATAAATACTAGTTAGCTACCGCACATTACGCCTTGACGGAGGTCAACAAACGTAGCACGAATACTAAGTTGGATTTATCTGAAATGACGGAGGGCTACGTCAGGTTTTTCTGAAAACCTATTGCGTAATGAACTTGATATCGTTGTAGAATCAAATGAAGTTTTGAAATGGAGTGATTTTGAGGCTTTTCTAGTTTTGCTAAAGGGGTCACTCCCGGTGAAGGGATCGTCGGCCCTTTCCTCGTCGAATGAGGTGCTGGATATATCATATATATCACTGTGCAAAGCAGAAACTATAGAAGCTATCAAAAACAAACCGAGTGTGTAGCATCTTCCAGTTATTGCTAAAGGAGTCACTCCCGGTGAAGGGATCTCGGTCCTTTCCTTATCGAATAAGGTGCAGGGTATATCATATATACCGCTATGCAAAGCAAGAACTGTAGCTACCTGTTTTGTTTAAAATTTGATTCTACAACATCTTAGGTTTCTTTTCTTTCATTAATCACATTAATGAAGTCCCATCATTTAAATACCTAAACATCACAGATAGATATGACGTACACTTATGCCATCCGCATTCGCCTCGATGTCCCCTCGTGCACTGTTAGGTTAGGTAACTAACGACAGAGCAGGGCAGGGCTAGTGCGGGTGCAAAACATAAGTAAAGTCTATATAATATATCATATATACTATATACTGTATCTATCACAGAACATCACAAGATCACATCACAGATATCGCAGCAGAAGAAACATATGAAACATTGGATATACTAGGACGTCCGTGTTTTCAATACAAGCCAGTATAAAACACGGATTCCACGGTCGTGATGAATAGCCAATCCCACACCTCTAGACCCCTACGATAGCGGCAAGCAACCCTGCCAATTCTAGGGTTAGGAGACCCGGACTCGACTCCTCGAGATGGTCTCCCACTGGACCCTAGAACCCGGTTACTTGTGCTCCCTACCTTGGGTCTATCCTAGTGCAGAAAAGTAAATAATATACAAAGGGTGACAGCTTCCGCAACCTGGAAGTGCCCCAAATAAAAGAATATTACATACAAGTTTTTACATGAATGAAAATGAAAAACGCTCATCTCACATAAAAACCCCCGGCTATTCAAACACGACAATCCAATATAACATATCCAGCAACACATAACATCACATGTCATCAACGTAAGTAAACATGCGTATCCCAATTGTCGTTGACATATAGCAACGAAACCGGCGATATCACATATTACACTTACGGTCACAGAAAAGAAAGTGTAAAACTACAACAGTTGGAATCCGCAACCTCTTTAGACATCGCATGCCTAATCAAATGAAATACTTAGACATCACATGCCTAACAGTTATAAACCCCGCATTTTAGTCCCATTATCGAAAACTCTTTTCAATATCAAGTGAGACTAAACCGCTAGATTTATAACATTCATTCGGTTATCTCATAACTGTTTGTGAATTCCAATTATTGTATCCCATTCCAGATAAATAGAAAATATTAAACTTTCCGATCGAACATTCGAACACCCAAGTTTTCCCGAAACCGTCCAACACATGAAATAGGTTCAACGACATTCACTTCATGCCTCAGTACCAACGGTCCAGCCGTAGAAGGGTCAAGCCAACGCCTCACATGTGGCACGCCGTACTGCCCCAAACCCGAAGGTTCAAAGGGCAGTTCAAGACGGTCACATAATCGAGTTAAGGTTTGTTGTCTTCTAGAGGGACCATCGCGTTACTTGCACTACTCAGAACGTCCTTAAACCATTGAAAAATCCAACACTTGGAAATTTTCCGGCAGGGGAAAAGTTGGGTATTTATATCCGGTCGAACTTTTTAACATATTCTAAAGTTATCCGGAAAGCCACATAGACAAGATTTGATAATCCGATCGAATCGTCGATTCCCAATACAACCCTAGAACACTCAACTCTTGAGTCAAATTAAAAATTCCCAGAAAATTCAGCACAATAAAATAGTAATTACTGTGCAAAACGGGAGTGATGATGTCATCATTTTGCCGCGGAACCGCCGCAGAAGCCAGGCTTCTGCCGCGGTTCCGCCGCACTCTTTACTGTTCATGGGATAAATTTTGCATCGTAATTCTTAGATTTCCCTGCTGAATTTTTTAAGCATTTTTAATATAGAAAAATCCCAGATTTTAGAAAAAGTCCAGAGAGCACTTGGGTTTTAGGGTTTCGGGATCGTTCGGGTTTCAAACGTCGTCAAGACTTCGCCTAAGGCTCTAGCTAGGCTCTGATACCACTGTAGGGTTCCTAGGCACTCTCAAGAGGTCTCACAAGGCATCAACCATACCAATTTCAAATTTTACGGGTGCCGAGAAACCCTAATACTGATCGTTAACTAGAAATTTAGGCGAAAAACGAATCTAGTTAACAACTTAACTAAAGATAAGAAGGTACAACCTTTGTAGATCCGGATATCCACTTCCTTGGCTCCACATTGGCGTCCTCTCGCTGTCCATCTCGAATCCCGGACTCAATCGTCGGCTTGATCGGAGAAATGGGTGGACTAGGTCGTCGGCTTCGTGCCGAAGATGATCTACGTCGAGGCATCACAAGTTCAAGCTCCGACTTCACAAATTTATGAAACTTGTGAAGAAAATACCCAAAACAACTTGGCAAGAGGTAGAGGGTGAAGAAATAGGAGGTGGGTTCACTTTAGAATTGGATTTCTCACTTTAGATCTCAAGTTGCCATTGATGGCATCAAGCTTTCTATCTTGAAGAAGAAGATGATGAAGAAGAAGAAAGAATATGATAAGTGTTGAATTAAAATGAAAATAAATCAATACTTATCATAAGCTAACTAAGGTTAAGTGTAGAGAATAGACCATGGTAAGTGGGAATGGTTAGGGTTAAGCATGAAGACAAATGGTCTCTTTAGTCAAAGCTTCATGAAGCTTCAACAAGCTTCATGAAGCTTCAACAAGCTTCATGATAAAAAGAAACCATTTTCTTTTCTTTTATCTATTTAAATAAATAAAGAATGGATAAATAAATAGATGAATAACACAAAACCCTAACCATTATCATAACCATAGTTTAATTCTTTGCACAAACCCAAGTAAGTATATATCATCAAACATGATACAATCAAGTGCACACAAAAGCATATCATATATACAATGTGCACTTCAAGTGAGAAAATCCTTTTAAAATGAACCAATACTAGTTAATGCAAATTAATATATCAAATATACAATTATACATTAAATCATTAAATCAACACTTGATTCAATGATCCGGTCATGTCGCACATAACCGACTAGTATACAATGTATCGATTTATCGAATCAATGATTCGATAACTAGGTTATATCGCATACAACCAATCGAAACATTCATCGCGAGAATGAAATACGGTATCACATACACGCATTATTCTCGGTCCCGCACATATCTCATATGCGCTCCTATTTCGTTTCGCTTGAGCCAGGAAACCTCTGTGTAGGACCCTAAAGACTCGTCAATACGTCGGTAGCAGATGATGATCATATCAAGCACCCACAAGCCGCAAGCGGTCTGCTAAACATAACGGCCATCCGGGTATTGAGCGATCAGAAGATCGAAGAGCTAGCCCGCTCACACTCCTGTGAATCCAACCAGTAACACTTACCGTACAGTCCGGTCTGTTCGTCTGATATGTCGCATATCAAGTCTAGGGGTGGTAAACGTCAGACCCCAATAACCGATAAGTCGTGCCGATGTGAGGCTCATAACGGGTCGAGAAACTACTGGTAACACTTACCAGCAAATCTCTGATCAGCCCTGGCCAGGGACTTCCCTGTTACGGCCAATCGAGCACAGCGCAACATCAACCCCCAATACCGGGAGAGACGAAACCCCTCCTATCGCTCATTGCCTCCATTTGACTCGGGACTGTACCCAAAGACCACCGTTTTGCACGCCCTCATGGACATGGTAAGGTGGAGATCAAAGCACAGTGGGAATCACACAAGACTCTATGACGATCTCGGGTCTACAGACTAACCTGCACAAGTGTCACCTGAGAACTGCCATCTGACGTGAGGTATAATACCATCTGGGAGTTCTCGGCGAATCCGTCCAGTGTACCCAGTCTCCACTGAGCACCCGTATATCATCTCTGATGTCAAACACCAATGGATATGGGATCATCCATCGCCCATCTCATGGGTCGAGAAGCGTATACGCTAGTCTACTCTGGTATATCGATGCCCCGTCTCGATACACCTACGACTAGGGACCTTGAAGGATGTACTTATGGACTACCATGTCCCCACTAGTATGATCTGCATCATAGTCCAGGCAGTCAAGTACACATCCTAAGGGCTTTACCAACATGTAACTATAAGACAGTTTAAAGAGACTAGTGTACATGTTAAGATAAAGAGAAACCAGATACCATACTATCATATCGAGCAAGAAAGTCATCTCTATATATGTCCAAGCATCCAATATAATATACATCATTTGTACAATACTGGCCTCTAGGGCATACATACAACTAACAAGTACACTGGACGGACTTGCCGGGAACCTGCTAGTTGGTATTATACCTATTGTCAGATAGCAGTTCCCAGGTGACATGTGTACAGGTTAGTCTGTCGACCTGAGATCGTCATTTGTCTAGTGTGAGTTCCCACCGTGCTTTGATTACTACCCTACCACGGCTCAAAGGAGTCGTGCAAACAGGTTTTAGTTGGGTACAGTCCCGAGCCATATGGAGGTAGTGAGCGGATCGTCGGGGATTCATCTCTCCTGGTATTGGGAGTTGATGTCGCGTTGTGCACGGGTGGCCATCACTAGATATCCTCGGTCGGGGTATACGAGAATTACCGATCCAGGATCGATAGTTTCTCAGGTGGTGATGGGTAACATACCGACACGAATTATCGCATTATTAGAGGTCTGACTTTATCCACCCCTAGACTCGATATGCGATACTCTTAGACGAACAGACCGGACTGTACGGATATTGTCACTGTCAGGCTCAGTAGGGGTTTGGATGAGTTTGCTCGTCGTCCTTCCTTTCGCTCAATACCTGGGTAGCCGTTACGTAAAGCTAGTGCCGCTGACATGCTTCTGGTTAAACTCACTGCCAGCGTATGGACGAGTCTTTAGAGTCCCACACAGAGGGTTTTCACGGTTCAAGCGATATGGTGTAGATGACGTATGTTGGTACATACAGGTGTCCGATTAAATATGTGTAAAGGCTGGACAGACTTTAATCGGACGGTTGATAATACTAGCGGCTTAGGATTAAGCCGGATTATTAAATCATGTTTTGATTTAATAATTTATATATGTATTTATATTCTAGTATTATTGTTCACTATTCATTTTCTCTCTTGGCTATTCGTATTTTTGTACGAATTCGCGTATATGTATTTCGATACGTATACTGGGTTGCATTCCGTATTTATACGGAATAGTTTCTAGAAGATGTCCACCTTATTAATTGATTTTCTTTTTTAGAAAATTAATTTGGGAAATGAGGTGGAGGGGGTGAGGTGGCATGAACATTATTTTAGCATGTAGAGAGGTATGGCCACAAATTGTTATTTGGAAAATGGATGAGATATTTTTGTGCATGAGAGAGAAGGGGCAGCCACAATTCTTGGAGTGGCCTTGCTCATTATTTTCTCCACTTGATTTCTTCACTTGCTCACTCTCTCATTCTCACTCACTTCAACACAGCCATTTCTTGAGTTGCTCATGCCACATATTTCCTCACCTCCTCTTCATCTTCTTGAGTTGCTCATGTAGAATTTGTGATGAGAGAAAAATCATAGTGACACATTCCTACACCTCCACTCTCCATTGCTAGCAACCTTGGAGCGTCGGTTGCCTCGTTTGGCGAGGCTGAAGCTTGCGCTATTTCCCTCAGGTGGATCATCGTAGATGGAGGAAGACCGGCAACCAAACTCGAACCAGACGACCACTAGGAGCTTGGAAAGATGGTTGATGACCGAAGGACACGGATCAACTCGGCATAACTATTCCTGTCTCTTTTAATAGCTTGCTAGTTTAGGGTTTAGGGTAGATCCGGGTATCGGGTAATGGTAGCGCCAGTTTAGTAAATTTTTGTTCCGTATTTTGCCACGGTTTGATGGCCGGGGCGCTGCCGTAACCCAACAGATAATTCACAGTATCCATGAACCAAGGTTTGCAGGATACGGTCAAGAGTTGTTCGTCAGGGAAAGAGTCGTTTATTGGTAAGGTCAGTGTAGGTGAGGAAGAGATACGTGAAAGATGGTCGGCTACTACGTTTTCACATCCACTCTTTTCTCGTATGACAAGATCAAATTCTTGTAATAACAGGATCCAACGTATTAACCTGGCCTAAGCATCCTTCTTCGATAAAAGATGTTTTAGGGCGGAGTGATCGGTGTAAACCACTATCGGTGAGCCAATCAAGTAAGGCCTGAATTTTTCTAATGCAAATATAACTGCCAAAAGTTCTTTCTCGGTAGTTATATAATTAATTTGAGTATCATTCAAGGTCTTACTTGCATAATAAATTGCATGTGGCATCTTATCAATGTGTTGTCCTAAGACTGCACCAATAGCAAAATCTGATGCATCACACATTAGCTCAACGGGTAGTTCCAATCAAGAGATGATAGAACGGGGGCTGTAGTGAGGGAGCTTTTAAGTGAGTCAAAAGCAGCCTCGCAATCCGAATCGAAGTGAAATGTTGTATCCTTGGCCAAGAGAAGAGTTAAGGGTCTAGCAATTTTGCTAAAATCCTTAATGAATCTCCTATAAAATCCTGCATGACCAAGAAAGGATCGTATATCTTTGACGCATTTGGGATGAGGAAGGTTATGGATGACATCTATTTTAGCTCTGTCTACCTCAATGCCATTTTGTGAAAGGACATGTCCAAGCACGATACCTTCTTGCACCATGAAATAGCATTTTTACCAATTCAAAGTTATGTTCTTATCCTTACAGCGGGTAAGAACCGCATCAAGATGACGTAAGCAATCCTCAAAGGAGTCCCCAAATATAGAGAAATCGTCCATAAATATCTCCAGAAAATTCTCGACCATGTCTGAGAATATCCCCATCATACACCGCTGAAATGTAGCGGGAGCGTTGCATAACCCAAAGGGCATGCGTTTATAAGCAAAGGTACCAAAAGGATAAGTAAATGTTGTTTTATCTTGATCCTTTTTGGCAATTGGGACCTGGTTATAGCCAGAGTATCCATCCAAGAAACAATAATATTCATATCCAGCTAATCGTTCTAACCTCTGGTCAATGAAAAGTAGAGGGAAATGATATTTCCTCGTTGCGGCATTGAGTTTCCTATAATCAATACATACACGCCACCCTGTTTGGATGCATGTTTGGATCAACTCATTAGCCTCATTAGTTATGATCGTGATGCCAGACTTTTTAGGGACTATATGAATAGGACTTACCCATTGGCTATCAGAGATTGGGTAAATTATTCCACTATCTAGGCACTTGACGATTTCTTTCTTTACCGCCTCCTTCATGACAGGATTTAACCGTCTTTGTGGGTCTCAGGTTGGTTTGGCTTCATCCATCAAATGTATATGATGTTCAACATTTAAGGGACTAATCCCTTTGATGTCTGCCATTGTCCAACCAAATGCGTGCCGATTTGATCTTAAGACCATCAAAAGAGCGTTCTCTTGCTCTAAAGCTAGAGAGGCGGATATGATCACGGGCAAAAACTCATTCTCACCTAAATATGCATATTTAAGATGAGAAGGTAGTAGTTTGAGATCTAATGTTGGCGGAAAGACGATAGAAAGTGGGGTAAGGGAATGATACTCGGACTCCCTAAGAAGTTCATAACTTGCGTAGGATATTGACTCGGAAAGTGCTACTGACTTTTGTGATGAGTTAAAAGGTTCAAACTCAAGGGTGGACTTGTCAAAGGTGTCCTCACTATAATAATTTGCTAGATCAAACAATGATGTACTACTGTCGTCGAGATCATTATAGCAAAATTCCTCAACCTTGCTGCTGTCGGAAGCTATCTCGTTGATAGAAAAGACATCAATTAGATGAGCAGAAGGTTCAGATGGTTGAATTCCTAGCTTTTAAATGTTAAGCTCAATTGTCATCTTCCCGAAAGATAAGTTCATAGAACCGTTACGACAATTACTGACAGCATTGGAAGCGGCTAAGAAGGGTCGACCGAGAATCACCGGAATTTGGTTTCGTAGGTTCGCTACAGGCTGTGTATCTAGAACAATAAAGTACACAGGGAATATAAATTCCTCGAATTTTATCAACACATCCTCTAGCTTACCCCGAGGTTGGGTGATAGATCGATCTGCCATCTGGAGAGTGCAGTGGGCAGGTTTCAACTCTCCTATACCTAACTGCTCATAGACAGAATAAGGAAGCAAGTTAACACTAGCGCCAAGGTCGAGTAGAGCACGGTTGATATTTTACCCCTAATCGAAATAGAGATTGTAGGACAACCGGGGTCCTTACGTTTCTTAGGTAATTGCTGGGTAAAAGTTGTGCTTACATTACTCATCATGAACACCTTTTTCGGCACTTGAGTTTTTCTCTTCCTAGTGCACAAGTCCTTAAGTATTTTCGCATAAGCCGGAACTTGTTGTATAACATCTAGGAGAGGGATATTTATGTTAACCTGTTTAAACATTTCCATAATCTTCTCCATTTGTGGACTTGGTTTGTTTCCCCTTAACCAATTTGGATAAGGAGATTTATCAATAAGAGTTGGGTCCAATATTGGAGAAGATCGAGGGGGTGGATCGGATCCCAGAATTTGAGTTGGGATCGTGTTAGGTTGACTCAAGGAGGTGGACGGAGGGTTCGAGCCTAAGGGAAAATGAAGAATAGGCTCGGAAGAAGATGGTAGATTAGACGAAATAGGGTTAGAAGTGGAAGCCGGGGTATCATTGATTGATTCTTCATTATCAACCTCTTCACCGACTTGGTTGTTCAGCACTCTTCCCGATCTCAACGTGGTAATGGCATTCACATTATGATGTTGTGAGTGGCAAGGATTCGGTAGGGGTTGAGATGGAAGTTTCCCTTTCTCTCTAGCACTCATCGCGGTATTTAATTGTGCAATTTGTGCTTCTATCGATTTTATACTCTCACCGTGGGAGGCGGAGTCCTTCGTTAAGGTTTCAATAGAAGACTTTATATCAGCCGACGTTTTCATGGAATGTTTTATAAACATTTCCAAGGTTCGTTCATGTCACGACCCGAAATTTAGTTCGTGACCGGCACTTAAATCACGCAACGTCTAAAGGCGCAACGTAAATTAAGTATGCCGAAGCCCAGAAATCTAAACCATTTTAAGAAAATAGAAGAGGTGAAGTTTTGAAATAAAGGTATGATGAAATCAAAAGTTTTCTTAAATGCATAGATAATGGAACATGAAAATGCAAGTGGATTATACTAGTTGAAAAACATGTTTCGTCCTTTAAAAATTTGGGCAGCACCTCCCTTGTATATTTTGATCCAAAACTACATATACATAACAACAATAAAGGCATCCCCAAGCGGGAGCTAGCTCTTCGCCAATCGGCGGAATCACAACCACACAAGTCATAAATATATGTATACGACGCCCAACGGCGAAGATCAACACAAAAAGATAAAAACTAAAGCAAGACATCAAATCTACCAATCGAACATATAACCCATCGCTCTAAGTATCGCAACAACAAGTCTTTCTAATTCTTACTACTTATACAAGTACTAGTTTCTGATAGACGGAGTTGACTAAATAGAACAGGAATAATAATACAAGAGTGGCACGATCCAATATGTCCCACCTACCAAAGCAAATCACCCGAAAGCAAGCTCTGTGCCAGCGATACCGCTACTGATCCATGCGGTCAAACCTGCAAGAACTGTGGCACAACGGGTGTGAGTTACCAACTCGTGGGTAGAAAACATCAGCAGGTAGAAATCGAATAAAACAACGACTCCTAGGTCAACTATATAATAAAGGTAATACTATGATATCTAGGGTGACCGTATCTGCATATATGCCAACAATATAATCAATGCCTGTATGCATGTGGATATTGTTCAGTCGATAAACTGCACATTTGTAGTACATTTTTCCTACCATTTTTATATTAAAAAAGGACTATATTATAATATATTATACATATGAGGGTTTATGTGTAAAAACATTATTTTCCATGTGTTAATATATTTTAATTATCATTTGGTAGGAAAATGTATGCAAATAATATTATTGATCTAATTCTAGTAGAACAAAGTCTACTAAAATCTTATTTGAGTTGTTGTGCAGATTATTTCCAAGTTGTTATGAAGGATTTAACAAACAAATCAATTTGTTGAAGAAAACTTGCCAAATTAAGAAGCAAACTTGGAGACCAAGTCTGGAAGCAACCGAGAGAATATTTTAAAGATATGAAGATGCCTAGGATTGCCAAATGTCACCAGATGAAAGCACAAGAAAAATAATCAATTGATCTTGTCCCTTGAGCGCGGATCCGCGGCCAAACCCACCCTGGGGCCGCGGATCCGCCGCAATCTTATGGAATTGGAGTGCAGGATTTTGGGGAATTATTCTCTGCTGAATTTTACCAACTTCTCAACAGAAAGATTCTGGGTTTTCACTATATAAAGGCACCGATGGCCTCTTGGGAAAAGCTATCAAGCCGAAGAGATCACGAAGCCCCTGACGCTCACGCATCCAGGCTGATCATCAACTGTTCATCTACCTCCTTAGAAGAGATCGAGAAGCAAACTAGGTTTTTGTAATCATTTTCTAAGGAATCAAAGTGTACTTGATCTTGTTGATTAATAAAGGTAGTTCTTTTTCTTATTCTATTTCTTCGTAGTTTAATTATGCATTTTCTCTCCATCTCTTTTTCTCCCAACATGCGCGAGTAATTCTCCGCTTGTTAGGGTTCGTAGGATTAGGGTAGGCTAATGGACGATGAAAATAATTAAACTCTTTTTAAGTCCTATAAAGTTTAGGAACTTTATCAAAAGAATCATTAACATCCTAATCGGGCGCGCTAGCAATTCTTTGCTAGTTCCGACCACGATTAGAGATTAGATTAATGATTGTTTTGGTAAAGGCTAGATAATGAATGGAGTTCCGTGTCGAGATAAGGATTACGAGTGGGATTCCTTTTCCCTCCAGAAACCCTAATCTACACGCATCACCGTCGTTCTAGTTCTAAATCTATTAATGGATAAAAATGGTAACTTTTAATTAATCTTCCATAACTACTAAATCCTAACGAACCCTACAAGCCCTATTATTATATTATTTAAATCTCTAAAATAATCTAGATCTATATTTTACATTAAAGTAGATCTAGAAACTTTTCACAAAATTCTTTATTCCGCCTCTCTTTCTCAACACATCTAAAGTAAAAGCAAAAGGTTCAACGTTTCCCAGAGGACGACCCGTACTCATCTCGGTCTAGCTACGCGCGACACCGTTCTGATTGCGGTTAAACTACAAACACGATTTTTCGTACCAATCAAATGGCGCCGTTGCCGGGGATACGTGCGTAATTTTTTATTTTTACTATTTGTGTTGAATTCTTAGACGAGCTATATCATTATTAAAACAAAACTGCAAATTGCATATTTAACGATTTGTGCGTGAATTTTGCAAGGAGATCTGGAGTTACAGAATTGAGGAAAACAGAAGACAGAGGCATTCATCGAGATCCAGAGGAGCACAGAGGGCTTGAGAAAAATTTTCAGCAATTGTTCCTTCCACCTTGCGGCGGAACCGCGGCAAAAGTACCATTCCTGCGGCGGAAACGCGGCTGCTTAGGGGAATTAGGGCTTCAATCTTCTCTGGTATTTTCTTTCAACTCCTCCTCTCTCCTCTCAAATCCAATAAAATCTATCTTCTGCAGGATTCTTTGCAAAATTGCGCCGCTCACCACTATACTACAACGACCGAGATGGACGGCACTCCATCAGAGTATAACACCACGCTGCCACCGCCCGCAGGTGCGCAGAATCCACCGCGCATCTCTCTCCAAGAGAGATGCTATCCTATCCGTGGTCCCCTTCCTACTTGTCTATCTCTTCCACCACCTAACGGGGATAATTTTGAAATTAAACCCCACTACATCAATCTGCTGCCCAAATTTCACGGGCTTGAGTCGGAAGACGCGTACGTTTTCATCACCAAATTCGAAAACGTATGCGCAATGATGGGTACTTCACAATTGACTTTAGATGCTATGCGCTTACGTCTTCTCCCATTCACATTGTGCGACTTGGCAGAAAAATGGCTTTATAATACTGCCGCACACTCTATCACTAATTGGGATGAATTCGTCGTAGCATTTCTTAAGAAGTTTTATCCAAATCATAAGACTGCACATATTAGGAGCGAGATCAACCAGTTCATCCAGCTTCCCAATGAACCATTTTGGAAGTGCTTTGAACGTTTCAAAGATCTGCTTGTCCAATGCCCCCATCACGGAATACAAAGATGGGATTTATGTCGGATTATATATGAGGGCATTAATCCAGCGACAAAGCAGATGCTTGAAACAATGTGTCAATGCAATTTCATGTCTAAAGATGACGGTGAAGCTTGGAAATATCTGGAAGACCTCGCAGAAAGCACTTTGCAGTGGGAAAGCGTAAGACCACCTTCAACTAAGGGAGGTATTCACCAACTCGATGTTTCCATCGCAGTAAAAGCCGAAATGGCAGCGATGCAGAAGAAACTCGATGCTATGGAGAACAAATTTTCATCATTCTCCCTAAATCAGGTTACGCTTCCTAAGACCGTTTGTGGTTGCTGTTCGGATCCTTCATACTTAACGGAAGAATGTCCTATGAATGCATCGTTTCAAGCTAATGCTGCTTTTCAGCAGCGACCTAGAAACGATCCTTATTCTTCCACATATAATCAAGGATGGAGGAATCATCCTAACTTTGCTTGGAATCAAAACCAACAAAGTAATTACCTAAGACCTCCTCCACAGCAACCACAACCACAGAATCAGCCCCCCTTTCAGTCACAAAATTTCCAAAATCCGGCCAACATTTCTACACCACAAATGGCCGGTACTGACAACTCGCTTGCACAAACTTTGGATATGTTCATGAAACAATCCATGCAAAATTCGGCTGAGATAAGGTCTTCTATTGATACCCTAACGAAAAACTCCTCCTCCCATGGTGAGAGTATTAAATCAATAGAAAACCAAATCGCACAGTTAAACGCCGCAATGAGTGCGAGAGAGAAAGGGAAACTCCCATTTCAACCCATACCTAATCCTGGACATTCACAAAGTTATAATGTGAATGCCATTACTACGTTGAGATCAGGGAGAATGCTGAATAACCGAGTAGGTGAGCAGTGTGATGATAGTGACACCAATGATACCCCTTCTTCTTCTTCTTCTTCCCCTAATTCGTCTAGTCTTCCACCTTCACCCGAGCCTATTCTCTGTTTTCCCCAAGGCTCGAACCCTTCGACCATTTCGCCAAATCTATCTAAGTCGATTCCCACTCCAGTTTTGGGATCGAATCCGTCCCCACAATCCTCTCCAACGTTGGACCCAAAACTTATTGATCAAGCACCTTATCCAAACAGGTTAAGGGGCAACAGACCAAGTCCACAAATGGAGAAGATTGTGGAAATTTTTAAGCAAGTTAACATAAACATTCCTCTCCTAGATGCTATTCAACAAGTTCCGTCATATGCAAAAATCTTAAAGGACTTGTGCACTAGGAAGAGAAAAGTTCAAGTACCTAAAAAAGTTTTCCTTGCGAGTAATGTGAACACTGCTTTTACACAACAACTTCCCAAGAAACGAAAGGACCCCGGAAGTCCTACAATTTCAATTTCTATTGGGGGTAAAAATATTAATCGTGCTCTACTCGATCTAGGTGCTAGTGTTAACTTGCTTCCGTATTCGGTTTATGAGCAATTAGGAATCGGAGAGTTAAAACCTGCGCATTGCACTCTTCAGATGGCCGATCGATCTATCACCCAACCAAGGGGTGAGCTAGAGGATGTGTTAATCAAAGTCGGGGAATTCATATTCCCTGTGGACTTTATCGTTATAGATACACAACCTGTAGCAAACCCACGCAATCAAATTCCGGTGATACTCGGTCGACCCTTTTTGGCCACTTCCAACGCTGTAATCAATTGTAGAAACGGCTCTATGACCCTATCCTTTGGAAAGAAGTCAATTGAGCTTAACATTTACAAGTTGGGAAGTGAACCTTCCGAACCCTATGCTCATGTGTGTTCTGTCGAATTAATCGATGTCGACAGCAGCGAATTTGATCAACCTCATGATACTGACTCTTTTCATATGTTGTTGCTTGATACGGACTCTTCCACCGAGTTGTCCGGGTCAACATCCAACACTGATGAGGAACTTTTTATAGAGTCTGACGATCACCCCATTTTTTCTGATGATATTATTCTTCGGGGTATCGATGAAAGCTTTGAGGAAATTTTCGCTGATGAACTCGCATTTTTACAAGACACGGGTGTTGAGATAAATCAACTCCAAGATGAAGAAATTGGACCTCCACCCCTTCTTTTGGACAATCATGATAATGTGAGTAATCCATCATCACTATCACTGTGTCGTCTCTCCAAATTGAGACGCAATCCTTTTCCATTACACCTCTTCTCACCTCCCCACTTCTTCTTGTTGAAAGGTGACATGTTCTTCCACCAACCTTGGTGCTTCATCGATAAAATTTTTGAATGGTTGGTGTTGACCTTCGGTCTTTGCAAAGCTTGGTATTGACCAATAACCTTGACCCCCTCGTGTGATTTTAAAAGATTAAAATTGTTTAACTCAAGTTTGGGGGGGGGTATATTTTGGCTCTTGAAAGAAAATGATTTTTACAAAATTGTGAGCCTAAAATAAGTTTTGGGGAGTATTTTCACTTTCATATATTCTTGCCCCATTAATAATTTCCTCCCAAGTCTACAGGTTTTTGAGCTTAACAGATGACATCAGTGAGGACACTGCTGTAAACAGGTTTGGGGGAGGTTTGTGCTTATTTACACATCAATTTGCATCATATTTTGCATAAGCACAACATTTTCAAAATTTTAAAAAAAAAAAATTCTTTTATAACAAAAGAATAGAAAGTGAAAAATTACATCCAAAAGATTGGAATAGTTTAAGAAAACCAAGAAAATTAGAAGTTTTCTTATACGAACTAGTAATAAGTAGTTATGAGCTGTTGTCCCAAGGGTTAGTAAAATGAAGGAAGTCACTAATCTGAGGATAAAAATAAGTCTGAAAAATAATTTCTATTCTGGAAGCCAAACATTTGAATGTTGATACCCTACTATATGCACTTACACACGTCTTGAAACTCGGGATAGTAGAGGATACCTTGAAATGCTCTTGTCTAAAAGCCAAAGTATGAAGGAAATGAAAAAAAAATGAAGAAAATATAAATGGTGAAAATAAAAATGAACACTGGTTTTGTTATCGCCAAGGCAGCAATAAAAAAATATAGCGAGGGTGCCTCTTCACCTAGTGCCCTAAGGCCAACTGGTCTGGGAGTCACTGCTAAGCCTTAGGTGGTGCAAGACAAGGAAAATACTATCACCAAATCAGCTAGCACTTAAGTAATCGGTCGGTTAGTACCTCAAGAAGTATTAGCGGTCGCATGAAAAGGTGTGGGCAAACCTAAGTATTCATAAAGTACTGAGGTAGATGGACAAGAGTATGATAGCTTGAATTGAATTCTCCGAGTGTAGGGATGTTATTTACACACACGTGGGGTTATATGATCAATGTTTGGATGAAAGGTAGGAATGAAGAATAATGACGATATTTTATTGAGAGATGATGTGATTTCTAACATTTTTTCATGACTATTAAGATAGGGCTCATGACAACTGAAAAGCTAGTATAGTTGGAAACTCTAAATTTTCAAAGGCCTTTCTTTTATGGTTCTTATTTTTATATGTAAATTTCACCATCTTTCTTTTGTTATTGGATTTTGTGGGTGTAATCCACTGAAAACCCTCAGGAGACAACACTCCTCCTACTAGGGACACCTAGAGGTTTAACGGCTTGTTGCACATGCTCAGTGCAATCGTGTTGCCTACGAAAGTGTGCTTAGTTTTCTCCTTTCTTTTTCTCCTCTTAAATAAACTAGTTTGCTCGGGACGATCAAAGATAAGTTTGGGGGTATTTGTTCAGTCGATAAAACTGCACATTTGTAGTACATTTTTCCTACCATTTTTATATTAAAAAAGGACTATATTATAATATATTATACATATGAGGGTTTATGTGTAAAAACATTATTTTCCATGTGTTAATATATTTTAATTATCATTTGGTAGGAAAATGTATGCAAATAATATTATTGATCTAATTCTAGTGGAACAAAGTCTACTAAAATCTTATTTGAGTTGTTGTGCAGATTATTTCCAAGTTGTTATGAAGGATTTAACAAACAAATCAATTTGTTGAAGAAAACTTGCCAAATTAAGAAGCAAACTTGGAGACCAAGTCTGGAAGCAACCGAGAGAATATTTTAAAGATATGAAGATGCCTAGGATTGCCAAATGTCACCAGATGAAAGCACAAGAAAAATAATCAATTGATCTTGTCCCTTGAGCGCGGATCCGCGGCCAAACCCACCCTGGGGCCGCGGATCCGCCGCAATCTTATGGAATTGGAGTGCAGGATTTTGGGGAATTATTCTCTGCTGAATTTTACCAACTTCTCAACAAAAAGATTCTGGGTTTTCACTATATAAAGGCACCGATGGCCTCTTGGGAAAAGCTATCAAGCCGAAGAGATCACGAAGCCCCTGACGCTCACGCATCCAGGCTGATCATCAACTGTTCATCTACCTCCTTAGAAGAGATCGAGAAGCAAACTAGGTTTTTGTAATCATTTTCTAAGGAATCAAAGTGTACTTGATCTTGTTGATTAATAAAGGTAGTTCTTTTTCTTATTCTATTTCTTCGTAGTTTAATTATGCATTTTCTCTCCATCTCTTTTTCTCCCAACATGCGCGAGTAATTCTCCGCTTGTTAGGGTTCGTAGGATTAGGGTAGGCTAATGGACGATGAAAATAATTAAACTCTTTTTAAGTCCTATAAAGTTTAGGAACTTTATCAAAAGAATCATTAACATCCTAATCGGGCGCGCTAGCAATTCTTTGCTAGTTCCGACCACGATTAGAGATTAGATTAATGATTGTTTTGGTAAAGGCTAGATAATGAATGGAGTTCCGTGTCGAGATAAGGATTACGAGTGGGATTCCTTTTCCCTCCAGAAACCCTAATCTACACGCATCACCGTCGTTCTAGTTCTAAATCTATTAATGGATAAAAATGGTAACTTTTAATTAATCTTCCATAACTACTAAATCCTAACGAACCCTACAAGCCCTATTATTATATTATTTAAATCTCTAAAATAATCTAGATCTATATTTTACATTAAAGTAGATCTAGAAACTTTTCACAAAATTCTTTATTCCGCCTCTCTTTCTCAACACATCTAAAGTAAAAGCAAAAGGTTCAACGTTTCCCAGAGGACGACCCGTACTCATCTCGGTCTAGCTACGCGCGACACCGTTCTGATTGCGGTTAAACTACAAACACGATTTTTCGTACCAATCAGATATCATCCACGTGTCCATCAATGACATAACAACATCATGGAACCTGAGTGTCCAACACCGACACTCGAAACATCATGAAAGCATATGCATATGACTATGAGGGTATCAATCAACGTGTGTCCATCAACGACACATCAAAATCATGGAACCTGAGTGTCCAACACCGACACTCGAAACATCATGACACCCGTGTCCAACATCGACACGTAAATCCTCATATCTCGGGCTCCGTCCGTCCGGATCGGCCCACGGGCTCCGTCAGTCCGGATCGGCTCAAATCATCTCACGACTCCGGTCGGTATCCTCCGGATAACCGCCGTGCTCAAATACTATCACCGGTAGGTAGTGGTCCCTCTGCCAGGCTCATCGTCTACTGCACAACATACCTTTCTTGCCCCGCGGTACCATACCGGGTCCACCATGTACCCGCAAATGGCCTCATCCAGCTCCTCGAATCGGGTATCACATAACTCATAACCGAGAAAACACATGGTGGACGTCTCGAAATATCATATCAAGAGAAACCGGGTTTTTTAAAACAATACATCATTTCCTTTGAAATATAACCACGGTTCTCAAATCCAGAATCTCATAAAAACAGCATCTCAATGCGTATAATCATAAAGCATGATGTATGGAAACATAGAACAGAAATGCGAGAATATCAAGTATATCATGCGACATAGTATAGTGATGTGAACATAGCAAGTATATCATGCAACATAGCATAATGATGTGAGCATAGCAATATATCATAGCATGATGTAACAATTCTACTGTATAAGTGACATAGCAATTATCGATGATGAAAGTGTGTGAGTCGGCAATCTGTGTAAGTGTAACATACGCATCATCGATAATTGTGTAGGTGTACTAGCACAGGTATATGTAATGCAATGAGAATGTCATGAACGTAGCATAAAGTACATCGTGAGCGTAATGCTATAAGGTATACGTATCTACAACATAACCGAGTCGGTGAATCTATCAATCGGCATCCAGCCTCACAACATCACGTACGGTATAATACATCGTACAGCATCCTCTAGTCAAGGGTATGGATCAATCATCAGATAAAACTCATCACGTACGGTAATTCATCGTACGGCGGCATTAAACAATTAGGGATTCTATCAACCTATATGACAATGAGGGTACGGACCTAACGTCTCGTACGACATATCACTCATTATTCATATCATTATATATATATATATATATATACCTATCTCTCAGGTCACATCCGTATCAATCTCATATCGTGGGACCGACAGAGGTATCAATTATCTCATATCGACTCGCATCCATATAACGACATGTCAAACCAAGTCATCATATCACATCGTCTACTCATTTCATCACATTGATATCAAACATCAATATCTCACATCGAGTCATCTTATAAATCTCATGTCGTATTTATCGAATTCATTACATGCCACTAGAATCTCATACTTATTCTCTTGCAACTACATATGTATATATCGTGATTCACATCCTTATATATCAATTCGAGACATCCTTTCTATCATATCATTTCACACTAAACCATAACTATAACCTTAAGTCGTGGCATATCTTGTCTCCAAATTATAAATCACATATCGATGTTTGCGGGGGTGCTATACGCCATCCACCCGACTTCCCTCGTAGATATAAATCTACTCATCTTGATCCTCGCTTGCCGAAGTCGATGTCGCCATGCTCTTCCTTGTTATCCGAAGTCCACGTAAAGGTTCCTACATATATAAACACACAGTATCATAAACAGAATCGCGTACAAAAACCAAAATGGCACACGAATCGCACATAGGTTAAAACATATGGTCTACGCATGCAAGAATAACCAAACAACTCCCGATATCGACGTACAAACGTCAAGTGACCGAGACAAAACGCAATATCCAAAGTTTCAAGTCATTAAAAGTCACACCACAAAACAACAACTCAAGAAAATGGTTCCAGATTTAGTCTCAGTTGAATTGGGGAAAAACAAGCAGTACAGTGGGGTAGTATATAGGGTATGTGAGCTACAGAACCAATTCTAACACTAATTCCCACAAATGACCCGGCGACACTACCCCCAAATCCGGCCTGCTCGGCCATGGATGCTCTGTTTGGGTTCGTACTTTCAGGGTGGTCTTCTAGTGTTAAATCTAGGTCAATAGGGTTGCTAGTTTTTCTCGTAAAGATTCCAGGTCATCCCAGATTCCCTGTAGGCTCAAAATACTCACAATACCGACATTGAAAGTTTCTAAAGTCCAAGTATTGGGTTCTAAAATTCACTTGGTGCAGGATCTTAACACTAAAGGGGCTGTAGTCAAATAATTACATCTTAATTACACCATTCCAATTCAAATCAACCCTAACCTCAACTTGGAATTTTCAAAGGTCACAAAACGACTCTTAAACAACTCTAAACTAGAATAGAAGCTAATGGAACTCAAATACTACACAAATGGTGAAAGAAATACCTTATTTGGCAACTCAAGAATTTTCTTGAGTTGCTCAAAGTGATCAAAATTCAACTTTGAAGCATCCATTGGGTTTGTAGAGAGGTTGTGCATCTTTTTAATGGAGGAAGTATAGGGTTTTGGTGAAGAAATTGAGATGATACTTGGAGATGGAGGTGGAGAGAGAATGTGGATGAAGGAGTTGAAGAAAACAATGGGGGAGGATGAAAGGGGCAGCCCACTCTCTCTCTCTCTCTTATCCTCACTCTCTTTATGCTCACCCTCTCAATCAATCATGCCATGTCACACACACACACACTCTCTCTCCAATAATTATCTTTTCTTTTTCTTTTCTTGCAAAGCCAAATATCAACAAATACAAATGAAACAACTTGCAACCAAATGCAACATGTCATGGTGCACTAACCATGGAAAAATGTAGAAACACGGATTTGGCCTAATCGCGATTAGTAGTGCGCTAATCAATTTTTATTTAAACTGCATATAATTAATTATAAAAATGCCAAATCCAATAAATATATTTTTTAAATGAATAAATCATTTTAATTTTCAATTATTTCACAAATATTGGTATATATTTATACCATTTTACGAAAACCCCAAATTCGCAAATCGGGTAGTTTTCGCGAAACATATTATTTTACTATTAAATTCCAAAAATAATATTTTATATTTTCTGAAATGTTACAATCTTCTCCCTTAAATAAATTCGGTCCCCGAATTTAAATTTAAACCCCCAAATGCTAAAACATTTCAATAATCAGCTCAAATAAACGAGGCTCCGAAATCACGGAAAATACAGAAATACCACAGCGCCTCGTGTGCGCCTGAAAACGAGTATGAAACTCAAAATCGAACTCCGTCAAGCATCACGCAAATCATCGAAGTTACATTGGGGATACAGATCTCGAAATCCAATATGCACTAGTCAAATACTATAATACGTATATAGTACGCATCCTTGGAAAAATCTCCTAAAACTGAATAAAACTCATGCAAAATCTTTTTTGAATCGCCGTGTAATGCGCAACTCACGGCACAAGTGACGTACGCTCATTTGTAAAGTAATAAATATACGTTTATATATGTTTTGCTCAAATATACGTTCCGCCGTTTTGAAATATCCCAAAAGGTTTTCCTTTGTAAACGTTCGTGTCGCTCGCGGACACGTAGGAAATAGCGAGACTATAGCTCCTTTTTGAAATCCTCTTGTTAAACTTTTAATGGATGCAAAGTATTCATGTACTGTCCTCAGATCAGTCATGTTCGGCTACTACATAATATAGTGCCCATCATGAAAACAAGGTGCTCAAGAGCAAAATCAGCCTCAAAAGGCGTATCCAACAATCACGTTCGTCTGGTGCGCACGGAAATCAAATCCAATACAATTGCCATGATATGCACGAAAGCAAAACTAAGTGCAACGGGTGTGCACGAAAGCATCTGTCCAGTGCAACGGATATGCACGACAATAACATCAAGTGCATCTATAGTGCACGAAAATCTCACCCTAGTGCAACTAACCTGCACGAATGAAAATCCCAATCGAGTGCATCCGGTGTGCACAAAATCATATCTCATATCATGTGCATCCAACATGCACGAATAAAATCTCAATCAAGTGCATCCGTCATGCACGAACGAAATCTAAATCAAGTGCATCCGACATGCATGAATAAAATCTCACTCAAGTGCATCCGATGCGCACAAAATCCAATACCAAGCGCCTAATATGCGCAAAAAAATCCAACCCAAGCGCGTCAGGTCCGAATAAAGCATCTAGTGCAGTCGCATGCACGAAAATGAACGTCAAGTGCAAACGCGCACCAAAAACATAAATCTGGTAAAACAAATGCTCAAAAGCATAAATCGGGTGCAACCAAGGTACGGAGTATAAATCTAGTGCAACCAATGCACGAAATATAAATCTGGTGCAACCAATGCACACAATATAAATCTAGTGCGACAAATGCACGAAATACAAATCTGGTGCAACAAATGCACAAAATACGAATCTGGTGTAACAAATGCATGGAGTATAAATCTAGTGCAACAAATGCACAAAATACAAATCTGGAGCAACAAGTGCACGGAGTATAAATCTAGTGCAACAAATGCACAAAATACAAATCTGGTGCAACAAGTGCACGGAGTATAAATCTAGTGCAACAAATGGACAAAATACAAATCTGGTGCAACAAGTGCACGGAAAATCATCAATAACTCAAAAGCGTTTAAAAACAACACCGAGTGTACCAAGGTGTATAAAATCATAATCGTGTGCAACTGCGTGCACAAAACACGTATCAATGCACTGCAAGCACATGTGAGCTATACCGAGTACAGAAATCAAATCGAGTGCATACCACATGCAAAAAATCAAATCAACAGTATCGAATCCACGAAACCATAAACACGTGCAGCCAAGGCACAAAACCAATATCAAGTGCAATAGATATGCACAAATCGCAAACTGATATAGCGGTGTATAAACATAAATCAAGTGCAATAACTATGCACAAAATGTAAATACCCAGTAGGTGCAGCCATGGTGCACGAAAACAATATCATGAAACTCAATCATCAAAACTCAAATCCAAGAGATATAAGCGTGATACTCGGATCACAAATGCAAATCGCAACAAATGACATTGATGTACACCTCCTACAATGTCGAAAAAACGTCGGTGCACCCAAAACTGGCAGAGCAAGAACATCCGCTTTCCTCCTGCTCACGGTCTGACGTCTTCTGTCTCTGGGTCCTCATTTTCTCTATGGATTACCAATCTCGCAATCCATTGGCTCGTCGGCCCGGTCAGGGGTACTAACGGAAATGATACCGCTCTGGCACTTCTCTGGTCATCTCTCGGCCAATTAGTATGACCACTCATAAAGCAGCACGTCACTGGCGTCGGCCTTTGGCCCTCTGAATAAACGTGACACTACTTATCCTCAGTGCAAATCCTATCGCAGTAGTGTCCTGGAAAGAACCTGCTCAAGGTCTCTTCCGATCTCGCCTATGCCGAACTATACGGAGGCTGGTACTCTTACATAATCTTTCCAAGTTTTCTGGACATCTGCGTTCTAAGCACAGCATTTCCTCGGGAACTGGCCGTATCCCAACGCCTCTGTATACATATCATATCTCTAATCTCAACGGGGAGTAACAACAGCTCGTTAATATCTAGCACGAACCTCTTTTTCCACTCGTCTTTATTATCGCCCACTTCGACGTCACTTCAGGCTATCTGCATACTACAATTGTTCTCGGCTATAGTCAATCCGGAATCTCTCACACGGACTCATAATACGAACTCGGTATCTTCATCACTCTGTAGTAGATATCTAGCCGAACACGTCCTCAGGAACTCGTCCCAACCATCGGAGGAATATACTTTATTCATCCGCTCTTGATCAACTCACAACGCATCTTGGTGAGGTCCTCTATCCGAAACTGGTCAACTTACTGATCTCCTATCGAATTATCCAATGAACAACGTCATCTCTGGATCAATCTACTCTAGATCTGAGTAAGATTCTCCGCAATGGAAATCTTCAACTCAACTGGGCCTGCGTCGGCGTATCAAATCAGACGAATCATCTCAGTTGCTCAACTCTACTCAAGATAGACTAGCTATCTTCTGTCGCATCTCTGCCTGAAATCTCCAGCGATCTCAGCTCATAAGCTATAGAAGCGACATCCTATCAATCTCAGCAACAGCTGGGTCATCTGTCTGTACGGTAGACGACATCAAAATCTCTGAGGTAGGCTGTACATCAACAATCCTCTCATAACACGCAGCCTCTAACAATGGCCCGATCATCCGGTGCAAAACCGAACACTCGCCTCAAACAAGAGGTCACAACACAAACGCTAAACCGATACGTTCCCGTGTCACCAGAAAAACACGATGGTCAGTCCTCGTCCACGACGAGCTCGCCCTGACTGCATCACTAGCAGCAGCTCAATCTGCGCTCAAACTATGGTGAGAGGAACCTCAAGCATGTATCAATGAAGATAGATCAAAGGGATGAAAGGAATCAACAGATCCAGAATGGATACATGATCATAAGGAAGAACGGAATCAGTGAGAGTATGATCATGGAAACGAATAGAATCAAGGATCTCAAATGGATTTATGATCAAGGGAACGAAGAGAATCACAAGTCTCAAGATATGTACATCCTAAGGTCACTTAAGCGGAGTATCGTATCGTAAGTATGCAGCGGAACATATGCACGGTACGTCACTCTACTTGAGTTACCTAATCCATCAATCAGGGTCAGCATATGTAACGAAAGTTCGGGTCTAATACCCCCTGTTCAACTCTAAGCTCCGTAAGGTCAAGCCTAGGTTCCAAAATAGATTACGCCCCAGACTACACATAGTCAAACCTAGACTCGAACCAAGGTTAAACCTAGCGCTTTGATACCAACTTTGTCACGACCCAAAATTTAGTTCGTGACCGGCACTTAAATCACGCAACGTCTAAAGGCGCAAATTAAGTAAGCCGAAGCCCAGAAATCTAAACCCTTTTAAGAAAATAGAAGAGGTGAAGTTTTGAAATAAAGGTATGATAAAATCAAAAGTTTTCTTAAATGCATAGATAATGGAACATGAAAATGCAAGTGGATTATACTAGTTGAAAAACATGTTTCGTCTTTTAAAAATTTGAGCAGTACCTCCCTTGTATATTCTGATCCAAAACCACATATACATAACAACAATAAAGGCATCCCCAAGCGGGAGCTAGCTTTTTGCCAATCGGCGGAATCACAACCATGCAATATATGTATACGACACCCAACGGCGAAGATCAACACAAAAAGATTAAGCATAAAGCAAGACATCAAATCCACCAAGCGAACATATAACCCATCGCTCTAAGTCTCGCAACCAAAAGTCTTTCGAAGTCTTACTAATTATACAAATACTAGTTTCTGATTGATGGAGTTGACTAGATACAACAGGAATAATAATACAAGAGTGGCACGATCCAATATGTCCCACCTACCAAAGCAAATCACCCGAAAGCAAGCTGTGTACCAGCGATACCGCTACCGATCCATGCAGTCAAACCTGCAAGAACTGTGGCACAACGAGGGTGAGTTGCCATCTCGTGAGTAGAAAACATCAGCAGGTAGAAATCGAATAAAAAAACGACTCCTAGGTCAACTATATCATAAATGTAATAATATGATATCTAGGGTGACCGTATCTGCATATATACCAATAATATAATCAATGCTTGTATGCATGTGGATATCATCCACGTGTCCATCAATGGCATAACAACATCATGGAACCTGAGTGTCCAACACCGACACTCGTAACATCATGAAAGAATATGCATGTGAATATGAGGGTATCAATCAACGTGTGTCCATCAACGACACATCAAAATAATGGAACCTGAGTGTCCAACACCGACACTCGAAACATCATGAAACCCGTGTCCAACATCGACACGTAAATCCTCATATATTGGGCTCTGTCCGTCCGGATCTGCCCACGGGCTCCGTCAGTACGGATCGGCTCATATCATCTCACGACTCCGGTCGGTATCCTCCGGATAACCACCGTGCTCAAATACTATCACCGGTAGGTAGTTGTCCCTCTGCCTGGCTCATCGTCTACTACACAACACCTTTCTTGCCCTGGGGTACCATACCGGGTCCACCATGTACCCGCAAACGGTCTCATCCAGCTCCTGGAATCGGGTATCACATAACTCATAACCAAGAAAACACATGGTGGACGTCTCGAAATAGCATATCAAGAGAAACCGGGTTTTTTAAAACAATACATCATTTCCTTTGAAATATAACCATGGTTCTCAAATCCAGAATCTTATAAAAACAGCATCTCAATGCGTATAATCATAAAGCATGATGTATGGAAACAAAGAACAGAAATGTGAGCATATCAAGTATATTATGCGACATACTATAGTGATGTGAACATAGCAAGTATATCATGCAACATAGCATAATGATGTGAGCATAGCAATATATCATAGCATGATGTAACAATTCTACTGTGTAAGTGACATAGCAATTATCGATGATGAAAGTGTGTGAGCCGGAAATCTGTGTAAGTGTAATAAACGCATCATCGATAATTGTGTAGGTGTACTAGCACAGGTATATGTAATGCAATGAGAATGTCATGAACTTAGCATAAAGTACATCATGAGCACAATACTATAAGGTATACGTATCAACAACATAACAGAGTAGGTGAATCTATCAATCGGCATCCAGCCTCACAACATCACGTATGGTATAATACATCGTACGGCATCCTATAGTCAAGAGTATGGATCAATCATCAGATAAAACTCATCACGTACGGTAATTCATCGTACGGCGGCATTAAACAATTAGGGATTCTATCAACCTATATGACAATGTGGGTACGTGCATAACGTCTCGTACGGCATATCACTCATTATTTATATCATTATATATATATATATATACATATCTCTCAGGTCACATCCGTATCAATCTCATATCATAGGACCGACAAAGGTATCAATTATCTCATATCGACTCGCATCTATATAACGACATATCACACCAAGTCATCATATCACATTGTAAGACCACGGTTGCGCCCCGGCCGTCTGTCCGAGGCCAAAATGCGGAAACAATAACTTTTCTTTACTTAGAAACTGGTGCTACCGCGGACTAAAATCCCGGATCGGACCATTAACTTACTATTAGCTAATTGGACAAAGGGTAGTGAGCTATACCGAGCGATCCGTGTCCTTCGGTCATCGGCCACCATCCCGATCTCCCCAAGGAATCTCCGGTCTCGATCTCCTCGTCGGAAAGGGCACCACATCGAGAAGTCTTTTTATGGGCTCCCACCTCTGAACCGAGGCAACTCGGACACGAAGTTGGCAAGCCGACGTGTCCAAGATTGCTGTAGACTGAGTGTAGAATGCTATGTCTCGAGGGTTAATGAAGTTGCCATTTTGAAGTGGAGGAAAAATGAGCATGTGGAATGAGCTTGAGGATTTTTCTTTTTCAATGAAAATGAACCAAAAATCCTCACACCAAAAATGAATATCCCTCTCCTCACCATAGTGGTCGGCCATGCTAAGAAGAGGAAGGAGTGAGTCAATCATGCAAGAAAGTGAATGATGAGTGATCATCATGAAATTTTGTCACACCAAAGTTACATCACCATCCCTTCTCCAAAAAGCAAGTAATGATGAACAAAACAAAGTCAATCTCATCAAGGAGCTTCTAGAAATCTCATGAACCCTCCACCACAATAAACACCCTCCATTTTGTAAAAGCCACTTTTACAAATAAGCCCCTCCAATCAATTTTCAGCCAAAGAATGGAAGAAAGAAAAATGGCCGAAACGGAATGCAAACTGGCAACTTCAAAAAAGTGATCCGGTAATAAATTACAGGAAAACCCCGCGACTGTATATACATACCCACATTTGTATTCCGACCGAATACAAATGCAATGAGACAAAATCTATACTGTATAATACTAGGATCCGGCTTAAACCAAAGCCCGCTAGTATTATCCGTCCGAAACACGACACGTGCACAAGTGCACGCGTACGTTCGAACCCTGCCATAAATCCATACGGCCTGTACAGCGTTTCGCCCGAAACTTGAGAAACTGTCTGTGGGGGACTCTAAAGACTCATCAATACTTTGGCTGTGGATTTAACCACTAGCACGTCAGAGGTATTAGCCGTACGAAATGGGCTACCAGGTATTGACCAAAAGGGAAGTCGATGAGCGAACTCATCCTGACACCCTACTGAGCCTGTCAGTGACAATATCCGTGTAGGGTTCCTAGGCACCCTAATGAGGTCTCACAAGGCATCGAACATGCCATTTTCAAAAATTCTAGGTGCCGAGAGACCCGACTACGGATCGTTTGCTAGAAAACTAGGCGAACAAGCTAACTAGTTAACACTTAACTACAAGATACGGAAATACAACCTTTGTAGATCCGGTGCTCCACCTCCATAGCTCCGCAACGAGGTCCTCTCCGCTGTCCAAATCAAATCCGGGCTCAAGCGTCGGTTTCGTCGGAGAATGGGCAAGCTAGGTCGTCGATGTCCATGCCGAAGATGATCTACGTCGAGGCATCGAAAGATCAAGCTCCACCTTCACCAAGTCATGAAAACTTGTGAAGGAAACACACTCTACTACTTGGCAAGAGGTAGAGTATGAAGAAATAGAAAGTGGGTAGACTTTAGAATTGGATTTCTCACGCATATGCTCAATATGCCATTGATGAAGACAAGCTTCTTCATGAAGAAGAAGAAGAGCAAGAAGAAGATAAAAGTTATGATAAGATTATTTAGAATAGAAAAGAATAATAATCTTATCATAATTTTCACCGTGGTTAGGTGTAGAGAATTAACTTAGGTTAGATCTATGGTTAGGGTCAAAAGAAGAAGACAAAATGGTTAAGTGGTCAAAGTTTCATGAAGCTTCAATAAGCTTCATGAAGAATAAAGAAAGGAAACCATTTTGTTTTTCTTCTTTTATGCTTTAATTATTTTCCAAAATGAATAAGCAAATAATTAAAAGAATATGCAAAACCCTAATCATCATCTTGACCATAGTTTAATTCTATACACTTAACCAAAAACCATGTATCATCAAACATGATACAAGTAAGTGCACAAAACTATATCGTATATACAATGTGCACACCCGAGCGAGAAAATCCATTTAAAGTGAACCGATACTAGTTAATGCAAAGTAATATATCAAATATATAATTATGCATTAAATCATTAAATCAACACTTGATTTAACGATCCGGTCATGACGCACATAACCGACTGGTATCATTAGTAACATCTTATCGAATCAACACTTGATCCGATAACCCGGCTATATCGCATATAACTGATCAATGTCACATCGCGAGAATCAAATACAGTATCACATACTCGTATTATTCTCGGTCCCGCACATATCTCATATGCGCTCCTATTTCGTTTCGCTTGAGCCAGGAAACCTCTGTGTAGGACTCTAAAGACTCGTCAATACGCCGGCAGCAGATGATGATCATATCAAACACCCACAAGCTGCAAGCGGTCTGCTAAACGTAATGGCCACCCGGGTATTGAGCGATCTGAAGATCGACGAGCAAGCCCGCTCACACACCAGTGAATCCGACCAGTAACATTACCGTACAGTCCGGTCTGATCGTCTGATACGTCGCATATCTCGCCTAGGGGTGGTAAACATCAGACCCCAATAGCTCAATAAGTCGTGTCGATATGAGGTCTATAACAATTCGAGAAACTACTGGTAACAATTACCAGTAAATCTCAGCAACCCTGGCCAGGGATTTCCTGTTATAGCCAATCGAACACAGCGCAACATCAACCCCCTATACCGGGAGAGACGAATCCCCTCCTATCGCTCATTGCCTCCATGTGATTCGGGACTGTACCCAAAAGCCACCGTTTTGCACGCCCTCTTGGACGTGGTAAGATGGAAATCAAAGCACAGTGGGAACCACACAAGACTCTATGACGATCTCGGGTCAACAGACTACTCTGTACCAGTGTCACCAGAGAACTTCCATCTGACGTGAGGTATAATACCATCTGGGAGTTCTCGGCGAGTCCGTCCAGTGTACCCAGTCTCTACTGAGCACCCGTATATCATTTCTGATGTCAAACACCAATGGATATGGGATCATCCATCGCCCATCTGTATGGGTCGAGAAGGTATACGCTACTCTACTCTGGTATATCGATGCCCCGTCTCGATACACCCACGACTAGGGACTTTGAAAGATGTACTTATGGACTACCATGTCCCCACTAGTATGATCCGCATCATAGTCCAGGTAGTCAAGTACACATCCTAAGGGCTTTACCAACATGTAACAGAGAGACAAACAGTGTACACGTTAAGGTAAAGGTCAACCAGATAGCATACTATCATGTCGAGCAAGAAAGTCCTCCCTATATATGTCCCAGCATCCACTACAATATACATCCAATGTACAGTAATGGCCTCTAGGGCATACATATAACTAACAATCCGTACAGTCCGGTCCGTTTGTCTATGAGCATCGCATGGCGGGCCTAGGGGGTTCGTAAAAGTCAGACCCCCAAAAGTGGTACAAGTCGTGTCGGAGTGTAGCCCAGAACACCCTGAGATACTACTGGAATACCTAAATCTCCTGCCTTGGCCAAGGACTTCGTGTAATGGCTCTCCTAGACACAGCGCGACCTCACCCCCAATACCGGGAGAGACGAACCCCTGCAGATCCGCTCACTACCTCCATGTGGCTCGGGACTGTACCCAACTAAAACCTGTTTGCACGACTCCTTTGAGCCATGGTAGGGTAGTAATCAAAGTACAGTGGGAACTCACAAGAGACAAATGACGATCTCAGTTCGATGAACTAACCTGTACACATGTCACCAGGGAACTGCTATCTGACGTCGGGTATAAGTCCAACTAGCATGTTCCCGGCGAGTCCTGTCCGGTGTACTCATAACCCAATGAGCACCTGTGTACATCTTAGGTGAAACAACTGACACCAGTGGCTTGTGAGACCGGCCAACGCCCTTCGTCAGGGTCTCGACTGTATACACTAGTCTACTCTGGAGTATCAAAGCCCTGTCTCGAAACTCCCTCGACAAGGGACCACTTTAAGGATGTGCTTATAGACCCCAGCTCCCACGTATATGATCTCCATCATACTGCTGACCGTCAGGCAAGAATCCTAAGGGCTCTATTGTAACACCTGAGTTTGTGTTTAGTAGTAATTGTGTGTTAATGTGGGGTTTTTGGTAAAAAGTTTACCAAAGCGGGTTTCTAATGATTTATCTGGTTTTATGGGTATTTTATTAGAATTTTATCTCGACTGCACACACTTGTGCATGTTAATGTGGGTTAAGTCTAGGGTTACCAAGTTTAGGTGTGCATGGTGGGTTAACCTTGTTTAGCCAACCAGGATGGTTTAGGCCATTTGGTTAAGATAATTGGGTTAATTATGAGTTTTAGTTTTGGTTAAGGGTGATTAGGGTTAAGGTTGACTTGTTTGAGGTGAGAAAGGAGTTGATGGTTGTCATGCAACCATTTATTGAGAGAGAGAGAGAGAGGTGGCTTAAGGTAATGTCATATTACATTTCACTTCACAACTTTTTCTCCCTCCCACTCACATCCCTCACATCTCTCACTCACACACACACACACCATCATCACATTACAACACTTCACCAATAAAAAAACTACACCATCATTTACATAACCCCACACAACAACACACCAAATACTTCAGCTGCTGCTGCTACAGCAACACAAACAATAACAACAGCAACCCCAGCATTTCAGCAGCGGCAGTAACAGCCAGAAGCAACAGCAAGCTTCAGCAACAGCAACAACTGCAGTTGTAGCAGGCAGCAGCAGCACTCCAGCAGAACTCACACCATCTTCTACCTCTTCTTCTCCTTCATCTAGGATCTCTAGAGGTATAACACCTTAACTCAACTCCTATTTGCTAAGTTATGGTTGCTAGTGTAGTTTAATGTTTATATGTGTAGTTTAGTGCTAGTTTTAGTGATTTTGAGTGAGATATAGCCAAGTGATAGTTTGGATTATTAGTATAACCTTAGTAAGTGCTGTTAAGACTAGTGAAACCAAGATTTATCCCAGATTCCATAAAAATACCAGATTTGTTCGAGTTGGTGTAATTTAGCAATTTTATCGACTTTTTAGCCTCTTTGAAATCTGCTTTTGACCCGGGGCTCTCAGGTAAAAATTGAGAAGACTGTAGCACAGTGACCTTAGAAGACACACACACACAAAGCACGGGAACCCACTTCCCCCTTTCGGCCTCCGATTTATTCAATCTGGCCGCAAATTGCGGCCAGAGTAGGGGCTGGGGTTCTGGGATTTTTCCTGTAGGTTTATGCTGGGTAGCTTAGGGTGTTGGTATCTGCAACTTTTTGAGTTTGGACCAGAGTCAAAATCTGGAGCGTTGAACGATTTATCGACGTTTTTTTTAAAACTTGTGCGATACTCGCGTGATCCGCGTGGTTCTGTACTGCGCTGCGCGACACTGCGCGTCGGAGTAGGTTCTGGTGAGTACGCACGTCGCGACGCATCGAGTGCACGCACGTTTAGTTTCACGCACGCGTTATCCTTTTTAGCGATATATCGTGTTTTTGCGGGATTTGCCTTATGTATGGACTTTTTAAATTCTAGGCTCGCCGGCGGAGACTTCGAGCGCCGCGGAGAAAGGGAAGCGAGTGGTCGGCTACGTGTAGCACACGACCAGGTGAGTAGATTTAACATATACGGGGAAATCGCCCGTATGGCGTTAAGCATCAGGGCGTAATAGGATATTTAGTCATGCGTGTTCTTATAGATATACTAGTAGCATACCCTCCTGTTATATAAAGAACTGGTAGTATAGAACACTGCATTGTCATTAACGGTTCAAGTTGCACGAGCACGATTTATATGTTACACTCACACCGTTAGTGATTGCCATGACACTCACATTATAAGATTGCTAGAAATCATATATCATATTGATTCCGCTTTATTGACGTTGTTATGATTTGCCGCATATTAGCATATGTTATATTCATACCATGCACACTGTGTACGCACTTTTATGCGTACCTTCTTTGATATATCACTACCTGTGTACATGTACCCTTTATGTTCGTCTTAGAGATTATATATATATATATCTCGATATGTTTACCCTTGTGCCCCTATACAACACATATATTGATATCTTCATACCTGCGCACATGCACACTGTATACTCATACCAGTGCACACATATATTGATATCTTCATACCTGCGCACATGCACACTGTATACTCATACCGGTGCACACATATATTGATATCTTCATACCTGCGCACATGCACACTGTATACTCATACCGGTGCACACATATATTGATATCTTCATACATGCGCACATGCGCACTGTATACTCATACCGGTGCACACATATATTGATATCTTCATACCTGCGCACATGCACACTGTATACTCATACCAGTGCACACATATATTGATATCTTCATACCTGTGCACATGCACACTTTATACTCATACCAGTGCACACATATATTGATATCTTCATACCTGCGCACATGCACACTGTATACTCATACCAGTGCACACATATATTGATATCTTCATACCTGCGCACATGCATACTGTATACTCATACCAGTGCACACATATATTGATATCTTCGTACCTGCGCACATGCACACTGTATACTCATACCAGTGCACACATATATTGATATCTTCGTACATGCGCACATGCACACTATATACTCATACCAGTGTACACATATATTGATGACTTCATACTTGCTTAGATTTACGCATTGAGATATGTTGTTTCCATGTTATTTCTGGATTTGGGAACCATGGATATTTCAGAAGAGAATAGTTAATTGTTTAAAAACCTGGTTTCTCTTGATATGATATTTTCAGTGCGTCCACCATGTGTTTTCTCGGTGCTAGAGTGATATATGAAACCCGATTCGAGGAGTGGACGAGGCTGATTTCGGGTACATGGTGGACTCGGTATGGTACCCCGGGGCGAGAACGGATCGCTGTGCTGTAGACGGTGAGCCTGGCTGAGGGACTACTACCTACCGGTGATTGGTTGGACCTGGCGGTTATCCGGAGGATACTGACCAGAGTCGATAGATGGATACGGGACGACTCATACTGCCGGGGCTGAGGGCCGATACCGCAGACGGAGCCCGTAGGCTGACCCGGACTGACGGATGCTCGATATATGAGGATTTGCGTGTCGATGCTGGACACGAGTATTTCTTGATATTTTGAGTGCCGATGTTGGGCACTCACGATGTTATGAGAGTTACAGGATTTGGGCATATGGATGGACACCGATTATTTTTCCACGTTGATATTCCGTGTAGATATTTTTATCCCCATGCTCAGCATTCAGTATTTTACATCACATCCTGTATCTGTTGTCATCTGATTGCATTTGCTATGCACGATTATTGCTTACCCCTGATCCTATATAGATTTCATTAGATTTCACATGCTATGCACGATTATTGCTTACCCATGATCCTATATAGATGTCATTAGATTTCACATGCTATGCACGACTATTGCATACCTTGCTTATTCTATATAGATGTCATTAGATTTCACATGCTATGCACGATTATTGCTTACCCATGATCCTATATGTTAGTTGTATGTATGCCCTTGAGGCCAGTATTGTACAGATGATGTATATTATATTGGATGCTTGGACATATATAGAGATGACTTTCTTGCTCGATATGATAGTATGCTATCTGGTTGCACTTTGTCTTAACATGTATACTTGTCTCTTTATACTGTCTTAGAGTTACATGTTGGTAAAGCCCTTAGGATGTGTACTTGACTACCTGGACTATGATGCGGATCATACTAGTGGGGACATGGTAGTCCATAAGTACATCCTTCAAGGTCCCTAGTCATGGGTGTATCGAGACGGGGAATCGATATACCAGTGTAGACTAGCGTATACGCTTCTCGACCCATGAGATGGGCGATGGATGATCCCATATCCATTGGTGTTTGACATCAGAGATGGTATACGGGTGCTCAATGGAGACTGGGTACACTAGACGGACTCTCCGAGAACTCCCAGATGGTATTATACCTCACGTCAGATGGCAGTTCTCAGGTGACACTTGTGCAGGTTAGTCTGTAGACCCGAGATCGTCATAGAGTCTTGTGTGATTCCTACTATGCTTTGATTTCCACCTTACCACGTCCATGAGGACGTGCAAAACGGTGGTTTTTGGGTACAATCCCGAGTCACATGGAGGCAATGAGCGATAGGAGGGGTTTCGTCTCTCCCAGTATTGGGGGTTGATGTTGCACTATGCTCGATTGGTCGTAACAGGGAAGTCCTTGGCCAGGGCTGATTGGAGATTTACTGGTAAGTGTTACCAGTAGTTTCTCGACCCGTTATGAGCCTCACATCGGCACGACTTATCGGTTATTGGGGTCTGACGTTTACCACCCCTAGACTTGATATGCGACATATCAGACGAGGAGACCGGACTGCACGGTAGTGTTGCCGGTTGGCTCGACGGGAGTTGTAGCAGGTTCGCTTGTTCTCTTCTGATCGTTCAATACCCGGGTGGCCATTACGTTTAGCTGACCGCTTGCGGCTTGGGGTGCTTGATATGATCATCACCCACTGCCGGCATATTGACGAGTCTTAGAGTCCCACAAAGGAGTTACCTAGTCCAGGTGAAACGTTGTGGTGCGCGTATGCGATATGCGCATGGACCCGATTAAAATGCGCGTATAGGATACCGTATATTGATCGGGCGGCTTGCTTTTGGTGGGGTCATATGTGATATGACCGGATTGATAAATCAAGCGTTGATTTATCATTTAACCATTAGTTTTCTCACTTAAAATCTTTTCTTGTACATGATGGATGTATGCATGCATGTATGCTTTCTTTCTTTTAGTTTCATGCACATATGGATGTGTATACATACATACATACATACATCATCTATCATGGTTGATTACACATGGAAAATGGTGGCAATATAAGACTCACACCATGGATTAAATATATGGATAATTATTTAATTTGTGTTAAAAACAAAATGGAAAAGGAAAGGATAATTCATGGCTAGTTTCTACATCCTTCTTAAACCTAACCATGCTCACCTACTCCTAACCATGAGTTAACCTTCTCTATGTGTTTTAAACTCAAGTTAAATAATATCTTTATCATCTAACCATGGTTTGAGATGAGGATAAGAAAATATATATAGATATATTTTCTTTTTCTTCACAAGGGTTATTCTTTTACTCTTGTTAAAATATAGCCATCATATTCTTCTTCCTCTCTCATTTGCTCTCTAGATTTTTGTAGTGAGCAATATACTCATCAAGTTAGGATTTTGAAGTGAGAAAGAGAACCACAACACCATTCTACACAAGTCTAGCCCACTTGTTTGGAGTGTTAGCTTCATTTCGTTCTCTTGACCGGGTGAAGTTGCAAGCTTGGACAAAGCGGACTCCGGGTGGATCATCGGTGACCTAGAGGAGTTCAAGCGGAGCTTTTTCAAACCCCAAGTAGCTGAGGAGTCTAGCGTAGGGAGCTACAAAGGTTTTACTCTCTAAACCCTAGCTTTTCTTTTATATGATGATGTGAAAAATTTGAAACCCTAATTTTTCTAGGAACGATTCTATGTTCGTTAACTTAGCACTCTAAAAATTCAGTTTTTGGTTCATGTGATACTTCTAAACCCTTCATGAGGTGCTAGGATAACCCAACATTGGTATCAGAGACGACCTAGAACATTAGGCGACACTTTAATGAAGTTAAAACTCCGATCGAACCGAAAATACGGATTTTTGAGTGCTCTCTGGACATTTTTTAAAAACTGTTGTTTTTCAGAATTAAAAATATGTAAAAAAATTCAGCAGGAAAATATAAGAATTACGGTATAAAAATTATTCAATGAACAGTTATTCTTGCCGCGGAAACGCGGCCTAAGCTTGCTTAGGCCGCGGTTCCGCGGCCGTACACATCATTCACTGAATAAATTTTTTACAGTAATGCTGGATTCTGCTTGTCTATTTTTTAGGATATTTTTAATCTGAATTTAGTGCTGAAAATTCTGGAGATGGTTTTGGACTCGACAGTTCGATCGGAATTTTGATTTCGGGGCTTTTCCGGGTAAATCTAGAAAGTATTGAAGTGTTTGAACGAGTATCATTTGCTCACTTTTCACGGGGTTTAAATATTTTGGAGATACGTGCAAGTTTTGTGGTGGTCCCTCTAGAAGACAACAAACCTTAACTCGATTATGTGACCGTCTCGAACTGCCTTTTGAACCTTAGGGTTTGGGGCAGTACGGCATGCCACATGTGAGACGTTGGCTTGACCTTTCTACGGCTGGACCGCTACTACTATGTCACACTCCGGTTTTTTGAACTCCGCTCAAGTGTTGAGCTTTAGGGAATCTTGGGTATTTGATCGTTCGTTCGAAAACTTTAATACTGTCTAATTATCTGGAATGTGATGCAATGTGTGGAATTCATAATATAAGACATGAAATACAAGGTATGCGATACTTCGCATTTATGATGTCTAAAGAGAATGTGGATTCTAGATATTGCAGTTTTACACTTTCTTTTCTGTGACCGTAAGTGTAGTATGTCGATATCGCCGGTTTCGTTGCTATACATCAACGATAATTGGGGTATGCATACTTACTTACGTTGATGATATGAGATATTATGTGTTGCTGAGATATGATGTGCAGGATTGTCGCGATTGAATAGCCGGGGTTTTTTTATGTGAGATGAGGGTTTTATATTTTCATTCATGTAAATTCAAATGTATTGTAATATTCTTTTATTTGGGGCACTTCCGGGTTGAGGTCGATGCCACCTGTGTTGTATATTATTTACTTTTCCGCATTAGGATGGACCCAAGGAGGGGAGCACGGGTGACCGGGTTCTGGGGTTCAGTGGGAGGCCATCTCGAGGAGTCGAGACCGGGTCTCCTAAACTCTAGTATTGGTAGGGTCGCTTGCCGCTCTCGTAGGGGTCCAGGGTGTGGGCTTGGCTATTCATCGCGACTGTGGAATCCGTATTTTCTATTTTGGCTAAATACTAAATACGGACGTCCTAGTATATCCCACATTATATCTATGTTTCTGCTGCGATATCTGTGATGTGATCATTTGATATGTTGTGATGAATACAATATATAGTATATATGATATATTATATAGGCGTTACTTATGTTTTACACCCGCACTAGCCCTGCCCTGCTCTGTCGTTAGTTACCTAACCTAACGGTGCACGAGGGGACATCGAGGCGAATGCGGATGGCATAAGTGTACGTCGTATTTATCTGTGATGTTTAGGTGACTTAAATGATGGGACTTCATTAATGTGGTTAATGAAAGAAAAGAAACCTAAAAGATGCTGTAGAATCAAATTTTCAAATAAAAAGGGTAGCTACAGTTTTGCTTTGCATAGCGGTATATATGATATACCCTGCACCTTATTCGATGAGGAAAGGGCCGAGATCCTTTCACCGGGAGTGACCCCTTTAGCAATAACTGGCAGATGCTACACACTTGGTTTGTTTTTGATTGCTTCTATAGTTTCTGCTTTGCACAGTGATATATATGATATATCCCGCACCTCATTCGACGAGGAAAGGGCCGACGATCCCTTCACCGGGAGTGACCCCTTTAGCAAAACTAGAAAAAAGCCTCAAAATCATTCCATTTCAAAACTTCACTTGATTCTACAACGATATCAAGTTCATTACGCAATAGGTTTTCAGAAAAACCTGTCGTAGCCCTCTGTCATTTCAGATAAATCCTACTTACTATTCGTGCTACGTTTGTTGGCCTGCGTCAAGGCGTAGTGTGCGGTAGCTAACTAGTATTTATCTATTAATGCATGTGATGCAGATTGGATTAGGATAGTCGTGCGACTTTGTTGGCCTGCGTCAAGGGTCGTACGGGTGGGTTTAATTCAATCAAGAAATGACGGGTTGAACTTGACTAGCGCACTATGGTTTGTTGGCCTGCGTCAAGGTCATAGGACGTTAGGGGCAAAATATTATCGGGAATTTCAAGTGTTGAAATTTGCAATGAGATTGCATACCTTCTATGAGATAGTTGGATCCCGATACCCACTGCGAGTAAGAGTTACTCCTGGGAGAGTTTTACGCATTACAATTACATTGAATTAGAATCCGAAGGCAAAACAAACCGATCAAGCAGGTGTCTAGAAAGGTGTCAACGGGGTTACGCCTCTGGGAAAACGAGGTTTACTTTAATTAGGTCCGTGCGAAAGCACGGGGAACTTCATTACATTCACTGACGATCTCTGTAGATTCGGATATGTGTTCCTGATGAAACACAAATCAGAAGCTTTTGAGAAATTTAGAGAATATAAACAAGAAGTCGAGAACCAAACCGGAAAAAGTATTAAAGTCCTTCGATCTGATCGAGGAGGTGAATACTTGAGCAATGAATTCCTGGACTTCCTAAAAGAGAATGGGATTCTCTCTCAGCTGACTCCTCCATATACACCATAGCACAACGGTGTATCAGAACAGAGGAACCGCACCCTATTAGATATGGTGCGCTCTATGATGAGCACAACTGAGTTACCTATTTCCTTCTGGGGATATGCACTGGAAACAGCTGCAGACCTATTGAATATGGTTCCCACCAAATCCGTGCCAACCACTCCATATGAGATATGGAAAGGAAAGAGACCATGTCTTAATTATGTTAAGATATGGGGTTGTCCGACATATGTAAAAACGCAAAATCCGGAAAAACTCGCGGCAAGGTCCATTCTGTGTAAGTTTATTGGATATCCCAAACATTCGCGCGGGTATATCTTCTACCACACCGAGGAACAAAAGGTGTTTGTTTCTCGACATGCCACCTTTTTAGAAAAGGAATTTCTTGAAAAAGAGATTAGTGGAAAGGAGGTAGAACTGGAAGAGGTTCCAGCAATACAGACTACGACAGAAGATTTGGTTGAACCAGAGGATTCAGTAGTTCCCAATGAACCTCAGCCTCTCCGCCGATCTAGTAGGGTTCCTCGCCAACCTGAAAGATACTACGGTTTTCTCATGGATGGTGGCAGCGAGGATTGCATCATGGAGGATGATGACCCAACTAGCATCGAGCAGGCCATCACGAGTAGGGGCTCAGTGAAATGGCTGGATGCTATGCGGTCCGAGATGAAATCCATGTACACCAACAAAGTATGGACTTTGGAAGTTGCTCCAGAAGGGGTAAAACCCATTGGGAGCAAATGGATCTTCAAGAAAAAACTTGGTGTAGATGGGAAAGTGGAGACTTTCAAAGCTAGACTTGTTGTAAAAGGTTTTCGTCAAAGACCAGGTGTGGACTATGACGAAACCTTTTCTCCAGTGGCTATGCTTAAATCCATCCGGATCATGCTTGCCATCGCTGCATATCATGACTATGAAATCTGGCAAATGGATGTTAAGGCCGCCTTTCTAAACGGTGATTTAGAAGAGTGCGTGTACATGACTCAGCCAGAAGGCTTCGTAGACAGTGGGAGCAGCAGGAAGGTGTGCAAGCTGCTTAAATCCATTTATGGATTAAAGCAAGTATCGCAGAGTTGGAACATCTACTTTGACGTCGTTATCAAAGAGTTTGATTTCGTCAAAAACCCAGATGAACCTTGTATCTACAAGAAGGTGGCAGAGAGTAAGGTTGTCTTCCTCGTATCTGGACGACATACTCTTGATAGGAAATGATATTCCTATGCTGCAATCGGTCAAGCTCTTCTTATCACAAAGATTCTCAATGAAAGATCTTGGTGATGCCTCCTGCATATTGGGAATTAGGATCTATAGAGATAGATCCAAACGGATATTGGGATTGTCCCAATCCAGGTACATTGACACGATACTAAAGAGGTTTAGTATGGAAGAATCCAAGCGTGGGAACTTGCCCACGATCTCTGGAGTCACTCTCTCTAAAGAGATGTCTCCCAAGACTGATTTGGAGAGAGTTCGCATGCAAGGGATACCCTATGCTTCGGCTGTAGGCTCTATCATGTACGCGATGCTATGTACCAGACCCGATGTTGCATACTCACTAAGTGTAGTGAGTAGGTATCAAGCTGATCCTGGAGAGAGTCACTGGACGGCTGTGAAGAGCATTCACAAGTACTTGCGAAGGATTAAAGAGATGCTCTTGGTGTATGATAATGGAGAACTCCAAGTGGAGTCCTTTACCGATTCGAGCTTCCAGAGTGATAAGGACGACTCTAAGTCGCAGTCGGGATTTGTCTTTACCCTTTACGGAGGGGCGGTTAGCTGGAAGAGTTCTAAGCAGGAAACCGTGGCAGACTCGACGATGGAGGCTGAATACATCGCTGCCAACGATGCTGCCAAAGAGGCTATCTGGATCAAGAAGTTCATTGCTGAACTTGGAGTGGTTCATCCATTGAGCATCCAATACCTTTATAATGTGATAACAATGGAGCGGTGGTTTTGGCCAAGGAACCCAGGTCCCATCAGCGATCCAGGCATATTCTGAGGCGGTATCACCTGATCCGGGAGATAGTTGATCGCCGGGAGATCGAGGCCAGGAGGGTTGACACGAAGAATAACACAACGGATCCACTCACGAAGGCCATTCCCCAGACACAGTTTGAGAGACTCTTCGAGATGCTCGGTATGCGATACTACAGCAGCTGGCCCTAGTGCAAGTGGGAGATAGGTTATGGGCCCACCACGCTTCCGCTAACGAACACTATATAGATACCATTAGATTTCACATGCTATGCACGATTATTGCATACCTTGCTTATCCTATATATATGTCATTAGATTTTACCTGCTATGCACGATTATGGCATACCCTGCTTATCATTTAAAGAGGTTGTTAGATCGTACTTGATGCATGATTACTGCTCATATAGTTCATCATATAGATGATACCTGTTGGCATAGGTTAGAGTATCGCAGCACGTGCATACTCGCGATTACCTTTATATGTTATCTACTACTCACGAGTTGGCAACTCACCCCCGTTGTGCCACAGTGTTTGCAGGTTGCCCTTCGGAGTAGTCGCGGCAGGCTGCTTCCTTACATCTTTTGTCCCAGATACCACTGCAGTTGGCATACTAGCCCTTTTGCTGATAGGTGGGGTTTTGTGCGGTATCTGTTTATCTTTCAGTTATGTACATTATTGTATCTAGTACTCTCCATCTACCACTTATGTATTTACTTAGAGACCAGTTGTGAGGACGATGTATATTATTTTGTACTCTGGTGTCGAGCTCGTTGGGAGCCGACTTTATTTATGCAGCTCTATCTTTCATGCCATTTGTTTTCCACTTGTTGCCCTTTCTTCGCTACGGCGTCGTATATTGTTATCATGGTGATTGTATACTTAAGGGTTTCTTAACATTTTAGTAAATGCTTCTATTTAAATTCTTAAAACACTCTATACTTTTACTGGGTTTGATTTCTGGGTTTCGGCTTACTTAGCCGCGTTACGCCTGTAGACGTTACGTGGTTAAGTGCCGGTCACGGGCCAAACTTTGGGTCGTGACAAAGTTGGTATCAGAGCGTAGGTTTTACCTTCGGAGTGTAGGATGACCCTGGTATGATTGAGTAGGTAGCTGCAACAGAGTGGCGTAGCGTGCGTATGTTCTGCGGCATACTCACGACACGGCACTCCGCCTAAGCGACCTTAGGGCTTATTGATTGAATTCCTTCATGTTTGTATGCATCCTTGTGATTCGATCTCCGTATCCTCATCGAATCCTACTTTCTTTCAGCCATTATGCCGCCAAGGACTACCAGGGCGCAGAGAGCAGCCGCGAGAACCGAGGTTCGAGTTGATTCGTCCGAGACGAGGACTGATCCGGGTAGTACCCCTGTTGTACCAGGGCAGATTGTTCCTCCTACGACAGATCAGATCGCCAGACTAGTGGCAGAGATGCAGGGTTTGCGCCAGACGATGAGCTCATTGGTGGAGGTCGTTCGAGCGTAGCAACAGGTGGTTGTCACCCCTATTACCCAGTGGTTCTTTGCGATCATCATGCAGTATTCCATCACCTACATAGCACCGGTAGAGGTAGCCCTAGTTTACGAGACACGTCTTCCAGAGGCCGTGGGAGTTCCAGAACAGTTGAGGAATCGTACTGGTGTACCAGCCTAGAGCAGAGGCTTAGGACGAGGACAGTCGTTTGGCTCTCATCCCCAGGAAGGTCAGCAGTCAGCGCGTAGATGTCTTCGATGCGGAAGCCTTCAACACTTCATCAGGCAGTGTTCCTTGACACCACGTCAGGGTCGTATTCTGAGACGTCGCGGACGCGGAAGGTTCATGCAGAGGGGTCAGTTTGGCAGAGGAGGAGTTCGTTCAGCCGTAGGTGAAGGGCAGGCACAAGTTTTCGCTTCGACTCGTCGGGTCGCGAGGGCGTCCAATGCTGAGTTTTCAGGTACTCTTTTAGTATGTCCTTTTGTTGCACTCGTATGTTTCCACACTTCGTGCCGAGTTTAGGACGAGAGTCGTGCTAGGTAGATCAGCCGTTTGTTGTGTTAGCTTCTCTCAGCGATTCTTTGTTGCGCAACACGTAATCCGGCCGTGTGCCAATCGGATAGGAGATAGAGATTCGTCTGTCATTTTGATCCTCCTAGAGATGTTGGACTTAGCATTCCCCTGGGCACGGACTAGTTAGCTATGTGCTAGGCGTTGTGAACTACCGTGAGGAAACAATTAGGTTTTGTTTTCCCCGGCAAGTCAGTTCTTGTTGTGCAGGTGGATAGTCGTGCCGCCTCTCACAGCTCGAATTTAGCCTTTTTCGCTCGTCGGCTTTTGAGGAGGTGTCGTGGATTCTTGGCGTTTATTCATGATACCGTAGCCACAGTTGGTTTGTTGGGCCGGTTTTCTTTAGTGCGAGAGTTTTCCGACGTTGTTCCAGATGAGCCGGCGAAGCATAAGGAGCTTAAGGATCTGCTGTAGAGTTGTTTGTTGGGGGAGTTTTTGTTGCGCCACGGCAGCGTCCCGGCCGTCAATCCGAGGCCAAAATACGGAATCAAAATTTTCTTGACTTTTAAACTGGCGCTACCACGGACAATATACCCGGATCGTAACCATTAACCGATACTAGCAAACAAGAGAAAGGGTGAGAGATATACCGAGTGATCCGAGTCCTCCGGTCTTCTCGTCGTCATCCCGATCTCCCGCGGAAACTCCGGTCGTCGCATCCTTGCCGGAAGGGCACCACAACGTCTGCGTCTTTTACGGGCTCCCACTTCAATTCCGAGGCAACTCGGGAATGAAGCCGGCAAGTCGACATGCCCAAGAAATGCTGTAGAATGTAGTGTAGAAACTTTGTCTCTTGGAGTTTATGTAGTTGCCATTGATGGATGGAGGAAGAGGTAAAGAAAATTGGTGCTTTCAATTTTCTAGCAAGAAGAAGATGAGATGAAGAATTCCTCACATAACAAAATGAACTCTCTCATTCTTTTCTCTCAAGTGAACCCCTCTCTCATCTAGTGAGAATGGTGGAGGAATGAAATGCAAACCATAACATGAAGGGAGGTGAGTGTAGGAGAAAGAGAAAGGTGACCATATCCAAACACCATCATCACAATCTCACATCAAAACACAAATCAATCCTAATCACCTTTTACAAGAAATGATGATAGAAAAGAAAGGAATAAAAAAGATGCTTTCATAATCAAACCATTTGCATGAAAACCCTCCACAATGTGTTATTTGCAAACTTGCAAATAACCCCCTCCATCGGAAAAGTCCGGCCGGGAAAGAACAAAGGAAAACCGGCCGGAACGGAATGCAAACTGGCAACTCCAGAAAACTGGTCCCGTAATAAATTACAGGAGAAGCCCGATACTGTGCATACACACCCGCATCTGTATTCCTACCGGATACAAATGCAATGAGACAAAATCTACACTGTACTAAACTAGGACCGGCTTAAACCAAAACCGGCTAGTAAAAACCGTTCGATCCTGATCCGTGCAATACCGCACGTATCTGATCGAACCCTGCCATATATCCATACGGCCACTAGTACAAACCGTCCGATCCTGATCCGTGCAATACCGCACGTATCTGATCGGATCCTGCCATATCTCCATACGGCCTCTACAGCGTTTCGCCCGAAAGCTGAGTAACTGAATGTGTGGTGGACTCTAAAGACTCGTCAATACTATGGCTGTGGATTTAACCACTAGCACGTCAGAGGTATTAGCCAATACGTGACGGGCCACCAGCTATTGACCAAAAGGGACGTCGATGAGCGAACTCATCCTGACACCCTACTGAGCCTGTCAGTGACAATATCCGTACAGTCCGGTCCGTTCGTCTATGAGCATCGCATGTCGGGCCTAGGGGGTTGGTAAAAGTCAGACCCCCAAAAGCGGTACAAGTCGTGTCGGAGTGTAGCCCAGAACGCCCTGAGATACTACTGGAATACCTACCAGTAAATCTCCTGCCTCGGCCGAGGGCTTTGCGTAATGGCTCTCCTAGACACAGCGCGACCTCACCCCCAATACCGGGAGAGACGAACCCCTGCAGATCCGCTCACTGCCTCCATGTGGCCCGGGACTGTACCCAACTAAAACCTGTTTGCACGACTCCTTTGAGCCGTGGTAGGGTAGTAATCAAAGCACAGTGGGAACTCACACGAGACAAATGACGATCTCAGGTCGATGAACTAACCTGTACACATGTCACCTGGGAACTGCTATCTGACGTATGGTATAATCCCAACTAGCAGGTTCCCGGCGAGTCCTGTCCGGTGTACTCATAACCCAATGAGCACCTGTATACATCTTAGGTGAACCAACTGACACCAGTGGCTTATGAAACCGGCCACCGCCCCTCGTCGGGGTCTCGACTGTATACACTAGTCTACTCTGGAGAATCGATGCCCTGTCTCGAAACTCCCACGACTAGGGACCTTTTAAGGATGTGTTTGTAGACCACCAGCTCTCACGTATATGATCGCCATCATACTGCTGGTAGTCAAGCAAGAATCCTAGGGGCTCTATCAACGTGTAATAGCGACATGTCAGGTCACCTAAAGCAGTACACGATGATAAAGATAAACCAGATAGCATACTATCATCTCGAGTAAGACTGTCCTACCGGGATAGGTCCTCCCTCAATCATCGCAATCACGTGCCTGTGATCCAATAATTGACTCTGAGGGCACTATCTCCAACAATCTCCCACTTGCACTCAAGGCTAATTATTGCGATGTCGCATACTCACAGCCCGTGTGATACCGAACACCCAACTCCTCTACTAGTCAGTCTCACAAAACCCATTTGTGAAACTATTGCGTTCGAGGAATAGCCTCAGTGAGTGGATCCGCCTTGATATTTCTTTCTATGTCTCTCTCTATCTCAAGTTCGCGGAGAAAGCCATCTCCCGAAACGAGCAATACCTGTCTTAGAGTATGTCTGGATATCTGATGGGACCTAGCTCATAAATGAACTCCAAATCCAAACTTCTTAGACTGTATCGATAAGTGAACTTAATCAGTACCCAGCGCCATGCCTCCCTCAGTATTGCCTTGGACCACCTGTCCAAAATACTGCCCCTCGTCAGAAGGAGAAAATATAACTCTGACAGCCACTCTGCCATCTATGTCACCTTGGAAGCCTGGAGTGACAACCGTCTCCTAAAAGAGGCTGTCGTTATCACATCCCTAGAACATCAACTTATGTTCTAAAACTGCTTCCGACTGTTTCTCCAGGATTGGATTAATATCAGCTTATTGCAGCTACTGCAAGAACAACACCTGGTGTGGTACTTGACATCTCATGATTGACTCAATTGCCTAAGCAAGTGATCTGTCAATCATGCGTATCCCTCTCCCCTTTAGTCTGTAAGACACCTTTAGAGAGGGTGACTCCATAACCTGCAGGTGTACTACCGTGCCAGGAGTCATCCATTCTAAATACTCATAGAATGCTGTCAAGGTACCCAGATTAGGAAACCACCCAAATCTAGATCTAAAACCATAGATCTAGTAACCAGAATGTCTGATATAATATCCAAGTCCTGTGTGGAGAAACCACTGTGTGACAACCAAAGTATAACCGATCGTAGTATAGGAGTTTCCTTTCCTACTCTGTGTATGTCATCCAAAACCAGGACATCACACCCTACTACCTTCTTAACAGATCCATCCCCTATTCTGATGACGTCAAACCTATGACTGTCACATCAGAAATAGATGATCTATCTCCGCAATATCTGCTTTAGTCTTATAAATAGACATAAGCCTGATGTCCACCAATGCTTCCGCTGCTCCCACTGACTACGACAACCCTCTGGCAGAGTCATATAGACGTGCACTTCTAAAGCTAGCTTAGAACGACGCTATACTCAACCTCCTACCGGGTCTCGCAGCCTGGAACAACAACAATGGCAAGTGTGGGTAAACAAGAACTTCCCTGTCACCGTCCTTGAGGCTACCGGAGTACCTCTCGGGTGCCTGAAGTTACCCACCTTATCTGCGGAGTGGCCAATGGAATGTCAAATCAGATTGAATCTTTAGGTTCCTTATCAAATCTTCAGTAATCGTTTGCGGTTCTGGAATCGCTTCCAGTTCTACCATACTCCCACTACTGTTTTCTGAAAAATAACCATTTCTTTTTAAAATGTGGCGAGTTAAGAACAATATCACTATTGATCTTCCAGATGGTAGAAAGTCAACCCTCGTCATAGCCTGGGTCAACCCACAAACAGCCATTACAGAAACGCGCCTTGAGTTGTCCAGTGTCTGGTTTTAATCATAAGCCGGACAACTCCCCGTACCTTAACATCGTTAAGATATGAACTGTTCTATACCCAATATAGAACCAGAGGCACTGATTTAATTGAACCAGATTCAAATCATGCAGCTGTCTCCAGTGCATGTCAACTAAATGGAAGGAGGCCGATCAGCGTTACCCAACTTAGGAATGCTTCCAATTATGAGTAACCTGAAAGAGAAGCAAGTTCTCATTACTATCAACTGAATACCATACACAAGTATCTACATCTTCGATCACCTTGAAGAATCCCGATACTTGCAATACCTGGTTCTCTACTCTATTCTTATACCAATAACTCCTCAAAACTCAGACCCTGTGTTTCTACGAAACACATGTCTAAGAATTAGAGTAGTTAAAAGTAAACAGAATATAGTATGAGGACCAACCCCCACTGTCCTAATGTACACTGGACAATATACAATACTCTGTATAAGTCCCTGAGTTTAACAACTCATTCACTGTGTGTCGTAGGTTGAAAACTGTACTATGGTTAAGAAGAATTACACCGCTGTTCAATGCTCCTTACCTAACCATCCACTGATATAGGTAAATGTCATCGATATAATATCAAAAGGTATATCTCACTCTATGAAAATAGACGTACAGATATAGCAATTTGAAATTGGTGCACAACAGCGGATATTCAAAACCAAATATTTGCCGACCGGCAAACAGCCCAGATGATCTCCTCAAATATCACCGATTACAACGAATCCCGATATAATGAGGATGATCACCTAATTCCCAATAACTTACTCCCACTCATCATCTGTAAAACCATACAGATGTGAGAATCATACCTGGTAAATACATACCCTGGAGTAAGTATCTAATCGGGAAATCAGTTTTCCTTTAACAGTACACAGTGAACTGAAACATTGAAATGTTTCGATAGGGTATCCTGGTATTCCTAGTAATGCCTCTTCCATTATCCAGATTCACAACTGTAACCGTATAATTCTTTGCCATTTCTCCAAATCCCTTTATATGTCTTTAGTCGTTACCTTCTGCACACCCCTTTAGGCCAAATGGTTTTCTTCCTTCCCTACCGTTCGGCACCAGCCTATGGTTTGGAAGAAGACTATCCAATAAGCATAATGGGTGTGCTGTCCTAATCCTAGGAGCACTCGCAATGCGAGAGAAGGTGAAGATAAAAGACAACCGAATAAACCTTATTCCTATTTCTCCTGGACCAGAATCCATCCCCGAACTGGAACAAGTTCCTTTCGAGTTCGTATATAACCATACGATGGAGTATCCAAATAAACTGTGGATCTTCGTAGTGATACGGAGTGTCCTGGAGAAATACAAAGGTGATTTAGGATTGGCGAAGGAATACTTGGTTTGGTCGTGAATAGCAGTCGTAATTTACTCTGCCCTCTTACTAATCCCTTGCTTTGTCTTAACTTAATACCTTCTGCACACCATCGTTATGCTAATTGGTTTTCTTCATTCCCCACCGGTCGGCACCTGCCTATGGTTTGGAAGAAGACTATCCAATTTGAATAATAGGTGTACTACCCCTAAACCAAGGATTACTCGTAACCTGAGAGAGGGTAAAAGGAAAAGACAACAGAATAATCCTATCCGTTTTCTCCAGAACCTGAAACCATCCTCGAATAAATTCCTTCGAGTTCGTATCTAACCATACGATGGTTTTGTCCAATGGAAGTGGACGTTGTAGTAATACGGGGTGTCCTGGAGAAAAGGGTAAAAGTAGGAGTGGCAATGAGGTTCGCAACTCTGACAATCCAAAAGCTAGTGTTAAAGAAGGTTCGGTCAACTGAGTCATAGTCTTAGGGTCGGGTCAATGGTCGCTGCCAAAGAGAGAGAGAAAAGAAACACTCAGCGTGCACTCTAACCTAGATCAGAATGGTTACCAATTTATCTAATCTGGAAACCTCCCACTGTACCATCAAATTCTCCTCCAAACCTAAAAGAAGAATTAGTCGGGATCACCCGAGGAGTAAACCAACTCATCAGTGGGAATCGGGATCCAACTATCACCGCATGATAACTTGACGGAATCCACTCAAGCCACCACACTCCTGAAGGTATGCGCATATCTGGCAAGTTTCAGTTCTTTTGAAACTCCTGATGTAAGTTTTTACCCCTAGGACCCAAGTGACCTTGACAATGCCAACAAATCAAAGAGTCCTAGTCAAGTTCTACCCGTCATTATCTTGATTGCGTTAAACCCACCCGTACGAGTCCTTGACAATGCCAACAAGACCGTACGACTGTCCTAACCAATCCACTTATCCATGTGACAGAAAAGCACTACATAGCTACCGAACACTACGCCTCGGCAATGCACGACAAACGCAGCACGAATACTAAGTAATACTAATCTGAAATGACGGAGGGCTACGACTGGTTTTTGGCGAAAAACCTTTAACGTAATGAACTTGATATCGTTGAAGGAACTGGATAACTTTTTAGAAAAATATAGTGACGAAAACCTTTGCTAAAGAGGTCACTCCCGGTGAAGGGATCTCGGCTCTTTCCCCGTAGAATGAGGTGCAGGATATTCCAACTGAATACCTCGATGCAAAGCAAAAGTAATCGGCTATAGTGAAGTTATTGCCCTGATGCAAACTTTTGTCCAAGGGGTCACTCCCGGTGAAGGGATCTCGGCCCTTGCCTCGTCGACTAAGGAGCAGGATATTCCAAATGAATACCACGATGCAAAACAAAAGTGAACGTCCTTGCAATAACAGCTTTTTGAAAAATGTTCCAACAACATCAGAATAGGTTTGTTTTAGCTTGCATTGATCCGAATCAATGCAGTCCCATCAATTGATCACACCACAAAGAACGAAAATATACTGACGTACGTATATGCCATCCGCATTCGCCACTGGGTCCCGTCATCACCCGTTAGGTTAGCTAACTAATGGCAGAGCGGGGACTGGACAAGCGCGGATGTAAAACATATACAACATCTACTAATATATATACCAATATATTATATTTCGCTCAAGGCGTGAATAAAATGCAACATCACAGAAATATGCAGCATCACAGAACAATACAGATATCTGGAAGCCCCGGGTTTCACAGAGCCGCTGCTGAAACCCGACGTTCCCCTGGTCGTGTGGATAGCCTGTGCAATGAAACCCTAGACCCCTACGGGCGCGGCAAGTCACCCGCCAAAACCTGAAGCGAGGCAGCCCCCTTCAGTGCCGTGAATGGACCACCCTGCACTTCATGGAATCCGGTAACTTGGGCACCCCTCCTGGGTCAACCTGTACCCCCTACGAGTGCGGGGAATAGCCCGCCAATCCTGGAGTGAAGCCCCCTCCGTCCCAATGCCATGAGATGCGGGCTTGTTGCCCTCCAGAACCCGGCTATCCGTGCACCCCACCGCGGAGCAATCCTAGTACAGAAAGTAAAATATACATACAACGGGTACATCGACCGCAACCAGGTCGTGCCCCAAAAGAATAATACAAACAGGCAGTGACGGCAGTCCACATGTCGGACGCTCGCCCCGCAATATCAAATGTACATATAAAACAAAACTGTACTAGCATTGCATCCAGGCTATCCCCCACGACCGATCCGCAACAACACAGCATAAACACAGAACATCAACGTGAAAATCACGTTCGCAAATCCGTCTAACCGGGCTATAGCAGTTAGACAGGATTTACCGATCAAGTGATATTCACGGTCACAGATATAATGTAAATACTGTGAAATAATGTGTTTAAAATATCCAATCGATAAAAAATTAACAAGTGGGCCCCCAAGTAATACTGTAGCACTCACAGAAATTCTGGGCCCAATTTTAATATTCCAAAACCCCTATCTTAAGCCCAAAAGCCCACTGCAAAAAATTGGTGGAATGATACACTATTCCTGCGGCGGAACCGCGGCAAAAGAGGGGTAATTGCCGCTGTTCCGCGGTCGTATGGAATGATCAAGCTACCAAATTTTTGCAGTGTTCTTAGGATTCTCTGTACATCATTCTGCAATCACCTGAAAAAATTTTCGAGCCCGGAAAAAATCGACAGAAAACTGATGCATGCAAAACGCGGATTTTGGAATTTTGGTCGATTGGATAAGTAAAACACATTAGAACAAGCTAGGCAAGGTTAATGGCGTGGCTCTGATACCATGTTGCGCCACGGCAGCGCCCCGGCTGTCAATCCGAGGCCAAAATGCGGAATAAAAATTTTCTTGACTTTTAAACTGGCGCTACCGTGGACAATATACCCGGATCGTAACCATTAACCGATACTAGCAAACAAGAGAAAGGGTGAGAGATATACCGAGTGATCCGAGTCCTCCGGTCTTCTCGTCGTCGTCCCGATCTCCCGCGGAAACTCCGGTCGTCGCATCCTTGCCGGAAGGGCACCACAACGTCTGCGTCTTTTACGGGCTCCCACCTCAATTCCGAGGCAACTCGGGCATGAAGCCGGCAAGTCGACATGCCCAAGAAATGCTGTAGAATGTAGTGTAGAAACTTTGTCTCTTGGAGTTTATGTAGTTGCCATTGATGGATGGAGGAAGAGGTAAAGAAAATTGGTGCTTTCAATTTTCTAGCAAGAAGAAGATGAGATGAAGAATTCCTCACATAACAAAATGAACTCTCTCATTCTTTTCTCTCAAGTGAACCCCTCTCTCATCTAGTGAGAATGGTGGAGGAATGAAATGCAAACCATAACATGAAGGGAGGTGAGTGTAGGAGAAAGAGAAAGGTGACCATATCCAAACACCATCATCACAATCTCACATCAAAACACAAATCAATCCTAATCACCTTTTACAAGAAATGATGATAGAAAAGAAAGGAATAAAAAAGATGCTTTCATAATCAAACCATTTGCATGAAAACCCTCCACAATGTGTTATTTGCAAACTTGCAAATAACCCCCTCCATCGGAAAAGTCCGGCCGGGAAAGAACAAAGGAAAACCGGCCGGAACGGAATGCAAACTGGCAACTCCAGAAAACTGGTCCCGTAATAAATTACAGGAGAACCCCGATACTGTGCATACACACCCGCATCTGCATTCCTACCGGATACAAATGCAATGAGACAAAATCTACACTGTACTAAACTAGGACCGGCTTAAACCAAAACCGGCTAGTAAAAACCGTTCGATCCAGATCCGTGCAATACCGCACGTATCTGATCAAACCCTGCCATATATCCATACGGCCACTAGTACAAACCGTCCGATCCTGATCCGTGCAATACCGCACGTATCTGATCGGATCCTGCCATATCTCCATACGGCCTCTACAGCGTTTCGCCCGAAAGCTGAGTAACTGAATGTGTGGTGGACTCTAAAGACTCGTCAATACTATGGCTGTGGATTTAACCACTAGCACGTCAGAGGTATTAGCCAATACGTGACGGGCCACCAGCTATTGACCAAAAGGGACGTCGATGAGCGAACTCATCCTGACACCCTACTGAGCCTGTCAGTGACAATATCCGTACTGTCCGGTCCGTTCGTCTATGAGCATCGCATGTCGGGCCTAGGGGGTTGGTAAAAGTCAGACCCCCAAAAGCGGTACAAGTCGTGTCGGAGTGTAGCCCAGAACGCCCTGAGATACTACTGGAATACCTACCAGTAAATCTCATGCCTCGGCCGAGGGCTTTGCGTAATGGCTCTCCTAGACACAGCGCGACCTCACCCCCAATACCGGGAGAGACGAACCCCTGCAGATCCGCTCACTGCCTCCATGTGGCTCGGGACTGTACCCAACTAAAACCTGTTTGCACGACTCCTTTGAGCCGTGGTAGGGTAGTAATCAAAGCACAGTGGGAACTCACACGAGACAAATGACGATCTCAGGTCGATGAACTAACCTGTACACATGTCACCTGGGAACTGCTATCTGACGTATGGTATAATCCCAACTAGCAGGTTCCCGGCGAGTCCTGTCCGGTGTACTCATAACCCAATGAGCACCTGTATACATCTTAGGTGAACCAACTGACACCAGTGGCTTATGAGACCGGCCACCGCCCCTCGTCGGGGTCTCGACTGTATACACTAGTCTACTCTGGAGAATCGATGCCCTGTCTCGAAACTCCCACGACTAGGGACCTTTTAAGGATGTGTTTGTAGACCACCAGCTCTCACGTATATGATCGCCATCATACTGCTGGTAGTCAAGCAAGAATCCTAGGGGCTCTATCAACGTGTAATAGCGACATGTCAGGTCACCTAAAGCAGTACACGATGATAAAGATAAACCAGATAGCATACTATCATCTCGAGTAAGACTGTCCTACCGGGATAGGTCCTCCCTCAATCATCGCAATCACGTGCCTGTGATCCAATAATTGACTCTGAGGGCACTATCTCCAACAGTTTTGTGCGTCTGAGTGTTTCGCATTAGGAAGCTCCTATTTCTGTTTGTCAAGGAGAAAGACGACAGATTGAGGTTGTGTATTGATGGATCGTCAATTGAACCGGCTTACGGTACGAATAGGTATCCGTACCTCGCATTGGCGATTTCTTCGATCAGCGTTAGAGTGCGAGACTTGTCTAAGTTGTTTGGGTTCAGGTCATCATTGTGGCGGGTTCTGGGTGACGACATTCCGAAAACTGCCTTGTGAGTGCTACGGGCTTTGTGTGTTTTGGGTGTGTCATTGAACTCACCAATGCCCTAGCAGCATTCGTAGGTGCGATGAACCGGATTTCTTCGGCCCGTTCCTCGGCCAGTTATTGTTGGGTTATTTACGACATCCTGGTCTATTTAATATGTCTTGAAGGATACGAGTAGCACTTGAGGATCTGGTTTGCAGATACTGGGAGAGCCCCAACGGGTTGCTAGATTCTCGGAGTGTTCCTTCAGGCTTGTTTGTGTTGACTCCTAGGTCTTGTAGTTACGGAGACGGTTTTGTTTGGTTCCGAGGAAGATCGTAGCCCTACAGCTCAGGCCCAGACTTGTGAGCAGGACGGAGGTCCGCAGATTTTTGGGCTTAGCAGGTTTTTACCGCCGTTTCATGCAGGATTGCTAATGTAGTGCTGCCCCGTTGACCGAATTGACTGGAATGGAGGTTTCTTTTCTTTGGACTGAGGCTTGTGTACGGAGTTTCGGCAGTTGAAGATTCGGTTAACAACTACATCAGTTCTTTCTTTACTTTTTGGTTCGGGCGACCTTGTGTTTTAACTACGATGTTTTGTGAGTAGGGTTCGAATATGTACTAAGGTGACACAATGGAGTTATCGCTTTTACTTCCCTACGTTTAGAGGAAGTACGAGAAGGATATCCCACTCTTGATCTGGAGATGGCCGCGATGGTTTTGCGTTGGAGATTGGAGACACTACATGCTCGAGAGTCGTGCCAGATTTTTCACGGACCACCAAAGCTTAATGTACATCTTCCTGTAGCGGATTTTGATTGTTGTGATAGTCCTCCGCAGATTCACAGTTCTTGTGCGATCTTTGAGTACAGCTTAAATTTGTCTCTACCGAGGGGACAGCTTGCTCATGTCCGTGCCTGACCACTTTTCTTTAAGTGCTTTCGCGAGACACTGCCCGCCGACGCTCGTTCGTCAGAGATACTGGAGCCTATTCGGCTGGGTAATGATTCGGAATCCTTGATTTGTGACAAAGGTGTGCTAAGTTTAGGGGCGCGTTTGTGTACTTGACATTATTGGGTTAAAACGTAGAATCCTAAGGCAGGCACATCGGTCAACTCTCTATATTCATTCCAGTTCCACCAACATTTAACGTGACTTGTGGGATAGTTACGGGTGGACAGGGATGTAAAGAGAAGTTTTGGGTTTCGTTTCAAGATGTCTGTCTTGTTGTGTACTTGGGTTGAGCAACTGAGACCGGCTGGAGAGTTGCAACCTTTAACCGTTCCGAAGTGGGAATGGGAGCAGATCTCCACAAATTTCGTCATGTTGTCTACCCAGTTTTAGTCAGGGTGTGACTCCATTCGGATGCTTGTTGTCTGGTTATACTCAGTTTGCTCAGTTGTTCTTTGTTAAGTTTGTGCGTGCATAGTAATTGTTGTCGGCAGTTGGGGATCGTCACTCGCCATTGTTAGGGTTCTCCTTCGATAGAAGTTATCAAGAGACACTCCAATTGGCAACCTTTAGGGTTAAGGGTTAGGTCATGTCGATCGCCAGTCTGTTTTTCTAACTCCGCGTTATAGGATTTTTGGACCTCAGCTTGCCTTGAGACTTCGGAGATAACCCAATTGTTTAGGTCAGGATGAAGATTGCCATTTAGGATAGAGGTCATATGCCGACCAAGACGGTCGCAGTGGCAGATCATGTATTCCTACGAATTTTTCCGATAAATGACGTGTTGAATTTGGGAAAGCTTATCCCAGGATGGCAGGTTTTTTTAAGATTCTTAAGGCGAGTTAGTTCGTTGCCTTTAATTTGGCACTTTCACCCAGATTATTGAATATTCACCCCGTATTTTCGTGTCGATACCTTGTAATTACCTTCATGACCTTTCTCACTTGATTCAGCATCAGACCATTTAGTTCGAGCGCGATCTTTCGTTCACCAAGCAGCCAGTCGTAATATTGGACCGGCAGGTGAAGAAACTCCGATCGAAGGTCTTGCCATCAGTAAGGGTGCTTTGGTGCGGCCCAAATGGTGAAGAGATCACTTGGGAGGCCAAGGGCGAGATGCGGAAGAAGTTTCCTCATCTCTCTGAAGGTAGGTGTAGCATTGTATTTTTAAATTCGGGGACGAATTTCTTTAAAGGGGGAAGACTGTAACACCTGAGTTTTTGTTTAGTAGTAATTGTGTGTTAATGTGGGGTTTTTGGTAAAAAGTTTACCAAAGCGGGTTTCTAATGATTTATCTGGTTTTATGGGTATTTTATTAGAATTTTATCTCGACTGCACACACTTGTGCATGTTAATGTGGGTTAAGTCTAGGGTTACTAAGTTTAGGTGTGCATGGTGGGTTAACCATGTTTAGCCAACCATGATGGTTTAGGCCATTTGGTTAAGATAATTGGGTTAATTATGAGTTTTAGTTTTGGTTAAGGGTGATTAGGGTTAAGGTTGACTTGTTTGAGGTGAGAAAGGATTTGATGGTTGTCATGCAACCATTTATTGAGAGAGAGAGAGAGGTGGCTTAAGGTAATGTCATATTACATTTCACTTCACAACTTTTTCTCCCTCTCACTCACATCCCTCACATCTCTCACTCTCACACACACACCATCATCACATTACAACACTTCACCAATAAAAAAACTACACCATCATTTACATAACCCCACACAACACCACACCACAACAACACACCAAATACTTCAGCTGCTGCTGCTACAGCAACACAAAAAATAACAACAGCAACACCAGCATTTCAGCAGCAACAGCCAAAAGCAACAGTAAGCTTCAGCAACAGCAACAACTGCAGCTGTAGCAGGCAGCAGCAGCACTCCAGTAGAACTCACACCATCTTCTACCTCTTCTTCTCCTTCATCTAGAATCTCTAGAGGTATAACCCCTTAACTCAACTCCTATTTGCTAAGTTATGGTTGCTAGTGTAGTTTAGTGTTTATATTGTGTAGTTTAGTTCTAGTTTTAGTGATTTTGAGTGAGATATAGCCAAGTGATGGTTTGTATTGTTAGTATAACATTAGTAAGTGCTGTGAAGACTAGTGAAACCAAGATTTATCCCAGATTCCATAAAAATACCAGATTTGTTCGAGTTGGCGTAATTTAGCAATTTTATCGACTTTTTAGCCTCTTTGAAATCTACTTTTGACCCGGGGCTCTCAGGTAAAAATTGAGAAGACTGTAGCACAGTGACCTTAGAAGACACACACACAAAAAGCACGGGGACCCACTTCCCCCTTTCGGCCGCCGATTTATTCAATCTGGCCGCAAATTGCAGCCAGAGTAGGGGCTGGGGTTCTAGGATTTTGCCTGTAGGATTATGCTGGGTAGCTTAGGGTGTTGGTATCTGCAACTTTTTGAGTTTGGACTAGAGTCAAAATCTGGAGCGTTGAACGATTTATCGACGTTTTTTTTAAAACTTGTGCGGTACGCGCGTGATCCGCGTGGTTCTGTGGCGCGCTGCGCGACACAGCGCGTCGGAGTAGGTTCTGGTCAGTACACACGTCGCGACGCATCGAGTGCAGCGCGTTTAGTTTCACGCACACGTTATCCTTTTTAGCGATATATCGTGTTTTTGCGGGATTTGCCTTATGTATGTGACTTTGTAAATTCTAGGTTCGCCGGCGGAGACTTCGAGCGCCGCGGAGAAAGGGAAGCGAGTGGTCGGCTACGTGTAGCACGCGACTAGGTGAGTAGATTTAACATCTACGGGGAAATCGCCCGTATGGCGTTAAGCGTCAGGGCATAATAGGATATTTAGTCATGCATGTTCATATAGATATACTAGTAGCATACCCTCCTGTTATATATAGAACTGATAGTATAGAACACTGCACTGTCACAAACGGTTCAAGTTGCACGAGCACGATTTATATGTTACACTCACACCGTTAGTGATTGCCATGACACTCACATTATAGGATTGCTAGAAATCATATATCATATTGATTCCGCTTTATTGACGTTGTTATGGTTTGCTGCATATTAGCATATGTTATACTCATACCATGCACACTGTGTATGCACTTTTGTGCGTACCTTCTTTGATATATCACTACCTGTGTACATGTACCCTTTATGTTCGTCTTAGAGCTTATATATATATCTCGATATGTTTACCCTTGTGCCCCTATACAACACATATATTGATATCTTCATACCTGCGCACATGCACACTGTATACTCATACCAGTGCATACATATACTGATATCTTCATACCTGTGCACATGCACACTGTATATTCATACCAGTGCACACATATATTAATATCTTCATACCTGCGCACATGCACACTGTATACTCATATCAGTGCACACATATATTGATATCTTCATACCTGCGCACATGCACACTGTATACTCATACCAGTGCACACATATATTGATATCTTCATACATGTGCACACTGTATAATCATACCAGTGCACACATATATTGATATCTTCGTACCTACGCACATGCACACTGTATACTCATACCAGTGCACACATATATTGATATCTTCATACCTGCGCACATGCACACTGTATACTCATACCAGTGCACACATATATTGATATCATCATACCTGCGCACATGGACACTGTATACTCATACCAGTGCACACATATATTGATATCTTCATACCTGCGCACATGCACACTGTATACTCATACCAGTGCACACATATATTGATATCTTCATACCTGCGCACATGCACACTTTGTTAGTGTATATGCCTCAGAGGCCATTACTGTATCATACTAGTTTGTATATTACTTAATGGAAGCTTGGGACATTCACCTTGTATAAACAATCTTGCTCAATATAGTAGTATGCTACTTGGTTTGTTTCTACTTCAATGTGTACCTGTGTTTATTTTAGTATATCACCTATACACATTAGTGGAGCCCTTAGGATCTTTGCTTGATTACCAGCGTTGTGATGGCAGTCACACTAGTGGGGGCTGGGTAATCTATAAGCACATCCTTATGCAGGTCCCTAGTCGCAGGACTATCGAGACAGGGCATCGATACTCCGGAGTAGACTAGCGTATGCGCTTCTCATCCCAGAGTGGGAGATGGTCTGTCCCACAGCCATCAGTACGTCGTACTGGAGATAGTATGCGGGTGCTCGTTAGGTTACGAGTACACTGGACAGGACTCGTCGGGAACTGATTGGTTGGTATTATACCTATCGTCAGTTATCAGTTCCCAGGTGACATGAGTACAGCTTAGTCCGCTGACTTGACACTGTCACTTCGCCTCGAGTGTGTTCCCACTGTATTTTGATTACTACCCTACCACGGCTCAAAGGAGTCGTGCAAACAGGTAGTTTTTAGGTGCAGTCCCGAAGCACTTGGAGGCAGTGACTGTTAGACAGGATTCATCTCTCCCGGTATTGGGGGTTGACATCGCGCTATGTCTAGGAGAGCCATTACACGAGTAGTCCCTGGCCAGGGCAAGCGAGATATACTGGTAGGCTTCCAGTGTTATCTCAGGGTGTTTTGGGCTTCACTCCGGCACGACTTGTACCGCTCTTAGGGGACTGACGTTTACCGCCCCCCTAGGCCCACCATGCGATGTATCAGACGAACAGACCGGACTGTACGGAGACTGTCACATTCAGGCTCAGTAGGAGTTCAGTTGGGTTTCACCTCGTCAGTCTTCTTGTCGGCATCTACCTGGGGACCGTTACGCACAGCTAGTGCCACTTGCGGTCTGTGGTTAAACCCACTGCCAGCGTAGTGTCGAGTCTTTAAAGTCCCACACAGAAAGCTATTCTCCTTTAGGCAAAAGAGTAGAGGTCGCATGGTTTTCCGACAGGTCGCATGGTTTTGCGACAGGGTTCGGTCACATCCGTGCACTTGTGCACATTCAGTGTCCGGACAGTTAACACTAGCGGGCTTTGGTTTAAGCCAGATCCTAGTGTACGTTTTGGGATTGATTTTATCTCGTATGTATTCGTGTTCCTCGGAACGCGGATGCGGGTGTGTATGCACAGTTGACGGAAAGACAGAGGCAGAGGATTCTCATTAGGGTTGTTGACTGTTGACCTTTGACTTTTTGCTAAACCCTAATGAGAATATGATATATGATTAACAATAATATTAATTAAGTATTATGGTGACATGGTTGTTGAGGGGTTGACTTTGTTGACTTGTTGACTTTGTTGACCGGTTGACTAGGTTGGACTAGTTGACCATCATGATGACAATGGCTATCATTTCATGGCAAAGACTTTTGCTTGCTTGTTTCTCTTGTGCAAAATGAGTGCATGAAATGATATGGCTATTGTAGCTTAAACCATCACATAATACTTGATTGCTATGATTTGTTATGATGGCTTTGGATTATGAGAGCCAAGAGAGAAAAGTCTTGCTCATTCTATCATTCCCATTCTCTCTCTTGGCTTGAGCTCTCATCCTCTTCCTCTTCCTCTCTCTCTTTCTCTAGTCTATGGTTCACTTGTCTCATGTGTTGAGAAGCAAGAACCATAGAGAAAAATCCCAACACACTCTCCTCTACTCACTCTAGTTCACAAGGTTTAGCAAACCAAGTGAAATAGTTTCTTCAAAGTTCGAAGAAGAAGCCAAAGGTAGAAGCTTTCGGGTGGATCGATCTTCGGCGCAAGGAGACGACGGGGTGAAGCCGATCCGCACACCCTCGAGAGTTGAAGACGAAGGAGTTCAAGAAAGAAAGGTATAACCCCTTAACCGAGTAGTTAACAACTCCTAGTTAGGTTGTTAGGTAGATAGTTTAACAAAGATCCGTTTTGAGTCCATGTTACCGCCTCTAGAAAATTGTTTTTCATTAAATTCTGCAAGCCCGTAAGTACCGGGAGAGGTAGCATGGACTTACACACTTTATACTCATACCAGTGCACACATATATTGATATCTTCATACCTGCGCACATGCACACTGTATACTCATACCAGTGCACACATATATTGATATCTTCATACCTGCGCACATGCACACTGTATACTCATACCAGTGCACACATATATTGATATCTTCATACCTGCGCACATGCACACTATATACTCATACCAGTGTACACATATATTGATGTCTTCATACTTGCTTAGATTTACGCATTGAGATATGTTGTTTCCATGTTATTTCTGGATTTAGGAACCATGGATATTTCAGAAGAGAATAGTTAATTGTTTAAAAACCTGGTTTCCCTTGATATGATATTTTCAGTGCGTCCACCATGTGTTTTCTCAGTGCTAGAGTGATATATGAAACCCGATTCGAGGAGTGGACGAGGCCGATTTCGGGTACATGGTGGACCCGGTATGGTACCCCGGGGCGAGAACGGATCGCTGTGCAGTAGACGGTGAGCGTGGCAGAGGGACTACTACCTACCGGTGATTGGTTGGACCTGACGGTTATCCGGAAGATACTGACCAGAGTCGATAGATAGATACGGGACGACTTATACTGCCGGGGCCGAGGGCCGATACCGCAGACGGAGCCCGTGGGCTGACCCGGACTGACGGATGCCCGATATATGAGGATTTGCGTGTCGATGCTAGACACGAGTATTTCTTGATATTTTGAGTGCCGATGTTGGGCACTCACGTGTTAGTTGTATGTATGCCCTAGAGGCCAGTATTTTACTGATGATGTATATTATATTGGATGCTTGGACATATATAGAGATGACTTTCTTGCTCGATATGATAGTATGCTATCTGGTTACTCTTTATCTTAACATGTACACTAGTCTCTTTAAACTTTCTTATAGTTACATGTTGGTAAAGCCCTTAGGATTTGTACTTGACTACCTGGACTGTGATACGGATCATACTAGTGGGGACATGGTAGTCTCTAGGTACATCCTTCAAGGTCCCTAGTCGTGGGTGTATCGAGACGGGGCATCGATATACCAGAGTAGACTAGCGTATACGCTTCTCGACCCATGAGATGGGCGATGGATGATCCCATATCCATTGGTGTTTGACATCAGAGATGATATACGGGTGCTCAGTGGAGACTGGGTACACTGGACGGACTCGCCGAGAACTCCCAGATGGTATTATACCTCACGTCAGATGGCAGTTTTCATTTGACACTTGTGCAGGTTAGTCTGTAGACCCGAGATCGTCATAGAGTCTTGTGTGATTCCCACTGTGCTTTGATCTCCACCTTACCACGTCCATGAGGGCGTGCAAAACGGTGGTCTTTGGGTACAGTCCCGAGTCACATGGAGGCAATGAGCGATAGGAGGGGTTTCGTCTCTCCCGGTATTGGGGGTTGATGTTGCGCTGTGCTCGATTGGCCGTAACAGGGAAGTCCCTGGCCAGGGCTGATCAGAGATTTGCTGGTAAGTGTTACCAGTAGTTTCTCGACCCGTTATGAGCCTTACTTCGGCACGACATATCGGTTATTGGGGTCTGACGTTTACCACCCCTAGACTTGATATGCGACATATCAGGCGAACAGACCGGACTGTACGGTAAGTGTTACTGGTTGGATTCACAGGAGTGTGAGCGGGCTAGCTCGTCGATCTTCTGATCGCTCAATACCCGGGTGGCCGTTACGTTTAGCAGACCGCTTGCGGCTTGTGGGTGCTTGATATGATCATCATCTGCTACCGGCGTATTGACGAGTCTTTAGAGTCCTACACAGAGGTTTCCTGGCTCAAGCGAAACGAAATAGGAGCGCATATGAGATATGTGCAGGACCGAGAATAATGTGAGTATGTGATACCGTATTCCATTCTCGCGATGAATGTATCGATTGGTTATATGCGATATAACCTAGATATCGAATCAAGGATTGATTCGATAAGCCGATACATAGGATACTAGTTGGTTGTATGCGATATGACTGGATCGTTAAATCAAGTGTTGATTTAATGATTTAATGTATAATTATATATTTGATATATTACTTTGCATTAACTAGTATTGGTTCACTTTAAATGGATTTTCTCACTTAATGTGCAAGTTGTATATGTGATATACTTTTGTGCACATGTTTGTATCATGTTTGATGATGCTTGCTCATTTGGTTAAGTGTAAAGAATTAAACCTTGGTTAAGTAAATGATTAGGGTTTTTATTTATTCTTTCTTTTATCTTTCTTTTTAATTTGGATTAAAAAGAAATGGCAAAAGAAAACAAAAGGGTTGCTTTCATTCTTGAAGCTTGTTGAAGCTTCATGAAGCTTTGACCAAAGTGACCATTTTGTCTTCATGCTTAACCCTAACCATTCATCTAACCTTAGTCAATTCTCTACACCTAACCATGGTTTACATTATGATAAGTATTCATTTTCTTTTTCATTTTAAAAGGAGACTTATCATATTCTTCATCTTCTCCTTCTTCTTCTTCAAGAAAAACCTTGCCTTCATCAATGGCAACTTGAGCAATTGAGTGAGAAATCCAATTCTAAAGTGAACCCACCTCCTATTTCTTCACCCTCTACCTCTTGCCAAGTAGTATAGGGTGTTTTCTTCACAAGTTTCACAACTTGGTGAAGTTGGAGCTTGATCTTGTGCAACCTCGACGTAGATCATCTTCGGCATCGTAGCCGACGACTTGTCCGCTTATTTCTCCGATGAAGCCGATGCGAAAGTCCGGGATTCAAGACGGACAGCGAGAGGACGTCTACGTGGAGCTAAGGAAGTGGAGAACCGGATCTACAAAGGTTGTAGCATCTTTCTTATGGTTAAGTAGTTAACTAGTTTCACTTTATCGCCTAAAATTCTAGTCAACGATCTAGTCTAGGATTTCTCGGCACCGTAAAATTTGAAATTGGCATGGTTGATGCCTTGTGAGACCTCTTGTGAGTGCCTAGGAACCCTACAGTGGTATCAGAGACTAGCTAGAGCCTTAGGCGAAGTCTAGACGACGTCTGAAACCCGAATACACATCGAAACCCTAACACATCATGCTCTCTGGACTTTTTCTAAAAACTGGGATTTTTCCAGATTAAAAATGCTTAAAAAATTCAGCAGGGAATTCTATGAACTACGGTGCAAAATTTACCTCATGAACAGTCAAAGTTGCGGCGGAACCGCGGCAGAAGCTTGGCTTCTGCGGCGGTTCCGCGGCCAACTAATGGGATTTTCCTGTAATATTTGCACAGTAATTCATTATTTCAGCAGCTGAGTTTTATGGGTATTTTTAATATTTATTCAAGAGTTGAATTTTCTGAGGTGTTTTAGAGCTTCGATGTTTCGATCGGATTATCAGATTTTGTCTGTGTGGCTTTCCAGATATTTTGGAATATGTTAAAAATTTCGACCGGATGTAAATACCCAATCTTTCCCCTGCCGGAAAATATCCAAGTGTTGGATTTTTCTGTGGTTTAAGGACGTTCTGAGTAGTGCAAGTAACGCGATGGTCCCTCTAGAAGACAACAAACCTTAACTCGATTATGTGACCGTCTTGAACTGCCCTTTGAACCTTCAGGTTTGGGGCAGTACGGCGTGCCACATGTGAGGCGTTGGCTTGACCCTTCTACGGCTGGACCGTTGGTACTGAGGCATGAAGTGAATGTCTTTGAACTTATTTCATGTGTTGAACGGTTTCGGGAAAACTTGGGTGTTCGAATGTTCGATCGGAAAGTTTAATATTTTCTATTTGTCCGGAATGGGATACAATAATTGGAATTCACAAACAGTTATGAGATAACTGGATGAATGTTATAAATCTAGCGGTTTAGTCTCACTTGATATTGAAAAGAGTTTTCGATAATGGGACTAAAATGCGGGGTTTATAATTGTTAGGCATGTGATGTCTAAGTATTTCATTTGATTAGGCATGCGATGTCTAAAGAGGTTGCGGATTCCAATTGTTGTAGTTTTACACTTTCTTTTCTGTGACCGTAAGTGTAATATGTGATATCGCCGGTTTCGTTGCTATATGTCAACGACAATTGGGATGCGCATATTTACTTATGTTGATGACATGTGATGTTATGTGTTGCTGGATATGTTATATTGGATTGTCGTGTTTGAATAGCCGGGGGTTTTTATGTGAGATGAGTGTTTTTCTTTTTCATTCATGTAAAAAACTTGTATGTAATATTCTTTTATTGGGGCACTTCCAGGTTGCGGAAGATGTCACCTTTTGTATATTATTTACTTTTCCGCATTAGGATAGACCTAAGGAGGGGAGCACAAGTAACCGGGTTCTAGGGTCCAGTGGGAGACCATCTCGAGGAGTCGAGTCCGGGTCTCCTAACCCTAGAATTGATAGGGTTGCTTGCCGCTCTCGTAGGGGTCTAGGGGTGTGGGATTGGCTATTCATCACGACCGTGGAATCCGTGTTTTATACTGGCTCGTATTGAAAACACGGACGTCCTAGTATATCCAATGTTTCATATGTTTCTTCTGCTGCGATATCTGTGATGTGATCATATGATGTTCTGTGATAGATACAGTATATATGATATATGATATATTATATAGACGTTACTTATGTTTTGCACCCACACTAGTCCTGCCCTGCTCTGTCGTTAGTTACCTAACCTAACGGTGCACGAGGGGACATCCAGGCGAATGCGGATGGCATAAGTGTACGTCGTATTTATCTGTGATGTTTAGGTGACTTAAATTATGGGACTTCATTAATGTGATTAATGAATGAAAAGAAACCTAAGATGTTGTAGAATCAAATTTTAAACAAAACAGGTAGCTACAGTTCTTGCTTTGCATAGCGGTATATATGATATACCCTGCACCTTATTCGATGAGGAAAGGACCGAGATCCCTTCAACGGGAGTGACTCCTTTAGCAATAACTGGCAGATGCTACACACTCGGTTTGACTTTTGATTGCTTCTATAGTTCTTGCTTTGCACAGTGATATATATGATATATCCCGCACCTCATTCGACGAGGAAAGGGCCGACGATCCCTTCATCGGGAGTGACCCCTTTAGCAAAACTAGAAAAGCCTACAAATCACTCCATTTCAAAACTTCATTTGATTCTACAACGATATCAAGTTCATTACGAAATAGGTTTTCAGAAAAACCTGTCGTAGCCCTCCGTCATTTCAGATAAGTCCTGTTTAGTATTCGTGCTGCGTTTGTTGGCCTTTGTCAAGGCGTAGTGTACGGTAGCTGAATAGTACTTATCTGCTTATGCATGTGATGCAGATTGTTTCAGGGTAGTCGTACGACCTTGTTGGCCTTTGTCAAGGGCCGTGCGAGTGGGTTTGATTCAATCAAGAAATGACGGGTTGAACTTGACTAGCAGACTATGATTTGTTGGCCTTTGTCAAGGTCATAGGACGCTAAGGGAAAAATATTATCGGAAATTTCAAGTGTTGAAATTTGCAATGGGATTGCATACCTTCTATGAGATAGTTGGATCCCGATACCCACTGCGAGTAAGAGTTACTCCTGGGAGAGTTTTGCACATTACAATTAGCCGATCAAGTAGGTGTCTAGAAAGGTGTCAACGGGGTTACGCCTCTGGGAAAACGAGGTTTACATTAATTAGGTTCGTGCGAAAGCACGGGGGACCTCCCTCAAAGTACTGACACTGGGCTGGCTAAAAGATTGGCGAACTTGTAGTGTGTAATTAATCCCGGCTAGTCTTTCCTTTTAGGGTTTGAAGGAAGATTTGATAAAAACAGTGGGAGCCATCCTGATTAGATAAGATAATAACCAATCTGATCTTGCAAGAGCATACGCTAAAGTGTTTTCTTCTCTCTCTCTCCAGGTAGCGACCATGTCATGCCCTAATGAAGATAATAATATGGATGTATTGACTGAACCCGCATGTTATACTGTGCTGGGGAACGTTGGTTCCGTTCTTTCTTATAAGAGTTATGGGAATGAACAGGACATAGGGGAATACCAGGATTCCCATGCCACCCGAATGAAGAAAGTACATGATGATGCATTTTTTTCGGGTGTGTTCATTACAGAGAACTGTTTCTCCATTTGCTCTACGTCCTGGGTATTAGATACCGGGTCAGGATCCCATAGATGTAATCAATTACATAGGCTTAGGAAAGATAGAGAACTTGGAGAAGGTGATAAAGACATTAGAGTTGGAAATGGTGCAATTGTTGCAGCTAAGACTGTCGGGGAATATCACCTTCAATTACCAACTGGTAATACATTGGTTCTGAACGAATGCTATTACATGCCGAACCTGATATGCAACATTATATCGGTTTCTTTGTTGAGTAAAGAGGGATATAATTTTGTATTACAGGATAATGTTATGAACATTCTCCGTAACCAAAAGTTGGTTGGATCAGGCACGCTGTGCAATGGCATTTATGTTCTAAATCAATCAACAGTTCTGAGCATAACAAACACACACAAGAGGAAGAGTTCTGAACTGAACGAATCCTTCTTGTGGCATTGTAGACTGGGTCACATCAATGCGACACGACTAGCTAAGTTGCATAAAGATGGATATTTAAATCCGTTTGAATTTTCATCTTATGACACTTGCCAGTCATGTCTCAAAGGCAAGATGACCAAAACTCCGTTTACGGGACACGGAGAAAGAGTTACTGAACTCTTAGGACTGATACATAGTGATGTATGCGGTCCTATGTCTATACATGCCAGGGATGGTTCTTCATACTTTATTACATTCACTGACGATCTCTCTAGGTTCGGGTATGTGTTCCTGATGAAACACAAATCAGAAGCTTTTGAGAAATTTAGAGAATATAAGCAAGAAGTTGAGAACCAAACCGGAAAAAGTATTAAAATCCTACGATCTGATCGAGGAGGTGAATACTTAAGCAATGAATTCCTGGACTTCCTAAAAGAGAATGGGATTCTCTCTCAGCTGACTCCTCCATATACACCACAACACAACGGTGTATCAGAACGGAGGAACCGCACCCTATTAGATATGGTGCGCTCTATGATGAGCACAGCTGAGTTACCTATTTCCTTCTGGGGATATGCGCTGGAAACAGCAGCATACCTATTGAATCAAGTTCCAACTAAATCTGTACCTACCACACCATATGAGATATGGAGTGGGAAGAGACCATGTCTTAAACGAGTTAAGATATGGGGTTGCCCGGCCTATGTCAAAAGGCAAAATCCGGAAAAACTCGAGGCACGGTCAGTTCTATGCAAGTTTGTGGGATATCCCAAACATTCACATGGATATCTTTTCTACCATGCAGAGGAACAAAAAGTGTTTGTTTCTCGACATGCCACCTTTTTAGAAAAGGAATTCCTTGAAAAAGAAATTAGTGGAAAAGTGGTAGAGCCGGAAGAAGTTCCAGATACACAAACAGTAACTGAAGATTTAGTGGAACCAGAAGATTCAGTAGCTCCCGATGAACCTCAGCCTCTCCACCAATCTAGTAGGCTTCCTCGCCAACCTGAGAGATACTACGGTTTTCTCATGGATGGTGGGAGCGAGGATTGCATCATGGAGGATGATGACCCAACTAGCTTCGAGCAGGCCATCACGAGTAGGGACTCAGTGAAATGGCTGGATGCTATGCGGTCCGAGATGGAATCCATGTACACCAACAAAGTATGGACTTTGGATGTTGCTCCTGAAGGGGTAAAACCCATCGGGAGCAAGTGGATCTTCAAGAAGAAACTTGGTGTAGATGGGAAAGTGGAGACTTTCAAAGCTAGACTTGTTGCAAAAGGTTTTCGTCAAAGACCAGGTGTGGACTATGACGAAACCTTTTCTCCAGTGGTTATGCTTAAATCCATCCGAATCATGCTTGCCATCGCTGCATATCATGACTACGAAATCTGGCAAATGGATGTTAAGACCGCCTTTCTAAACGGTGATTTAGAAGAGTACGTGTACATGACTCAGCCAGAGGGCTTCGTAGACAGTGGGAGCAGCGGGGAAGGTGTGCAAGCTGCTTAAATCCATTTATGGATTAAAGCAAGTATCGCGGAGTTGGAACATCTGCTTTGACGTCGTTATCAAAGAGTTTGATTTCGTCAAAAACCCAGATGAACCTTGTATCTACAAGAAGGTGGCAGAGAGTAAGGTTGTCTTCCTCGTATTGTACGTGGACGACATACTCTTGATAGGAAATGATATTCCTATGCTGCAATCGGTCAAGCTATTCTTATCACAAAGATTCTCAATGAAAGATCTTGGTGATGCCTCCTGCATATTAGGAATAAGGATCTATAGAGATAGATCCAAACGGATATTGGGATTGTCCCAATCCAGGTACATTGACACCATACTAAAGAGGTTTAGTATGGAAGAATCCAAGCGTGGGAACTTGCCCACGATCTCTGGAGTCACTCTCTCCAAAGAGATGTCTCCCGAGACTGATTTGGAGAGAGCTTGCATGCAAGGGATACCCTATGCTTCGGCTGTAGGCTCTATCATGTATGCGATGCCATGTACCAGACCCGATGTAGCATACTCACTAAGTATAGTGAGCAGGTATCAAGCTGATCCTGGAGAGAGTCACTGGACAGCTGTGAAGAGCATTCTCAAGTACTTACGAAGGACTAAAGAGATGCTCTTGGTGTATGGTAATGGAGAACTCCAAGTGGAGTCCTTTACCGATTCGAGCTTTCAGAGTGATAAGGACGACTCTAAGTCGCAGTCGGGATTTGTCTTTACCCTTTACGGAGGGGTGGTTAGCTGGAAGAGTTCCAAGCAGGAAACCGTGGCAGACTCGACGATGGAGGCTGAATACATCGCTGCCAATGATGCTGCCAAAGAGGCTGTCTGGATCAAGAAGTTCATTATTGAACTTGGAGTGGTTCCATCCATTGAGCATCCAATACCTTTGTATTGCGATAACAATGGAGCAGTGGCTTTAGCCAAGGAACCCAGGTCCCATCAGCGATCCAGGCATATTCTGAGGCGGTATCACCTGATCCGGGAGATAGTTGATCGCCGGGAGATCGAGGTCAGGAGAGTTGACACGAAGAACAACACGGCGGATCCACTCACGAAGGCCATTCCCCAGATACAGTTTGAGAGACTCTTCGGGATGCTCGGTATGCGATACTACAGCAGCTGGCCCTAGTGCAAGTGGGAGATTATTAATTGTATGTATGCCCTAGAGGCCAGTATTGTACTGATGATATATATTATATTGGATGCTTGTACATATATAGAGATGACTTTCTTGCTCGATATGATAGTATGCTATCTGGTTACTCTTTATCTTAACATGTACACTAGTCTCTTTAAACTGTCTTATAGTTACATGTTGGTAAAGCCCTTAGGATTTGTACTTGACTACCTGGACTGTGATACGGATCATACTAGTGGGGACATGGTAGTCTATAGGTACATCCTTCAAGGTCCCTAGTCGTGGGTGTATCGAGACGGGGCATCGATATACCAGAGTAGACTAGCGTATACGCTTCTCGACCCATGAGATGGGCGATGGATGATCCCATATCCATTGGTGTTTGACATCAGAGATGATATACGGGTGCTCAGTGGAGACTGGGTACACTGGACGGACTCGCCGAGAACTCCCAGATGGTATTATACCTCACGTCAGATGGCAGTTCTCAGGTGACACTTGTGCAGGTTAGTCTGTAGACCCGAGATCGTCATAGAGTCTTGTGTGATTCCCACTGTGCTTTGATCTCCACCTTACCACGTCCATGAGGGCGTGCAAAACGGTGGTCTTTGGGTACAATCCCGAGTCACATGGAGGCAATGAGCGATAGGAGGGGTTTCGTCTCTCCCGGTATTGGGGGTTAATGTTGCGCTGTGCTCGATTGGCCGTAACAGGGAAGTCCCTGGCCAGGGCTGATCAGAGATTTGCTGGTAAGTGTAACCAGTAGTTTCTCGACCCGTTATGAGCCTCACATCGGCATGACTTATCGGTTATTGGGGTCTGACGTTTACCACCCCCTAGACTTGATATGCGACATATCAGGCGAACAGACCGGACTGTACGGTAAGTGTTACTGGTTGGATTCACAGGAGTGTGAGCGGGCTAGCTCGTCGATCTTCTGATCGCTCAATACCCGGGTGGCCGTTACGTTTAGCAGACCGCTTGCGGCTTGTGGGTGCTTGATATGATCATCATCTGCTACCGGCGTATTGACGAGTCTTTAGAGTCCTACACAGAGGTTTCCTGGCTCAAGCGAAACGAAATAGGAGCGCATATGAGATATGTGCAGGACCGAGAATAATGCGAGTATGTGATACCGTATTCCATTCTCGCGATGAATGTATCGATTGGTTATATGCGATATAACCTAGATATCGAATCAAGGATTGATTCGATAAGCCGATACATAGGATACTAGTTGGTTGTATGCGATATGACCGGATCGTTAAATCAAGTGTTGATTTAATGATTTAATGTATAATTATATATTTTATATATTACTTTGCATTAACTAGTATTGGTTCACTTTAAATGGATTTTCTCACTTAATGTGCAAGTTGTATATGTGATATACTTTTGTGCACATGTTTGTATCATGTTTGATGATGCTTGCTCATTTGGTTAAGTGTAAAGAATTAAACCTTGGTTAAGTAAATGATTAGGGTTTTTATTTATTCTTTCTTTTATCTTTCTTTTTAATTTGGATTAAAAAGAAATGGCAAAAGAAAACAAAAGGGTTGCTTTCATTCTTGAAGCTTGTTGAAGCTTCATGAAGCTTTGACCAAAGTGACCATTTTGTCTTCATGCTTAACCCTAACCATTCATCTAACCTTAGTCAATTCTCTACACCTAACCATGGTTTACATTATGATAAGTATTCATTTTCTTTTTCATTTTAAAAGGAGACTTATCATATTCTTCATCTTCTCCTTCTTCTTCTTCAAGAAAAACCTTGCCTTCATCAATGACAACTTGAGCAATTGAGTGAGAAATCCAATTCTAAAGTGAACCCACCTCCTATTTCTTCACCCTCTACCTCTTGCCAAGTAGTATAGGGTGTTTTCTTCACAAGTTTCACAACTTGGTGAAGTTGGAGCTTGATCTTGTGCAACCTCGACGTAGATCATCTTCGGCATCGTAGCCGACGACTTGTCCGCTTATTTCTCCGATGAAGCCGATGCGAGAGTCCGGGATTCGAGACGGACAGCGAGAGGACGTCTACGTGGAGCTAAGGAAGTGGAGAACCGGATCTACAAAGGTTGTAGCATCTTTCTTATGGTTAAGTAGTTAACTAGTTTCACTTTATCGCCTAAAATTCTAGTCAACGATCTAGTCTAGGGTTTCTCGGCACCGTAAAATTTGAAATTGGCATGGTTGATGCCTTGTGAGACCTCTTGTGAGTGCCTAGGAACCCTACATCATGATGTTTTAAGAGTTACAGGATTTGGGCATATGGATGGACACCGATTATTTTTCCACGTTGATATTCCGTGTAGATATTATTATCCCCATGCTCAGCATTCAGTATTTTACATCACATCCTGTATCTGTTGTCATCTGATTGCATTTGCTATGCACGATTATTGCTTACCCCTGATCCTATATAGATGTCATTAGATTTCACATGCTATGCACGATTATTGCTTACCCATGATCCTATATAGATGTCATTAGATTTCACATGCTATGCACCACTATTGCATACCTTGCTTATTCTATATAGATGTCATTAGATTTCACATGCTATGCACGATTATTGCTTACCCATGATCCTATATAGATGTCATTAGATTTCACATACTATGCACGATTATTGCATACCTTGCTTATTCTATATAGATGTCATTAGATTTCACATGCTATGCACGATTATTGCTTACCCATGATCCTATATAGATACCATTAGATTTCATATGCTATACACGATTATTGCATACCTTGCTTATCCTATATAGATGTCATTAGTTTTTACCTGCTATGCACGATTATGGCATACCCTACTTATCATTTAGAGAGGTTGTTAGATCGTACTTGATGCATGATTACTTCTCATATAGTTCATCATATAGATGATACCTGTTGGCATAGGTTAGAGTATCGCAGCACGTGCATACTCGCGATTACCTTTATATGTTATCTACTACTCACGAGTTGGCAACTCACCCCCGTTGTGCCACAGTGTTTGCAGGTTGCCCTTCGGAGTAGTCGCGGCAGGCTGCTTCCTTACATCTTTTGTCCCAGATACCACTGCAGTTGGCATACTAGCCCTTTTCCTGCTAGGTGGGGTTTTGTGCGGTATCTGTTTATCTTTCAGTTATGAACATTATTCTATCTAGTACTCTCCATCTACCACTTATGTATTGACTTAGAGACCAGTTTTGAGGACGATGTATATTATTTTGTACTCTGGTGTCGAGCTCGTTGGGAGCCGACTTTATTTATGCAACTCTATCTTTCATGCCATTTGTTTTCCACTTGTTGCCCTTTCTTCGCTACGGCGTCGTATATTGTTATCATGGTGATTGTATACTTAAGGGTTTCTTAACATTTTAGTAAATGCTTCTATTTAAATGCTTAAAACACTCTATATTTTTACTGGGTTTGATTTCTGGGTTTCGGCTTACATAGCCGCGTTACGCCTGTAGACGTTACGTGGTTAAGTGCCGGTCACGAGCCAAACTTTGGGTCGTGACATCTATCAACGCCCAATAGTGACTTGTAAGGTCACCTAAAGCAGTACACGATGATAAAGATAAACCAGATAGCATAGTATCATCTTGAGTAAGACTGTCCTACCGGTATAGGTCCTCCCTCAATCATTGCAATCACGTGCCTGTGATCCAATAATTGACTCTGAGGGCACTATATCCAACAATCTCCCACTTGCACTCAAGGCTAATTATTTCGATGTCGCATACTCACAGCCCGTGTGATTCCCAACACCCAACTCCTCTACTAGTCAGTCTCACAAAGCCCGTTTGCGAAACTATTGCGTTCGAGGAATAGCCTCAGTTAGTGGATCCGCCCTAATGTTTCTTTCTATGTCTCTCTTTATCTCAAGTTCGCGGAGAAAGCCATCTCCCGAAATGAGCAATACCTGCCTTAGAATATGTTTGGATATCTGATGGGACCTAGCTCATAAATGAACTCCAAATCCAAACTTCTTAGACTGTATCGTCAACTGATCTTAATCACTATCTTGCGTAATGCCTCCCTCAGTGTCCGCTTGGATCACCTGTCCAAAACACTTCCCCTCGTCAGAGGGAAAACTATAACTCTGATAGTCACTCTGTCATCCAGGTCACCTTGGAAGCCTGAAATGATAACTGTCTCCCGAAGGAGGATATCGTTATCATTTCCCAAGAACATCAACTTATGTTCTAAAACTGCTTCCGAATGCTTCTCCAGGATTGGATCAATATCAACTTATTGCATCTAGTGCAAAAGCATCTGGTGTGGTACTTGTAGGGTTCCTAGGCACTCTCAAGAGGTCTCACAAGGCATCAACCATGCCAATTTCAAATTTTACAAGTGCCGAGAAACTCTAATACGGATCGTTAACTAGAATTTTAGGCGAAACGAAAACCTAGTTAACAACTTAACTAAAAGTGAGAAGCTACAACCTTTGTAGATCCGGTTCTCCACTTCCTTAGCTCCACGTAGACGTCCTCTCGCTGTCCAAGTCGGATCTCGGACTCTAGCATCGGCTTCATCGGAGAAATGAGCGGACAAGTCGTCGGCTACGATGCCAAAGATGATCTACGTCGAGGTTGCACTAGATCAAGCTCCAACTTCACCAAGTTGTGAAACTTGTGAAGAAAACACCCTATACTACTTGGCAAGAGGTAGAGGATGAAGAAATAGGAGGTGGGTTCACTTTAGAATTGGATTTCTCACACTTTTGCTCAAGTTGCCATTGATGGTGGCAAGTTTTCTTTTTTGAAGAAGAAGATGAAGATGAAGATAGAATATGATAAGTGTTATGAAAAAGAATAATAAAATCAATACTTATCATCTTCTAACCATGGTCAAGTGTAGAGAGTTAACTATAGTTTAGATGAGTGGTTAGGGTTTGGAAAAGAAGACAAAGTGGTCACTTGGTCAAAGCTTCATGAAGCTTCAACAAGCTTCATTATAAAAGAAACCATTTTGTTTTCTATTATCTATTTCTCCAAAAAGAAAAGATAAATAATTAAGTGAAAATATGAAACCCTAACCATTCACTAAACATGGTTTAAGTCTTTACACAAATCCAAGTGAGAATGTATCATCAAACATGATATAATTAAGTGCACACAAAATATATCACATATACAATGTGCACATCAAGTGAGAAAATCCTTTTTAAAATGAACCAATACTAGTTAATGCAAAGTAATATATCAAATATATAATTATACATTAAATCATTAAATCAACACTTGATTCAATGATCCGGTCATGTCGCACATAACCGACTAGTATACAATGTATCGATTTATCGAATCAATGATTAGATAACTAGGTTATATCGTATACAACCAATCGAAACATTCGTTGCGAGAATGTAATACGGTATCACATACACGCATTATTCTCGGTCCCGCACATATCTCATATGCGCTCCTATTTCGTTTCGGTTGAGCCAGGAAACCTCTGTGTAGGACTCTAAAGACTCGTCAATACGCCGGCAGCAGATGATGATCATATCAATCACCCACAAGCCGCAAGCGGTCTGCTAAACGTAACGGCCACCCGGGTATTGAGCGATCAGAAGATCGACGAGCTAGCCCGCTCATACTCCTGTGAATCCAACCAGTAACACTTACCGTACAGTCCGGTCTGTTCGTCTGATATGTCGCATATCAAGTCTAGGGGCGGTAAACGTCAGACCCCAGTAACCGATAAGTCGTGCCGGTGTGAGGCACATAACGGGTCGAGAAACTACTGGTAACACTTACCAGCAAATCTCTGATCAGCCCTGGCCAGGGACTTCCCTGTTACAGCCAATCGAGCACAGCGCAACATCAACCCCCAATACCGGGAGAGACGAAACCCCTCCTATCGTACATTGCCTCCATGTGACTCGGGACTGTACCCAAAGACCACCGTTTTGCACGCCTTCATAGACGTGGTAAGGTGGAGATCAAAGCACAGTGGGAATCACACAAGACTCTATGACGATCTCGGGTCTACAGACTAACCAGTACAAGTGTCACCTGAGAACTGCCATCTGACGTGAGGTATAATACCATCTGGGAGTTCTCGGCGAGTCCGTCCAGTGTACCCAGTCTCCACTGAGCACCCGTATACCATCTCTGATGTCAAACACCAATGGATATGGGATCATCCATCGCCCATCTCATGGGTCGAGAGGCGTATACGCTAGTCTACACTGGTATATCGATGCCCCGTCTCGATACACCCATGACTAGGGACCTTGAAGGATGTACTTATGGACTACCATGTCCCCACTAGTATGATCTGCATCATAGTCCAGGTAGTCAAGTACACATCCTAAGGGCTTTATCAACATGTAACTATAAGAAAGTTTAAAGAGACTAGTGTACATGTTAAGATAAAGAGCAACCAAATAGCATACTATCATATCGAGCAAGAAAGTCATCTCTATATATGTCCAAGCATCCAATATAATATACATCATCTGTACAATACTGGCCTTTAGGGCATACATACAACTAACAATCTCCCACTTGCACTAGGGCCAGCTGCTGTAGTATCGCATACCGAGCATCCCGAAGAGTCTCTCAAACTGTATCTGGGGAATGGCCTTCGTGAGTGGATCCGCCGTGTTGTTCTTCGTGTCAACCCTCCTGACCTCGATCTCCCGGTGATCAACTATCTCCCGAATCAGGTGATACCGCCTCAGAATATGCCTGGATCGCTGATGGGACCTAGGTTCCTTGGCCAAAGCCACCGCTCCATTGTTATCGCAATACAAAGGTATTAGATGCTCAATGGATGGAACCACTCCAAGTTCAGCAATGAACTTCTTGATCCAGACAGCTTCTTTAGCAGCATCGTTGGCAGCGATGTATTCAGCCTCCATCGTCGAGTCTTCCACGGTTTCCTGCTTGGAACTCTTCCAGCTAACCGCCCCTCCGTAAAAGGTAAAGACAAATCCCGACTGCGACTTAGAGTCGTCCTTATCACTCTGGAAGCTCGAATCGGTAAAGGACTCCACCTGGAGTTCTCCGTTACCATACACCAAGAGCATCTCTTTAGTCCTTCGCAAGTACTTGAGAATGCTCTTCACAGCTGTCCATGACTCTCTCCAGGATCAGCTTGATACCTACTCACTACACTTAGTGAGTATGCAACATCGGGTCTGGTACATAGCATCGCGTACATGATAGAGCCTACAGCCGAAGCATAGGGTATCCCTTGCATGCGAGCTCTCTCCAAATCAGTCTTGGGAGACATCTCTTTGGAGAGAGTGACTCCAGAAATCGTGGGTAAGTTCCCACGCTTGGATTCTTCCATACTAAACCTCTTTAGTATGGTGTCAATGTACCTGGATTGGGACAATCCCAAAATCCGTTTGGATCTATCTCTATAGATCCTAATTCCCAATATGCAGGAGGCATCACCAAGATCTTTCATTGAGAATCTTTGTGATAAGAAGAGCTTGACCGATTGCAGCATAGGAATATCATTTCCTATCAAGAGTATGTCGTCCACGTACAATACGAGGAAGACAACCTTACTCTCTGCCACCTTCTTGTAGATACAAGGTTCATCTGGATTTTTGACGAAATCAAACTCTTTGATAACGACGTCAAAGCAGATGTTCCAACTCCGCGATGCTTGCTTTAATCCATAAATGGATTTAAGCAGCTTGCACACCTTCCCGCTGCTCCCACTGTCTACGAAGCCCTCTGGCTGAGTCATGTACACGCACTCTTCTAAATCACCATTTAGAAAGGCGGTCTTAACATCCATTTGCCAGATTTTGTAGTCATGATATGCAGCGATGGCAAGCATGATCCGGATGGATTTAAGCATAGCCACTGGAGAAAAGGTTTCGTCATAGTCCACACCTGGTCTTTGACAAAAACCGTTTGCAACAAGTCTAGCTTTGAAAGTCTCCACTTTCCCATCTACACCAAGTTCCTTCTTGAAGATCCACTTTCTCCCAATGGGTTTTACCCCTTCAGGAGCAACTTCCAAAGTCCATACTTTGTTGGTGTACATGGATTCCATCTCGCACCGCATAGCATCCAGCCATTTCATTGAGTCCCTACTCATGATGGCCTGCTCGAAGCTAGTTGGGTCATCATCATCCATGATGCAATCCTCGCTCCCACCATCCATGAGAAAACCGTAGTATCTCTCAGGTTGGCGAGGAACCCTACTAGATCGGCGGAGAGGCTGAGGTTCATTGGGAGCTACTAAATCTTCTGGTTCCACTAAATCTTCAGTTACGGTTTGTATATCTGGAACCTCTTCCAGCTCTACCACTTTGCCACTAATTTCTTTTTCAAGGAATTTCTTTTCTAAAAAGGTGGCAAATTGAGAAACAAACACCTTTTGTTCTTCAGCATGGAAGAAAAAATATCCTTGTGAATTCTTAGGATATCCCACAAACTTGCAAAGAACTGACCGTGCCTCGAGTTTGTCTGGATTTTGCCTTTTGACATAGGCCGGACAACCCCATATCTTAACTCGTTTAAAATATGGTCTCTTCCCACTCCATATCTCATATGGTGTGGTAGGTACAGATTTAGATGGAACTTGATTCAATAGGTATGTTGCTGTTTCCAGCGCATATCCCCAGAAGGAAATAGGTAACTCAGCTGTGCTCATCATAGATCGCACCATATCTAATAGGGTGCGGTTCCTCCGTTCTGATACACCGTTGTGCTGTGGTGTATATGGAGGAGTCAGCTGAGAGAGAATCCCATTCTCTTTTAGGAAGTCCAGGAATTCATTGCTCAAGTATTCACCTCCTCGATCAGATCGTAGGATTTTAATACTTTTTCCGGCTTGGTTCTCAACTTCTTGTTTATATTCTCTAAATTTCTCAAAAGCTTCGGATTTGTGTTTCATCAGGAACACATACCCGAACCTAGAGAGATCGTCAGTGAATGTAATGAAGTATGAAGAACCATCCCTGGCATGTGTAGACATAGGACCACATACATCACTATGTATCAGTCCCAAGAGTTCGGTAACTCTTTCTCCGTGTCCCGTAAACGGAGTTTTGGTCATCTTGCCTCTGAGACATGACTGGCAAGTGTCATAAGATGAAAATTCGAATGGTTTCAAATATCCATCCTTATGCAACTTAGCCAGTCGTGTCGCATTGATGTGACCCAGTCTACAATGCCATAAGAAGGATTCGTTCAGTTCAGAACTCTTCCTCTTGTGTGTGTTAGTTATGCTCAGAACTGTTGATTGATTTAGAACAAAAATGCCATTGCACAACGTGCCTGATCCAACCAACTTTTGGTTACGGAAAATGTTCATAACATTGTCCTGTAATACAAAATTATATCCCTCTTTACTCAACAAAGAAACCGATATAATGTTGCATATCAGGTTCGGCATGTAATAGCATTCGTTCAGAACCAATGTATTACCAGTTGGTAATACAAGGTGATATTCCCCGACAGTCTTAGCTGCAACAATTGCACCATTTCCAACTCTAATGTCTTTATCACCTTCTCCAAGTTCTCTACCTTTCCTAAGCCCATGTAACTGATTACATATATGGGATCCTGACCCGGTATCTAATACCCAGGACGTAGAGAAAATGGAGAAACAGTTCTCTGTAACGAACACACCCGAAGAAAATGCATCAACATGTACTTTCTTCATTTGGGTGGCATGGGAATCCTGGTATTCCCCTATATCCTGTTCATTCCTATAACTCTTATAAGAAAGAACGGAACCAACGTTCCCCAGCACAGTATAACATGCGGGTTCGGTCAATACATCCATATTATTATCTTGATTAGGGCATGAAATGGTCGCTACCTGGAGAGAGAGAGAAGAAAACACTTTAGCGTATGCTCGTGCAAGATCAGATTGGTTATTATCTTATCTAATCAGGATGGCACCCACTGGTTTTTATCAAATCTTCCTTCAAACCCTAAAAGGAAAGACTAGCCGGGATTAATTACACACTACAAGTTCGCCATCTTTCAGCCAGGCCAGTGTCGGTACTTTGAGGGAGGTCCCCCGTGCTTTCGCACGAACCTAATTAATGTAAACCTCGTTTTCCCAGAGGCGTAACCCCGTTGACACCTTTCTTGACACCTACTTGATCAGCTAATTGCAATGTGTAAAACTCTCCCAGGAGTAACTCTTACTCGCAGTGGGTATCGGGATCCAACTATCTCATAGAAGGTATGCAATCTCATTGCAAATTTCAACACTTGAAATTCCCGATAATATTTTGCCCCTAACAGCTATATGACCTTAACATAGTCAACAAATCATAAGTGCTAGTCAAGTTCAACCCGTCATTTCCTGATTGAATTAAACCCACCCGTACGACCCTTAACATAATCAACAAAGTCGCACGACTACCCTAATCCAATCGCATCATAGGCTTATACAGATAAGCACCAATCAGCTACCGCACACTACGCCTTAACATAGTCAACAAACGTAGCACGAATACTAACTAGTACTTATCTGAAATGACAGAGGGCTACGACAGGTTTTTCTGAAAACCTATTGCATAATGAACTTGATATCGTTGTAGAATCAAATACAGTTTTGAAATGGAGTGATTTTGAGGCTTTTCTAGTTTTGCTAAAGGGGTCACTCCCGATGAAGGGATCGTCGGCCCTTTCCTCGTCGAATGAGGTGCGGGATATATCATATATATTACTGTGCAAAGCAAAAACTATAGAAGCAATCAAAAGTCAAACCGAGTGTGTAGCATCTGCCAGTTATTGCTAAAGGAGTCACTCCCGTTGAAAGGATCTCGTTCCTTTCCTCATCGAATAAGGTGCAGGGTATATCATATATACCGCTATGCAAAGCAAAACTGTAGCTATCCTTTTTATTAAAAATTTGATTCTACAACATCTTTTAGGTTTCTATTCTTTCATTAATCACATTAATGAAGTCCCATCATTTAAGTCACATAAACATCATAGATAAATACGACGTATACTTATGCCATCCGCATTCGCCTCGATGTCCCCTCGTGCACCGTTAGGTTAGGTAACTAACGACAGAGCAGGGCAGGGCTAGTGCGGGTGCAAAACATAAGTAACGTCTATATAATATATCATATATACTATATAAAGTATCTATCACAGAACATCACATGATCACATCACAGATATCGCAGCAGAAAAAACGTATGAAGCATTGGATATACTAGGACGTCCGTGTTTTTAATACGAGCCAGTATAAAACACGGATTCCACGGTCGTGATGAATAGCCAATCCCACACCCCTAGACCCCTACGAGAGCGGCAAGCAACCCTACCAATTCTAGGGTTAGGAGACCCGGACTCGACTCCTCGAGATGGTCTCCCACTGGACCCTAGAACCCGGTTACTTGTGCTCCCCTCCTTGGGTCTATCCTAATGCGGAAAAGTAAATAATATACAAAGGGTGACATCTTCCGCAACCTGGAAGTGCCCCAATAAAAGAATATTACATACAAGTTTTTACATGAATGAAAATGAAAAACACTCATCTCACATAAAAACCCTCGGCTATTCAAACACGACGATCCAATATAACATATCCAGCAACACATAACATCATATGTCATCAACGTAAGTAAATATGCGCATCCCAATTGTCGTTGACATATAGCAACGAAACTGGCGATACCACATATTACACTTACGGTCACAGAAAAGAAAGTGTAAAACTACAACAGTTGGAATTCGCAACCTCTTTAGACATCGCATGTCTAATCAAATTAAATACTTAGACATCACATGCCTAACAATTATAAACCCCGCATTTTAGTCCTATTATCGAAAACTCTTTTCAATATCAAGTGAGACTAAACCGCTAGATTTATAACATTCATTCAGTTATCTCACAACTGTTTGTGAATTCCAATTATTGTATCCCATTCCGGATAAATAGAAAATATTAAACTTTTCGATCGAACATTCGAACACCCAAGTTTTCCCGAAACCGTTCAACACATGAAATAAGTTCAAAGACATTCACTTCATGCCTCAGTACCAACGGTCCAGCCGTAGAAGGGTCAAGCCAACGCCTCACATGTGGCACGCCGTACTGCCCCAAACCCGAAGGTTCAAAGGGCAGTTCAAGACGGTCACATAATCGAGTTAAGGTTTGTTGTCTTCTAAAGAGACCATCGCGTTACTTGCACTACTCAGAACGTCTTTAAACCACAGAAAAATCCAACACTTGGAAATTTTCCGGCAGAGGAAAAGTTGGGTATTTATATCCGGTCGAACTTTTTAACATATTCTTAAATTATCCGGAAAAACACACAGACAAAATTTGATAATCCGATCGAATCTTTGATTCCCAATACAACCCCAGAATACTCATCTGTAGAGTCACAATAAAAATACCCAGAAAATATAGCATTCAATTATATGAATTACTATGCAGAAATCATTGGACAAGGGGACAGAACGGCCGGGGAACCGCCGCACATGGCAAGCTTCTGCCGCGGTTCCGCGGTGGATTTATCGATTTAGACCCTCGTTTTTCACAGTAATTCAAATAAGACCCTGCTTATTTTTCTGCATATTTTTAATCGACAAAAATCCAAATTTTCAGAAAATTTCCAGAGAGCATTTTGGAAATGGGTTTCGATGTTCGTTCGGATTTCAAACGTCGTCTAGACTTCGCCTAAGGCTCTAGCTAGGCTCTGATACCACTGTAGGGTTCCTAGGCACTCTCAAGAGGTCTCACAAGGCATCAACTATGCCAATTTCAAATTTTACAAGTGCCGAGAAACTCTAATACGGATCGTTAACTAGAATTTTAGGCGAAACGAAAACCTAGTTAACAACTTAACTAAAAGTGAGAAGCTACAACCTTTGTAGATCCGGTTCTCCACTTCCTTAGCTCCACGTAGACGTCTTCTCGCTGTCCAAGTCGGATCTCGGACTCTAGCATCGGCTTCATCGGAGAAATGAGCGGACAAGTCGTCGGCTACGATGCCAAAGATGATCTACGTCGAGGTTGCACTAGATCAAGCTCCAACTTCACCAAGTTGTGAAACTTGTGAAGAAAACACCCTATACTACTTGGCAAGAGGTAGAGGGTGAAAAAATAGGAGGTGGGTTCACTTTAGAATTGGATTTCTCACACTTTTGCTCAAGTTGCCATTGATGGTGGCAAGTTTTCTTTTTTGAAGAAGAAGATGAAGATGAAGATAGAATATGATAAGTGTTATGAAAAAGAATAATAAAATCAATACTTATCATCTTCTAACCAAGGTCAAGTGTAGAGAGTTAACTATAGTTTAGATGAGTGGTTAGGGTTTGGAGAAGAAGACAAAGTGGTCACTTGGTCAAAGCTTCATGAAGCTTCAACAAGCTTCATGATAAAAGAAACCATTTTGTTTTCTATTATCTATTTCTCCAAAAAGAAAAGATAAATAATTAAGTGAAAATATGAAACCCTAACCATTCACTAAACATGGTTTAAGTCTTTACACAAATCCAAGTGAGAATGTATCATCAAACATGATATAATTAAGTGCACACAAAATATATCACATATACAATGTGCACATCAAGTGAGAAAATCCTTTTTAAAATGAACCAATACTAGTTAATGCAAAGTAAAATATCAAATATATAATTATACATTAAATCATTAAATCAACACTTGATTCAATGATCCGGTCATGTCGCACATAACCGACTAGTATACAATGTATCGATTTATCGAATCAATGATTAGATAACTAGGTTATATCGTATACAACCAATCGAAACATTCGTTGCGAGAATGTAATACGGTATCACATACACGCATTATTCTCGGTCCCCCACATATCTCATATGCGCTCCTATTTCGTTTCGCTTGAGCCAGGAAACCTCTGTGTAGGACTCTAAAGTCTCGTCAATACGCCGGCAGCAGATGATGATCATATCAATCACCCACAAGCCGCAAGCGGTCTGCTAAACGTAACGGCCACCCGGGTATTGAGCGATCAGAAGATCGACGAGCTAGCCCGCTCATACTCCTGTGAATCCAACCAGTAACACTTACCGTACAGTCCGATCTGTTCGTCTGATATGTCGCATATCAAGTCTAGGGGCGGTAAACGTCAAACCCCAGTAACCGATAAGTCGTGCCGGTGTGAGGCTCATAACGGGTCGAGAAACTACTGGTAACACTTACCAGCAAATCTCTGATCAGCCCTGGCCAGGGACTTCCCTGTTACAGCCAATCGAGCACAGCGCAACATCAACCCCCAATACCGGGAGAGACGAAACCCCTCCTATCGTACATTGCCTCCATGTGACTCGGGACTGTACCCAAAGACCACCGTTTTGCACGCCCTCATGGACGTGGTAAGGTGGAGATCAAAGCACAGTGGGAATCACACAAGACTCTATGACGATCTCGGGTCTACAGACTAACCAGTATAAGTGTCACCTGAGAACTGCCATCTGACGTGAGGTATAATACCATCTGGGAGTTCTCGGCGAGTCCGTCCAGTGTACCCAGTCTCCACTGAGCACCCGTATACCATCTCTGATGTCAAACACCAATGGATATGGGATCATCCATCGCCCATCTCATGGGTCGAGAGGCGTATACGCTAGTCTACACTGGTATATCGATGCCCCGTCTCGATACACCCACGACTAGGGACCTTGAAGGATGTACTTATGGACTACCATGTCCCCACTAGTATGATCTGCATCATAGTCCAGGTAGTCAAGTACACATCCTAAGGGCTTTATCAACATGTAACTATAAGACAGTTTAAAGAGACTAATGTACATGTTAAGATAAAGAGCAACCAAATAGCATACTATCATATCGAGCAAGAAAGTCATCTCTATATATGTCCAAGCATCTAATATAATATACATCATCTGTACAATACTGGCCTCTAGGGCATACATACAACTAACAGTTCTTGACATCTCATGATTGACTCAGTTGCCTAAGCAAGTGATCTGCCAATCATGCACATCCCTTCCCCCTTTAGTCTGTAAGCCACCTTTAGAAAGGGTGACTCCATCACCTGCAGGTACACCACCATGCCAGGAGTCGTCCATCCTAAACACCTTTAGAATGCTGTCTAAGTATCCAGATTGGGATACTATCCAAATCTAGATCTAAAACCATAGATGTAGTAACCAGAATGTCTGATATAATATCTATATCCTATGTGGAGAAACCACTGTATGACAACCAAAGTATAACCGGTCGTAGTGCAGGAATATCACTGCCTACTATGTGTATGTCATCCACAGATCAGGACATCACACCCTACTACCTTCTTAACAGATCCATCCCCTATTCTGATGAAGTCAAACCTATGACTGTCATATCAGAAATAGATGATCTATCTCCGCTACATCTGCTTTAGTCTCTAAATAGACACAAGCAACTTGTCCACTGTGCTTCCGCTGCTCCCACTGATTACGACAACCATCTGGTAGAGTCATATAAACGTGCACTTCTAAAACCTGTTCAGAACGACGCTATACTCATTGTCAAGCCCCGCTTCCCAAAATACGGAATACGAGGGGTAGATAAGGCCAGCCATGCTCCTACGGTCAAGGAAATGTCCTGCCGTAGTCACACTTCGGCTTCTAGTTTATCATGGTAAACAGTAAACGATGCGCAGGTAATGAGAAATGCAGTAACTGAAAGATACAATAATATAAACTTACCTGAAGTGGAACAAACGAAAGTAACTCGGAATAGCAAGTCAAGAAGTCTGTGATGCACGTCTAGTTCTGATCCAAGCTAAAGCCTCTCCTCACACTGAGCATGCATACTCAGGTCGTCAGAGCGACACAATAGCAATATAATATATATAAAATCAAGTGACAGTTCTAACAGTGGTAATAGATATGAATCACAGTATAACAATGACAGCATGAATATGAATGTACAGTAATCAACGCAGCGGAATAGTAAAGCAGTATAACGATATGTCACGTATGCCAACACAGTATAAAAGTAATATAAATGCCAATATCCCTATCAGTCTCTAAGTCTCACTGTACAGGTCACTAAGCCTATCGTCAGTCCAAGTGTGAGAGTCAACCACTCGCGAGTGTCCTCCACCCAAGGGTAGAACCCAAGGGCAAGGGACCACGGGCCCAACATGTAACAAGAATATCACGGTGTATATATCACGTACCCTGTAAATCTCCATATAACTCCCTAAATATATAAGCCGGCATGGGACTCCCGAGATTCTGTTGAACTCACACTTAAACTACCCCACACCCCGTGGTCTACATCAAACGCTAACCACAACCCTAAATACTAATCGATCCGTGACAAGTCTGCGCGAGAACTGGAGGCAAGACATCCATCAAGCACGTCCCGACTAATACCTAAGATAAATGGCAGTGTCGGATGCCTTATCTGTGACACCCGTGCAAGCGCTTCCATAAGTGTCCCATACCACTTATAGTCACACGTACACGCATCCCACAGACGTCGACAATGCAATAGAACAATAGGGTCACTGATTGTGTACAAGTACGTATCACTTTCACTTAATCACGGTTACACGAACAATGACGTACTTGCCACAATCATCGCTAAAAACTAACACTGGGTAAATGCACGATATCACTAGGTTATCACTACAATGTTATGGGCATGATATGATGCGTGAACAGTATATGAACATGATCAAGATGTTATGAAACAGTATTCTATCAATTGCACGATTTATCATGAAACGTACATATATATTTTAGCGAAACGATAAACAGATAATATTTAGCATGTTCAGTTGTCCATCCATCGAATTTAGTTTCAATCCAATCGGGTTCCAGGATAACTAGTTATAACCATTTCATTTTAAGCGCTCGCGGCTGGAAATCCGGTTTCAGAATCAGAAATCCATTTCGCAACGCATTTTAATCCCAATTGGGATCAGATTTTAGCGACTCTACAGTTGGATGAATTCTAGGGTTTTCAGTAAGGTTTTCAACGCAATAGACGGATCTTCAATCGCATCTGTACGTCAGGAGATATACAATGTTTAACCCTAACATGTCAATTCTGATTCTGTTGGGACTGTTATGCGTTCCGATCTTTTAAATTATAGAATAAATAACAAATGGTAACGAAACAGAATGAAATCAATTGTGTTGTCTATCTAACAGATTTATCTATACTAACTAGCGGAGTTCCGCAACCTACGAGTTAAGGAAATCTTGTGGTACCCATTACGGAACAGCAAGCAACTACTGGAGTCGCTCTGGACTGTAGTCCAGAGTCGCACTCCGATCCAAATATCATCATGGTTTGAGTACAGGAATATCTGGAAACTAGTGTAGGGTTATAGCTCGTCGAGTTGGCTTCGATTTGAGCCCTCGAGAACATCAATCCAGCACGTATATAATTTATGGTGATTTTTATAGTTTTCAGGTACAGAAAATATCCAGTTTTACAGGCAAACTTGGGGGTAGTCGTTTTGGTCATAAACTATGAAATTATCCAACGAAACTTGCACCCGTTGTTCATCCTTACAAGGGCCAAAGTAATTTATCCAATTCCGCCTAACTTGATAATGATTTCCTATGTGAACAAGCATCGAACAGTTGTGCCGAATAATATAACGGAAAGGTAAAGTATGATTTATACACGATGTTGGTTTGTAACATAGATAAAATAGCATGTAAGCAAGTAAAGAACTTGCCTGGAGGCGCACGGCAGCGAGGTACAGTACGGGCGTGCGACGAATTGGCATGATGACAGCAGCAGCTCCGGGTGAGCATGGGTTTCCGGAGGGGTTCTTGCTCGGGAATGATAAAGAGACGAGCTCTGACGAGGGTGTGTGCAGGCGATGAGTTCAGCTGCGACGGGGTTGGAGTTCAGGTGAGGTGCAGGGACGAAGGGTTGGGTCCTGTAGCTTCTCGGCTGAAGGTCAGGGATGCTGGTGCTCGAAGTGGCCGGAGCTCGGGTGTCTGGTGGTGCTGGGTCGCAAGGCTCGATGCAGCGATGGAGGAGCTGTACGGTGGTCGTGGTGGTGTGAGGTTGCGTTTCGTCGGAGGAGGGTTCGATAGTTGGGGTCGTTGGGTTCCAATGCCTGGGTGCTCAGGCGATGGTGTCGGGGGTGTGAAGGGAAGAACGAGAGATAGAGAGAGATGAGAGAGAGGCAGTGAGTGAGAGTGTTGAGAGAGGGAAAGAGAGAGTGTGTACTGAGAGAGAGAAAAGGATAGTGAGTGAGAGAGAGAAGGAAATGAGAGAGAGAGGGAGAAACAGAGAGTGAAAGAGAGAGAGAGAGAAGACACAGAGAGGGAAAGAAAACAGAGGGGGAAGCAGGGGGGAGAGTGAGAGAGAGAGAACAGAGAACCGAGAGAGAGAGAGGGAAGTGAGATTCAGAGAAAGAGAGTGAGAGAGTGACAAAGGCAGAGAGAGATAGAGGTGAGAGAACAGAGAGAGGAAGAAGGAGAGATCTGAGATTAGAGAGAGAGGGAGAAAGAAGGAGCCAAAGAGAGAGTGAGCGAGAGTGCAGAGGGAGAGAGAAGAGAGCGGAGTGAGAGTGCTCGGGGTTGATGGTGAGAGGGATGACGACGACGATGATGTTGGTGGGGTCGACGAGAAGCAGCGAGCCGCCGTCGAGAGGTTGCATGGATGGGGCTCGGGTGCGATTCGTGAGTGAGTGGGGGTGCTTGGATGACGACGAGGAGTGTGCGGCTGTGGTGGTCGCGAGGTTGGGAGAAGGCTGATGACGGGATAGAGTGGTCGGTGAGCGGCGGGGAGGAGACGGTGGTGGCGCGAGTTCGAGAGAGAATGGGAGACGGGAGAAGAGCGATAGTGAGTTCGAGGGGGTTAGGAGAGACGAGGGGTGCGCACGTCAAGGTAACGATGCACGAGTCGTGGGGAGAACGGCAGCGCGTGGGCGTGGGAAGCGGCGGAGATCGTGGATCACGCGCGCGCAGTGGGAGGTTACCGTTGGAGATTGAAGAAGAGAAACAGTACCGGGTCGAAGCGGGTGCGGGCGCTGAAGGCTGAAGCGGCTTGGTGAAGTGGGCTGGGCCAGAAGAATAAAGAAAATAACAAAATAAATCAGTTGAGGGGATGGGCCGGGCTGGAAAAGAAAATAAGTTTAAATGGGAAAAAGAATTTGTGAAGGATAGGAGAGTGAGGGCCGGGCCGATATAAAAATATGAATTTCCAATTAATTTGTGTGCGGGCTGAGGAGATGGAAAATCTGGGGATTTAAAAAGGAATTTTAGTTTTTTTAAATGGAATGGGCCTGGGGTTTAATAAAAAAAAGAGTGAAGAACTAAAATAGATTGGGAGGTTTTAAAAATAATAAATAGTCGTGAATAAGATTTTTATAGATAAAAAGGAAATACGGATATAGACGTACAAAAAGGGCTGGGTATTACATCATACCACCCTTATAAAAATTTCGTCCTCGAAATTTAAAATAAAGGATAGGTTATATAAACATAAGCGAAAGCTATTAGATTGCACACTAACACAAAAGATTTATTAGCCGTACGTGGACGAAGACATTTGAAAATATATATATAAGTAAAAACAACATACGGAAGGGTAGGTCTAATAGATATAAGGCAGGAACAACTATAAGGGTAAATACATGTATACCAGAATTTAGGTAACAATAGCGAATAATAATACTCAGGGTTTGTTCGATAGAATCGAACTTAAATATGTGTACACATAAGCATATCGAAAGTAGCAAGGTAGAAATAATAAGTATGAGACACAATCATTTATAATAGTAAACACAGGCACAACACTCGAAAATATAGTAATGAAAATGAGGTAGTGAAAGCATAGTCGATAGGTTAAAACATTTTAAGGTAATTTATCGATCGAATACTTTTAAATCAACTTAGAAAACTCACCTAACGAAAACGGGGAACATGGAACAATATATACGCAATGTTAGTTTGCGCTACTGAAAACGAGAGTAATAATAGCGTACTTAAAATATATATAAAACGGAGTAATCAATAACACGTACTCTTTTACCAAAATACTGAAAACTAAATTTTCGAATAACAGTGTTCCTAAATATAGCTAGGGTAACAAGAAAACACAAAGAGGTATAGGGCCAGCTAGGATAATGATTACAAAGAAGTGTGGCTTATTCAAAAGTCAGAGTATGGCGGCTTTAGGCTGAATGTTAAGGAGATTGGGATAGGGTCAGCACAGGGAATAAGGGTGAGCAATAAAGGAATACAAAAAGAAAAGTGTGGGGGAAACAACCGTCGGTACAACACACGAATCAAAATTTGAAGAGTTAGTGAACTCGGAAGTTTCACAAGAACTGTTCTCCTCCCAGAAGGATCTCAAACGGGTACAGAAGAGGGATAAGGATGGCTCATTCCAAGGATCAAGGTGCGGTACTTTCTAATCGACACGGGGTGAAAACTATACAATGAGTAGGGGTGGACAGTCAGGAAACTCAACAGAAAAACAAATGGATGTGGGCAATAAACAAGTATCAAGCGAACCAAAATCAAGAGGCTTACAAATTCAGAAGATTTATTTCATTCAAGAAAATTTGAAACAAGGCATTCTCAAAGGCGAAAGTGGCCCTAAACTATACACATTATATTTAGCCAGAAGACAATATCTAAAAAAAAAATTCTGTCAGTCGCGGTTGTGGAGATTCAGTAGGTTGTGGTAGGCTCGCGCACTCAGGTAGGGACGTCCATTTCCATATCGCCTCGCAGGTATCTCTATTGGAAGTCCTTCCACCACAGGATCTTGATCTTCTGGTTCTTCTTCCTCGGATGGAGCTTCTTCATCGAGGTCCAATTCCATGTGATTATATCCTTCTGAATTTTCTTCCACGGGGTTTTCCTCAACTGGATTTTCTTCTACCGGGTCCTCATCGGGATCTTCTTCTATCTGGTCTTCCTCTACAGGGTTCTCTTCGGGATCTTCTTCCTCTTCATCAGAATCAGCTATCATGTCGAACTCTGGGGCGGCTGCTCCTTCGCCCTCTGGAACGTGGTTTCCGAGATTGGCTTGGGGACCGTTGACCTCATCATCGGAACTCGTCAGTGTGTGATCTAAGGAAACGCATGACTGTGCATCCACGTCTAGATGCGGCGCTGCTCCAGGGTGGGCCATGACCTGAAAAGAGAAGTCATGATTAGACAGTGGAATACATCAAGGAAAACTCAGGGTACAAAATATAGGAAAAATGTGCGGTTGCAGGAACTGAAAGATCAGAATGAAAATACTGTGATAATGAATAGAATTTGACATAGAGAAAGCATGAGAATGATACATATATTATGATTCAAATTTTATTTCATTCGACTAAAAGTTCGACGGATACAAAGGTTCAAACGGAAAGAAATGTTTATAAGAGGGTGACAACATAATACTGAAATTGGAAAACATATAATTCTTCTTTGACTGCCAGAACGCTGCATCTTCGTTACGCGAGTTGAATCCTGCGTTAGGTTCGCCTTATGGTCGAAGTTCAAACTACGCGATGATCCTCACTTGGTAGAAGTGGGGAGTGTGGACGAGTCTCCTCCTTGAAGTTCTTTTCTTTCTGGGCAACCGTTGATGAAGTGTTCGTTGGAACCGCATATCAGACATTTCCCTTGAGCGCTGCGACAATCCCTCTGAAGGTGTCCTGGCCTCTTACAATATCCACAGCAAGGGTTCTTCTGATGCTTCTGTTGACGCTTCATCTTCTTCTCCTTTCCTCGTCCAATAGGGATCCCTTTATGATTGGAGACTCCCGCTGAGGTCTGACTCACCTGTCTTCTCAGCCCTTCAGCTAATAAGTCGTTTGTTCGCTCCTGGGCTTCCTTTAAACCTTGCAGTACACTGAGGATCTCAACAGTCTGATTCTGAGGAGTGGTTATAGACGAAGAGTCGTTGAAGGACATGATCCTGAGACAACAATTTTGAGAATGATATAAGTCACAAGCTAAACGAATCAGAATACAATATGGATAGGACAAAGATTCAAGAATATCAGAGGTGCTGAATTTATTATAAGTGGGGAATCAACTGTATGACTTTAAGTCACATGATTAGAGTACGGTAGTGCAATTGCAACCACGTAACCCTGTCAAGTCACCCAAAACCATAGCGAAGAGATAGCTGAACACACGATGTGAATATGGATCAAGAATGACAAGTTTACAACCTAGACCGAGGGATGTCTTAGATTGCCAAACTAAACACGGAAACTGCAATCCCAATCGACGCAAAACCTGGCTCTGATACCAACTAAACCATGTCACGCCCCGCTTCCCAAAATACGGAATACGAGGGGTAGACAAGGCCAGCCATGCTCCTACGGTCAAGGAAATGTCCTGCCGTAGTCACACTTCGGCTTCTAGTTTATCATGGTAAACAGTAAACGATGCGCAGGTAATGAGAAATGCAGTAACTGAAAGATACAATAATATAAACTTACCTGAAGTGGAACAAACGAAAGTAACTCGGAATAGCAAGTCAAGAAGTCTGTGATGCACGTCTAGTTCTGATCCAAGCTAAAGCCTCTCCTCACACTGAGCATGCATACTCAGGTCGTCAGAGCGACACAATAGCAATATAATATATATAAAATCAAGTGACAGTTCTAACAGTGGTAATAGATATGAATCACAGTATAACAATGACAGCATGAATATGAATGTACAGTAATCAACGCAGTGGAATAGTAAAGCAGTATAACGATATGTCACGTATGCCAACACAGTATAAAAGTAATATAAATGCCAATATCCCTATCAGTCTCTAAGTCTCACTGTACAGGTCACTAAGCCTATCGTCAGTCCAAGTGTGAGAGTCAACCACTCGCGAGTGTCCTCCACCCAAGGGTAGAACCCAAGGGCAAGGGACCACGGGCCCAACATGTAATAAGAATATCACGGTGTATATATCACGTACCCTGTAAATCTCCATATAACTCCCTAAATATATAAGCCGGCATGGGACTCCCGAGATTCTGTTGAACTCACACTTAAACTACCCCACACCCCGTGGTCTACATCAAACGCTAACCACAACCCTAAATACTAATCGATCCGTGACAAGTCTGCGCGAGAACTGGAGGCAGGACCTCTATCAAGCGCGTCCCGACTAATACCTATGATAAATGGCAGTGTCGGATGCCTTATCTGTGACACCCGTGCAAGCGCTTCCATAAGTGTCCCATACCACTTATAGTCACACGTACACGCATCCCACAGACGTCGACAATGCAATAGAACAATAGGGTCACTGATTGTGTACAAGTACGTATCACTTTCACTTGATCACGGTTACACGAACAATGACGTACTTGCCACAATCATCGCTAAAAACTAACACTGGGTAAATGCACGATATCACTAGGTTATCACTACAATGTTATGGGCATGATATGATGCGTGAACAGTATATGAACATGATCAAGATGTTATGAAACAGTATTCTATCAATTGCACGATTTATCATGAAACGTACATATATATTTTAGCGAAACGATAAACAGATAATATTTAGCATGTTCAGTTGTCCATCCATCGAATTTAGTTTCAAGCCAATCGGGTTCCAGGATAACTAGTTATAACCATTTCATTTTAAGCGCTCGCGTCTGGAAATCCGGTTTCAGAATCAAAAATCTATTTCGCAACGCATTTTAATCCCAATTGGGATCAGATTTTAGCGACTCTACAGTTGGATGAATTCTAGGGTTTTCAGTAAGGTTTTCAACGCAATAGACAGATCTTCAATCGCATCTGTACGTCAGGAGATATACAATGTTTAACCCTAACATGTCAATTCTGATTCTGTTGGGACTGTTATGCGTTCCGATCTTTTAAATTATAGAATAAATAACAAATGGTAACGAAACAGAATGAAATCAATTGTGTTGTCTAGCTAACATATTTATCTATACTAACTAGCGGAGTTCCGCAACCTACGAGTTAAGGAAATCTTGTGGTACCCATTACGGAACAGCAAGCAACTACTGGAGTCGCTCTGGACTGTAGTCCAGAGTCGCACTCCGATCCAAATATCATCATGGTTTGAGTACAGGAATATCTGGAAACTAGTGTAGGGTTATAGCTCGTCGAGTTGGCTTCGATTTGAGCCCTCGAGCACATCAATCCAGCACGTATATAATTTATGGTGATTTTTATGGTTTTCAGGTACAGAAAATATCCAGTTTTACAGGCAAACTTGGGGGTAGTCGTTTTGGTCATAAACTATGAAATTATCCAACGAAACTTGCACACGTTGTTCATCCCTACAAGGGCCAAAGTAATTTATCCAATTCCGCCTAACTTGATAATGATTTCCTATGTGAACAAGCATCGAACAGTTGTGCCGAATAATATAACGGAAAGGTAAAGTATGATTTATACACGATGTTGGTTTGTAACATAGATAAAATAGCATGTAAGCAAGTAAAGAACTTGCCTGGAGGCGCACGGCAGCGAGGTACAGTATGGGCGTGCGACGAATTGGCATGATGACAGCAGCAGCTCCGGGTGAGCACGGGTTTCCGGAGGGGTTCTTGCTCGGGAATGATAAAGAGACGAGCTCTGGCGAGGGTGTGTGCAGGCGATGAGTTCAGCTGCGACGGGGTTGGAGTTCAGGTGAGGTGCAGGGACGAAGGGTTGGGTCCTGTAGCTGCTCGGCTAAAGGTCAGGGATGCTGGTGCTCGAAGTGGCCGGAGCTCGGGTGTCTGGTGGTGCTGGGTCGCAAGGCTCGATGCAGCGATGGAGGAGCTGTACGGTAGTCGTGGTGGTGTGAGGTTGCGTTTCGTCGGAGGAGGGTTCGATAGTTGGGGTCGTTGGGTTCCAATGCCTGGGTGCTCAGGCGATGGTGTCGGGGGTGTGAAGGGAAGAACGAGAGATAGAGAGAGATGAGAGAGAGGCAGTGAGTGAGAGTGTTGAGAGAGGGAAAGAGAGAGTGTGTACTGAGAGAGAGAAAAGGATAGTGAGTGAGAGAGAGAAGGAAATGAGAGAGAGGGGGAGAAACAGAGAGTGAAAGAGAGAGAGAGAGAAGACACAGAGAGGGAAAGAAAACAGAGGGGGAAGCAGGGGGAGAGAGTGAGAGAGAGAGAACAGAGAACCGAGAGAGAGAGAGGGAAGTGAGATTCAGAGAAAGAGAGTGAGAGAGTGACAAAGGCAGAGAGAGAGAGAGGTGAGAGAACAGAGAGAGGAAGAATGAGAGATCTGAGATTAGAGAGAGAGGGAGAAAGAAGGAGCTAGAGAGAGAGTGAGCGAGAGTGCAGAGGGAGAGAGAAGAGAGCGGAGTGAGAGTGCTCGGGGTTGATGGTGAGAGGGATGACGACGACGATGATGTTGGTGGGGTCGACGAGAAGCAGCGAGCCGCCGTCGAGAGGTTGCAGGGATGGGGCTCGGGTGCGATTCGTGAGTGAGTGGGGGTGCTTGGATGACGACGAGGAGTGTGCGGCTGTGGTGGTCGCGAGGTTGGGAGAAGGCTGATGACGGGATAGAGTGGTCGGTGAGCGGCGGGGAGGAGACGGTGGTGGCGCTTGTTCGAGAGAGAATGGGAGACGGGAGAAGAGCGATAGTGAGTTCGAAGGGGTTAGTAGAGACGAGGGGTGCGTACGTCAAGGTAACGGCGCACGAGTCGTGGGGAGAACGGCAGCGTGTGGGCGTGGGAAGCGGCGGAGATCGTGGATCGCGCGCGCGCAGTGGGAGGTTACCGTTGGAGATTGAAGAAGAGAAACAGTACCGGGTCGAAGCGGGTGCGGGCGCTGAAGGCTGAAGCGGCTTGGTGAAGTGGGCTGGGCCAGAAGAATAAAGAAAATAACAAAATAAATCAGTTGAGGGGATGGGCCGGGCTGGAAAAGAAAATAAGTTTAAATGGGAAAAAGAATTTGTGAAGGATAGGAGAGTGAGGGCCGGGCCGATATAAAAATATGAATTTCCAATTAATTTGTGTGCGGGCTGAGGAGATGGGCTGCAGGGAAAAATCTGGGGATTTAAAAAGGAATTTTAGTTTATTTAAAGGGAATGGTCCTGGGGTTTAATAAAAAAAAGAGTGAAGAACTAAAATAGATTGGGAGGTTTTAAAAATAATAAATAGTCGTGAATAAGATTTTTATAGATAAAAAGGAAATACGGATATAGACGTACAAAAAGGGCTGGGTATTACACTCATCCTCCTGCCGGGTCTCATAGTCTGGAACAACAGCAATGGCAAGTCTGGGTAAACAAGAACCTTCTTGTCACCGTCTTTGAGCATACCAAAGTACCTCTCGAGTGCCTGAGGTTACCCACCTTATCTGCGGAGTGGCCAATGGAATGTCAAACCAGATTGAATCTTTAGGTTCTTATCAAATTTTCAGTAATCGTTTGCGGTTCTGGAATGAGTTCCAGTTCTACCATACTCCCACTACTGTTTTCTAAAAAAATCTATTTTTATCAAAACCGTGGCGAGTCAAGAACAATATCACTATTGATCTTCCAGATGGTAGAAAGTCAACCCTCTTCATAGCCCGGGTCAACCCACAAACAGCCATTACAGAAACGTGCCTTGAGTTATCCAGAGTCTGGTTTTAAGCATAAGCCGGAAAACTCCCCGTACCTTGACATTGTCAAGATATGAACTGTTCTATATCCAATACAGAAACAGAGCCACTGATTTAATTGAACCAGATTCAAATCATGCAGCTGTCTTTAGTGCATGTCAACTAAATGGAGAGAGGCCGATCAGCATTACTCAACTTAGGAGTGCTTCCAATTATGAGTAACCTGAAAGAGAAACAAGTTCTTTTAATCATTACTATCAACTGAATACCACACACAAGTATCCACATCTTCGATCACCTTGAAGAATACCGATACTTGCAACATCTGGTTCTCTACTTTACTCTTATACCTATGACTTCTCAAAACTTGGACCTTGTATTTCTACGAAACACTTGTCTGAGAACTAGAGAAGTCATAAGTAAACAGAATATAGTACGAGTACCAACCCCTCTGTCCTAATAGACACTGGACAACATACAATACTCTGTATAAGTCCCTTGAGTTTAATAACTCATTCCCTGTGTGTCGTAGGTTGAAAACTGTACTTATGGTTAAGAAGAATTACACCGCTGTTTAATGCTCCTTACCTAACCATCAACTGATATAGGTAAATGTCATCGACATAATTTCAAAAAGGTATATTTCACTCTATAAAAATAGACGTACAGATATATCAATTTGAAATTGGTGCATAGCAACGGATATTCAAAACCAAATATTTGCCGTCCGGCAAACAGCCCAGGCGATTTCCTCAAATATCACCAATTACAACGAATTCCGATATAATGAGGATGATCACCTAATTCCCAACAACTTACTCCCACTCATCATCTGTAAAACCATACAGATGTGAGAATCATACCTGGTAAATACATGCCCTTGAGTAAGGACTAATTGGGAAATCAGTTTTCTTTTAACAATACACAGTGAAACTGAAACATGTAAATATTTCGTAGGGGTATCCGGGTATTCCTAGTAACGCCTCTTCCATTATCAGATTCATAACTGTAACCGTATATTTCTTTGCCATCTCTCCAAATCTCTTCATATGTCTTTAGTCATTTCCTTCTGTACGCCCTCTTAGGCTAAATGGTTTTCTTCCTTCCCTACCGTTCGGCACCAGCCTATGGTTTGGAAGAAGATTATCCAATAAGCATAATGGGTGTACTGTCCTAATCCTAGGAGCACTCGCAACCCGAGAGAAGGTAAAGATAAAAGACACCTGAATAAACCTTATTCCTATTTCTCCTGAACCAGAATCCATCCCCGAACTGGAACAAGTTCCTTCGAGTTCGTATATAACCATACGATGGAGTATCCAAATAACTGTGGATCTTCGTAGTGATACGGAGTGTTCTGGAGAAATACAAAGGTGAAGTAGGAGTGGTAATGGAATACTTGGTTTTGGTTGTGAATAGCAGTCGCAGTTTACTTTGCCCTCTTTCTAATCCCTTTATTTGTCTTTACTTAATACCTTCTGTACACCATCGTTAGGCTAATTGGTTTTCTTCATTCCCTACCGTTCGGCACCTGCCTATGGTTTGGAAGAAGACTATCCAATTTGCGTAATAGGTGTACCATCCTAATCCAAGGAACACTCGCAACCTAAGAGAAGGTAAAAGGAAAAGATAACTGAATAGTCCTATTCTTTTTCTCCAGAACCAGAAACCATCATCGAGTCTGGAACAAGTTCCTTCGAGTTCGTATATAACCATACGATGGTTTTATCCAATGGAAGTGGACGTTCGTAGTAATACGGGGTGTTCTGGAGAAAAGGGTAAAAGTAGGAGTGGCAATGAGGTATGCAACTCTGACAATCCAAAAGCCAGTGTTTTAAGAAGGTTCGGTCAACTTGGTCACCGAATCATAGTCAAGGGTCAGGCCATGGTCGTTGCCAAAGAGAGAGAGAAAAGAAACACTCAGCGTGCACTCTAACCTAGATCAGAATGGTTACAATTTATCTAATCAGGAAACCTCCCACTGTAACCTCAAATTCTCCTCCAAACCTGAAAGAAGAATTAGTCGGGATCACCCGAGGAGTAAACCAACTCATCAGTGGGAATCGGGATCCAACTATCATCGCATGATAACGTGACGGAATCCACTCACGTTATCACACTCCAGAAGGTATGCGCATGCCTGGCAAGTTTCAGTTTCTTTAGAAACTCCCGATGTGTGTTTTTACCCCAAGCGGCTTATGACCTTGACTAGGTCAACAAACTATAAACCGCTAGTCAAGTTCAACCCGTCATTATTCTGGATTGCATTAAACCCACCCGTACGTGCCCTTGACTAGGTCAACAAGGCCATACGACTATCCTAACCAATCCCACTTATGCAACAAACAAGTACCACTTAGCTACCGAACACTACGTCTTGACTAGGTCAACAAACGCATCACGAATACTAAATAATACCCGTAAGAAATGACGGAGAGCTACGGCTGTTTTTTGGCGAAAAACCCTTTGACGTAATGAACTTGATATCGTTGAAGGAATCGGATAGCTTCTTATAAAAATATAATGGCGAAAACTTTTGCTAAAGAGGTCACTCCTGGTGAAGGGATCTCGGCTCTTTCCCCGTAGAATGAGGTGCAGGATATTCCAACTGAATACCACGTTGCAAACCAAAATTATTCGACTATAGTGAAGTTATTTCACTGACGCAAAATTCTGTCCAAGGGGTCACTCCCGGTGAAGGGATCTCGGCCCTTGCCTCGTCGACTGAGGTGCTGGATATTCAAAACCGAATACCACTGTGCAAAACAAAAGAGAACGACCTTGCAATAACAGCTTTTTGAAAAATGTTCCAACAACATCAGAATAGGTTTGTTTAGCTTGCATTGATCCGAATCAATGCAGTCCCATCAATTGATCACACCACAAAAGAACGAAAATACGATGTACGTATATGCCATCCGCATTCGCCACCGGGTCCCGTCATCGCCCGTTAGGTTACTTAACTAACGACAGAGCGGGGACTGGACTAGCGCGGATGCAAAATATATACAACATCTACTAGTATATATATCAATATATAATATTCGCTCAAGGCGTGATAAAATGCAACATCACAGAAATGTAATAAGCATCACAGAACAATACAGAAATCTGGGATCCCCGGGTTTCATAGAGCCACTACTGAAACCCGACGTTCCCCTGATCGTGTGGATCGCCTGTGCAATGAAATCCTAGACCCCTACGGGAGCGGCAAGTTACCCGCCAAAACCTGAAGCGAGGCAGCCCCCTTCAACAACGTGAATGGACCACCCAGCACTTCACGGAATCCGGTAACTTGAGCACCCCTCCTTGGGTCAACCTATACCCCCTACGAGTGCGGCGAATAGCCCGCCAATTCTAGAGTGAAGCCCCCTCTGTCTCAAAGCCATGAGATGCGGGCCCGTTGCCCTTTAGAACCCGGCTATCCGTGCACCCCACCGCGGGTTAATCCTAGTACAGAAAGTAAAATATACAACGGGTACATCGACCTCAGCCCGGTCGTGCCCCAAAAGAATAATATACAAACAGGCAGTAACGGCAGTCTACATGTCGGACGCTCGCCCCGCAATATCAAATGTACATATACAACAAAACTGTACTACCATTGCATCCAGGCTATCCACCACGACAAATCCGCAACATCACAGCACAACACAGAACATCAATGTGAATGTCACGTTCGCAAATCCGTCTAAAAGGGCTATAGGAGTTAGACGGGATTTACCGATCAAGTGACATTCACGGTCACAGATATAATGTAAATACTGTGAACTAACATATTTAAAATTTTCGATCGACTAAAATTCCCGAAGTGGGCCCCAAGCATAACTGTAGCACTTAAGATAAATCTGGGCCCAAACAGAATATACCAAAACCCCCAATTCCAACACAGAGAACACTGTACAAAATTTGGTGGATTGTTGACTTGGAATGGCGGCGGAACCGCGGCCAATGCATGGGTTTGGCCGCGGTTCCGCGGCGGAACAGTGACAACATGAAACCAAATTTTCACAGATCTCATAGAATCGCCTGCACGTATTTCTGTAACACTCAAAATAATTTTTCGAGCACAAATGAAAATCGACAGAAACTGCATATTTGAAACTTTGGTTTTTGGAAATTTCGTTCGATCGAGTTCTAAACACGTTAGAGAAAGCTAGAAAAGGTTAATGGCCTGGCTCTGATACCATGTAAGACCACGGTAGTGCCCCGGCCGTCTGTCCGAGGCCAAAATGTGGAAACAAAAACTTTCCTTTACTTAGAAACCGGCGCTACCGCGGACTACAAACCCGGATCGGACCATTAACCTACTACTAGCTAATTGGAGAAAGGGTAGAGAGCTATACCGAGTGATCCGTGTCCTTCGGTCTTCGGCCACCATCCCGATCTCCCCACGGAATCTCCGGTCTCGATCTCCTCGTCGGAAAGGGCACCACATTGAGAAGTCTTTTTACGGGCTCCCACCTCTGAACCGAGGCAACTCGGACACGAAGTTGGTAAGCCGACGTGTCCAAGATTGCTGTAGACTGAATGTAGAATGTTATGTCTCGAGGGGTTAATGAAGTTGCCATTTTGATGTGGAGGAAAAATGAGCATGTGGAATGAGCTTGAGGATTTTTCTTTTTCAATGAAAATGAACCAAAAATCCTCACACCAAAAATGAATATCCCTCTCCTCACCATAGTGGCCGGCCATGCTAAGAAGAGGAATGAGTGAGCAATCATGCAAGAAAGAGAATGATGAGTGATCATCATGAAATTTTGTCACACCAAAGTTACATCACCATCCCTTCTCCAAAAAGCAAGTAATGATGAACAAAACAAAGTCAATCTCATCAAGGAGCTTCTAGAAATCTCATGAACCCTCCACCACAATAAACACCCTCCATTTCATAAAAGCCACTTTTACAAATAAGCCCCTCCCATCAATTTTCAGCCACAGAATGGAAGAAAGAAAAATGGCCGAAACGGAATGCAAACTGGCAACTTCAAAAAAGTGATCCGGTAATAAATTACAGGAAAACCCCGCGACTGTATATACATACCCACATTTGTATTCCGACCGAATACAAATGCAATGAGACAAAATCTACACTGTATAATACTAGGATCTGGCTTAAACCAAAGCCCGCTAGTATTATCCGTCCGAAACACGACACGTGCACAAGTGCATGCGTACATTCGAACCCTGCCATAAATCCATACGGCCTCTACAGCGTTTCGCCCGAAACTTGAGAAACTGTCTGTGGGGGACTCTAAAGACTCGTCAATACTTTGGCTGTGGATTTAACCACTAGCACGTCAGAGGTATTAGCCGTACGTAACGGGCTACCAGGTATTGACCAAAAGGGAAGTCGATGAGCGAACTCATCCTGACACCCTACTTAGACTGTCAGTGACAATATCCGTACAGTCCGGTCCGTTCGTCTATGAGCATCGCATGGCGGGCCTAAGGGGTTGATAAAAGTCAGACCCCCAAAAGCGGTACAAGTCGTGTCGGAGTGTAGCCAAGAACACCCTGAGATACTACTGGAATACCTACCAATAAATCTCCTGCCTTGGCCAAGGACTTCGTGTAATGGCTCTCCTAGAAACAGCGCGACCTCACCCCTAATACCGGAGAGACGAACCCCTGCATATCCGCTCACTGCCTCCATGTGGCTCGGGACTGTACCCATCTAAAACCTGTTTGCACGACTCCTTTGAGTCGTGGTAGAGTAGTAATCAAAGTACAGTGTGAACTCACACGAGACAAATGACGATCTCAGGTCGATGAACTAACCTATACATATGTCACCAGGGAACTGCTATCTGACGTCAGGTATAAGACCAACTAGCATGTTCCCGGCGAGTCCTGTCCGGTGTACTCATAACCCAATGAGCATCTGTGTACATCTTAGGTGAACCAACTGACACCAGTGTCTTGTGAGACCGGCCACCGCCCCTCGTCGGGCTCTCGACTATATACACCAGTCTACCCTGGAGTATCGTTGCCCTGTCTCGAAACTCCCTCGACTAGGGACCACTTTAACGATGTACTTATAGACCCCAGCTCCCACGTATATGATCGCCATCATACTGCTGGCCGTCAAGCAAGAATCCTAAGGGCTCAATCAACGCGCAATAGTGACTTGTAAGGTCACCTAAAGCAGTACACGATGATAAAGATAAACCAGATAGCATATTATCATCTTGAGTAAGACTGTCCTACCCGTATAGGTCCTCCCTCAATCATTGCAATCACGTTCCTGTGATCCAATAATTGACTCTGAGGGCACTATATCCAACACACATCGTATACTCTTTTCATCACATCAATATCTCACATCAAGTAATCTTATAAATCTCATGTCGTAATTATCGACCGCATTACATGCCACTAGAATCTCATACTTATTCTCTTGCAACTACATATGTATATATCGTGATTCACATCCTTATATATCAATTCGAGACATCCTTTCTATCATATCATTTCACACTAAACCATAACTATAACCTTAAGTCGTGGCATATCTTATCTCTAAACTATAAATCACATATCGATGTTTGCGGGGGTGCTATACGCCATCCACCCAACTTCCCCCGTAGATATAAATCTACTCACCTTGATCCTCGCTTGCCGAAGTCGATGTCGCCATGCTCTTCCTTGTTATCCGATGTCCACGTGAAGGTGACTACATATATAAACACACAGTATCGTAAACAGAATCGCGTACTAAAACCAAAACGGCATACGAATCGCACATAGGTTAAAACCTATGGTCTACGCATGCAAGAATAACCTAACAACTCCCGATATCGACGTACAAACGTCAAGTGACCGAGACAAAACACAATATCCAAAGTTTCAAGTCATTAAAAGTCACACCATAAAACAACAACTCAAGAAAATGGTTCCAGATTTAGTCTCAGGTGAATTGGGGAAATACAAGCAGTACAGTGGGGTAGTATGTGGGGTATGTGAGCTACAGAACCTATTCCAACACCAACTCCCATAAATGACCCGGCGACACTACCCGCAAATCCGTCCTGCACGGTCATGGATGCTCTGTTTGGGTTCGTACTTTCAGGATGGTCTTCTAGTGTTAAATCTAGGTCAATAGTGTTGCTAGTTTTTCACGTAAAGATTCCAGGTCATCCCAGATTCCCTGTAGGCTCAAGATACTCACAAAACCGACATTGAAAGTTTCTAAAGTCCAAGTCTTGGGTTCTAAAATTCACTTGGTGTAGGATCTTAACACTAAAGGGGCTGTAGTCAACTAATTATACCTTAATTGCACCATCCCTATTCAAATCAACCCTAACCTCAACTTGGAATTTTCAAAGGTCACAAAACGACTCTTAAACAACTCTAAACTAGAATAGAAGCTAATGGAACTCAAATACTACACAAATGGTGAAAGAAATACCTCATTTGGCAACTCAAGAATTTTCTTGAATTGCTCAAAGTGATCAAAATCCAACTTTGAAGCATCCATTGGGTTTGTAGAGAGATTGTGCATCTTTTTATTGAAGGAAGTATAGGGCTTTGGTGAAGAAATTGAGATGATACATGGAGGTAGAGGTGGAGGGAGTATGAGGATGAAGGAGTTGAAGAAAACAATGGGGGAGGATGAAGGGGGCATCCCACTCTCTCTCTCTCTCTCTCTCTCTCTCTCTCTGATCCTCACTCTTCTTATGCTCACTCTCTCAATCATTCATGCCATGTCACACACTCTCTCTTTCCAATAATTCTCTGTTCTTTTTCTTTTCTTGTAAAGCCAAATATCAACAAATACAAATGAAACAACATGCAACCAAATGCAACATGTTATGGTGCACTAACCATGGAAAAATGTAGAAATACGGATTTGGCCTAATCGCGATTAGTGGTGCACTAATCAATTTTTATTTAAACTGCATATAATTAATTATAAAAATGCCAAATCCAATAAATATATTTTTTTAAATGAATAAATCATTTTAATCTCCAATTATTTCACAAATATTGGTATATATTTATACCATTTTACGAAAACCCCAAATTCGCAAATCGGGTAGTTTTCGCGAAACATATTATTTTAATATTAAATTCCAAAAATAATATTTTATATTTTCTAAAATGTTACAATCTTCCCCCTTAAATAAATTCGATCCCCGAATTTAAATTTAAACCCCCAAATGCTAAAATATTTCAATAATCAGCTCAAATCAGCGGGGCTCCGAAATCACGGATGATACAGAAATATCACAGCGCCTCGTGTGCGCCTGAAAACGAGTATGAAACTCAAAATCGAACTCCGTCAAGCGTCACGCAAATCATCGGATTTGCACACAAATACAGATCTCGAAATCCAATATGCACTAGTCAAATACTATAATACGTATATAGTACGCATCCTTGGAAAAATTTCCTAAAACTAAATAAAACTCATGCAAAATCTTTTTTGTATCGCCGTGTGATGCGCAACTCACCGCACAAGTGTCGGACGCTTATTTGTAAAGTAATAAATATACGTTTATATATGTTTTGCTCAAATATACGTTCCGCCGTTTTGAAATATCCCAAAAGGTTTTCCTTTGTAAACGTTCGTGTCGCTCGCGGACACATAGGAAATAGCTAGACTATAGCTCCTTTTTGAAAACCTTTTGTTAAACTTTTAATGCATGCAAAGTATTCAGGTACTGTCCTCAAATCAGTCCTGTTCGGCTACTACATAATATAGTGCCCATCATGAAAACAAGGTGCTCAAGAGAAAAATCAGCCTCAAAAGGCGTATCCAACAATCACGTACGTCTGGTGCGCATGGAAATCAAATCTAATACAAGTGCCACGAAATGCACGAAAGCAGAACTAAGTGCAACGGGTGTGCACGAAAGCATCTTTCCAGTGCAACAGATGTGCACGACAATAACATCAAGTGCATCTGTAGTGCACGAAAATCTCACCCCGGTGCAACTAACCTGCACAAATGAAAATCCCAATCGAGTGCATCCGGTGTGCACAAAATCACATCTCATATCATGTGCATCCAACATGCACGAACAAAATCTCAATCAAATGCATCCGTCATGCACGAACGAAATCTAAATCAAGTGCATCCAACATGCACGAATAAAATCTCACTCAAGTGCATCCGATGCGCACAAAATCCAATACCAAGCGCCTAATATGCGCAAAAAAAATCCAACCCAAGCGCCTCAGGTCCGTATAAAGCATCTAGTGCAGTCGCATGCACGAAAACGAACGTCAAGTGCAAACGCGCACCAAAAACATAAATCAGGTAAAACAAATGCTCAAAAACATAAATCGGGTGCAACCAAGGTACGGAGTATAAATCTAGTGCAACCAATGCACGAAATACAAATCTGGTGCAACCAATGCACACAATATAAATCTAGTGCGACAAATGCACGAAATAAAAATCTGCTGCAACAAATGCACAAAATAAGAATCTGGTGTAACAAATGCACGGAGTATAAATCTAGTGCAACAAATGCACAAAATACAAATCTGGAGTAACAAGTGCACGGAGTATAAATCTAGTGCAAAAAATGCACAAAATACAAATCTTGTGCAACAAGTGCATGGAAACTCATCAATAACTCAAATGCGTATAAAAACAACACCGAGTGTACCAAGGTGTATAAAATCATAAGCGTGTGCAACTGCATGCACAAAACACGTATCAATGCACTGCAAGCATATGTGAGCTATACCGAGTGCAGATTTCAAATCGAGTGCGTACCACATGCACAAAATCAAATCAACAGTATCGAATCCTCGAAACCATAAATACGTGCAGCCAAGGCACAAAACCAATATCAAGTGCAATAGATATGCACAAATCGCAAACCGATGTAGTGGTGTATAAATATAAATCAAGTGCAATAACTATGCACAAAATGTAAATACCCAGTAGGTGCAGCCATGGTGCACGAAAACAATATCATGAAACCCAATCATCAAAACTCAAATCCAAGTGATATAAGCATGATACTCGGATCACAAATGCAAATCGCAACAAATGATATTGAGGTACCCCTCCTACAATATCGAAAAAACATCGGTGCGCCCAAAACTGGCAGAGCAAGAACATCCGCTTGCCTCCTGCTCACGATCTGGCATCCTTTGTCTCTGGGTCCTCATTTTCTCTGTGGATTACCAATCTCGCAATCCATCGGCTCGTCGGCCCGGTCAGGGGTACTATCGGAAACGATTCCGCTCTGGCACTTCTTTGGTCATCTCTCCGCCAATTAGCATGACCATTCGTAAAGCAGCACGTCACTGGCGTCGGCCTCTGGCCCTCTGAATACACGTGACACTACTGATCCTCGGTGCAAATCCTATCGCAGCAGTGTCCTGGAAGGAACCTGCTCAAGGTCTCTTCCGATCTCGCCTATGCCGAACTATACGGAGGCTGGTACTCTTACATAATCTTTCCAAGTTTTCTAGACATCTGCGCTCTAAGCACAGCATTTCCTCGGGAACTGGTCGTATCCCAACGCCTCTGTATAAATATCAGATCTCTAATCTCAACGGGGATTAACAACAGCTCGTTAACATCTCGCACGAACCTCTTGTTCCACTCGTCTTTATTATCGTCTACTTCGACGTCACTTCAGGCTATCTGCGTACTGCAATTGTTCTCGGCTACAGTCAATCCGGAATCTCTCACACGGACTCGTAATACGAACTCGGTATCTTCATCACTCTGTAGAAGATATCTAGCCGAACACGTCCTCAGGAACTCGTCCCAACCATCGGAGGAATATACTTTATTCATCCGCTCTCGATCAACTCACAATGCATCTGGGTGAGGTCCTCTATCCGAAGCTAGTCAACTTACTGATCTCCTATCGGATCATTCAACGAACAACGTCATCTCTGGATCGATTTACTCTAGATCTGAGTAAGATTCTCCGCACTGGAAATCTTCAACTCAACTGGGCCTGCATCGGCGCATCAAATCAGACGAATCATCTCAGTCGCTCAACTCTACTCAAGATAGACTAGCTATCTACCGTTGCATCTCTGCCTGAAAGCTCCAGTGATCTCAGCTAATAAGCTCTGGAAGCGACATCCCATCAATCTCAGCAACAGCTGGGTCATCTGTCTGCACGGTAGACAACATCACAATTTCTGAGGTAGGCTGTACATCAACAGTCCTCTCAAAACACGCAGCCTCTAACAATGGCCCGATCATCCTGTGCAAAACCGAACACTCGCCTCAAACAAGATGTCACAACACAAACGCTAAACCGATACGTTCCGTGTCACCAGAAAAACCCGATGGTCAGTTCTCGTCTACGACGAGCTCGCCCTGACCGCATCACTAGCAGCAGCTCAATCTGCGCTCAAACCATGGTGACAAGAACCTCAAGCATGTATCAATGAAGATAGATCAAAGGGGTGAAAGGAATCAACAGATCCAGAATGGATACATGATCATAAGAAGGAACGGAATCAGTTAGAATATGATCATAGAAACGAATAGAATCAAGGATCTCAAATGGATGTATGATCAAGGGATCGAAGAGAATCACAGGTCTCAAAATATGTACATCCTAAGGTCACTTAAGCGGAGTATCGTATCGTAAGTATGCCGCGGAAAATACGCATGGTACGTCACTCTACTTGAGTTACCTACTCCATCAATCAGGGTCAGCCTATGTAACGAATGTTCAGCTCTAATACCCCCATGTTCAAGTCTAAGTTCCGTAAGGTCAAGCCTAGGTTCCAAAATAGATTACGCCCCAGACTCCACATAGTCAAACCTAGACTCTAACCAAGGTTAAACCTATCGCTCTGATTCCAACTTTGTCATGACCCAAAATTTAGTTCGTGAACGACACTTAAATCACGCAACGTCTAAAGGTGCAACGTAAATTAAGTAAGCCGAAGCCCAGAAATCTAAACCTCTTAAAGAAAATAGAAGAGGTGAAGTTGTGAAATAAAGGTATGATGAAATCAAAAGTTTTCTTACATGCATAGATAATGGAACATGAAAATGCAAGTAGATTATACTAGTTGAAAAGCATGTTTGGTCTTTTAAAAATTTGGGAAGCACCTCCCTTGTATATTTTGATCCAAAACCACATATACATAACAACAATAAAGGCATCCCCAAGCGGGAGCTAGCTCTTCGCCAATCGACGGAATCACAACCACGCAAGTCATAAATATATGTATACGACGCCCAACGGCGAAGATCAACACAAAAAGATTAAGAATAAAGCAAGACATCAAATCCACCAAGCGAACATATAACCCATCGCTCTAAGTCTCGCAACCACAAGTCTTTCTAAGTCTTACTACTTATATAAATACTAGTTTCTGATTGATGGAGTTGACTAGATACAAAAGGAATAATAATACAAGAGTGGCACGATCCAATATGTCGCACCTACCAAAGAAAATCACCCGAAAGCAAGCTCTGTGCCAGCGATACCGCTACTGATCCATGCGGTCAAACCTGCAAGAACTGTGGCACAACGGGGGTGAGTTGCCAACTTGTGAGTAGAAAACATCAGCAAGTAGAAATCGAATAAAACAACGACTCCTAGGTAACTATATCATAAAGGTAATACTATGATATCTCGGGTGACCGTATCTGCATATATGCCAACAATATAATCAATGCATGTATGCATGTGGATATCATCCACGTGTCCATCAATTACACAACAACATCATGGAACCTGAGTGTCCAACACCGACACTCGAAACTTCATGCAAGCATATGCATGTGAATATGAGGGTATCAATCAACGTGTGTCTATCAACGACACATCAAAATCATGGAACCTGAGTGTCCAACACCGACACTCGAAACATCATGAAACCCGTGTCCAACATCAACACATAAATCCTCATATCTCGGGTTCCGTCAGTCCGGATTGGTCCACGGGCTCCATCAGTCCGGATCGGCCCATATCATCTCACGACTCCGGTCGGTATCCTCTGGATAACCGCCGAGCCCAAATACTATCACCGATAGGCAGTGGTCCCTCTGCCAGGCTCATCGTCTGCTGCACAACATACCTTTCTTACCCCAGGGTACCATACCGGGTCCACCATGTACCCGCTAATGGCCTCATCCAGCTCCTCGAATCGGGTATCACATAACCCATAACCGAGAAAACACATGGTGGACTTCTCGAAATATCATATCAAGAGAAACCGGGTTTTTTTAAAACAATACATCATTTCCTTTGAAATATAACCACTGTTCTCAAATCCAGAATCTCATGAAAACAACATCTCAATGCGTATAATCATAAAGCATGATGTATGCAAACATAGAACAGAAATGTGAGCATATCAAGTATATCATACGACATAGTATAGTGATGTGAACATAGCAAGTATATCATGCAACATAGCATAATGATGTGAGCATAGCAATATATCATAGCATGATGTAACAATTCTACTGTGTAAGTGGCATAGCAATTATCGATGATGAAAGTGTGTGAGCCGGCAATCTGTGTAAGTGTAACATACGCATCATCGATAATTGTGTAGGTGTACTATCACAGATATATGTAATGCAATGAGAATGTCATGAACGTAGCATAAAGTACATCGTGAGCGCAATGCTATAACGTATACGTATCTACAACATAACCGAGTCGGTGAATCTATCAATCAGCATTCTGCCTCACAACATCACGTACGGTATAATATATCGTACGGCATCCTCTAGTCAAGGGTATGGATCAATCATCAGATAAAATTCATCGCGTACAGTAATTCATTGTACGGCGGCATTAAACAATTAGGGATTCTATCAACCTATATGACAATGAGGGTACGGACCTAACGTCTCGTACAGCATATCACTCATTATTCACATCATTATATATATACCTATCTCTTAGGTCACATCCATATCAATCTCATATCATAGGACTGACAAAGGTATCAATTATCTAATATCGACTCCATCCATATAACGACATATCAAACCAAGTCATCATATCACATCGTATACTCTTTTCATCACATTAATATCTCACATCTATATCTCACATCAAGTCATCTTATAAATCTCATGTCGTATTTATCGACCTCATTATATGCCACTAGAATCTCATACTTATTCTCTTGCAACTACATATGTATATATCGTGATTCACATCCTTATATATCAATTCGAGACATTCTTTCTATCATATCATTTCACACTAAACCATAACTATAACTTTAATTCATGGCATATCTTGTCTCCAAACTATAAATCACATATCAATGTTTGCGGGGGGCTATACGCCATCCACCCAACTTCCCCCGTAGATATAAATCTACTCACATTGATTCTCGCTTGCCAAAGTCGATGTCTCCATGCTCTTCTTTGTTATTCAAAGTCCACGTGAAGGTGCCTACATATATAAACACAAAGTATCATAAACAGAATCGCGTACGAAAACCAAAACGGCACACGAATCGCACATAGGTTAAAATCTATGGTCTACGCATACAAGAAAAACCAAACAACTCCCGATATCGACGTACAAACGTCAAGTGACCGAGACAAAACACAATATCCAAAGTTTCAATTCATTAAAAGTCACACCACAAAACAACAACTCAAGAAAATGGTTTCAGATTTAGTCTCAGGTGAATTGGGGAAAAACAAGCAGTACAGTGGGGTAGTATATGGGGTATGTGAGCTACAGAACCAATTCCAACACCAATTCACACAAATGACCCGGCGACACTACCCCTAAATCCGGCCTGCTCGGCCATGGATGCTCTGCTTGGGTTCGTACTTTCAAGATGGTCTTCTAGTGTTAAATCTTGGTCAATAGGGTTGCTAGTTTTTCTCGTAAAGATTCCAGGTCATCCCAGATTCCCTGAAGGCTCAAGATACTCACAAAACCGACATTGTAAGTTTCTAAAGTCCAAGTCTTGGGTTCTAAAATTCACTTGGTGCAGGATCTTAACACTAAAGGGGCTGTAGTTAACTAATTACACCTTAATTGCACCATCCCAATTCAAATCAACCCTAACCTCAACTTGGAATTTTCAAAGGTCACAAAACAACTCTTAAACAACTCTAAACTACAATAGAAGCTAATGGAACTAAAATACAACACAGATGGTGAAAGAGATACCTCATTTGGCAACTCTAGAATTTTCTTGAGTTGCTCAAAGTGATCAAAATCCAATTTTGAAGCATCCATTGGGTTTGTAGAGAGGTTGTGCATCTTTTTACTGAAGAAAGTATAGGGTTTTGGTGAAGAAATTGAGATGATACATAGAGGTGGAGGTGGAGGGAGTATGAGGATGAAGGAGTTGAAGAAAACAATGGGGGAGGACGAAAGGGGCAGCCCACTCTCTCTCTCTCTCTCTCTCTCTCTCATCCTCACTCTCCTTATGCTCACCCTCTCAATCATTCATGCCATGTCACACACTCTCTCTCTCCAAAAATTCTCTTTTCTTTTTCTTTTCTTGTAAAGGCAAATATCAACAAATAAAAATGAAACAACATGCAACCAAATGCAACATGTCATGGTGCACTAACCATGGAAAAATGTAGAAACACGGATTTGGCATAATCACGATTAGTAGTGCACTAATCAATTTTTATTTAAACTGCATATAATTAATTATAAAAATGCCAAATCCAATAAATATATTTGTTTAAATGAATAAATCATTTTAATCTCCAATTATTTCACAAATATTGGTATATATTTATACCATTTTACGAAAACCCCAAATTCGCAAATCGGGTAGTTTTCGCGAAACATATTATTTTAATATTAAATTCAAAAAATAATATTTTATATTTTATGAAATGTTATAGTTCAAGTGCAAAGAAGTTTTCGGTACTGGCCGTTTGGAAGGAATTATTATAAGGTGCAGAATTGTTGGCCGGATTTTGAAAAGTTTGTGGTTGAAAAGGGTGCTCACTCTGTGGTGGTTGCTGTTGCTGTGGAGAAACCCTTTGATAGTTATTTTGGTTTGGAACTGTATTTTGAGTTTGAGTTTGGTGTTGGTTCCAAGCAAAATTAGGGTGGTTCCTCGAACCCTGATTATATGTGGAAAAATAAGGATCGTTTCTAGGTCGCTGCTGAAAAGCAGCATTAGTGTGTTCTTAACCTTGAAACGGAGAATTCAAAGGACATTCTTTCGTCAGATGTGATGGATCAGAACAGTATCCACACATAGTTTTAGGGAGCGTCACCTAGTTTAGGGAGGCTAATAAAAATTTGTTTTCCATAGCTTCGAGTTTCTTTTGCATCGCTGCCATTTCGGCTTTTACTGCGATGGAAATATCGAGCTGATGGATACCTCCGCTAGATGATGGTGGTCTAACGATCCCATTGCAAAGTATGTTCAGCAAGATCTTCCAGAAATTTCCATGCTTCACCATCGTCTTTGGACATGAAATTGCATTGACACACGGTTTCAAGCATCTGCTTTGTCGTTGGAGTAATCCCCTCATATATAATTCGGCATAGATTCCGTGATGAGGACATTGGACAAGCAGATCATTAAACCGTTTAAAGCATTTCCAAAATGGTTCATTTGGAAGCTGGGCAAACTGGTTGATTTCGCTCCGAACACAAGCGGTCTTATGATTGGGATAGAATTTCTTAAGAAATGTTATAACGAATTCATCCCAATTGGAAATAGAGTGTGTGGTTGTGTTATAAAGCCATTTTTTGGCTAAATCGCACAAAGTAAACGGGAGAAGACGTAAACGCATAGCATCCACAGAAAGTTGTGAAGTGCCCATCATAGCACATACGTTTTCGAATTTGGTGATAAAAACGTATGCGTCTTCAGACTCAAGACCATAAAATTTTGGCAAAAGGTTGATAAAGGGGTTTGATTTCAAAATTATCCCTATTGGCTGGTGGGATAGATAGACAAGTAGAAAGGGGACCACGTATAGGGGAGCATCTCTCTTGGAGAGAGATGCGCGGTGAATTCTGCGCACCTACGGGTGGCAGCAAAGTGGTGTTATTAAAATTTGATGAAGAACCGTCCATCTCGGTCGATATTGTGGGTGAGGAGGAAAAAGAAGATGAAGAAGTACCGACTTCGGAGTCGATAGAAGAAACGCGGACAAGACGGGCACTAGAATCCCGTGTCCAACCGAGCATGCAGTAAGCGAGTTTAGCGCAAGTGGCAACGTTTGTGAGAATTACGTAAAAAGAAAAGTTTGTTTTTGAAAAAGTTAGACTTAGATAAATCACAAAAATGCACAATCAACCCTAGATCTAAGGTCACATAGGTCAAGTCACTAGACCGCTCCTGGACTTCTAGAAGACAAATCGCAGGATCAATCCTCTACTACCTCTTTATCCCTCTTGTGGACAGGTAAGTGCCAGGTAAGTAGGAGGTATCCGCTATACGAATCACCGTAAATAGCGGGCCTAATTAAGTAACCACTTGCCTTAGACACACTTGCCTAGACACCACAAAAGAAATACGGATAAGCAGATGATTACCCACGACCTTCCTCTGTCCTAATTGAACGCGATGGTCCTTAGAGTTTTGGTCTAGATATTTTTTAATTAAGGACGGGTGATGCGGATGCTCGTTTTGTGATTTGTGGGGTTTAGGAGGGATAATGAAATCCTCACCTAATCTGAATTTGGTCTTTGCCCCTTAATTGTCCGTATTACAATATTCAAAAACAACCCAAAAACAAAACACGCAACAAGAATTTTTAAGCGGTGGATTTTTGCAAAGAATCCTGCAGAAAAATTGTTATTGGATTTTTCAGAGGAGAGAGAAGAAAATAGAAAATATACCAGAGAGACTTGAAACCCTAATTCACCGAAGCCGCCGCGGTTCCGCCGCAAGAATGAGCTTCTTGCTGCGGTTCCGCCGCCAAGTTGAGGATTCTTTGAACTCTTTTTTCTTTGGGTGCCTCCCATGCTCCTCTGTTCTTGATGAATGTCTTTGAATCTTTACCTCCCTGCTACAGTGATTCCAGATCCCCTTGCAAAAAATTCACACACTAATCGTTAAGTACAAGATGCGTTCTTGATTTATATTCTTATGGATTTGATAATATTTCAACCAAAATAACAAGAAAGAAAAAATTACGCACATATCCCCGGAAACGGCGCCATTTGATTGGTTGTGTAATTTTGAAGAAAGAAGAAGTTTTAGTAAAGTAACTGCAATCAGCACGGCGCCGCGTGTAGCTACCTGTGGTGAATACGGGTCATCCTCTGGGATTCGTGGAATTTTATAATTCTTGCTTTAGATGGGTCGAAAGAAATAGAAAATAAAGAAAATCAAGAAGATAGTTTCAAGATCTAAATGAAGAAAATCAAGAAAATGGTTTCAAGATTTAATTGAATTATTAAGAAAATTTATATGAAGAAGCCTTGTAGGATTCTTTAGGATTTAGTAGCCATGGATTACTAATAAAGATTACTCATCTTATCTATTGATAGATTTAAAACTAGATTGATGGCGATGAATGGGGATTATGGTTCTTTGGAAGAAACTAGGTTTTCTTCTCTATTGACCCTTGTCATTTTATTGATCTCCATTCATGTCTAGCCCTTAATAAAACCGATCATCAATCTTATCTCAAATAGTGGTCAAGATTACTAAGAATTTGATATCGCGCCTGATAAGGATGTTGACGATTCTTTTGCTAAAATTTATAAACTTCATAAGACTTAAAAAGAGTATGGTATTTTCTCATCCATTGATCTACCCTAATCCTACGAATCCTATCAAGTGGAGAATTACCCGCACATCATGAAAATAAAAGAAAGAATAGAGAAAGAATTCATAATGCGGAATTTAAAAGAAAGCAAAATGATAAAACTAATGTTCTACCTTTATTACTCAACTTCACAATACAATTCTTCGAGTTTAGATTACAAGAGAAAGAAGAATTTGCTCTCGATCTCAGCCTCGAAAAAGTAAATGTTCCTTCGATCTTCACGTCGCTTGACCACCTCGAATCGTGGACCTATCTTGGATCGCTTGCTCGTTGACGGTGATTGGCTGTGTGTAAAGGAGACTTGCTTAATTGATCGCTTGATTGATTTCTCGATGGATTTCTTGATCTTGGATCTCAAGATCGTAGATTCTTGATCTTAGATTGGATTTTGATCTTTGAGATTGATTTTTCTTGGATGTTAGATGTTTTTTATTTTAGATCTAGAACTCCCATTTTGAGATGTAGCCCTCGGTCCTTTTATTGCCCCAAAACCAGTAACCGAAGCCCCCAACAAACAAAGTTTGTTACGAAGAAAATTCCAGAAAATTCTCACCCTCTAACTCCCTGAATCGGCCGCGGATCCACGGCGACTGGGCCTGACTCGGCCGCGGTTCCGCCGCTTCTCGGTGAGATCTTGACTTCAAACTTCTGGAGTCTTCTCCTGTTGGTATTTGGGTATTTCTTTGATGTCTGGAACCTTCTTAACTCTTCTGAGTCTTTGCCAATATTTGATTCTTCGACTTTCTTTATTTTATCGGCAGATTCTTGATTCCTGATATCTAACCTGAGCTAATCTTGCAGAATATCTTCAATGAACAATGTTAATTATATTTGAGATACAATTTGATATGATAAGCGTATAAAAATATTAAGCACATTTTCCTTCATAATATTGATTATAATATATAAACGCATGGTAAATGGTATTTTGCAGATAAAATTCTAATATGTGTTAGATTTATAACAAACACTTTTAGATGATTAAGAAAAATAAGGAAATTGTCATGTTAAAAGTGCAATATTTTCGACTGAACACCTTTCAAAAACTAAAAAGGTTTGAATCTGAAATTTTAATTTGATTAGCCTTATTATAAGTTGCAAATTAAAATAGACTCTCATAGTTATGTAAAAAAGGTATACTAACTTTGTTTCACAATACTCGACTTTTCTTACACTTATATTTTTCTTCAAGTTATTTATCATTTTAGAATATCAAGAAACTTGTTTAATCGTAATTCTTAAACCGATGCTCTTTATATTTGGAGTTCCGAATGTATCTCTAAAATTATTGAAGTTATGGATTTAAGTTTATACTTATTCAAGTTTAATGAGAATTATGAGAGATTAAATTAAGGATTTCACATCTATAATTTTTTAGATTTCGAAAAATTAAACTATTGTTAGCAAGAGTGCAATTGGCAAAAAAGACTAGTATTGTGAAGTGAAATGAGTAAAGTTTTTATTCTGAATTGTTTAATACGTAACAAATCCCGAATTAGAAAAAAATATTTTACAACTAACCTTTACAATTTAAGCAAGTATTTTAAAGAACATTTTCAAGTTATTTTTGTCATATGTACATTGCATGTGTAAGATATTAGTAGGATTTAAAATTAAGAATTTGATTCATAAGTTGAATCCTTAAAAATTTTGAGAAAAAATATTAAATAAAAGCGTAACCAATATTTCCAAATCTATTCAAATCGTTTAAAATCTCTAATAAAATTCTTTGAAAATATCAAATATTCTTCGTCCATGATTTTATGGTTACACACACGTAAATCACACCAGCAGAATTCCTGTATCTCGAGTGCCAAAATAAGAAATCTCATTTTCATTCACCTATCAATCAATATCAATCAGGTGCATGAAGAAAGAAAGAGAGATTATTTGAGGTTGAAGCAAAAAAATCTTACCTTTGATATAAAACAATCTCCTCCCCTTTTTACCAAATCTCTCAATGTCACACGGTTCTCTCAGCTTTCTCATTTTCAATACCACCATTACCTTGTGATTGAAGAAAAAGACAACGAAAAAGACAAAGAACTGGAGTCAAAGACAAGAAGACCACCTCCTCTCTCTCTCTCTCTCTCATATATAGAGGTCCCCCTCACACCGTTTTTCTTCTCGACCTAACAATAATCATGATGGAAAAGTGTAATTAAATCCCTATTGTTTTATAGAAATGTCTATAAGTCTCATGCCTTGCATCACAAGCCTCTTCATACAACTTTGTATTAGCTCTAAAAGGGAAAAAAGAAGCTCTGAAATTTAATTAAATTCTAGTTTGATTCTTAGTGTATCATGTGGCAATAAAGATCCTCATGCAAAATTTCAAGAAGGAAAAAACTGACATTTGCTTTTTTTTGCCGGTACATATTCATCTTCTCAAATGTCAGCATGTTTAGTAAAAATCCTAAAATGTTTGTTCGCATTTATGTCTAACAAAATATAAACCAACACTGCACTTATAAAATGTATACGAGCACTTGGAATCCCGCTAAGTCATTATAATATAGTAGAAGTGTTGATGTAACGAGTCACTGCTCACAGTTCATCTTTCCTCATCTCTTCAAATTTAATAAGACTATATGTTGAAATACGTAGAAATGATATTGCGATATTGCTTGTATTTAGAATTTTAAAAAAATGGTATTTAGATTAAAAAGTGAAAGAAAATATAAAGAAGAGGGCTTTGGCCCTTTTGGGTGTATAAACTTCTGTATATGTTCTTTTCATTCTCTTTCTTTTTTTCTAAGAAGAGCGTGGGTGTTGGGTAGGGGTCTTAGGGGATGCATACAACAACAACAACAACTGAGCCTTTTATCCCAAGCGTATGGGGTAGGCTACATGAACCAACATGAGAATCACGCCGGGTCCAGCACATGAATCCTCTGTCTCCACTCACTTCTATCGAACAATATACTTTCATTGAGTCCTTTGGCAACCATATCGTTTCGTATCACCTCCATCCATGTTTTCTTCGGTCTCCCTTTTGCCCTTTTGCCATTACCCATATCGAGAGTATCTATTCGTCGAACCGGTGCTTCCATAGGTCTGCGTCGCACATGACCAAACCATCTAAGCCGGTTTTCCCGCATCTTCTCCTCCACGGGTGCTACACCAACTTTTGCACGAATATTCTCATTTCGCACCTTGTCTTTTCTAGTGTTACCGCACATCCAACGAAGCATGCGCATCTCCGCTACGTGCATCTTCTGTGTATGATGCTTCTTAGGAGCCCAGCATTCTGTACCATATAATAAGGCAGGCCGAATAGCGCTCCGATAAAACTTCCCTTTCAATTTTAACGGAAAGTTACGATCACACAAAATCCCTGTTGCACTCCTCTATTTCAACCAACCAGCTTGGATCCTTTGATTAACATCACTATCGATCTCCCCATTCCTTTGGATGATGGAACCTAGATATCTAAACTGGTCGCTCGGTGATATCTCTTGCCCTTCCAATGTTATACCAATATGGTTTTGACTTCTCTGGCTACTAAATTTGCAGTGCATATATGCTGTCTTGGACCTGCTCAATCTGAATCCCCGAGATTCCAATGTTTGTCTCCATAATTCCAATTTGGCATTAACCCCTGCTTTCGTCTCATTTACTAGAACAATATCATCAGCGAATAGCATACACCAAGGGACCTCATCTTGGATAGTTCTAGTAAGCTCATCCATCACGATGGTAAACAGGAAAGGACTTAATGCAGATCCTTGATGTAAACCAATAGTAATCGGAAAATCACTTGTTAAGCCACCGCAAGTTCTGACATTTGCCATTACTCCGTCGTACATATCCTTGATTATGTCAATATACTTGACGGGGACCCCCTTTTTCATCATTGTCCCCCATAATATCTCTCTAGGTACCTTGTCGTACGCTTTTTCTAAATCAATAAATATCATATGCAAATCTCTTCTCCTCTTTCGAAAGCGCTCGACAAGTTGACGAAGCAAATAAATCGCCTCTGTCGTCGATCGTCCAGGCATGAACCCAAATTGGTTCTCTGTTATCTTAATATCCTTTCTTAGCCTGTGTTCAATCACTCTCTCCCAAAGTTTCATGGTGTGACACATTAGTTTTATTCCACGGTAGTTTGAGCAACTTTGAATGTCACCCGTCTTAGGGGATGCATGTTTAACCAAAATAATTTTTTCACAATTTTTTATTTATGTCTTTATTTGGGGGTGTAAACACAAAATCAATTCCAGAATTTGTGAAATTTGTTCTTTATAAGGCTTTAGGCATAAAAATCGTTCTAAAAGTATGTTATATATTTATTTTCCTTTTATCTTTCTCTTTTCTTTGGGAAAATTGTCAAAAAAAGGCCCTAACAAACTTTTCTACTATCCAAAAACCCATGGTTGAACAAAAAACCAACAAACTTTTCTGATGTCAAAAACCCCTTGTCTGCAATAGATGTATAATTTCTTGCAATATATATCTAGTTAGTTGTCCGTATAGCTTTCATGTATGCAACTAATTTACATATTCTTATAGTTTCCTTTCAATATGTATGCAGCTAACTAAATAATTCAGGAAACCATACGGATATTGCAGCTAGCTATAGGGTTTTGACTAAGCGTGGCTAATGAAGTAGCTCGCTTCGAAATTCGTTTGCGTCGCCTAGCCAGCAAAGCGAATTTTTCTCGCCTCGCCGACTAGGCAAAACGAGACGATGACTACAGTAGTGGAGCTAGAACTCGCTCGTCTCGCCGTCTCACTTCTCTGGTTCGCGAGGCGAGGCAAATTCGCCGAGCCAGACTAATCGCCTGGCTCGAGTTGATTTTTTTTAAAGAAATTTAAAAAAAAATTGAAAATCAAACAAATTTTTTTGATTAAAATAAATCTTAATCAAATTACAATTTCATAATACAATTTGTTGTCTTTTTACATTAAAAACCGAACTCATTCGGGCTGCCTATGTTTCCCTCCTAAATATCGGTCTCAATTAAAGAGAATCAGGTCTACGTAATTCTTTTTCTACTATTACAGATCCTACTCACTACTCGTCGACACCGGTTGTGGTTCTTCCTCCTTCGATATTGGTCTCGTCCAATCCTATAACCTCATCAGGTAGATAATTTGGATCCAAAGTGATTGCATTTTGTTTCCTGACGGCTATTGCTTTCCAATCTTGCGAGCAAATCATGCACTCCATTGTATCGTTCTCCAAGCTGCATCTCTTCTCATTTAATTTCCTGCCGCATGTACTAAAAGCACTTTCCGACGCTGCTGTGGACACTGGAACAGTTAGTAAATCATGGGCCATAGTAGAAAGCACCGAATACAAATAACCATGGCTTTTCCACTAAGCTAAATATCAAAATCAACTATAGTTAAATCTATATCTGACTCGGTTTGTAAAAATATTGATAACTCATTTAAAGATGACGATGATGAGACTACCGGGCCTTTTGCCCTTTTCTTCTGTTGAATAAGTGATAAAGCTGGAGTCGAAGAACGCGAATTGATAGAGAGCGTGTTGGATATGTATGCCATAGAAGCCATTATTGTATATGTATATATAGTGGATGCTTGGACATTTGTATGTACAGGACAATCTTTCTCGATATGATAGTATATTATTTGGTTTGTCTTTATTTTAATACATGTTGATAAAGCCTGCAAGATTATTGTTTTACTACCAGCTTAATGATGACGATCATATATGTGGGGGCTAGGTAGTCCATAAGCACATCCTTAAATGTCCCTAGTCGTGAGAGTATCGAGACTGTGCATCGATATTCCGGAGTAGACTGGTGTATACGTTTCTAGACCCCGATGAGGGGCAATAGATGGTCCCATAACCATTGGTCTTGGACACCTAAGATCGTATACAGGTGCTCACTGGGGGTGAGTACACTGGACGGACTCGCCGAGAACTTCTAGATGGTACTATATCTATCGTCAGATAGCAGTTCTCAGATTACATGAGTACTGATTGGTCTTTAAATCTGAGATCGTCATTTGTCTCATATGAGCTCTTACTGTACTTAGATTACTACCCTACCACGACTCTACTGAGTCGTGCAAACAGATTTTAATTGGGTACGGTCCTGAACCAAATGGAGGCAGGTGTGATTGTTGGGGATTCATCTCTCCCTGTATAGTGAGTAGATATCGCACTTGTTCGGTTGGCCAGCATCATAAGACCTTGGCCAAGACAGTTCGGATTTTCTGATAGTTAGATCAGTAGTTTCCGGGATTGATCTTGAGCCACATAGGCACAAATTATCGGGTTATTAAGGTCTGACGTTTATCACCCCCTAGACCCGGTATGCGATACTCTTAGACGAAGAGACCGGACTGTACGGAGATTGTTACAGATAGGCTCAGTAGGGGTTCAGATGAGCTTGCTCGTCAGCCTTCCCTTTCGACAGATATCTAAGTAGCTGTTACGTACAGCTAGTACCGCTGACGTACTTGCAGTTATGCATTTATCCAGTAACTCACTGTCGGCGTACTGTCGAGTCTTTAGAGTCCCACACAGAGGGTTTTCCTGCTTCAGGAGAAATGATATAGTAGCTGTACTTTGATACATGCAGGGTTCCGATCAAACGAGTGTACTAGCTACCCGGACTTTTGATCGGACGGTTGATAATACTAACCGGCTTAGAATTAAGACGGATTATAAAATCAGGTATTGATTTAATAATTTACATGTATATATTTTCGATATGTATATTCTAGTATTATGTTCTTTGTATTATTCTATCTTTTTAGGTATTTGTATTTTGATACGAATATGAGTATGTATATACGGTAGAGTGTATTCCGTATTTATACGGAAAAACATTCTAGAAAGTGGACACCTCATTTTTGGTTTATCCATTTATTTATTTAAATGGAAAATGAGGTGTAAAGCTAGTGAGGTGAGAATGATGAGGACCATGCTTGATTAGGATTGACAAATGAATTGTAAACTCATTTGTCAAAACTATTCAAGCATGATTGCTATATTTTATTTACAAAAAACCATTTATACAAAACCATGCCAGAATATTTTCTCTCACAAGAGTTAGTTTATTCTCACCATTTGCTTATCTCTCCTCACTAGCTCTTGTCTTGAGCTCCTCCTTCATCTTCCTCCCTACCATCTCATGAGTTGAGAACTAAGGATGTAAGTGTAAGTGCACGGCGGCGGCCCGGCCGTCAATCTGACGCCGGAATGCGGAAGCAGTGATTTATTTTAACTTTTCAAACCGGCACCACCGCGCACTATAAACCCGGATCGTGCCATTAAACTAGTCCTAGCTATCTAGAGAGGGAGTTGAGAAATATACCGAGTGATCCGTATCCTCCGGTCTTCTCAACGTTGTCCCGATCTCCTACGGAATGCTCCGGTCTCCATCTCCTCCCCGGAAGGGCACCACGTCGCCGGCTTCTTTTACGGGCTCCCACCTCTATACCGAGGCAACTCGGGCATAAAGTTGGCGAGTCGACGTGCCTAAGATTTGCTGTAGAATGTAGTGTAGAACTCATGTCTCATTTTGGGGTAGAGGGAGTTGCCATATGGTGGAGGAAATGATATATGTTTTTGGAGATGGAGTTGTGGGGATTTTACCAAGCCAAAGATACATAAATCCCACACCAAATCAAAATGGGCAGCCCCTCCCCAATGTGGCCGGCCATGACAAAATGGTGAGGGGAGAGTGAGTGAATGGGGGAGAGCCTCACAATAATGCAAGAGGGAATCATTTTTGATCATAAGAAACAAAGTCCAATACTCAACAACCATCTCCCATCATCACATCCAAAGTCAAGCTATGATGACTAAAGAAAGTCAAGCAATGATGGTGCAAGTATCATGATACAATAATATGCAAAGACCCCCTTCCAAATTGCTTATTTGCACAAATGCAAATAAGCCCTCCTCCACCAATCTTCGGCCATTGAAAGATACAAATGAAAATGGACGAAACAGAAAGCAAACTGGCAACTCCAGAAAACTGGTCCCGTAATAAATTACAGAAAACCCCCCGCTACTGTGCATACACACCCGCATCTGTATTCCGACCGAATATAAATGCAATGAGACAAAATCTATACTATACAATACTAGGATCCGGCTTAAACCAAAGCCTGCTAGTATTATCCGTCCGATCCTGATCTGTGCAATACCGCAAGTATCTGATCGAACCCTGCCATATCTCCATACGGCCTCTACAGCGTTTCACCCGAAAACTTGAGCAACTGAATATGGGGGACTCTAAAGACTCGTCAACACTTTGGTTGTGGATTTAACCACTAGCACGTCAGAGGTATAAGCCAATACGTGACGGGCTACCAGGTATTGACCAAAAGGGACGTCGATGAGCGAACTCATCCTGACACCCTACTGAGCCTGTCAGTGACAATATCCGTACAGTCCGGTCCGTTCGTCTATAAGCATCGCATGGCGGGCCTAGGGGGTTGGTAAAAGTCAGACCTCCAAAAGTGGTACAAGTCGTGTCAGAGATCAGCCCAGAACACCCTGAGATACTACTGGAATACCTACCAGTAAATCTCCTGCCTTGGCCAAGGACTTTTCATGTTCTGGCTCTCCTAGACACAGCGCGACCTCACCCCCAATACCGGGAGAGACGAACCCCCGAAGATCCACTTACTGCCTCCATGTGGCTCGGGACTGTACCCAACTAAAACCTGTTTGCACGTCTCCTTTGAGCGTGGTAGGGTAGTAATCAAAGTACAGTGGGAACTCACACGAGACAAATGACGATCCTCAGGTCGATGAACTAACATGTACACATGTCATCAGAGAACTGCTATCTGACGTCAGGTATAAGACCAACTAGCATGTTCCCGGCGAGTCCTGTCCGGTGTACTCATAACCCAATGAGCACCTGTATACATCTTAGGTGATCCAACTGACACCAGTGGCTTGTGAGACCGGCCACCGCCCCTCGTCGGGGTCTCGACTGTATGCACTAGTCTACTCTGGAGAATCGATGCCCTGTCTCGAAACTCCCACGACTAGGGACCATTTAAGGATGTGCTTATAGACTACCAGCTCTCACGTATATGATCGCCCTCATACTGCTGGCAGTCAAGCAAGAATCCTAGGGGCTCTATCAACGTGTAATAGCGACCTGTCAGGTCACCTAAAGCAGTACACGATGATAAAGGTAAACCAGATAGCATACTATCATCTCGTGTAAGACTGTCCTACCGGGATAGGTCCTCCCTCAATCATTGCAATCACGTGCCTGTGATCCAATAATTGACTCTGAGGGCACTATCTCCAACAATCTCCCACTTGCACTCAAGGCTAATTATTGCAAAACGCATACTCACAGCCCGTGTGATACCGAACACCCAACTCCTCTACTAGTCAGTCTCACAAATCCTGTTTACGAAACTATTGCGTTCGAGGAATAGCCTCAGTGAGTGGATCCGCTTTGATGTTTCTTTCTATGTCTCTCTATATCTCAAGTTAGCGGAGAAAGCCATCTCCCAAAATGAGCAATACCTGTCTTAGAATGTGTCTGGATGTCTGATGGGACCTAGCTCATAAATGAACTCCAAATTCAAACTTCTTAGACTGTATCGTCAACTGAACTTAATCAGTATCCTGCGCCATGCCTCCCTCAGTATTGCCTTGGACCACCTGTCCAAAATACTGTCCCTCTTCCGAAGGAAAACTATAACTCTGACAACCTCCCTGTCGTCCAAGTCACCTTGGAACCCTGGAATGATAACTGTCTCCCGAATGAGGCCGTCGTTATCATATCCCTAGAACATCAACTTTTGTTCTAAAACTGCTTCCGACTGTTTCTCCAGGATTGGATTAATGTCAACTTATTGCATCTAGTGCAAGAACATCTGGTGTGGTACTTGACATTTCATGATTGACTCAATTGCCTGAGCAAGTGATCTGCCAATCATGCACATCCCTCTCCCCTTTAGTTTATAAGACACCTTTAGAGAGGGTGACTCCATTACCTGCAGGTACACTACCATGCCTGGAGTCGTCCATTCTAAATACTCTTAGAATGCTGTCTAAGTACCCTTAATTGGGAATCCACCCAAATCTAGATCTAAAACCATAGATCTAGTAACCAGTATGTCTGATATAATGTCCAAGTCCTATATGGAGAAACCACTGTGTGACGACCAAAGTATAACCGATCGTAGTATAGGAATATCACTTCCTACTTTGTGTATGTCATCCAAATACCAGGACACACACCCTACTACCTTCTCAACAGATCCATCCCCTATTCTGATGAAGTCAAACCTATGACTGTCACATCAGAAATAGATTATCTATCTTCGGTATATCTGCTTTAGTCTATAAATAGACATAAGCCACCTATCCACCAATGCTTCCGCTGCTCCCACTGACTACGACAACCCTCTGGCAGAGTCATATAGACGTACACTTCTAAATCTAGTTCAGAACGACGCTATACTCATCCTCCTGCCGGGTCTCACAGTCTGGAACAACAGCAATGGCAAGTCAGGGTAAACAAGAACTTCCCTGTCACCGTTCTTGAGGCTACCGGAGTACCTCTCGGGTGCCTGAAGTTACCCACCTTATCTGCGGAGTGGCCAATGGAATGTCAAACCAGATCGAATCTTTAGGTTCCTATTAAATCTTCAGTAATCGTTTGTGGTTCTGGAATCACTTCCATTCCTACCATACTCCTACTACTGTTTTCTGAAAAATCCATTTTATTTAAAACTGTGGTGAGTCTAGAACAATATCGCTATTGTTCTTCCAGATGGTAGAAAGTCAACCCTCGTCATAGCCTGGGTCAACCCACAAACAGCCATTACAGAAACGTGCCTTGAGTTATCCAGAATCTGGTTTTAAGCATAATCCGGACAACTCCCCGTACCTTAACAACGTTAAGATATGAACTGTTCTATATCCAATATAGGACCAGAGACACTGATTTAATTGAACCAGATTCAAATCATGCAGCTGTCTCCAGTGCATGTCAACTAAATGGAAGGAGGCCGATCAGCATTACTCAACTTAGGAATGCTTCCAATTATGAGAAACCTGAAAAAGAAGCAAGTTCTCTTTATTATTACTATCAACTGAATAGCATACACAAGTATCTACATCTTCAATCACTTTGAAGAATCCCAATACTTGCTACACCTGGTTCTCTACTCTATTCAAATACCTAAAACTTCTCAAAATTCGGACCCTGTGTTTCCACGAAACACCTGTCTAAAAACTAGTGAAGTCATAAGTAAACCGAATATAGTACGAGGACCAACCCTTCTGTCCTGATGGACCCTGCACAACATACAATACTCTGTATAAGTCCCTTGAGTCTGATAACTCATTCATTGTGTGTCGTAGGTTGAAAACTGTACTTATGGTTAAGAAGAATTACACCGCTGTTTAATGCTCCTTACCTAACCATCCACTGATATAGGTAAATGTCACAGACATAATTTCAAAAAGGTATATCTCACTCTATAAAAATAGACGTATAGATATATCAATTTGAAATTGGTGCATAACAGCGGATATTCAAAACCAAATATTCGCCGTCCGGCAAACAACCCAGGTGACTTCCTCAAATATCACCAATTACAACGAATTCCGATATAATGAGGATGATCACCTAATTCCCAATAACTTACTCCCACTCATCATCTGTAAAACCATACTGATGTGAGAATCATATCTGGTAAATACATACCCTGGAGTAAGGACTAATTGGGAAATCAGTTTTCTTTTAACAGTACACAGTGAAACTGAAACATTGTAAATGTTCCGTAGGGGTATCCTGGTATTCCTAGTAATGCCTATTCCATTATTCATATTCACAACTGCAGCCGTGTAATTCTTTGCCATCTTTCCAAATCCCTTTCTATGTCTTTAGTTATTACCTTCTGCACACCGCTTTAGGCCAAATGGTTTTCTTCCTTCCCTACCGTTCGGCACCGGCCTATGGTTTGGAAGAAAACTATCCAATAAGCATAATGGGTGTACTGTCCTAATCCTAGGAGCACTCGCAATGAGAGAAGGTGAAGATAAAAGACAACCGAATAAACCTTATTCCTATTTCTCCTGAACCAGAATCCATCCCCGAACTGGAACAAGTTCCTTTCGAGTTCGTATATAACCATACGATGGAGTATCCAATAAACTGTGGATCTTCGTAGTGATACAGAGTGTTCTGGAGAAATACAAATGTGATTTAGGATTGGCGAAGAAATACTTGGTTTGGTCGTGAATAGCAGTCGCAATTTACTTTGCCCTCCTTCTAATCCCTTTCTTTGTCTTTACATAATACCTTCTGTACACCATTTAGGCTTAATTAGTTTTCTTCATTCCCTACCGTTCGGCACCAGCCTAAGGTTTGGAAGAAGACTATCCAATTTGCGTAATAGGTGTACTATCTCCTTAACCAAGGAGTACTCGCAACTTGAGAGAAGGTAAAAGGAAAAGACAACTGAATAGTCCTATTCGTTTTCTCCAGAACCGGAAACCATCCTCGAATAAATCCCTTCGAGTTCATATATAACCATACGATGGTTTTGTCCAATGGAATTGGACATTCGTAGTAATACGGGGTGTCCTGGAGAAAAGGGTAAAAGCAGGAGTGGCAATGAGGTTTGCAACCCTGACAATCCAAAAGCCAGTGTTAAGAAGGTTCGATTAATTTGGTCACTGGGTCATAGTCTTAGGGTCGGGTCAATGGTCCCTGCCAGAGAGAGAGAGAGAGAAAAGAAACACTCAGCGTGCACTCTAACCTAGATCAGAATGGTTGCCAATTTATCTAATCTGGAAACCTCCCACTGTCACCTCAAATTCTCCTCCAAACCCGAAAGAAGAATTAGTCGGGGTCACTCGAGGAGTAAACTAACTCATCAGTGGGAATCGGGATCCAACTATCATCTCATGATAACGTGATGGAATTCGCTCACGCTATCACACTCCAGAAGGTATGCGCATATCTGGCAAGTTTCAGTTTCTTTAGAAACTCCCGATGAGATTTTTGCCCCATGCTCTTATGACCTTGACTTTGGCCAACATATCATAAGTCACATGTCAAGTTCTACCCATCATTCTCCAGGTTAATTTGAGCCCACCCGTACATACCCTTGACTTTGGCCAAAATAGTAGTACGACTGCCCCAAACTAACGCATCTATCTATGCTGCATATGAATACCCAATAGCTACCAATCACTGTGCCTTGACTTTGGCCAATATACACAGCTTGAATACTATTGACCACCCATATGAAACGACGGAGGGCTACGAATGGTTTCTGGCGAAAACCTTTAACGTAGTGAACTTGATATCGCTGAAGGAACGAATAGCTTTATAAAAATATAGTGACGAAAACCTTTGCTAAAGAGGTCACTCCCGGTGAAGGGATCTCGGCTCTTTCCCCATAGAATGAGGTGCAGGATATTCCAACTGAATACCACGGTGCAAAGCAAAAGTAATCGGCTATAGTGAAGTTATTGCCCTGACGCAAACTTTTTGTCCAAGGGAACACTCCCGGTGAAGGGATCTCGGCCCTTGCCTCGTCGACTGAGGAGCAGGATATTCCAACTGAATACCACGGTGCAAAACAAAAGTGAACGTCCTTGCAATAACAGCTTTCTGAAAAGTGTTCCAACAACATCAGATTAGGTTTGTTTTAACTTGCATTGATCCGAATCAACGCATTCCCATCAATTGATCACACCACAAAGAACGAAAATATATTGATGTACGTATATGCCATCCGCATTCGCCACTGGGTCCCGTCATTACCCGTTAGGTTAGCTAACTAACGACAGAGCGGGGACTGGACTAGCGCGGATGCAAAACATATACAACATCTACTAATATATATACCAATATATAATTTTCGCTCAAGGCGTGATAAAATGCAACATCACAGAACAATACAGATATCTGGGATCCCCGGGTTTCACAGAGCTGCTGAAACCCGACGTTCCCCTGGTTATGTGGATAGCCTGTGCAATGAAAATCTAGACCCCTACGGACACGGCAAGTTACCCGCCAAAACCTGAAGCGAGGCAGCCCCCTTCAGCAACGTGAATGGACTACCCAGCACTTCACGGAATCCGGTAACTTGGGCACCCCTCCTGGGTCAACCTGTACCCCCTATGAGTGCGGCGAATAGCCCGCCAATTCTAGAGTGAAGCCCCCTCCGTCTCAATGCCATGAGATGCGGGCTCGTTGCCCTCTAGAACCCGGCTATCCGTGCACCCCTCCGTGGGGCAATCCTAGTACAGAAAGTAAAATATACATACAACGGGTACATCGACCGCAACCTGGTCGTGCCCCAAAAGAATAATACAAACAGGCAGTGACGGCAGTCCACATGTCGGACGCTTGCCCCGCAATATCAAATGTACATAATACAACAAAAACTGTACTAGCATTGCAACCAGGCTATCCCCCACGACCGATCCGCAACATCACAGCACAATCACAGAACATCAACGTGAAGGTCACGTTCGCAAATCCGTCTAACCGGGCTATAGCAGTTAGACAGGATTTACCGATCAAGTGACATTCACAGTCGCAGATATAATTTAAATACTGTGAACTAATGTGTTTAAAATTTTCCGATCGATCAAAATTTACCAAGTTGGCCCCAAAGTACTACTGTAGCACTTAAAGAAATTCTGGGCCCAAAATTAATATTCCAAAACCCATATTTTCAGCCCAAAAGCCCATTGGAAAAAATTGGCACAATGATAACACAGAACCGCCGCGGAACCGCGGCCAGAAGGGGGTTTTGGCCGCGGTTCCGCGGTCTTCTTGTTGAATCATGTTGTCGAATTTTTACAGTAGGCTTAAAAGTCCATGCATATACTTCTGCAACACACTGAAAAAATTCTAGAGCACAAAAAATTTTAACAGAGAACTGATGCATGAGAAAACGCGGATTTTGGAATATTTGATCGATTGGAAATGTAAACTCATTAGAAAAAGCTAGCCTATGTTAATGGTGAGGCTCTGATACCACTGTAAGTGCACGGCGGCGCCCCGGCCGTCAATCCGACGCCGGAATGCGGAGGCGGTGATTTACTTTAACTTTTCAAACCGGCATCACCGCGCACTATAAACCCGGATCGTGCCATTAAACTAGTCCTAGCTATCTAGAGAGGGAGTTGAGAAATATACCGAGTGATCCGTGTCCTCCGGTCTTCTCGTCGTCGTCCCGATCTCCTGCGGAATACTCCGGTCTCCATCTCCTCGCCGGAAGGGCACCACGTCGCCGGCTTCTTTTACGGGCTCCCACCTCTATACCGAGGCAACTCGGGCATGAAGTTGGCGAGTCGACGTGCCTAAGATTTGCTGTAGAATGTAGTGTAGAACTCATGTCTCATTTTGGGGTAGAGGGAGTTGCCATATGGTGAAGGAAATGATATATGTTTTTGGAGATGGAGTTGTGGGGATTTTACCAAGCCAAAGATACATAAATCCCACACCAAATCAAAATGGGCAGCCCCTCCCCAATGTGGCCGGCCATGACAAAATGGTGAGGGGAGAGTGAGTGAATGGGGGAGAGCCTCATAATAATGCAAGAGGGAATCATTTTTGATCATAAGAAACAAAGTCCAACACTCAACAACCATCTCCCATCATCACATCCAAAGTCAAGCTATGATGACTAAAGAAAGTCAAGCAATGATGGTGCAAGTATCATGATACAATAATATGCAAAGACCCCCTTCCAAATTGCTTATTTGCACAAATGCAAATAAGCCCTCCTCCACCAATCTTCGGCCATTGAAAGATACAAATGAAAATGGCCGAAACGGAAAGCAAACTGGTAACTCCAGAAAACTGGTCACGTAATAAATTACAGGAAAACCCCCGCTACTGTGCATAAACACCCGCATCTGTATTCCGACCGAATACAAATGCAATGAGACAAAATCTACACTATACAATACTAGGATCTGGCTTAAACCAAAACCTGCTAGTATTATCCGTCCGATCCTGATCCGTGCAATACCGCACGTATCTGATCGAACCCTGCCATATCTCCATACGGCCTCTACAGCGTTTCGCCCGAAAACTTGGGCAACTGAATGTGGGGGACTCTAAAGACTCGTCAACACCTTGGTTGTGGATTTAACCACTAGCACGTCAGAGGTATAAGCCAATACGTGACGGGCTACCAGGTATTGACCAAAAGGGACGTCGATGAGCGAACTCATCCTGACACCCTACTGAGCCTGTCAGTGACAATATCCGTACAGTCCGGTCCGTTCGTCTATGAGCATTGCATGGCGGGCCTAGGGGGTTGGTAAAAGTCAGACCCCCAAAAGCGGTACAAGTCGTGTCAGAGATCAGCCCAGAACACCCTGAGATACTACTGGAATACCTACCAGTAAATCTCCTGCCTTGGCCAAGGACTTTTCATGTTCTGGCTCTCCTAGACACAGCGCGACCTCACCCCCAATACCGGGAGAGACGAACCCCCGAAGATCCGCTCACTGCCTCCATGTGGCTCGGGACTGTACCCAACTAAAACCTGTTTGCACGTCTCCTTTGAGCGTGGTAGGGTAGTAATCAAAGTACAGTGGGAACTCACACGGGAAAAATGACGATCCTCAGGTCGATGAACTAACCTGTACACATGTCACCAGGGAACTGCTATCTGACGTCATGTATAAGACCAACTAGCATGTTCCCGGCGAGTCCTGTCCAGTGTACTCATAACCCAATGAGCACCTGTATACATCTTAGGTGATCCAACTGACACCAGTGGCTTATGAGACCGGCCACCGCCCCTCGTCGGGGTCTCGACTGTATACACTAGTCTACTCTGGAGAATCGATGCCCTGTCTCGAAACTCCCACGACTAGGGACCATTTAAGGATGTGCTTATAGACTACCAGCTCTCACGTATATGATCACCCACATGCTGCTGGCAGTCAAGCAAGAATCCTAGGGGCTCTATCAACGTGTAATAGCGACCTGTCAGGTCACCTAAAGCAGTACACGATGATAAAGGTAAACCAGATAGCATACTATCATCTTGAGTAAGACTGTCTTACCGGGATAGGTCCTCCCTCAATCATTACAATCACGTGCCTGTGATCCAATAATTGACTCTGAGGGCACTATCTCCAACAGTAAGAGAGTTAGAAAAACACCAGAACAACTCACTACATATCTAGACATCATAATGTAGTAACCTAAGATCTTTAGTTGCTCTATTTAATTTTAGTGTGGAGATAGAGCCTTGAACCAAATCTCTTGGGTGGATCATCTTCGACAAAGGGGAGACCGACAGTCAAGCTCGATCATGGAGACTCCGATGAGCTAAGGAAGAGGGTAGAGGACCGAAGGACACGGATCATTTAGTATAATCATTCTATCATAGTAGCTAAAAACTCTTTTTAGTTTTTTCTAGTTCATGTGTTTGGTTTAGATTCTAGGGTTCGTAGTTTCTAACGCCTCTAGATTTTTTGTTTTTCATTTTGTATAGACCGCGAATGTGGCGGCTAGGGCGCTAGGAACTCTAACAGGGCGGTAGTCTACTAGTCCAACCAGAAGAAGATCGTGCAACATTCAAATCAAACACTTTATCTAAAATACTTCTAATGATACTAACATAGGCATCAATATCTACACCATACACATGGCCGTGTGGAACCCGCTTAAAAGTGCATCCATACCTTCTAATTTAATTCTAGAGTACATTAACAAACATAAACAGTAAATAATCGGAATTTCAGAGAAATATTTAGAAATCTTAGCTAGCATAGTAAGTATCGGATGGTGAAGTACTGGATTTTCGACGTGACTAGCAAAACAATTAGCTATATCATACAATTCTGAGACAAGAATATGAGAAGTGGAGGTATAACTAGCAGAAAATCGTTCGGTATCTATTTTAAAAGTCGTAAGAAAATATTTAAAAATATCTGCAGCCGCAAAATGATCGGGTGTTAAGTGGTTTTCTACAGGCATTTGTTCATTTTGTTGGGTTACCTTAACACCCTAGCCATTGAACGTGGCGATTTGCGGAACAAAAATTTTCTTACGAGTTTAAAACGACACTAAGTTAACCCAATGAAAACCCGGTTCTTTCCATAAACCTATCTAGCTCAAAAGGTAGAACTAACTACTATGAAGGAAATCTCACCAGACGATCCAAGTGTTAGTTGTATATATGCCCTAGAAGCCATTGTTGTACATATGATGTATTTTATAGTGCATGTTTGGATATATATAAAGGACTTTCTTGCTCGATATGATAGTATGCTATCTGGTTTCACTTTGTCTTAACATGTTGACTTGTATTGGTTTACTGTCTTGCTCTCACATGTTGATAAAGCCCTTAGGATATGTACTCTACTAGGACTATGATGCAAATCATATTAGTGGGGCCAGGGTAGTCCATGAGTACATCCTATAACTATTCCTAGTCGAGGGTGTATCGAGACAGGGCATCGATACACCAGAGTAGATGATTGTTATGTCTTTCGATTGTGTGTATCAAATCAAATACTCAAATGATTCCCGATAACGGTTTCATTTGATTGTAATGATTTCTTGTTTGTGTAAATCGAAATAAGCGAATAAGTTTCTATGTGTCGGTAATATTGAATAAAGTTCATAATCAAAGAATTATATTTGACCGCAATCAACTACGGTGTCAGTTGTAGATCGTAAGCGAGTGCGGATCGTCCACAGGGATTGTGCGATTCGTTTCAATGTTTAATTTGTTTGAATCGAAAAGTTAATCGAAAAGAAAAGAAAACATGATTCAAGAATTTATCGATTGATTCAGGTGTCACGATGTTTAATCAAGAATCAAGAAACTGATAAACAAATCAAGAATCAGTGTTTCGATGATATTTCCAACCAAAATGTCAAGAATCTAAATGAGGCTCGTAGGAATCGATCGGATCTATAGACGTGATGTAATTTCAAGATTTCGTGTTCTTGTCCTTCGAAGGATTGATACTAGATCGATGATGATCGATGAGAGTTAGGGCTTTCTTGATGAAACTAGGGTTTCATCATTTTACCCTTGTTCTTTCATCGATATCATTCACATTCTAGCCTCTAACAATTTCAAGAAACGATCGTAACTCCCCAATCTCGAGCGATATCAATCAAGAAAGCATCGCATCGAATTGGGTCGTCGATTCTTGAACTTGCTAGGGTTTACAAAACTCATAGAATTCAAGAATCGATTTAAGATATATTACATCATCATTCTATTGATCGTCTCGACTCTTCGACGAGCGGAGTATTACTCAAACATCATCACACAGAAAGTATTCAAGAATTGAAAAGATATCATGATGCGAGAATTTAAAGAAAACAAGATAAAAGAATATCACCTTTTATTTATATCAACAATTTGATTACAGTCGCTCAAGAACAACAAGAGGAAGAACTAAATTGTTGAATTGGCGTCGCTCGGCTCCGTGAGTCGTGGATCGGCTTGGACCACTTGCTCCATTGATGATCGGCTTGGCTCATAAAAGGTTGCAAGGCTTCTTGCTTGATGGGTACTCGGGATCTTGGCTTTTGATTGGAATTAGGGTTAGGGTTTCACACAAGTCCTCTCACTAGACTTGTGGAAGAAGAAGATGAAGAAGGAGATAGAATGGCTCTAAAATGAACTAATGGATTGATTTTTCCAAGGTTCCAAAGATGATTTACAAGTGAGCCTAGGGTCTTATTTATAGACCACCCCAAACCCTAAGCCTTTGAGTTCCCTCCAAAAGTTTGTTGAAAGACTTCTAGAAAGAGTTTGTTAGGCTTAGCTTAGGGTTTAAGCTAGGGTTTAGGAAGAAGTTTCTAGAATGATAGGCTAGTTTAGTGTTGATCCCAAAACTTGCTGATCTGGCAGAAGTCTCTGGAGTCTTCTGGAATTTGCATAGGTTTTCTGAAGTGTGGGAGCTGAGATTGACATTGTGCACCAAAATTGAGGTGATGAAGGGGCAATACCACCGCGGAACCGCGGCGCAAGCAGGCTCCGGCCGTGGTTCCGCGGCCATGTTGGAAGCTTGGGCTATGTTCTCTCTGGTGTGGTCTTGTACTGCCATTTTGGGCTTTATCTGATATGCTGAATTTTATTTGTCCCTTTGTATTGATACCAGAATTGAAATCATTGAGTTGGCGTCATGTTTGATCGGTACCATGTACATTTTGGCCTTTCTTCTAGATTTTCCTGCACAGATCTCAAAACAAGTGTTGCGCAAATGTAGGGATGATGCGATGCCATGAAATGTGTTCAATTTCCTTTATAGTGTCGGTTTTAGAGTCTAACATATGCAATATGATATTTTGCGACAGTTTTGCTAATATGTAAAATATGAATGCCGAACACTTCTATATGGATGCAAATGATGAGGAAATTGCCGTGTTAAAAATATAATATTTTCGGCTAATCAAATTCTCCCAAACTTAATTTCGATCGTCTCGAGCGAACTGTTTTATTAAAAAGAGAAGGAGAAAATAAAGAAAGAGAAAAACTAACTAGCACACTTTCGTAGGCAACACGATTGCACTGAGCACGTGCAACAAGCCTTTAAACCTCTAGGTGTCCTTAGTAGGAGGAGTGTTGTCTCCTGAGGGTTTTTAGCGGATTGCACCCACAAAATCCAATAATAAAAGAAAGATCATGAATATTACATTTAAAGAAAAAAATTGTAAAAGAAAAGCTTTGAAAATTAGGGTTTCCAACTAAGCTAGCTTTTCGGCTGTCATGAGCCCTATCTTAATGGTCATGAAAAAATGTTAGAAATCACGTCCTCCCTCAATAAAACATCATCTTATTGTTCATTCCTATCTTTATTCCAAACATCGATCATATAACCCTGCGTGTGTGTAAAGACATCCCTACACCCGGAGAATTCAATTCAAGCTATCATACTCTTGTCCATCAGCCTCAGTACTTTTTAATTAATGAATATTTAGATGAGATTGCTCACACACTTTCATGCGACCGTTAATACTTCTTGAGGTACTAACCGACCGATTACTTATGTGCTTGCTTATTTGGTGTATTTTCCTCGTCCTGCACCACCTCAGGCATAGCAGTGACTCCCAGACCAGTTGGCCTTAGGGCACTAGGTGAAGAAGCACCCTCGCTATACATTTTTATTGCCCTTGGTGATAACAAAACCAGTGTCCATTTTTCTCACCACTTTTCATTTTTTTTTCTTTTTATTTCCTTCATACTTTTGGCTTTAAGACAAGAGCATTTCAAGGTATTCTCTACTATCCCAGGCTTTAAGACGTGTGTAAGTGCGAATAGCAGGGTGTCAACGTTCAAAATGTTTGGCTTCCAGAATAGAAACTATTTTTTAGACTTATTTTTATCCTCGGATTAGTGACGTCTTTCATCTTATTAACTCTTGGGGCAACGGCTCATAACTACTTATTACTAGTTCGTATAAGAAAACTTCTAATTTTTTTAGTTTTCTTAAATTTTTCTAATCTCATGGATGTAATTGTTCACTATCTAAACTTTCATTATCTTATTTATGTACAAAAAAATGTAAATATTAAAATTATTTTTATACTTGGAAATTTTTATATTTTTATGGGTTTTGAAAATTTTTCAATTTTTTATAGATTTTTTTTCAAAGAAATATTTTGTGCTTATGCAAATGATATGCAAATGATGCAAAAATAAGCACAAACCTCCCCCAAACTTGTTTTCAACAGTGTCCTCACTGTTGCCAACCGCTATACCTACAAAACTGTAAGCCTGGGGGGAATTATTAGTGGGGGCAAAATATATAAGTGAAGAACTTCCCCCAAACTTACTCTTTTCACTCACCTTCATTCAAAAATTGATGCAATGATATACTGGATATAAAGGTGAGACGGAGGAATTTTAATCAAAATAAACTGGCTCTTGTAAGAACAAGAGCTCCTCCGTGGGGTCAGTGGAAAAATATGGCTTAAGTCTATGTCCATTTACATTGAAAAAGGTGCCGTTTTTAACATTTTCTACTTTTACTGCCCCGTGCGGGTATACAGACCGCACAACAAAAGGTCCCTTCCATCGAGATCGGAGCTTACCCGCGTGAAGGTGTAATCGTGAATCATAAAGAAGGACTTGTTGACCAGGTGAAAATGTTTTCCTCAAAATGTTTTTATCGTGAAAAACCTTAGTCCTATTCTTTGTGATCACAGCGTTATCATAAGCTTCATCGCGGAGTTCGCTTAGCTCATTAAGTTGCAGCTTCCGAAAGTTGCAAGCAAGGTTTAGATCAAAATTTATTTCCTTTATAGCCCACAATGCTTTATGCTCTATCTCGACAGGTAAATGACATGCTTTTCCAAACACTATCCTATATGGAGACATTCCTAGGTCGGTTTTATATGCAGTCCTGAATGCCTAAAGAGCATCCGTCAGTTTGGTTGACCAGTCTTTTCTATTTTTAGCAACTGTTTTCTCCAAGATAGGTTTGATTTTTCTGTTTGAGATTTCAGCCTGTCCGCTCGTTTGGGGATGATAGGGTGTAGAAAGTCGGTGGTTGATTGAGTATTTTCGCATCAGCGTCTCGAAAGACCTGTTGCAGAAATGTGTCCCATTATCGCTAATAATAGCGCGTGGGTGTCCAAATCGCGAGAAGATATTCTCTTTCAAGAACTTAATGACAACTTTCTTGTCATTAGTGCAACATGGAATGGCTTCTACCCACTTTGAGACATAATCAACCGCCAGCAGTATGTACAAATTCCCAAAGGAGTTGGGAAAAGGACCCATAAAGTCAATGCCCCAAACATCAAATATTTCAACAACCAAGATGGGTTGCTGAGGCATTTCATTCCTCTGGGATATTCTACCCGTGTACTGACATTGTGTACAGGTTTTGCAATACTCAAATGCGTCCTTGAATAAGGTCGGCCAATAAAATCCACATTGCAGAACCTTTTCCGCTGTCTTTCTAGGACCAAAGTGACCCCCACAGGCCTGATCATGACAAAATGAAAGAACACTCTTGAATTCTTCATTCGGGACATACCGGCGAATGATCTGATCAGGACAATATTTAAACAAATAGGGCTCGTCCCAGTAAAAGTGTTTTACTTGGGATAGAAAACGGTATTTGTCCTGTTTTGACCAATCGCTCAGTATTAGTCCCATGGCATGATAGTTCACAATATCCCTGAACCATGGTTTACTGGACATGCTCAAGAGTTGTTCGTCAGGGAACGAATCATTGATCGGCAGGGTCACAGGGGAAGAAATGATGCGTGAAAGATGGTCAGCTACTATGTTTTCACATCCTTTCTTATCTTTGATAACAAGATCGAATTCTTGTAACAGAAGGATCCAACGTATTAGTCGACCTTTTGCATCTTTCTTCGCCAGAAGATGTTTTAAAGCGGAATGGTCAGTATACACAACTATAGGAGAGCCAATTAAGTAAGGCCTGAATTTTTCTAATGCAAATACAACCGCTAAAAGTTCTTTCTCGGTGGTTGTATAATTGACTTGCGCATCATTCAGGGTCTTACTTGCATTGTATATTACGTGTGGCATCTTTTCAATGTGCTGTCCTAAGACTGCACCTACTGCAAAATCAGATGCGTCACACATCAGCTCAAAGGGGTAGTCCCAGTTTGGTGATGATAAAACGGGGGCTGAAGTGAGTGAGAGTTTAAGTGAGTCGAAAGCTGTCTCGCAGTCCGAGTCAAAATGGAAGGTCGTATCCTTGGCCAGGAGAAGAGTTAAAGGTCTACCAATTTTGCTAAAGTCCTGCAATTTTGCTAAAGTCCTTAATGAATCTCCTATAAAAGCCCGCATGGCCAAGGAAAGATCGAATATCTTTGACGCTTTTGGGATGAGGGAGGTTTTGAATGACATCTATCTTAGCTCTGTCAACCTCAATGCCTTTCTGTGAAATGACATGTCCAAGGACTATTCCTTCTTGGACCATAAAATGGCATTTTTCCCAGTTCAAAGTCAAGTTCTTCTCTTTGCAACGAGTAAGAACAGCGTCAAGATTCGCTAGGCAATAAAAAAAAGAGTCTCCAAAAATCGAGAAATCGTCCATAAAGATCTCCAGAAAATTCTCTACCATATCAGAGAATATCCCCATCATACACCGCTGAAAGGTAGCGGGAGCATTGCATAACCCAAAGGGCATGCGACTGTAAGCAAAGGTACCAAAAGGACAAGTAAAAGTGGTTTTATCTTGATCCTTTTTGGCGATGGGGACCTGATTATAGCCTGAGTATCCGTCCATAAAACAATAATATTCTCGTCCCGCTAAGCGTTCCAGCATCTGATCAATGAATGGTAGAGGAAAGTGGTCTTTCCTCATGGCAGCATTGAGTTTTCTATAATCAATACATACACGCCACCCAGTTTGGGCGCGTGTCTGAATCAACTCATTCGCCTAATTGGTTATAACAGTGATGCCGGATTTCTTAGGAACGACATGTATAGGACTCACCCACTGGCTATCGGAAATGGGGTATATAATACCATTATCTAAGCATTTGACGATCTCTTTCATGACCGCTTCCTTCATGACGGGATTCAACCGTCTCTGTGGTTCTCGGGTTGGTCTGGCATCATCCATCATATGTATATGATGTTCAACTATCAAGGGACTAATCCCTTTGATGTCCGCCATACTCCAACCAAACGCCTCTTTGTTAGATCTCAATACCGATAAAAGGGCATTCTCTTGCTCTGATGCAAGAGAAGCGGATATGATAACATGTAAAGAATCATTCTCACCTAGATATGCATATTTGAGGTGAGAAGGTAAAATTTTGAGATCTAACTCAGGCGGAGAAATGATAGAAGGAGGGATCATTGAGCGATTTTTGGATTTACAAAGAAGCTCAGAGCCTGTGAAAGATACAGACTCGGGTGGAGTAAAGTCAGGAGTGCAGGATTCAAGTGTAGAGAAAGTGTCCTCACTAAGATCATGTATGAAATCAAACAGAGATGTGGTAATGTCATCGAGATCAGTAAAGCAAAGTTCCTCGGCTCCACAACTATCGGGAGCGATCTTATGGACAGAGCACACATCTAAAATATGAGCAGAGGGTTCTGATGGCTGACTTCCAACTTTGTAGATATTTAGTTCAATGGTCATATTTCCAAATGATAAGTTCATTGAACCATTTCTACAGTTTATAACAGCGTTGGAAGTGGTAAGAAAAGGACGACCTAGAATCACCGGAATTTGGCCCCGGGGGTTTGCTACAGGATGTGTGTCGAGCACAATGAAGTCTACAGGGAAAACAAATTCCCCGACCTTTATCAATACATCCTCTAATTCACCCCTTGGTTTGGTGATTGAACGGTCTGCCATCTGGAGAGTGCAGTGAGCAGGTTTCAGCTCTCCAATCCCTAATTGCTCATAGACAGAATAAGGGAGCAGGTTAACACTTGCGCCAAGGTCTAAAAGAGCACGATTTATGTTTTTACCCCCAATCGAAATCGATATTGTAGGACATCCCGGGTCCTTTCGTTTCGTTGGTAGCTGGGGTATAAAAGCAGTGCTAATATTATTAGACATGAAGACCTTCTTCGGCACTTGAGTCTTCCTCTTCCTAGTGCACAAGTCCTTAAGAATTTTCGCATATGCGGGGACTTGTTGAATCGCATCTAGGAGAGGGATATTGATGTTAACCTGTTTGAACATTTCCAAAATTTTCTCCATATGAGGACTCGTTCTATTAGCTCTTAACCGGTTCGGATAAGGAGCTTTCGCAATAAGCGCAGGGTCCATCACAGGAGAAGGAAGAGGGGGTAGACGAGGTCCCAAAAGAGGTGTGGGGACCGTCTGTGGAGAACTAGAAGGGCTATACTGAGGTGTCGAGCCTAATGGGAAATGGAGAATAGGCTCGCGAGAAGGTGGTGTGGTAGAAGAAGAAGGATCAGAAGGAGAAGTGTGTGTGTGTGGAAAGGTCTCAGCCGGGGTGTTGATATGATTTTCAGTATCATCAATACCTTCCCCGACATGATTGTTCAGTACTCTTCTCGATCTCAACGTTGTGACGGCATTTACATTGTAATGCCCAGGATTCTGTAGGGGTTGAGAGGGAAGTTTCCCTATTTCTCTCGCACTCATTTCGGCTTTTAGGCGTGCGATTTCAGCTTCCATCGATCTGATACTCTCAGCTTGGGACGCTGAGTTTTTCTTTATCTCACTGACGGAAGATCTAACCTCAGTCGAAACCTCTATGAAATTTGATAAAAGTGATTTCATGGTTTGAGTGAATTGAGAGAACTCGTCAGAACAGGACTGCATAGGATTAGACTGTGCAGGAGTGTTGCCCTGGTTTTGGAAATTTTGTGATTGATAGGGGTGCTGAGTGAGTTGAAGGGGTTGCTGTTGTGGTGGAGGAAGAGCCCTTTGAAAATTATTCATGTTTGGAACCGTGTTTTGAGACTGGTTTTAGTTCCAAGCGAAATTCGGGTGATTCCTCCAACCCTGATTGTACGTGGAAGAATATGGATCGTTTTGAGGTCTTTGAAATGCGGCATTAGAATGCTCGTGACCTTGAAACGCAGAGTTTAATGGACATTCTTCCGTTAAATGAGACGGATCAGAACAGCACCCACAAACAGTTTTGGGGAGTGACACTGGGTTTAGGGAGGCTGCTGCAAATTTGTGTTCCATAGCGTCGAGCTTCTTTTGCATTGCTGCCATCTCAGCTCGAACACTTATGGACACATCTATTTGGTGTACGCCACCTCTATTCAATGGTTGGGTTCCACTCTCCCACTGTAGTGATTTTTCAGCGAACTCTTCTAAATACTTCCAAGCTTCCCTATCATCTTTGGTCATAAAAGTACCTTGACACATGTTTTCAAGGCTCTGTTTAGTGTTTGGATTAATGCCCTCATAAATGATTCGGCAAAGCTCCCATCTCGGGATGCCGTGATGAGGACACTGAACCAATAGATCCTTGAAACGTTCAAAGCATTTTGAAAATGGTTCAGCAGGGAGCTGGGCAAATTAATTCAGTTCGCTACGGATTCGAGCTGTCTATTGTATTGGGTAAAATTTCTTAAGGAATGCAGCGACGAATTCTTCCCAATTCGTAATAGAGTGTGCGGTAGTGTTATATAGCCACTTCTCGGCTATATCGCACAATGTAAATGGAAGAAGTTGTAGACGCATTGCATCTACTGAAAGTTGTGACGTACCCATCATTGCGCATACGTTTTCAAATTTGGTAATGAAAACGTAAGCGTCCTCAGTCTCGAGTCCGTGGAATTTGGGTAAAAGATTGATGTACTGGGGCTTAATCTCAAAGTTATCCCCATTGGCTGGTGGTATGGATAAGCAGGTCGAAAGAGGACCTCGAATAGGGTAGCACCTCTCCTGGAGAGAGATGCGGGATGGATTCTGCGCACCAACGGAAGGCGGCAGATTAGAGTTAAAGAAGTTTGATGGATTCGGATCCATCGGTGTGGGTGTGGTAGTGGGTAAAGAAGAGGTAAATGGAGAAATATCGACTTCGGAGTCGATAAAGGGTACGCGGACTAAACGGGCACTAGATTCCCGTGTCCAGCCTATCTTGTACTAAAATGAGTTAGTACAAGTGGCAGCGTTGACTTATAATTAGGGGTAATGAATGAATGCGGTGCTTGCTTTGAAAAAGGGACGGATTTTTGAAAAAATGATGCGACAAAACAAATGCAGCACACAAACCCTAGAATCTAGTGGTCACCTAGGTCCGGCTCTAGACCGCTCCTAACTGCCAAAAGACAAGTCGCAGGATAGAATTCTTCACTGCCTCTTTGTCCCCCTGTGGCCGGATAAGTGCCAGGTAAGTGGGAAGGTACTCCACTACGTAAGTAGCGGGCCTAATTAAAAACCACTAGCCTTAGACACACTCGCCTTAGGCACCACAAGAAAACGCGGATAAGCAATGAATTACCCACGGCCTTCTCTTGTCCTAATTGAGCGCGACGGTCCTTAGAGTCATCTCTAGATTTCTTTTAGTTAATGTGGGTCAATGCGGATGCAAGTTTTGCGATTTTTGGGGCCTAGGAAGGGTAATGAAATCCCCACCTAATTTGGATTTGGCCGCGCCCCTTAATTTCCGTATTAGAATGCAAACAACCAAGAAAAAAAATCACACACAAATTTAATTTTGCAATTTGCGGCGCTGCGATTATTTGCAAAGAAACCTGCAGAAAATTGTTAGTTGGAGCTAAAAAGAGGAGAGAGGAGAAGGTAAGAAATCACCTGAAGCAACAAGTTTGCAGAGATCCCCCAGAAGGGCCTCGGTTCCACCGTAATTGCTTCCTTATGCCGCGCTTCCGCGGTCTCTTTATGAGATCACCCCCCCAAAATTCTTCAGGGAGCTTCTGTAGACTCCCTCAGCTCTCTGGTATTTTCCAAAAATTTTTCTCAATTTCCTGCAAGCTCCAGATCTCCTTGCAATGAAACACAACAAATTGTTTAGGGTTTGCACGAATTTTGATCTCAAAATAACAATGGAATAATTCTTACAATTCAAACTAAAATATAAAACGAATTAGCGTGTAATCCCCGGCAACGGCGCCATTTTGATTGTTATCTCTTTCGATTGTGTGTATCAAATCAAATACTCAAATGATTCCCGATAACGGTTTCATTTGATTGTAATGATTTCTTGTTTGTGTAAATCGAAATAAGCGAATAAGTTTCTATGTGTCGGTAATATTGAATAAAGTTCATAATCAAAGAATTATATTTGACCGCAATCAACTACGGTGTCAGTTGTAGATCGTAAGCGAGTGCGGATCGTCCACAGGGATTGTGCGATTCGTTTCAATGTTTAATTTGTTTGAATTAAAAAGTTAATCGAAAAGAAAAGAAAACATGATTCAAGAATTTATCGATTGATTCAGGTGTCACGATGTTTAATCAAGAATCAAGAAACTGATAAACAAATCAAGAATCAGTGTTTCGATGATATTTCCAACCAAAATGTCAAGAATCTAAATGAGGCTCGTAGGAATCGATCGGATCTATAGACGTGATGTAATTTCAAGATTTCGTGTTGTTGTCCATCGAAGGATTGATACTAGATCGATGATGATCGATGAGAGTTAGGGCTTTCTTGATGAAACTAGGGTTTCATCGTTTAACCCTTGTTCTTTCATCGATATCATTCACATTCTAGCCTCTAACAATTTCAAGAAACGATCGTAACTCCCCAATCTCGAGCGATATCAATCAAGAAAGCATCGCATCAAATTGGGTCGTCGATTCTTGAACTTGCTAGGGTTTACAAAACTCGTAGAATTCAAGAATCGATTTAAGATATATTACATCATCATTCTATTGATTGTCTCGACTCCTCGACGAGCGGAGTATTACTCAAACATCATCACACAGAAAGTATTCAAGAATTGAAAAGATATCATGATGCGAGAATTTAAAGAAAACAAGATAAAAGAATATCACCTTTTAGTTATATCAACAATTTGATTACAGTCACACAAGAACTATAAGAGGAAGAACTAAATTGTTGAATTGGCGTCGCTCGGCTCCGTGAGTCGTGGATCGGCTTGGACCACTTGCTCCGTTGAAGATCGGCTCGGCTCATAAAAGGTTGCAAGGCTTCTTGCTTGATGGGTACTCGGGATCTTCGCTTTTGATTGGAATTAGGGTTAGGGCTTCACACAAGTCCTCTCACTAGACTTGTGGAAGAAGAAGATGAAGAAAGAGATAGAATGGCTCTAAAATGAACTAATGGATTGATTTTTCCAAGGTTCCAAAGATGATTTACAAGTGAGCCTAGGGTCTTATTTATAGAGCACCCCAAACCCTAAGCCTTTGAGTTCCCTCCAAAAGTTTGTTGAAAGACTTCTAGAAAGAGTTTGTTAGGCTTAGCTTAGGGTTTAAGCTAGGGTTTAGGAAGAAGTTTCTAGAATGATAGGCTAGTTTAGTGTTGATCCCAAAGCTTGCTGATCTGGCAGAAGTCTTTGGAGTCTTCTGGAATTTGCATAGGTTTTCTGAAGTATGGGAGCTGAGATTGACATTGTGCACCAAAATTGAGGTGATGAAGGGGCAATACCACCGCGGAACCGCGGCGCAAGCAGGCTCCGGCCGCGGTTCCGCGGCCATGTTGGAAGCTTGGGCTATGTTCTCTCTGGTGTGGTCTTGTACTGCCATTTTGGGCTTTATCTGATATGCTGAATTTTATTTGTCCCTTTGTATTGATACCAGAATTGAAATCATTGAGTTGGCGTCATGTTTGATCGGTACCATGTACATTTTGGCCTTTCTTCTAGATTTTCCTGCACAGATCTCAAAACAAGTGTTGCGCAAATGTAGGGATGATGCGATGCCATGAAATGTGGTCAATTTCCTTTATAGTGTCGGTTTTAGAGTCTAACATATGCAATCTGGTATTTTGCCACAGTTTTTCTAATATGTAAAATATGAATGCCGAACACTTCTTTATGGATGCAAATGTTGAGGAAATTGCCGTGTTAAAAATACAATATTTTCGACTAATTAGTAGACTAGCGTAAATGCATCTTGACCCATATGATGGGCGATAGATGATCCCATATCCATCGGTGTTTGATATCAAAGATGGTGTACGGGTGCTGAGTGGAGACTGGGTACACTGAACGGACTTGCCGAGAACTCCTAGATGGTATTATACCTATCGTCAAATAGCAGTTCTCTGGTAACCCTGGTACAGGTTAGTCTGTAGACCCGAGATCATCATAGAGCCTTGTGTGACTCCTACTGTGCTTTTATTTCCACTTTACCACGTTCAAGAGAACGTGCAAAATGGTGGCTTTTGGGTACAGTCCCGAATCACATGGAGGCAATGAGCGATAGGAGGGGTTTCGTCTCTCCAATATAACATATCACAGCAACACATAATATCTCATATCATCAACGTAAGCAAGTATGTGTATCCCGATTGTCGTTGATGTATAGCAACGAAGCCGGCGATACACAACATACTACATTTACGGTCGCAGAAAAGAAAAGTGAAAAACTACAATATTTGGAATCCACAATCACCTTAGATATCGTAAACCCTAAATATCATATATTACGGATTTCATGCCTAACAATGTGAATTCCACATATTGTATCACATATATCAAATATCAAGACGATATTTAACGTTTCGATCGAATCAACATACACATACAAATTACCCCTTGAGCTCAACACTTGAGCAAAATTCAAAATACTTAAAAACTATGCCACAGTGTCTATGGACCAGCCGTAGAAGGGGTTAACCAATGCCTCGCCTATGGCACCATGGAGCTACGGCAAACCCTAGGGTTCGATCGCGGTTCCGTGGGCATAGAATTGAGTTAAGGCTATTATATTCTTCTGTGATACTTAGAATCTTAAATGATGGGATTCATTAATGAGATTAATGAAAGAAAAAAAACCTAAAAGATGTTGTAAAATCAAATTTATAAAAAAAGGGGTAGCTCTAGTTTTGCTTTGCATAGCGGTATTCCTTGTAGAATATCCAGCACCTTATTCGATAAGGAAAGAGCCGAGATCCCTTCACCGGGAGTGACCTTTTTAGCGAAACTAGCAGATGCTACAAACTCATGGTTTAGTTTTTTTATTGCTTCTATATTTCTTACTTTGCATAGCGGTATTACTTATAGAATATCCAGCACCTTATTCGATAAGGAAAGAGCCGAGATCCCTTCACCGGGAGTGACCCCTTTAGCGAAACTAGAAAAAGGCTAAAAAACACTCCTTTTCAAATTCACTTATTTCTACAACGATATCAAGTTCATTACGCAAAAAGTTTTCATAAAAACATGTCGTAGCCCTCCGTTATTTCAGATAAGTACTACTTAGTATTCGTGCTACGTTTGTTGACCATGTTAAGGCATAGTGTGCGGTAGCTAATTAGTGCTTATCTGCTAAAACATGTCATGTGATTGGATTAGGGTAGTCGTACGACTTTGTTGACCATGTAAAGGTTCGTACGGGTGGGTTTAATTCAATCGGGAAATGACGGATTGAACTTGGCTAGCGCTTATGATTTGTTGAACATGTTAAGGTCATAAGTTGCTAGGGGCAAAACTATTATCGGAAGTTTCAAGAGTTGAAATTTGCAATGAGATTGCATACCTCCTATGAGATAGTTGGATCCTGATACCCACTGTGGGTAAAAGTTACTCCCGGGAGAGTTTTACACATGACAATTAGTCGATCAAGTTGGTGTCTAGAAAGGTGTTAATGGGGTTAAGCCTCTCGAAAAACAAGGTTTATTTTAATTAGGTCCGTGCGAAAGAACGGGGAACTTCCCTCAAAGTACCAACACTAGCCTGGTTGAAAGATTGGCGAACTTGTAAGGTGTAATTAATCCCGGCTAATCTTACCTTCTAGGGTTTGAAGGAAGATTTGATGAAAACAGTGGGAGCCATCCTGATTAGATAAGATAATAACCAATCTAATCTTGCAAGAGCATACGCTAAAGTGTTTTCTTCTCTTTCTCTCCAGGTAGCGACCATGTCAGGCCTTAATCAAGATAATAAAATGGATGTATTAACTTAACCCGCTTATTATACTGAGCAGGGGAACGTTGGTCCTGCTCTAACTTATAATTGTTATAAGTCCGAGCAGGAAATAGCAGAATATCCAGATTCTCACGTCGTCCAAACGAAGAATAAGCATGCCGATGCATCTTCTTCGGGTGTGTTGGTTATCGAGAACTGTTTCTTAGTTCACTCAACGTCCTGGGTATTAGATACCGGATCGGGATCCCACATATGTAATATATTACATAGGCTACGGAAAGGTAGGGATTTGGGAGAGGGTGATCATTCCATAAGAGTATGGAATGGTGCAAATGTTGCAGCCAAAGCAGTTGGCGAATATCACATTGTATTACTAAATGGTAACACATTGATTCTGAACGAATGCTATTACATTCCGACCCTGATATGCAATCTTATATCAGTTTCTTTATTGAGTAAAGAGGGATAAAATTTTGTAGTACAGGATAATATTATGAACATCTTCTTGAATCAAAAGTTGATTAGATCGGGCTCGTTAAATAATGGTATGTACGTTCTCAATCAAACTACAATACTTAATGTGCGAAACACACATAAGAGGAAGAGTTCAGAAATGAACGAATCCTTCTTGTGGAATTGCAGACTTGGTCATATCAATGCGACACGACTAGCTAAGTTACATAAGGATGGATATTTGAATCCGTTCGAATTTTCATCTTATGACACTTGCCAGTCATGTCTCAAAGGCAAAATGACCAAAACTCCGTTTAGTGGACACGGAGAAAGAGTTACGGAACTCTTGGGACTGATACATAGTGATGTATGTGGTCCCATGTCTACACATGCCAAGAATGGTTCCTCATACTTCATTACATTCACTGACGATCTCTCAAGATACGGACACGTATTCCTGTTGAAACACAAGTCTGAAGCTTTTGAGAAATTTAGAGAATATAAGAACGAAATAGAGAACCAAACGGGCAAAAGTATTAAGATCCTTCGATCAGATCGAGGAGGAGAATACTTGAGCAATGAGTTCCTGGACTATCTAAAAGAGAATGGGATTCTCTCTTAACTTACTCCTCCTTATACACCACAATACAACGGTGTATCGGAGCGGAGGAATCGACCCTATTAGATATGGTGCGCTCTATGATTAGCACCGCTGAGTTGCCTATTTCCTTTTGGGGTTATGCGCTTGAGACAACAGCATACCTATTTAATCAAGTTCTATCTAAATCAGTGCCTTCAACCCCATATGAGATATAGAGGGGAATGAGACCATATTTTAAACGATTTAACATATGGGGTTGTCTAGCCTATGTCAAAAGGCAAAATCCGGACAAGCTCGAGGCACGATCAGTTCTTTGCAAGTTTGTGGGATATCCAAAGAATTCTCAAGGATATATTTTCTACCACACTGATGAACAAAAAGTGTTTGTTTCTCAATATGCCACCTTTTTAGAAAGGGAATTTCTTGCAAAGGAAATTAGTGGCAAAGAGGTAGAGCTGGAAGAAGTTCCAGCAGCACAAACTGCAACTGAATATTTAGTGGAACTAGAGGATTCGATAGTTCCTGACGAATCCTAGCCGCTCCGCCGATCTAGTAGGGTACCTCATCCATCTGAGAGATGCTACGGTTTTCTCATAGAAGGTGGGAGCGAGGATTGCATCATGGAAGATGATGACCCGACTAGCTTCAAGCAGGCCATCATGAGTCGGGACTCTGTGAAATGGCTGAATGCAATGCGATCTGAGATGGAATCCATGTATGCCAACAAAGTATGGACTTTGGAAGTTGCTCCTGAAGGGGTAAAACCCAATGGGAGCAAATAGATCTTTAAGAAGAAACTTGGTGTAGATGGAAAAGTTGAGACTTTCAAAGCTAGACTTGTTGCAAAGGGTTTTCGTCAACGACCAGGTGTGGACTGTGACGAAACCTTTTCTCCAGTGGCTATGCTTAAGTCTATCCGGATCCTGCTTGCCATTGCTGCATACCATGGCTACGAAATCTGGCAGATGGATGTTAAGACTGCCTTTCTAAATGGTGATTTAAAGGAGTGCGTATACATGACTCAGCCAGAGGGCTTCGTAGATAGTGGGAGCAGCGGAAAGGTGTGCAAGCTGCTTAAATCCATCAATGGGTTAAAGTAAGCACCACGGAGTTGGAACATCTGCTTTGATGTGGTAGTCAAAGAGTTTGATTTCATCAAAAACGTAAATGAACCTTGTATCTACAAGAAGGTTGCAGAGAGTAAGGTTGTCTTCCTCATATTGTATGTGGATGACATACTCTTGATAGGAAATGATGGTCCTATGCTGCACTCGGTCAAGCTCTTCTTATCACATAGATTCTCAATGAAAGATCTAGGTGATGCCTTTTGCATTTTGGGAATTTAGATCTATAGAGATAGGTCTAAACGGATACTGGGATTGTCCCAATCCAGGTACATTGACACCATACTAAAGAGGTTTAGTATGGAAGAATCCTAGCGTGGGAACCAACCCAGGATCTCTGGACTCACTCTCTCCAAAGAGATGTCTCCTAAGACTGATTTAGAGAGAGCTCGCATGCATGGGATACACTATGCTTCAGCAGATCCAGGAGAGAGTCACTGGACAGCTGTGAAGGACATCCTCAAGTACTTGAGAAGGACTAACGAGATGTTCTTGGTGTATGGTAATGGAGAACTCCAGGTGGAGTCCTTTACCGATTCAAGCCTCTAAAGTGATAAGGACGACTCTAAGTCGCACTCGGAATTTGTCTTTACCCTAAATGGTGGGGCGGATTGTTGGAAGAGTTCCAAGTAAGAAACCATGGCAGACTCGACGATGGAGGCTGAATACATCGCTGCCAACGATGCTGCCAAAGAGGCTGTCTGGATGAAGAAGTTCAGCACTGAACTTGGTGTGGTTCCGTCCATTGAGCATCCAATACCTTTGTATTATGATAACAATGGAGATGTGGCTTTGGCTAAGGAACCCAGATCCCATCAGAAGTCTAAACATATTCTGAGGCGGTATCACCTGATCCGGGAGATAGTTGATCGTCGCGAGATCGAGGTCAGGAGAGTTGACATGAAGGACAACACTACGGATCCACTCATGAAGGCCATACCGCAGATACAATTTGAGAGACTTTTCGAGATATTGGGTATGAGATACTACAACAGCTGGCCTTAGTGCAAGTGGGAGATAGTTGTATATATGCCCTAGAGGCTATTGTTGTACATATAATGTATATTTTAGTGGATGCTTGGATATATATAGAGAGGACTTTCTTGCTTTATATGATATCTGGTTTCACTTTGTCTTAATATGTTGACTTGTATTGGTTTATTGTCTTGCTCTCACATGTTGATAAAGCCCTTAGGATATGTACTCGACGACTAGGAATATGATGCAGATCATACTAGTGGGGCTAGGGTAGTCCAAGAGTACATCCTATAACTATTCCTAGTCGAGAGTGTATGAGACAGGGCATCGATACACCAGAGCAGACTAGCGTATATGCATTTTGACCCATATGATGGGCGATGGATGGTTCCATATCCATCGGTGTTTGACATTAAAGATGGTGTATGGGTGCTCAGTGGAGACTGGGTACACTGAACGGACTCGTCGAGAACTCCTAGATGGTATTATACCTATCGTCAGATAGCAGTTCTCTGGTGACACTGGTACAGGTTAGTCTGTAGACCCGAGATCATCATAGAGTCTTGTGTGATTCCCACCGTGCTTTGATTTCCACCTTACCACGTTCAAGAGAATGTGCAAAATAGTGGCTTTTGGGTACAGTCCCGAATCACATGGAGGCAATGAGCGATAGGAGGGGGTTCGTCTCTCCCGGTATTGGGAGTTGATGTTACGCCGTGTTCAATTAGCTATAACTGGAAGTCCCTGGCCAGGGCTGTTATGGAGATTTACTGGTAAGAGTTATCAGTAGTTTCTCGACCTGTTATGAGCCTCACATCGACACGACTTATCGGTTACTGGGGTCTGACATTTACCACACCTAGACTGGATATGCGACATATGAGACGAAGAGACCGGACTTGTCACGACCCGAAAGTACGGAGCGTGACCGGCACTTAGATTACGAAGCGTTTAGAGGCGCAACGTAACCTAAGTAAGCCGAAGCCCAGAAATCTAAACCATAAAAGAAGAAGAAGTAAAGGAAAACATGAAGAAAACAAGTTTAAAAGCATCATCCAATTTTCTCAAAAATTTCGACAGGGTCTCCTTTGTAAAAACTGGCCCCAAACGGGTACAACAAGTTTAATACATATAAACAATAAAAAAAACATCCCCAAACGGGATCTAGCTCTACGCCAAAAGGCGGAAACAACCACACCAATGCACAATAGTATACAACGCCAAAGGGCGAGGCTCAAAACTTAAAAGAACACAAATCCACCAGATAACATAATAATACAAGTGCGACTCTAAGGTCGAAACAAGTAACTGGTCCAGTAAACTATCAAGTAATACAAGATTGGTTGATGGAGCTTACTAGATACAAATGAAATAATAAAAGTACAACGGCGGTTCAGATACAAATGAGCCAACCTACCGTGCAAATCACCCTGAATGAATAGATGTGCCAGCAAGCTGCCAGGGAAACCTGTACATCGAACCTGTAATAAAATTTGGCACAACGGGGGTGAGTTGCCAACTCGGGAGTAGAAGATATCTGCGAAAAGAAATCGAATGCACGACGCTATCTTAGGTCATAATAATATACTAATATACTACTAGACATCAAGTAAGACAGGATAATAAGCTACGTGTAAGTGCAAAAGCTCCGTGCTCGTGTCAGTGCCTCATATAGTACTATGTCATGTGAATGAGTATGCATGCACCATGAATGTAAAATAACCAATCCTGAAATCTAGATATATCTGTATAAGAAATCTTTAGCTTTTATCATGGTAAAATGTGTATAGAAAACTGAAATATCAACGATGAAATCCATGGAAATCCATGTCAAGCATCGACACAAAACATGTAAATCTCAAGTCTCAATACCTCATAATCTCAATGTCTCATAGTCTCAATATCTCGGGCTCCATCAGTCCGGATCGGCCCATATCATCAAATCTCACGACAACGGTCGGTATCCTCCGGATATCCACCGTGCCAGACATCACCGGTAGGTAGTCCTCCCCTGCCAGGTTCATTGTCTACAACTCGATCTTCTTGCCCCGGTTACCATACTGAGCCCACCATGTACCCGAGACGGTTCATCCACTCCTCGAATCGGGTCTCGAAATCCAACAGAAAATATGAAATCTCATGGTAGACGACACATACATCACGAGGAAACCGCATCTTATATTTTTAAAAGAGAAGAGGAGAGAGAGAGAAGTTTTTATATATCCTTGCGGTTTTCCCCAAAATCCAGAAATCTCATAGAAATCCAAAATCCCAAAATCATGAGTAAGTATATGATAAGTGTCGGCATATGCCCCATAATACTGCATGATAACATGAAAATGTGAATGCATGAGATGTCTAAGTAATAAATGCCATGTCTATACTAACACCAGAGAGTAATCACAATATTATATCGATCTAGTTGCTTGCTGATTCTATCAATAAAAGATAATATGTTCTAAAGTGTACGTGACATAGCAATTACCGATGATGATGTGTGTGAGCCGGCAAATAAGTGTGCGTGGAATATGCGCATCATCGGTAATGGTGCCGGTATCCTAACAGGCAGAGTTTTATACTGATTATGGAAACATATGAATGAACATGCACCATGATGATTACAGTCTGAAAGTAAAGAAGGATGTGTAATATCCACTCATTTGATATACAAGTATAACTACAACCATATGTCTCGAGCCTAAACTAGTGTCCATCTAACCTCCTAAGGAACTAAACCTAAGAAACTAGTCGATAAGAAATAAGAGTACACCTAAAATCTGAGTCCATATCTCTAATAGTCGACGATCCAGCCTCAATAGTGTCACGTACATAGTAATACTTCCTCGAATCAAGTGTGCGGATCAATCATCATATCTATGCCTCGTATGGTAAAATCCGTCGAACGGCATTCCCATATCGGGGTACGGGTCAAGTATCACCTACGTGTCTCATCATTCGTATAATATCATTATCAACACATGTCATGATCAAGGTGCTATACTGTAATCGCATACATCAATCATATATCATTGCCAGCATAAATATACATCGTTAATTTATCCTCAGAAATATCATGTCATATGTATCATATTGTGATCAAGTTACACCTAGATCATATCGAACTCAAGTCACACCTATATATGATATCGAACTCAAGTCACACCTATATATGATATCAAACTCAAGTCACACATATATCATATCAGAATTTCAGGCACAGGTTACGGTCCGGGTTCTATTTTAGAATCCCATATACTTCAATATCATCACCACCCTTTATTATTGTTCAAGTATACAAATCCATTATCTCATTTTCTAATGATCCGCTAACATCATAACACGACTGTGTAGCCAAGAATCACGGCATCATCCGTTATATTGTTTCATCCCCGTGTATCATATCACATCCTTGTATCACATATACGTATTGTATATATATATATATATATATATATATATATACCTACACCTAGTCTATATATATATATACATACACGTATACACCACGTCGAGTCTCAGTGTGTGCGTGTGTGTGTATCTATCTGAAACTTATGAATCTCCTCCAAGATATTCATTCTCGGGTAAGGTCTTCCTAAATCAATCCAGTCCAACCTATGGTCACTACTAGGGTCCTACTCACCGAAATTCTAAGGTCACGTCTGGCTTCCTAATGACAATAAGTACTTATTCCTATTCTACGCTTGCGGGGGTGCTAAACGCCATCCACCCGACTTCCCCCCGTAGATATACATCTACTCACCTGGTCCGTTTCTGCCGAAAATGATGTCGCCATCCTCCTCTTTATCGCCCGCAGTCTACGTGAGGGGTACCTATACGCAAACATATATAGTATCGTAAACTGAATCACGGACAAAAGTCAAAACGACGCACGGAACGCGCATAGGTTAAAACCTATGTCCCGTTCACGCAAAAGAACCAAATATCGCTCGATATCGGCGTACAAACGCCGATTGATCGAGATAAAAACCAATAAACAACCCGTAGTTTCAAAACCCATTACTTATAATATAAAACTTGGTTCAAATCATCGGAACCCTAAAATCGATCAAATTATCCAATTCCGAAAACCTTGAAAATGTCAATTCACCGTTTTACTTCAAAACTTGACGTTTAATGAAACTAATAGTCATAATATTCATTAAATAACGTAACTAAATTATAGAAACCATTACCATATTTTTATTACACTAATTTGTATTAAAAATAAATTCCTAGTTTGCAACTTTATCAATTTCAACACCTTGCAAGCAAAAATTTCATAATTTCACGACTAAACTTGATTTTGCCTAAATTAACTTATCAAACTACAATTTATGATGATAGTAATATAATGAAATCATAAATTAGATTTTAACACTCATTTATTTAAGAATTTCCAAAAATCTAGTTAGCAATAAAAATAGCATTTTTTTTATAGTATTTTTCAATTATCAAAAGAAACTAGTAACCAAATTAAGTTTTTCATTCCACTAACAAGTTAATATCCTCACTAAAACCACAATCTATTGTTACAAACATTAATTAGAATTTTATCTCCCCAATATATATAATATTAAAAAATCTAGTTTGCAAAAATTGCTTGATTTAAACAATTTGAATGAACAAATTACAATATATCAACCATGCATGATTTTCCATTTCTAAAAGTGTTAAACTAGTTATTATAACCCTAATTAATTAATAAAACCATAACTTGATTTTACAAACCCTAACTTGAATTTTAAAACTTGTAAATAGAATTAATTTATTAAATCTAATTATGCTTAAATGAAACATCTAATAACAATAAATCAAAAGAAGAAGATTTATACCTCCACAACATGAAATCCAAACATGAAAATAAGCCTCCAAAATGAATGCTTTCCATCTCCAAAATCCATGTAAAGATGAGCAAAGAATAGAGGGTAGGAATTTATTAGGATTTTGTGGATTTTTTATTGAATTTTTGATGGTTTTTGTAATAAAAATCAAGTGGGGAAAAGGGGGCTGCCAAGGGGAGGAGGCCGGCCACCATTTGGAGGTGAGGGAGAGAAAGAAAAGAGTGAAGAATCATGTAGAAAGTTCCCCCAAAATATCACCTCTTTATGTCTTTTCATCATTTTATTTAATTTCTTTCATTTCTTTACTAAAACAACTAAAGAAAATTCTAGAATCATGGAAAAATTTGTAAATAAATTTTGCATGATACACACTAGATTCTAATATGCAATGGTTCATTTTTGCAAATTAAACCCATTCGAATTTCTAATTTACACTAATTTAGTGTATAAATAAAGCTTATGTTAATATTTAAAATAATTAATTTAGGAAAAATATTTAATTAAACTAAAAATTTATAAGTGACTAAATAAACACCATTTACTAGTAATAACATAATTAAAATAGGTATTTTTAAATTTATAGTGAATAATAATTACGGTTTAGTTTTACGAAAAATACGTTTTACTTTACCGAAAATCATAAAATTCACTTAAACGATTTTATTTATTTAATTATTTTTAAAACGTTACAATCTTCCCCCCTTTAAGAAATTCGGTCCCCGAATTTAAATTAAAACTCCCCCCAATTACTAAAAGATTCAGCAAAACGCTCAAATCGTCGGGGCTCCGAAATCATCAATACATAAAACACATTTTTAGCACGATACCAGCGCATGAAAAACAAGTACATAACTCAAAATCAAAACTCCGTTAAACATAACACAATTATCGGAGTTATGGTAAAAATAAAATATCCAAACCCAATATGAAAAACCAACATATTATACATCAATCTATAACTTATATATAGTGCGCATCATAGTAAAATCGTCCAAATATCTGGATAAAGAAGCATGCAAGAACCCCTTTTGAAAATCGCCGTGTGATGCACGTGTCACGGCATAAGTAGCGGACGTTTATTTTAAAAAATAGCTATATATATATATATATCTTTTATTTAATATACACGTCCCGCCTGGTTACTAAATCAAATAGTAATGATTATAAAAACATACTGCTTAAACTGAAATTAATCCCAATCACATCATAAAATATCATGTGCGTCCGGTGCGTACTGAAATCGAAACCAATACAGATACCATGAATACACACAAAAACAAAACTAAGTGCAACAGGTGTGCACCAAAAACATCTGTCAAGTGCAACGGGCGTGCACGACTCAATATCAGGTGCATCTAATCTGCACAAAACCCCGATTTAGTGCATCTGGTGTGCACAAAATCGCATCAAGTGCGCCAAGTGTGCGCAAGAATCTCAATCAGGTGCACATGGTGCACGAAATCATACACCGAATATCAAAATCGAAATCACAGTACGAAAGTGCATGAAAACTAGGTCGAAGCATATGTCAAAATCATGTGTAACCATATGCACGAAATCAAATCAAAATCTCAAAATGTATTAAAACCAAATCAAGTGCACTGGGTATGTACTAAACAATATCAATACAACTGATATATGAAACACAAATAGAATGTAATGAAGGTACACATAAGAAATACCAATCGTAGAACAAAGTCCTCAAAATATCAAAATCCAATTAACGAAAATATGAAATTCAAATCACCAAATCATAATCGTAAAAACTATCGTCAATGTGCGCCTCTTTCCCCCTTTCCTCTGGTGTCGACTGTTTCGAACTCGTCTCTTCATAGGTGTGCTGACTGCGCTACCAATGGCAATACTCATATCTAGAGTCTCCCACGTAGTCGATCCCTTCACCTGATATCCGGGCTACATTAAAATTTTCGATCGATCCATCAAAATCCCATAATTTCCCGAGAGCTCAACACTCAAGTACAGTTTAAAAGTATTCGGTACATACCCCAGCATCGACGGTCCAGCCGTAGAAGGGCAAACCCAAGCCTCACTAATGGCACCGCGGAACTGCCGTAAACCCTAAGGTTCAAGGGCGTTCTCGTGGTCACTATGTCGAGTTAGGCTTTCATTCTTCTAGAGGGTCCATAGAAATACCTGCATGTTCTTCCGAATACTTTAGACTTGGGAAAATGGGTTTGTGACAATCGTTCGAATCCTTTAACTTCGTCTGGACGGCATGTGAATACCCTTCGTCCGCACGCTAAACAATGCTTCACTCCTCAAGAATAACCAATACCCTAATGGTTATTGCATTCGAGCCGCAGCTCCCTCTGCCCGTGCGCCCGTGGTAACAGAAACCACCCTCCGATATCGACGAAGATAGATCAAAGGAATGAATGAAATGCGGTGCAAACAAATGTACATCCTAAGGCTACTTAAGAAGAGTAGCGTATCGTAAGTATGCCGCGGATCATACCCAAGGTACGTCACTCTACCTAAGTCGCCTACTCCATCAACCAAGGGTCACCCTAGACATATACAAAGGTTAAACCTAGCGCTCTGATACCAACTTTGTCACGACCCGAAAGTACGGAGCGTGACCGGCACTTAGATTACGAAGCGTCTAGAGGCGCAACGTAACCTAAGTAAGCCGAAGCCCAGAAATCTAAACCATAATAGAAGAAGAAGTAAAGGAAAACATGAAGAAAACAAGTTTAAAAGCATCATCCAATTTTCTCAAAAATTTCGGCAGAGTCTCCTTTGTAAAAACTGGCCCCAAACGGGTACAACAAGTATAAATACATATAAACAATAAAAAAAACATCCCCAAACGGGATCTAGCTCTACGCCAAAAGGCGGAAACAACCACACCAATGCACAATAGTATACAACGCCAAAGGGCGAGGCTCAAAACTTAAAAGAACACAAATCCACCAGATAACATAATAATACAAGCGCGACTCTAAGGTCGAAACAAGTAACTGGTCCAGTAAACTATCAAGTAATACAAGTTTGGTTGATGGAGCTTACTAGAAACAAATGAAATAATAAAAGTATAACGGCGGTTCAAATACAAATGAACCAATCTACCGTGCAAATCACCCTGAATGAATAGATGTGCCAGCAAGCTGCCAGGGAAAGCTGTACATCGAACCTGTAAAAAAATTTGGCACAACGGGGGTGAGTTGCCAACTCATGAGTAGAAGATATCTGCGAAAAGAAATCGAATGCACGACGCTATCCTAGGTCATAATAATATACTAATATACTACTAGACATCAGGTAAGACAGGATAATAAGCTACGTGTAAGTGCAAAAGCTCCGTGCTCATGTCAGTGCCTCATATAGTACTATGTCATGTGAATGAGTATGCATGCACCATGAATGTAAAATAACCAATCCTGAAATCTAGATATATCTGTATAAGAATTCTTTAGCTTTTATCATGGTAAAATGTGTATAGAAAACTGAAATATCAACGATGAAATCCATGGAAATCCGTGTCAAGCTTCGACACAAAACATGTAAATCTCATGTCTCAATACCTCATAATCTCAATGTATCATAGTCTCAATATCTCGGGCTTCGTCAGTCCGGATCGGCCCATATCATCAAATCTCACAACAACGGTCGGTATCCTCCGGATATCCGCCGCGCCAGACATCACCGGTAGGTAGTCCTCCCCTGCCAGGCTCATCATCTACAACTCGATCTTCTTGCCCCTGGGTACCATACCGGGCCCACCATGTATCCGAGACGGTTCATCTACTCCTCGAATCGAGTCTCGAAATCCAACAGAAAACATGAAATCTCATGGTGGACGACACATACATAACGAGGAAACCACATCTTATATTTTAAAAAGAGAGGAGGAGAGAGAGAGAAGTTTTTATATATCCTTGCGGTTTTCCCCAAAATCCAGAAATCTCATAGAAATCCAAAATCCCAAAATCATGAGTAAGTATATGATAAGTGTCGGCATATGCCCCATAATACTGCGTGATAACATGAAAATGTGAATGCATGAGATTCTAAGTAATAAATGCCATGTCTATACTAACACCAGAGAGTAATCACAATATTATATCGATCTAGTTGCTTGCTGATTCTATCAATAAAAGATAATATGTTCTAAAGTGTACGTGATATAGCAATTACCGATGATGATGTGTGTGAGCCGGCAAATAAGTGTGCGTGGAATATACGCATCATCGGTAATGGTGCTAGTTTCCTAACAGGCAGAGTTTTATACTGATTATAGAAACATATGAATGAACATGCACCATGATGATTACAGTCTGAAAGTAAAGACGGATGTGTAATATCCACTAATTTGATATACAAGTATAACTACAACTATATGTCTCGAGCCTAAACTAGTGTCCATCTAACCTCCTAAGAAATTAAATCTAAGAAACTAGTCGATATGAAATAAGAGTGCACCTAAAGTCTGAGTCCATATCTCTAATAGTCGGCGATCCAGCCTCAATAGTGTCACGTACATAGTACTACTTCCTCGAATCAAGAGTGCGGATCAATCATCAAATCTATGCCTCGTACGGTAAAATCCGTCATACGGCATTCCCATATCGGGGTACGGGTCAAGTATCACCTACGTGTCTCATCATTCGTATAATATCATTATCAACACATGTCATGATCAAAGTGCAATACTGTAATCGCATACATCAATCATATATCATTGCCAGCATAAATATACATCGTTAATTTATCCTCAGAAATATCATGTCATATTTATCATATTGTGATTAAGTCACACTTAGATCATATCGTAATCAAGTCACACCTATATATGATATCGAACTCAAGTCACACCTATATATGATATCGAACTCAAGTCATACCTATATCATATCAGAATTTCAGGCACAGGTTACGGTCCTGGTTCTATTTTAGAATCCCATATACTTCAATATCATCACCACCCTTTATTATTGTTCAAGTATACAAATCCATTATCTTATTTTCTAATGATCCGCTAACATCATAACACGACTGTGTAGCCAAGAATCACGGCATCAGCCCAGTTATATTGTTTCATCCCCGTGTATCATATCACATCCTTGTATCACATATACGTATTGTGTATATATATATACCTACACCTAGTCCTATATATATATATATATATATATATATATATATATAAACATACACGTATACACCACGTCGAGTCTCGGTGTGTGCGTGTGTGTGTATCTACCTGAAACCTACGAATCTCCTCCAAGATATTCATCCTCGGGTAAGGTCTTCCTAAATCAATCCATTCCAACCTAAGGTCACTACTAGGGTCCTAGTCACCGAAATTCTAAGGTCACGTCTGGCTTCCTAATGACAATAAGTACTTATTCCTATTCTACGCTTGCGGGGGTGCTAAACGCCATCCACCCGACTTCCCCCCGTAGATATACATCTACTCACCTGGTCCTTTTCTGCCGAAAATGTTGTCGCCATCCTCCTCTTTATCGCCCGCAGTCCACGTGAGGGGTACCTATACGCAAACATATATAGTATCGTAAACTGAATCACGGACAAAAGTCAAAACGACGCACGGAACGCGCATAGGTTAAAACCTATGTCCCGTTCATGCAAAAAAACCAAATATCGCTTGATATCGGCGTACAAACGACGATTGATCGAGATAAAAACCAATAAACAACCCGTAGTTTCAAAACCCATTACTTATAATATAAAACTTGGTTCAAATCATCGGAACCCTAAAATCGATCAAATTATCCAATTCCGAAAACCTTGAAAATGTCAATTCACCGTTTTAGTTCAAAACTTGACGTTTAACGAAACTAATGGTCATAATATTCATTAAATAACATAACTAAATTATAGAAACCATTACCATATTTTTATTACACTAATTTGTATTAAAAATAAATTCCTAATTTGCAATTTTATCAATTTCAACACCTTGCAAGCAAAAATTTCATAATTTCACGACTAAACTTGATTTTGCCTAAATTAACTTATCAAACTACAATTTATGATGATAGTAATATAATGAAATCATAAATTAGATTTTAACTCTCATTTATTTAAGAATTTCCAAAAATCTAGTTAGCAAAAAAATAGCATTTTTTTTAGTATTTTTCAGTTATCAAAAGAAACTAGTAACCAAATTAAGTTTTTCATTCCACCAACAAGTTAATATCCTCACTAAAACAACAATCTACCGTTACAAACATTAATTATAATTTTATCTCCCCAATATATATAATATTAAAAAATCTAGTTTGCAAAAATTGCTTGATTTAAACAATTTGAATGAACAAATTACAATATATCAACCATGCTTGATTTTCCATTTCTAAAAGTGTTAACTAGTTATTATAACCCTAATTAATTAATAAAACCATAACTTGATTTTACAAACCCTAACTTGAATTTTAAAACTTATAAATAGAATTAATTTATTAAATCTAATTATGCTTAAATGAAACATCTAATAACAATAAATCAAAAGAAGAAGATTTATACCTCCACAACATGAAATCCAAACATGAAAATAAGCCTCCAAAATGAATGCTTTCCATCTCCAAAATCCATGTAAAGATGAGCAAAGAATAGAGGGTAGGAATTTATTAGGATTTTGTGGAGTTTTTATTGAATTTTTGATGAATTTTTGATAGTTTTTGTAATAAAAATCAAGTGGGGAAAAGGGGGGCTGCCAAGGGGAGGAGGCCGGCCACCATTTTGAGGTGAGGGAGAGAAAGAAAAGAGTGAAGAATCATGTAGAAAGTTCCCCCAAAATATCACCTCTTTATGTCTTTTCATCATTTTATTTAATTTCTTTCATTTCTTTACTAAAACAATTAAAGAAAATTCTAGAATCATGGAAAAATTTGTAAATAAATTTTGCATGATACACACTAGATTCTAATATGCAATGGTTCATTTTTACAAATTAAACCCATTCGAATTTGTAATTTACACTAATTTAGTGTATAAATAAAGCTTATGTTAATATTTAAAATAATTAATTTAGGAAAAATATTTAATTAAACTAAAAATTTATAAGTGACTAAATAAACACCATTTACTAGTAATAACATAATTAAAATAGGTATTTTTAAATTTATAGTGAAAAATAATTACTGTTTAGTTTTACGAAAAATATGTTTTACTTTACCGAAAATCATAAAATTCACTTAAACGATTTTATTTATTTAATTATTTTTAAAACATTACAGGACTGTACGGTAGTGTTACTGATTGGGTCGACAGGAGTTTTGACAGTTTCGCTGGTTTTCTTCTGATCGCTCAATACCCGGGTGGCCGTTACGTTTAGCTGACCGCTTGCGGCTTGTGGGTGTTTGATATGATCATCACCTACTGCCAGCGTATTGACGATTCTTATAGTCCCACACAGGAGTTTTCTAGCTCAGGGAAAACGATGTGTGCTTATGAGATATGCGCGGGGACCCGATTGAATGCGAGTATGTGATACCGTATGTTAATCGGGCGTTTTTCTATTTGTCGGGTCGTATGTGATATGACCGATTTGTTAAATCAAGTGTTAATTTGACATTTGACTTTTAGTTTAATTCTTTATTTAAACCCTTTTTGTTGTTGTGTATGCATGCATGTATGCACATGTTGATGTGCATGAACACATACATGCATAGTGTCATGGTTGATGATACACTATTGGTGGCAATATAAGACTTACATGGTTCAATATTTATATATATATATATATATATATTCTATTTGGATTATAAAAGGAAAATGGAAATTAAATCATTAATGGGTTCTTCTACACTCTTCTTTGGTTTGACCTTTCTTTAACCCATGGTTTAGTTTTCATTTGGACTTTAACCCAAATGGAAAATATCTAGATATTATTGAACCATGGATTGAAATGAGAGAACGAAAATATATATACTTTCTTTTCTCATTTATAAAAAAGGCTTATCATTATCTTTTTGACAAAAAAGCTTTTGCCATCATCTTCTTCTTCCTCTAAGCTCTCTTGAGTTTTCTCTTGAGTGAGGGTGATAAAATGTAAGGGTTTTGATTAGTGAATACAAACCACATAATCATTCTACATACATCTAGCCCATATGTGTAGGATGTTTGCTACACTTCTTCCATGGATCAAGTAAAGTAAGGAGTTTTGGGCAAAGGGGCTTCGGGTGGATCATCGTGGACAAGGAAGATTGCTAGCGATCCGTTCCAAACTCTCAAAGGTCCAAGGAGTCACCAAAGGGAGACTACAAAGGTTATAATCTCTACTCTTAGTGATAGATTGTTCTTTGTATGTGATACAAAACTTGTTACCCTAAATATTCTAGTTTAGATTCATGGTTTGTTTGCTTTACACCTCTCTAAATTTTAATGTGGCATGAGTGATGCTACCAAACCCTAGAATAGGTGCAAGGGAAACCTAACACCAAGTCCTTCAGTGTTCTTTCCTCGTTGTTAGCTCCAAGTGATCACCTTGAACACGCTTGATCTTCTTTTCCCGCTCCATCGGTTCTCCTGGATCGAGTTTGTTCTCCGGTCTTCCTTTGTCGTAGATTATCCACCCGAGGGTTGTGATCCATGGCACTAACTCCTAACTAAGTATCAATAGAGGCAACTAGAGAACATGTGTTGCTAATCCAAGTTGTCTAGGATGCAGTATGGAGTTATATATATTCTACTATCTCTATCTTGCCTCTTCACTTGTTTCTCAACTTATGAGAGGGCAGTGAAGAAGAAGATGATGAAGGTGGAGGAAACTCAAGAGGAGGGAGGAGGGTGAAGCAAAAATGGGAGCTCAAGAATAATGAAGTATGCATGTGAGAGAAAATTCAACACATTGGTTTTGTGTATGAATTTTCATAATAAAAAACTAGCAACCATACTTCAATAGTTGATCCAAATGAATAAATAATTCATTTGTCAACTATTGAAGTCATGGCTCTCACCATTCCTCCCTCTCCTCCAATTTCCACCTCATTTATCAATAAATGGAAAATTCCATGATGAAGTGTCCACCTTCTAGAAGGTAATCTGTAATAAAATACGGATTACATTCTGCTGTATATGCATACCTGCATTCGGATAAAAACACGAATGCCCAAAGAGATAGAATAACACGAAGAACGCAATACTAGAATATACATATGGAAATACATATATGTAAATTATCAATTCAATACCTGATATAATAATCCGGCTCAAACCCGAGCTGTCTAGTTCTACCAACTTCCGACCAAAAGTCCGGGTACGAAATACATCAATCGATCGGAACCCTACACGTATCCAATACGGATACTACATCATTTCGCCTGAACCAGAAAAACCCTCTGTGTGGGACTCTAAAGACTCGAAAGTACGCCGGCAGTGAGTCACTGGATAAATCCATAACCACAAGCACATCAGCGGCACTAGCTGTACGTATCGGCTACCCGGGTACCTGTCAAAAAGGAAGGCCGACGAGCAAACTCATCCGGATCCCTACTGAGCCAATTTGTGACAATGTCCGTATAGTCTGGTCTCTTCGTCTGAGAGTATCGCATACCGGGTCTGGGAGGTGGTAAACTTCTGTTAGGTCCATGTTACCCACCCCGGATCTTTCGGGGAGGCGGAATAGGTAAAAAGAAAATTTTTCCTCACTAGGTAACATGGACCGTTCATGAAGGATCTTTGCTAAACAAAACTAACAAAAACTACAAGTACTAACTACTATGTAGAATGGTTATACCTTGGTCTTGAACTCCTTCTCTTCTTGTTGTGGTTCTCCCTCTTGCTTGCTCCTTGTAGTTGCTTGAATGGATCCTCCTCGTCGTCTCCTCTTTGCCATAGATGGATCCACCCAAGGGCCTCGAACTTGAGCTCCTATCTCAACCTAGAGATAACTAAGGTGCTTGGTTTGCTAAACCTAGAACCTTAGATAGAGTAGAGAAGAGTTATGGTGGTTTTGTTTCAAGGGTTCATGATTTCCAACTCATGGAACACTTGAACCTTTTTGGGAGAGGAAGAGGAAGAGCTTTTGCAAGAGAGAGAAAAGATATAATAGAATGAGCTCTCATAATGCAACCATCCTCACAAAAGTGAGAATAATGATAATAATAATAATAATTAAGTATTGTGATGGTTAGTTTTAATGACCATTATCATTTCATGCAATTATTGCATTTTGTAAAGAACAACAAGTAAACAAAAGTCATAGCAAAGAAATGATGATGGCCAACAAATCCACAATGGTCAACCGGTCAACAAAGTCAACAAGTCAACAAAAATCAAATGTTCAACTCAATCATGACACAATAATCCTTAATTAATATTATTAATCATATTTCTCATTCTCATTAGGGTTTAGAAAAAGTCACCGGTCAACAAGTCACCCAAAGTCAAATGGTCAACAAGTCAACAAAAGTCAAATGGTCAACAAGTCAACCAAAGTCAAATGGTCAACAACCCTAATGAGAATCTTCTGCCTCTGCCTCTGTCAACTGTGCATACACACCCGCATCCGTGTTCCAAGGAACACGAATACACTGAGACAAAACCAATCCCAAAACAAGTACTAGGATCTGGCTTAAACCAAAGCCCGCTAGTAATAACTGTCCGGACACCAAACGTGCACAAGTGCACGGATGTGAACGAACCCCATCGCAAAACCATGCAACCTACACTCTGTTTTGCCCAAAGGCGAGTAACCCTCTGTGTGGGACTCTAAAGGCTCGATACTACGCTGGCAGTGGGTTTAACCATAGGACGCAAGCGGTACTAGCTGTACGTAACAGTACCCAGGTAGATGTCGACAAGAAGACTGATGAGGTGAACCCATCCTAACTCCTACTGAGCCTGAATGTGACAATCGCCGTACAGTCCGGTCTGTTCGTCTGAGAATATCGCATGGCTGGCCTAGGGGGCGGTAAACGTCAGTCCCCTAATAGCGGTACAAGTCGTGTCGGAGTGTAGCCCAAAACACCCTGAGAATCTACTAGAAAACCTACCAGTAATTCTCGCTTGCCCTGGCCAGGGACGACAATGTGTAATGGCTCTCCTAGACACAGCACGATATCAACTCCCAATACCGGGAGAGAGGAATCCTCTCTGACCGTCACTGCCTCCAAGTGCTTCGGGACTGCACCCAACTACTACCTGTTTGCACGACTCAGTGGAGCCGTGGTAGGGTAGTAATCTAAGAACAGTGGGAACACACTCGAGGCGAAGTGACAGTGTCAAGTCAGCGGACTAAGCTGTACTCATGTCACCTGGGAACTGTTAACTGACGATTGGTATAATACCAACAAACAGTTCCCGACGAGTCATGTCTAGTGTACTCATAACCTAACGAGCACCTGCATACTATCTCCAGTACGACGTACTGATGGCTGTGGGACAGACCATCTTTCCTGCTGGGAAGAGAAGCGTATGCACCAGTCTACTCTGGAGTATCGATGCCCTGTCTCGATAATCCTACGACTAGGGACCAAAATAAGGATGTGCTTATAGACTACCCAGCCCCCAGTAGTGTGATCGCCATCATAACGCCGGTAGTCAAGCAAAGATCCTAAGGGTTCCACCAATATGTTTTTAGCGATATGTTAAAAGAAACATATACACATATTAAGATAGAAACAAACCAAGTAGCATACTACTATGTCGAGCAAGACTGTCATAAAACCGTATACATATATATATCCCAAGCCTCCAAAATGTATTATACAAACTAGTACTATACAATAATGGCCTCTAGGGCATACATATCTAACAATCTCCCACTTGCACTAAAAGCCAGTAATTGGTGTACCGCATACCCAACGTCTGCACTAAGGCCAGCTGCCGGCGTACCGCATACCCAATAGTTCAAAAAGTCGCTCGAACTGTGTTTGAGGGAGGGCCTTTGTTAATGAATCCGCCGTGTTGTCTTTTGTGTCCACTCTCCGTACCTCGATCTCCAGGCGATCAATGATCTCCCTAATTAGGTGATATCGCCTTAAGATGTGTCTGGATTTCTGATGGGACCTTGGTTCCTTTTCTAAAGCTATAGCCCCATTATTATCGCAATACAAAGGTATTGGGTCAACAATGGACGGAACCACGTGAAGTTCACTAATGAACTTCCTCATCCAGACCGCCTCTTTTGCGGCATCGCTTGCAGCAATGTATTCAGCTTCCATCGTCGAGTCTGCGACGGTATCCTGTTTGGAACTCCTCCAACATACCGCCCCTCCTTTGAGGGTAAACTCAAAACCCGAGACAGACTTGCTGTCATCTTTGTCACTCTGGAAGCTTGAATCGGTAAAGGACTCGACTCTGAGGTCTCCATTACCATAAACCAGGAACATCTCCTTAGTCCTTCTCAGGTATTTGAGAATGTTCTTCACTGCCGTCCAGTGGCCCTCACCTGGGTCTGACTGATACCGGCTCACCACGCTCAGCGTGTAAGCTATATCTGGTCTTGTACATAGCATCGCATACATTATAGATCCTACCGCAGAAGCGTAGGGTATAGTGGTCATGCGAACCCTCTCCTCGTCAGTCTTAGAAGACATCTTCTTGGAGAGGGTGTTTCCGTGCAATGCGGGTATATTACCGCGCTTGGAATCTTCCATACTAAATCTCTTTAGTACAGTCTCTATGTACCTGGACTACGAAAGTCCCAGTAGTCTCTTGGATCTATCTCTGTAGATCTTGATCCCCAGAATGTACGAGGCATCACCCAGGTCCTTCATGGAGAACCGTTGTGATAAGAATAGCTTGACCGATTGTAGCATAGGAATGTCATTTCCTATCAAAAGAATGTCGTCCACGTACAAGACTAGGAATACGATAGTTCGTCCTACAATCTTCTTATAGACACAAGGTTCATCTTCGTTCTTGATGAAATCAAATTCCTTGATTGCCTCATCAAAACAGATGTTCTAGCTCCCCGATGCCTGCTTTAATCCATAAATGGATTTAAGAAACTTGCACACCTTCCCACTGCTCCCACTGTCTACAAAACCCTCTGGCTGATCCATGTAAACGCACTCTTCTAAACAGCCGTTTAGAAAAGCCATTTTTACGTCCATTTGCCAGATTTCATAGTCATGGAAGGCAGCAATGGCAAGTAGGATCCGAATGGATTTGAGCATAGTCACTGGAGAAAAAGTTTCGTCATAGTCCACACCAGGTCTTTGACGAAAACCATTTGCAATGAGTCTAGCCTTATAGGTTTCCACCTGCCCATCCACACCAAGTTTTCTTTTGTAGATCCATTTGCATCCAACGGGTTTTACCCCAGGTGGAGCAATATCCAAGGTCCACACTTTATTGGTGTACATGGACTCCATTTCGGATTGCATAGCTTCCAGCCACTTATCAGAGTCCCTACTGATAATGGCCTGCCTGAAACTGGTAGGATCATCTTCTTCCAAGATGCAATCCTCTCGATCCCCGTCTAAGAGAAAACCGTAGTATCTCCCGGGCGGATGAGAAATCCTACCAGATTTGCGGAGTGGCTGAGGTTCGTTGGGTGTAACTGAATCTAGCGGTTCCACCAAATCTTTAGTTAAAATTTGTGTTTCTGGAATTTCATCCAGTTCTACCGTGCTGCCACTAATATTTTTAATAAGAAATTCTTTTTCCAAAAATGTGGTATTCCTGGAAACAATTATCTTCTGTTCCACTGCATGGTAGAATAGATACCCACCAGAATCTTTTGGGTATCCCAAAAACTTACATAAAACTGCCCGTGCCTTAAGTTTGTCTGGGTTCTGCTTTTTGACATAAGCTGGGCAACCCCAAATCTTAATACGTTTAAGATACAAACTCTTACCACTCCATATTTCACACGGAGTCTTAAGCGCGGATTTGGATGGAACTTGATTCAATAGATGCGCTGCTGTTTGAAGTGCATATCCCCAGAATGAAAGAGGCAACTCCGCACTACTCATCATGGAGTGAACCATATCCAATAGGGTACGATTCCTCCGTTCCGATACACCGTTGTGCTGTGGTGTATAAGGGGGAGTAAGATGAGAGAAAATACCATTCTCTTTTAAGTAATCTAGGAATTCCGTGCTTAAGTACTCCCCTCCTTTATCTGATCGGAGGATCTTGATACTTTTGCCAGTTTGGTTCTCTACTTCGTTTCTGAATTCCTTGAATTTCTCAAAAGCTTCAGATTTATGTTTCATCAGATACACATATCCGAACCTAGAGAGATCGTCAGTGAATGTGATGAAGTACGAGAACCCACCCCTTGCATGTATAGACATTGGACCACATACATCACTGTGTATGAGTCCCAAGAGCTCTGTTGATCTTTCTCCATGTCCGGTGAACGGAGATTTGGTCATCTTTCCTTTGAGACAAGACTGACAAGTTTCATAAGATGAAAACTCAAACGTATCCAAGAGTCCATCTTTACGCAATTTACTTAGTCTTTTCTCTCCGATATGACCAAGTCTACAATGCCATAAGTAGGATTCGTTCGTATCTGAACTCTTCCTCTTGCGTGTGTTTTGTACATTGAGAACTGTATTCTGATTTAGAATGTAGATACCATTACACAATGTACCTTCTGCAACCAGTACCTTATGAAGGTAAATGTTCATGATATTTCCATCAAGAACAAAGTTATATCCATCTTTATTGAGTAAAGAAACTGATATGATGTTGCAAACCATAGAAGGTACATAGTAGCATTCGTTCAAAATCATAGTATTGCCATTTGGCAACACTAGGTGATATTCACCGACGGCTGCAACATTAACTTGTGCTCCGTTCGCTACCCTGAGCGACATATCACCAGGTACAACTTTCCTACTTTTTCTTAGTCCCTGCAATAGATTACAGATATGAGATCCTGATCCGGTATCAAGTACCCAGGAGGTAGGGCTCACCGTAAAGCAGTTCTCAATTACAAGAACACCTGAAGTAGATGCAAAACTATGCTTCTTCTTCAACTGGGTTTCCTTGGAATCCATACAATCCTCTTTCCCTTGCTCATACTTATGACTTTAGTCGTAAATTAGAGCCGAACCAACGTTCCCCAGCCCCGAATAAGAATTCGAATCGGTCAAGCGATACATTTTATTATCTTGATTAGGGCGTGAAATGGTTGCTACCTGGAGAGAGAGAAAAGAAACACTCAGCGTGCACTCTTGCAAGATTAGATTGGTTTATTGATTTATCTAATCAGGATGGCACCCACTGTTTCCTCAAATTCTTCTTCAAACCCTAAAAGAAGAACTAGTCAGGATTAATCGCACGTCACAATACTTGCTTAACCTTTCAGCCAGGCTAGTGTTGGTACTTCGAGGGAGGTTTTCCAACGCTTTCGCAAAGTTCCTTAATTAAATAACCTCTTTTCCCTGGAGGCGTAGCCCCGCTAACACCGTTCTAGACACCTACTTGGTTTATAGCATTGATTGTTAAGTGAAATAATCTCCCGAGAGTAATCCAACTCATCAGTGGGATCGGGATCCAACTATCATTATGCGATGACCTAGATGGAATCCACTCTAGTCACCACACTCTAGAAGGTATGCTAAATCTGCAAGTTTCAGTTTCTTTAGAAACTCCCGATGTGGATTTTTGCCCCGAGGACCCAAGTGACCTTGACACAGTCAACAAATCAAAGAGTCATCGTCAAGTTCAACCCGTCATTATCTTGATTGCATTAAACCCACTCGCATAACCCTTGACACAGTCAACAAGGTTACACGACTGTCCTAACCAATCACATTGTATCCAGCAGATAAGCAATACTCAGCTACCGTTCACTGCGCCTTGACACAGTCAACAAACGCAGCACGAATACTAAGTATAACTTATAAGAAATGACGGAGGGCTACGGCTGGGTTTTTTGGCGAAAAACCCGTTAACGTAATGAACTTGATATCGTTGAAGGAAGCCGATAACCTTTTTTTTTAAAATTATAGCGACGATAACTTTTGCTAAAGAGGTCACACCCTGTGAAGGGATCTCGGCTCTTTCCTTGTTGAATGAGGTGCAGGATATTCCAAACTGAATACCTCGATGCAAAGCAAGAATAATCGACTATAGTGAAATTATTACCTTGACGCAAACTTTTGTCCAAGGGGTCACTCCCGATGAAGGGATCTCGGCCCTTGCCTTGTCGACTGAGGTGCTGGGTATTCATAACCGAATACCTCTATACAAAACAAAAGAGAACGTCCTTGCAATAACAGCCTTTTGAAAATTGTTCCAACAACGTCTTTTAGGTTTTTTTTGCATTAATATAATGCGTCCCATCAATTAATCCTACCATTGCAGATAACAACAAAAATATGACGTACGCTTATGCCATCCGCATTCGCCACGGGGCCCCGTCATTACCCGTTAGGTTACTTAACTAACGACAGAGCGGGGGCTGGACTAGCGCGGATGCAAAACATAAGCAATGCCTACTAGATATCATATACAGATATATACATTCGTCAGATGCAATGATAGCCATTCCAGATCACAGATGGACACATTGGATATGCTAGGAATCCGTGTTTCGTTCGAGCCTGCAACGAAAGACGGATTACACGATCACGATGAATAGCCAAACCCCACCCTAGACCCCTACGGGTGCGGCAAACTACCCGCCAAATACCTGAAGCGAAGCAGCCTCCCTCAACAACGTGAGTAGGCCACTCAGCACTTTAACATACCCGGTAGTTTGTGCACCCCACCTTGGGTGTATCCTAGGATCAAAAATAGTAAAAGAAATAATATACAATGGCGGCTACAAGCTCATCCCGGATGTGCGGCCATAATAATAATATTACATCAATTTACATTTTACATCAAATGAAAGATAAAGAAACCCTCATCTCACAAAACCCCGGCTATTCATCCGCGACAATCCAACAAGTTCATATACACAATCCAACAACATTACAGATCACAGATATGAACAACCCCCACTAATCGACGTATAGCGATTAGCCGACGTTCAGTGTATATAGCATTACAGATATAACCATATAGCTAATGTTTATAGAACTTCGATCAAATTACCAATTTGTAACTACCCCAAACGTAACATTGTTCTTTGGAAAATCTGGATAGAAACAAAACATCTTAAAAATCACAAAACCCAAACAGAGAACCCTTGGAAAAATTTGGCGCGCTGCCGAGTCGACTCGGCCGCGGAACCGCGGCGGATCGGCCGTGGATCCGCGGTCATCTGAGGGACTCAGGCGCCCAAATTTCTGCAGTTTTCTCCAAAACCCCTGCTTGTATTTTTCATGTCAGTTAAAATATTTTTAGGCATGTTTTATAAATCGACAGAAAACACAAGTTTTTAGACGGATTTTGCGATTTTTTCCGGATCGAAGTTCTAAACACTTTGCTAACAGTTAGTTGTTGTTTAGCTAGGCTCTGATACCACTGTTAGGTCCACATTACCCACCCCGGTTCTTTTGGGGAGGCGGAATAGGTAAAACGAAATTTTTTCCTCACTAGGTAACATGGACCATTCATGAAGGATCTTTGCTAAACAAAACTAACAAAAACTACAAGTACTAACTACTATGTAGAATGGTTATACCTTGGTCTTGAACTCCTTCTCTTCTTGTTGTGGTTCTCCCTCTTGCTTTCTCCTTGTAGTTGCTTGAACGGATCCTCCTCGTCGTCTCCTCTTTGCTATAGATGGATCCACCCGAGGGCCTCGAACTTGAGCTCCTATCTCAACCTAGAGATAACCAAGGTGCTTGGTTTGCTAAACCTAGAACCTTAGAGTAGAGAAGAGTTATGGTGGTTTTATTTCAAAGGTTTATGATTTCCAACTCATGGAACACTTGAACCTTTTTTGGAGAGGAAGAGGGAGAGCTTTTGCAAGAGAGAGAAAAGATATGATAGAATGAGCTCTCATAATGCAACCATCCTCACAAAAGTGAGAATAATGATAATAATAATAATTAATTATTGTGATGGTTAGTTTCAATGACCATTATCATTTCATGAAATTATTGCATTTTGTAAAGAACAGCAAGTAAACAAAAGTCATAGCAAAGAAATGATGATGGTCAACAAGTCCACAATGGTCAACCGGTCAACAAAGTCTACAAGTCAACAAAAGTCAAATGTTCAACTCAACCATGACACAATAATCCTTAATAAATATTATTAATCATATTTCTCATTCTCATTAGGGTTTAGAAAAAGTCACCGGTCAACAAGTCAACCAAAGTCAAATGGTCAACAAGTCACCCAAAGTCAAATGGTCAACAAGTCAACCAAAGTCAAATGGTCAACAAGTTAACAAAAGTCAAATGGTCAACAACCCTAATGAGAATACTCTGCCTCTGCCTCTGCCAATTGTGCATGCACACCCGCATCCGTGTTCCAAGGAACACGAATACATTGAGACAAAACCAATCCCAAAACAAGTACTAGGATCTAGCTTAAACCAAAGCCCGCTAGTAATAACTGTCCGGACACCAAACGCGAACAAGTGCGCGGATGTGAACGAACCCCGTCGCAAAACCATGCAACCTCCACTCTGTTTTGCCCAAAGGCGAGTAACCCTCTGTGTGGGACTCTAAAGGCTCGACACTACGCTGGCAGTTGGTTTAACCAAAGGCCGCAAGCGGTACTAGCTGTACGTAACGGTCCCCAGGTAGATGCCGACAAGAAGACTGATGAGGTGAACCCATCCTAACTCCTACTGAGCCTGAATGTGACAATCTCCGTACAGTCCGGTCTGTTCGTCTGAGAATATCGCATGGCGGGCCTAGGGTTGCGGTAAACGTCAGTCCCCTAATAGCGGTACAAGTCGTGTCGGAGAGTAGCCCAAAACACCCTGAGAATATACTGGAAAACCTACCAGTAATTCTTGCTTGCCCTGGCCAGGGACGACAATGTGTAATGGCTCTCCTAGACACAGCGTGATATCAACTCCCAATACCGGGAGAGACGAATCCTGTCTGACCGTCACTGCCTCCAAGTGCTTCGGGACTGCACCCAACTACTACCTGTTTGCACGACTCAGTAGAGCCGTGGTAGGGTAGTAATCTAAGAACAGTGGGAACACACTCGAGGCGAAGTTGTTGGAGATAGTGCCCTCAGAGTCAATTATTGGATCACAGGCACATGATTGCAATGATTGAGGGAGGACCTGTCCCAGTAGGACAGTCTTACTCAAGATGATAGTATGCTATCTGGTTTATCTTTATCATCGTGTACTGCTTTAGGTGAGCTTACGAGTCGCTATTACACGTTGATAGAGCCCCTAGGATTCTTGCTTGACTACCAGCAGTATGAGGGCGATCATATACGTGAGAGCTGGAGTCTATAAGCACATCCTTAAAAGGTCCCTAGTCGTGGGAGTTTCGAGACAGGGCATCGATACTCCAGAGTAGACTAGTGTATACAGTCGAGACCCCGACGAGGGGCGGTGGCCGGTCTCACAAGCCATTGGTGTCAGTTGGTTCACCTAAGATGTATACAGGTGCTCATTGGGTTATGAGTACACCGGACCGGACTCGCCGGGAACCTGCTAGTTGGGATTATACCAGACGTCAGATAGCAGTTCCCAGGTGACATGTGTACAGGTTAGTTCATCGACCTGAGATCGTCATTTGTCTCGTGTGAGTTCCCACTGTGCTTTGATTACTACCCTACCACGGGTCAAACGAGTCGTGCAAACAGGTTTTAGTTGGGTACAGTCCCGAGCAACATGGAGGCAGTGAGCGGATCTGCAGGGGTTCGTCTCTCCCGTTATTGGGGGTGAGGTCGCGCTGTGTCTAGGAGAGCCATTACATAAAGCCCTCGGCCGAGGCAGGAGATTTACTGGTAGGTATTCCAGTAGTATCTCAGGGTGTTCTGGGCTTCACTCCGACACGACTTGTACCGCTTTTGGGGGTCTGACTTTTACCAACCCCCTAGGCCCGCCATGCGATACTCATAGACGAACGGACCGGACTGTACGGATATTGTCACTGACAGGCTCAGTAGGGTGTCAGGATGAGTTCGCTCATCGACGTCCCTTTTGGTCAATAGCTGGTGGCCCATCACGTATGGCTAATACCTCTGACGTGCTAGTGGTTAAATCCAAAGCCATAGTATTGACGAGTCTTTAGAGTCCACCACACTCAGTTACTCAAGTTTCGGGCGAAACGCTGTAGAGGCCATATGGAGATATGGCAGGGTTCGATCAGATACGTGCGGTATTGCACGCATCGTGATCAGACGGTTGTTTACTAGCCGGCTTTGGTTTAAGCCGAATCCTAGTATTAGACAGTGTGGATTTTGTCTCTTTGCATTTGTGTTCAGCGGGAATACAAATGCGGGCATGTATATGCAGTAGTGGGGTTTTCCTGTAATTTATTATGGGATCAGTTTTCTGAAGTTGCCAGTTTGCATTCCGTTCCGGCCGGTTTTCCTTTGTTCTTTCGCGGCCGGACTTTCCGATGGAAGGGGTTATTTGCAAGTTTGCCAATAACATTTGTGGAAGGGGGTTTCTTGCATTTGTAGCTTCATCATGATGAGATTCTTTATTAGTCTTTTCCTTTGCTTTTTGAGATGAGATAAGATTTGAAATGGTGTGACATTTATTCCTATTTTTCTTCTCATATCTTATGGTCACCTTGTGCTATCCTACACTCACCTCCCTTGTTGCTATTTCTCTCCACCATTTTTATGAAGGGCCGGCCACTATTGGAGAGAATGAGAGGATTCCTTTTGTTGTGGGAGAAATTATCATATCACATTATGCTTTGCTACAAAATCAATAAGCCATTTCAAAAGCTTTCTCTCTTCTTCCTTCCTCCAATGGCAACTTCACTACCACAAAGAGACATAGAATCTACACTAGCCTACAGTACTCTTGGACGCGTCGGCTAGCCAACTTCACGCCCGAGTTGCCTCGGTCCAGAGGTGGGAGCCCGTAAAAGAATCTGGCTACGTGGTGCCCTTTCCGACGAGAAGGTGACGGACGGAGATTCCGTGGTTGATCGGAGTGGAGACGAAGACCGAAGGACATGGATCGCTTGGTATAACTCTCTACCCCATTCTCTTGTTTGCTAGGATTAGGTTAATGGTTACGATCCGGGTTTATTGTCCGCGGTAGCGCCGGTTAAAGTCAAGAAAAAATCTTGATTCCGCATTTTGGCCTCGAGTAGACGGCCGGGGCGCTGCCGTGGCTCAACATGGTATTAGAGCCACGCCATTAACCTAGTCTAGTTTGCTCTAACGTGTTTACAAGTTCGATCGAACGGATTTTCCGAAAACCCATTTTCATTTGCACAGTTTTCTGTCGAAATTTTTTTGGCTCCAAAAATTTTTCAGTACATTGCAGTGACATGTACAGGGAATTCTAAGCATTCTGTGAAAATTTGGTCGTGTGATCTCACTATTCCACCACGGAACCGCGGCCAAACCCATGTATTTGCCGCGGTTCCGGGGCCATTTTTACTATTCATTGGACCAAAATTTTGCAGTGAGCTCCTGGGTTGAAAATAGGGTTTTTGGAATATTCTTTTTGGTCCTAGACTCTCTTTAGGTGCTACAGTAATGCTTGGGGCCCACTTCGATAAATTTGATCGATCGAAAAGTTTAAACACATTAGTTCACAGTATTTACATTATATCTGCGACCGTGAATATCACTTGATCGGTAAATCCTGTCTAACTGCTATAGCACTTTTAGACGGATTTGCGAACGTGACATTCACGTTGATGTTCTGTGTTGTGCTGTATTGTTGCGGATCGGTCATGGGGATAGCCTGATTGCAGTGGTAGTACAGTTTTGTTTTTATATGTACATTTGATATTGCGGGGCGAGCGTTCGACATGTGGACTGCCGTCACTGCCTGTTTGTATTATTCTTTTGGGGCACGACCAGGTTGCGGTCGATGTACCCGTTGTATGTATATTTTACTTTCTGTACTAGGTTTGCCCCACGGAGGGGTGCACGGATAGCCGGGTTCTAGAGGGCAACGAGCCCGCATCTCATGGCATTGAGACGGAGGGGGCTTTACTCTAGAATTGGCGGGCTGTTCGCCGTACTCGTAGGGGGTACAGGTTGACCCAGGAGGGGTGCCCAAGTTGCCGGATTCCGTGAAGTGCTGGGTGGTCCATTCACGTTGTTGAAGGGGGCTGCCTCGCTTCAGGTTTTGGCGGGTAACTTGCCGCGCCCATAGGGGTCTAGGATTTTCATTGCACAGGCTATCCACACGACTAGGGGAACGTCGGGTTTCAGCAGCGGCTCTGTGAAACCCGGGGATCCCAGATATTTGTATTGTTCTGTGATGCTGGTTACATTTCTGTGATGTTGCATTTTATCACGCCTTGAGCGAAATATTATATATTGATATATATACTAGTAGATGTTGTATATGTTTTGCATCCGTGCTAGTCCAGTCCCCGCTCTGTCGTTAGTTAGCTAACCTAAGGGGTGATGACGGGACCCAGTGGCGAATGCGGATGGCATATACGTACGTCATTATTTTCGTTCTTTATTGGTGTGATCAATTGATGGGACTGCGTTGATTCGGATCAATGCAAGATAAACAAACCTATTCTGATGTTGTTGGAACATTTTTCAAAAGCTGTTATTGCAAGGGCGTTCTCTTTTGTTTTGCATCGTGGTATTCAGTTGGAATATCCTGCTCCTCAGTCGACGAGGCAAGGGCCGAGATCCCTTCACCGGGAGTGACCCCTTGGACAAAAGTTTGCGTCTGGGCAATAACTTCACTATAGCCGATTACTTTTTGCTTTGCATCGTGGTATTCAGTTGGAATATCCTGCACCTCATTCTACGGGGAAAGAGCCGAGATCCCTTCACCGGGAGTGACCTCTTTAGCAAAGGTTTTCGTCACTATATTTTTCTAAAAAGCTATGCAGTTCCTTCAACGATATCAAGTTCATTACGTTAAAAGTTTTTCGCCAAAAACCAGCCGTAGCCCTCCGTCATTTCCTACGGGTATTATTTAGTATTCGTGCTGCGTTTGTTGACTCCGTCAAGGCGTAGTGTACGGTAGCTAAGTGGTGCTTGTTTGTTGCATAAATGGGATTGGTTAGGACAGTCGTGCGGCCTTGTTGACTCCGTCAAGGGCACGTATGTTAGTTGTATGTATGCCCTAGAGGCCAGTATTGTACAGATGATGTATATTATATTGGATGCTTGGACATATATAGAGATGACTTTCTTGCTCGATATGATAGTATGCTATCTGGTTACTCTTTATCTTAACATGTACACTAGTCTCTTTATACTGTCTTATAGTTACATGTTGGTAAAGCCCTTAGGATATGTATTTGACTACCTGGACTGTGATGCAGATCATACTAGTGGGGACATGGTAGTCCATAAGTACATCCTTCAAGGTCCCTAGTCGTGGGTGTATCGAGACGGGGCATCGATATACCAGAGTAGACTAGCGTATACGCTTCTCGACCCATGAGATGGGCGATGGATGATCCCACATCCATTGGTGTTTGACATCAGAGATGGTATACGGGTGCTCAGTGGAGACTGGGTACACTGGACGGACTCGCCGAGAACTCCCAGATGGTATTATACCTCACGTCAGATGGCAGTTCTCAGGTGACACTTGTACAGGTTAGTCTGTAGATCCGAGATCGTCATAGAGTCTTGTGTGATTCCCACTGTGCTTTGATCTCCACCTTACCACGTCCATGAGGGCGTGCAAAACGGTGGTCTGTGGGCACAGTCCCGAGTCACATGGAGGCAATGAGCGATAGGAGGGGTTTCGTCTCTCCCGGTATTGGGGGTTGATGATGCGCAGTGCTCGATTGGCCGTAGCAGGGAAGTCCCTGGCCAGGGCTGATCAGAGATTTGCTGGTAAGTGTTACCAGTAGTTTCTCGACCCGTTATGAGCCTCACATCGGCACGACTTATCGGGTTATTGGGGTCTGACGTTTACCACCCGTAGACTTGATATGCGACATATCAGACGAAGAGACCGGACTGTACGGTAAGTGTTACTGGTCGGATTCGCAGGAGTGTGAGCGGGCTAGCTCGTCGATCTTCTGATCGCTCAATACCCGGGTGGCCGTTACGTTTAGCAGACCGCTTGCGGCTTGTGGGTGCTTGATATGATCATCATCTGCTACCGGCGTATTGACGAGTCTTTAGAGTCCTACACAGAGGTTTCCTGGCTCGAGCGAAACGAAATAGGAGCGCATATGAGATATGTGCGGGACCGAGAATAATGCGTGTATGTGATACCGCATTTCATTCTCGCGATAAATTTTTCGATTGGTTATATTCGATATGACCTAGTTATCGAATCGTTGATTCGATAAATCGATACATTGGATACTAGTCGGTTATGTTCGACATGACCGGATCATTGAATCAAATGTTGATTTAATGATTTAATGTATAATTACATATTTGATATATTACTTTGCATTAGCTGGTATTGGTTCACTTTATATGGATTTTCTCACTTGATGCACATTGTATATGTGATATACTTTTGTGCACATATTTGTATCATGTTTGATGATACTTGATCATTTGGTTAAGTGTGAAGGATTAAACCATGGTTAAGTGATAATTAGGGTTTTTCTTAATCATTTATTTATTCATTTCTTTATCTATTTATTTGTAAATGATTATGATAAGAATGGTGGCTTTCTTTGTCTTTTAGTTGAAGCTTCATGAAGCTTTGACTTCTTAACCATTCTTGTCATCATGCTTAACCCTAACCCATCCATTAACCATGGTCTATTCTCTACACTTAACCCTAGTTAGAATTATGATAAGTATTCTATTTTCTTTTCATTTTAAAGATACTTATCATTTTTCTAGCTCATCTTCTTCATCTTCAAGTTTGAAACCTTGAGGCCATCAATGGCAACTTGAGCTTGAGAGTGAGAATTCCAATTCTAAAGAGAACCCACCTCCTATTTCTTCATCCTCTACCTCTTGCCAAGTAGTAGAGTGTGTTTCCTTCACAAGTTTCATCACTTTGTGAAGTAGAGAGCTTGATCTAGCGATGCCTCGACGTAGATCATCTTCGGCATCGTCGTCGATGACCAAGCCCGTTCATTCTCCGATGAAGCCGACGCTAGAGCCCGGGGTTCGACAAGGACAGCGAGGAGACTTCGTTGCGGAGCCGTGGAGGTGGATATCCGGATCTACAAAGGTTGTAATTTCCATATCCTTGTAGTTAAGTGTTAACTAGTTTAGTTTTTCGCCTAGAATTCTAGTCTAAGATCCGTGTTAGGGTTTCTCGGCACCATAATTTTTGAAAAATGGCATGGTTGATGCCTTGTGAGACCTCTATAGGATGCCTAGGAACCCTACAGTGGTATCAGAGCCTAGCTAGAGCCTTAGGCAAAGTCCAGACGATGTTTGAAACCCGATCGAACCGAAAAAACAACCCGAAAAATGCTCTCTGTACATTTTCTAAATTCTGGGATTTTTCAATATTAAAAATGCTTAAAAAATTCAGCAGGGAAATATAAGAATTACGGTGCAAAAATTGTCCAATGAACAGTGAAATGCGCGGCGGAACCGCGGCCTAAGCCAGCTTAGGCGGCGGTTCCGCGGCGGATTGATGACGTCATCCCTATATTTTTGCACAGTAACTCTTATTTAACAGTGCTGAGTTCTCTGGGTGTTTTTTAATATTTTTTATGAGTTGCATTTTCTGGGGTGGTTTTGGAGCTTCGATAGATCGATCGGATTATCAAATTTCGTCATTGTGCATTTCCGGATATTTTTTTGGATATGTTAAAAAGTTCGACCGGATTTAAATACCCAACTTTTCCCCTGCCGGAAAAATTCCAAGTGTTGGATTTTTCTGTGGTTTAAACACGTTCTGAGTAGTGCAAGTAACGCGATGGTCCCTCTAGAAGACAACAAACCTTAACTCGATTATGTGACCGTCTTGAACTGCCCTTTGAACCTTCGGGTTTGGGGCAGTACGGCGTGCCACATGTGAGGCGTTGGTTTGACCCTTCTACGGCTGGACCGTTGGTACTGAGGCATGAAGTGAATGTCTTTGAACCTATTTCATGTGTTGATCGGTGTCGGGAAAACTTGGGTGTTCGAATGTTCGATCGGAAAGTTTAATATATTCTATTTATCCGGAATTGAATACAATAATTGGAATTCACAAACAGTTATGAGATAACTGGATGAATGTTATAAATCTATACGGTTTAGTTTCACTTGATATCGAAAAGAGTTTTCGATAATGGGACTAAAATGCGGGGTTTATAACTGTTAGGCATGTGATGTCTAAAGAAGTTGCGGATTCCAATTGTTGTAGTTTTACACTTTCTTTTCTGTGACCGTAAGTGTAGTATGTTCATATCGCCGGTTTCGTTGCTATACGTCAACGACAATTGGGGTATGCATACTTACTTACGTTGATGACATGTGATGTTATGTGTTGCTGGATATGTTATATTGGATCGTCGTGTTTGAATAGCCGGGGGTTTTTATGTGAGATGAGTGTTTTTCATTTTCATTCATGTAAAAACTTGTATGTAATATTCTTTTATTTTGGGCACTTCCAGGTAGCGGAAGTTGTCACCCTTTGTATATTATTTACTTTTCCGCATTAGGATAGACCCAAGGAGGGGAGCACAAGTAACCGGGTTCTGGGGTCCAGTGGGAGACCAACTCGAGGAGTCGAGTCCGGGTCTCCTAACCCTAGAATTGGCAGGGTTGCTTGCCGCTCTCGTAGGGGTCTAGGGGTGTGGGATTGGCTATTCATCGCGACCGTGGAATCCGTGTTTTATACTGGCTCGTATTGAAAACACGTACGTCCTAGTATATCCAATATTTCATATATTTATTCTGCTGCGATATCTGTGTTGTGACTTTGTGATGGATATAGTATATAGTATATATGATATATTATATAGACGTTACTTATGTTTTACACCCGCGCTAGCCCTGCCCTGCTCTGTCGTTAGTTACCTAACCTAACGGTGCACGAGGGGACATCGAGGCGAATGCGGATGGCATAAGTGTACGTCATATCTATCTGTGATGTTTAGGTATTTAAATGATGGGACTTCATTAATGTGATTAATGAAAGAAAAGAAACCTAAGATGTTGTAGAATCAGATTTTAAATAAAACAGGTAGCTACAGTTCTTGCTTTGCATAGCGGTATATATATGATATACCCCGCACCTTATTCGATGAGGAAAGGGCCGAGATCCCTTCACCGGGAGTGACTCCTTTAGCAATAACTGGCAGATGCTGCAAACTCGGTTTGTTTTTGATTGCTTTTATAGTTTCTGCTTTGCACAGTGATATATATGATATATCCCGCACCTCATTCGACGAGGAAAGGGCCGACGATCCCTTCACCGGGAGTGACCCCTTTAGCAAAACTGAAAAGCCTCAAAATCACTCCATTTCAAAACTTCATTTGATTCTACAACGATATCGAGTTCATTACGCAATAGGTTTTCAGAAAAACCTGACGTAGCCCTCCGTCATTTCAGATAAAGACTATTTAGTATTCGTGCTGCGTTTGTTGACCTCTGTCAAGGCGTAGTGTGCGGTAGCTAACTAGTAATTATCTGCAAAGCATGTGATGTGATTGGATTAGGGTAGTCGTGCGACCTTGTTGACCTCTGTCAAGGGTCGTGCGGGTGGGTTTGATTCAATCAAGAAATGACGGGTTGAACTTGACTAGTGCACTATGATTTGTTGACCTCTGTCAAGGTCATGGTACACTAGGGGCAAAATATTATCGGGAATTTCAAGTGTTGAAATTTGCAATGAGATTGCATACCTTCTATGAGATAGTTGGATCCCGATACCCGCTGCGAGTAAGAGTTACTCCTGGGAGAGTTTTACACATTGCAATTAGCCGATCAAGTATGTATCTAGAAAGGTGTCAACGGGGTTACGCCTCTGGGAAAACGAGGTTTACATTAATTAGGTTCGTGCGAAAGCACGGGGGACCTCCCTCAAAGTACCGACACTGGCCTGGCTGAAAGATTGGCGAACTTGTAGTGTGTAATTAATCCCGGCTAGTCTTTCCTTTTAGGGTTTGAAGGAAGATTTGATAAAAAGCAGTGGGAGCCATCCTGATTAGATAAGATAATAACCAATCTGATCTTGCACGAGCATACGCTAAAGTGTTTTCTTCTCTCTCTCTCCAGGTAGCGACCATTTCATGCCCTAATGAAGATAATAATATGGATGTATTGACCGAACCCGCATGTTATACTGTGCCGGGGAACGTTGGTTCCGTTCTTTCCTGTAAGAGTTATAGGAATGAACAGGAAATAGGGGAATACCAGGATTCCCATGCCACCCGATTGAAGAAAGTACATGTTGATGCATTTTCTTCGGGTGTGTTCGTTACTGAGAACTGTTTCTCCATTTGCTCTACGTCCTGGGTATTGGATACCGGGTCAGGATCCCATATATGTAATCAGTTACATGGGCTTAGGAAAGGTAGAGAACTTGGAGAAGGTGATAAAGACATTAGAGTCGGAAATGGTGCAATTGTTGCAGCTAAGACTGTCGGGGAATATCACCTTACATTACCAACTGGTAATACATTGGTTCTGAACGAATGCTATTACATGCTGAACCTGATATGCAACATTATATCAGTTTCTTCGTTGAGCAAAGAGGGATATAATTTTGTACTACAGGACAATGTTATGAACATTTTCCATAACCAAAAGTTGGTTGGATCAGGCACGTTATGCAATGGCATTTATGTTCTAAATCAATCAACAGTTCTGAGCATAACAAACACACACAAGAGGAAGAGTTCTGAACTGAACGAATCCTTCTTATGGCATTGTAGACTGGGTCACATCAATGCGACACGACTGGCTAAGTTGCTTAACGATGGGTATTTGAAACCATTCGAATTTTCTTCTTATGACACTTGCCAGTCATGTCTCAAAGGCAAGATGACCAAAACTCCGTTTACGGGACACGGAGAAAGAGTTACCGAACTCTTAGGACTGATACATAGTGATGTATGCGGTCCCATGTCTACACATGCCAGGGATGGTTCTTCGTACTTCATTACATTCACTGACGATCTCTCAAGATACGGACATGTGTACTTGATAAGACACAAGTCTGAAGCTTTTGAGAAATTTAGAGAATATAAACAAGAAGTCGAGAAACAAACCGGAAAAAGTATTAAAATCCTTCGATCTGATCGAGGAGGTGAATACTTGAGCAATGAATTCCTGGACTTCCTAAAAGAGAATGGGATTCTCTCTCAGCTGACTCCTCCATATACACCACAGCACAACGGTGTATCGGAGCGGAGGAATCGCACCCTATTAGATATGGTGCGCTCTATGATGAGTACAGCTGAGTTACCTATTTCCTTCTGGGGGTATGCGCTTGAGACAGCGGCATACCTATTGAATCAAGTTCAAACTAAATCTGTACCTACCACACCATATGAGATATGGAGTGCGAAGAGACCATGTCTTAAACGAGTTAAGATATGGGGTTGTCTGGCCTATGTCAAAAGGCAAAATCCAGACAAACTCGAGGCACGGTCAGTTTTATGTAAGTTTGTGGGATATCCTAAACATTCAAATGGATATTATTTCTACCACAGTGAACAACAAAAGGTGTTTATTGCTCAACATGCCACCTTTTTAGAAAAGGAATTTCTTGCAAAAGAGATCAGTGGCTCTGAGGTAGAACTGGAAGAAGTTCCAGAAACACAAACTATAACTGAAGATTTAGTGGAACCAAAAGATTCGGTAGTACCCGACGAACCCCAGCCTCTCCGCCGATCTAGTAGGGTTTCTCGTCCACCTGAGAGATACTACGGTTTTCTCATTGATGGTGGAAGTGAGGATTGCATCATGGAAGATGATGACCCGACTAGTTTCGAGCAGGCCATCACGAGTGGTGACTCTGTGAAATGGCTGGATGCAATGCGGTCCGAGATGGAATCCATGTACACCAACAAAGTATGGACTTTGGAAGTTGCTCCTGAAGGGGTAAAACCCATTGGGAGCAAGTGGATCTTTAAGAAGAAACTTGGTGTAGATGGGAAAGTGGAGACTTTCAAAGCTAGACTTGTAGCAAAGGGTTTTCGTCAAAGACCAGGTGTGGACTATGACGAGACCTTTTCTCCAGTGGCTATGCTTAAATCCATCCGGATCATGCTTGCCATCGCTGCATATCATGATTACGAAATCTGGCAAATGGATGTTAAGACCGCCTTTCTAAACGGTGATTTAGAAGAGTGCGTGTACATGACTCAGCCAGAGGGCTTCGTAGACAGTGGGAGCAGCGGGAAGGTGTGCAAGCTGCTTAAATCCATTTATGGATTAAAGCAAGCATCGCGGAGTTGGAACATCTGCTTTGACGTCGTTATCAAAGAGTTTGATTTCGTCAAAAACCCAGATGAACCTTGTATCTACAAGAAGGTGGCAGAGAGTAAGGTTGTCTTCCTCGTATTGTACGTAGACGACATACTCTTGATAGGAAATGATATTCCTATGCTGCAATTGGTCAAGCTCTTCTTATCACAAAGATTCTCAATGAAAGATCTTGGTGATGCCTCCTGCATATTGGGAATTAGGATCTATAGAGATAGATCCAAAAGGATTTTGGGATTGTTCCAATCCAGGTACATTGACACCATACTAAAGAGGTTTAGTATGGAAGAGTCCAAGCGTGGGAACTTGCCCACGATCTCTGGAGTCACTCTCTCCAAAGAGATGTCTCTCAAGACTGATTTGGAGAGAGCTCGCATGCAAGGGATACCCTATGCTTCGGCAGTAGGCTCTATCATGTATGCGATGCTATGTACCAGACCTGATGTAGCATACTCACTAAGTATAGTGAGCAGGTATCAAGCTGATCCTGGAGAGAGTCACTGGACAGCTGTGAAGAGCATTCTCAAGTACTTGCGAAGGACTAGAGATATGTTCTTGGTGTATGGTAACGGAGAGCTCCAAGTGGAGTCCTTTACCGATTCGAGCTTCCAGAGTGATAAGGACGACTCTAAGTCGCAGTCGGGCTTTGTCTTTACCCTTTACGGAGGGGCGGTTAGCTGGAAGAGTTCCAAACAGGAAACCGTGGCAGACTCGACAATGGAGGCTGAATACATCGCTGCCAACGATGCTGCCAAAGAGGCTGTCTGGATCAAGAAGTTCATCACTGAACTTGGAGTGGTTCCATCCATTGAGCGTCCAATACCTTTGTATTGCGATAACAATGGAGCGGTGGCTTTGGCCAAGGAACCCAGGTCCCATCAGCGATCCAGGCATATTCTGAGGCGGTATCACCTGATCCGGGAGATAGTTGATCGCCGGGAGATCGAGGTCAGGAGGGTTGACACGAAGAATAACACGGCGGATCCACTCACGAAGGCCATTCCCCAGATACAGTTTGAGAGACTCTTCGGGATGCTCGGTATGCGATACTACAGCAGCTGGCCCTAGTGCAAGTGGGAGATTGTTAGTTGTATGTATGCCCTAGAGGCCAGTATTGTACAGATGATGTATATTATATTGGATGCTTGGACATATATAGAGATGACTTTCTTGCTCGATATGATAGTATGCTATCTGGTTACTCTTTATCTTAACATGTACACTAGTCTTTTTATACTGTCTTATAGTTACATGTTGGTAAAGCCCTTAGGATATGTACTTGACTACCTGGACTGTGATGCAGATCATACTAGTGGGGACATGGTAGTCCATAAGTACATCCTTCAAGGTCCCTAGTCGTGGGTGTATCGAGACGGGGCATCGATATACCAGAGTAGACTAGCGTATACGCTTCTCGACCCATGAGATGGGCGATGGATGATCCCACATCCATTGGTGTTTGACATCAGAGATGGTATACGGGTGCTCAGTGGAGACTGGGTACACTGGACGGACTCGCCGAGAACTCCCAGATGGTATTATACCTCACGTCAGATGGCAGTTCTCAGGTGACACTTGTACAGGTTAGTCTGTAGACCCGAGATCGTCATAGAGTCTTGTGTGATTCCCACTGTGCTTTGATCTCCACCTTACCACGTCTATGAGGGCGTGCAAAATGGTGGTCTTTGGGCACAGTCCCGAGTCACATGGAGGCAATGAGCGATAGGAGGGGTTTCGTCTCTCCCGGTATTGGGGGTTGATGATGCGCAGTGCTCGATTGGCCGTAGCAGGGAAGTCCCTGGCCAGGGCTGATCAGAGATTTGCTGGTAAGTGTTACCAGTAGTTTCTCGACCCGTTATGAGCCTCACATCGGCACGACTTATCGGGTTATTGGGGTCTGACGTTTACCACCCCTAGACTTGATATGCGACATATCAGACGAAGAGACCGGACTGTACGGTAAGTGTTACTGGTCGGATTCGCAGGAGTGTGAGCGGGCTAGCTCGTCGATCTTCTGATCGCTCAATACCCGGGTGGCCGTTACGTTTAGCAGACCGCTTGCGGCTTGTGGGTGCTTGATATGATCATCATCTGCTACCGGCGTATTGACGAGTCTTTAGAGTCCTACACAGAGGTTTCCTGGCTCGAGCGAAACGAAATAGGAGCGCATATGAGATATGTGCGGGACCGAGAATAATGCGTGTATGTGATACCGCATTTCATTCTCGCGATAAATGTTTCGATTGGTTATATTCGATATGACCAAGTTATCGAATCGTTGATTCGATAAATCGATACATTGGATACTAGTCGGTTATGTGCGACATGACCGGATCATTGAATCAAATGTTGATTTAATGATTTAATGTATAATTACATATTTGATATATTACTTTGCATTAGCTGGTATTGGTTCACTTTATATGGATTTTCTCACTTGATGCACATTGTATATGTGATATACTTTTGTGCACATATTTGTATCATGTTTGATGATACTTGATCATTTGGTTAAGTGTGAAGGATTAAACCATGGTTAAGTGATAATTAGGGTTTTGCTTAATCATTTATTTATTCATTTCTTTATCTATTTAATTGGAAATGATTATGATAAGAATGGTGGCTTTCTTTGTCTTTTAGTTGAAGCTTCATGAAGCTTTGACTTCTTAACCATTCTTGTCATCATGCTTAACCCTAACCCATCCATTAACCATGGTCTATTCTCTACACTTAACCCTAGTTAGAATTATGATAAGTATTCTATTTTCTTTTCATTTTAAAGATACTTATCATTTTTCTAGCTCATCTTCTTCTTCATCTTCAAGTTTGAAACCTTGAGGCCATCAATGGCAACTTGAGCTTGAGAGTGAGAAATCCAATTCTAAAGAGAACCCACCTCCTATTTCTTCATCCTCTACCTCTTGCCAAGTAGTAGAGTGTGTTTCCTTCACAAGTTTCATCACTTTGTGAAGTAGAGAGCTTGATCTAGCGATGCCTCGACGCAGATCATCTTCGGCATCGTCGTCGATGACCAAGCCCGTTCATTCTCCGATGAAGCCGACGCTAGAGCCCGGGGTTCGACAAGGACAGCGAGGAGACTTCGTTGCGGAGCCGTGGAGGTGGATATCCGGATCTACAAAGGTTGTAATTTCCATATCCTTGTAGTTATGTGTTAACTAGTTTAGTTTTTCGCCTAGAATTCTAGTCTAAGATCCGTGTTAGGGTTTCTCGGCACCATAATTTTTGAAAAATGGCATGGTTGATGCCTTGTGAGACCTATATAGGATGCCTAGGAACCCTACAACGTACGGGTGGGTTTAATGCAATCCAGATAATGACGGGTTGAACTTGACTAGGACTCTTTGATTTATTGACTCCGTCAAGGTCACTTGAGTCCTAGGGGTAAAAATCACATCGGGCGTTTCTAAAGAAACTGAAACTTGCCAGGCATGCGCATACCTTCTGGAGTGTGGTGACTTGAGTGGATTTCGTCAAGTTATCATGCGACGATAGTTGGATCCCAATTCCCACTGATGAGTTGGTTTACTCCTCGGGTGATCCCGACTAATTCTTCTTTTAGGTTTGGAGAAGAATTTGAGGTTACAGTGGGAGGTTTCCTGATTAGATAAAGTGATAACCATTCTGATCTAGGTTAGAGTGCACGCTGAGTGTTTCTTTTCTCTCTCTCTTTGGCAGTGACCATTGACCCGACCCCAGACTATGACTCAGTGACACGGTTGACCGAACCTTCTTTAACACTGGCTTTTGGATTGTCAGAGTTGCAGACCTCTTTGCCACTCCTACTTTTACCCTTTTCTCCAGGACACCCCGTATTACTACGAACATCCACTTCCATTGGACAAAACCATCGTATGGTTATATACGAACTCGAAGGAATTCGAGGATGGTTTCTGGTTCTGGAGAAAACGAATAGGTCTATTCAGTTGTCTTTTCCTTTTACCTTCTCTCAGGTTGCAAGTACTCCTTGGTTTAGGAGATAGTACACCTATTACGCAAATTGGATAGTCTTCTTCCAAACCATAGGCAGGTGCCGAACAGTAGGGAATGAAGAAAACCAATTAGCCTAAACGGTGTACAGAAGGTATTAAGTTAAGACAAAGAAAGGGATTAGTAAGAGGGAAAAGTAAATTGCGACTGCTATTCACGACCAAACCAAATATTTCTTCGCCAATCCTAAATCACCTTTGTATTTCTCCAGGACACTCCGTATCACTACGAAGATCCCAGTTTATTGGATAATCCATCGTATGGTTATATACGAACTCGAAAGGAACTTGTTCCAGTTCGGGGATGGATCCTGGTTCAGGAGAAATAGGAATAAGGTTTATTCGGTTGTCTTTTATCTTCACCTTCTCTCGCATTGCGAGTGCTCCTAGGATTAGGACAGTACACCCATTATGCTTATTGGATAGTCTTCTTCCAAACCATAGGCTGGTGCCGAACGGTAGGGAAGGAAGAAAACCATTTAGCCTAAAGGGGTGTGCAGAAGGTAATGACTAAAGACATATAAAGGGATTTGGAGAGGTGGCAAAGAATTATACGGTTATAGTTGTGAATCTGGATAATGGAAGAGGCATTACTAGGAATACCGGGATACCCCATCGAAACATTTCAATGTTTCAGTTTCACTGTGTACTGTTAAAAGAAAACTTATTTCCCAATTAGCCCTTGCTCCAGGGTATGTATTTACCAGGTATGATCCTCACATCTGTATGGTTTTACAGATGATGAGTGGGAGTAAGTTATTGGGAATTAGGTGATTATCCTCATTATATCGGAATTCGTTGTAATTGGTGATATTTGAGGAAGTCACCTGGGTTGTTTGCCGGACGGCAAATATTTGGTTTTGAATATCCGTTGTTGTGCACCAATTTCAAATTGATATATCTGTATGTCTATTTTTATAGAGTGAGATATACCTTTTTGGAATTATGTCTATGACATTTACCTATACCAGTGGATGGTTAGGTAAGGAGTATTGAACAGCGGTGTAATTCTTCTTAACCATAAGTACAGTTTTCAACCTATGACACACAGTGAATGAGTTGTTAGACTCAGGGACTTATACAGAGTATTGTATATTGTCCAGTGTCCATTAGGACAGAGAAGCTGGTCCTCGTACTATATTCTGTTTACTTGTGACTTCTCTAGTTCTTAGACAGGTGTTTCGTAGAAACACAGGGTCTGAGTTTTGAGAAGTTATTGGTATATGAGTAAAGTAGAGAACCAGGTATTGCAAGTATCGGGATTCTTCAAGGTGATCGAAGATTTAGATACTTGTGAATGGTATTCAGTTGATAGTAATGGTTAAGAGAACATGCTTCTCTTTCTGGTTACTCATAATTGGAAGTTCTCCTAAGTTGAGTAACGCTGATCGGACTCCTTCCATTTAGGTGACATGCACTGGAGACAGCTGCATGATTTGAATCTGGTTCCAATTAAATCAGTGCTTCTGTTTCTATATTGGATATAGAACAGTTCATATCTTGACATTGTTAAGGTACGGTGAGTTGTCCGGCTTATGCTTAAAACCAGACACTGGACAACTCAATGCACGTTTCTGTAATGATTGTTTGTGGGTTGACCCAGGCTATGACGAGGGTTGACTTTCTACCATATTGAAGATCAATAGTGATATTGTTCTTGACTCGCCACATTTTTAAAAGAAATGGATTTTTCAGAAAACAGTAGTGGGAGTATAGTAGAACTGGAAGTGATTCCAGAACCGCAAACGATTACTGAAAATTTGATAAGAACCTAAAGATTCAATCTGATTTGACATTCCATTGGCCACTCCGCAGATATGGTGGGTAACCTCAGGCACCCAAGAGGTACTTCGGTATACTCAAGGACGGTGGCAGGAAAGTTCTTGTTTGCCCAGACTTGCCATTGCTGTTGTTCAGACTGTGAGACCCGGCAGGAGGATGAGTATAGCGTCGTTCTGAACTAGCTTTAGAAGTGTACGTCTATATGACTCTGCCAGAGGGTTGTCGTAGTCAGTGGGAGCAGCCGAAGCATTGGTGGACAGGTAGCTTATGTCTATTTATAGACTAAAGCAGATATAGCGGAGATAGATCATCTATTTCTGATGTGACAGTCATAGGTTTGACTTCATCAGAATAGGAGATGGATCTGTTAAGAAGGTAGTAGGGTATGATGTCCTGGTATTTGATGACATACACAGAGTAGGAAGTAAAGTTCCTACACTACGATCGGTAATACTTTGGTTGTCACACAGTAGTTTCTCCACATAGGACATGGATATTATATCAGACATTCTGGTTACTGGATCTATGATTTTAGATCTAGATTTGGGTGGTTTCCTAATCTGGGTACTTTGACAGCATTCTATGAGTATTTAGAATGGACGACTCCTGGCATGGTAGTGTACCTGCAGGTGGTGGAGTCACCCCCTCTAAAGGTGTCTTATAAACTAAAGTAGAGAGGGATGTGCATGATTGGCAGATCACTTGCTTAGGCAATTGAGTCAATCATGAGATGTCAAGTACCACACAATATGTTGTTCCTGCAGTAGATGCAATAAGTTGATATTAATCCTGTAAGTCCATGCTACCTCTCCCGGTACTTTCGGGAATGCGGAATTTGGTAAAAAACGATTTTCTTAAAGATGGTAACATGGACCTAAAACCCGGATCTTGGTTAAACATCTATCTAACAACCTAACTATGAGTTTCTAGCTACTCGGTTAGGGGGTTATACCTTGCTTGTCTTGAACTCCTTCGTCTTCAAGCTCCGATGGTGGTCCGATTGGCTTCTTCTCGTCGTGTCCGTACGCCGAAGATAGATCCACCTGAAAGCTCCAACCTTTAGCTCCTTCTTCGTTCTTTGAAGAAACTAGTTCACTTGGTTTGCTAAACCTAGTGAACTAGAATGAGTAGAGAATACTTTGTGTGGGATTTTATCTATGGTTCTTGATTCTCAACTCATGAGACAAGAGAACCATAGATTAAAGAGAGGGAGCAAGAGCAAAAGGGTGAGAGCAAAAGGAGAGCTCATGAACAAGAGAGAGAATGAGCAAGAAAGAATGAGGCTCTCTTTTGTCTTTCACCCTCTCATAATCCAAAGCAATGATCACACATCATACCAATCAAGTGTTATGTGATGGTTGAAGCAACCATAACCATATCATTTCATGCACTTATTTTGCACAAATTAGCAAGCAAGCAAAAGTCTTTGCCATGAAATGATAGCTATGGTTATCATGATGGTCAACTAGTCAAGCCTAGTCAACCGGTCAACATAGTCAACAAGTCAACAAAAGTCAACAAGTCAACAAAGTCAACAAGTCAACAAAAGTCAACAAGTCAACAAAGTCAACAAAGTCAACAACCATGTCACCATAATACTTAATCAATATAATTGTTAATCTCATATCATATTCTCATTAGGGTTGATCAAAAGGTCAATAGTCAACGGTCAACTGTCAACAACCCTAATGAGAATCCACTGCCTCTGTCTCCCTGTCAACTGTGCATACACACCCGCATCCGCGTTCCGAGGAACACGAATGCAAACTGGATAAATCCAATCCCATAAGGTACACTAGGATCTGGCTTAAACCAAAGCCCGCTAGTGTGAACTGTCCGGACACTGTACGTGCACAAGTGCACGGATGTGACCGAACCTTGTCGCAAAACCATGCGACCTGTCGCAATACCATGCGACCTCTACTCTTTTCCCTAAAGACGAAAAGCTTTCTGTGTGGGACTCTAAAGACTCGACACTACGCTGGCAGTGGGTTTAACCACAGACCGCAAGCGGCACTAGCTGTGCGTAACGGTCCCCAGGTAATGCCGACAAGAAGACCGACGAGGCGAAACCCATCTGAACTCCTACTGAGCCTGAGTGTGTCATTCTCCGTACAGTCCGGTCTGTTCGTCTGATACATCGCATGGCGGGCCTAGGGGGCGGTAAACGTCAGTCCCCCAATAGCGGTACAAGTCGTGCTGGAGCGAAGCCCAAAACACCCTGAGATAACACTGGAAACCTACCAGTATATCTCGTTTGCCCTGGCCAGGGACTACTCGTGTAATGGCTCTCCTAGACACAGCGCGATGTCAACCCCCAATACCGGGAGAGACGAATCCTGTCTAACCGTCACTGCCTCCAAGTGCTTCGGGACTGCACCCAACCACTACCTGTTTGCACGACTCCTTTGAGCCGTGGTAGGGTAGTAATCAAAGTACAGTGGGAACACACTCGAGGTGAAGTGACAGTGTCAAGTCAGCGGACTAAGCTGTACTCATGTCACCTGGGAACTGATAACTGACGATAGGTATAATACCAACTAGTCAGTTCCCGACGAGTCCTGTCCAGTGTACTCGTAACCTAACGAGCACCCGCATACTATCTCAAGTACGACGTACTGACGGCTGTGGGACAGACCGTCTCCCACACTGGGATGAGAAGCGCATGCGCTGGTCTACTCCGGAGTATCGATGCCCTGTCTCGATAGTCCTGCGACCAGGGACCTGCATAAGGATGTGCTTATAGATTACCCAGCCCCACTAGTGTGACGGCCATCACATCGCTGGTAATCAAGCAAAGATCCTAAGGGCTCCACTAATGTGTAAAGGCGATATACAAAAATAAACACATGTACACATTGAAGTAGAAACAAACCAAGTAGCATACTACTATTTTGAGCAAGATTGTATATACAAGGTGAATATCCCAAGCATCCATTAAGTAATATACAAACCAGTATGATACAGTAATGGCCTCTAGGGCATATACACTAACAATCTCCCACTTGCACTAAGGCCATGTACTGGCGTATCGAAGACCTATCATCTCGATCAGCCGCTCGAACTGAGTCTGGGGCAAGGCCTTGGTGAATGGATCTGCAGTGTTATCTTCTGAATTTACTCTCTTTACCTCGATCTCCTGGCGATCAATGATCTCCCTGATCAGGTGGAACCGCCTCAAAATGTGCCTGGACTTCTGATGGGACCTTGGTTCCTTCGCTAAAGCTATAGCGCCGTTGTTGTCACAATACAGCGGTATTGGATCAACACTGGTAGGAACCACCTGAAGTTCTGTGAGGAACTTCTTCATCCAGACAGCTTCCTTTGCGGCATCGCAAGCAGCTATGTACTCCGCTTCCATGGTTGAGTCAGCAACGGTTTCCTGCTTGGAACTCTTCCAGCAAACCGCCCCTCCATTGAGGGTAAAGACATAACCCTACATGGACTTGGAGTCATCCTTGTCACTCTGGAAGCTGGAGTCAGCAAAGGCCTCAATCTGGAGGTCTTTTCCGCCATACACCAAGAACATCTCCTTAGTCCTCCTCAGGTACTTGAGAATGTTCTTTACTGCTATCCAGTGTTTCTCCCCTGGGTTCGACTGATACCGGCTTACAACGCTCAATGCGTATGCTACATTTGGTCTGGTACATAACATCGCATACATGATAGAGCCTACCGTAGATGCGTAGGGTATTGATGACATGCGAGCCCTTTCCAAATCAGTATTGGGAGACATCTCTTTGGAGAGGGTGATTCCGTGACAAGCCGGTAGATTACCGCGCATGGAATCTTCCATACTGAATCGTTTCAGTATGGTGTCGATGTACCTTGACTGTGAAAGTCCCAACATCCTCTTAGATCTATCACGATAGATCTGGATCCCAAGAATGTAGTTGGCATCACCCAGGTCCTTCATGGAGAACCTCTGTGACAAGAATCCTTTGACTGACTGTAGCATAGGAATATCATTTCCTATTAGGAGAATTTCATCGATGTACAAGACGAGGAATACCACATTTCTCCCTACAATCTTACTGTAAATGCATGGTTCATCTGGGTTTTTGACAAAGTCGAATTCTTTGACAGTATCATCAAAGCAGATGTTCCAACTCCGCGATGCCTGCTTAAGTCCATAGATGGACTTGAGCAACTTGCACACTTTACCGCTGCTCCCACTCTGAATGAATCCCTCTGGCTGATCCATATAGACGCACTCTTCCAAATTTCCATTTAGGAAAGTCGTCTTTACGTCCATCTGCCAGATCTCATAATCGTGGAAGGCAGCAATGGCAAGAAGGATCCGAATGGATTTAAGCATGGCTACCGGAGAAAAGGTCTCGTCATAGTCCAAACCAGGTCTTTGACGAAAACCCTTTGCAACGAGCCTAGCCTTATAGGTTTCAACCTGCCCATCTACACCAATCTTCTTTCTGAAGATCCATTTGCAGCCTACGGGTTTTACCCCTTCTGGAGCAAAGTCCAAAGTCCAAACTTTGTTGGTGTACATGGACTCCATCTCGGTCCGCATTGCATCTAGCCATTTTACCGAGTCACCGCTCTGAATGGCTTGCTGGAAGCTAGTAGGCTCATCATGATCTATGATGCAATCCTCTCTATCCCCGTCTATGAGAAAACCGTAGTATCTCTCGGGCGGATGAGACTGCCTACTACTCCTGCGGAGCGGCGTAGGAATGTCCGGTTCCCCTGAACCTTCTGGTTCTACTAAGGTTTCAGTAATAGCTTGTGGTTCTGGAATTTCTTCCAGTTCTATTGCGCTCCCACTTATCTGATTTTCTAAAATCTCAGTTTCCAAGAAGCGGGCATGACGAGAAACAAGGACTTTTTGCTCCTCTGCGTAATAGAAAAGATACCCCTTGGAGTTCTTTGGGTATCCCACAAACTTGCACTGTACTGAGCGTGCCTCGAGCTTGTCCGTATGCTGCTTTTTTACAAAAGACGGACATCCCCATGTCTTAAAGGATTTAAGACAGGGTTTCTTCCCACTCCACATCTGATATGGTGTGGTAGGCACTGTCTTAGTTGGAACTTGGTTCAAGAGATGTGCAGCTGTTTCCAGTGCATAACCCTAGAAAGATCGCGGTAACTCAGCCTTACTCATCATGGAACGAACCATATCTAATAGGGTTCGATTCCTTCTTTCCGATACACCGTTGTGTTGTGGTGTGTATGGAGGAGTACGCTGAGAGAGAATTCCATTCTCTTTTAAGTAGTCCAGAAACTCGGCACTCAAGTATTCACCACCTCGATCCGATCTTAGGATCTTGATACTTTTGCCTGTTTGTTTTTCTACTTCATTCTTATATTCTCGAAATTTCTCAAAGGCCTCGGATTTGTGCTTCATTAAGAAGACATGTCCAAACCTAGAGAAATCATCTGTGAAAGTAATGAAGTATGAATAACCGCTTCGCGCATGTGTAGACATTGGACCACACACGTCACTGTGTATAAGTCCCAAGAGCTTGCTCGCTCTTACTCCGTGTCCAGTGAACGGAGTCTTTGTCATCTTTCCCATGAGACAAGATTCACAAGTGGCATAAGACTGGTACTCGAACGGATCCAAGTATCCTTCTTTATGTAACTTAGTCAACCGTGTCTCATTGATGTGACCCAGTCTACAATGCCATAAGAAAGCCTGATTTAATTCTGGAGACTTTCTTTTAAGTGTGTTCTGGACACTGAATATCTGAGCTTGATTCAATACGTATATACCATTATTTAATGTACCTGACCCAATCAGTGCTTGATTTAGGTGGATGTTTACTACATCGCTTACAAAAGCAAAATCATATCCTTCCTTAGAAAGTAAGGATACAGATATGATGTTACAAGTCGCACCTGGTACATACAAACAGTCACGCAGAATCAATATCTGCCCAGTTGTCAGTCCTAGGTGATATTCCCCTACGGATACAGCATCCATGCTCATTCCGTTAGCAACCCTGAGAGTCATATCACCTTTCCTGATAACCCCACGGTTTCTCAGACCCTGTAACGAATTACAGATATGAGATCCTGATCCGGTATCCAATACCCAGGAAGTAGGGTTAACTGACAAACAGTTCTCAATTACAAACACACTCGAAGCCGAAGCCACAACATGCTTCGAATTCTGGCTACTGGCTTTACAAGCCCTGCAATCTTTCTGCCATAGTTCATTCCCGTTACAATAGGAACGTCCCTCTTTTACTATATCCAGTCCTGAAACTTTTGCCCTTGTTTTTCCTTTTTCTTCCCTGGTTTCTTTCAGGGTATAAGCAGAGGGCAGGGACTGTAGAATTAGGTCAGTACTTGACCCATTCTCCAACGTGGTCTCCAGGTCCGTGAGCTCAATATAGCTGGTCTCTGTAAGGACGTTGCCCCTTACAGATGACCCGACTGCCAACCTCGCTTGAAGCAATTCGTTCGAGGTCTCATATCTTGCGATACGAGATTGCTCTCCAAATAAAACTTTGTTATGGAGGAAGATGGAAACTGAGTCCATCTTCTCGTGCTGCCTCTGGTTTGTACCATCAACTGAGGCTAACACGAGGCACTTGGATTTCGTACAATCCCTTTCCGATGTCCTGTGGATGTGAACATCCGTGACAGGGGAAACTGGACCTGAGACAGCAGGGTTTTGATTAGTTAAGAGGTGTCCCAGCTTGTCATGGGCAATGGACATCTGGACAGACCTTTGCCAGTCATAACAGTCAGGTTCAGTCATATTATTATCTAGATGTAACCTAGGTGCGGTCACAGGGTCGCTGCATTTAAGAGAGAGAAGAAGAAACACTCAGCATGATGCTCTTGCAAGTTTAGAGTGGTTTTTAGTTTGTCTAAACAGGATGGCTCCCACTGTTTCTCGAATCCCTCCTCAAACCATAAAGGAAGAATTAGTCGGAATCAATCCCACCGCACAATACTTGCTTAACCGTTCAGCCAGGCCGGTGTCGGTACTTCGAGGGAGGTTTTCCAACGCTTTCGCGAAGTTCCTTAATTAAAGAACCTCTTTTCCCTAGGGGCGTAGCCCCGCTAACACCTTTCTAGGCACCTACTTGGTTTATAGCAATGATCGTTTAGTGAGAAATTTCCTGAGGAGTAGCATATACTCACAGTAGGATCGGGATCCAAATATCATTGCGTGACAAAACTGAAGGAATCCTACCAGAATCATCACACTCCAAATGGTATGCAGTGCTAGCAAGTTTCAGTTCTTTTGAAACTCCCGATGTGGATTTTTGCCCCATGCTCTTATGACCTTGACTAAGGCCAACAAATCATAAGTCACATGTCAAGTTCTACCCGTCGTTGTCCAGGTTAATTTGAATCCATCCGTATATACCCTTGACTAAGGCCAACAAAGTAATACGACTGTCCCAAACCAACGCATCTATCTATGCAACATATGAATATCCACCAGCTACCAATCACTGTGCCTTGACTAAGGCCAACAAACACAGCTTGAATACTGTTGAATATTCATATGAAACGACGGAGGGCTACGAATGGTTTTGGCGAAACCGTGAACGTAGTGAACTTGATTTAGTCGATGGAACGAGATAGCTTTTAAATGGAGTGGCTCAAACTCCGCATTTTAAAAGTTTGTTTTTGAAAAGAACCGAGTGGTTTTTCGAAAATGTTCCAACGACTTATACTTGGTTTATTTTCTTGCATTAGTTCTTTTAATGCATGTTTTGCTTGCATTAGTTCTTTTAATGCGTCCCATCATTTAATCCTACCATTGCAGAAAACAACCAAAATATGACGTACGCTTATGCCATTCGCATTCGCCACGGGGCCCCGTCATTACCCGTTAGGTTACTTAACTAACGACAGAGCGGGGGCTGGGCTAGCGCGTCTGTAAAACATAAGCAACGCCTAAATAATATCATATATAGATATACTGCAATGATAAACATTTCAGATCACAGATGAATACATTGGATATACTAGGAATCTATAATTTGTACGAGCCTGTAACAAAAGACAGATTACACGGTCGCGGTGAATAGCCAAATACCCCACCCAAGACCCCTACGGGTGCGGCAAACTACCCACCAAGTACCCGAAGCGTAGTAACCTCCCTCATCTCTATTAGTAGGCCACTCGACACTTCGGCATACCCGGTAGTTTGTGCACCCCCTCCATGGGTCTATCCTAGGAGCAAAAACAGTAAAAAGAAATTATACAATGACGGCTACAACCCCGACCCGGTTGTGCGGCCATACAAATAATTATTACATCAATTTACAAATTTACATGAATTGAAAGAAAAGAAAACTCTCGTCTCACAACCCCCGGCTATTCACCCGCGACAATCCAACATATTCATAACCACATTCCAGCAACAATACAGATCACAGATTTGTATAACACCCACTAATCGACATATAGCGATTAGTAGACGTTCAATACAAATAACACATTACAGAAAAACCCGTTAGCTAAAGTCTTTTAGAAGTTCGATCAAAAATACGGATTTTCAGGACCCCAAAGTAAATTTTTCGTTCTGGAAAATCTGGGTTGAAAATATATATTCCAAAAATCCCAAAATACCCCCAGAATAACACTGCACCAAAGATTGACCTCGGCCGAGTCAACTTGGCCGCGGATCCGCGGCGGGAGCGTGCTCCCGCCGCGTTTCCGCGGCGCTTTGACTCGATCGTGGGTCCATCTTTGGTGGTTATTCACACAAAAGCCTGAGCCGATTTTAGGTGTTAAAATAATCAATTTTTGAACAGTAAAAAAATCGACAGAAACTGCAAATTTTCGGGGTTCGTTTTCGGGACTTTTTCTTTAATCGATCTTCTAGTTACTTGCTAACAAGTTAGATAGAGTTTAACTAGGCTCTGATACCACTGTAAGTCCATGCTACCTCTCCCGGTACTTTCGGGAATGCGGAATTTGGTAAAAAACGATTTTCTTAAAGATGGTAACATGGACCTAAAACCCGGATCTTGGTTAAACATCTATCTAACAACCTAACTATGAGTTTCTAGCTACTCGGTTAGGGGGTTATACCTTGCTTGTCTTGAACTCCTTCGTCTTCAAGCTCCGATGGTGGTCCGATTGGCTTCTTCTCGTCGTGTCCGTACGCCGAAGATAGATCCACCTGAAAGCTCCAACCTTTAGCTCCTTCTTCGTTCTTTGAAGAAACTAGTTCACTTGGTTTGCTAAACCTAGTGAACTAGAATGAGTAGAGAATACTTTGTGTGGGATTTTATCTATGGTTCTTGATTCTCAACTCATGAGACAAGAGAACCATAGATTAAAGAGAGGGAGCAAGAGCAAAAGGGTGAGAGCAAAAGGAGAGCTCATGAACAAGAGAGAGAATGAGCAAGAAAGAATGAGGCACTCTTTTGTCTTTCACCCTCTCATAATCCAAAGCAATGATCACACATCATACCAATCAAGTGTTATGTGATGGTTGAAGCAACCATAACCATATCATTTCATGCACTTATTTTGCACAAATTAGCAAGCAAGCAAAAGTCTTTGCCATGAAATGATAGCTATGGTTATCATGATGGTCAACTAGTCAAGCCTAGTCAACCGGTCAACAAAGTCAACAAGTCAACAAAAGTCAACAAGTCAACAAAGTCAACAAAAGTCAACAAGTCAACAAAGTCAACAACCATGTCACCATAATACTTAATCAATATAATTGTTAATCTCATATCATATTCTCATTAGGGTTGATCAAAAGGTCAATAGTCAACGGTCAACTGTCAACAACCCTAATGAGAATCCACTGCCTCTGTCTCCCTGTCAACTGTGCATACACACCCGCATCCGCGTTCCGAGGAACACGAATGCAAACTGGATAAATCCAATCCCATAAGGTACACTAGGATCTGGCTTAAACCAAAGCCCGCTAGTGTGAACTGTCCGGACACTGTACGTGCACAAGTGCACGGATGTGACCGAACCCTGTCGCAAAACCATGCGACCTGTCGCAATACCATGCGACCTCTACTCTTTTGCCTAAAGGCGAAAAGCTTTCTGTGTGGGACTCTAAAGACTCGACACTACGCTGGCAGTGGGTTTAACCACAGACCGCAAGCGGCACTAGCTGTGCGTAACGGTCCCCAGGTAATGCCGACAAGAAGACCGACGAGGCGAAACCCATCTGAACTCCTACTGAGCCTGAGTGTGACATTCTCCGTACAGTCCGGTCTGTTCGTCTGATACATCGCATGGCGGGCCTAGGGGGCGGTAAACGTCAGTCCCCCAATAGCGGTACAAGTCGTGCCGGAGCGAAGCCCAAAACACCCTGAGATAACACTGGAAACCTACCAGTATATCTCGTTTGCCCTGGCCAGGGACTACTCGTGTAATGGCTCCCCTAGACACAGCGCGATGTCAACCCCCAATACCGGGAGAGACGAATCCTGTCTAACCGTCACTGCCTCCAAGTGCTTCGGGACTGCACCCAACCACTACCTGTTTGCACGACTCCTTTGAGCCGTGGTAGGGTAGTAATCAAAGTACAGTGGGAACACACTCGAGGCGAAGTGACAGTGTCAAGTCAGCGGACTAAGCTGTACTCATGTCACCTGGGAACTGATAACTGACGATAGGTATAATACCAACTAGTCAGTTCCCGACGAGTCCTGTCCAGTGTACCCGTAACCTAACGAGCACCCGCATACTATCTCAAGTACGACGTACTGACGGCTGTGGGACAGACCGTCTCCCATACTGGGATGAGAAGCGCATGCGCTGGTCTACTCCGGAGTATCGATGCCCTGTCTCGATAGTCCTGCGACCAGGGACCTGCATAAGGATGTGCTTATAGATTACCCAGCCCCACTAGTGTGACGGCCATCACATCGCTGGTAATCAAGCAAAGATCCTAAGGGCTCCCTTAATGTGTAAAGGCGATATACAAAAATAAACACATGTACACATTGAAGTAGAAACAAACCAAGTAGCATACTACTATTTTGAGCAAGATTGTATATACAAGGTGAATATCCCAAGCATCCATTAAGTAATATACAAACCAGTATGATACAGTAATGGCCTCTAGGGCATATACACTAACAAATCCAATCCTGGAGAAACGATCGGAAGCAGTTTTAGGACATAAGTGCGTGTTCTTGGGATTTGATAACGGCAGCCTCCTTTAGGAGACGGTTATCATTCTAGGCTTCCAAGGTGACCTGGACGACAGGGTGGCCGTCAGAGTTATAGTTCTCCCTCTGACGAGGGGCAGTATTTTGGACAGGTGGTCCAGGCGGATACTGAAGGAGGCATGGCGCAGGATGCCGATTAAGTTCAGTTGACAATACAGTCTAAGAAGTTTGGATTTGGAGTTCATTTATGAACTAGGTCCCATCAGACAACCAGACATTCCAAGACAGGTGTTGCTCATTTCGGGAGATAGCTTTCTCCGCGAACTTGAGATATAGAGAGACATAGAAAGAAACATAACAGCGGATCCACTCACTGAGGCTATTCCTCGAACGTAATAGTTTCGCAAGCGAGATTTGTGAGACTGACTAGTAGAGGAGTTGGGTGTTCGTATCACACGGGCTGTGAGTATGCGACATCGCAATAATTAGCCTTGAGTGCAAGTGGGAGATTGTTGGAGATAGTGCCCTCAGAGTCAATTATTGGATCACAGGCACGTGATTGCAATGATTGAGGAAGGAACTGTCCCAGTAGGACAGTCTTATTCAAGATGATAGTATACTATCTGGTTTATCTTTATCATCGTGTACTGCTTTAGGTGACCTTACGAGTCGCTATTACACGTTGATAGAGCCCCTAGGATTCTTTCTTGACTACTAGCAGTATGAGGGCGATCATATACGTGAGAGCTGGAGTCTATATGCACATCCTTAAAAGGTCCCTAGTCGTGGGAGTTTCGAGACAGGGCATCGATACTCCAGAGTAGACTAGTGTATACAGTCGAGACCCCGACGAGGGGCGGTGGCCGGTCTCACAAGCCATTGGTGTCAGTTGGTTCATCTAAGATGTATACAGGTGCTCATTGGGTTATGAGTACACCGGACAGGACTCACCGGGAACCTGCTAGTTGGGATTATACCAGACGTCGGATAGCAGTTCCCAGGTGACATGTGTACAGGTTAGTTCATCGACCTGAGATCGTCATTTGTCTCGTGTGAGTTCCCACTGTGCTTTGATTACTACCCTACCACGGCTCAAACGAGTCGTGCAAACAGGTTTTAGTTGGATACAGTCCCGAGCCACATGGAGGTAGTGAGCGGATCTGCAGGGGTTCGTCTCTCCCGGTATTGGGGGTGAGGTCGCGCTGTGTCTAGGAGAGCCATTACATAAAGCCCTCGTCCGAGGCAGGAGATTTACTGGTAGGTATTCCAGTAGTATCTCAGGGTGTTCTGGGCTTCACTCCGACACGACTTGTACCGCTTTTGGGGGTCTGACTTTTACCAACCCTCTAGGCCCGCCATGCGATACTCATAGACGAACGGACCGGACTGTACGGATATTGTCACTGACAGGCTCAGTAGGGTGTCAGGATGAGCTCGCTCATCGACGTCCCTTTTGGTCAATAGCTGGTGGCCCGTCACGTATGGCTAATACCTCTGACGTGCTAGTGTTTAAATCCACAGCCATAGTATTGACGAGTCTTTAGAGTCCACCACACTCAGTTACTCAAGTTTCGGGCGAAACGCTGTAGAGGCCGTATGGAGATATGGCAGGGTTCGATCAGATACGTGCGGTATTGCACGCATCGTGATCGGACGGTTTTTTACTAGCCGGCTTTGGTTTAAGCCGAATCCTTGTATTAGACAGTGTAGATTTTGTCTCTTTGCATTTGTGTTCAGTAGGAATACAAATGCGGGCATGTATATGCAGTAGTAGGGTTTTCCTGTAATTTATTACGGGATCAGTTTTCTGAAGTTGCCAGTTTGCATTCCGTTCTGGCCAGTTTTTCTTTGTTCTTTCGCGGCCGGACTTTCCGATGGAAGGGGTTATTTGCAAGTTTGCAAATAACATTTGTGGAAGGGGGTTTCTTGCATTTGTAGCTTCATCAAGATGAGATTCTTTATTTGTCTTTTCCTTTGCTTTTTGAGATGAGATAAGATTTGAAATGGTGTGACTTTTATTCCTAGTTTTCTTCTCATCTCTTATGGTCACCTTGTGCTATCCTACACTCACCTCCCTTGTTGCTATTTCTCTCCACCATTTTTATGAGGGGCCGGCCACTATTGGAGAGAATGAGAGGATTCCTTTTGTTGTAGGAGAAATTATCATATCACATTATGCTTTGCTACAAAATCAATAAGCCATTTCAAAAGCTTTTTCTCTTCTTCCTTCCTCCAATGGCAACTTCACTACCCCAAAGAGACATAGAATCTACACTAGCCTACAGTACTCTTGGACGCGTCGGCTAGCCAACTTCGCGCCCGAGTTGCCTCGGTCCAGAGGTGGGAGCTCGTAAAAGAATCCGGCTACGTGGTGCCCTTTCCGACGAGAAGGTGACGGACGGAGATTCCGCGGGAGATCGGAGTGGAGACGAAGACCGAAGGACACGGATCGCTCGGTATAGCTCTTTACCCCATTCTCTTGTTTGCTATGATTAGGTTAATGGTTACGATCCGGGTTTATTGTCCGCGGTAGCGCCGGTTAAAGTCAAGAAAAATTCTTGATTCCGCATTTTGGCCTCGAGTAGACTGCCGGGGCGCTGCCGTGGCTCAACAGAAGTGACAGTGTCAAGTCAGCGGACTAAGCTGTACTCATGTCACCTGGGAACTGTTAACTGACGATAGGTATAATACCAACCAACAGTTCCCGACGAGTCCTGTCTAGTGTACTCGTAACCTAACGAGCACCTGCATACTATCTCCAGTACGACGTACTGATGGCTGTGGGACAGACCATCTCCCTTGCTGGGAAGAGAAACGTATGCACCAGTCTACTCTGGAGTATCGATACCCTGTCTCGATAATCCTACGACTAGGGATCAAAATAAGGATGTGCTTATAGACTACCCAGCCCCCACTAGTGTGATCGCCATCACAACGCCGGTAGTCAAGCAAAGATCCTAAGGGCTCCACCAATATGTTTTTAGCGATATGTTAAAAGAAACATATACACATATTAAGATAGAAACAAACCAAGTAGCATACTACTATGTCGAGCAAGACTGTCATAAAACGGTATATATATATATCCCAAGCCTCCAAAATGTATTATACAAACTAGTACTATACAATAATGGCCTCTCGGGCATACATATCTAACAACTTCAAACCCTAATAACCTGGTAATTCATATTGATGTGGCTCAGGACCAATCCGCGAAACTACTGATCAGCCTATCAGTAAATCCCAACTGCCTTGGCCAAGATCTTATGGTCCTGACCAATCGAACATAGTGCGATATCGACTCCTTGTACCGGGAGAGATGCGTACCCAACAATCGCTCATTGCCTCTATGTGGCTCGGGACTGTACCCAACCAAAACCTATTTCCACGACTCAGTAGAGCCGTGGTAGTGTAGTGATCAAAGCATAGTGGGAACTCACACGAGACAAATGTCGATCTCAGGTCTAAAGACTAACATGTACTCATGTCACCTAAGTACTTCCACCTGACGATAGGTATAGTACCATCTGAAAGTTCTCGGCGAGTCCGTACAGTGTACTCACCCCCAATGAGCACCTGTATACGATCTTAGGTGCGAAAAATCAATGGTTGCGGGACTATACCATCGCCCCTCTTCGGGGTCTAGAAACGTATACACTAGTCTACTCCGGAATATCGATGCCCAGTCTCGATACTCCCGCGATTAGGGACCATTTAAGGATGTGCGTACCGACTACCCAGCTCCTACAAGCATGATCGCCATCACAACGCAGGTAGTCTAGCAATGATCTTACTGGCTTTATCAATATGTATAAAAGATATGTAATAGCAAGTAATACATACGCATATGTTAAGATAAATATAAACCATATAGCATACTATAATATCGAGCAAGACTGTCATGTAAATATATATGTCCAAGCATCCATATGTTTACATATACAATAATGGCCTCTAGGGCATATATATCCAACAAGCTCCCACTTGCACTAAGGCCATATATATCGACGTATCGACTACCCAACGTCTGCTCTAGGGCCAGTTGTTGGCATATCGAATACCCAACATCTCAAAAAGTCTCTCGAACTTTGCTTGCAGAAGGGCCTTGGTGAATGGATCCACAGTGCTTCCTTTTGAGTCCACTCTCCGCACCTCGATCTCCTGGCGATCAATGATCTCCCTCATCAGGTGATACCGCCTCAAGATATGCCTGGATTTCTGATGGGACTGTGATTCCCTTGCTAAATCCATAGCTCCATTATTGTCGCAATACATAGGTATTGGGTTAACAATGGATGGAACCGCCTGAAATTCAGTAATGAAATTCTTAATCCAGACAGCTTCTTTTGCGGCATCGTTGTCAGCAATGTATTCAGCCTCCATCGTCGAGCCTGGGACGGTGTCCTATTTGGAATTCTTCCAACAGACCGCCCCTCCGTTGAGGGTAAACACAAAACCCGAGACAGACTTGCTGTCATTTTTGTCACTCTAGAAGCTCGAATCGGTAAAAGACTCCACCTGGAGGTCTCCATTACCAAATAGCAGGAACAGTTCTTTATTCCTTCTCAGGTACTTCAGAATGTTCTTAACAGCTGTCCAGTAGTTCTCACCTTGGTTAGACTGATACCGGCTGACCATGCTAAGAGCGTAAGCTACATCTGGTCGGGTACATAGCATCGCATACATTATAGATCCTACTGCCGAAGCGTAGGGTATAGTGCTCATACGAACCCTCTCCTTATCAGTCTTGGGAGACATCTACGTGCAATGCGGGTATGTTACCGCGTTTGGAATCTTCCATACTAAATCTCTTTAGTACGTTCTCTATGTATCTGGACTGTAAAAGTCCTAGTAATCTCTTGAATCTATCTCTATACATCTTAATCCCCAGAATGTATGAAACATCACCCAGGTCCTTCATAGAGAACCTTTGTGACAAGAATAGCTTGACCGATTGTAGCATAGGAATATCATTTCCTATAAAAAGAATGTCTTCCACGTATAAGACTAAGAAGACGACAGTTCGGCCTACAATCTTCTTATATATACAAGGCTCATCCTCGTTCTTGATGAAGTCAAATCCCATGACTGTTTCATCAAAACAGATGTTCCAGCTCCGCGATGCCTGCTTTAATCTATAAATGGATTTAAGCAACTTGCACATCTTCCCGCTGCTTCCACTGTCTACGAAACCTTCCGGCTGATCCATATAAACGGACTTTTCTAAACTTTCGTTTAGAAAAGCCGTTTTTACGTCCATATGCCAGATTTCATAGTCATGGAAGGCAGCAATGGTAAGTAGGATCCGAATGGATTTGAGCATAGCCACTGGAAAAAAGGTTTCGTCATAGTCCACACCTGATCCTTGACAAAATCCTTTTTCAACAAGTCTAGTCTTATAGGTTTCCACCTGCCCATCTACACCAAATTTCCTTTTATAGATCCATTTGCATCCAACGAGTTTTACCCCAGGTGGAGCAATATCCAAGGTCCACAATTTATTGATGTACATGGACTCCATTTAGGATCACATAGCATCCAGCCACTTATCAGAGTCCCTACAGATAATGGCCTGCTTGAACCTAGTAGGATCATCTTCTTCCAAGATGCAATCCTCTCGATCCCCGTCTATGAGAAAACCGTAGTATTTCTTGGGCGGATGAGAAGTCCTACCAGATCTACGGAGTGGCTGAAGTTCGTCTGGGACTATTGAATTTTGTGGTTCTACTAAATCTTCAGTTATAGTTTGTCCAACTGGAATTTATTCCAGTTCTACCGTGCTCTCACTTATTTCTTTTGCAAGAAATTGCCACTCTAAAAAGGTGGCGTGCTGAGCAACAAACACCTTCCGTTCCTCGGTGTGGTAGAACAGATATCCATTTGAATGCCTGTGACATCCTACAAACTTACATAAAACTGACCATGCCTGAAGTTTGTCCAGATTCTGGTTTTTCACATATACCGGACAACCCTATATCTTAACCCGTTTAAGACATGGTTTTCTACCACTCCATATTTCATATGGAGTCTTAAGCACCAATTTAGACGGAACCTGCTTCAACAAGTATGCTGTTGTTTCAAGTGCAAGTCCCCGGAATGAAATAGGTAAGTCAACACTACTCATCATGGAGCGAACCATGTCCAATAGGGTACGGTTCCTCCGCTCCGATACCCCATTGTGTTGTGGTGTATACGGAGGAGTAAGCTGAGAGAGAATACCATTCTCTTTTAGAAAGTCCATGAATTCCGTGCTTATGTACTCCCTTCCTCTATCAGATCAGAGGATCTTGATACTTTTACCAGTTTGGTTCTCTACTTCGTTTCTGAATTCTTTGAATTTCTCAAAAGCTTCAGATTTGTGTTTCATAAGATACACAAACCCGAACCTAGAGAGATCGTCAGTGAATGTGATGAAGTACGAGAACCCACCTCTTACATGTATAGATATTGGACCACATACATCACTGTGTATGAGTCCCAAGAGCTCTGCTACTCTTTCTCCGTATCCCGTGAATGGAGATTTAGTCATTTTTCCTTTGAGACAAGACTGAAAAGTTTCATAAGATGAAAACTCAAACGTATCCAAAAATCCATCTTTATGCAACTTACTTAGTCTTTTCTCTCCGATATGACCAAGTCTACAATGCCACAAGTAGGATTCGTTCGTATCTGAACTCTTCCTCTTGCGTGTGTTTTGTATATTGAAAACTGCATTTTGATTTAGAACATAGATACCATTACACAGTATACCTTCTGCAACCAATACCAGATTAAGGTAAATGTTCATGATATTTCTATCAAGAACAAACTTATATCCATCTTTATCAAGTAAAGAAACTGATATGATGTTGAAAACCATGGAATGTACATAGTAGCAATTATTCAAAATCATAATATTGCCTTTTGGCAACACTGGTGATATTCACCGACGGCTGCAACATCAACTTGTGCTTCGTTCGCTACTCTGAGGGACATATCACCAGGTCCAACCATCCTACTTTTTCTCAGTCCCTGCAATAAATTACAGATATGAGATCCTGATCCGGTATCTAGTACCCAAGAGGTAGGACTGGCCGAAAAATAGTTCTCTATAACAAGAACACCTGAAGAAGACGCAATACCACGCCTCTTCGTCGATGGGGTCGTCAAGGAATTCATGCAATCCTTTTTTCTCTGCTCATGCTCATGACTGCTGTCATAAGTTAGAGCCAAATTGACGTTCCCCAGCCCCGAATAAGAATTCGGATCGGTCAAGCTATACATTTTATTATCTTGAGTACGGAATGAAGTGGTTGCTACCTGGAGAGAGAGAAAAGAAACACTCAGCGTGTACTCTTGTAAGATTAGATTGATTATTAGTTTATTTAATTAGGATGACTCCCACTGTTTCCTCGAATTCTTCTTCAAACCTAAAAAGAAGAATTAGTTGGGATTAATCGCACGTCACAATACTTGCTTAACCTTTCGGCCAGGCTAGTGTCGATACTTCGTGGGTGGTTTTCCAACGGTTTCGTGAAGTTCCTTAATTATATAACCTCTTTTCCCTGGAGGTATAGCCCCACTAACACCGTTCAAGACACCTACTTGATTTATAGCATTGATTTCTAAGTGGAAAAATTTCCCGGGAGTAATCCTACTCATCAGTGGGATCGGGATCCAACTATCATTACGTGATAAACTAGATGGAAGCCACCCTAGTCACCATACTCCAGAAGGTATGCAGCACCAGCAAGTTTCCTATATATTTGAAACTGTCGATGTGGTTGCCCCAAGCGGCTTCATGACCTTGACAGAGGTCAACATGTCATAAGTCCCAAGTCAAGTTCAACCCATCATTGTCCTGAATTGATTTAGACCTACCCGCACAAGTCCGTGACAGAGGTCAAAATGACCGTGCGACTGTCCTAAATAATCGTATCTATCTATACAACATACAAGCGTTGCTTAGCTACCATTCACTATGCCTTGACAGAGGTCAACATACACAGCATGAATACTAAGTAATACTTATAAGAAATGACGGAGGCTACCGCTGGGTTTTTGGCAAAAAACCTGTTAACGTAATAAACTTGATATCGTTGAAGGAACCTGAGCAGTTTTGAAAAGGAGTGGTTTAAGCTCCACTTTTGAAAACTTATGGTTTTGAAAAAACCCAAGTAATCTACAGTATAGACTTTTGTTCAAGAGGTCACTCCCCGCGAAGGGATCTCGGCTCTTGCCTCCTGGAATGAGGTGCTGGATATTCACAACCGAATACCACTATGCAAAGCGAAAGAATATAGCTATAGTTTTTCGAAATTTGTTCCAACAACATCTTTTAGGTTTTCTTATCTTGCATTAATCAAAATTAATATGGTCCTATCAGTTAATCCTATCACACCACAAAAAGAACGAAAATACAATGTACGTATATGCCATCCGCATTCGCCACGGGGCCCCATGATTACCCGTTAGGTTACTTAACCAACGATAGAGCGGGGGCTGGACTAGCGCGGGCGTAAAACATATACAACATCTACTAGTATATATATAAATATATATAACATTTGTTCCAGGCATGATAGCAAACAACATCACAGAATCTCAACAAGCAATACAGAATGATGGATAATTTTGGTGCCCCGGGTTTCATTTGAGCTTTAAATAAAACCTGACGTTCCCGGTCATATGGATACCCTGTGTAATGAAAACCTGGACTCCTACGAGCACGGTAAGTTACCCGCCAATTTCAGAAGTGAGGCAATCCCCTTCAACAAAGTGAATGGGTGTCACGACCCGAAATATTAGCTCGTGACCAGCACTTGAATCACGCAAAGTCTAAAGGCGTAACGTAATTCAAGTAAGCTGAAACCCAGAAATCTAAACCTTTTAAAAAAAATAATGGAGGTGAAGTTTAGAAATAAGGTAAAATGAAGTGAGGTGTTTTCTTAAATGCATTGAAAAGGGAACATGAAAAATACAAGTTTATCTTACTAGTTGAAAAACATATTTCGTCTTTTAAATGAAATTTGGGCAGCACCTCTTTTATATATTTTGATCCAAATCCACAAATACAAGATAATAATAAAGGCATCCCCAAGCGCGAGCTAGCTCTTCGCCAAACGGCGGATTCATAACCACGTAAATAATAAACCAAGTATACGACGCCCAACGGCGAAGATCAACGCAAAAGATAATGAATAAAGCAAGACATCAACCCAAAAAGCGAACATAAAACCCATCGCTCAAATCTCGTAACTACAAGTCTTGCTAAGTCTCATTACTTATACAAATACTAGTTTGATTGATGGAGTTGACTAGATACAACAGGAATAAATACAATAGCGGCACGATCCGATAGGTACCAACTACCAAAGAAAATCACCCGAATGCAAACTATGTGCCAAAGATGCCGCTACCGATCTATGCGGTCAACCTGCAATAACTGTGGCACAACGGGGGTGAGTTGCCATCTCGTGAGTAGAAAACATCATCAGGTAGAAATCGAATAAAATAACGATTTCCTAGGTCAACAATATCATAAAGATAATACTATGCTATCTAGGGTGACCGTACGTAAAAAATGTGCCAACAATGAATAAATGCAAGTATGCAAGTGGATATCATCCAATAATATAATCAATGCCAATATACATATGGATGTTGTCCACTCGAAACATCGTAATAGCATATGCATGTAAATATATGAGGATATCAAGAATGTGTGTGTCCATCAATGACGCACCAAAACATGTAACCTGAGTGTCCAACACCGACACTCGAAATATCATGAAACCCGTGTCCAGCATCAATACGTAAATCCTCATATCTCAAGCGCCGCATCCTCAGATCGGCCCTCATGTCCATCTCTCTACTCCAGTCGGTATCCTCCGGATAAACCGACGAGTTGAAATACTATCACCGGTAGGTAGTGCTCCTCTGCCAGGCTCAACACCATCATCTGCGACCAACTTGCCCCGGGGCACCTCACCGGGTCCACCATGCACCCGCAGACGGTTCCTCCTCCTCCTCGAATCATGTGTCACATGCCAATCTCAGAAACGAGGAAACACATGGTGGACACACTGAAATATCTTATCAAGAGAAACCGGTTTTTTTTAAAACAATACATACATTCCTTTGAAATAACTACGGTTCTCAAATCCAGAAATCTCATGAAAACAGCATATCTCAATGCGTAAAATCGTAAAGCAAGATGTATGCGACATATAACAGAATGTAAGCATATCAGTAAATCATGCAACATGGAACAGTAATATGCATATATCAAGGGAAAACTGCTCTTTAAAATGAATCCAGTTTTAAAATATATCTTGCGGTTCCCAATTCCTCCAAGGTCAAATGCAACATCGTAATAAGGTGTATATGTAACTATAGCATGTAAATTATGCAAGGAGTCATATCATGATGCAGCAATTCTATTGTGCAGTGACATGGCAATTATCGATGAAGAAGTGTGTGAGCCGGCAAATCTGTGTAAGTGTGACGTACGCATCATCGATAATGGTATAGGTGTACTAGCACAAGTATATGAAATGCAAAGGTAATAACATGAACGTAGGATGAAGTAAATCGGCAGCTAAAAGGTATAAGGTATACGTGTCTAACATGATCGAGTCGGTGAATCTATCAATCGGCTTCCTCTAATCAAGGGTATGGATCAATCATCAATTAACTCATCACGTACAGTAACTAATCGTACAACGTCATAAAACAATTTAGGATCCTAACAACCTATGTGACAAGGAGGGTACGGACCTCACGTCTCGTACGGCTTATCATTCGAGATTCACAATATTATCCATATATATACCTATCTCTCAGGTCACATCCGTATCAATCTCAGATTATGGGACCGGCAAAGGTATCAATTATCATATATCGACTCGTATCCATATTATGACATATCACACCAAGTCGTCATATCACAACGTAAACTCTTTTCCATCACATTAATATCTTATATCAAGTCAATTTTATATATACAATCTACCTTATACATCAAGTGTCATGCTATCCTAAAACTCATACCTATTATATTGCAACTACATGTTTATAAGTCATATCACTAATATCATCTCTAACTATTCTTTAAACCATATTCCTAGTTTCCTAATCTAGGTTTCTACGACTGTATCCTATAGATCGGTTTCCATTTAATAATTTGCGGGGGTGTTATACGCCATCCACCTGACTTCCTCCGTAGATATAGATCTACTCACATTGATCCTTGCTCGCCGAAGTCGATGATGTCATGCTCCATCGTTTCGTAATCCACACGAAAGTACCTACAATAAAACATATTCGCGATCGCTATTAAAATCAAGTTCGGAAAACAAATACGGCACACGGTGCGCTCATAGGTTAGAACCTATAGCCTACGCATGCAAAACAATCAAACAACCCTTGTTGTTGACGTACAAATGCCCAACAACCAAAAACAATTCCAAACAACAAAACCCAAGTTTACAAAATACGTTAAACATAAGCAAAAGCACCCCAGTGTGCTCCCAGATTTCACCCTAGGCCAAACTAGGGAATTTTGCATACAAGGTTGCTCTAGATATTAGCTAAGGGACTCACCAACCAAAATTCAATGCATTTCCACCCGACATGGCGGAAAATTGCGTCCCATACCAATAAATCTGCGGCCAGAAAGTGAGTGGAGGGGCTCAGGTTTCTAGGGGTTCTTTATGGTTGCCTGCACGTCTCACTGTAAAGGGAACTTTATTTACAATGGTCACGGGTCATCCCAGATCTCTAAATACCATTACTAAATCCACAAAAACCCGACATCGACAAATCTATAGTTCGTATCTTGGTTTTTAATCCGGGTCCGGGCCAGTAAAAACAGCACTAAGGGTCTTACAATAGCCACTACACATCACCACAACGCAACTCAAACCCTAATCCTTCACTTGGAATTTCCATGTTCACAAATCCACACCTTAACCCAATTCTAACGAACTAGAATGCTATGAAAACATAAACTAAACCAGGTGAAGGAAATTTTACCTCAATCGGCTGTCCCAAGTCATCAAAATCCAACATTGATGTGTCCAAAATGTAGAGCGTGAAGAGGGGATCAATTTTAATGAAAGGAGTATAGTGTTTGGATGATGATTTTGAGGTGATTTCTTTGGGTGAAGGTGGAGGGAGTGTGAATATGAAGAAGGAGAAGAAGAATATGATGGGGAAAGTGTAGGGTTCCTAGGCACTCTTATGAAGGTTCTTAAGGCATCAAACATCCCTGAATAAAATTTTAGACGTGCCGAACAACCCAAAGCCGGGATCTTTGCTAAATTATTAGGGTTTAACATGCAAGTAAACATCTTTACTACTAAGTGTGAGGGATTACAACCTTTGTAGTCCGCTCCTTCGCTTCATGAGCTCCGAGTAGAAGTCCCTTCGCCGCAATCCACGATCTCCCGGACTCAAGAGAGGCTCCACGACTCGAACGATCCATGATAGCTTGTCGTATTCCTTTTCTCCGATGATCTACGTCGAAGTTGCAATAACTCAAGCTCTCTCACTCTAATGAGGTGAACACCCTAATCTAATGGGCTAGATTAGATGAGGATGATGGAGTAGTATTTATGCTTTCTTTTTATATCATGATCTCACATGAAATCATCATAAAAGGAATTTCTAGGAAGCTTTCTCAAAGCTAAAGAGAGAAGAAGATGTTAGATAATGAGAGTAATCCTTTTGTGATGAATAGTAGATAAGAATATATGAATGATCATAGAACCATGGTCAAGGATGAGAAGGTTAACCTTTGTAGAGAATAAACTAGGGCTAGGGTTTGGTTAGATTAAATAATGAGTCATAAGATAATATCAACCATAATATCTTACACTTGACAAAAGGAAAGCTTCTAGATGGTGCAAGAAGGAGCTAACCTAATCAAACCCTAACCTTGCTTAATCTCCACTAAACATGTTCTATTATCAACCATATCATGTCACAATAATATATATCACATATATATTATATATTTACAACAAAAGAAAATAATACAATTAACATATATCGCATATATATCAATGTATTAATCCGGTGAGAAAATGAAATAATAAAGCGAGCCAATATTAGATAATATAATACAATATATCATATATATTATTATACATTAAATCATCGAATCAACACTTGATCCGACAATCCGGCTATATCGAATATAACTGACTAATATATCATGTACCGAATTATCGAATCAACACTTGATCCGATGATCCGGTCCATATCTAAATATCACGAGAATATAATAAGGTATCTCATATCGCATTATCCTCGGTCCTGCACATATCACATATGTGCCTCTACTCTGTTTTTCCTGAGCCAAGTAACCTCTGTGTAGGACCCTAAAGAATCGTCAATACGCCGGTAGCAGGTGATGATCATATCAAACACCCACAAGCTGCAAGCGGTCAGCTAAACGTAACAGCCACCCGGGTATTGAGCGATCAGAAGATCAACAAGCTAGCCTGTACGTTCTCCTGTGAATCCAATCAGTAACACTCCCGTACAGTCCGGTCTGTTCGTCTAATATGTCGCATATCAAGTCTAGGGGTGGTATACGTCAGACCCCAGTAACCGATAAGTCGTGTCAATGTGAGTCTCATAACAGGTCGAGAAACTACTGATAACACTTACCGGTAAATCTCTAAATCAGCCCTGGCCAGGGACTTCCAGTTATAGCCAATCGAACACAGCACAACATCAACTCCCTATACCGGGAGAGACGAATCCCCTCCTATCGCTCATTGCCGCCTTGTGATTCGGGACTGTACCCAAAAGCCACCGTTTTGCACGCCCTTTTGGACGTGGTAAGGTGGAAATCAAAGCACAGTGGGAATCACACAAGACTCTATGACGATCTCGGGTCTACATACTACCCTGTACCAGTGTCACCGGAGAACTGCCATCTGACGTGTAGTATATCACCATCTGGGAGTTCTCGGCGAGTTCGTCCAGTGTACCCAGTCTCTACTGAGCACCCGTACACCATCCTTGATGTCAAACACCGATGGATATGGGATCATCCATCGCCCATCATATGGGTCAAGATGCGTATACGCTAGTCTACTCTGGTGTATCGATGCCCTGTCTCGACACACCCTCGACTAGGAACAGTTATAGGATGTACTCATCGACTACCGTGGCCCCACTAGTATGATCTCATCATAGTCCCAGTAGTCGAGTACAGATCCTAAGGGCTTTATCAACATGTGAGAGAAAGACAGTAAACCAATACAAGTCAACATGTTAAGATAAAGTGAAACCAAATAGCATACTATCATGACGAGCAAGAATGTCCTCTCTATATATATCCAAGCATCCATCATAATATACATCATATGTACAATAATGGCCTCTAGGGCATATACATAACTAACAATCTCCCACTTGCACTAAGGCCAGCTGCTGTAGTATCTCATACCTAGCATCCCGAATAATCTCTCAAACTGTATCTGGGGAATGGCCTTCGTGAGTGGATCCGCAGTGTTGTCCTTCGTATCTACTCTCCTGACCTCGATCTCCCGGCGATCAACTATCTCCCTGATCAGGTGATACCACCTCAGAATATGTCTGGACTTCTGATGGAACCTGGGTTCCTTAGCCAAAGCCATAGCTCCATTGTTATTGCAATACAGAGGATTGGATGCTCAATGGATGGAACCACACCAAGTTCACTAATGAACTTCTTTATCCAGACAGCCTCTTTGGCAGCATCGTTGGCAGCAATATATTCAGCCTCCATCGTCAAGTCTGCAACGGTATCCTGTTTGGAACTCTTCCAACATACAGCCCCTCCATTGAGGGTAAAGACAAATCCCGAGTGCGACTTAGAGTCGTCCTTATCACTTTGGAAGCTGGAATCGGTAAAGGACTCCACCCAGAGTTCTCCATTACCATACACCAAGAACATGTCTCTAGTCCTTCGCAAGTACTTGAGAATGTTCTTCACAGCTGTCCAGTGACTCTCTCCAGGATCTGCTTGATACCGACTCACTACACTTAGTGAGTATGCTACATCGGATCTGGTACATAGCATCACATACATGATAGAGCCTACTGCCGAAGCATAGGGTATCCCTTGCATGCGAGCTCTCTCCAAATTAGTCTTGGGAGACATCTCTTTGGAGAGAGTGAGTCCAGAGATCGTGGGTTGGTTCCCACGCTTGGATTCTTCCATACTAAACCTCTTCAGTATGTGTCAATGTACCTGGATTGGGACAATCCCAATATCCATTTAGATCCATCTCTATAGATCATGATTCCCAATATGCAGGAGGCATCACCTAGATCTTTCATTGAGAATCTTTGTGATAAGAAGAGCTTGACTGATTGCAGCATAGGAATATCATTTCCTATCAAGAGTATATCATCCATGTACAATACGAGGAAGACAACCTTACTCTCTGCTACCTTCTTATAGATACAAGGTTCATCTACATTTTTGATGAAGTCAAACTCTTTGACTATAACATCAAAACAGATGTTCCAACTCCGCGATGCTTGCTTTAACCCATAAATGGATTTAAGCAGCTTGCACACCTTTCCGCTGCTCCCACTATCTACGAAGCCCTCTGGCTGAGTCATGTACACGCACTCTTCTAAATCACCGTTTAGAAAGGCGGTCTTAACATCCATTTGCCAGATTTCGTAGTCATGGTATGCAGCAATGGCAAGTAAGATCCGGATGGACTTAAGCATAGCCACTGGAGAAAAGGTTTCGTCATAATCTACACCTGGTTGTTGACGAAAACCCTTTGCTACAAGTCTAGCTTTGAAAGTCTCAACTTTTCCATCTACACCAAATTTCTTTTTAAAGATCCACTTGCTCCCAATGGGTTTTACCCCTTCAGGAGCATTTTCCAAAGTCCATACTTTGTTGGTGTACATGGATTCCATCTCAGATCGCATTGCATCCAGCCATTTCACAGAGTCACCACTCGTGATGGCCTGCTCGAAACTAATCGGGTCATCATCTTCCATGATGCAATCCTCGCTTCCACCATCAATGAGAAAACCGTAGTATCTCTCAGGCGGATGAGAAACCCTGCTAGATCGGTGGAGAGGCTGGGGTTCGTCGGGTACTACTGAATCCTCTGGTTCTACCAAATCATCTGTTGTAGTTTGTTCTGCTGGAACTTCTTCCAGTTCTACCTCAATGCCACTAATCTGTTTCATAAGAAAAACTTTTTCTAAGAAAGTGGCATGTCGAGAAACAAACACCTTTTGTTCTTCGGAGTGGTAAAAGATATACCCTCACGAATGTTTGGGATATCCAATAAACTTACATAGGACAGACCTTGCCTCCAGCTTGTCCGGATTTTGTGTTTTAACATAGGCCGGACAGCCCCATATCTGAATAAAATTAAGACATGGTCTCTTACCATTCCATATCTCATATGGAGTGGTAGGCACTGATTTGGTTGGAACTCTATTCAATAGGTATGCAGCTGTCTCCAGTGCATATCCCCAGAAGGAAATAGGTAACTCAGCAGTGCTCATCACAGAGCGCACCATATCTAATAGAGTGCGATTCCTCCGTTTCGATACACCGTTGTGCTATGGTGTATAAGGAGGAGTAAGCTGAGAGAGAATCCCATTCTCTTTTAGATAATCTAGGAACTCATTGCTCAAGTATTCTCCTCCTCGATCAGATCGAAGAATCTTAATACTTTTGCCCGTTTGGTTCTCTACTTCGTGCTTACATTCTCTGAATTTCTCAAAAGCTTCAGACTTATGTTTCATCAAGAACACATATCCGAATCTTGAGAGATCGTCAGTGAATGTAATAAAGTAGGAAGAACCATTCCTGGCATGTGTAGACATGGGACCGCATACATCACTATGTACCAGTCCTAAGAGTTCCGTAACTCTTTCTCCGTGTCCACTAAACGGAGCTTTGGTCATTTTTCCTTTGAGACATGAATGGCAAGTATCATAAGATGATAATTCGAATGGGTTCAAATATCCATCTTTATGTAACTTAGCTAGTCGTGTCGCATTGATATGACCAAGTCTACAATACCACAAGAAGGATTCGTTCATTTCTGAACTTTTCCTCTTGTGTGTGTTTTGTATATTGAGGACTGTATTTTGATTTAGAATGAATATGCCATTATGTAACGAGCCTGATGTAATCAACTTTTGATCTAGGAATATGTTCATAACATTATCCTGTACTACAAAATTATATCCTTCTTTACTTAATAAAGAAACTGATATAATGTTGCACATCATGTTCGGTATATAATAGCACTCATTCAGAATCAGTGTATCACCACTTGGTAATACTAGGTGATATTCGCCAACTGCTTTGGCTGTAATATTTGCCCCATTCCCTACTTGAATGGAATGATCACCTTTTCCCATTTCTCTACCTTTACGTAGCCCATGTAACATTTTACATATGTGGGATCCTGATCCGGTATCTAATACCCAGGACATAGGGTGAACTGAGAAACAGTTCTCAATAACTAACACACCTGAAGAAGATGCATCAACATGCATGTTCTTTTGGGCGGCTTGAGAATCCAGACGTTCTCCTATTCACTGTTTAGTCTTATAACTCTTATAAGAAAGAACGGGTCCAACGTTCCCCTGCTTAGTATAATAAGCGGGTTCAGTCAATACATCCATATTATTATCTTGATTATGGCCTGACATGGTCGCTACCTGGAGAGAGAGAGAAGAAAACACTTTAGCGTATGCTCTTGCAAGATTTAGATTGGTTATTATCTTATCTAATCAGGATGTCTCCCACTGTTTTTATCAAATCTACCTTCAAACCCTAAAAGGTAAGATTAGCCGGGATTAATTACACCCTACAATTTCGTCAATCTTTCAGCCAGATCAGTGTTGGTACTTTGAGGGAGGTTCCCCGTGCTTTCGCACGGACCTAATTAAAGTAAACCTCGTTTTCCCAGAGGCGTAACCCCATTAACACTTTTCTAGACACCTACTTGATCGGCTAATTGTCCTGTGTAAAACTCTCACAGGAGTAACTTTTACTCGCAGTGGGTATCGGGATCCAACTATCTCATAGGAGGTATGCAATCTCATTGCAAATTTCAACACTTGAAATTCCCGACAATGCTTTTGCCCCTAACGTCCCATGACCTTGACGGAGGCCAAACTACCCATAGGGCGCTAGTCAAGTTCAACCCGTTCATTTCTTGATTGAATTAAACCCACCCGTACGAACCTTGACGGAGGCCAAACTACGCCTTACGAATACCTTAATCCAATCGCATCGTATGCTAGCAGATAAGCACTAGTTAGCTACCATACACTATGCCTTGACAGAGGCCAAACTACCGCAGCACGAATACTAAGTAGCACTTATCTAAAATGACGGAGGGCTACGCAGGTTTTTCAGAAAAACTATGAGCGTAATGAACTTGATATCGTTGTAGAATCATGTGGTTTTTGAAAAAGGAGTGTTTTTTAGGCTTTTCTAGTTTCGCTAAAGAGGTCACTCCCGGTGAAGAGATCTCGGCTCTTTCCCCATCGAATAAGGTGCAGGATATATCACATATATCACTTTGCAAAGCAAGAACTATATAAGCTATCAAAAACTAAACCGCGAGTTTGTAGCATCTGCCAGTTTCGCTAAAGAGGTCACTCCCGGTGAAGGGATCTCGGCTCTTTTCTCATCGAATAAGGTGCAGGGTATATTATATATACCGCTATGCAAAGCAAACTGTAGCTACCATTTTTTATAAAGTTTTGATTCTACAACATCTTTTAGGTTTCTTTTCCTTTTATTAATCTCATTAATAAAATCCCATCAGCTTATGCTTCCTAAGCATCACAGAAGAAACGAAAGCAGTAATATTTATATATCAGCATATATATATATATAGTATAAGCATTCGTCTCAGGCAGTAATATGATCTCATCACAGAACATTGCAGCAGAAGAACATATATGAAATATTGGATATACTAGGACGTCCGTGTTTTCAATACGAGCCGGTATAAACACGGATTCCACGGTCACGATGAATAGCCAAACCCACATCCCTAGACCCCTACGTGAGCGACAAGTAACACTGCCAATTCTAGGGTTAGGAGACCCGGTCTCGACTTTTCGAGATGGCCTCCCACTGGACCCTAGAACCCGGTTACTTGTGCTCCCCTCCTTGGGTCTACCTAATGCGGAAAAGTAAATAATATACAAAGGTGACATCAACCTCATCCCGGAAGTGCCCCAATAAAAGAATATTACATACAGATGAATTTTACATGAATAAAAATAAAAACCCTCATCTCACATAAAACCCCCGGCTATTCAGAACACGACGATCCAATATAACATATCACAGCAACATATAATATCACATATTATCAACGTAAGTAAGTATGCATACACCGATCGTCGTTGATGTATAGCAATGAAAACCGGCAATACAACTACATACTACACTTACGGTCACAGAAAAGAAATTGTAAAACTACAATATTTGGAATCCACATTCTCTTTAGACATCATAAATCCGAAATATCGCATACTTCGCATTTCATGCCTAACTATATGAATTCCACATATTGTATCACATTCCAGATAAATAGACAGTATTAAACTTTCCGAACAGATAATCAAATACCCAAAATTTCCTTAATAGCTCAACACTTGAGCGGGGTTTAAATAATCCCAGAATATGTCACAGTACCGGTGATCCAGCCGTAGAAGGGTCAAGCCAACGCCTCACATGTGGCACGCCGTACTGCCCCAAACCCTAAGGTTTAGAGGCAGTTCAAGACGGTCATATAATCGAGTTAAGGTTTGTTGTCTTCTAGAGGGTCCACCGCGTTACTTGCACATTTTTCCGAAAGATTTAAACCCGATAAAAATTCAACACTTGAAAGTTTTTTGTGCCGGGAAAAAGTGAGTTAATGATATCCGCTCGAACTTTTTAACAGTTTCTAAATATCCGGAAAACATAACAAAATTAAATTTTCCGATCGAATCAACGATTACAAAATAAACCCCAGAACACTCAACACTTGAGTCAGAATAAAAAATACCCAGAAAGTATATAAGCAGCATAAGGAATTACTGTGAAAACAGAAGGGTCAAATCAAACATTACTACCGCGGATCCGCGGCCCAAGCATGGTACGGCCGCGGTTCTGCGGCTGTATGTAAGGATGACATCATCGTTTTTCACTGTTATTCTTAGAATTGCCTGTTGATTTTGTTAGGTATTTTTAATTCATAAAAATCAATGTTTTTAAAAAATATCCAGAGAGGGGTTTATTTCGTAGTTTCGGGGTTCGTTCGGAGTTTTAACTTCGTATACACGTCGTCTAATGCTCTAGCTAGGTTCTGATACCACTGTAGGGTTCCTAGGCACTCTTGTGAAGGTTCATACGGCATCAAACATGCCCAAATAAAATTTTAGACGTGCCGAACAACCCAAAACCGGGATCTTTGCTAGATTATTAGGGTTTAACATGCAAGTAAACATCTTTACTACTAAGTGTGAGGGATTACAACCTTTGTAGTCCGCTCCTTCGCTTCATGAGCTCCTAGTAGAAGTCCCTTCGCCGCAATCCACGATCTCCCGGACTCAAGAGAGGCTCCACAACTCGAACGATCCATCATAGCTTGTCGTATTCCTTTTCTCCGATGATCTACGTCGAAGTTGCAATAACTCAAGCTCTCTCACTCTAATGAGGTGAACACCCTAATCAAATGGGCTAGATTAGATGAGGATGATGGAGTAGTATTTATGCTTTCTTTTTATATCATAATCTCACATGAAATCATCACAAAAGGAATTTATAGTAAGCTTTCTCAAAGCTAAAGAGAGAAGAAGATGATAGATAATGAGAGTAATCCTTTTGTGATGAATAGTAGATAAGAATATATGATTGATCATAGAACCATGGTCAAGGATGAGAAGGTTAACCTTTGTAGAGAATAAACTAGGGTTAGGGTTTGGTTAGGTTAAATAATGAGTCATAAGATAATATCAACCATAATATCTTACACTTGACAAAAGGAAATCTTCTAGATGGTGCAAGAAGGAGCTAACCCTAATCAAACCCTAACCTTGCTTAATTTCCACTAAACATGTTCTATTATCAACCATATCATGTCACAATAATATATATCACATATATATTATATATTTGCAACAAAAGAAAATAATAAAATTAACATATATCGCATATATATCAATGTTTTAATCCGGTGAGAAAATGAAATAATAAAGCGAGCCAATATTAGAAATATAATACAATATATCATATATATTATTATACATTAAATCATCGAATCAACACTTGATCCGACAATCCGGCTATATCGAATATAACCGACTAATATATTATGTACCGATTCATCGAATCAACACTTGATCCGATGATCCGGTCCATATTTAAATATCGCGAGAATATAATAAGGTATCTCATATCGCATTATCCTCGGTCCTGCACATATCACATATGTGCCTCTACTCTGTTTTGCCTGAGCTAAGAAACCTCTGTGTAGGACTCTAAAGAATCGTCAATACGCCGGTAACAGGTGATGATCATATCAAACACCCACAAGCTGCAAGCGGTCAGTTAAACGTAACAGCCACCCAGGTATTGAGCGATCAGAAGAAAAAACAGGCTAGCCTATACGTTCTCCTATGAATCCAATCAGTAACACTCCCGTACAGTCCGGTTTGTTCGTCTGATATGTCGCATATCAAGTTTAGTGGTGGTATACGTCAGACCCCAGTAACCGATAAGTCGTGTCAATGTGAGGCTCATAACAGGTCGAGAAACTACTGATAACACTTACCAGTAAATCTCTAAATCAGCCCTGGCCTGGGACTTCCAATTATAGCCAATCGAACACAGCACAACATCAACTCCCTATACCGGGAGAGACGAATTTCCTCCTATCGCTCATTGCCTCCATATGATTCGGGACTGTACCCAAAAGCCACCGATTTGCACGCCCTCTTGGACGTGGTAAGGTGGAAATCAAAGCACAGTGGGAATCACACAAGACTCTATGACGATCTCGGGTCTACAGACTACACTGTACCAGTGTCACCGGAGAACTGCCATCTGACGTGTGGTATATCACCATCTGGGAGTTCTCGGTGAGTACGTCCAGTGTACCCAGTCTCCACTGAGCACCCGTACACCATCCTTGATGTCAAACACCGATGGATATGGGATCATCCATCGCCCATCATGTGGGTCAAGATGCGTATACGCTAGTCTACTCTGGTGTATCGATGCCCTGTCTCGACACACCCTCGACTAGGAACAGTTATAGGATGTACTCATCGACTACCGTGGCCCCACTAGTATGATCTCATCATAGTCCCAGTAGTCGAGTACAGATCCTAAGGGCTTTATCAACATGTGAGAGAAAGACAGTAAACCAATACAAGTCAACATGTTGAGATAAAGTGAAACCAAATAGCATACTATCATGACGAGCAAGAAAGTCCTCTCTATATATATCCAAGCATCCATCATAATATACATCATATGTACAACAATGGCCTCTAGGGTATATACATAACTAACAGAAAGAATGAGGCAGCCCCCTCTCTCCCTCTCACTTATTCTTACCCTCTCTCACTTATTTACCCTTTTGCCCTTCTCATTTTCTCTTCTTTTTATTTTAAGACCAAATCATATAATGCCCTAAAAACCACACAAGGAAACAACATGTAACCAAAACATAACATGACATGGTGCACGAGCCATGGAAAACTGTAGAAACACGGATTTGGCCTAATCGCGATTAGCAGTGCACTAATCGGGTTTTATCCAAACTGCATATAATAAATTTTAAAAATGCCAAATCCGATAAATATATTTTTAAATGAATAAGTTATTTTAAATCTCCAATTATTTCACAATTATTGGTATATATATATATATATATTTATCATTTTACGAAAACCCCGATTTCGCAAATCGGGTAGTTTTCGCGAAATATATTATATTAATATTAAATTCCAACAATAATATTTTATATTTTCTGAAATGTTACAATATTCCCCCTTAAAGAAATTCGGTTCCCGAATTTAAAATTAAACCCTCAAATACTAAAACATTTCAATAATCAACTCAAATCGACGGGGCTCCGAAATCATGGAAGATATAGAAAAGTCATAGCGCATCGCGTACGCCTGAAAACGAATATAAAACTCAAAAATCGAACTCCGTTAAGCGTCACGCAAATCATCGGATTTGCATGCATATCATCGGAGTTACGGTGGAGATACATATCTCGAAATCCACTTCTGAAATCCAATATACATTAGTCAAATAATATAATACATATATAGTACGCATTCTTGGAAAAATCTTAAAAATGAATAAAACAAATGCAAAAACTTTTCTGAATTGCCGTGTGATGCGTAACTCACGGCACAAGGGGGGAAGCTCATTGTAAAGTAGTAAATATACTTATATATGTTTTTGCTCGAATTATATGTTCCGCCGTTTTGAAATATCCCGAAAGGTTTTCCTTTATAACGTTCGTGTCACTCACATACATGTAGAAAATAGTGAGACTATAGCTCCTTTTTGAAAACCTCTTGATAAACTTTTTAATGCATGCAAAATACTCAGAAACTGTTCTTAGATCAGTCATGTTTGGCTACTACACAATATAGTGTCCAACATGAAAACAAGGTGCTCAAAAGAAAAATCAGCCTCAGAAGGCGTATCCAACAATCACGTGCGTATGGTGCGCATGGAAATCAAATCCAAACACAGCTGCCATAATATGCACAAAGCAAAACTAAGTGCAACGGATGTGCACGAAAGTATCTGTCCAGTGCAACGGGTGTGCATGACAACAATATCTGGTGCATCTATTGTGCACGAAAATCTCAATTGAGTGCATCCAGTGTGCACAAAATCACATCTCATATAATGCGTGAAAATCTAAATCAAACACGTCAGGTCCGTAGAGAAAAAAAATCATGTGCAAAAGCATGTACATGTCTGGTATAACAAATGCACAAAAATACAAATCTGGTGCATCAATGCACAAAATACAACAATAACTCCAATGCGCAAAAAAGCAACACCGAGTGTACCAAGGTGTATAAAGTCATAAACGTGTGCAACTGTGTGCACAAAACACATATCAATGCACTGCAAGCACATATAAGCTATACCGAGTGAAAAATCAAATCGAGTGCGTAGCACACACACAAAATCAAATCAATTGTATGAAATCCAGGAAATCATAAACATGTGCAGGCAAGGCACAAAATCAATATCAAGTGTAATACATATGCACAAATCATAAACCAACACAACGGTGTATAAAAATGACATTGTCAAAACTCATCGTCAAAACTCAAATCCAAGCGATATAAGCGTGATACTCGGGTCACAGCACAAATCGCATCAAATGACATTGAGGTACATCTCCTACAATGTCGAAAAAATTGGTGCGCCCAAAACTGGCAGAGCAGGAACATCCACTTGCCTCCAGCTCACGGTCTGACGTTCTCTGTCTCTGGGTCCACCTTTTACTGGGGATTACCAATCTCGCAATCCATCGGCTCATCGGTCCGTCTGGTGTGCTAACAGAAACGATTCCGCTCTGGCACTTCTCTTGTAACAATTCAAAAAAATAAAATATTATTTTTGGGGAATTTTTTTTAATTTAATAATAAAATATTGAATATTTTAAATAAGACGGTATAATTAAATACCGATAAATGGGGAAAAATTGGAAAATTATAGAAATTACTAAAAAGAGGTATTTTTTATATGGAATTATGCAATTTTTATGTTTTTATGATTAATTATATGCTTAATAGGTGTTAATCGAGATTAAAAATCGCTAATCGCGCTTTAAGCGTAGTTTGTGCAAACATGCACCATATCTTTTTATTAACACTTGTTGCATTTTTACTACATATTTTTGGGTGCATGGCTTTTGTTTTGGAGTTACTATTGAGGAGAGTAGAAAATTAGAAAAGAAAAAGAAAAGATTAGAATAAGAGGTATGGGTTAGAGAGAGAAAGAGTGGGTGAGGGGTCAACCCATGTCTTGAGCCATTCCCTTATCATTTCTTTCACCCATTTCCTCTCCCCTCCTCATGTTGCTGCTGCTGCTGCTGCCTCTCCTTCCTTCTCCACAAACCCCCCCGCAAAACTCAACGAAAAACACCTCAAAACCAAAATCCCATTTCATTAAAAGGATGCACAAGCTCAAGGGAAGCACATTGGACCAAGAAAAATCAAAACACTTGGGGCAACTCAAGAATTTTCTTAAGTTGCCAAATGAGATATTTTCTGAACCTTTAACTTAGTATTTCCATTGCTTTTAACCCCATGTTAGATTTGAACCGATATTGTGTGGGTTGGGTTAACTTGGAAAATTCTAGTTAGGGTTAATGGGATTTGAGAGTTGTGATATGAAATTGAGCTCAGTAGAGGCCACACAAACCCCCTAGTGCTAGAATTCAGGCCTAAACCAGAGACTACCCCGGAATACGGATTTAGAAAACCCGGTATCGGAAAATTATGGATTCTGTGGATGTAAAATGAAATCTGCTAACACTTGGGCTACCTGAAAATTATTTTGCAAGGATAGGGATACGTGTAGGTGATTCGGAACGTACCCTAAAGACCCCAGCCCCTGATTCCATTTTTGGCCGCGGATTTATTCCCTCTGGCCGCAATTTGCGACCAGACCTGGAGCTTTGTGGCTCGTTCTTGTTCTGTAGCTCCTACATCTGTAAATTAGACCCTTGGCATATGCAAAATTGACCAATTTGACCTAGGGTGAAATCTGAGACCATTTTCCCGAGTTGCTGTTTTGATTCGGGGTTTCGTTTTGCGTATTTTGAATTCTGAATTCCCGTATTTGCGTTTTATCTCGATCATTTGACGTTTGTACGACGATATCGAGGGTTGTTTGATAGTTTCGAAAGCGTAGTCTATAGGTTCTAACATATAGGCCTTAGCGTGTCGTTTTGGTTTTCCGATGTGAGTTTAATGTGCATTTGCGATTGTGTTATCTTTGTAGGTACCTTCACGAGGGTTCTATATGATGAAGAAGATGAAGGCGACATCGACACCGACACGCAGAATGTAGGTGAGTAGATTATATCTACGGGGGATGTCGAGTGGATGGCGTATGGCACCCCCGCAGTTCGATACTTAGTATACTAGATATATAATATATATTTATGCATGATAGTTTTATGCGTGACATGGATATTCTAGATGTGATTAGGTATACTACGGATAGATTAGGGTTTAGAAGTAAACTAGTATAGTTTCCTAATTGCGAACCCTAGAATAGGTTTACACCCACACGCACACACATGCTTATCTGTTATACTTATACCTGGATGATGAGAATAGTGGATGATATTTGGAGATGAGTCGATGAGATTGGGCATAGTTCTATGAGATCGGTGATATGATGTGGTTCGTATTTGGGATACGGCATAAGATTTTAGCGGTCCTTTGGACGTGTGTTTTACACACACACACTTATATTTACGTAGATGGTATCGGTTTGTATTAGACTTAGATCAGTACCCCAGCTCATGAGATATGATGATGAAGATACCAATTAATTGATGAGATGAACGTGATATTGACCCGTACCCAGATTTGGGATACCGTACGACGATTTACCGTACGAACTTTATTTGATGATAAGATCCGCACTCATGACTCAAGGATGTCATATGATATTGTATCGTACGTGGTACCTTTGAGGCGGGATCACCGACTATTATATTTATATACATATATATATCGACTCAGATTTAGGTCCTTTCCATAACCCTCCCGATTGACTTGTTAGTTAGATCTGTAGTTCGCTTATTAGATGTTAGGCTAGGCCGATGTCATACCTATTTCAAAAACTAACGAATCGGGAGTATTTTAAAGACAGGAAAAGGGATTCTACGGATATTTTCAAAAGATGCATCTTTTCTTAAAAACACCGTAGCCCTTATTTTTCTAAAAACCCCGATTCGTCTTCTTTCAAATGGCAAAACAGTATGACATAGATACATTGATGTAGATTCTGCACCGTTGTGGTTATTATTCATTTGCCGCATATTCTTGCTGTTCGCATTGCATTGCATGTTTAAATATATTTAATGTTATATTAAAACCATGCTGTTAGGACACCAGCACCATTATCGATGATGCATATGTTCCACGTACACCTGCTTGCCGACGCACACATTTCATCATCGATAATTGCTATGTCACTACACCGTAGGACTGTTGCATTCAGGATATGATCCTTTGCATGGCATATTTGTGTACTTACATACTGTACACTAATACTTGTGCACATACCTATTGTACACTCATACTTGTATACTTACATACTGTACACTCATACTTGTGCCCATACCTATTGTACACTCATACTTATGCACATACCTAATGTACACTCATACTTGTGTACTTACATACCGTACACTCATACTTGTGCACATACATACTGTACACTCATACTTGTGCACATACCTATTGTACACTCATACTTGTGCACATACCTATTGTACACTCATACTTGTGTGCTTACATACTGTACACTAATACTTATGCACATACCTATTATACACTCATACTTGTGTACTTATATACTGTACACTCATACTTGTGCACATACCTATTGTACACTCATACTTGTGCACATGCCTATTGTATACTCATACTTGTGTACTTACATACTGTACACTCATACTTGTATACATACTTATTGTACACTCATACTTGTGCACATACTTATTGTACACTCATACTTGTGTACTTATATACTGTACATTCATACTTGTGCACATACCTATTGTACACTCATACTTGTGCACATACCTATTGTACACTCATACTTGTGCACATACCTATTGTACACTCATACGTGCATACATACGTATTCACACATATATAGATGATTCTGGCTTGATTTGGAGATTTGGGAACCGCAAGATACTCTTTAAAACTGATTCATTTTAAAAGAGCGGTTTCCCCCAATATGTGCATATTACTATTCCATGTTGCATGATATACTGATATGCTTATATCTCTTTTACATGTCGCATACATCATGCTTTATGATTATACGCATTGAGATATGTTGTTTCCATGATATTTCTTGATTTGGGAACCGTGGGTATTTCAAAAGAGTATATGTATTGTTTTAAAAACCCGGTTACCCTTGGTATGATATTTCAGTGTGTCCACCATGTGTTTTCTCGGTTCTGAGAGCGACATGTGAAACTCGATTCGAGGAGAGGTAGGCACCGTCTGCGGGTACATGGTGGACCCGGTGAGGTACCCAGGGGCAAGAAGACTCGTATCTGTTAGACGGTGAGCCTGGCAGGGGAGTACTACCTACCGGTGATTGTATTTGAGCTTGGCGGATATCTGGAGGATACCGATCGGAGTTGAGAGATAAGACGGGCTGATCCGGACTGATGGAGCCTGTGGGCCGATCCGGACTGACGGAGCCCTATGTATATGAGGATTTACGTGCCGATGCTAGGCACAGGTTTCATGATGTTTTCGAGTGCCGATGCTAGACACTCAGGTTCCATGATTTCTATATGTCGCGAGGGACACATGTTGATTTACATCCTCATACTTCCATGCATATGCTTTATGATATTTACATGCATGATGCTTATTGTCATTGGGTGACACGTGGACGAGATCCATATACATACAGAAATCGATTACATAGTTGGATTATATCCACACACTTATAGACTGCTTGATATAGTTGACATTGATTCATGTTGATTACATTGATCATACCTCATATTTATGATATGTCGTTACCTGAGGCACTGACACGAGCACATGTGATTACACTTATGTATAGATGTTTACCCTGGCCACCTTTTCATACTTCAGACTTATTCATTTGAGGTTTATATATATATCTGAACGTATTGACCTAGGATTGTGTCATACATGTTAGTTATATGTATGCCCTAGAGGCCATTACTATACATAGGATGTATATTGTGGTGGATGCTGGGACATATATAGGGAGGACTTTCTTGCTCGACATGATAGTAAGCTATCTGGTTGAACTTTACCTTAACGTGTATACTGATTGTCTCTATGTTACATGTTGGTAAAGCCCTTAGGATGTGTGCTTGACTACCTGGACTATGATGCGGATCATACTAGTGGGGACATGGTAGTCCATAAGTACATCCTTCAAAGTCCCTAGTCGAGGGTGTGTCGAGACGGGGCATCGATATACCAGAGTAGACTAGCGTGTACCTTCTCGACCCATACAGATGGGCGATGGATGATCCCATATCCATTGGTGTTTGACATCAGAGATGATATACGGGTGCTCAGTAGAGACTGGGTACACTGGACGGACTCGCCGAGAACTCCCAGATGGTATTATACCTCACGTCAGATGGCAGTTCTCTGGTGACACTGGTACAGAGTAGTCTGTTGACCCGAGATCGTCATAGAGTCTTGTGTGGTTCCCACTGTGCTTTGATTTCCATCTTACCACGTCCAAGAGGGCGTGCAAAACGGTGGTTTTTGGGTACAGTCCCGAGTTACATGGAGGCAATGAGCGATAGGAGGGGATTCGTCTCTCCCGGTATAGGGGGTTGATGTTGCGCTGTGTTCGATTGGCTATAACCGGAAATCCCTGGCCAGGGTTGCTGAGATTTACTGGTAAGTGTTACCAGTAGTTTCTCGAATAGTTATAGAAATCATATCGACACGACTTATCGAGCTATTGGGGTCTGACGTTTACCACCCCTAGGCGAGATATGCGACAGATCAGACGATCAGACCGGACTGTACGGTAGTGTTACTGGTCGGATTCACTGGAGTGAGAGCGGGCTTGCTCGTCGATCTTCAGATCGCTCAATACCCAGGTGGCCGTTACGTTTAGCAGACCGCTTGCGGCTTGTGGATGTTTGATATGATCATCATCCGCTGCCGGCGTATTGACGAGTCCTTAGAGTCCTACACAGAGGTTTCCTGGCTCAAGCGAAACGAAATAGGAGCGCATATGAGATATGTGCGGGACCGAGAATGATACCAGTATGTGATACTGTATTCGATTCTCGCGATTTGTGACATTGATCGGTTATATGCGATATAGCCGGGTTATCGGATCAAGTGTTGATTCGATAAGTTGTTACTGTTGATATTAGTCGGTTATATGCGATATGACCGGATCGTTAAATCAAGTGTTGATTTAATGATTTAATGCATAATAATATATTTGATATATTACTTTGCATTAACTAGTATCGGTTCACTTTAAAATGGATTTTCTCACTCGGGTGTGCACATTGTATATTCGATATAGTTTTGTGCACTTGCTTGTATCATGTTTGATGATACATGCATTATGGTTAAGTGTTAAGAATTAAACTATAGTTAAGTGGGTGATTAGGGTTTTTGATTTCATTTTATTCATTTAACTTTTTGGAAAAAGAAAAGGCAAAAAGAGGAAAATGGTTGCTTTCTTTTGTTCATTCATGAACCTTCATGAAGACTTTGACCAAATGACCATTTTGTCTCATGCTTAACCCTAACCACTCACTTAAACCTTAGTTAACTCTCTACATCTAACCATGGTTCATTATATGATAAGGATTGGTTTTTCTTTTCTTTTCTAATTAATCTTATCATATTATTCTTCTTCTTCTTCCTTGCTTCAAGTGAAGAAAGCTCTCCTCATCAATGGTGATTGATGTTTTTGAGTGAGAAATCCAATTCTAAAGTTAACACACTTCCTATTTCTTCATCCTCTACCTCTTGCCAAGTAGTAGAGTGTGTTTCCTTCACAAGTTTTTAGGACTTGGTGAAGGTGGAGCTTGATCTTTCGATGCCTCGACGTAGATCATCTTCGGCATGGACATCGACGACCTAGCTTGCCCATACTCCGACGAAGCCGACACTTGAGCCCGGATTTGATTTGGACAGCGGAGAGGACCTCGTTGCGGAGCTATAGAGGTGGAGCACCGGATCTACAAAGGTTGTATTTCCGTATCTTGTAGTTAAGTGTTAACTAGTTAGCTTTTTCGCCTAGTTTTCTAGCAAACGATCCGTAGTCGGGTCTCTCGGCACCCATAATTTTTTATATTGGCATGTTCGATGCCATGTGAGACCTCATTAGGATGCCTAGGAACCCTACAGTGGTATCAGAGACTAGCTAGAGCCTTAGGCGAAGTCCAGACGGAATTTGAAGTCCGAACGAACCCGAAACCCCGAACCAATATTGCTCTCTGTCCTTTTTGCAAAAATGTGGATTTTTGTGTATTAAAAATTCCCAAAAAATTCAGCAGGTAATTGCATGAGTTACTGTGAAGCACGTGAAAGTAACTCGACGACATAGGCGCGGATCCGCGGCCCCACCATAGGATTAGCGGCGGTTCCGCGGCCCCACCATAGGATTAGCGGCGGTTCCGCGGCCACTGTGTCGAGTTAAACCACGTGTCTTGCACAGTAATTCATGTCTTGTAATGCTGAGTCTTCTGGAAATTTTTAATTTTTATTCAAGAGTTGAATTTTCTGCAGTTGTTTTGAGGATTCAGTGTTTCGATCGGGGTATCAAATTTTGTCTGTGTGGCTTTCCGGATAAATTTTAGAATATGTTAAAAAGTTCGACCGGATATAAATACCCAATTTTTCCCCTGCCGGGAAATTTCTAAGTGTTGGATTTTTCCGTAGTTTAACGACGTTCTAAGTAGTGCAAGTAACGCGATGGTCCCTCTAGAAGACAACAAACCTTAACTCGATTATGTGACCGTCTTGAACTGCCCTTTGAACCTTCGGGTTTGGGGCAGTACGGCGTGCCACATGTGAGGCGTTGGCTTGACCCTTCTACGGCTGGACCGTTGCTACTGAGGCACGAACTGAATGTTGTTAGACTTATTTCATGTGTTGATCTGTATCGGGAAAACTTGGGTGTTCGATTGTTCGATCGGAAAGTTTGACATTTTCTATTTATCCGGAATGGGATACAATAATTGGAATTCACAAGTAGTTATGAGATAACTAAATGAATGTTATAAACATAGCACTTTAGTCTCACTTGATCGGTTGCCACGGAATTTTGATGCGATCAAAAGTCCGTTGCAATCACGTAGCGTACGTGGATATTCGCCGGGTAAACTTAATAGACAGCCTCACTCCATAGCCCCGACCAAGTGACTGTAGGAGAACCCCGTCGCCGAAAGCATCCCTCCGGGTGCTCGCGGTAGCGGTGTTCCGCCTTGGTGCACTTCGTCGACGGTATCGGGGGTGCAGCCGCCTACTGAAGTTTGCGACGAGTATTCGATCAGGATGTCGGGAATCTTGTTGAATTGTCCGACTTGATATTGAAAAGAGTTTTCGATTTTGAGACTAAAATGCGGGGTTTATAATTGTTAGGCATGCGATGTCTAAGTAATTCATTTGGTCAGGCATGCGATGTCTGAGGTGGTTGCGGATTCCAACTGTTGTAGTTTTACACTTTCTTTTCTGTGACCGTAAGTGTAATATGTGATGTCGCCGGTTTCGTTGCTATATGTCAACGACAATTGGGATGCGCATATTTACTTACGTTGATGACATGTGATGTTATGTGTTGCTGGATATGTTATATTGGATCGTCGTGTTTGAATAGCCGGGGTTTTTTATGTGAGATGAGTGTTTTTCATTTTCATTCATGTAAAAACTTGTATGTAATATTCTTTTATTGGGGCACTTCCAGGTTGCGGAAGATGCCACCGTTTGTATATTATTTACTTTTCCGCACTAGGATAGACCCAAGGAGGGGAGCACAAGTAACCGGGTTCTGGAGTCCAGTGGGAGACCAACTCGAGGAGTCGAGTCCGGGTCTCCTAACTCTAGAATTGGTAGGGTTGCTTGCCGCTCTCGTAGGGGTCTAGGGGTGTGGGTTTGGCTATTCATCACGACCGTGGAATCCGTGTTTTGTACTGGCTCGTATTGAAAACACGGACGTCCTAGTATATCCAATATTTCATATGTTTCTTCTGCTGCGATATCTGTGATGTGATCATGTGATGTTTCTGTGATGGATATAGTATATAGTATATATGATATATTATATAGACGTTACTTATGTTTTACACCCGCGCTAGCCCTGCCCTGCTCTGCTGTTAGTTACCTAACCTAACGGTGCACGAGGGGACATCGAGGCGAATGCGGATGACATAAGTGTACGTCGTATTTATCTGTGATGTTTAGGTACTTAAATGATGGGACTTCATTAATGTGATTAATGAATTAAAAGAAACCTAAGATGTTGTAGAATCGAATTTCAAAATTAAAACAGGTAGCTACAGTTCTTGCTTTGCACAGCGGTATATGTGATATATCCTGCACCTTATTCGATGAGGAAAGGACCGAGATCCCTTCACCGGGAGTGACTCCTTTAGCAATAACTGGCAGATGCTACACACTCGGTTTGTCTTTTGATTGCTTTTAAGTGTTTTTTCTTTGCACAGTGATATATGTGATATATCCCGCACCTCATTCGACGAGGAAAGGACCGACGATCCCTTCACCGGGAGTGACTCCTTTAGCAAAACTAGAAAAGCCTCAAAAACACTCCATTTCAAAAATTCATTTGATTCTACAACGATATCAAGTTCATTACACAATAGGTTTTCAGAAAAACCTGTCGTAGCCCTCCGTCATTTCAGATAAGTAGTAGTTAGTATTCGTGCTACGTTTGTTGGCCTGCGTCAAGGCGTAGTGTGCGGTAGCTAACTGGTGCTTATCTGTATAAGCATATGATGTGATTGGATTAGGGTAGTCGTGCGACTTTGTTGGCCTGCGTCAAGGGTCGTGCGGGTGGGTTTAATTCAATCAGGAAATGACGGGTTGAACTTGACTAGCGGACTATGGTTTGTTGGCCTGTGTCAAGGTCATAGGACGGTAGGGGCAAAAGATTATCGGGAATTTCAAGTGTTGAAATTTGCAATGAGATTGCATACCTTCTATGAGATAGTTGGATCCCGATACCCGCTGCGAGTAAGAGTTACTCCTGGAAGAGTTTTATACATTACAATTAGCCGATCAAGTAGGTGTCTAGAAAGGTGTCAACGGGGTTACGCCTCTGGGAAAACGAGGTTTACATTAATTAGGTTCGTGCGAAAGCACGGGGGACCTCCCTCAAAGTACCGACACTGGCCTGGCTGAAAGATTGGCGAACTTGTAGTGTGTAATTAATCCCGGCTAGTCTTTCCTTTTAGGGTTTGAAGGAAGATTTGATAAAAAGCAGTGGGAGCCATCCTGATTAGATAAAATAATAACCAATCTATTCTTGCAAGAGCGCACGCTGAGTGTTTTCTTCTCTCTCTCTCCTGGTAGCGACTATATCACGCCTTAATCAAGATAATAATACGGAATATTGACCGAACCCGCTTGTTATACTGAGCTGGGGAACGTTGGTCCCGCTCCAACTTATAATTGTTATAAGACAGAGCAGGAAATTGGGGATTACCAGAATTCCCGTGCCGCCCAAACGAGGAGAGTGCATGATGATGCATCATCTTCGGGTGTGTTCATTATATAGAACTGTTTCTCAGTGTCCTTTACGTCCTGGGTATGAGATACCAGATCAGGATCCCAGATATGTAATCTGTTACATAGGGCTACAGATAGGTAGAGAACTGAGAACGGGTGATAAGTTTCATGAGGCAGAAAACGGGGCAAGAGTTGCAGCCAAGTCTGTCGGTCACTGTCACCCTGTATTACCAATACATTGATTCTAAACGAATGTTATTAGATACCGAACCTGATATACAAAATCATATCTCTCTCTTTATTAGTAAAGAAAGGATATAATTTTGTATTGATGGATAATGTTTTGAACATTTCCTATATCAAAAGTTGATCGGTTCAGGCACGTTATCTAAAAGCATTGATGTTCTAAATCAAACTACAGTTCTTAAGTATACGGAACACACACAAGAGGAAGAGTTCATAAATGAACGAATCCTTCTTGAGGTATTGTAGACTAGGTCATATCAATATGACCCGACTCGCTAGAGTTACATAAAGATGCATATTTAAATTAGTGTGAATTTACATCTTGTGAAACTCGCCAGTCATGTCACAAAGATATAATGACCACAGCTCTGTTTATTGGAAACAGAGAAAGACTTAGTGAACTCTTGGGATGATACATGTTGATGTATGTAGGTTCCCTGTCTACACATGCCAAGAATGGTTCTTTATACTTCATTACGTTCTCTGATGATCTCTTTAGATTCAGACATATGTTCCTGTTGAAACACAAGTCCGAACCTTTTGAGATATTCACAGAATATAAGTTAGAAGTAGAGAACCAAAATACGGGTATAAGTATTATGTCTTTTGATGTAATCAAGGAGGAGAATACTTGAGCACGGAAATCCTGGTCTATTCTAAAGGAGAATGAGATTCTCTCTCAGCATTACTCCTCCGTATACACCATAGCACGATGGTATATCGGGGCGGAGCAATAACACCCTATATGATAAGGTGTGCTCTATGATGAGTAATACTGAGTTACCCGTTTCCTTTTTGGGAGTTATGCGCTTGAGAAGCTGCATACCTATTGAATAGGTTCCAATCAAATCAGTTGCCTACCGCTTCATATGTGATATGGTATGGGAAGAGCCCATGTCTTAAGCGAGTTAAGATTTGGGGTTGTCCGGCCTATGTCTAAAAGGCAAAATCCGGACAAGCTCGAGGCAAGGTCTGATATGTAGAACTGGAAAGGTTCCAGCTATACATAATACAGCAGATGATTTGGTACAACCAAAGGATTCAGTAGATACCAACGAACCTCAGCCTCTCCGCCGATCTAGTAGGGTTTCTCACCCACCTGAGAGATACTTCGGTTTCTCTATGACAGTGGGAGCGAGGAATGCATCATGAGATGATGACCCAACTAGTTTCGAGCTGGCCATCAGGAGTAAGACTCTGTAAGAATGGCTGGATGCTTAGCGATCTGAGATGGAATCCATGTACACCAACAAAGTATCGACTTTGGTTGCAATATCTGAAGGGTTAAATCCCCATCAGGAGCAAGTATATCTTGAGAAGATTACTTGGTGTAAATGGAAAAGTTGAGACTTTCAAAGCTAGACTTGTTAAAGCTTTTCGTCATCGACCAGGCGTGGATCATGATGAAACCTTTTCAAGTGACTATGCTTAAGTCCATCCAGATCCTACTTGCCACGGCTACATACCATGACTGCGATATCTGGTGGTTGGGTGTCTTGACTGCTTTTCTAAATGATGATTTAGAAGAGAGCGTCTATAAGTAAACAGCCAGAGGGCTTCGTAGACAGTGGGAGCAGCGGAAACGTGTGCAAGATGCTTTATAGGATAAAGCAGGCATCGCGGAGTTGGAACATCTGTTTTGATGAAGCGGTCAAAGAGTTTGACATCATCAAAATGGTAGATGAACCTTGTATATACAAAAAGGTAGTAGGGAGTATGGTGACGATCCTCGTAGAGTACGTGGATGACATACTCTTGATAAGAAAGGAGTTTCTTATGCTACGCTCGATCAATCTCCGCTTATCACAAAGATTCTCCATATAGGATTAAAGTGATACCTACTAAATCCTGGATTTTGGATTTATGAGATAGATCTAAATGGATGTTAGGATACTCACTAGATGTAGTGAGATGGTGTCAATCGATCCTGAGGAGAATCACTGGAAGGGTTCCAGGGTGATAAAGACGACCGAATGTCAGTCACAGGCATTGTCTTTACCCTCAGTAAAGGGACGGTATGTTGGAAGAGTTCCAAGCTGGATACCGTGACATACTAGACGATAAAGGCAGGATACATCGCTACTTAAGATGCTACCAAAGAGGCTGTTTGGGTGTATATTGGTTCATGAGATGAACTACGTTCCCACCATTGTGAGACAATGGAGTTGTGGCTTATGCCAAGGAACGCAGGTCCCATCAGTGATCCAGACATATTCTAAGGCAGTATCACCTGATCATGGAGATGGTTGATCTCTAGGGAGATCGAGGTTAGGAGAGTAGACTTAGAGGACAACACAGCGGATCCACTCACAAAGGCCTGTTCCCAGAGAGAGACTTTTATGGGATGGTTGAGTATGAGATACTACAACCACTGCTATCAGATGGCCCTAGTGCAAGTGGGAGATTGTTAGTTTTATGTATGCCCTAGAGGCCATTACTATACATAGGATGTATATTGTGGTGGATGCTGGGACATATATAGGGAGGACTTTCTTGCTCGACATGATAGTATGCTATCTGGTTGAACTTTACCTTAACGTGTATACTGATTGTCTCTATGTTACATGTTGGTAAAGCCCTTAGGATGTGTGCTTGACTACCTGGACTATGATGCGGATCATACTAGTGGGGACATGGTAGTCCATAAGTACATCCTTCAAAGTCCCTAGTCGAGGGTGTGTCGAGACGGGGCATCGATATACCAGAGTAGACTAGCGTGTACCTTCTCGACCCATACAGATGGGCGATGGATGATCCCATATCCATTGGTGTTTGACATCAGAGATGATATACGGGTGCTCAGTAGAGACTGGGTACACTGGACGGACTCGCCGAGAACTCCCAGATGGTATTATACCTCACGTCAGATGGCAGTTCTCTGGTGACACTGGTACAGAGTAGTCTGTTGACCCGAGATCGTCATAGAGTCTTGTGTGGTTCCCACTGTGCTTTGATTTCCATCTTACCACGTCCAAGAGGGCGTGCAAAACGGTGGTTTTTGGGTACAGTCCCGAGTCACATGGAGGCAATGAGCGATAGGAGGGGATTCGTCTCTCCCGGTATAGGGGGTTGATGTTGCGCTGTGTTCGATTGGCTATAACAGGAAATCCCTGGCCAGGGTTGCTGAGATTTACTGGTAAGTGTTACCAGTAGTTTCTCGAATAGTTATAGACCTTATATCGACACGACTTATCGAGCTATTGGGGTCTGACGTTTACCACCCCTAGGCGAGATATGCGACAGATCAGACGATCAGACCGGACTGTACGGTAGTGTTACTGGTCGGATTCACTGGAGTGAGAGCGGGCTTGCTCGTCGATCTTCAGATCGCTCAATACCCGGGTGGCCGTTACGTTTAGCTGACCGCTTGCGGCTTGTGGATGTTTGATATGATCATCATCCGCTGCCGGCGTATTGACGAGTCTTTAGAGTCCTACACAGAGGTTTCCTGGCTCAAGCGAAACGAAATAGGAGCGCATATGAGATATGTGCGGGACCGAGAATGATACCAGTATGTGATACTGTATTCGATTCTCGCGATTTGTGACATTGATCGGTTATATACGATATAGCCGGGTTATCGGATCAAGTGTTGATTCGATAAGTTGTTACTGTTGATATTAGTCAGTTATATGCGATATGACCGGATCGTTAAATCAAGTGTTGATTTAATGATTTAATGCATAATAATATATTTGATATATTACTTTGCATTAACTAGTATCGGTTCACTTTAAAATGGATTTTCTCACTCGGGTGTGCACATTGTATATTCGATATAGTTTTGTGCACTTGCTTGTATCATGTTTGATGATACATACATTATGGTTAAGTGTTAAGAATTAAACTATAGTTAAGTGGGTGATTAGGGTTTTTGATTTCATTTTATTCATTTAACTTTTTGGAAAAAGAAAAGGCAAAAAGAGGAAAATGGTTGCTTTCTTTTGTTCATTCATGAACCTTCATGAAGACTTTGACCAAATGACCATTTTGTCTCATGCTTAACCCTAACCACTCACTTAAACCTTAGTTAACTCTCTACATCTAACCATGGTTCATTATATGATAAGGATTGGTTTTTCTTTTCTTTTCTAATTAATCTTATCATATTATTCTTCTTCTTCTTCCTTGCTTCAAGTGAAGAAAGCTCTCCTCATCAATGGCGATTGATGTTTTTGAGTGAGAAATCCAATTCTAAAGTTAACCCACTTCCTATTTCTTCATCCTCTACCTCTTGCCAAGTAGTAGAGTGTGTTTCCTTCACAAGTTTTTAGGACTTGGTGAAGGTGGAGCTTGATCTTTCGATGCCTCGACGTAGATCATCTTCGGCATGGACATCGACGACCTAGCTTGCCCATACTCCGACGAAGCCGACACTTGAGCCCGGATTTGATTTGGACAGCGGAGAGGACCTCGTTGCGGAGCTATGGAGGTGGAGCACCGGATCTACAAAGGTTGTATTTCCGTATCTTGTAGTTAAGTGTTAACTAGTTAGCTTTTTCGCCTAGTTTTCTAGCAAACGATCCGTATTGACGAGTCTTTAGAGTCCTACACAGAGGTTTCCTGGCTCAAGCGAAACGAAATAGGAGCGCATATGAGATATGTGCGGGACCGAGAATGATACCAGTATGTGATACTGTATTCGATTCTCGCGATTTGTGACATTGATCGGTTATATGCGATATAGCCGGGTTATCGGATCAAGTGTTGATTCGATAAGTTGTTACTGTTGATATTAGTCGGTTATATGCGATATGACCGGATCGTTAAATCAAGTGTTGATTTAATGATTTAATGCATAATAATATATTTGATATATTACTTTGAATTAACTAGTATCGGTTCACTTTAAACGGATTACTCTCACTTGATGTACATGTTGTATATGTGATATACTTTTGTGCACATTTTTGTATCATGTTTGATGATACTTGATCATTTGGTTAAATGCATAGAATTAAACCATGGTTAATTGGGTCATTAGGGTTTTGCTTTATCATTTATTTATTTGATTATTTATTTAGAAATGAGTTATGATAAGAATGGTGCATACGATTTCTTCTCTGTGATGTTTTCTATTCACGAGTTGGAAACTCACCCCCGTTGTGCCACAGTTCTTGCAGGTTTTGCCGGACAGATTTCATTGCGGCTTTTCTGGCACACTGCTTCCTTCTGTATGATTGCTTTGGTAGGTGGGTTCACTCGTATCGTGACCACCCTTGTATTTATTTTATTCAGTTGTATCTAGTAATTCCATCAACCAAACTTGTATATTGTTTCAGACTTAGAAAACCAGTTGTGTATTATTTCGACCTTAGAGTCGCGCATTGTAGTATTATGGTTTTCATGCTGATTTTGAGTTTCCTTTTTGAGTTTGATCCTCGCCTTTTGGTATTGTATATTATACTGCTTGCGTGGTTGTGACCGTCGATTGACGATGAGCTAGCTCCTGCTTGGGGATGCCTTTTATCATTGTATATATATTATTCTTGTTATACCCCGTTCGGGGCCAGAATTTACAAAGGAAACTCTGCCGAAATTTTCAGAAAAGACTAGAAATTTTAAAAATGCATATTCGGCTTACTTATTTAAAAACCTTTCTTTTAAAACATGTTTTCTTTACTTCTTAAAGACTAGTTTTCTTATTTACTCCCTAAAATGGTTTTAGATTTCTGGGCTTTTGGCTTACTTGAATTAGATGAGGTCCTATAGACTTCATATGATTCAAGGGCCATTCCTGTGCTATTTCTGGTCGTGACAAAGTTGGTATCAGAGAGCTAGATTAACCTTGGTTCGAGTCTATGTTTGACTTTGCTGAGCCTAGAGCGTTTATATATATACGGAACTTAGGCTTGACCTTACGGAAGTTAGACTTAATCGAGGGGGTATTATACCCGAACTTTCGTCGCGTAGGATGACCCTTGGTTGATGGAGTAGGTAGCTTTAGTAGAGTGACGTACCGTACGTATGTTCTGCGGCATACTTATGATACGCTACTCCGCTTAAGAAACCTTAGGATGTACATTTCCTTGCACAGTATTATATTCATTCCTATGATCTATCCTCATCGATATTGGTTATGATTTTGCTGCCACGATTACACGGGCAGAGAGAGATACGGCTAGAGTTGCGTTAGTACGAGCTCGTCTCAGACGAGGTCTGACCACGGCGTGATTCCAGGGCGTGATTCCAGGGACATACGATTGCATAGAGAGGTGTCATTTTATTGTGTTTTCGCGCCATGAGCATTTGACGGGTCGCTTTTACGAGATTTCTCGGACGTGCAGATCAGCACCATAGGGTCAGCTTACTGCTAGAGGCCAGTCAGAATGTGATGACCATTGATATATAGCTTATTTATGATGATTGAGGCGCTGTTCAGCATACAGATGAATGAGCCAGTTGCTGCTGCAAATGACGATATATCGCCCAGATGTTGGAGCTACTGCCGCATGAGTATATACTTAGAGATATGATGGAAGGTCGCTAGTCACCCAAGGAGGAAAGACTAGACGTGTGATTCGTTCTCTTACCCCGATGCTAGGTCATCAGATTGATTGATTCCAGCTAGAGACGACTTCACGCAGATTCGTTGAGAGTCGATAGAGACGATCAAATGTCAGGAACCCATTTCCAAGTTTAAAGTATTCGGAAGACAATGCTAGTAATGCTATGGACCCTCTAGAAGAATGAAACCCTAACTCGACGTAATGACCATGGAACGCCTTCGAACCTTAGTGTTTGAGGCAGTTTAGCGGTGCCATTTGTGAGAATTAGGTTTGCCCTACTACGGTTGGTCCACAGGTGCTATGGTATATACTGGAATACTATTAAACTGTACTAAAGATGTTGATCTCTTGGGGGATTATGAGGTTCTGACAAATCGATCAGATGGTTCGACTTCATTCGGATATCATATGATGGGACACATTGCTTGGAAGACTCCAGATACGAGTATAGCCGTTAGAGCGTAGTCCATGCAGCCATGAGAAAACAAGTCCGAATCAGTCGACATTGGAACAGAGTGAAGTAAATAGGTCACACGAGAATTCGACGAGATGACGTTCCACTCCACTGACATCAGAGATGCGATACGCATGCAGAGGAATTGATTATTGATATACCTTCCAGAAGGAGTCGCGATGAGTACGCAGCCGTTCCGGAACAAGAAACAGATACAGTAAGGCTGGTAACTTCCGGGCAATTCGGCAGAAACGAGATTAGAGAGAGACCTCGACAGGACCTTTCTGGATTACTATACGAGAAGACTTAGACCCAGGAATGGTCATATTGCGCACACCAGCATGCCAGAGTTTAGCATCGTCGCTAAGATAGTTGACCAGGTTCGGATAGAGGACCTCACCCAGATGCGTTGTGAATTGATCAAGAAAGGATGAGTATGGAGTATACCTCAACAGGTTGGGACGAGTTCCCGAGGACATGTTCGGCTAGATATCTTCCACAGAGTGATGAAGATACCGAGTTCGTGATTTCGAGTCCGTGTGAGAGGCTTCGGATTGACCGTAGCCGAGAACATTTGCAGTGCGCAGATAGAGACGTGACGTTGAAGTGGACGATGATACATACAAGTGGGACAAGAAGTTCGTACGAGGTGCTGACGAGCTGTTGTTACTCCCCGTTAAGATTAAAAGTCGGATATGTCTACAGAGGCTTTGAGATGCGACCAGTTTCCGAGGGAATGCTGTGCTGAGGACGCAGATGTCTAGAGAGCGAGAAAAGATTATGCAAGAGTACCAGCCTCCGTACAGTTCGGCATAGGCGAGATCGGAAGAGACCTTGAGCATGATTCTTTCCAGGACACAGCTGCGAGAAGATTTGCACCCAGGATCAGATGTGTAATGTGTATTCAGACGACCAGAGGTCGACGCCAGTGACGTGCTGCTTTACGAGTGGCCGTGAGGATTGACCGAGAGATGACCGAAAAAGTGCCAGGACGGAATCGTCCCCGCTAGCACACCTGACAGGGCCGATGAGCCGATGGATTGCGAGATTCGTAATCCACAGAGAAGATAAGGGCCCGGAGATAGAGGATGCCAGACCGTGAGCAGGAAGCAAGTAGATATCTTGCTCTGCTAGCATTGGATGCACCGACACCTTCTCGACTTGGAAGGAGGATGTATCGACGACGGTATTTATGATTTGTGATTTGGTGATTCGATTATCACGTATCTGTCACCTTGGATTTCGGTATTTTGGGCTATCTATTCGCATTATTTAGTCTTGCTGGCTGAGTTCCATGATATTTGTTTTCGTGCACATTGGTTGCACCTACTGAATATTCATATTTGTGCACAGTTATTGCACCTGATATCGCTTTTGTGCCTTGGTTGGACATGCTTATGACTTCATGGATTTCATACCGTTGGGTTGATTTTGTGCACATGGTATGAACACGATTTGTCTTTTTGCACTCGGTATAGCTTATATGTGCTTGTAGTGCATTGATATGTGTTTTGTGCACGCAGTTACGCACGTTTATGATTTTTACACCTTGGTACACTCGGTGTTGCTATTTACGCATTTGAGTTATTGTTTAGGTTTTGTGCACAGGATGCACTGTATTTGTATTTCTTGCACAGGATGCACCAGATTTATGTTTCGTGCGTTTATCGCACCAGATTTATATTTCGTGCCTTTATTGCACCAGATTTATATTTCGTGCACCACGGTTGCACCTAACTTCGGTTTGATGTCATTCGATATGTAGATTTTGATTTCATGCCTATGCTATGCATGTGATTTGACTTATGCTTTCCGCATAGTTTTCATACACTTTTAGTGTTTTGATTTGATTTTTGCACGCTGATGTACATGGTTGTTAGATTATATACCGTGGTATACCTGATTTTGATTGAGCCGTACTGTATTCCATCGATTTTTGATTTTGATATTGATGTAGATTTCGTGCACTCTGTGCACTTCTTTTGGATTCTTGCGCATGATCGACGCTTGATATTGGATTTCGTGATTTCGTGCATGTTGGATGCACATGATTTAGATTTTATTCGTGCATGATGGATGCACCCGATTTGGATTTTTGTGCGTGTTGAGCGCATGTTTTGAGATGCGATTTTGGCGCATACCAGATGCACTAAATCGAGATTCTTCATGATGCACCTGATTTCGCTGTCAGGCACACATGTTGCCTATGACAGATTTTTCGTGCACACACGTTGCACCTAGATGTTGTTCTGTGCATATGTACGGCACATATAGGGATTTTGATTTCCGTGCGCACCAGACGCTCAGGGTATTCTTATATACATGTTGGGATTGATTTCTAATGGAGCAGTACGTTTTTATGATATTTGTTATTGTTTCGTACTGAGCAGGACTAGTCAGAGGACAGTACCTAGATATATTTTGCATGCATTGATAGTTATCGAAGGGATTTCCAAAAGGCGAGCTATTGTCTCAGTATATACCTACGTGTCTGATTGACACGAAACGTTTAAAGCAAGGAAACCCTTCTAAATTGTTTTCAAAATTGCGGAACGTACATATTAAACAAAAGATATGTATATATATGGTTATTTTCTTACAATAGACGTCCGCCAATATGCTGCGATACGCGCATAGCACAGCAACATGAAAAGGTTTGGCATGCATTTCCTTCAGTTATTTACTTGTATAGATCTGATGTCTACATGTATAATTTTGATGTATATCATATTGGTTTTGTTTTGGATTTGACATTTGTGTCTTTACCATGAATCCGACGATTTGGGATGCTTGACGGAGTTTTGATTTTGAGTTATCTGCTCATTATTTATGCGCATGCATTGCGCTATGATGCGTTTTATCTATTAATGATTTTGGAGCCCCGACGACAGTCTTTTACTTAAATAATTTAGTATTTGAGGGGTTTAAATTTAAATTCGGGGACCGAATTTTTTTAAGGGGGCAAGATTGTAACATTTCAAAAAAAAATTATTATTTTTGGGGAATTTTTTTAATTTAATAATAAAATATTGAATATTTTAAATAAGGCGGTATAATTCAATACCGATAAATGGAGGAAAATTGGAAAATTATAGATATTACTAAAAAGAGGGTGTATGCAATTTTTAAGTTTTTATGATTAATTATATGCTTAATTAGTGCTAATCGCGATTAAAAATCGCTAATCGCGCTTTATTCGTATTTTATGCAAACATGCACCATATCTTTTTATTAACACTTGTTGCATTTTTACTACATGTTTTTGGGTGCATGGCTTTTTTTTTGGGGTTACTATTTGTTAGTTGTATGTATGCCCTAGAGGCCAGTATTGTACAGATGATGCATATTATATTGGATGCTTCGACATATATAGAGATGACTTTCTTGCTCGACATGATAGTATGCTATCTGGTTACTCTTTATCTTAACATGTACACTTGTCTCTTTATACTGTCTTATAGTTACATGTTGGTAAAGCCCTTAGGATGTGTACTTGACTACCTGGACTATGATACAGATCATACTAGTGGGGACATGGTAGTCCATAGGTACATCCTTCAAGGTCCCTAGTCGTAGGTGTATCGAGACGGGGCATCGATATACCAGTGTAGACTAGCGTATACGCTTCTCAACACATGAGATGGGCGATGGATGATCCCATATCCATTGGTGTTTGACATCAGAGATGGTATACGGGTGCTCAGTGGAGACTGGGTACACTGGACGGACTCGCCGAGAACACCCAGATGGTATTATACCTCACGTCAGATGGCAGTTCTCAGGTGACACTTGTACAGGTTAGTCTGTAGACCCGAGATCGTCATAGAGTCTTGTGTGATTCCCACTGTGCTTTGATCTCCACCTTACCACGTCCATGAGGGCGTGCAAAACGGTGGTCTTTGGGTACAGTCCCGAGTCACATGGAGGCAATGAGCGATAGGAGGGGTTTCGTCTCTCCCGGTATTGGGGGTTGATGTTGCGCTGTGCTCGATTGGCCGTAACAGGGAAGTCCCTGGCCAGGGCTGATCAGAGATTTGCTGGTAAGTGTTACCAGTAGTTTCTCGACCCGTTATGAGCCTCACATCGGCACGACTTATCGGTTATTGGGGTCTGACGTATACCACCCCTAGACTTGATATGCGACATATCAGACGAACAGACCGGACTGTACGGTAAGTGTTACTGGTTGGATTCACAGGAGTGTGAGCGGGCTAGCTCGTCGATCTTCTGATCGCTCAATACCCGGATGGCCGTTACGTTTAGCAGACCGCTTGCGGCTTGTGGGTGCTTGATATGATCATCATCTGCTACCGGTGTATTGACGAGTCTTTAGAGTCCTACACAGAGGTTTCCTGGCTCAAGCGAAACGAAATAGGAGCGCATATGAGATATGTGCAGGACCGAGAATGATGCGTGTATGTGATACCGTATTCCATTCTCGCGATGGATGTATCGATTGGTTATATTCGATATAACCTAGATATCGAATCGAGGATTGATTCGATAAGCCGATACATAGGATACTAGTCGGTTATATGTGATATGGTCGGATCGTTAAATCAAGTGTTGATTTAATGATTTAATGTATAATTATATATTTGATATATTACTTTGCATTAACTAGTATTGGTTCACTTTAAATGGATTTTCTCACTTGATGTGCAAGAAGTATATGTGATATACTTTTGTGCACATATTTGTATCATGTTTGATGATACTTGATCATGTGGTTAAGTGTAAAGGATTAAACCATAGTTAAGAGATGATTAGGGTTTTGATTTTTCATTTATTTATTTGGAAAAGATTTAGATAAGAATGGTGGCTATGTTTGTTTTTAGTTGATGCTTCATGAAGCTTTGACTTCTTTACCATTCTTGTCTTCATGCTTAACCCTAACCCATCAAAGTAACCATGGTCTATTCTCTACAATCAACCTTGGTTAGCTTATGATAAGTATTGAATTATTTTCATTTTAATTCAACACTTATCATATACTTTCTTCTTCTTCATCATCTTCTTCAAGATAGAAAGCTTGATGCCATCAATGGCAACTTGAGATCTAAAGTGAGAAATCCAATTCTAAAGTGAACCCACCTCCTATTTCTTCACCCTCTACCTCTTGCCAAGTTGTTTTGGTGTTTTCTTCACAAGTTTCACAAATTTGTGAAGTCGGAGCTTGAACTTATGATGCCTCGACGTAGATCATCTTCGGCACGAAGCCGACGACCTAGTCCGCCCATTTCTCCGATCAAGCCGACGATTGAGTCCGAGATTCGAGATGGACAGCTAGAGGATGCCTACGTGGAGCTAAGGAAGTGGATATCCGGATCTACAAAGGTTGTAGCTTCTTATCTTTAGTTAAGTTGTTAACTAGATTCGTTTTTCGCCTAAATTTCTAGTTAACGATCCGTATTAGGGTTTCTCGGCACCCGTAAAATTTGAAATTGGCATGGTTGATGCCTTGTGAGACCTCTTGAGAGTGTCTAGGAGCCCTACAGTGGTATTAGAGCCTAGCTAGAGCCTTAGGCGAAGTCTAGACGACGTTTGAAACCCGAACGAACCCGAAACCTTAAAACCCAAGTGCTCTCTGGACTTTTTCTATAATCTGGGATTTTTCCATATTAAAAATGATTAAAAAATTCAACACGGAAATATAAGAATTATGATGCAAAATTTATCTAATGAACAGTAAAAAGTGCGGCGGAACCGCGGCAGAAGCCTGGCTTCTGCGGCGGTTCCGCGGCAAGATGATGACATCATCACTCCAGTTTTGCACAGTAATTACTATTTTATTATGCTGAATTTTCTGGGAATTTTTAATTTGACTCAAGAGTTGAGTAGTCTGGGGTTGTATTGGGAATCGACGATTCGATCGGATTATCAAATCTTGTTTATGTGGCTTTCCGGATAACTTTAGAATATGTTAAAAAGTTCGACCGGATATAAATACCCAACTTTTCCCCTGCCGGAAAATTTCCAAGTGTTGGATTTTTCTGTGGTTTAAGGACGTTCTGAGTAGTGCAAGTAACGCGATGGTCCCTCTAGAAGACAACAAACCTTAACTCGATTATGTGACCGTCTTGAACTGCCCTTTGAACCTTCGGGTTTGGGGCAGTACGGCGTGCCACATGTGAGGCGTTGGCTTGACCCTTCTACGGCTGGACCGTTGGTACTGAGGCATGAAGTGAATGTCTTTGAACCTATTTCATGTGTTGAACGGTTTCGGGAAAACTTGGGTGTTCGAATGTTCGATCGGAAAGTTTAATATATTCTATTTATCCGGAATGGGATACAATAATTGGAATTCACAAACAGTTATGAGATAACTGAATGAATGTTATAAATCTAGCGGTTTAGTTTCTCTTGATATTGAAAAGAGTTTTCGATAATGAGACTAAAATGCGGGGTTTATAACTGTTAGGCATGTGTTGTCTAAGTATTTCATTTTGGTTAGGCATGTGATGTCTAAAGAGGTTGTGGATTCCAATTGTTGTAGTTTTACACTTTCTTTTCTGTGACCGTAAGTGTAATATGTGATATCGCCGGTTTCGTTGCTATATGTCAACGACAATTGGGATGCGCATATTTACTTACGTTGAAGACATGTGATGTTATGTGTTGCTAGATATGTTATATTGGATCGTCGTGTTCGAATAGCCGGGGGTTTTTATGTGAGATGAGTGTTTTTCATTTTCATTCATGTAAAAACTTGTATGTAATATTCTTTTATTTGGGGCACTTCCAGGTTGCGGAAGTTGTCACCTTTTGTATATTATTTACTTTTCCGCATTAGGATAGACCCAAGGAGGGGAGCACAAGTAATCGGGTTCTGGGGTCCAGTGGGAGACCAACTCGAGGAGTCGAGTCCGGGTCTCCTAACCCCAGAATTGGCAGGGTTGCTTGCCGCTCTCGTAGGGGTCTAGGGGTGTGGGATTGGTTATTCATCACGACCGTGGAATCCGTGTTTTATACTGGCTCATATTGAAAACACGGACGTCCTAGTATATCCAATGTTTCATATGTTTCTTCTGCTGCGTTATTTGTGATGTGATCATGTGATCTTCTCTGATAGATACAGTATATAGTATATATGATATATTATATAGACGTTACTTATGTTTTGCACCCGCGCTAGCCCTGCCCCGCTCTGCCGTTAGTTACCTAACCTAACGGTGCACGAGGGGACATCGAGGCGAATGCGGATGGCATAAGTATACGTCATATTTATCTGTGATGTTTAGGTACTTAAATGATGGGACTTCATTAATGTGATTAATGAAAGAAAAGAAACCTAAGATGTTGTAGAATCAAATTTTAAACAAAACAGGTAGCTACAGTTCTTGCTTTGCATAGCGGTATATATGATATACCCTGCACCTTATTCGATGAGGAAAGGACCGAGATCCCTTCACCGGGAGTGACTCCTTTAGCGATAACTGGCAGATGCTACACACTCGGTCTGCTTTTGATTGCTTCTATAGTTTTTGCTTTGCACAGTGATATATATGATATATCCTGCACCTCATTCGATGAGGAAAGGGCCGACGATCCCTTCACCGGGAGTGACCCCTTTAGCAAAACTAGAAAAGCCTCAAAATCACTCCATTTCAAAACTTCATTTGATCCTACAACGATATCAAGTTCATTACGCAATAGGTTTTCTGAAAACCTGCGTAGCCCTCCGTCATTTCAGATAAGTACTATTTAGTATTCGTGCTACGGTAGTTTGGCATTCGTCAAGGCGTAGTGTACGGTAGCTAACTAGTATTTATCTGCTTATGCATATGATGCAGACTGGATTAGGGTATTCGTACGGCGTTGTTTGGCATTCGTCAAGGGTCGTGCGGGTGGGTTTAATTCAATCAAGAAATGTACGGGTTGAACTTGACTAGTGGACTATGGGTTGTTTGGCATTCGTCAAGGTCATAGAACACTAGGGGTAAAATATTATTGGGAATTTCAAGTGTTGAAATTTGCAATGAGATTGCATACCTTCTATGAGATAGTTGGATCCCGATACCCACTGCGAGTAAGAGTTACTCCTGGGAGAGTTTTACACATTGCAATTAGCTAATCAAGTAGGTGTCTAGAAAGGTGTCAACGGGGTTACGCCTCTGGGAAAACGAGGTTTACATTAATTAGGTTCGTGCGAAAGCACGGGGGACCTCCCTCAAAGTACCGACACTGGCCTGGCTGAAAGATTGGCAAACTTGTAGTGTGTAATTAATCCCGGCTAGTCTTTCCTTTTAGGGTTTGAAGGAAGATTTGATAAAAACCAGTGGGAGCCATCCTGATTAGATAAGATAATAACCAATCTGATCTTGCACGAGCATACGCTAAAGTGTTTTCTTCACTCTCTCCAAGTAGCGACCATTTCATGCCTTAATCAAGATAATAATATGGATGTATTGACTGAACCCGCATGTTATACTGTGCAGGGGAACGTTGGACCCGTTCTTTCTTATAAGAGTTATGAGACTGAACAGGGAATAGCAGAATATCTAGATTCTCAAGCCGCCCAAAAGAACATGCATGTTGATGCATCTTCTACAGGTGTGTTAGTTATTGAGAATTGTTTCTCAGTTCACCCTACGTCCTGGGTATTAGATACCGGATCAGGATCCCATATATGTAAAAAGTTACATGGGCTACGAAAAGCTAGAGAACTGGAAAAAGGTGATCATTCCGTTCAAGTTGGAAACGGTGCAAATGTTGCAGCCAAAGCAGTTGGCGAATATCACCTAGTATTACCAAGTGGTGATACAATGATTCTGAATGAGTGCTATTATATACCGAACATGATGTGCAACATTATATCAGTTTCTTTATTGAGTAAAGAAGGATATAATTTTGTAGTAAAGGATAATATTATGAATATATTCCTAGATCAAAAGTTGATTGCATCAGGCTCGCTACATAATGGCATATTCATTCTAAATCAAAATACAGTCCTCAATATACAAAACACACACAAGAGGAAAAATTCAGAAATGAACGAATCCTTCTTGTGGCATTGTAGACTTGGTCATATCAATGCGACACGACTGGCTAAGTTACATAAGGATGGTTATTTAAATCCGTTCGAATTATCATCTTATGATACTTGCCATTCATGTCTCAAAGGAAAAATGACCAAAGCTCCGTTTAGTGGACACGGAGAAAGAGTTACTGAACTCTTAGGACTGGTACATAGTGATGTATGCGGTCCCATGTCTACCCTTGCCAGGAACGGTTCTTCCTACTTTATTACATTCACTGACGATCTCTCTAGATAGGGGCATGTGTTCCTATTGAAACACAAGTCTGAAGCTTTTGAGAAATTCAGAGAATATAAGCACGAAGTAGAGAACCAAACGGGCAAAAGTATTAAGATCCTTCTATCTGATCGAGGAGGAGAATACTTGAGCAATGAGTTCCAAGATTATCTAAAAGAGAATGGGATTCTCTCTCAGCTTACTCCACCTTATACACCACAGCACAACGGTGTATCGGAACGAATGAATCACACCCTATTAGATATGGTGCGTTCAATGATGAGTACAGCTGAGTTACCTATTTCCTTCTGGGGGTATGCGCTTGGGACAGCCATACACCTATTGAATATGGTTCCTACCAAATCAGTGCCTACCACTCCATATGAGATATGGAAAGGGAAGAGACCATCTCTTAAGTATGTTAAGATATGGGGTTGTCCAGCCTATGTCAAAAGACAAAATCCGGACAAACTCGAGGCAAGATCAGTCTTATGTAAGTTTGTAGGATATCCCAAAAATTCACAAGGGTATATCTTCTACCACCCCGAGGAACAAAAGGTGTTTGTTTCTCGACATGCCACTTTCTTAGAAAAAGGCTTTCTTATGAAACAGATTAGTGGCATTGAGGTAGAACTGGAAGAGGTTCCAGCAAAACAAACTATAACTGAAGATTTAGTAGAACCAGAGGATTCAGTAGTACCCGACGAACCCCAGCCTCTCCGCCGATCTAATAGGGTTTCTCGTCCACCTGAGAGATACTACGGTTTTCTCATTGACGGTGGAAGCGAAGATTGCATCATGGAGGATGATGACCCAACTAGCTTCGAGTAGGCCATCACGAGTAGGGACTCAGTGAAATGGCTGGATGCTATGCGGTCCGAGATGGAATCCATGTACACCAACAAAGTATGGACTTTGGAAGTTGCTCCTGAAGGGGTAAAACCCATTGGGAGCAAGTGGATCTTCAAGAAAAAACTTGGTGTAGATGGGAAAGTGGAGACTTTCAAAGCTAGACTTGTTGCAATAGGTTTTCGTCAAAGACCAGGTGTGGACTATGACGAAACCTTTTCTCCAGTGGCTATGCTTAAATCCATCCGAATCATGCTTGCCATTGCTGCCTTTCATGACTACGAAATCTGGCAAATGGATGTTAAGACCGCTTTTCTAAATGGTGATTTAGAAGAGTGCGTGTACATGACTCAGCCAGAGGGCTTCGAAGACAGTGGGAGCAGCGGGAAGGTGTGCAAGCTGCTTAAATCCATTTATGGATTAAAGAAAGCATCGCGGAGTTGGAACATCTGCTTTGACGTCGTTATCAAAGAGTTTGATTTCGTCAAAAACCCAGATGAACCTTGTATCTACAAAAAGGTAGCAGAGAGTAAGGTTGTCTTCCTCGTATTGTACGTGGATGACATACTCTTGATAGGAAATGATATTCCTATGCTGCAATCGGTCAAGCTCTTCTTATCACAAAGATTCTCAATGAAAGATCTTGGTGATGCCTCCTGCATATTGGGAATAAGGATCTATAGAGATATATCCAAACGGATATTGGGATTGTCCCAATCCAGGTACATTGACACCATACTAAAAAGGTTTAGTATGGAATATTCCAAGCGTGGGAACTTGCCCACGATCTCTGGAGTCACTCTCTCCAAAGAGATGTCTCCCAAGACTGATTTGGAGAGAGCTCGCATGCAAGGGATACCCTATGCTTCGGCTGTAGGCTCTATCATGTACGCGATGCTATGTACCAGACCCGATGTAGCATACTCACTAAGTGTAGTGAGCAGGTATCAAGCCGATCCTGGAGAGAATCACTGGAAAGCTGTGAAGAGCATTCTCAAGTACTTGCGAAGGACTAAAGAGATGCTCTTGGTGTATGGTAACGGAGAACTCCAAGTGGAGTCCTTTACCGATTCGAGCTTCCAGAGTGATAAGGACGACTCTAAGTCGCAGTCGGGCTTTGTCTTTACCCTTTACGGAGGGGCGGTTAGCTGGAAGAGTTCCAAGCAGGAAACCGTGGCAGACTCGACGATGGAGGCTGAATACATCGCTGCCAACGATGCTGCCAAAGTGGCTGTCTGGGTCAAGAAGTTCATTACTGAACTAGGAGTGGTTCCATCCATTGAGCATCCAATACCTTTGTATTGCGATAACAATGGAGCGGTGGCTTTGGCCAAGGAACCCAGGTCCCATCAGCGATCCAGGCATATTCTGAGGCGGTATCACCTGATCTGGGAGATAATTGATCGCCGGGAGATCGAGGTCAGGAGAGTTGACACGAAGAACAACACGGCGGATCCACTCACGAAGGCCATTCCCCAGATACAGTTTGAGAGACTCTTCGGGATGCTCGGTATGCGATACTACAGCAGCTGGCCCTAGTGCAAGTGGGGGATTGTTAGTTGTATGTATGCCCTAGAGGCCAGTATTGTACAGATGATGTATATTATATTGGATGCTTCGACATATACAGAGATTACTTTCTTGCTCGACATGATAGTATGCTATCTGGTTACTCTTTATCTTAACATGTACACTTGTCTCTTTATACTGTCTTATAGTTACATGTTGGTAAAGCCCTTAGGATGTGTACTTGACTACCTGGATTATGATACAGATCATACTAGTGGGGACATGATAGTCCATAGGTACATCCTTCAAGGTCCCTAATCGTAGGTGTATCGAGACGGGGCATCGATATACCAGTGTAGACTAGCATATACGCTTCTCGACCCATGAGATAGGCGATGGATGATCCCATATCCATTGGTGTTTGACATCAGAGATGGTATACGGGTGCTCAGTGGAGACTGGGTACACTGGACAGACTCGCCGAGAACTCCCAGATGGTATTATACCTCACGTCAGATGGCAGTTCTCAGATGACACTTGTACAGGTTAGTCTGTAGACCCGAGATCGTCATAGAGTCTTGTGTGATTCCCAATGTGCTTTGATCTCCACCTTACCACGTCCATGAGGGCGTGCAGAACGGTGGTCTTTGGGTACAGTCCCGAGTCACATAGAGGCAATGAGCGATAGGAGGGGTTTCGTCTCTCCCGGTATTGGGGGTTGATGTTGCGCTGTGCTCGATTGGCCGTAACAGGGAAGTCCCTGGCCAGGGCTGATCAGAGATTTGCTGGTAAGTGTTACCAGTAGTTTCTCGACCCGTTATGAGCCTCACATCGGCACGACTTATCGGTTATTGGGGTCTGACGTATACCACCCCTAGACTTGATATGCGACATATCAGACGAACAGACCGGACTGTACGGTAAGTGTCACTGGTTGGATTCACAGGAGTATGAGCGGGCTAGCTCGTCGATCTTCTGATCGCTCAATACCCGGATGGCCGTTACGTTTAGCAGACCGCTTGCGGCTTGTGGGTGCTTGATATGATCATCATCTGCTACCGGCGTATTGACGAGTCTTTAGAGTCCTACACAGAGGTTTCCTGGCTCAAGCGAAACGAAATAGGAGTGCATATGAGATATGTGCAGGACCGAGAATGATGCGTGTATGTGATACCGTATTCCATTCTCGCGATGGATGTATCGATTGGTTATATTCGATATAACCTAGATATCGAATCGAGTATTGATTCGATAAGCCGATACATAGGATACTAGTCGGTTATATGCGATATGACCGGATCGTTAAATCAAGTGTTGATTTAATGATTTAATGTATAATTATATATTTGATATATTACTTTTCATTAACTAGTATTGGTTCACTTTAAATGGATTTTCTCACTTGATGTGCAAGAAGTATATGTGATATACTTTTGTGCACATATTTGTATCATGTTTGATGATACTTGATCATGTGGTTAAGTGTAAAGGATTAAACCATGGTTAAGAGATGATTAGGGTTTTGATTTTTCATTTATTTATTTGTTTATTTATTTGGAAAAGATTTAGATAAGAATGGTGGCTATGTTTGTTTTTACTTGAAGCTTCATGAAGCTTTGACTTCTTTACCATTCTTGTCTTCATGCTTAACCCTAACCCATCCAAGTAACCATGGTCTATTCTCTACACTCAACCATGGTTAGCTTATGATAAGTATTGAATTATTTTCATTTTAATTCAACACTTATCATATACTTTCTTCTTCTTCATCATCTTCTTCAAGATAGAAAGCTTGATGCCATCAATGGCAACTTGAGATCTAAAGTGAGAAATCCAATTCTAAAGTGAACCCACCTCCTATTTCTTCACCCTCTACCTCTTGCCAAGTTGTTTTGGGTGTTTTCTTCACAAGTTTCACAAATTTGTGAAGTCGGAGCTTGAACTTGTGATGCCTCGACGTAGATCATCTTCGGCACGAAGTCCACGACCTAGTCCGCCCATTTCTCCGATCAAGCCGACGATTGAGTCCGAGATTCGAGATGGACAGCGAGAGGACGCCTACGTGGAGCTAAGGAAGTGGATATCCGGATCTACAAAGGTTGTAGCTTCTTATCTTTAGTTAAGTTGTTAACTAGATTCGTTTTTCGCCTAAATTTCTAGTTAACGATCCGTATTAGGGTTTCTCGGCACCCGTAAAATTTGAAATTGGCATGGTTGATGCCTTGTGAGACCTCTTGAGAGTGCCTAGGAGCCCTACACTATTGAGGAGAGTAGGAAATTAGAAAAGAAAAAGAAAAGATTAGAATAAGAGGTATGGGTTAGAGAGAGAAAGAGTGGGTGAGGGGTCAACCCATGTCTTGAGCCATTCCCTCATCATTTCTATCACTCATTTCCTCTCCCCTCCTCATGTTGCTGCTGCTACTGCTGCCCCTCCTTCCTTCTCCACAAAACCCCCCCAAAACTCAATGAAAAATACCTAAAAACCTAAATCCCATTTCATTAAAAAGATGCACAAGCTCAGGGGAAGCACATTGGACCAAGAAAAATCAAATTTTGGACATTTGGGGCAACTCAAGAATTTTCTTAAGTTGCCAAATGAGGTATTTTCTGAACCTTTAGCTTAGTATTTCCATTAATTTTAACCCCATGTTAGATTTGAACCGATATTGTGTGGGTTGGGTTAACTTGGAAAATTCTAGTTAGGGTTAATGGGATTTGAGAGTTGTGATATGAAATTGAGCTCAGTAGAGTCCACACAAACCCCCTAGTGCTAGAATTCAGCCTTAAAGCAGAGACTAGTACCTCGGAATACGGATTTAGAAAACCCGGTATCGGAAAATTGTGGATTCTGTGGATGTAAAATGAAATCTGCTAACACTCGGACTACCTGAAAATTATTTTGCAAGGACAGGGATACGTGCAGGTGATTTGGAACATACCCTAAAGACCCCAGCCCCTGATTCCATTCTTTGGCCGCAGATTTATTCCCTCTGGCCTCAATTTGCCGCCAGACCTGGAGCTTTGTGGCTCGTTCTTGTTCTGTAGCTCCTACATCTGTAAATTAGAGCCTTGGCATATGCAAAATTGACCAATTTGACCTAAGGCGAAATCTGGGACCATTTTCTTGAGTTGTTGTTTTGATTCGGGGTTTCGTTTTACGTATTTTGAATTCTGGATTCCCGTATTTGCGTTTTACCTCGATCACTTGACGTTTGTACGACGATATCGAGGGTTGTTTGATGGTTTTGAAAGCGTAGTCTATAAGTTCTAACCTATAGGTCCTAGCGTGTCGTTTTGGCTTTCCGATGTGAGTTTAATGTGCATTTGCGATTGTGTTATCTTTGTAGGTACCTTCACGAGGGTTCCATATGATGAAGAAGATGAAGGCGACATCGACGCCGACACGCAGAATGCAGGTGAGTAGATTATATCTACGGGGGAAGTCGGGTCGATGGCGTATAGCACCCCCGTAGTTCGATACTTAGTATACTAGATATATACTATATATTTATGTATGATAGTTGTATGGATGACATGGATATTCTAGATGTGATTAGGTGTACTACGGCTAGATTAGGGGTTAGAAGTAAACTAGTATAGTTTCCTAGTTGCGAACCCTAGAATATGTTTACACCCACACGCACACACAAGCTTATCTGTTATACTTATACCTGGATGATGAGGATAGTGGATGATATTTGGAGATGAGTCGATGAGATTGGGCATAGTGCCATGAGATCGGTGATATGATGTGGTTCGTATTTGGGATACGACATGAGATTTTAGCGGGCCTTTGGACGTGTGTTTTACACACGCACTTATATTTACGTAGATGGTATCGGTTTGTACTAGACTTAGATCAGTGCCCCAGTTCATGAGATAGGATGATGAAGATACCAATTAATTGATGAGATGAATGTGATATTGACCCGTACCCAGATTTGGGATGCCGTATGACGATTTACCGTACGAGCTTTATTTGATGATAAGATCCGCACTCATGACTCGAGGATGTCATATGATATTGTATCGTACGCGGTACCTTTGAGGCAGGATCACCGAGTATTATCTTTATATACATATATATATTGACTCAGATTTAGGTGTTTTCCATACCCCACCCGACTGACTTGTTAGTTAGATCTGTAGTTTGCTTAGTAGATGTTAGGCTAGGCCGATGTCATACCTATTTCAAAAACTAATGAATCGGGAGTATTTGAAAGACAGGAAAAGGGATTCTACGGATATTTTCAAAAGACACATCTTTTCTTAAAAACACCGTAGCCCTTATGTAGGGTGTTTTTCTTCACCCCATTGAGATGGGAATACGCGCGCGCTTGTCAGGCGCACTACAGATTCCCCCGGCCTAGGGTAGGCCGGGGTTTATTGATTGTGGGGATCCGAATCTCCGGCAGCCGCGGACTAAGCTGCCGTTAATTACCCCTCGCCTTTGGGGCGAGGGAACCTCCGATTAACGGGTTAAACTGGTCATGCGAACTCAATGCGCAGTGTACGTGTGTTGTGTTTTGAAAGGGGGGGTTTTGGATATATCGGGAGCCACGCAGAGTTTTTACGGGGGTCCCGCTACCCGGATAGCGGGCTGGGGGTCAAGGGGGCTAGCAGCCCCCTTGCGGGGTGCGGGGTAGCGCCCCGTTAGAAATTTTTTTCTAACAGGGACAGTGTCGCGGAGTATGTGTATGTGTACATTTATATACATATGTATATATATACATGTAAATATAAGTAAAGGGGAAAAAGACATCCAAAGGATGCGTGGGGCCAGCGTCTAGAGCGCTGTGCGCTAAGGTGCTGTGCGCTCAGGCGCGCGCGCGCCACGTGTCGACACGTGGGCAACTTGCGCATGAGCGCTGCGCGCAGGTGCGCAAGCGCACGCGCCACGTGTCGGCATGCGGGCGTTTTGCGCAAGAGCGCTGCGCGCAGGTGTGCAAGCGAGCGAGCGCCACATGTCGGCACGCGGGCGCTTTGCGCACTTGCGCAAGCGCGCCACGTGTCGTCACGCGGGCGCTTTGCGCACTTGCGCAAGCGCGCAGGTGCGCAAGTGCGCGCGCCACGTGTCGGCACGCGGGCGCTTTGCGCAAGAGCGCTGCGCGCAGGTGCGCAAGCGCGCGCGCGCCACGTGTCGGTACGCGGGCGCTTTGCGCCCTTGCGCAAGCGCGCCACGTGTAGTCACGCGGGCGCTTTGCGCACTTGCGCAAGCGCGCAGGTGCGCAAGTGCGCGCGCCACGTGTCGGCATGCGGGCGCTTTGCGCACTTGCGCAAGCGCGCAGGTGCGCAAGCGCGCGCCACGTGTCGGCACGCGGGCGCTTTGCGCACTTGCGCTGCGCGCCGGAGAGGACAAGAGGCTTTTAGCCTAAAAAGATTTCTCTGAAGAGAGATCAAAGAGGAGTTGGGCTCCTGAGTGTTTTTTTCTTCTTTCTTGGGGGTTTAGTGAAAGATGTTCTTCTTCTTCCTCCTCTGTTGGCTGGATCTTGATGATCAAGAGATGTGAGATCTAAAAATCTCTCCTTTCTGAGATCTAATGGTAGATCCAAGTTCCCCTTTGTGGGTTTTGTGGTGAAAGACTTCTTAGTTTTTGAAAAGAAAGAGTAAAACTCTTGATTTAATTCAAAAGAAATTAGAAGGTTTAGAACCTTGGAGAAGGAGCAGGAGGCACAAAGAACCCTAATTTTTGGGGGAATGAAAAGTTGTTTTTTTTATTTATTCATCATCATGTTGCCTTTTATAGGCTTACACATTTACATATAGCCCCTTGGGCTTTTCAAAATGGCTTTTTGCCTATCACATGGCTTATGTGTCATTTGTTTTTGCACATAAGGCATGAGCTTACAAAAATTTGGCTTTATGCCCATTTTGCATACAAAAATCATGCACAAAAATTACATAAAAATTATTTGTTACATGATTTTTGTTGTTGGCATGGAGGAGGCTGGCCGCGGCCTTGACTTGGGCATGGGCCCGCTTGCCCTGGGCTTGGGCCCACCTGCCTTGGGGTTGACCTTGACTTTGACTCGGTCAACGGGGGTGTAAATTTTTACCCCAACAAAGTGCCCCCCATCAATAAATGCACACAGCATATATGGGTCGTGTGCATGAAATTGATGGATCTTCTTTCACGTGGAGGCGACTTGCTTTGGTTCCCACTTTTTGGGACGCACTGCCCTTTTTACGACATGGACGGTCGACGCTCTGTTATGCAGCGAGTTGGGTTCCCAATTTGCGGGAGCCTGCACTGCCCTTTTTGCGACATAGACGGTCGACGCTCTGATCCGAAGCGATTTGGTAGACGTGTCCCCGGCACGGAGTGTCGCTGGTCGACGTTTCCCCGAGGCGGAGTGTCTGCTGTAGGACGTTTCCCCGAGACGGAGTGCCTGTTGTAGGACGTTTCCCCGGCACGGAGTGTCGCTGGTCGACGTTTCCCCGAGGCGGAGTGTCTGCTGTAGGACGTTTCCCCGAGACGGAGTGCCTGTTGTAGGACGTTTCCCCGAGTCGGAGTGCCTGTTGTAGGACGTTTCCCCGAGACGGAGTGCCTGTGGTAGGACGTATCCCCGAGACGGAGTGCCTGTGGTAGGACGTATCCCCGAGACGGAGTGCCTGTTGTAGGACGTATCCCCGAGACGGAGTGCCTGTGGTAGGACGTTTCCCCGAGTCGGAGTGCCTGTGGTAAGACGTATCCCCGAGACGGAGTGCCTGTGGTAGGACGTTTCCCCGAGTCGGAGTGCCTGTTGTAGGACGTTTAGTGCATGTTGTAGGACGTTTCCCTGAGTCGGAGTGCCTGTTGTAGGACGTTTTCCCGAGACGGAGTGTCTGTTGTAGGACGTTTCCCCGAGACGGAGTGCCTGTGGTAGGACGTATCCCCGAGACGGAGTGCCTGTGGTTGACGCAGAGGTCGATGTTGGAATTAGTTGGTTTGATTTGTTTGATTTGAGTTGACATTAGCATCGCTATACTGGAATATGGTACCAGGAGCGAATCATCATCTGTCTTTGAGAGGATTTGGGAATTGGGGTTTTTGTTTGGCATCTGCATTGCTGCACTGGAATAATGCCAGGAGCAACTCATCATGTGCCCAGAGAGGATTTGGATTTGGTTTGTTTGGCATCTGCATTGCTGCACTGGAATAATGCCAGGAGCAACTCATCATGTGCCCGGGGAGGATTTGAATTTGGTTTTTGTTTGGCATCTGCATTGCTGCACTGGAATAATGCCAGGAGCAACTCATCATGTGCCCAGAGAGGATTTGGATTTGGTTTGTTTGGCATCTGCATTGCTGCACTGGAATAATGCCAGGAGCAACTCATCATGTGCCCGGGGAGGATTTGAATTTGGTTTTTGTTTGGCATCTGCATTGCTGCACTGGAATAATGCCAGGAGCAACTCATCATGTGCCCGGGAGGACTTGGGAGAGATTGGGATCGTTTTACGCCCGTGGATTGTATACGGTTTTGCAGGATGTATGATCCAGACCGTAGGGCCATAAAAATTTTAGGGCTTTGTTGGCGTCTGCATCGCTGCACTGGAATATGGTACCAGGAGCGACTCATCATTCGCCGCTTGGGGATTGGAATTTGGAATTTGGTTGGCGTCTGCATCGCTGCACTGGAATATGGTACCAGGAGCGACTCATCATTCGCCATTTGGGGATTGGGGAGCGATGGCTTAGGAGACAGGTTTAGATCCCTATCGTCTAAGGCTTCTCAATTTTATGGGCCGTGAGGGTCCCATAAAAGCATTTCCTCCCTACGAGTCGTAAGGATCCCGCAGGTGTATTTTCTCCTTAAGAGTCGTGAGGACTCCTAAGTGTGTTTTTCCTTTATGAGTCGTAAGGATCCCACAAAGGTTTGTTCTCCTCATATATCGTGAGGACACATGAGTGGGTCTTATCAATGGAGCATCATTCCCAAAGCGGAGACCGGCCGCGTAACTGGTGATTACGGTGGGGCATGGGTATGATGAGAATTATTTGAGCCCGTGGATTGTATACGATGGTCAATTTGGGGACCCACCGTAGGGCCGGAGAATTTTGAGAAATTGGATTTTGGTTGGCGTCTGCATCGCTGCACTGAAATATGGTACCAGGAGCGACTCATCATTCGCCCTTTTTTTTTTTTTTTTTTTCCTTTTCATTTTACCGCGATTGCTCTATCATTTCAGCTTTTCTTATCGCGAAGGTCGCGATTGCCCTATCATTTCGGCTATTTATTCGCGGTTGCCCCATCATTTCGGCTTTATTTTCATTTTTATTTTTACTCGCTGATTTTTATTGCGAGTTGCCCCATCATTTCGGCTTTTCTTTATTTTTCTTTTATTTACACATTTTTTTCTTATTTACACTTTTTTTTTTTTTACATTTCCAGTTTAACGACTTAGAGGTCGATTATTCCCAGTTTAATGACGTGGTGGTCGATTGTTCCCAGTTTAATGACGTGGCGGTCGATTGTTTCCAGAGAAAGGTGGGTGTTTGACAGAATCAGGTCCCTGAAGGACTTCGGTCCCCGTTTGTATGAAATTGGCGGTCGCAGCTTGATTGTTTGTTAACACGCCAGGGGACAATGATATTTCTCCCGCCTTGTATTGTTTCTCAACCCAATCCTTGAAGATACAACAGTCTTCAATAGTGTGCCCCAGCACTCGGTGGTATAGGCAAAAGTTGGGATGATCAGTCTTGTTCGCTTCACTTAGCCTTCTCGGTTCTGGTAGCCGCAGGCCATTCTTTAGAGCATCTTTAAAAATTTTGTAGACCTTGTCCTTTCGGAATGAGTAGACCTTATTTCTCCTTTCCTCCAAAGTTGGCTCTCGAGGCTGGTCAGTCTTTGCCCCGCCCGTTCTCTGCTTATTTGGAGAATCGGTGATGTTAGAACTTCCGCCTTTTCGGTTGTCGTCCCTCCAAGGTTTCGGTCTGTTTGTGAACTGAAGATCCTGAGCGGACTCGGGCTTTGAGCGTTCCAACGTTTGGACCTTTTTGGTCAGCTCTTGGAATGTTTTGAGACCCGCGGTACATAGAAACGGGGCCATCCAGTTGTTGAGATTTCCGACGAGGAGACTGACAGATTGGTCCTGCTCTATCGGTGGTTCGCATTTGACGGAGAGATTGCGCCATCGGGTTATAAAATCCGTGCTGCTTTCGTCGCTCTTGGGCTTGGTCCTCACGAGCTCGGCAATGGTAATCTTATCGCTGACGCTCATGAACCTCTGCCGAAACAGAGACTCCATTTGGACAAAAGTTGTGACGGAGCCATCCGGTATGCTCGCGTACCAGTCGAAAGCAACATCGGTCAAGCTATTAACGAACTGGCGGAGGAGAAGCGCATCATTGCCCCCAGTATTCCCGCATGAGGCTTTGAAGTGGGTGATGTGCTGATTCGCATTTCCCGTCCCATCGAATCTTCCGAATTTGGGGATGACATAGCCGCTAGGAAATTCTACCAGATCATACTGAGCAGGATATGGTCTCCCACTACTGCTGATATCTTTTTGCGCTTCGGCTTCGGCTACCAAGGTTTTGACTTTGTTGGCAACCAAATCCATGATTTGATCTTGAGTTAGCGGGCTACTTTCATCGGTAGCCAAGGCATTTCCTGAGATATGATGCGACTGATTTTCATGTAGTTCGCCCACTTTTGGATTTGAGGGAATAAGCGTCGGTTGCTTTGGCACACCACTTCCCGGTTCACGAGCAGAGCCCTCCGCTTGATTGGGCGGCTGAGAGGCAAGTCGGGTTGTGAGCTGCAGGACGACATTTGTCAAGTCGTCAATTTTTGAGTAGAGCTTGGCCATCTCCTTGTCTTTGTTTCTGAGCTGCTTCCGGAGCTCTTGAAGCAGCTCTTGCTCCGCGGTCCTGGGGCGGAAAATCGGCTCTTCTTCGCTTTCCGAGCCCGACTCCTCATGGACCGAAGGGTCTTTCTGCCTATCACCCTCATCGCGAGGGTTTTCATCACCCAGCAGAGGCGGCTGTTCTCGGGAAGCGGCCACCACATTCGATCCAGATTGGATTTGAGATGTGGTAGCCCCGTCCTTGCTCTTGCTGTGCGTGCCCACCGTGTAGACAGTGTGGACCACATACCCAGCCAATTCCTTATCTTCGGCGGGGTAACCCTGTTCTTCGAACCTCATGAGGTTCAGCCTAGCAGGAGCCCTAGCCCTTTTGTTGGCTCTATATCTGAGCCTTTTCTCCCTCAGCTTCTCGATTTTGAAGGCTTGGCGGGCATCCGTTCCCTGGGAAGCCACCGTGAGTCGGTCGACGAGGAGCTTAGAGAAGACACCCGATCGAGCAGTTGTCAGGGGCACCGCCGGAGCTTGCTCGGGAGGCGTTGTAGCTTTGTTGGTGTTGATGGCCTTGCCCCCAGCTGGGGCCAAGGAAAGTCGTTCAGATACCGACTCGCGTTTGAGTTGGGGCGCCCTTGAGATCACCACATTTGGTCTCCTGCCTTTCGAGACCGGTTTGTCTGCCACCGGGGCTTGAGGAGCTGGGATGGCGCCAACTGGCATGAACATGATAGAGCCAAAAGGTAGCAGAGGCTCCTCCCATTGTCGCCCAAGACTGGCCGGAAGGACCATCCTGGAGTCTATCTTCATCGTGTATGAGATGGGAGCCGTGTTGAGAGCTGAGCAGGTTTTTAGAGACATCGTTGAGAAGTGATTGCTTGAGAACCTGCATGAAAGAGCATTATTTTAGTACAAATACAGGCATGTATATTGATTGAGTTCGCATGAACATTTAACCCGAAATATGGGAGGAGAGATTGGTCCCACCGGGCGTGCCAGAATCTGTAGGGTGTTTTTCTTCACCCAATTGAGATGGGAATACGCGCGCGCTTGTCAGGCGCACTACAGATTCCCCCGGCCTAGGGTAGGCCGGGGTTTATTGATTGTGGGGATCCGAATCTCCGGCAGCCGCGGACTAAGCTGCCGTTAATTACCCCTCGCCTTTGGGGCGAGGGAACCTCCGATTAACGGGTTAAACTGGTCATGCGAACTCAATGCGCAGTGTACGTGTGTTGTGTTTTGAAAGGGGGGGTTTTGGATATATCGGGAGCCACGCAGAGTTTTTACGGGGGTCCCGCTACCCGGATAGCGGGCTGGGGGTCAAGGGGGCTAGCAGCCCCCTTGCGGGGTGCGGGGCAGCGCCCCGTTAGAAATTTTTTTCTAACAGGGACAGTGTCGCGGAGTATGTGTATGTGTACATTTATATACATATGTATATATATACATGTAAATATAAGTAAAGGGGAAAAAGACATCCAAAGGATGCGTGGGGCCAGCGTCTAGAGCGCTGTGCGCTAAGGTGCTGTGCGCTCAGGCGCGCGCGCGCCACGTGTCGACACGTGGGCAACTTGCGCATGAGCGCTGCGCGCAGGTGCGCAAGCGCACGCGCCACGTGTCGGCATGCGGGCGTTTTGCGCAAGAGCGCTGCGCGCAGGTGTGCAAGCGAGCGAGCGCCACGTGTCGGCACGCGGGCGCTTTGCGCTTGCGCAAGCGCGCCACGTGTCGTCACGCGGGCGCTTTGCGCTCTTGCGCAAGCGCGCAGGTGCGCAAGTGCGCGCGCCACGTGTCGGCACGCGGGCGCTTTGCGCAAGAGCGCTGTGCGCAGGTGCGCAAGCGCGCGCGCGCCACGTGTCGGCACGCGGGCGCTTTGCGCACTTGCGCAAGCGCGCCACGTGTCGTCACGCGGGCGCTTTGCGCACTTGCGCAAGCACGCAGGTGCGCAAGTGCGCGCGCCACGTGTCGGCACGCGGGCGCTTTGCGCACTTGCGCAAGCGCGCGCAAGCGCGCAGGTGCGCAAGCGCGCGCCACGTGTCGGCACGCGGGCGCTTTGCGCACTTGCGCTGCGCGCCGGAGAGGACAAGAGGCTTTTAGCCTAAAAAGATTTCTCTGAAGAGAGATCAAAGAGGAGTTGGACTCCTGAGTGTTTTTTTCTTCTTTCTTGGGGGTTTAGTGAAAGATGTTCTTCTTCTTCCTCCTCTGTTGGCTGGATCTTGATGATCAAGAGATGTGAGATCTAAAAATCTCTCCTTTCTGAGATCTAATGGTAGATCCAAGTTCCCCTTTGTGGGTTTTGTGGTGAAAGACTTCTTAGTTTTTGAAAAGAAAGAGTAAAACTCTTGATTTAATTCAAAAGAAATTAGAAGGTTTAGAACCTTGGAGAAGGAGCAGGAGGCACAAAGAACCCTAATTTTTGGGGGAATGAAAAGTTGTTTTTTTTATTTATTCATCATCATGTTGCCTTTTATAGGCTTACACATTTACATATAGCCCCTTGGGCTTTTCAAAATGGCTTTTTGCCTATCACATGGCTTATGTGTCATTTGTTTTTGCACATAAGCCATGAGCTTACAAAAATTTGGCTTTATGCCCATTTTGCATACAAAAATCATGCACAAAAATTACATAAAAATTATTTGTTACATGATTTTTGTTGTTGGCATGGAGGAGGCTGGCCGCGGCCTTGACTTGGGCATGGGCCCGCTTGCCCTGGGCTTGGGCCCACCTGCCTTGGGGTTGACCTTGACTTTGACTTGGTCAACGGGGGTGTAAATTTTTACCCCAACACCTTATTTTCCTAAAAACCCTGATTCGTCTTCTTTCAAATTGCAAAACAGTATGAAATAGATATATTGATGTAGATTCTGCACCGTTGTGGCTATTATTCATTTGCCGCATATTCTTTCTGTTCGCATCGCATTGCAGGTTTAAATATATTTAATGTTATATTAAAACCATGCTATTAGGACACCAGCACCATTATCGATGATGCATATGTTCTACGTACACCTGCTTGCCGGCTCACACACTTCATCATCGGTAATTGACATGTCACTACACTGTAGGACTATTGCATTCAGGATATGATCCTTTGCATGGCATACTTGTGTACTTACAAACTATACAATAATACTTGTGCACATACATATTGTACACTCATACTTGTGTACTTACATACTGTACACTCATACTTGTGCACATACCTATTGTACACTCATACTTGTGCACATACCTATTGTACACTCACACTTGTGCACATACCTATTGTACACTCATACTTATGTACTTACATATTGTACACTCATACTTAAGCACATACCTATTGTACACTCATACTTGTGTACTTACATACTGTACACTCATACTTGTGCATATACCTATTGTACACGCATACTTGTGCACATACTTATTGTACACTCATACTTGTGCAATTACTTATTGTACACTCATACTTGTGTACTTACATACTGTATATTCATACTTGTGCACATACCTATTGTATACTAATACTTGTGCACATACTTATTGTACACTCATACTTGTGCACATACCTATTGTACACCCATACGTGCATACATACGTATTCGCACATACATAGATAATTCTGGTATGATTTGGAGATTTGGGAACCACAAGATACTCTTTAAAACTGATTCGTTTTAAAAGAGTGGTTTTCCCCAATATGTGCATATTACTATTCCATGTTGCATGATATACTGATATCCTTACATCTCTTTTACATGTCGCATACATCATACTTTATGATTATACGCATTGAGATATGTTGTTTCCATGATATTTCTGGATTTGGGAACCGTGGCTATTTCAAAAGAGAGTATTTATTGTTTTAAAAACCCGGTTACCCTTGATATGATATTTCAGTGCGTCCACCATGTGTTTTCTCGGTTCTAAGAGCGACATGTGAAACCCGATTCGAGAAGAGGTAGGCACCGTCTGCGGGTACATGGTGGACCCGGTGAGGTACCCCGGGGCAAGAAGACTCGAATATGTTAGACGGTGAGCCTGGCAGGGGAGTACTACCTACCGGTGATTGTATTTGAGCTCGGCGGATATCTGGAGGATACCTACCGGAGTTGAGAGATGAGACGGGCCGATCTGGACTGACGGAGCCCTATGTATATGAGGATTTACGTGCCGATGCTAGGCACAGGATTCATGATGTTTTCGAGTGCCGATGCTAGACACTCAGGTTCCATGATTTTGATATGTCGCGAGGGACACATGTTGATTTACATCCTCATACTTCCATGCATATGCTTTATGATATTTACATGCATGATAGTTATTGTTATTGGGTGACACGTGGATAAGATCCATATACATACAGACATCGATTGCATAGTTGGATGATATCCACACACTTATAGACTGCATGATATAGTTGACATTGATTCATGTTGATTACATTGATCATACATCATATTTATGATATGTCGTTACCTGAGACACTAACACGAGCACATGTGATTACACTTATGTATAGATGTTTACCCTGGCCACCTTTTCATGCTTCAGACTTATTCATTTGAGGTTTATATATATATCTGATCGTGTTGACCTAGGATTGTGTCATACATACGATTTCTGCTTTTTGATGTTTTCTATTCACGAGTTGGCAACTCACCCCCGTTGTGCCACAGTTCTTACAGGTTTTGCCGTACAGGTTTCATTGCGGCTTTTTTGGCACACTGCTTCCTTCTGGGTGATTTCTTTGGTAGGTGGGTTCATTCGCATCTTGACCACCCTTGTATTTATTTTATTCAGTTGTATCTAGTAATTCCATCAACCAAACTTGTATATTGTTTCAGACTTAGAAAACCAGTTGTGTATTATTTCGACCTTAGAGTCGCGCGTTGTATTATTATGGTTTTCATGCTGATTTTGAGTTTCCTTTTTGAGTTTGATCCTCGCCCTTTGGCGTTGTATATTATATTGCTTGCGTGGTTGTGACCGTCGATTGACGAAGAGCTAGCTCCCGCTAGGGGATGCCTTTTATCATTGTATATATATTATTCTTGTTGTACCTTGTTCGGGGCCAGTATTTACAAAGGAAACTCTGCCGAAATTTTCGGAAAAGACTAGAAATTTTAAAAATGCATATTTGGCTTACTTATTTAAAAACCTTGCTTTTAAAACATGTTTTCTTTACTTCTTAAAAACTATTTTTCTTATTTACTCCTTAAAATGGTTTTAGATTTCTGGGCTTTTGGCTTACTTGAATTAGATGAGGTCCTATAGACTTCATATTATTTAAGGGCCAGTCACGTTCTATTTCGGGTCGTGACATCTCTGGTCGTCTCTTGGCCAATTAGTATGACCACTCATAAAGCAGCACGTCACTGGCGTCGGCCTCTGGTCCTCTGAATACACGTCACACATCTGATCCTGGGTCCAAACCTTATCGCAGCAGTGTCCTGGAAGAACCTGCTCAAGGTCTCTTCCGATCTTGCCTATGCCGAACTATACGGAGGCTGGTTCTCTTACCTAATCTTTTCTCGCTTTCTGGACATCTGCGTTCTCAACACAGCTTTTCCTCGGGAACTGGTCGTATCTCACGCCTCTATATACATATCTGATCTCTAATCTCAATGGGGAGTAGCAACAGCTCATTGACATCTCGCACGAACCTCTTATTTCACTAGTCTTTATTATCGTCTTTTTCGATGTCACGTCATGCTATCTGCGTACTGCAATTGTCTCGGCTACAGTCAATCCGGAGTCTCTCACACGGATTCAAAATCACGAACTCGGTATCTTCATCACTCTGTAGAAGATCTCTAGCCGAACACGTCCTCGGGAACTCGTCCATACCATCGGAGGGATACTCAATACTCGTCCGTTCTCGATCAACTCACAACGCCTCTGGGTGAGGTCCTCTATCTGAAGCTGGTCCACTTACTGGTCTCTTATCACATGATATCCGGACGATTTCGATTTGTCAAAGTCCCATAATTCCCTGAAAGCTCAACTCTGAGCATAATTTAATAATATCTAGTACACGCCACAGTACCTATGGACCAACCGTAAAAGAGCAAACCAAGCCTCACTGATGGCACCGCTAAACTACCACAAACCCTAAGGTTCAAAAGCGGTTCCATGGTCATCATGTCGAGTTAGGGTTTCATTCCTCTAGAGGGTCCAAAGAATTACTTGCATGTTCCTCCGAATACTTTAAACTTGGAAAAATGGGTTTCTGACATTCGTTCAAACTTTTAACTTTGCTTAGACAACATGTGAATACCCTTCGTCTCTCAACTCAAGGTAGACTAGCTATCATCTCTCGTATCTCTGCCTGAAAGCTCCAGCGATCTCAGCTCGTAAGCTTTGGAAGCGAAATCACATCAATCTCAGCAATAGTAGGGTCATCTGTCCACACGGTAGACGACATCAAAATCTCTGAGGTATGCTGTACATCAACAGTCCTCGCGCAATGGCAGCCTCTATCAACTGCCCGATCATACGGTGCAAAACCGAACACTCACCTCAAACGAGAAGTCATAACACCAATACAAAATTGAGAGGTTCTCGTGTCACCAGAAAACACGATGGTCAGTCCTCGTCCATGACGAGCTCGCCCTCACTACTACAATATGGTGTTGCCCCTACGGATGATGAAATCCGTAGGGGCAGATTTTTCTTGCCCCTACGGACTAAGTCGTAGGGCCAAATGGTTGTCCCTACGGTGCCCGACATTTTAATTTAAAAATATTAAATCGTAATTTGTTGTTTGGCCCTACGGATCCGCAAACCAATAACCTACGGTTATGTCCGTAGGGGCATCTAAATGGGAATTTAATAAAAAAGGCACAGAAATACCCTACGCCTCGATCTCTTTCCCTCTCGTTCCCAAAATTTTCTCTCGTTCTCGCGTCTCTAATTTTCTCTTCGTCGCCACCGCGCGCCCTCCGTTCTCAGCCCGCTACCGCCTTCCGTTCTCGGCCCACCACCGCCCTCGTTCTTCCTCGTCGCCGATTGCGTGCGTCGTCGATCGCCAAGCGTCTCCGTCGTCTCCTCCACTGTCTACAGGTAAGTAAATCTCCAATTAAACATAATTGTGATGATGTTAGGGCTAGGGTTCAGGGTTCGGGTAGGGATGAGGGTTAGGGTTAGGCATCGGGTTCAGTTTATGTTAGGGTTAGGGTTAGGGTTGGGGGTTGGCTGGGGCTGGGGCTGGGGTTGGGGTTGGGGTTTAGCTGGGGCTGGGGCTGGGGTTAGGGTTAGGTTGGGGCTGGGGCTGGGCTGGGGTTGGGGATGGGGTTAGGGTTAGGTTGGGGTTGGGGTTGGGGTGGGGCTGGGCTGGGCTGGGGCTGGGGTTAGGATTAGGTTGGGGTTAGGGTTTGCTGAATTTGGCAAACCTGAGAGGAATTTCCAGCAATTTTAGCCTAGTTTGATTACTAAAATTATTTTTGATCGAGAAAATCTTGGGTCCTTCTAATCAAATATTGTTTGTTACTGTATGTCAACGGGTACTGATAAAAGAAAAAACCGATTTCAAGTGGAAATTAGGTATGTACAATGTTCTAATATAAAAATTAAGAAATCCCTTTTATTTAAATATAAAGCATATGTTTCATGTTAACAATAGGAGTTTGGCTTCAAGCATGGTTAAGTATATACGGATCTATGTTTATAATTATGAAAAAGAGTATCAACTTAGAACTATCATACTATCATGTTGATCTGCATGGTGATCTGATGAATGTGTCTAAATTTTATGTCATCTCCTAGAAATACCTTGATGCCTTGTATCGATAAATTTCAGGTTAATTAGTTAATTAGGCATATGGATTGTTATATTATAGGTGAGCCGAATATCAAGAAATTGTAGGATTATTGGAATTATGAGTTTTGATAAACATTGATTTGATAAAAAATATGGTCATTTGTAATATCTTAGTTTTTCCCAAGTTAGGGTTTCTATTTAATTAATGATGGGTGCATTATTTAGGACATTCATTTACTATCTAAAATATTAGTTTACTTAAAGACATACTCATGGGTGAGGCATATATTTAGTTACATGCGGAACATTTCCATATTATTGCATTTTTCTCTAATATGAATTGTGCATGTCTATTGATCTAAAGAGTACTGATTTATATTTGTCATAACAAGAACATTGACATTACTTGTTAAAATTCTTCCATTTCTACGAGCCAAGTTGATAATTCTCTTAATTAACTTCATGTGCATGTTTCAATGACAGAGCTAGGATTTGTGGTCAGGTGAGGCTAGAATCTAAATCATTGGAAACTAATTTTGCATGTGTTTCGCACGTTTGCATATATAGTTTCTGTTTTATGTGTATATATACGTATATGAGCGAGTTGGCTGTGTTGGGGTTGGATTTTTTTTCTGTTGTAGGGAGGGGGCGGTTAGGTTGTGAGAGAGAGAGAGAGATTACTTATAGCAGGTTTGTGTTTATCAAGTTCTCGATCTTTTTTTGCGGTATCTTATGGATGATCACAAGTTGATCTACACATCTTACATAAGATATGTATAGAAAAACACGTTGTTTGAAAGTACTTTACATGTTCAAAACGGTCTTTTAATTCTATAAATATTACACTTCTGAAATTAGTCCACGTATTTATGTACATATTAGAGAATTAATAATACATAACATGTGAATTCTTATTTCAAGACTATTTGTTTATTATGAACCTAATAAACTGCCTAATTAGTATGGTTCTATTATTAATTTGCAGGATCTTTATATCTGTGCAATTATGAACACATTTTCAGATGTGCCGCCAGGGTTCCGCTTCTGCCCTACCGGAGAAGAACTCGTTGGTTACTACTTAAGAAAGAAAGTAGCTTCCAAAAGAATTGACCTAAATGTCATAAGAGATGTAGATTTGTACAAGATTGAGCCATGGGATCTTCAAGGTGACGTATATGATTTATTTCCTATTATTTCTTGTCCCATTACATGGGTTACTCATTGATTAGTTTACTCAAGCAGAATATTGTAGGATAGCGGCAGAAGAACAAAGTGAATGACACTTTTTTAGCCATAAAGATAAGAAATATCCAACGGGAACTCGCTCGAATAGAGCAACAAAAACTGGTTTTTGGAAAGCAACAGGAAGGAATAAACCAATATACTCGAAACACAATTTGATTGGAATGAGGAAGACCTTGGTCTATTATATCGGTAGAGCACCAAATGGGCAAAAGACGGACTGGATTATGCATGAGTATCGACTTGAATCAAATGAAAATGGTGCCCCTCAGGCAAGCATTAACTTTTATTTTGTTGATTTTTCTATCTTATATATTGATCATACCAATTATCTTTCTTGTTAATTTACACAAATAAAATGGAATAGAAAAGTAATTCAAAGTCAACATTTTGTGTTGTCTTGGGGTATCTCTTATATTGAAGAATGATGATTCATGGTGAATTTGATTTGTCTTATCGCCTTTGATTAATCTTAGAAAATCAGTACAATCTCTCTCGGGCCAAAAGGTTGCCCTTACGGTCCTTACATATTAATTTAAAAAATATTAAATCGTAAATTGTTGTTTACCCCTACGGAGCCGCAAACCAAGAACCTACGGACTTATCCGTAGGGGCATCTAAATAGAGATTTAATTAAAAAGGCATGGATCGATCACTACGCTCATTACCTAAAAATTATTTTCCCATCGCACGGGGGGGTTGCGGTTGGGGTTGGGGTTAGGGTTGGGGTTAGGCTGGGGTTTGGGCTGGGACTGTGGTTAGGGTTAGGGTTAGAATTGGGGTTGGGGTTAGGGGAGAAGTGAGAATTGTTTTAATGACGCAAGTCAGAGGCTGTTTATTATTGATTTAAGCGAGGAAATGGTCATTAACAGAATAGAACGAAAGAAACAGAGTCATATAAACGGCTCTAAAAATTTGGAATAAAACGAGGAAATGGTCATGTGATATGTATGCATGTGTTTATGTGATATGTGCGTATGTATGCATTTAAGTAAAAACAACCCTACACTTAAGCGAAATCATAAATTGAAACACACATATATAGAATACAACTCATACATGGGTATCCTTAAATTTAACTTTGATTATCGATAATTTATTCTTTTCAACGACAAACACACACACAAAGCATATACACGGATTTTCTCCTTTGTCAGTAACCATCCCGTTTTTAGATTTCTCAATATAGTCATCATAACCTACAATTTATATGATACAGTCTAACATGGCCCATGAGTACGTCAGGGTTAAGGACCGGATGTATGTCAATTGGCAACAACGTATGCAATCTAAGTTTGTCATTGGAGTTTCTGCTTTCATTGAATTTGCACACGCACATAATAAGAAGGAGAAGACAGTAATGTGACAGAAGAAGAAGGAGAAGACAGTAATGTGGCAGAAGAAGAAGAAAATGAGATTCCTTGTTCTCTGTTTCAGCATCAATCTTCTGATATGAATTAATGATGGCTTTCACATTGGCTTTTCCTTTTAGAGACTTCTTAGTGTCCAATGGAAAGTATACATCAGATTTGTGCAGATCAGGTTCTTCTATGACTTTCAAGAGTTTTAACTGATTCTGTAAATTACACCCTTGTTGGGTGATACTTTTACCACTTCTCACTGCAGGTGCGCTCTCTAATATCCATTTTGAATGTAATATTATAGATATTCATGCCCGTTTATATCAAAATTACTTATATTGTCAATGTTTGATTGTCTAGTTGTTGGTGATGCGTCCATATTAGGGACAGAGGCCACTCCCGCTCCTCCAGATATGTTTATATATTATATAGTGCATGTATATTGATTTAGAATGCTATATCATAAATATACACACATTCCTTTTGCTCTTACTTAGATAGTAATTTTTATTATTGTCTAGCTATAGGAGGTGACAGTAGTTGACAATAAAATTAGTCATCCTAGAAACTATGATTTTTATATGTGCTCGCATGCGGGATTGATTGTAAGTCGTGGACCTGTACAATAAATTCTTATTTGGTATTTGTTTGAAATCAAATTGAATACTATATAATTGATAAGTTTGTTATATTTGTATTTAGTTTAGAATTAACACAATATTTATTCACGCAGCATGCACTTATGAGAAATAGGGCACCACGCGTCCAACTCATTATCACGTGCTGCTTGATGAGATTAGATTTGCGCCTGATGATCTACAAGAGCTTGTTCACTCCCTGTCTTATGTGTAAGCAGCGCTATATGCGAGTTTATCTTGTTAATATGTATCTACTGAAATTAATTAATATTATTCAAATTTTGATACATACAGATACCAGGAGAGCACATCTGCTATTTCTGTAGGTAAGGCTTTGAATTTGTTGATTTTGGTATTTCTTGTCAATTTTATAGACCAGTATGTACTAAATATAATGTTCTGATAGTTGCTAGGGGGAAGGCAGCATTCCCCCTCTTTTTTACCCTTGATTATCGCTATACCGGTCCTCATGCCGAGAGGTTCGGCCGGTATATGGGGGATGAGAGCCGGCTCGTGAAGAACTATCCACTTCACGTTGAGTGGGGAGAGCAGCACCGACACTCATTCGCCCACTTCTTTGATCAGGCTCGGGTATTAATATATATTTTCATTTGTGATATAATACAATATTAAGAGTTATTTTCTAATATACCTCATATTAAGAGTTATTTTCTAATATTGCAGACAGCTCAGACCCTGGCGCAAGGTGGTACACCGAGCGTGCTGTCCCCATATCTTGCCGTCCACGGCACCTCGACAGATCCCGCCACGGGCGAGCTTCGATATCCCGACGTCGCTACCCAGGAGTATTGCGTAAGTGTTAATATTTTTTCTACCCAAATTTGAAATTTTAGTTTTGGAAGGTTTAAGTTTCAATTTTATACTTATACTTTACTGCTTGAGCAGGCCGAGGCCTCGGGGATCGATTTTACCAGACAGAGCGATCCGAGGCTGCTGACCCCAGTTCTGGACGCCGCACAGGCTCACGCCGAATTGCAGAGTTTATTGACCGAGGAGCAGGCGCGTGTTATTCTATCGTTATTCAGAGGTGGAGCTGGACCGAGCTAGGGTAGCTTTTTGGTTCTTATTTTTTGAAACATGTATTTATTTATATCATACATATTGTACTACATTTTGAAACGATATTGATTTATATTTATATCATATTCAGTTTTTGGGTTTCTTTTGTATATTATATGCGTGAGATGTGATTATGAATACTGCGATATATGTTGCGTGATGATTAATTTTATATTTGAGTGATATATATATTATTGTGCACAGGGCGGGAAAAAATCAGGCAGCCCATTTAAAAAAAAAAACAGATAATGTGTACCTACGGATTAATCCGTAGGTACACATATTGCCCCTACGGATTAAACCGTAGGGGCAAAATATCAGAATTAACTGATATTTTCCCCCCCGATCTCAGTTTCAGGGGGTTGGGTGTGCCCCTACGGATATCTCCGTAGGGGTAAACAAATGGCCCTACGGATATATCCGTAGGTACAGTTAATATATTTAAAAAACCGTAAATAAAATAACTTTTTTTACCCTACGGCCTACTCCGTAGGGGAACATGGCCCTACATAGAACTCCGTAGGGGCAAGTTCAGGGCTTCAACATGCACCTGCGATCTTTGCACCTACGGGGTGTTTTTTCGCCCCTACGCATATATCCGTAGGGGCAGTGGTTTGCCCCTACGGATTTATCCGTAGGGGCAACCCTTATTTGTAGTAGTGCCTGACCGCATCCCTAGCAGCAGCTCAATCTGCGCTCAAACTATGGTGACAGGAACCTCAAGCATGTATCGATGAAACCATAACAATGGAATGAAAGGAATCAACAGATTCCAAAATGGATACATGATCATTAGGAGGAATGGAATCAATAAGGGTATGCTCATGGAAACAAGTAGAGTCAAAGATCTCAATATATGTACATCCTAAGGTTTCTTAAGTGGAGTATTGTATCGTAAATATGCCGCGGAACATACGTATGGTACGTTACTCTACTCAAGCTATCTACTCCTTCAATCGGGGTTAGCCTATGTAACGAAAGTTCGGGTTTAATACCCCCATGTCCAAGTCTATGTTCCTTAAGGTCAAGCCTAGGTTCTGAATATTTATGCCCCAGACTCCACATAGTCAAACCTAAACCCGAACAAAGGTTAAAGCTAGCGCTCTGATACCAACTTTGTCACGACCCGAAATATTAGCTTGTCACCAGCACTTGAATCACACAACATCTAAAGGCGTAACGTAATTCAAGTAAGCTGAAACCCAGAAATCTAAACCTTTTTAAGAAAATAAAGGAGGTGAAGTTTTGAAATAAGGTAAAATGAAGTAAGATGTTTTCTTAAATGCATTGAAATGGCAACATGAAAAATGCAAGTTTATCTTACTAGTTGAAAAACATGTTTCTTCTTTTAAATGAAATTTGGGCAGCACTTCCTTTATATATTTTGATCCAAAAACACAAATACAAGATAATAATAAAGCATCCCCAAGCGGGAGCTAGCTCTTCTCCAAACGGCGGATTCACAACCATGCAAGTAATAAAACAAGTATACGACGCCCAACGGTAAAGATCAACACAAAAGATAATGAATAAAGCAAGACATCAACCCAAAAAGCGAACATAAAACCCATCGCTCAAATCTCACAACTACAAGTCTTGCTAAGTCTCATTACTTATACAAATACTAATTTGATTGATGGAGTTGAGTAGATAAAAAAGGAATAATAAATACAATAGTGGCATGATCCGATATGTACCACCTACCAAAGCAAATCACCTGAATGCAAACTTTGCGCCAAAGTTGCCGCTATCGATCCATGCGGTCAACCTGCAATAACTGTGGCACAACGGGGGTGAGTTGCCAATTCGTGAGTAGAAAACATCATCGGGTAGAAGTAGAATAAAATAATGATTTCTTAGGTCAACTATATAATAAAGGTAATACTATGATAACTAGGGTGATCGTATGTAAAAAATATGCCAACAATGAATAAATGCAAATATGCAAGTGGATATCATCCAATAATATAATCAATGCCAATATACATATGGATCTCGTCCACTCGAAATATCGTAATAGCATATGCATGTAAATATATGAGGATATCAAGAATGTGTGTCCATCAATAACACACCAAAACATGTAACCTGAGTGTCCAACACCGACACTCGAAATATCATGAAACCCGTGTCCAGTATCGACACGTAAATCCTCATATCTCAGGCGCCGCATCCTCAGATCGGCCCTCATGTCCATCTCTTTACCCCGGTCGGTATCCTCCGGATAAACCGCCGAGTCCAAATACTATCACCGGTAGGTAGTGCTCCACTGCTAGGCTCAACACCATCATCTGCGACCATCTTACCCCGGGATACCTCACCGGGTGCGCCATGCACCCGCAGACGGTTCCTCCTCCTCCTCAAATTGGGTGTCACATGCCAATCTCATAACCGAGGAAACACATGGTGGACTCACTGAAATATCATATCAAGAGAAACCGGGTTTTTTTTAAACAATACATAGTTTCTTTTAAAATAACCATGGTTCTCAAATATAGAAATCTCATGAAAACAACATATCTCAATGCGCAAAATCGTAAAGCATGATGTATGCGACATATAACAGAATGTAAGCATATCAGTAAATCATGCAACATGGAACAATAATATGCATATATCAAGGGAAAAACGCTCTTTAAAATGAATCTAGTTTTAAAATATATCTTGCGGTTCCCAATTCCTCCAAGGTCAAATGCAACATCGTAATAAGGTGTATACGTAACTATAGCAAGTAAATTATGCAAGGAGTCATATCATGATGCAGCAATTCTACTGTGTAGTGACATAGCAATTATCGATGAAGAAGTGTGTCAGCCGGCAAATCTGTGTAAGTGTGACATACGCATCATCGATAATGATGTAGGTGTACTAGTACAAGTATATGAAATGCAAAGGTAATGACATGAACGTAGCATAAAGTAAATCGGCAGCTAAAAGGTATAAGGTATACGTATCTAATATGACCGAGTCGGTGAATCTATCAATCGGCCTCCTGTAGTCAAAGGTATGGATCAATCATCAATTAACTCATCACGTACGGTAAGTCATCGTACGGCGTCATAAAACAATTTAGGATCCTAACAACCTATGTGACAAGGAGGGTACAGGCCTCACGTCTCGAACGACTTATCATTCGAGATTCACAACATTATCCATATATATACCTATCTCTCAGCTCACATCCGTATCAATCTCAGATCATGGGACCGGCAAAGGTATCAATTATCACATATGGACTCGTATCCATATAACGACATATCATACCAAGTCGTCATATCACAACGTAAACTCTTTTCCATCACATTAATATCTCATATCAAGTCAATTTTATATATACAATCTACCTTATACATCAAGTGTCATGCTGTCCTAAAACTCATACATATTATATTGCAACCGCATGTTTATAAGTCATATCACTAATATCATCTCTAACTATTCTTTAAACCATATTCCTAGTTTTCTAATCTAGGTTTCTATGACTGTATCATAGAGATCGGTTTCCATTTAATAATTTGCGGGGGTGCTATACGCCATCCACCCGACTTCCTCCGTAGATATAGATCTACTCACATTGATCCTTGCTCACCGAAGTCGATGACGCCATGCTCCATCGTCTCGGAATCCACACGAAGGTATCTACAATAAAACATATTCGCAATCGATATTAAAATCAAGTTCAGAAAACAAATACGGCACACGGTGCGCTCATAGGTTAGAACCTATAGCCTACACATGCAAAACAATCAAACAACCCTTGTTGTTGACGTACAAACGCCCAACAACCAAAAACAAATCCAAAAAACAAAACCCAAGTTTACAAAATACGGAAAACATAACCAAAAGCACCCCAATGCGCTCCCAGATTTCACCCTAGGCCAAAATAGGGAATTTTGCATATAGGGTTGCACTAGATATTAGATAAGGTACTCACCAACCAAAATTCAATACATTTCCTCCCGACATGGCCGCAAATTGCGGTCCATACCAATAAATCTGCGGCCAGAAAGTGAGGGGAGGGGCTCAGTTTTCTAGGGGTTCTTCATGGTTGCCTGCACGTCTAACTGTAAAGGGAACTTTATTTACAATGGTCCCGGGTCATCCCAGATCTCTAAATACCATCACTAAATGCACAAAAACCCAACATCGACAAATCTAAAGTTCGTATCTTGGTTTCTAATCCGGGTCCGGGCCAGTAAAAACAACACTAAGGGTTTTACAACAGCCACTTCACATCACCACAACACAACTCAAACCCTAATCCTACACTTGGAATTTCCAAGTTCACAAATCCACACCTTAACCCAATTCTAACTAACTAGAATGCTAGAAAAACATAAACTAAACCAAGTGAAGGAAATTTTACCTTAATTGGGCAAATCAAGAAAAACCCTAGCTGTCCCAAGTCATCAAAATCCAACATTGATGGGTCCAAAGTGTAGAGGGTGATGAGGGGATCAATTTTAATGAAAGGAGTATAGTGTTTGGATGAAGATTTTGAGGTGATTTCTTGGGGTGAAGGTGGAGGGAGTGTGAAGATGAAGAAGGAGAAGAAGAAAATGATGGGGGAAAGAATGAGGCAGCCCCCCCTCTCTCTCACTTATTTACCCTTTTGCCCTTCTCATTTTCTTTTCTTTTTATTTAAAGACCAAATCACATAATACCCTAAAAAACACACAATGAAACAACATGTAACCAAAACGTAACATGACATGGTGCACTAGCCATGAAAAACTGTAGAAACACGGATTTGGCCTAATCGTGATTAGCAGTGCACTAATCGGGTTTTATCCAAACTGCATATAATAAATTTTTAAAATGCCAAATCCGATAAATATATTTTTAAATGAACATATTATTTTAAATCTCCAATTATTTCACAATTAGTGGTATAAATATATATACCATTTTACGAAAACCCCAATTTCGCAAATCGGGTAGTTTTCGCGAAATATATTATTTTAATATTAAATTCCAAAAATAATATTTTATATTTTCTGAAATATTATAATAGGCCACCCAGCACTTCACGGAATCCGGTAACTTGGACGCCCTTCCGTGGGTCATCCTATACCTCTACGAGTGTGGGAAATAGCCCGCTAATTCTATAATGAAGCCCCCTCTGTCTCAACGCCATGAGATGCGAGTTTGTTGCCTTCTAGAACCCGGCTATTCGTGCACTCCACCGTGGGGTAATCCTAGTACATAAAATGAAAATAATATGTACAAATGGTGACATCGACCTCAACCCGGTCATGCCCCAAACAAATAATATACAACCCGGCAAAGACGACAGTCCACATGTTGGACGCTCGCCCCGCAAAATGAATATACAAATGAATTTTAACAGTACCAATAACATTGTACCACATGCTATCCACCATGACTATCCAACCACAATATCAGCACAATCACAGAACATCAACGTGAATGTCATGTTCGCAAACTCGTCTAAATGGACATAAAGAAGATAGACGGGTTTACCGATCAAATGACATTCACGGTCGCAGATGCTAATTTAAGTACTGAAAACTACGACATTAGAATTCCACGCGCAATTAGCAAACTAAACCAAATTTCCAAAACTATGTAAAAAACAATGAGCTAAAGTTCCAAAAACCGACCGTTTAAAGCCAATTCGGAAGTCCGAATCAAAACAAAACGTGCCCGAACCTTCACGGGGAGTTAGAGCATGAAATTAACATCAAGTCGGGGGGCCTAAAAGGGGTACCCCACCCCCGAGGCCACCACGAGGTTGCCAGGGGGTGAGGCAGACCCGAAACTGCCCAAGGTGGGGCAGTTTCGGGTCCCCGCCGCCAAGACCACCTCGTGGTGGTCTTGAGGAGTGGGCCTAGCCATTCGGTCCCCTCCGGGGATTCCCTGGGGTGCCCATGCACCACCCCATGGCTTCTCAGTTCAAACCGTGAGCCCGCGGGGTGTGCAAACTTCTAAAACATTCAGTTTTTGGAACTGTTTTTGTCGGCTGTTTTTGGACGACAAAAACGGCGGATATCTAATGTCACAATGAGTTAACTAAGGCTTATGGAGTGGCTCTGATACTATGTTGGGTTATCTTAAGGCCCCAGCCATCGAACGTGGTGATTTGCGGAACAAAAATTTTCTGACGAGTTTAAAACGACGCTAAGTTAACCCAATGAAAACCCGGATCTTTCAATAAACCTATCTAGCCCAAAAGGTAGAACTAACTACTATGAAGGAAATCTCACCAAACAATCCAAGTCCTTCAGTCTTCTTTCCTCGTTGTTAGCTCCAAGTGACCACCTTGAACAAGATTGATCTTCTTTTCCCGCTCCATCGGTACTCCGCGATCGTGTTTGTTCTCCGGTCCTCCTTTGTCGTAGATGATCCACCCGAGGGATGTGATCCATGGCTCTAGCTGCAAACTAAGTGTCAATAGGAGCAACTAAAGAAGTTGGGTTGCTAATACAAATTGTCTAGGATGTAGTGTGGAGTTTTATGTGTTCTACTATCTCTATCTTGCCTCTTCACTTGTTTTTCAACTCATGAGAGGGTAGTGAAGAGGAAGATGATGAAGGTGGAGGAAACTCAAGAGGAGGGAGGAGGGTGAAGCAAAAATGGGAGCTCAAGAATAATGAAGCATGCATGTGAGAGAAAATTCAACATAATGGTTTTGTGTATGAATTTTCATAATAAAAAACTAGCAACCATACTTCAATAGTTGATCCAAATGAATAAATAATTCATTTGTCAACTATTGAAGTCATGGCTCTCACCATTCCTCCCTCTCCTCCAATTTCCACCTTATTTCCAATTATCAATAAATGGAAAAGTCCATGATGAGTTGTCCACCTTCTAGAAGGTAATCTGTAATAAAATACGGATTACAGTCTGCTGTATATACATACCTGCATCCGGATAAAAATACGAATGCCCAAAGAGATAGAATAACACGAAGAACGCAACACTAGAATATACATATCGAAATACATATATGTAAATTATCAAGTCAATACCTGATATAATAATCCGGCTCAAACCCGAGCCGGTTAGTACTACAAACTATCCGATCGAATGTCCGGGTACAAAGTACATCAATCGATCGGAACCCTACATGTATCCAATACGGCTACTACATCATTTCGCCCGAACCAGGGAAACCTTCTGTGTGGGACTCTAAAGACTCGACAGTATGCCGCCAGTGAGTTAATGGATAAATCCATAACCACAAGCACGTCAGCAGCACTAGCTGTACGTAACGGCCACCCGGGTACCTGCCGAAAAGGAAAGCCGACGAGCAAACTCATTCGGATCCCTACTGAGAAAATCTGTGACGATCTCCGGACAGTCCGGTCTCTTCGTCTGAGAGTATCGCATACCGAGGCTGGGGGTGGTAAACGTCAAACCCTAATAACCCGGCAATTCGTGCTGATGTGGCTCAGGACCAATCCGGGAAACTACTGATCAGCCTATCAGTAAATCCCAACTGCCTTGGCCAAGGTCTTATGGTCCTGACCAATCGAACACAGTGCGATATCAACTCCCTATACCAGGAGAGACGAATCCCCGACAATCGCTTACTGCCTCCATGCGGCCCGGGACTGTACCCAACCAAAACGTATTTGCACGACTCAGTAGAGCCGTGGTAGGGTAGTGATCAAAGTACAGTAGGAACTCAAATGAGACAAATGCCGATATCAGGTCTAAAGGCTAACCTGTACTCATGTCACCTGAGAACTTCCACCTGACGATAGGTATTGTACCATCTGGAAGTTCTCGGCGAGTCTGTCCGGTGCACTCATCCCTCGTGAGCACCTGTATACGATCTTAGGTGTGAAAAACCAATGGTTACGGGACCATACCATCGCCCCTTGTTGGGGTCTAGAAACGTATACACTAGTCTACTCCGGAATATCGATGCCCAGTCTCGATACTCCAATGACTAGGGACCATTTAAGGATATGCGTACCGACTACCCAGCTCCCACAAGCATGATCGCCATCACAACGCAGGTAATATAGCAATGATCCTACGGGCTTTATCAACATGTATAAAAGATATGTAGTAGCAAGTAAAACATACGCATATGTTAAGATAAATACAAACCAGATAGCATACTATCATATCGAGCAAGACTGTACTGTACATATATATGTCCAAGCATCCATATTTTTACATATACAAAAATGGCCTCTAGGGCATACATATCCAACACATTCCACTTGTTACCAATAATTCTGACGGTCTTTAATATAATACGAAGCTTTTCATATGCACTATTCTACCTATTGGCCACATTTTTTTTAAGAGACAACCTTACACCTGCAGCTAGGCATCTAGTTTTGTATTCAGCTTTTCTTTTTCTAGAACGTTTAATAAACCTACATATATTTTTAATTGTTTGAATACTTGCATTACATAAGGTATATGCGTCCTGTACAATAAGGTTAAGCATATGACATGTTCAACGAAAATAAAAAAACGACCACTGCAAATTAGTATGCATAGCTTAATAAGTTCATCAATAACAGAATTATTGTTGCTTGTATTATCGAAAGAAATAGAAAAAAATTTATTTACATAATGATATTCTTCTAAAATAGATCAAATTTCAGAAGTTATATGAAAAGCACCATGTGGGTATGGAAATTTTCTAAAACAAATAATTCTTTTTTGCAAAAACCAGTCATAATATATCCAATGTGCAGTAACACAGATCTAGGGAAGTTCCCTTCTATCCATCCAAACATCACAAATTAATGAGATACTGGTATCTAAAGAAGCAAAAATAGCAATTAATACATGTTTACCGTCGTTGTAGAGGCTAAAACAACAAATTTTAAGCGTAGTCCTCGCAACCCTTTTAAATGCTGGTTGCAACGCCGTTTGAACGTAAAACTCAAAACCGCGCTTTCTCAGAATTTGAGAACCTGTTCATCTTCCACAATATATCTTGTCATTTCTGAAACATTTAAATCATGATTATATTGAAAAAGACCTTGACTGGAGAAACTAATTTGTGTTTGTGTAGTGGAGGAACCAGCCGGGGTTTCTAAGTGTTTTTTTGCATGTTTATTCAAACTACTAGTGCCAGCACTATACTTGTCTTTATATGAATTTCCACAATATTTACAAATGGCGTATCTAACACCGTCCCTAAATTCAATTTTATAGTGATCCCAAACATCACTAATAGTCATATGTTTTTTAGCTTCTTTAGATGTACGGGTGGATCCTTCCGCTTGTTGTTCGGGATGAGAAATTTGGGTTAGATGCGTATCGGATGAACCCTCCATATTAATATTTTAACTAATTAAAAAAGTGTGTTAGCGCAGAAATAATAAATTAAAAATAAGAAATAAGAAAGAGAGAAGAATAGGTCGGTTGGAGGCTCTGAGCTTCGAAAACTCGAACTCGGACTGTCGGAGAATTGGATCGAAGTTTTTATTTTTTAGAGAGATGGAAATTGCCACAATACTGTTAGAGATTTAGAATAATATTTTTAGAGTGATGGGAATTTCTTTTGGAAATGAGAAGAAATGGGGTTTGATCTATAGGTTCTTAGGGGATTTTTGAATTTTTTTCCCGTTTATAGTCGTTACGAGACGAAGAAAATCGCCTCGAAATTTGCCTTTCCTAGATCCGACCATTTATGGCCGTTATATGGGAATTCCAAGGTTAGACGAAGCTGTCCCGAGGGGAGGCGAAACGATTCTCCAAGTAGATGGTCGTTTATGATCGTTGGGTGACGAGTTCGAGACGAGTTTGAGGCGAATCGGTCAACGAGGCGAAGTGAATTGGCGAGCCTTGCCGATTCATGGCTGTCAGTACTCAGAAGTAGCACATGACCCGCACCTAAATCATGCAATGTCTAAAGACGTTGATGAAATTCAAGCAAGCCAAAATTCAGAATCTAAACCAATTTTTAAAAGAGCTAGTGGAGGTGATGTTTTGAAAAGTTTTTTTATAAGAAAGTAAAGATTTTTTTGAAACATTGTTTGAAAAACGGATAGCACATCCTTTGTAAATTTTTAATAAAATGAATAAAATGATAGTAAATTTAGAAACATACTACATACGGGAGGTTAAATCAACGCCCACTTGGCGGAATCATAACCACGCAGTAATATACGATGCTTAAGGCGAAGGATCACACGCAAACTATAAATAACTGCATAAGTAAAATTAATAGTCGACTCCATATGAGTCGACACGAAAGAATATACATCAAGTCTCGACTTGATCTAAGTCAAATAACAATACAAGTGGTAGAAAGAGCAACACTAAATATAAAAGAATATATATCCAAGGTGGTTACCCTACACATCGTAACCCATCTAGAAAAAAGCAAGCAAGAATCCCAAAAGATGCCGCGCCAACGCCACCAAAAGGTATCTGGGTGGTCGGTCATGCAAGGAGATATAACACAACGAGGGTGAATTGCCAACTCAATGAATAGAAATAAAATCACAAGATATATATACATACATACATACATACATAATAAGCATGCTGAATAAAAATGAATGCTATGAAATCAACATCATTATCATAATCATCATGAAATTCGTGTCAATCATCGCTAACCAGAATCTTATCATATCTCACCGATGTATCCAAATCGGTCTCTCCCCCCTTCCTCGATTACCAGATCACACCAAACATATCTCACACCGGTATATCCGAATCGGTCTCTCCCCCTTCCTCAATTACCGAATCACACCATACTAACCATACATGAAAACCGTGATATCCGTACCATTCTCTGCCCCCTTCTTCGATATCCGAATATCATCACATACAAACAAGCTCTATAATTATTATACAATAATAATTATATATATATATATATCGGTGTCCCATACCACTGATATATATCATCATTGATAAAGGCCGCAATCTTATAAGATCAATCATTTATAACGCGTAATGAAAACATGGTAAGCAGCAATTAATACTTACTAATAGCATGTAAATAATCTAATACTAATAGCACGGCAGTTTCTAAGTGTCATGACGGTACCAACAATGTGTAGTGTAGCATACGTATATGTGATTGTGCAACATAGAAATCCTTGGTATTTATGCAGTGTTCAATCAGGTGTGTACATATAATCAAGGCAATTAGAATATAAGAGTTGAAATTTAACATGAAACATGGTATTTACTAAGTATCAATCATATACAGCAATGCAAGTAAGTATGGATATGGAACATGTGAAAGTATGTCTTAGCACCTCTACTAGATTTATATGAGTATCAAGTATACAATTTTAAAAAATCTAGAGGCCTAAGCATACTAAAAAAGAATCGAACTAGAGAATAAGAGTTTCAAAGTAAGCAAATATGTTCCAAACTAAGTGATGGGAAACTACAATCTTTATAGCCAAGTCCTTCACTTCTAAAACTCCAAGTAGTAGTCCCTAGAACTTTTCTTTGACTCCACTTGATGAATGGATCAAGCTTGCTTGTAGTCTTCATTGCCGAAGATGATCCACCTTGAAGTCTCTCTCACTCAAGTTCACACTTCACTAATAAAGGTATTAGTGAAGTTAACAATTTAAACTAATAGGATAGAATAGTGTAGGTCGATGAGGTATGAGATTTCCTCATTTAAAATATTGCTCACTTTTCTTTTTCTCAACTCAATAAAATTATAGTGAAGAGATGAAGAAGGAGATGAAATTGGATGTATTATGAACCATGTCTCAAGTGATAAGAATGAGATGAGAATATAAATGAGATTAGATGGTGTATCATAAATATCTTAAAATAAAACAAGAATTGAAGATGAGTCATGACTTCTCAAAGCTTCTCTAGCCATGACTCATTTTCTATTTCTTTTAATTCTAAAATATTTATCATTATCTCTTCTCATTTTTCCTCATATGTGATTCTCATACATCCATGTCCCTTATATTATCAACCATAATACAATTTCACACACACACACACACACACACACATATCATATATAAAAATATATTTCAAGAGAAGAAAATCTTAAATGAGCTAAATATTAGTTTATATATATATATAATATATAAATATATATCAAATTATTAAATAAACACTTGATTCAATAATCCGGTTATATCATATATAACCGACTAATATTATATATATAGGTATATCAAAACATTAAATCAACACTTGATTCAATTATCCGGTTATATCACATATAACTGGTTAATATTCAATATTAGATATCAAATCAACACTTGATTCAATAATCCGGTTATATCATATATAACCAGCCAATATCAAATATATAAACACACACACACACACATATTAATCAAATTATTGAATCAACACTTGATTCAATAATCCGGTTATATCATATATAACCAGGCTGATATCAAATATCGCTAGATTAGAATATGGTATCATATGCTTGTATTCAATCAAGCTTCCACACATATCTCCATACGTGCCCTACTTCGTTTCGCTTGTGCAAGGAAACCTCTATGTGGGACTCTACAGACTTGTCAATATGCCAGCAGTAGGTAAGGATCACATCAGATACATACAAGACGTCAGCCGTACTAGCTGGACGTAACGGCTACCCAGGTATTGAACGAATAGAAGATCAACAAGCAAACTTGTCCAGACTCCTATCGAGCCTATAAGCAACACTTGCCGAACAGTCCGGTATCTTCGTCTGATATGTCGCATATCGAGTCTGGGGTGGAATCGTCAGACCACAATAACTTGATAAGTCATGCCGATGTGTGGCCTATAACCTTTCGAGAAACAACTGATAACACTTACCGGTAAATCTCATCATCCCTGGCCAGGGACTTGCTGTTATAGCCAATCGAGCATAGCGCAACATCAACTCTCAATATCGGGAGAGACGAAACCTCTCCTATCGCTCACTGCCTCCATGTGACTCGGGACTGTACCCAAAATCCACCTGTTTTCATGACTTCTTCAAGTCGTGGTTAGGAGGAAATCAAAGAACAGTGGAAACTACACAAAACACTATGACGATCTTAAGTCTATAGACTAACCCGTACAAGTGTCATCAGAAAACTACTATCTGACGATAGGTATGGTACCATCTAGGAGTTTTCGGCAAGTCCTGTTCGGTGTACCCATTCTCTAATGAGCACCTGTGCACAATCTTTCATTTCAAACACCAATGGTTGTGGGATCAACCATCGCCCCATACAGGGCCAAAAAACATACACACTAGTCTACTCTGGAATATCTATGCATATTCTCGATACTCTCTCGAGTAGGAACTGTTAAAGGATGTGCTTGCGGACTACACAAGCCCCACTAGTATGATCTGCATCATAGTCCTGGTTGTCAACCCAATATCCTAAGGTCTTTATCAACATGTGTCACAAAGACAATAAACTAAAACAAGTGTACATGTTAAGATAAAGAGAAACCAGATAGCATACTATCATGTCGCGCAAGAAAGTCCTCTATATATATGTCCAAGCATCCACTATAATAATGACATCTAGGGCATACATATTCCTAACAATCTCCCACTTGCACTAAGGCCAGTTGTTGAAGTATCGCATACCCTATTGCGCCACGGCAGCGCCCCGGCCGTCTATCCGAGGCCAAAATGCGGAATCAAAATTTTCTTAACTTTTAAACTGGCGCTACCGCGGACAATATACCCGGATCGTAACCATTAACCGATACTAGCTAACAAGAGAAAGGGTGAGAGATATACCGAGTGATCCGAGTCCTCCGGTCTTCTCGTCATCGTCCCGATCTCCCGCGGAAACTCCGGTCGTCGCCTCCTTGCCGGAAGGGCACCACATCGTCTGTATCTTTTACGGGCTCCCACCTCAATACCGAGGCAACTCGGGCGCGAAGTTGGCTAGCCGACTCGCCCAAGATTTTCTGTAGAAGTAGTGTAGAGTCTATGTCTCTTTGGAGTAGTGAAGTTGCCATTGGTGATGGAGGAATAAGGTTAAGGGAAAATGGTGCTTTCATTTTTCCAAAACTAGAAGAATGAGATGAAGAAATTTGTGTCACACCAAAAATGGAAATTTCTCTCATCTTTCAAACTATAGTGGCCGGCCATCCAAGCTAGGAAATGGTGGAGGGAAAAGCATAACATATGAGGGTGGTGAGTGTAGGATAAAGCAAGAGGTGACCACATCCAAACATTATCATTACAAACTTACATCCAAACCATACCCTCTCTTATCACAATTAATGCAAGAGAATCAAATGATGGTGGAAAAGAAAAGATGCCATCATAATCAAAACATTTGCAAGAAACCCCTCCACAAAGTGTTATTTGCAAACTTGCAAATAACCCCCTCCATCGGAAAAGTCCGGCCGGGAAAGAACAAAGGAAAACCGGCCGGAACGGAATGCAAACTGGCAACTCCAGAAAACTGGTCCCGTAATAAATTACAGGAAAACCCCGATACTGTGCATACACACCCGCATCTGTTAGTTATATGTATGCCTTAGAGGCCATTACTGTACATAGGATGTATATTGTAGTGGATGCTGGGACATATATAGGGAGGACTTTCTTGCTCGACATGATAGTATGCTATCTGGTTACCCTTTACCTTAACGTGTATGCTGATTGTCTCTCTGTTACATGTTGGTAAAGCCCTTAGGATCTGTACTTGACTACCTGGACTATGATGCGGATCATACTAGTGGGGACATGGTAGTCTATAAGTACATCCTTCAAAGTCCCTAGTCGTGGGTGTATCGAGACGGGGCATCGATATACCAGAGTAGACTAGCGTATACCTTCTCGACCCATATAGATGGGCGATGGATGATCCCATATCCATCGGTGTTTGACATCAGAGATGATATACGGGTGCTCAGTAGAGACAGGGTACACTGGACGGACTCGCCGAGAACTCCCAGATGGTATTATACCTCACGTCAGATGGCAGTTCTCTGGTGACACTGGTACAGAGTAGTCTGTTGACCCGAGATCGTCATAGAGTCTTGTGTGGTTCCCACTGTGCTTTGATTTCCATCTTACCACGTCCAAGAGGGCGTGCAAAACAGTGGTTTTTGGGTACAGTCCCGAATCACATGGAGGCAATGAGAGATAGGAGGGGATTCGTCTCTCCCGGTATAGGGAGTTGATGTTGCGCTGTGTTCGATTGGCTATAACAGGAAATCCCTGGCCAGGGTTGCTGAGATTTACTGGTAAGTGTTACCAGTAGTTTCTCGAATTGTTATAGACCTCATATCGACACGACTTATCGAGCTATTAGGGTCTGACGTTTACCACCCCTAGGCGAGATATGCGACATATCAGACGATCAGACCGGACTGTACGGTAGTGTTACTGGTCGGATTCACTGGAGTGTGAGCGGGCTTGCTCGTCGATCTTTAGATCGCTCAATACCCGGGTGGCCGTTATGTTTAGCAGACCGCTTGCGGCTTGTGGGTGCTTGATATGATCATCACCTGCTGCCGGCGTATTGACGAGTCTTTAGAGTCTTACACAGAGGTTTCCTGGTTCAAGCGAAACGAAATAGGAGCGCATATGAGATATGTGCGGGACCGAGAATAATGCGTGTATGTGATACCGTATTCTATTCTCGCGATGAATGTATCGAAAGGTTGTATGCGATGTAACCTAGTTATCGAATCAAGGGTTGGTTCGATAAGCCGATACATAGAATACTAGTCGGTTATATGCGATATGACCGGATCGTTAAATCAAGTGTTGATTTAATGATTTAATATATAATTATATATTTGATATATTACTTTGCATTAACTAGTATTGGTTCACTTTAAATGGATTTTCTCACTCGGATTGTACACATTGTATATGTGATATACTTTTGTGCACTTGATTGTATCATGTTTGATGATACATGTTATGCTAGGGTTTTTGTGTAAAGATCAAACCATGGTTACATGATTATGGTTAGGGTTTTGTTTTATTCACTTATTTATTTATCCATTTCATTTTGGAAAATAAATGAGAAGAGAAAAGAATGGTGGCTTTATTTGTTGTTTAGTTGAAGCTTCATGAAGCTTTGACTTTGTCCACCATTCTTATCTCATCCTTAACCCTAACCATTCCTTTAACCCTTGGTTAATTCTCTACACATAACCATAGTTAGAATTATGATAAGGATTGTTTTTCTATTCTTTTTGATTAACTTATCATAGATCATTTTCTTCTTCTTCTTCCTTGAACTCAAGAAGAAAACCATTCTTCATCAATGGTGATTGATGAAAACAAGTGAGAAATCCAATTCTAAAGTCTACCCACTTCCTATTTCTTCATCCTCTACCTCTTGCCAAGTAGTAGAGTATGTTTTCTTCACAAGTTTCTTGACTTGGTGAAGTCGGAGCTTGATTTAGCGATGCCTCGACGTAGATCATCTTCGGCATGGACATCGATGACCTAGCCCGTCCATTCTCCGATGAAGCCGACGCTAGAGCCCGGGACTTGTTATGGACAGCGAGGAGACTTCATTGCGGAGCTATGGAGGTGGAGAACCGGATCTACAAAGGTTGTATTTCCGTATCTCTTAGTTAAGTGTTAACTAGTTAGCTTTTTCGCCTAGAAATCTAGCCAACGATCCGTACACTAGGGTTTCTCGGCACCATAATTTTTGAAATCGGCATGGTTGATGCCTTATGAGACCTCTTGAGAGTGCCTAGGAACCCAGCAGTGGTATCAGAGCCTAGCTAGAGCCTTAGGCGAAGTCTAGACGGAATTTGAAGTCCGAACGAACCGAAAACCCAACCCGGAACATGCTCTCTGTCCTTTTTCTAAAATCTGGGATTTTTCGAAAATAAAAATATGCAGAAAAATCAGCAGGGAATCCTAAGAATAACTGTGCAACACGAGTCCATAATTCCATCATTCCACCGCGGTTCCGCGGCACGAGCATGGCTCGTGCGGCGGATCCGCGGCAGGTTTGTCGTTTTGTGGGTCTAATTCTGCACAGTAATTCTTAGTTTTGTGTGCTGGTTTTCCTGGGAATTTTTAATATTTTTTCCAGAGTTGAATTTTCTGGGTTGATTTAGGGATTCGGTGTTTCGATCGGAGTATCAGATTTTGTCTATGTGGCTTTCCGGATAAATTTTAGAATATGTTAAAAAGTTCGACCGGATATAAATACCCAATTTTTCCCCTGTCGGGAAATTTTCAAGTGTTGGATTTTTCCGTAGTTTAACGACGTTCTTAGTAGTGCAAGTAACTCGATGGACCCTCTAGAAGACAACAAACCTTAACTCGATTATGTGACCATCTTGAACTGCCCTTTGAACCTTCGGGTTTGGGGCAGTACGGCGTGCCACATGTGAGGCGTTGGCTTGACCCTTTTACGGCTGGACCGTTGGTACTGAGGCACGAACGGAATGTTGTTAGACTTATTTCATGTGTTGAGCTGTATCGGGAAAACTTGGGTGTTCGATTGTTCGATCGGAAAGTTTGACATTTTCTATTTATCCGGAATGGGATACAATAATTGGAATTCACAAGAAGTTATGAGATAACTGAATGAATGTTATAAACATAGAAGTTTAGTCTCACTTGATCGGTTGCCACGGAATTTTGATGTGATCAAAAGTCCGTCGCAATCACGTAGTGTACGCGGATACTCGCCGGGTAAACTTAATAGACAGCCTCACTCCATAGCCCCGACCAAGTGACTGTAGGAGAACCCCGTCGCCGAAAGCATCCGTTCGGGTGCTCGCGGTAGCGGTGTTCCGCCTTGGTGCATTTCGTCGACGGTATCAGGGGTGCGGCCGCCTACTAAAGTTTGCGACGAGCATTCGATCAGTTTGTCAGGAATCCTGTTGAATTGCCCGACATGATATTGAAAAAGGTTTTCGATAATGAGACTAAAATGCGGGGTTTATAATTGTTAGGCATGCGATGTCTAAGTAATTCATTTGGTCAGGCAAGCGATGTCTGAGGTGGTTGCGGATTCCAACTGTTGTAGTTTTACACTTTCTTTTCTGTGACCGTAAGTGTAATATGTGATATCGCCGGTTTCGTTGCAATATGTCAACGACAATTGGGATGCGCATATTTACTTACGTTGATGACATGTGATGTTATATGTTGCTGGATATGTTATATTGGATCGTCGTGTTTGAATAGCCCGGGGTTTTTATGTGAGATGAGTGTTTTTCATTTTCATTCATGTAAAAACTTGTATGTAATATTCTTTTATTGGGGCGCTTCCAGGTTGCGGAAGTTGTCACCGTTTGTATATTATTTACTTTTCCGCACTAGGATAGACCCAAGGAGGAGGGCACAACTAACCGGGTTCTGGAGTCCAGTGGGAGACCAACTCGAGGAGTCGAGTCCGGGTCTCCTAACTCTAGAATTGGTAGGGTTGCTTGCCGCTCTCGTAGGGGTCTAGGGGTGTGGGTTAGGCTATTCATCACGACCGTGGAATCCGTGTTTTATACTGGCTCGTATTGAAAACACGGACGTCCTAGTATATCCAATATTTCATATGATTATTCTGCTGCGATATCTGTGATGTGATCATGTGATGTTCTGTGATAGATACAGTATATAGTATATATGATATATTATATAGACGTTACTTATGTTTTACACCCGCGCTAGCCCTGCCCCGCTCTGCCGTTAGTTACCTAACCTAACGGTGCACGAGGGGACATCGAGGCGAATGCGGATGGCATAAGTGTACGTCGTATTTATCTGTGATGTTTAGGTAATTAAATGATGGGACTTCATTAATGAGATTAATGAAATTAAAAGAAACCTAAGATGTTGTAGAATCGAATTTCAAAATAAAACAGGTAGCTACAGTTCTTGCTTTGCACAGCGGTATATATGATATATCCTGCACCTTATTCGATGAGGAAAGGACCGAGATCCCTTCACCGGGAGTGACTCCTTTAGCAATAACTGGCAGATGCTACACACTCGGTTTGTCTTTTGATTGCTTTTAAGAGTTTTTGCTTTGCACAGTGATATATATGATATATCCCGCACCTCATTCGACGAGGAAAGGACCGACGATCCCTTCACCGGGAGTGACTCCTTTAGCAAAACTAGAAAAGCCTCAAAAACACTCCATTTTAAAATCATTTGATTCTACAACGATATCAAGTTCATTACGCAATAGGTTTTCAGAAAAACCTGTCGTAGCCCTCCGTCATTTCAGATAAGTTGTATATAGTATTCGTGCTGCATTTGTTGGCTTTCGTCAAGGTGCAGTGTGCGGTAGCTATATGCTGCTTATCTGCCAGCATACGATGCGATTGGATTAGGGTAGTCGTGCGGCTTTGTTGGCTTTCGTCAAGGGTCGTGCGGGTGGGTTTAATTCAATCAAGAAATGTACGGGTTGAACTTGACTAGCGGGCTATGGTTTGTTGGCTTTCGTCAAGGTCATAGCACGTTAGGGGCAAAATATTATCGGGAATTTCAAGTGTTGAAATTTGCAATGAGATTGCATACCTTCTATGAGATAGTTGGATCCCGATACCCGCTGCGAGTAATTGTTACTCCTGGGAGAGTTTTATACATTATAATTAGCCGATCAAGTAGGTGTCTAGAAAGGTGTCAACGAGGTTACGCCTCTGGGAAAACGAGGTTTACATTAATTAGGTTCGTGCGAAAGCACGGGGGACCTCCCTCAAAGTACCGACACTGGCCTGGCTGAAAGATTGGCGAACTTGTAGTGTGTAATTAATCCCGGCTAGTCTTTCCTTTTAGGGTTTGAAGGAAGATTTGATAAAAAGCAGTGGGAGCCATCCTGATTAGATAAAATAATAACCAATCTATTCTTGACAGAGCGCACGCTGAGTGTTTTCTTCTCTCTCTCTCCAGGTAGCGACCATATCACGCCTTAATCAAGATAATAATACGGATTATTGACCGAACCTGCTTGTTATACTGAGCTGGGGAACGTTGGTCCTGCTCCAACTTATAATTGTTATAAGACAGAGCAGGAAATTGCGGAATACCAGAATTCCCGTGCCGCCCAAACGAAGAGAGTGCATGCTGATGCATCATCTTCGGGTGTGTTCATTACAGAACTGTTTCTCAGTATCCTCTACGTCCTGGGTATGTGATACCAGATCAGGATCCCAGATATGTAATATGTTACATAGGGCTACAGAGAGGTAGAGAACTGAGAACGGGTGATAAGTTTCATGAGGCAGAAAACGGGGCAAGTGTTGCAGCCAAGTCTGTTGGTCACTGTCACCCTGTATTACCAATACATTGATTCTGAACGAATGTTATTAAATACCGAACCTGATATACAAAATCATATCACTCTCTTTATTAGTAAAGAAATGATAAAATTTTGTATTGTTGGATAATGTTTTGAACATTTCCTATATCAAAAGTTGATCGGTTCAGGCACGTTGTCTAAAAGCATTGACGTTCTAAATCAAACTACAGTTCTTAGTATATGGAACACACATAAGAGGAAGAGTTCAGAAATGAACGGATCCTTCTTAAGGTATTGTAGACTAGGTCAGATCAATGTGACCCGACTAGCTGAAGTTACATGTAGATGCATATTTAAATCAGTTTGAATCTGCATCTTGTGAAACTTGCCAGTCATGTCACAAAGATATAATGACACTAGCTCTGTTTATTGGAAACAGAGAAAGAGTTAGTAAACTCTTGGGATGATACATGTTGATGTATGTAAGGTCCCCTGTCTACATATGCCAAGACTGGTTCTTTGTACTTCGTTACATTCTCTGATGATCTCTTTTGAGTTTCAGACCTATGTTCCTGTTGAAACACAAGTCCGAACCTTTTGAGATATTCACAGAATATAAGTTAGAAGTAGAGAACCAAAATACGGGTATAAGTATTATGTCCTATGATGAGATCAAGGAGGAGAATACTTGAGCACGGAATTCCTGGACTATTCTAAAGGAGAATGAGATTCACTCTCACCATTACTCCTCCGTATACACCATAGCACGATGCTATGTCGGGGCGGAGCAGATACACCCTATTTGATATGGTGTGCTCTATGATGAGTACTACTGAGTTACCTTTTTCCTCAGGGGATTATGCACTTGAGAAGTTGCATACCTATTGAATAGGGTTCGAATCAAATCAGTTGCCTACCACTTCATATATGATATGGAAAGGGAAGAGCCAATGTCTTAAGCTAGTTAAGATTTGGGGTTGTCCGGCCTATGTCTAAAAGCAAAATCCGGACAAGCTCGAGGCAAGGTCTGTTATATAGAACTGGAAGTGTTCCAGCTATACAAACTACAGCAGATGATTTTGTACAACCAGAGGATTCAGTAGAAACCAACGAACCTCAGCCTCTCCGCCGATCTAGTAGGGTTCCTCACCCACCTGAGAGATACTTCTGTTTCTCTATGACAATGGGAGCGAGGATTGAATCATGAGATGATGACCCAACTAGCTTCGAGCTGGCCATCAGGAGTGAGACTCTGTAAGAATGGCTGGATGCTTAGTGATCTGAGATGGAATCCTTATACACCAACAAAGTATGGACTTTGGTTGCTATATCTGAAGGGTTAAATCCCCATCAGGAGCAAGTATATCTTGAGAAGATTACTTAGTGTACATCGAAAAGTTGAGACTTTCAAAGCTAGACTTGTTAAAAGTTTGCATCATTGACCAGGTGTGGATAATGATGAAACCTTTTCAAGTAGCTATGCTTAAGTCCATCTAGATCCTACTTGTCACGGCTACATACCATGACTACGATATCTGGTGGTTGGGTGTCATGACTACTTTTCTAAATGATGATTTGGAAGAGAGCGTCTATAAGTACACAGCCAGAGGGCTTCGTAGACAGTGGGAGCAGCGGAAACGTGTGCAAGATGCTTTATAGGATAAAGCAGGCATCGCGGAGTTGGAACGTCTGTTTTGATGTGTTAGTCAAAGAAGTTGACATCATCAAAATGGTAGATGAACCTTGTATAAATAAGAAGGTAGTAGGGAGTATGGTAACGATCCTCGTAGAGTACGTGGATGACATACTCTTGATAGGGAAGGAGTTTCCTATGCTACGCTCGATCAATCTCCGCTTATCACTATGATTCTCCATATAGGATCAAAATGATACCTCCTAAATCCTGAGTTTTGGATCTATGAGATAGATTTAATTGGATGTTAGGATTCTCACTAGTTGTAGTGAGATGGTATCAATCGATCCTGGGGAGAATCAATGGAAGGGTTCCAAGGTGATAAAGACGACTGAATGTCAGTCGCAGGCATTGTCTTTACCCTCAGTAAAGGGACGGTATGTTGGAAGAGTTCCAAGCAAGATACCGTGACATACTAGACGATAAAGGCAGGATACATCGCTACTTAAGATGCTACCAAAGTGGCTGTCTGGGTGTATATTGGTTCATGAGATGAACTTAGTTCCTCCCATTGTGTGACAATGGAGTTGTGGCTTATGCCAAGGAACGTCCGTCCCATCAGTGATCCAGACATATTCTAAGGCAGTATCACCTGATCATGGAGATGGTTAATCTCCAGGGGATCGAGGTTAGGAGAGTAGACTCAGAGGACAACACAGCGGATCCACTCACAAAGGCATGTTCCCAGAGAGAGACTTTTATGGGATGGTTGAGTATGAGATACTGCAACCACTGCTACAGATGGCCCTAGTGCAAGTGGGAGATTGTTAGTTATATGTATGCCCTAGAGGCCATTACTGTACATAGGATGTATATTGTAGTGGATGCTGGGACATATATAGGGAGGACTTTCTTGCACGACATGATAGTATGCTATCTGGTTACCCTTTACCTTAACGTGTATGCTGATTGCCTCTCTGTTACATGTTGGTAAAGCCCTTAGGATCTGTACTTGACTACCTGGACTATGATGCGGATCATACTAGTGGGGACATGGTAGTCTATAAGTACATCCTTCAAAGTCCCTAGTCGTGGGTGTATCGAGACGGGGCATCGATATTCCAGAGTAGACTAGCGTATACCTTCTCGACCCATATAGATGGGCGATGGATGATCCCATATCCATCGGTGTTTGACATCAGAGATGATATACGGGTGGTCAGTAGAGACTGGGTACACTGGACGGACTCGCCGAGAACTCCCAGATGGTATTATACCTCACGTTAGATGGCAGTTCTCTGGTGACACTGGTACAGAGTAGTCTGTTGACCCGAGATCGTCATAGAGTCTTGTGTGGTTCCCACTGTGCTTTGATTTCCATCTTACCACGTCCAAGAGGGCGTGCAAAACGGTGGTTTTTGGGTACAGTCCCGAATCACATGGAGGCAATGAGCGATAGGAGGGGATTCGTCTCTCCCGGTATAGGGAGTTGATGTTGCGCTGTGTTCGATTGGCTATAACAGGAAATCCCTGGCCAGGGTTGCTGAGATTTACTGGTAAGTGTTACCAGTAGTTTCTCGAATTGTTATAGACCTCATATCGACACGACTTATCGAGCTATTGGGGTCTGACGTTTACCACCCCTAGGCGAGATATGCGACATATCAGACGATCAGACCGGACTGTACGGTAGTGTTACTGGTCGGATTCACTGGAGTGTGAGCGGGCTTGCTCGTCGATCTTCAGATCGCTCAATACCCGGGTGGCCGTTACGTTTAGCAGACCGCTTGCGGCTTGTGGGTGCTTGATATGATCATCACCTGCTGCCGGCGTATTGACGAGTCTTTAGAGTCCTACAAAGAGGTTTCCTGGTTCAAGCGAAACGAAATAGGAGCGCATATGAGATATGTGCGGGACCGAGAATAATGCGTGTATGTGATACCGTATTCTATTCTCGCGATGAATGTATCGAAAGGTTGTATGCGATGTAACCTAGTTATCGAATCAAGGGTTGGTTCGATAAGCCGATACATAGAATACTAGTCGGTTATATGCGATATGACCGGATCGTTAAATCAAGTGTTGATTTAATGATTTAATGCATAATTATATATTTGATATATTACTTTGCATTAACTAGTATTTGTTCACTTTAAATGGATTTTCTCACTCGGATTGTACACCTTGTATATGTGATATACTTTTGTGCACTTGATTGTATCATGTTTGATGATACATGTTATGCTAGGGTTTTTGTGTAAAGATCAAACCATGGTTACATGATTATGGTTAGGGTTTTGTTTTATTCACTTATTTATTTATCCATTTCATTTTGGAAAATAAATGAGAAGAGAAAAGAATGGTGGCTTTATTTGTTGTTTAGTTGAAGCTTCATGAAGCTTTGACTTTGTCCACCATTCTTATCTCATCCTTAACCCTAACCATTCCTTTAACCCTTGGTTAATTCTCTACACATAACCATAGTTAGAATTATGATAAGGATTGTTTTTCTATTCTTTTTGATTAACTTATCATAGATCATTTTCTTCTTCTTCTTCCTTGAACTCAAGAAGAAAACCATTCTTCATCAATGGTGATTGATGAAAACAAGTGAGAAATCCAATTCTAAAGTCTACCCACTTCCTATTTCTTCATCCTCTACCTCTTGCCAAGTAGTAGAGTATGTTTTCTTCACAAGTTTCTTGACTTGGTGAAGTCGGAGCTTGATTTAGCGATGCCTCGACGTAGATCATCTTCGGCATGGACATCGATGACCTAGCCCGTCCATTCTCCGATGAAGCCGACGCTAGAGCCCGGGACTTGTTATGGACAGCGAGGAGACTTCATTGCGGAGCTATGGAGGTGGAGAACCGGATCTACAAAGGTTGTATTTCCGTATCTCTTAGTTAAGTGTTAACTAGTTAGCTTTTTCGCCTAGAAATCTAGCCAACGATCCGTACACTAGGGCTTCTCGGCACCATAATTTTTGAAATTGGCATGGTTGATGCCTTGTGAGACCTCTTGAGAGTGCCTAGGAACCCAGCAGCATCTGTATTCCGTCCTGATACAAATGGAAAGAGACAAAATCTACACTGTACTATACTAGGATCCGGCTTAAACCAAAGCCGGCTAGTAATATCCGTCCGATCCTGATCCGTGCAATACCGCACGTATCTGATCGAACCCTGCCATATATCCAAACGGCCACATGTACAAAACCGTCCGATCCTGATCCGTGCAATACCGCACGTATCTGATCGGACCCTGCTATATCTCCATACGGCTTCTACAGCGTTTTGCCCGAAAGCTTGAGTAACTGAAAGTGTGGTGGACTCTAAAGACTCGTCAATACTATGGCTGTGGATTTAACCACTAGCACGTCAGAGGTATAAGCCAATATGTGACGGGCCACCAGCTATTGACCAAAAGGGACGTCGATGAGCGAACTCATCCTGACACCCTACTGAGCCTGTCAGTGACAATATCCGTACAGTCCGGTCCGTTCGTCTATGAGCATGGCATGGCGGGCCTAGGGGGTTGGTAAAAATCAGACCCCCAAAAGCGGTACAAGTCGTGTCGGAGTGTAGCCCAGAACACCCTGAGATACTACTGGAATACCTACTAGTAAATCTCCTGCCTCGGCCGAGGGTTTTGTGTAATGGCTCTCCTAGACACAGCGCGACCTCACCCCCAATACCGGGAGAGACGAACCCCTGCAGATCCGCTCACTGCCTCCATGTGGCTCGGGACTGTACCCAACTAAAACCTGTTTGCACGACTCCTTTGAGCCGTGGTAGGGTAGTAATCAAAGTACAGTGGGAACTCACACGAGACAAATGACGATCTCAGGTCGATGAACTAACCTGTACACATGTCACCAGGGAACTGCTATCTGACGTCAGGTATAAGACCAACTAGCATGTTCCCGGCGAGTCCTGTCCGGTGTACTCATAACCCAATGAGCACCTGTATACATCTTATGTGAACCAACTGACACCAGTGGCTTGTGAGACCGGCCACCGCCCCTCGTCGGGGTCTCGACTGTATACACTAGTCTACTCTGGAGAATCGATGCCCTGTCTCGAAACTCCCACGACTAGGGACCTTTTAAGGATGTGCTTATAGACCACCAGCTCTCACGTATATGATCGCCATCATACTGCCGGCAGTCAAGCAAGAATCCTAGGGGCTCTATCAGCGTGTAATAGTGACCTGTAAGGTCACCTGAAGCAGTACACGATGATAAAGGTAAACCAGATATCATACTATCATCTCGAGTAAGACTGTCCTACCGGGATAGGTCCTCCCTCAATCATTGCAATCACGTGCCTGTGATCCAATAATTGACTCTGAAGGCACTATCTCCAACAATCTCCCACTTGCACTCAAGGTTAATTATTGCGATGTCGCATACTCACAGCCTGTGTGATACCGAACATCCAACTCCTCTAATAGTCAGTCTCACAAAGCTCGTTTGCGAAACTATTGCGTTCGAGGAATAGCCTCAGTGAGTGGATCCGCTTGGATGTTTCTTTCTATGTCTCTCTATATCTCAAGTTCGCAGAGAAAGCCATCTCCCGAAATGAGCAACACCTGTCTTAGAGTATGTCTGGATATCTGATGGGACCTAGCTCATAAATGAACTCCAAATCCAAACTTCTTAGACTGTATCATTAACTGAACTTAATCAGTATCCTGCGCCATGCCTCCCTCAGTATTGCCTTGGACCACCTGTCCAAAATACTGCCCCTCGTCAGAAGGAAAAGCTATAACTCTGACAGCCACTCTGCTATCCCGGTCACCTTGGAAGCCTGGAATGATAACCGTCTCCTAAAAGAGGCTGTCGTTATCACATCCCTAGAACATCAACTTATGTTCTAAAACTGCTTCCGACTGTTTCTCCAGGATTGGATTAATATCAACTTATTGCACCTACTACAAGAACAACATCTGGTGTGGTACTGGACATCTCATGATTGACTCAATTGCCTAAGCAAGTGATCTGTCAATCATGCGTATCCCTCTCCCCTTTAGTCTGTAAGACACCTTTAGAGAGGGTGACTCCGTCACCTGCAGGTACACTACCATACCAGGAGTCGTCCATTTTAAATACTCATAGAATGCTGTCAAGGTACCCAGATTAGGAAACCACCCAAATCTAGATCTAAAACCATAGATCTAGTAACCAGAATGTCTGATATAATATCCAAGTCCTGTGTGGAGAAACCACTGTGTGACAACCAAAGTATAACCGATCGTAGTATAGGAATATCACTTCCTACTCTGTGTATGTCATCCAAATACCAGGACATTACACTCTACTACCTCCTTAGCAGATCCATCCCCTATTCTGATGACGTCAAACCTATGACTGTCACATCAGAAATAGATGATCTATCTCCGCTATATCTGCTTTAGTCTATAGACATAAGCCTGATGTCCACCAATGCTTCCGTTGCTCCCACTGACTACGACAACCCTCTGGCAGAGTCATATAGACGTGCACTTCTAAAGCTAGTTTAGAACGACGCTATACTCATCCTCCTGCCGGGTCTCGCAGCCTGGAACAACAACAATGGCAAGTATGGGTAAACAAGAACTTCCCTGTCACCGTCCTTGAGGCTACCGGAGTACCTCTCGGGTGCCTGAAGTTACCCACCTTATCTGCGGAGTGGCCAATGGAATGTCAAATTAGATTGAATCTTTAGGTTCCTTATCAAATCTTCAGTAATCGTTTGCGGTTCTGGAATCGCTTCCAGTTCTACCATACTCCCACTACTGTTTTCTGAAAAATAACCATTTCCTTTTAAAATGTGGCGAGTTAAGAACAATATCACTATTGATCTTCCAGATGGTAGAAAGTCAACCCTCGTCATAGCTTGGGTCAACCCACAAACAGCCATTACAGAAACGTGCCTTGAGTTATCCAGTGTCTGGTTTTAATTATAAGCCGGACAACTCCCCGTACCTTAACATCGTTAAGATATGAACTGTTCTATATCCAATATAGAACCAGAGGCACTGATTTAAATGAACCAGATTCAAATCATGCAGCTATCTCCAGTGCATGTCAACTAAATGGAAGGAGGCCGATCAGCGTTACTCAACTTAGGAATGCTTCCAATTATGAGTAACCTGAAAGAGAAGCAATTTCTCTTTATCATTACTATCAACTGAACACCAAGCACAAGTATCTACATCTTCGATCACCTTGAAGAATCCCGATACTTGCAATACCTGGTTCTCTAATTTATTCATATACCCATAACTTCTCAAAACATGGACCCTGTGTTTCTACGAAACACTTGTCTAAGTACTAGAGAAGTTATAAGTAAGCAGAATATAGTACGAGGACCAACCCCTCTGTCCTAATGGACACTGGACAATACACAATACTCTGTATAAGTCCCCTGAGTCTAATAACTCATTCACTGTGCGTCGTAGTTTGAAAACTGTACTTATGGTTAAGAAGAATTACACCACTGTTCAATGCTCCTTACCTAACCATCCACTGATATAGGTAAATGTCATAGACATAATTTCAAAAAGGTACATCTCACTCTATAAAAATAGACGTACAGATATATCAATTTGAAATTGGTGCATAGCAACGGATATTCAAAACCAAATATTTGCCGACCGGCAAAAAACCCAGGTGGCTTCCTCAAATATCACCAATTACAACGAATCCCGATATAATGAGGATGGTCACCTAATTCCCAATAACTTACTCCCACTCATCATCTGTAAAACCATACAGATGTGAGAATCCAACCTGGTAAATACATACCCTGGAGCAAGTGTCTAATCGGGAAATCAGCTTTCTTTTAACAGTATACAGTTGAACTGAAACATTGAAATGTTTCGATAGGGTATCCTGGTATTCCTAGTAATGCCTCTACCATTATCCAGATTCACAACTGTAACCGTATATCTCTTTGCCATCTGTCCAAATCCCTTTTTATGTCTTTAGTCATTACCGTCTGCACACGCCTTTAGGCCAAATGGTTTTCTTCCTTCCCTACCGTTCGGCACCGGCCTATGGTTTGGAAGAAGACTATCCAATAAGCATAAAAGGTGTACTGTCCTAATCCTAGGAGCACTCGCAAAGCGAGAGAAGGTGAAGATAAAAGACAACCGAATAAACCCCTATTCCTATTTCTCCTGAACCAGAATCCATCCCCGAACTGGAACAAGTTCCTTTCGAGTTCGTATATAACCATACAATGGATTATCCAATAAACTTGGGATCTTCGTAGTGATACGGAGTGTCCTGGAGAAATACAAAGGTGATTTAGGATTGGCGAAGAAATACTTGGTTCGGTCGTGAATAGCAGTCGCAATTTACTTTGCCCTCTTACTAATCCCTTGCTTTGTCTTAACTTAATACCTTCTGTACACCATCGTTATGCTAATTGGTTTTCTTCATTCCCCACCGTTCGGCACCAGCCTAGGGTTTGGAAGAAGACCATCCAATTTGCGTAATAGGTGTACTATCTCCTAAACCAAGGAGTACTCGCAACCTGAGAGAAGGTAAAAGGAAAAGACATCTGAATAGTCCTATTCGTTTTCTCCAGAACCAGAAACCATCCTCGAAGTCCTTCGAGTTCGTATATAACCATACGATGGTTTTGTCCAATGGAAATGGACGTTCGTAGTAATACGGGGTGTCCTGGAGAAAAGGGTAAAAGTAGGAGTGGCAATGAGGTTTGCAACTCTGACAATCCAAAAGCCAGTGTTAAGAAGGTTCGGTCAACTTGGTCACTGAGTCATAGTCCAGGGTCGGGTCAATGGTCGCTGCCAAAGAGAGAGAGAAAAGAAACACTCAGCGTGCACTCTAACCTAGATCAGAATGGTTATCACTTTATCTAATCTGGAAACCTCCCACTGTAACCTCAAATTCTTCCCCAAACCTGAAAGAAGAATTAGTCGGGATCACCCGAGGAGTAAACCAACTCATCAGTGGGAATCGGGATCCAACTATCATCGCATGATAACGTGACGGAATCCACTCACGTCACCACACTCCAGAAGGTATGCGCATGTCTAGTAAGTTTCAGTTCTTTTGAAACTCCCGATGTGATTTTTACCCCAAGCGGTTTATGACCTTGACTAGGTCAACAAACCATAAACCGCCAGTCAAGTTCAACCCGTCATTATTCTGGATTGCATTAAACCCACCCGTACGTGCCCTTGACTAGGTCAACAAGGCCGCACGACTGTCTTAACCAATCCCACTTATGCAACAAACAAGTACCACTTAGCTACCGAACACTACGTCTTGACTAGGTCAACAAACGCAGCACGAATACCAAATAATACCTGTAGGAAATGACGGAGGGCTACGGCTGGTTTTTGGCGAAAAACCTTTAACGTAATGAACTTGATATCGTCGAAGGAACTGCATAGCCTTTTATAAAAATATAGTGACGAAAACCTTTGCTAAAGAGGTCACTCCCGGTGAAGGGATCTCGGCTCTTTCCCCGTAGAATGAGGTGCAGGATATTCCAACTGAATACCACGATGCAAAGCAAAAGTAATCGGCTATAGTGAAGTTAATGCCCTGACGCAAACTTCTGTCCAAGGGGTCACTCCCGGTGAAGGGATCTCGGCCCTTGCCTCGTCGACTGAGGAGCAGGATATTCCAAATGAATACCACGATGCAAAACAAAAGTGAACGTCCTTGCAATAACAGCATTTTGAAAAGTGTTCCAACAACATCAGAATAGGTTTGTTTATCTTGCATTGATCCGAATCAACGCAGTCCCATCAATTGATCACACCACAAAGAACGAAAATATACTGATGTACGTATATGCCATCCGCATTCGCCACTGGGTCCCGTCATTACTCGTTAGGTTAGCTAACTAACGACAGAGCGGGGACTGGACTAGCGCGGATGCAAAACATATACAACATCTACTAATATATATACCAATATATAATTTTCGCTCAAGGCGTGATAAAATGCAACATCACAGAAATGTACAGCATCACAGAACAATACAGATATCTGGAAGCCCCGGGTTTCACAGAGCCGCTGCTGAAACCCGACGTTCCCTTGGTCGTGTGGATAGCCTGTGCAATGAAACCCTAGACCCCTACGGGCGCGGCAAGTCATCCGCCAAAACCTGAAGCGAGGCAGCCCCCTTCAGCAACGTGAATGGACCACCCAGCACTTCACGGAATCCGGTAACTCGGGCACCCCTCCTGGGTCAACCTGTACCCCCTACGAGTGCGGCGAATAGCCCGCCAATCCTGGAGTGAAGCCCCCTCCGTCCCAATGCCATGAGATGCAGGCTTGTTGCCCTCCAGAACCCGGCTATCCGTGCACCCCACCGCGGTGCAATCCTAGTACAGAAAGTAAAATATACATACAACGGGTACATCGACCGCAACCAGGTCGTACCCCAAAAGAATAATACAAACAGGCAGTGACGGCAGTCCACATGTCGGACGCTCGCCCCGCAATATCAAATGTACATATAAAACAAAACTGTACTAACATTGCAACCAGGCTATCCCCCACGACCGATCCGCAATATCACAGCAAAAACACAGAACATCAACGTGAAAATCACGTTCGCAAATCCGTCTAACCGGGCTATAGCAGTTAGACAGGATTTACCGATCAAGTGATATTCACGGTCGCAGATATAATGTAAATACTGTGAAATAATGTGTTTAAAATATCCAATCGATCAAAAATTAACAAGTGGGCCCCCAAGTAATACTGTAGCACTCACAGAAATTCTGGGCCCAATTTTAATATTCCAAAACCCCTAAAAACAGCCCAGAAGCCCACTGGAAAATTTCGACGCATTTATCCCTCAAATCTGCGGCGGAACCGTGGCGCAAAGTGGGGTTTGGCCGCGGTTCCGCGCTGTACCTGAGCGATCAATGTGTCGAATTTTCCCAGAATTCTTAGAACTTCTTGTACATCAGTTTTCTACAACCTGAAAAATTTTTCGAGCCCGGAAAAAATCGACAGAAAACTGATGCATGCAAAACGCGGATTTTGGAATTTTGGTCGATCGGATAAGTAAAACACATTAGAACAAGCTAGGCAAGGTTAATGGCGTGGCTCTGATACCATGTTGCGCCACGGCAGCGCCCCGGCCGTCTATCCGAGGCCAAAATGCGGAATCAAAATTTTCTTAACTTTTAAACTGGCGCTACCGCAGACAATATACCCGGATCGTAACCATTAACCGATACTAGCTAACAAGAGAAAGGGTGAGAGATATACCGAGTGATCCGAGTCCTCCGGTCTTCTCGTCATCGTCCCGATCTCCCGCGGAAACTCCGGTCGTCGCCTCCTTACCGGAAGGGCACCACATCGTCTGTATCTTTTACGGGCTCCCATCTCAATACCAAGGCAACTCGGGCGCGAAGTTGGCTAGCCGACGCGCCCAAGATTTGCTGTAGAAGTAGTGTAGAGTCTATGTCTCTTTGGAGTAGTGAAGTTGCCATTGGTGATGGAGGAATAAGGTTAAGGGAAAATGGTGCTTTCATTTTTCCAAAACTAGAAGAATGAGATGAAGAAATTTGTGTCACACCAAAAATGGAAATTTCTCTCATCTTTCAAACTATAGTGGCCGGCCATCCAAGCTAGGAAATGGTGGAGGGAAAAGCATAACATATGAGGGAGGTGAGTGTAGGATAAAGCAAGAGGTGACCACATCCAAACATTATCATTACAAACTTACATCCAAACCATACCCTCTCTTATCACAATTAATGCAAGAGAATCAAATGATGGTGGAAAAGAAAAGATGCCATCATAATCAAAACATTTGCAAGAAACCCCTCCACAAAGTGTTATTTGCAAACTTGCAAATAACCCCCTCCATCGGAAAAGTCCGGCCAGGAAAGAACAAAGGAAAACCGGCCGGAACGGAATGCAAACTGGCAACTCCAGAAAACTGGTCCCGTAATAAATTACAGGAAAACCCCGATAGTGTGCATACACACCCGCATCTGTATTCCGTCCGGATACAAATGCAAAGAGACAAAATCTACACTGTACTATACTAGGATCCGGCTTAAACCAAAGCTGGCTAGTAATATCCGTCCGATCCTGATCCGTGCAATACCGCACGTATCTGATCGATCCCTGCCATATATCCATACGGCCACAAGTACAAAACCGTCCGATCCTGATCCGTGCAATACCGCACGTATCTGATCGGACCCTGCCATATCTCCATACGGCTTCTACAGCGTTTTTCCCGAAAGCTTGAGTAACTGAAAGTGTGGTGGACTCTAAAGGCTCATCAATACTATGGCTGTGGATTTAACCACTAGCACGTCAGAGGTATAAGCCAATACGTGACGGGCCACCAGCTATTGACCAAAAGGGACGTCAATGAGCGAACTCATCCTGACACCCTACTGAGCCTGTCAGTGACAATATCCGTACAGTCCGGTCCGTTCGTCTATGAGCATCGTATGGCGGGCCTAGGGGGTTGGTAAAAGTCAGACCCCCAAAAGCGGTACAAGTCGTGTCGGAGTGTAGCCCATAACACCCTGAGATACTACTGGAATACCGACCAGTAAATCTCCTGCCTCGGCCGAGGGCTTTGTGTAATGGCTCTCCTAGACACAGCGCGACCTCACCCCCAATACCGGGAGAGACGAACCCCTGCAGATCCGCTCACTGCCTCCATGTGGCTCGGGACCGTACCCAACTAAAACCTGTTTGCACGACTCCTTTGAGCCATGGTAGGGTAGTAATCAAAGTACAGTGGGAACTCACACGAGACAAATGACGATCTCAGGTCGATGAACTAACCTGTACACATGTCACCAGGGAACTGCTATCTGACGTCAGGTATAAGACCAACTAGCATGTTCCCGGCGAGTCCTGTCCGGTGTACTCATAACCCAATGAGCACCTGTATACATCTTATGTGAACCAACTGACACCAGTGGCTTGTGAGACCGGCCACCGCCCCTCGTCGGGGTCTCGACTGTATACACTAGTCTACTCTGGAGAATCGATGCCCTGTCTCGAAACTCCCACGACTAGGGACCTTTTAAGGATGTGCTTATAGACCACCAGCTCTCACGTATATGATCGCCATCATACTGCCGGCAGTCAAGCAAAAATCCTAGGGGCTCTATCAGCGTGTAATAGTGACCTGTAAGGTCACCTGAAGCAGTACACGATGATAAAGGTAAACCAGATAGCATACTATCATCTCGAGTAAGACTGTCCTACCGGGATAGGTCCTCCCTCAATCATTGCAATCACGTGCCTGTGATCCAATAATTGACTCTGAGGGCACTATCTCCAACATACCCAACATCCTAAAAAGTCTCTAAAACTGCGTCTGGGGAGGGCCCTTCGTGAGTGGATCCGTCATGTTGTCCTTCGTATCTACTCTCCTGATCTCGATCTCGCGGCGATCAACTATCCATTGGCTATAGTGCCGTCAAGGCAATTATTGTAATCACAGGCAGGTGATTATGATGATTGAGGGAGGACCTATACAGATAGAACAGTCTTACTCAAGATGATATTATGCTATCCGGTTTTCCTTGATCATCATGTACATGCTTTATGTGGTATTACAGATCACTATTACATGTTGATAGAGCCCATAGGATTCTTTCTTGATTACCTGCATTATGATGGAGATCATATATGTGGGAGCTGGGTAGTTTATAGCACATCCTTAAATGTCTTTAGTCGAGCGATTATCGAGACTGGGAATTGATACTCCAGAGTAGACTAGTGTATACTTATCGAGACCTCGACGAGGGGCAGTGGCCAGTCACATAATCCATTGTTGTCTGTTTCTTCAACTAAGATAGTATACAGGTGCTCATTGGGTTATGAATACACTGAACGGACTCGCTGGGAACATAATAGTTGTTATTATACATATTGTCAGATAGCAGTTCTCAGGTGACATGTATAAAGATTAGTCTGTTGACCTGAGATCGTCATTTGTTTCGTGTGAGTTCCCGATGTGCTTTGATTACTACCCTACCACGGCTCAAAGGAGTCATGCAAACAGGTTTTAGTTGGGTACAGTCCCGAGTCATATGGAGGCAGTGAGCGGATCGTCGGGGATTCGTCTCTCCCGGTATTGGGGGTTGATGTCGCATGGTGCACCGGTGGCTATCACTAGAAATCCTTGATCAAGGTATTCGAGAATTACTGATTTGGATCAGTAGTTTCTCAGGTTATGAAGGGCTTCATACCGACACGAAATGTCGCGTTATTAGGGGTCTGACATTATCCACCCCCTAGACTCGATATACGATACTCTTAGACGAACTGACCGTACTGTACGAAGATTATCATGAACATGCTCAGTTGGGGTCAGGATGAGTTTGCTCATCGGCCTTCCTTTCGCTCAAAACCTGGGTAGTCGTTACGTACAGCTAGTTCCATTGACGTTCTTGTGGTTAAACCCACTGCTAGCGTATTGATGAGTCTTTAGAGTCCTACACAGAGGGTTTCCATGCTTCGGACGAAACGATGTAGAGGCCGTAAGGTTTTACTGCAGGGTTCGATCATATACGTGCACTTGTGCACGTATCATGATTCGGATGGATTATACTGGTGGCTTTAGTTTAAGCCGGATTCTAGTATTTTATTGTTGAATTATTTTTGTCATTTTGTATTCGTATTTTTCTGGATACGAATGCGGGTATGTATATACGGTTGAGGGGTATTCTTGTAATTTATTACAAGTTGCATCTAGAAGCTGCCACCTCATTATGTTTATTAACCATTTGGTTAAATGGTTAATTTAGGAGGAGGATGAGGTAGGTTTTGGCATTTATGAAGCATGACACACTTGGTAACTCATGTGGTGACTCATGGGGTGACTCATTGTGTGACTCATGAATCACTATTATGGCATTCTTGATATTTATTAGGGTTGTGAGATATTTTCTTCATATAGTGCTTCTATTATTGCACACAACACTTAGCCTCTTTTCTTGAGTTGAGCTTAGCTTCACATTCTCATCCTCTCATGGCTTCTTCTTCTACCTCCACCCTAATAGTCTCATGTGTTGAGAAACTTAGGATGTTTAGAGACAAATCAATCCATCATTAGACTCTACATCTTTTAGGCTATTTAGTTTAGCGAACTAGGTACCATAGTTACCTTGGTTATGAGGCAGGAGCTCGGAATATAAATCCTCAGTTGGATCATCTTTGATGGAGGGAGACCGGTGACCAAGCTTGATCGTGGTGGCCACTAGGAACTTGGGAAGGTGGTTAAAGACCGAAGGACATGGATCATTCGGTATAACATTCCTAAACTCTTTTTAGCTTGCTAATTAGGGTTAATGGTAGATCCGTAGCATCGGGTTGTTCTAGCGCTCGTTTGTAAAAATTTTGCTCCACAATCGGCCACGGTTTGATGGCCAGGTCACTGGTATAACCCAACATAGTATCAGAGCCAACCCATAAACCCTTATCTAGCTGTTTTAGATGATGTTAACGTATCGAAACCGAAACAACTCCGAAACAATACCCGTATTATTCAAGTTTCTGTCAATTTTCATTTAGTCTTGAAAAATTATTGAAACAATTGTAGAAGACTACTATTGTGACATCTAGAACACACTTCAAAAATGAACCCAAAATTTTTCTGTAAGGCCGACGAAAATGGGAGAAAGCCCGGCGCCGCCGATTTTGTCGAGGAAATTGGGTCTTGGATTTTGAGTGTGTTCTGGGTTCCTGAATATTGGGTTATTGGTATTGTTTGTTTTTGCCTAGATTACATATTTTGTTATCTTTTGTTTGGGGGCAATGCAGAGTATTTCGAAGTCGCTATTTTTAACGCTGTTTAAAAGTCTTCAGTACATACATTACTATCTGCGACCGTGAATGTCATTTGAGCGGTACAACTCGTCTAATTGCTACATGTCTTTCAGAAGGGTTTGCGAACATGATATTCACGTTGATATTCTGTGTTGTGCTGTGGTTGTGGCTGGATTGTCATAGTGGATAGACACTGGTGCAATGGTAGTACAGTTTAGATTATATTTATACATTTGATATTGCGGGGCGAACGTCCGACATGTGGATTTTCGTCTCTATCGGTTTGTATGTTATTTGTTTGGGGCACGACCGGGTTGAGGTTGATGTCACCGTTGTACATATATTTTTCTTTTCTATACTAGGATTACACCGAGGTGAAGTGCACGAATAGCCGGGTTCTAGATGGCAATGGGCCCACATCTCATAGCTTTGAGATGGAGGGGGCCTCACTCTGCAATTGGCGGGCTATTCGCCGCACTCGTAGGGGTATAGTTTAACCCACAGAGGGGTGCTCAAGTTACCGGATTCCGTGAAGTGCTGGGTGGCTCATTCACTTTGTTGATTGAGGTTGCCTCACTTTTGGGATTGGTGGGTAACTTGCCGCACTCGTAGGGGTCCAGGTTTTCATTGCAGAGGCTCTCCACACAATAGGGAACGCCGGGTCTCATTTGCAGCTCAAAAGAAACCCAAGGCTCCAGGATTATCCACCACTCTGTGTTGCTTGGCTGAGATTCTGTGATGTTGCTTTATATCATGCCTGGGATGATTGTTATATATATTTATATATATACTAGTAGATGTTGTATATGTTTTGCACCCGCGCTAGTTCAGCCCCCGCTCTGCCGTTAGTTAAGTAACCTAACGGGTGATGACGGGGCCCAATAGCGAATACGGATAGCATATAAATACATTATATTTTCGTTCCTTTATCTGATGTGATATGTTTTAATTAATGGGACTACATTGATTCTGATGAATTCAATGATAAAACAAACCTATATGATGTTGTTGGAACCAAGTTTTTTGAAAACAGTCATTACATACGTTTACTTTTGCTTTGCACAGTGGTATTTGATTGGGAATATCCTGCACCTCATTCCACGAAGCAAGAGCCGAGATCCCTTCATCGGGAGTGATCTCTTGGGCAGAAGTTTGCGTCAACGTAATAAGTTTACTATAGTCGATTCTATTACTTTGCATCGTGGTATTGGATTCGGAATATCCTTCACCACAGTCGACGAGGAAAGAGCCGAGATCCCTTCACATTGAGTAACCTCTTTAGCAAAATTTTGCGACACTATGTATTTGTAAAACCGCTCGGTTCCTTCAACGATATCAAGTTCATTACGTTAAATATTTTTTGCCAAAAACCAGCCATAGCCCTCCGTCATTTCAGATTAGTAATGCTTAGTATTCGTGATACGTTTGTCAGTACTATTCGCATAGACGTAATGTGTGGTAGCTCTGTAATGCTTTTCTGTCGCATTGACATGTGGATTGGTTAGGACAGCCGTACGACTTCGTTGATTATTCGTCAAGAATCGTGCGGGTGGGTCTAACACAATCAAGATAATGATGAGTTGAACTTGACTAGGACCTTTTGATTTGTTGATTATTCGTCAAGGTCACTTGGGTCCTAGGGGTAAAAACCTTATCGGGAGTTTCAAACATACAGAAAACATGCCAGGCATGCACATACCTTCTGGAGTGTGGTGACTTGAGTGGCTTCCATCAAGGTATCATGCGATGATAGTTGGATCCCGATTCTTACTGATGAGTAGGTGTTACTCCTCGGGTGATTTTAGATGATCCCGACTAATTCTCCTTTTGGTTTTGATGGAGAATTCGAGGAAACAGTGGGAGCCATACTGATTAGATAAAATAATTAACCAATCTAATCTAGATTAGAGTGCACGCTGGGTGTTTCTTTTCTCTCTCTCTCTTTGGCAGCGACCATGGCCCAACCCTAGACTAAAACTCATGAACTAAGTTAACCGAAGTTTCTTAATACACTTTGGCTTTTGAATTGTCATAGTCGCATATATCATTGCAGCTCCTATTTTTACCCTTTGCATTTCTCCAGAACACTCCGTATTACTATGAAGATCCTCATTTATTGGATACGCCATCGTATAGTTATATACGAACTTGAAGAAACTTGTTTCAATTCGAGGATGGTTTCTGGTTCTAGAGAAATAGTATAGGATTATTCAGTTGTTTTTTCCCTTTACCTTCTTTCAGGTTGCGAGGGCTCCTGGTATTTAGAAGAGTACACTTATTACGCTTATTGGATAGTCTTCTTCCAAACCATAGGCAGGTGCCGAAAGGTAGGGAAAGAAGAAAACCAACTAGCCTAAGTAAACTGTACAGAAGGTAATAAGTAAAGACATATAAAGGGATTTGAAAGAGGGCAAAAGGAAATTGCGACTGCTATCATTCACGACGAAGCCGTGTATATCATCGCCGCTCCAACTTCACCTTTGCATTTCTTTGGAACATTCCATATCACTACGAAGATCCACATTTATTGGATACGCCATCGTATAGTTACATACGAACTCGAAGGAGCTTGTTCCAGTTCGAGGATGGTTTCTGGTTTAGGAGAAATCGAATAGGATTATTCGTGTTGTCTTTTATCTTTACCTTCTCTCATGTTGCGAGAGCTTCTAGGATTAGGAGAGTACACCTATTATGCTTATTGGATAGTCTTCTTCTAAACTTTCGGCCGGTGCCGAAAGGTATGGGTAGGAAGAAAACCTTTTAGCCTAAGGATGGTGTACATAAGGTAATAAGTAAAGACATATAAAGGGATTTGAGTGACGGCAAGGAAATAAACGGTTACAGTCATGAATCTGGATAGTGGAAGAGATATTACTTGGAATACCCGGATACCCCTTTCGGAACATTTTCATGTTTCAGTTTCACTGTGCAGTGTTAATTGAAAATTGTTTTCCCAATTAGATTCTGACTCCAGGGTATGTATTTACCACATTTGATTATCACATCTGTATAGCGTTACAGATGATGAGTGGGAGTAGATTATTGGGAATTGGGTGATAAGATCCTCAATACATATCAGAATTCTTTGTAATTGGTGATATTTGAGGAAATCACCTAGGTTTTGCCTGATCGCAAATATTTGGTTTTGAATATCCGTTATGCACCAATTTCAAAATGATATATCTGTACGTTTATTTTATAAAGTGAGATATAACTTTTTGAAATTATGTCTATGACATTTACCTATATTAGTTGGTGATTAGATAAGGAGCATTCAACATCGGTGTAATTCTTCTTAACCATAGTGCAGTTTTCAACCTACGACACACAAAGTATGAGTTATTAAACTCAGAGGACTTATACAAAGTATTGTAAGTTGTCCAGTGTCCATTAGGACAAAAGGGTTTGTATTCGTACTATATTCTGTTTACTTGTGACTTCCCCAGTTTTAGACATGTATTTCGTTGAAATACAGGGTCTAGATATTAAGAAGTTATAGGTATAAGAATAAAGTAGAGAACCAAATGTGGGAAGTATCAGGATTCATCAAGGTGATTGAAGATGTAGATACTTGTGCGAGGTATTCCGTCATAAGTAATGGTTTTGAGAACTTTCTTCTCTTTCAAATTACTCATATGTGGATGCACTTCTAGTTGAGTAATCTTGATTGGCCCTGTTCCATTTGGTTGACATGCACTGGAAACAACTGCATGATTTTTGAATCTGGTTCCAATTAAATCAGTGCAAATGTTTCTATAGTGGATATAGAATGGATCATATCTTGACGATGTTGAGATATATGGAGTTGTTCGGCTTATGCTTAAAACCAGAATCCGGATAAACTCATGGCACGTTCAGAAATGGCAGTTTGTGGGTTATCGCAGGCATTAACGAGGGTTAACTTTCTACCATCAGGAAAATCAATAGTTATATTGTTCTTGACTCGCCACCAGTTTTTAGTAAATGGATTCTTTTCAGAAAACATAAGTGGGGGTATGGTAGAACTGGAAGTGATTCCATAACCACAAACAATTACTGAAAATTTAGTAGGACCTAAAAATTCAATTGGATTCGACATTTCATTAGCCACTCCGTAGATTTGGTGGGTAACCTCAGACACCCAAGAGGTATTTCGGTCTTTTCGAAGACGGCGATAGGGAAGTTCTTGTTTACTCAATACATGCCACTACTGATATTCTAGACTATAAGATCCAGCAGGAGGATGAGTATAACGTCGTTCTAAACTAGCTTTAGAACTACACGTGTATATGATTCTGCCAGAGGGTTGTTGTAGTCAGTAGGAGCAGCGGAAGCATATTGGGCAAGTGGCTTATGTCTATTTATAGACTTAAGCAGGTATAGCGGTGATAGATCATCTATTTTTGATGTGACAGTCATAGAGTTTGACTTCATCAGAATAAGAGATGGATCTGATAAGAAGATAGTAGGGAGTGATGTCCTGGTTTTTGGATGACATGCACTTGATAGAAAGTGAAATTCATATATTACAATCAGTTATATACTGTAGTTGTCACAAGGTGTTTCTCCATAAAGGATATGGATAAAATATATGGATTCTGGTCACTAGATCTATAGTTTTAGATCTAGATTTGTGAAATGTCCCAATTTAGGTACTTTGACATTATTCTAAAGGTGTTTTAGAATGGTTGACCCTTGGCATGGTGATGTACCTACAGGTGATGGAGTCACCAGCTCTAAAGGATGTCTTACAGACTAAAGGGGAGAGGGATTTGCATGATTGGCATATCACTTGCTTAGGTAATTGAGTTAATCATGAAATGTTAAGTACCGCATCAGATATTGTTTTTGCACTAGCTACAATAAGTATATTTATATTAATCCAATCTTGGAGAAATGTTGGAAAGCAGCTATGGACATAAGCGGATGTTCTTAGAATATAGTAAGGGCACCCTCCTTCGGGAGGCGGTTATTATTTCAGGTTTCCAAGGTGATCTGGATGTCAGAATGACTGTCAGAGTTATAGTTTTCCCTCTTTTGCGGGGCAGTATGTTGGACAGGTGGTCCAAACGGATGCTGTGGAAGACATGGCATAGGATACTGATTAAATTCAGTGCTTGATACAGTCTAAGAAGTTTGTTGGATTTGGAGTTCATTTGTGAACTGGGTCCCATCAGATATCCAAATAAATTCTAAGACAGGTATTGCTCATTTCGGGAGATAGTCTTTCTCCACGAAGTTGAGATATAGAGAGAGTTAAAGATAGAAACACTGGAGCGGATCCACTCACTGAAGCTATTTCTCGAACGCAATAGTTTCACAAACGAGCTTTGCGAGACTGATTTATAGAGAAGTTGGGTGTTCGGTATCACACGGGCTGTGAGTATGCGACACCGCAATTATTATCCTTAAGTGCAAGTGGGGGATTGTTCGCTATAGTGCCCTCAAGGCAATTTTTATAATCACATGCAGGTGATTATGATGATTGAGGGGGGACCTATACGGATAGAACAGTCTTAGTCAAGATGATTGTATGCTATCTGCTTTTCCTTTATCATCATGTACATGCTTTATGTGGTATTACAGATCACTATTACATGTTGATAGTGTTAGTGATATGTATGCCCTAGAGTCCATTATTGTACGATGTAGTGGATGCTTGGTAATATATATGGAGGACTTTCTTGCTCGACGTGATAGTATGCTATCCGGTTTCCTTTATCTTAATATGTTAACTGGTATTATTATACCGTCTCTCATATGCATGTTGATAAAGCCCTTAGGATATAGGCTCGACTACTAGGACTATGATGCGGATCATACTACTGGGACCTGGGTAGTCCACAATCACATCCTTCAATTGTTCCTAGTCGAGTGAATATTTAGATAGGGCATCGTTATTCCAGAGTAGACTAGTGTGTACGTTTCTTGACCCTGTATGGGGTGATGGTTGATCCCATATCCATTGGTGTTTGATATTAAAGATTGTACACAAGTGCTCAATAGAGAATGGGTACACCGAATAGGACTCGCCGAGAACTCCTAGATGGTAATATACCTATCGTCAGATAGCAGTTCTCTGGTGACACTGGTACAGGTTAGTCTGTAGACCCGAGATCGTCATAGAGTCTTATGTGGTTCCCACTATACTTTGATTTCCTCCCTACCACGGCTCAAAGGATTCGTGCAAACAGATGGATTTTGGGTACAGACCCGAGTCACATGGAAGCAATGAGAGATAGGAAGGGTTTCGTCTCTCCCGGTATTGGGAGTTGATGTTACGCTATGCTCGATTGGCTATAACAGTAAGTCCCTGGCCAGGGCTGTTGATGAGATTTACTGGTAAGTGTATCAGTAGTTTCTCGAACCGTTATGAGCCATACATCAGCATGACTTATCAAGTTATTGGGGTCTGATGATTCCACCACAGACTCGATATGCGACATATCAGACGAAGATACCGGACAGTACGGTAAGTTTTACCTATAGGATTCATGGGAGTTTGTGTTGGATATGAATGCCCTAGAGGCCAGTATTGTATATGGATACATATGGATACTAGGGATATATATGTACAGAACAACCTTGCTCAGTTTTATAGTATATTATTTGACTTGTCTTTGTTGGGATATGTGTATTTATTTGTATTGTTGTTATATCTAGCTTGCACATATTGACAAAGACTCGATACGGTAGTATACTATTGTGGTTTGTCTTTATCTTAACATGGTATATGTCATACTCGTTATTACACATTGCGGTTACATGTAGATAAATCCCTTAGGATCTTGCTTGACTCCCTGTGTTGTGATGGGGATCATACTTGTGGGAGCAGGGTAGTCCATAAGCATATCCTTAAATGGTCCCTAGTCACGTGAGTATCGAGACTGGGCACTGATACTCCAGAGTAGACTGGTGTGTACGTTTCTAGCCCCGTCGGGGGATGGTTGGTTCCGCAGCCATTGGTCTGAAGCACCTAAGATCGTATACAGGTGCTCACTGGGTGTGAGTACACTGGACGGACTTGCCGAGAACTTCCATGTGGTACTATACCTATCGTCAGATGGAACTTCTCAGGTGACATGTGTACAGGTTAGTCTTTGGACCCGAGATCGGCTTTTGTCTCGTGTGAGTTCCCACTGAACTTTGATCACTACCCTACCACGGCTCTACTGAGTCATGCAAAAAGGTTTTGGTTGGGTTCAGTCCCGAGCCACATGGAGGCAGTGAGCGATAGTCGGGGATTCGTCTCTCCCGGTATAGGGAGTCGATATCGCACTATGATTCGATTTGTCAGGACCAAAAGACCTTGGCCAAGGCACTTGGTATTTACTGATAGGTTGATCAGTAGTTTCCCGGATTGGCCCTGAGCCAAATCGGCACGACTTATCAGCTTATTAGGGTCTGACGTTCACCTTCCCCTAGACCCGATATGTGATACTCTTTGACGAAGAGACCAGGCTGTACGGATATTGTCACGGATAGGCTCAGTAGGAGATCCGGATGAGTTTGCTCATCAGCCTTCTTTTTGACAGGTACCTGGGTAAGCCGTTACGTACAGCTAGTGCCGCTGACGTGCTTGTGGTTGAACCCACTGCCAGAGTACTGTCGAGTCTTTAGAGTCCCACACAGAGGAATTCCCTGATTCAGGCGAAATGATGTAGTAGCCGTATTGGATACGTGCAGGGTTTGATCGATTGATATATTTTGTACTCGGACTTTCGATCAGACAGTTGGTAATACTAGCCGGCTCGGGTTTGAGTCGGATTATTAAATCAGGTATTGATTTAATAATTTACAAATATGTATTTCCAAATGTATATTCTAGCATTACATTCTTCGTGTTATTCTATCTCTTTGGGCATTCGGATTTTTATCTGATTGCCGGTATATATGTACAGTAGACTGAAATCCGTATTTGCTACAGATTTCCTTCTAGAAGATGGCCACCTCATTATGTATTTTTCTTTTATTTGATAATTGGAAATGAGGTGTAAAGTGAGAGGTGAGGGAGGAATGGAGGTGACCATGCTTCAAAAGTGAGCAAATGAATTTATAATTCATTTTGGGTTTACTATTGAAGCATGGTTGCTATTGTTTAATGAAAGAAAATAGCATACAAAACTTTGGTGTGTTATTTTCTCTCTCATGCTTGATTCATTTTTCTCTTGAGCTCGCATTCCTCTCCCTCCTCTTGAGTCTCCTCCACCATCATCTTCTTCCTCTTCACTAACTTCATGTGTGTTAAGAATCAAGTGAAGAGGCAAGAAAGAGTTAGCTTTGCACTTAGAACTCGTCACTACATCCTAGACCACTTGGTTTAGCAACCCAAGTTCTCTAGTTGCTCCATATAGTCATTTGATTAGGAGCTAGAGCCATGGATCATATTCCCCGGGTGGATCATCTACGACAAAGCAAAGCCGGAGAACAAGCTCGATCCCGGAGGACCGATGGAGCCGGAGTTAGAGATCAAGCAAGTTCAAGGAGACTACTTGGAGAACATGATGAGGAGAGAAGACCGAAGGACTCGATTCGTTTGGTATACCCTTTTTCATAGTAGATAGAACTCCAAATTTGCTAACTAGGTTTATGGTTAATGATCCGGTTAGGGTTTAGTCTAGCGCCAAGTTTTCGGTCGTCTTGAAATTTTTGTTCCGCAATTGGTCATGGAAGTTGGCCGGGGCGCTACGGTAACCCTTTAGTTTGGACAAACTTGCTTGTTGATTTTCTATTCGTTCAATACCTAGGTAAGTTACATAAAGATGGATATTTGAACACGTCCGAATTTTCATCTTATGAAACTTGTCAGTCCTATCTCAACGGAAAGATGACCAAATCTACCTTCACCGGATACGGAGAAAGAGCAAGAGAGCTCTTGGGACTCATACACAGTGATGTGTATTGTCCAATGTCTATAAATGCGTGGGGTGGGTTCTCGTAATTTATCACAATCACTGACGATCTCTCTAGGTTCGGATATGCGTATCTCATGAAACACAAATCTGAAGCTTTTGAGAAATTCAAAGAATTTAGAACCGAAGTAGAGAACCAGATTGGCAAAAGTATCAAGATCCTCCGATCTGATAGAGGGGGAGAGTACTTAAGTACGGAATTCAGGGATTTTCTAAAAGAGAATGGCATTCTCTCTCAGCTTACTCCTCCGTATACACCAAAGCACAATAGCGTGTCGGAGCGGAGGAACCGTACCCTATTGGATATGGTTCGCTCTATAATCATATACACCAAAGCACAATAGCGTGTCGGAGCGGAGGAACCGTACCCTATTGGATATGGTTCGCTCTATGATGAGTAATGCCGAGTTACCTCTTTCTTTCTGGGGGTTTGATCTTGAATCAGCACCATTCATATTGAATAGAGCGCCATCCAAATCAGTGCCTACCACTCCATATGAAGTATGGACTGGAAAAAGACCATGTCTTGATTACATTAAGATATGGGGGTGTCCTGCTTTTGTTAAAAAGTAGAATCCAGATAAACTCGAGGTAAGGTCTGTATTATGCAAGTTTGTGGGATACCCTAAGCATTCTAAGGGATATCTGTTCTACCACACTGAGGAACATAAGGTGTTAGTATCTCACCACGCTACCTTTTTAGAAAGGGAATTTCTAGCGAAAGAAATTAGTGGGAATATGGTAGAACTAGAAGAAATTCAGGGACCATAAACTATAGAAGAAGATTTGGAAGAACCCTTAGATTCAGTTATACCTGACGAACCTCAGCCACTCCGCAGATCTAGTAGGATTTCTCATCCGCCTGAGAAATACTACGGTTTTCTCATAGATGGGGATCGAGAGGATTGTATCTTGGAAGAAGATGATCCTATTAGTTTCAGGCAGGCCATTATCAGCAGGGACTCTTATAAGTGGCTGGATGCTATGCAATCTGAAATGGAGTCCATGTACACCAATAAAGTGTGGACCCTAGAAGTTGCTCCACCTGGGGTAAAACCCGTTGGATGTAAATGGATCTACAAGAAGAAACTTGGTGTAGATGGGCAGGTGGAAACCTATAAGGCTAGACTCGTTGCAAAAGGTTTTTGTCAAAAACCAGGAGTGGACTATGACGAAACCTTTTCTCTAGTGGCTATGCTCAAATACATTAGGATCCTGCTTGCCATTGCTGCCTTCCATGACTATGAGATCTGGCAGATGGACGTAAAAACGGCTTTTCTAAACGGAAGTTTAGAATAGTGCGTTTTTATGGATCAGCCGGAAGGTTTTGTAGACAGTGGGAGCAGCGGGAAGGTGTACAAGTTGCTCAAATCCATTTATAGATTGAAGCAAGTATCGCGGAGCTGGAACATCTGTTTTGATGAGACAGTGAAGGACTTTGACTTCATCAAGAACGAGGATGAGCCTTGTATTTATAAGAAAATTGTAGGACGAACCGTCGTGTTCCTAGTCTTGTACATGGACGACATTCTTTTGATAGGAAATGACATTCCTATAGTATAATCGGTCAAGCTATTCTTATCACAAAGGTTCTCTATGAAAGAGCTAGGTGATGCATCATACATTCTGGGGATCAAGATTTACAAAGATAGATCCAAGAGACTATTAGGACTTTCACGGTCCAGGTACATAAAGACCGTGCTAAAGAGATTTAGTATGGAAGATTCCAAGCGCGGTAACATACCCGCATTGCAAGGAATCACCCTCTTCACGGAGATGTCTCCCAAGACTGACGAGGAGAGGGTTCGCATGAGCACTATACCCTATGCTTCGGTGGTAGGATCTATAATGTATGCGATGCTATGTACAAGACCAAATGTAGCTTACACACTGAGCGTGGTGAGCCGGTATCAGTCAGACCCTGGTGAGAACCAGTAGACAGCAGTAAAGAACGTTCTCAAGTACCTGAGAAGTGTTGGATATCGTGCCCTCAGAGTCAATTATTGGATCATAGGCACGCGATTGCAATGATTGAGGGAGGACCTATACCGGTAGGATAGTCTTACTCAGGATGATTGTATACTATCTGGTTTGTCTTTATCATCATGTACATGCTTTAGGTGACATTGTAGTTCACTATTACACATTGATAGAGAATAGTATGCTACCGTGGTTCATCTTTATCATCGTGCACTGCTTTAGGTGACATTAAAGGTCACTATTGCATGTTGGTAGAGCCCATAGGATTCTTGCTTGACGACCAGCAGTATGATGGCGATCATATACGTGGGAGCTGGGGTCTATAAGCACATCCTTAAATGGTCCCTAGTCGTGGGAGTTTCGAGACAGGGCATCGATACTCCATTAGTAGACTAGTGTATACAGTCGAGACCCCGACGAGGGGCGGTGGCCGATCTCACAAGCCATTGGTGTCAGTTGGATCACCTAAGATGTATACAGGTGCTTATTGGGTTATTACTACACCGGACAGGACTCGCCGGGAACATACTAGTTGGTATTATACCAGACGTCAGATAGCAGTTCCCTGGTGACATGTGTACAGGTTAGTTCATCAACCTGAGGTCGTCATTTGTCTCGTGTGAGTTCCCACTGTACTTTGATTACTGCCCTACCACGGCTCAAAGGAGTCGTGTAAACAGGTTTTAGTTAGGTACAGTCCCGAGCCACATGGAGGCAAGTGAGCGGATCGGCGGAGGATTCGTCTCTCCCGGTATTGGGGGTGAGATCGCGCTGTGTCTAGGAGAGCCATTACACAAAGCCCTCGGCCGAGGCAGGAGATTTACCGGTAGGTATTCCAGTAGTATCTCAGGGTGTTCTGGGCTACACTCCGACAAGATTAGTACCGCTTTTAGGGGTCTGACTTTTACCAACCCCCTATGCCCGACATGCGATGCTCATAGACGAACGGACTGGACTGTACGGATTTTGTCACTGACAGGCTCAGTAGGGTGTCAGGATGAGTTCGTTCATCGACCTCCCTTTTGGTCAATACTTGGTAGCCCGTTACGTACGGCTAATACCTCTGACGTGCTAGTGGTTAAATCCATAGCCAAAGTATTGACGAGTCTTTAGAGTCCCCCACAGACAGTTTCTCAAGTTTCGGGCAAAACGTTGTAGAGGCCGTATGATATATGGCAGGGTTCGATCATGTACGTGCGGTATTGTACGAATCATGATTAGGCAGATCATACTAGTGGGCTTTGGTTTAAGCCGGATCCTAGTATTAGATTTGTTGGATTACTTTAGTCTCAACGTATTCGCATTCGGTCGGAATGCGGATAGAGGTATGTATATACAAGTGAGGGGTATTCTTGTGATCCGTCACGAGTTTACTTTAGATGTTGCCGTATCTTTTTATTGTTGCAAACATTTGGATTAATGTTTGTTAATGGAAATTATGAGCACAAAATCATCATTTAGAGCATTAATGGTGACACATGCATAAGTGATGACTCATGGTCTCTTTTCTTGTGCATGTGTCACATTATGTGATGGATGTATGTTGATATGATAAGAAGAGAGAGAGGGGGGCTGCCATGAGTGAGGTTGGCTCTTGTATAATACTTCTCTTGCTCTCATTTTATCATAACAGACAACTCAAAAGAAAAGAGAGAGGAAACTCCTTCTTCTTCCTCTTTCTTCTCTAGCTCAAATCTCCATTAATGGAAACACCTCTAACCTCCATCCAAATCCATGGATGCAAGAGACAAAGTGATCGCAAATATTCTCTACAACACCTTGGACACGTCGGCTAACACACTTCATGCCCGAGTTGCTTCGGATGAAGTGGGAGCCCGTAAAAAGACTCGTAGATGTGGTGCCCTTTCCGATGAGGAGATCGAGACCGGAGTTGCCGCGGGGAGCTTGGGATGGTGGACAAAGACCGAAGGACACGGTTCGATCGGTATAGCTTTCTATCCCTTCTTTAGTTTCTAGTTTATAGGTTAATGGTTCGATCCGGGTTTTAAGCATACGATAGCGTCGGTTTTCAAGTTAAGAAAAATTTTCGTTTCCGCATTTTGGCCTCGGAAAAACGGCCGGGGCGCTACCGTAGTCTTACATGGTATCAGAGCCACGCTATTAACCATTTCTAGCTTGCTCTAACGTGTTTAGAACTTCGATCGGACGAAATTTCCAAAAACCGCGTTTCCAATTGATCAGTTTCTGTCGAAATTTTTCTGTGGTCAAAAAATCATTTGGTGTATTGCAGAAAATCAGGCAGGGTTTTTTAAGAGAACTGAGAAAATTTGGTGGGCTGATTTCACTGTAGCGCGGCGGATCCGCTACCGTACCCACGTTTTGGCCGCAGATCCGCCGCCGTACTGTAGCCACAGTGCACCAAATTTGTTCAATAGGTCTCTGACTTGGAAAAGGGGTTTCTGGTAATTTTATTTTGGGCCCAGATTTATTTGAGTACTGGGTATTGTGCTTGGGGCCCACTTCGGGAATTTTTGTCGATCGAAAATTTTAAACATGTTAGTTCACAGTATTTACATTATATCTGCGACCGTGAATGTCATTTGATCGGTAAATCCTGTCTAATTGCTATAGCCCTTTTAGACGAATTTGCGAACGTGACATTCACGTTGATGTTCTGTGTTGGGCTGTGATGTTGCGGATTTGTCGTGGTGGATAGCCTGGATGCAATGGTAGTACAGTTTAGTATTATTTGTAAATTTGATATTGCGGGGCGATCGTCCGACATGTGGACTGCCGTCACTGCCTATTTGTATATTATTCTTTTGGGGCACAACCGGGCTGAGCTCGATGTACCCGTTGCATATTTTACTTTCTGTACTAGGATACCCCGCGGTGGGGTGCACGGATAGCCAGGTTCTAGAGGGCAATAGGCCCGCATCTCACGGCTTTGAGACAGAGGGGACTTCACTCTAGAATTGGCGGGCTATTCGCCGCGCTCGTATGGGGTACAGGTTGACCCAAGGAGGGGTGCTCAAGTTACCGGATTCCGTGAAGTGCTGGGCGGTCCATTCACATTGTTGAAGGGGGCTGCCTCGCTTCAGGTTTTGGCGGGTAACTTGCCGCACCCGTAGGGGTTTAGGATTTCATTGCATAGGCTATCCACACGACCAGGGGAACGTCGGGTTTCAGTAGCGGCTCTATGAAACCCGGGGATCCCATATTATCTGTATTGTTCTCTGATGCTTATTACATTTTTGTGATGTTGCATTTTATCACGCCATGAGCGATTATTATATATTGATATATATACTAGTAGATGTTGTATATGTTTTACACCCGCGCTAGTCCAGTCCCCACTCTGTCGTTAGTTAAGTAACCTAACGGGTGATGACGGGACCCAGTGGCGAATGCGGATGGCATATACATACATCATATTTTCGTTCTTTATTGGTGTGAACAATTGATGGGATTGCATTGATTCGGATCAATGCAAGCTAAACAAACCTATTCTGACGTTGTTGGAACAATTTTCAAAAAGCCGTTATTGCAAGGACGTTCTCTTTTGTTTTGCACAGTGGTATTCGGTTATGAATATCCAGCACCTCAGTCGACGAGGCAAGGGTCGAGATCCCTTCACTGGGAGTGACCCCTTGGACAGAAGTTTGCGTCAGGGTAATAACTTCGCTATAGTCGATTACTTTTTGCTTTGCATCGTGGTATTCATTTGGAATATCCTGCACCTCATTCTACGGGGAAAGAGCCGAGATCCCTTCACCGGGAGTGACCTCTTTAGCAAAGGTTTTCGCCACTATATTTTTATGAAAAGCTATGCAGTTCCTTCAACGATATCAAGTTCATTACGTTAAAGGTTTTTTGCCAAAAACCAGCCGTAGCCCTCCATCATTTCAGATTAGTATTGCTTAGTATTCGTGCTACGTATGTCGTGCTTAGCCGAGACGTAGTGTTCGGTAGCTATGTAGTGCTTTTTTGTTGCATGGATATGAGATTGGTTCGGACAGTCGTGCGGTCATTTTGGCTCAATCAAGGACTCATGCGGGTGGGTCTAATGCAATCAAGATAATGACGGGTTGAACTTGACTATCATCCTTTGATATGTTGGCTCAGTCAAGGTCACTTGGGTCCTAGGGGTAAAAATCACATCTGGAGTTTCTAAAGAAACTGAAACTTGACAGGCATGCGCATACCTTCTGGAATGTGGTGACGTGAGTGGATTCCGTCACGTTATCATGCGATAATAGTTGGATCCCGATTCCCACTGATGAGTTGGTTTACTCCTCGGGTGATCCCGACTAATTCTTCTTTCAGGTTTGGAGGAGAATTTGAGGATACAGTGGGAGGTTTCCTGATCAGATAAATTGATAACCATTCTGATCTAGGTTAGAGTGCACGCTGAGTGTTTCTTTTCTCTCTCTCTTTGACAACGACTATGGCCCGACCCGTGACTATGACTCAGTGACCAAGTTGACCGAACCTTCTTATAACACTGGCTTTTGGATTGTCAGAGTTGCATACCTTATTGCCACTCCTTCTTTTACCCTTTTCTCCATAACACCCCGTATTACTACGAACATCCACTTCCATTGGATAAAACCATCGTATGGTTATATACGAACTCGAAGGAACTTGTTCCAGATTCGAGGATGGTTTCCGGTTCTGGAGAAAACGAATAAGACTATTCAGTTGTCTTTTCCTTTTACCTTCTCTCAGGTTGCGAGTGCTCCTTGGATTAGGAATAGTACACCTATTACGCTAATTGGATAGTCTTCTTCCAAACCATAGGCAGGTGCCGAACGGTAGGGAATGAAGAAAGCCGATTAGCCTAAGTGTGGTATACAGAAAGTATTGAGTAAAGACAAATAAAGGGATTAGAAAGAGGGCAAAGTAAACTGCGACTGCTATTCACGACCAAACCAAGTATTTCATCGCCACTCCTACTTCACCTTTGTATTTCTCCAGAACACTCCGTATCACTACGATGATCCACAGTCATTTGGATACTCCATCGTATGGTTATATACGAACTCGAAGGAACTTGTTCCAGTTCGGGGATGGATTCTGGTTCAGGAGAAATAGGAATAAGGTTTTATTCAGTTGTCTTTTATCTTTACCTTCCCTCGGGTTACGAGTGCTCCTAGGATTAGGAAAGTACACCCATTATGCTTATTGGATAGTCTTCTTCCAAGCAATAGGCTGGTGCCGAACGGTAGGGAAGGAAGAAAACCATTTAGCCTAAGAGGCTGTACAGAAGGTAATGATTAAAGACATATAAAGGGATTTGGAGAGATGGCAAAGAAATATACGGTTACAGTTGTGAATCTGGATAATGGAAGAGGCATTACTAGGAATACCCGGATACTCCTACGAAACATTTCAATGTTTCAGTTTCACTGTGTACTGTTAAAAGAAAACTGATTTCCCAATTAGCACTTGCTCCACGGTATGTATTTACCAGGTATGATTCTCACATCTGTATAGTTTTACAGATGATGAGTGGGAGTAAGATATTGGGAATTAGGTGATCATCCTCATTATATCGAGATTCGTTGTAATTGGTGATATTTGAGGAAATCACCCGGGTTGTTTGCCGGACGGCAAATATTTGGTTTTGAATATCCGTTGTAATGCACCAATTTCAAATTGATATATCTGTACGTTTATTTTTATAAAGTGAGATATAACTTTTTGAAATTATGTCTATGACTTTTACCTATATCAGTGGATGGTTAGGTAAGGAGCATTAAACATCAGTGTAATTCTTCTTAACCATAAGTATAGTTTTCAACCTACGACACACAGGGAATGAGTTATTAGACTCAAGGGACTTATACAGAGTATTGTATGTTGTCCAGTGTCCATTGGGATAGAGGGGTTGGTCCTCGTACTATATTCGGTTTACTTATGACTTCCCTAGTATTTAGACAAGTGTTTCGTAGAAATACAAGGTCCAAGTTTTGAGAAGTTATAGGTATATGAATAAAGTAGAGAACCATGTGTTCAAGTATCGGGATTCTTGAAGGTGATCGAAGATGTAGATACTTGTGTATGGTATTCAGTTGATAGTAATGGTTTTGAGAACTTGCTTCTCTTTCAGGTTACTCATATCTGGATGTATTCGTAAGTTAAGTAATGCTGATCGGCCTCTCTCCATTTAGTTGACATGCACTGGAGACAGCTGCATGATTTGAATCTGGTTCAAATTAAATTAGTGCCTCTGTTTCTATATTACATATAGAACGATTCATATCTTAACGATGTTAAGGTACGGGGAGTTGTCCGGCTTATGCTTAAAACCAGACTCTGGATAACTCAAGGCACGTTTCTGTAATGACTGTTTGTGGGTTGACCCGGGCTATGACGAGGGTTGACTTTCTACCATATGGAAGATCAATAGTGTTATTGTTTTTGACTCGCCGCAGTTCTAATAAAAATGGATTTTTTCATAAAACAGTAGTGGGAGTATGGTAGAACTGGAAGTGATTCCAGAACCACAAACGATTACTTAAAATTTGATAAGAACCTAAAGATTCAATCTGGTTTGATGTTCCATTGGCCACTCCGCAGATATGGTGGGTAGCCTCAGGCACTCGAGAGGTACTTCGGTATGCTCAAAGACGGTGATAGGGAGGTTCTTGTTTACCCAGACTTGCCATTGCTGTTGTTCCAGACTATGAGACCCGGCAGGAGGATGAGTATAGCGTCGTTCTAAACTAGCTTTAGAAGTGTACGTGTATATAACTCTGCCAGAGGGTTGTCGTAATCAGTGGGAGCAGCGGAAGCATAGTGGACAAGTAGCTTATGTCTATTTATAGACTAAAGCAGATATAGCGGAGATAGATCATCTATTTCTGATGTGACAGTCATAGGTTTGACTTCATCAGAATAAGGGATGGATCTGTTAAGAAGGTAGTAGGGTGTGATGTCCTGGTATTTGGATGACATACACAGAGTAGGAAGTGAAATTCCTATACTACGATCGGTTATATTTTGGTTGTCACACAGTGGTTTCTCCACATAGGAATTGGATATTATATCATACATTCTGGTTACTAGATCTATGGTTTTAGATCTAGATTTGGGTAGTTTCCCAATCTGGGTACTTAGACAACATTCTACAGGTGTTTTATAATGGACGACTCCTGGCACGGTAGTGTACCTGCAGGTGATGGAGTCACCCTCTCTAAAGGTGTCTTATAGACTAAAGGGGAGAGGGATGCACATGATTGGCAGATCACTTGCTTAGGCAATTGAGTCAATCATGAGATGTCAAGTACCACACCAGATACTGTTTTTGCACGAGATGCAATAAGTTGATATTAATCCTATCCTGGAGAAACGTTCGGAAGCAGTTTTAGAACATAAGTGGATGTTCTAGAGATATGATAACGACAACCCCTTTCCGGGGACGGTTATCATTCCAGGCTTCCAAGGTGACTTGGATGACAGAGTGACTGTCAGAGTTATAGTTTTCCCTCTGACGAGGGGCAGTGTTTTGGACAGGTGATCCATGCGGACACTGAGGGAGGCATGGCGCAGGATACTGATTAAGTTCAGTTGACGATACAGTCTAAGAAGTTTGGATTTGGAGTTCATTTATGAGTTAGGTCCCATCAGATATCCAGACATATTCTAAGACAGGTATTGCTCATTTCGGGAGATGGCTTTCTCCGCGAACTTGAGATTAAGAGAGACATAAAAAGAAACATCAAAGCGGATCCACCAAATGAGGTTATTCCTCGAACGCAATAGTTTCGCAAACGGGCTTTGCGAGACTGACTAGTAGAGGAGTTGGGTGTTCGGTATCACACGGGCTGTGAGTATGCGACATTGCAATAATTAGCCTTGAGTGCAAGTGGGAGATTGTTGGATATAGTGCCCTCAGAGTCAATTATTGGATTACAGGCACGTTATTGCAATGATTGAGGGAGGACCTATACCGGTAGGACAATCTTACTCAGGATGATTGTATACTATCTGGTTTGTCTTTATCATCGTGTACATGCTTTAGGTGACATTGTAGTTCACTATTACACGTTGATAGAGAATAGTGTGCTACCTGGTTCATATTTATCATCGTGCACTGCTGTAGGTGACATTACAGGTCACTATTGCACGTTGGTAGAGCCCATAGGATTCTTGCTTGACGACCAGCAGTATGATGGCGATCATATACGTGGGAGCTGGGGTCTATAAGAACATCCTTAAATGGTCCCTGGTCGTGGGAGTTTTGAGACAGGGCATCGATACTCCATTAGTAGACTAGTGTATACAGTCGAGACCCCGACGAGGGGCGGTGGCCGGTCTCACAAGCCATTGGTGTCAGTTTGATCACCTAAGATGTATACAGGTGCTCATTGGGTTATGAGTACACCGGACAGGACTCGCCGGGAACATGCTAGTTGGTATTATACCAGACGTCAGATAGCAGTTCCCTGGTGACATGTGTATAGGTTAGTTCATCGACCTGAGGTCGTCATTTGTCTCGTGTGAGTTCCCTCTGTGCTTTGATTACTACCCTACCACGGCTCAAAGGAGTTGTGCAAACTGGTTTTAGTTGGGTACAGTCCCGAGCCACATGGAGGCAAGTGAGCGGATCGGCAGGGGATTCATCTCTCCCGATATTGGGTGTGAGGTCACGCTGTGTCTAGGAGAGCCATTACACAAAACCCTCGGCCAAGGCAGGAGATTTAATGGTAGGTATTCTAGTAGAATCTCAGGGTATTCTGGGCTACGCTCCGACACGACTAGTATCGCTTTTAGGGTTCTGACTTTTACCAACCCCCTAGGCCCGACATGCGATGCTCATAGACGAACGGACCGGACTGTACGGATTTTGTCACTGACAGGCTCAGTAGGGTGTCAAGATGAGTTCGCTCATCGACCTCCCTTTTGGTCAATACTTGGTAGCCCGTTACGTACGGCTAATACCTCTGACGTGCTAGTGGTTAAATCTATAGCCAAAGTATTGACGAGTCTTTAAAGTCCCCCACAGACAGTTTCTCAAGTTTCGGGCGAAACGTTGTAGAGCCGTATGATATATGGCAGGGTTCGATCATATACGTGCGGTATTGCACGGATCATGATCAGACAGATCATACTAGTGGGCTTTGGTTTAAGCCGGATCCTGGTATTAGATTTGTTGGATTACTTTAGTCTCATCGCATTCGCATTCGGTCGGAATGCGGATGTAGGTAAGTATATACAAGTGAGGGGTATTCTTGTGATCCGTCATGAGTTTACTTTAGATGTTGCCGTATCTTTTTATTGTTGCAAACATTTGGATTAATGTTTGTTAATGAAAATTATGAGCACAAAATCATCATTTAGAGCATTAATGGTGACACATGCACAAGTGATGACTCATGGTCTCTTTTCTTGTGCATGTGTCACATTATGTGATGGATGTATGTTGATATAATAAGACGAGAGAGAGAGGGGCCGCCTTGAGTGAGGTTGGCTCTTGTATAATTCCTCTCTTGCTCTCATTTTATCATAACACACAACACAAAAGAAAAGAGAGAGGAAACTCCTTCTTCTTCCTCTTTCTTCTCTAGCTCAAATCTCCATTAATGGCAACACCTCTAACCTCTATCCAAATCCATGGATGCAAGAGACAAAGTGATCACAAACATTCTCTACAACACCTTGGACACGTCGGCTAGCACACTTCATGCCCGAGTTGCGTCAGATGAAGCGGGAGTCCATAAAAAGACTCGTAGATGTGGTGCCCTTTCCGACGAGGAGATCGAGACCGTTGTTGCCGCGGGGAGCTTGGGATGGCGGAAAAAGACCGAAGGACACGGATCGATCGATATAGCTTTCTATCCCTTCTTTAGTTGCTAGTTTATAGGTTAATGGTTCGATGCGGGTTTTAAGCATACGATAGCGCCGGTTTTCAAGTTAAGAAAAAGTTTCGTTTCCGCATTTTGGTCTCGGAAAGACGGCCGTGGCGCTACCGTAGTCTTACAAGAAAGAATAAGGAGATGTTCCTAGTTTACGATAATAGTGACCTCAGGGTCAAGTCCTTTACCGACTCAAGCTTCCAGAGTGACAAAGATGACAGCAAGTCTGTCTCGGGTTTTGTGTTTACCCTCAATAGAGGGGCGGTATGTTGGAAGAGTTCCAAACAAGATATTGTCGCAGATTCGACGATGGAAGCTGAAAACATTGCTGCAAGCGATGCTGCAAAAGAGGCGGTCTCGATGAAGAAGTTCATAGCTGAACTTCAGGTGGTTCCGTCCATTGTTGATCCTATACCAGTATATTGTGATAACAATGGGGCTATAGCTTTAGCGAAAGAACTACGGTCCTATCAGAAATCCAGGCATATCTTAAGGCGGTATCACCTGATCAGAGAGATCGTAGATCGCCAGGAGATCGAGGTCCGGAGAGTGGATACGAAAGACAACACGGCGGATCCATTTACAAAGGCCCTCCCTCAAGCACAGTTCGAGCGACTTTTTAGGATGTTGGGTATGCGGTACGCCAGCAGCTGGCCTTGGTACAGACGTTGGGTATTCGGTACGCCAATTACTGGCCTTTAGTGCAAGTGGGAGATTGTTGGATATGTATGCCCTAGAGGCTAGTATTATATATGTATACATATGGATACTAGGGATATATATGTACAGAACAATCTTGCTCATTTTTATAGTATATTATTTGACTTGTCTTTGTCGGGATATGTGTATTTATTTGTATTGTTGTTATATCTAGCTTGCACATATTGACAAAGACTCGATACGGTAGTATACTATTGTGGTTTTTCTTTATCTTAACATGGCATATGTCATACTCGTTATTACATATTGCGGTTACATGTTGATAAAGCCCCTGGGATCTTGTGTCACGACCCGAAGGTACGGAACATGACCGACACTTAAATTTATGAAGCGTCTAGAGGCGCGAAGTAATCTAAGTAAGCCGAAGCCCAGAAATCTAAACCATTCAAAGAAGAAGTAAAGGAAAACATGTAGGAAAACAAGTTTAAAAGCAACATCGAATTTTCTCAAAAATTTCGGCAGAGTCTCCTTTGTAAAAACTGGCCCCAAACGGGTACAAACAAGAATAATATATACAAACAATAAAAGGGCATCCCCAAGCGGGAGCTAGCTCTACGCCAACAGGCGAAAACAACCACACCAAGCACAAACATATACAACGCCCAAGGGCGAGGCTCAAAACCCAAAAGAAAACAAATCCACCAGATACCATAATAATACAAGCGTGACTCTAAAATCGAAATAAATAACTGGTCCTTTAAACTTATCAAGTAATACAAGTTTGGTTGATGGAGCTTACTAGATACCAATGAAATAATAAAAGTACAACGGCGGTCCTGATACAAGTGAACCAACCTACCGTGCAAATCACCCTGAATGAAATGATGTGCCAGCAAGCTGCCAAGAAAACCTGTACATCGAACCTGTAATAAAATTTGGCACAACGGGGATGAGTTGCCAACTCGTAAGTAGAAGACATCTGCGAAAAAAATCGAATGCACGACGCTGTCCTAGGTCATAATAATATACTAATATATCACTAGTCATCTAGTAATGGCAGGGAAATAAACTACGCGTAAGTGCAAATGCTCTGTGCTCGTGTCAATGCCTCAAATAGTAATATGTCATGTGAATGAGTATGCATATACCATGAATGTAAAACAATCAATCCTGAAATCTGGATATATCTGTATAAGAATTCTTTAACTTTTATCATGTTAAAATTGTATAGAAATCTGAAATATCATCGATGAAATCCATGAAAATCCGTGTCAAACATCGACACAAACAAGTAAATCTCAAGTCTCAATACTTCTTAGTCTCAATATCTCATAGTCTTAATATCTCGGGCTCCGTCAGTCTGGATCGGCCCATATCATCAAATCTCACGACAACGGTCGGTATCCTCCGGATATCCGTCGCGTCAGACATCACCGGTAGATAGTCTTCCCCTGCCAGGATCATCGTCTACACCTCGATCTTCTTATCCCGGGGTACCATACCGGGCCCACCATGTACCCGAGACGGTTCATCCACTCCTCGAATCGGGTCTCGAAATCCAACAGAAAACATGAAATCTCATGGTGGACGTTACATACATCACGAGAAAACAACAACTTATATTTTAAAAAGAGAGGGAGAAAGAGAGAGAAGTTTTTACATATATTCTTGCGGTTTTCCCCAAAATCTAGAAATCTCATAGAAATACAAAATCCCAAAATCATGAGTAAGTAAATGGTAAGTGTCGGCATAAGCCCCATAATACTGCATGATAACATGAAAATGTGAATACATGAAATCTCTAAGTAATAAATGCAATGTCTAGACTAACACCTGAGAGTAATCACAATACTATATTGATCTAGCCGTTAGCTGATTCTATCATAAAAGATAATATGTTCTAAAGTGTACGTGACATGGCAATTACCGATGATGTGTGTGTGAGCCGGCAAATAAGTGTACGTGGGACATGCGCATCATCGGTAATGGTGCTGGTGTCCTAACAGGCAGAGTTTCATACTGACTAAAGAAACATATGTATGGACATGCAACTTGATGATTTCAATCTGAATGTAAAGGTAAAATATGTACTAAACACTCATTTGGAATATACACATCTAACTACAACTATATGACTCGAGCCTCAACTAGTATCTATCTAACCCCCCTAAGGAACTAAACTAAAGGAACTAGTCGATAGGAAATAAGAATCCACCTAAGGTCTGAGTCCATATCTGTAATAGTCGGCGATCCAGCCTCAATAGCGTCACGCACGTAGTACGGCTTCCTCGAATCAAGAGCGCGGATCAATCATCACATCTATTCCTCGTACGGTAAAATCCATCGTACGGCATTCCAATATCGGGGTACGGGTCAAGTATCACCTACGTACATCATCATTCGTATAATATCATCATCAAATAATGTCATGATCAAAGGTACTATACTGTAATCGCATACATCCCAATATCATCAATCATATATAATTGTATGCGAACATATACGTCGTTAATTGTTCCTCAGAAATATCATGTCATATATATCGTATCGTAATCAGGTCACACATATATCATATCGTAACCAAGTCACACATATATCATATCGTAACCAAGTCACACATATATCATATCGTAATCAAGTCACAGGTTACGGTCCGGGTTCTATTCTAGAGTCTCGTATATCTCAATGTCATCATCACCTATTATCGTTTATGTATACATATCCATTCTCCCATTTTCCTACCATCCGCTAAGATCATAATATGACTGAATAGCCAAGAGATCACGGCATCAAGCCCAGTTATATCGTCTCATCTCCATGTATCATATAATATCCTTATATCACATATACATGTTGTGTATATATACACCTACACACATTCCTACTTATATATACACATACACATATACACGAAGCCAAGTTTCTGTGTGTGCGTGTGTGTGTCTACCTGAAACCTACGAATTTCCTCCAAGACATTCCTCCTCTGGTAAAGTCTATCTAAATCAGTCTAGTCCAACATAAGCTCTCTAATAGGGTCCTACTCGCCAAGAATCTAAGGTCATGTCCGACTTCCTAATGACAATAAGCAATATTCCTATTCTACGTTTGCGGGGGTGCTAAACGCCATCCACCCGACTTCCCCCGTAGATATACATCTACTCACCTGGTCCTTGTCTGCCGAAGACGATGTCGCCTTCCTCTTCTTCCTCGTCCAAAGTCCACGTGAGGGGTACCTATACGCAAACATATATAATTTCGTAACTGAATCACGGATAGAACCAAAACGACGCACGAAACGCGCATAGATTAAAACCTATGACCCGCTCATGCAAAGGAACCAATATCGCTCGATATCGGCGTACAAACGCCGATTGATCGAGATAAAACACCAACAAACAACTTGTAGTTTCAATACTCATTATTTATAATATAAAACATGGTTTAAATCATCGAAACCCTAAAATCGATCAAATCGTCCGATTTCGTAAAAACCTGAAAACGCCAATTTACCGTTTTACTTCAAAACTCGATGTTTAAATGAAACTAATGGTCATAATATTCATTAAAAAACATAACTAGATTATAGAAACCATTACTATATTTTTCTCACACCATTTTTTCTTAATTTAAAATTTCTAGTTTGCAAATTAACCAAAATTAACACTTGTTATGCAAAAATTCACAATTACACTACTAAACTTGATTTTGCAAATATTAAAGTGTTAAACCACTCCATGAAACCTTAAGAATGAGCTAAATCCCTAATTAGATTTTTAATACTACATTTTAAATTAATTTCTAAAACCTAGTTTACCGAAATAGCATATTTATCACATTATATTAACTAACAATTTGAAACTAATAATTAGATTAGGTCTTTCATTCCGTTAACATGTTAATATTCTCCTTAAAACCAAAATAAAATGATAAAAAAACTTAATTAGAATTTTAACACACCAATATATATAATTTATAAAAATCTAGTTAGCAAAATTGCTTAATTTAAACAATTTTGAATGCACAAATTATAATAAATCAACCATGCTAGATTTTTCCCTTCTAAAAATTTTAAGCTACTTATTATAACCCCACTTAATTAATAAAAACCCTAACTTGATTTTAGAAACCCTATCTTGAATTTTAAACTTGCAAATAGAATTAATTAAGAAAATCTAAATATGCTAAATAAAAGCATTTAACAACAATTAATCATAAGAATAAAAATTATACCTTCAAAGCATGAGATCCAAAAATGAAAATATGCTTCCAAAATAATGGCTTCCAACTCCAAATTCCATGCTAAATAGGTCAAAGGAAAATGGTAGAGGCTGAATGTTGATTTTTGAGGTTTATTTTTGGAATTTTTGATGAATTTTGATGATTTTTAATGCAAAAAATGATGGGGGAAAATTTTTAGGGCTGCCCATGGAGGTGAGGCCGGCCATGAGGTGAGGAAAATAGAGGAAGAAGGAATGAAGAATAGTGTAGAACATTCTCCAAAGAAATACACCTTTTATGTCTTTTCATAAATTTCTTTATTTTATTAATTTTCTTAATTCAATTCATCATAGAAAACTCTAGAATTTTAAATACAATTCAAGAAGAGATTAGCATGCTAAAAACCTAATTCTAATATGTCATGGTTCACTTTGAAAAATAAACCCATTGCAAATTGTAATTTACACTAATTTAATGTATATTTAAAAGCTTATGTTAATATTTAAAATAATTTATTTAGAAAAAATATTTAATTAAACTAAAAATTTATAAGTGACTAAATAAACACCATTTACTAGTAATTACCTATTTAAAATAGGTATTTTTAAATTTATGAAGAAAATTATTTATATTTAACTTTTACGGAAAATACAGTTTATTTTTCCGAAAATCAGAAAATTCACTTAAAGAATTTTATTTATTTATTTATTTTTAAAACGCTACAATCTTCCCCCCTTTAAGAAATTCGGTCCCCGAATTTAAATTAACACTCCTCCTTATTACTAAAACATTCTGCCAAAACACTCAAATCGTCGGGGCTCCGAAATTATCAATACATAACAAAAATCAACTCCGTCAAGCATAACGCAATCATCGGATTTATGGTGAAAATAGAATATCCAAGCCCAATACGAAAACCAACATAAAATACATCAAATCTATAACTTATATATAGTGCGCATCGTAGTAAAATCGTCTAAACATCTTAATAAAGAAGCATGCAAAAACCTCTTTTTAAAATCGTCGTGCAATGCACGTGTCACGGCATAAGTAGCGGACGTTTATTTTAAAAAATAGCTATACATATATATATCTTTTAATTAACCTACACGTCCCATCTGGTTACTAAACCAAATAGTAATCATTATAAAAACATACTGTTCAAAATGAAATCAATCCCAATCACAGTATAAAAATATCATGTGCGTCCGATGCGCACGAAAACCGAAACCAAATACAGATGCCTCGAATACGCACAGAACAAAACTGAGTGCAACAGGTGTGCACTAAAAACATCTGTCAAGTGCAACGGGCGTGCACGACAATAATATCAGGTGCATCTAATCTGCACAAAACTCCGATTTAGTGCATCTGGTGTGCACAAATCACATCAGCTGCGCCAAGTGTGCGCAAAAATCTCAATCAAGTGCACATAATGCACGAAAACATACACCGAATATCAAAATCGAAATCACAGTACGAAAATGCATGAAAACTAGGTCGAAGCATATGTCAAAATCATGTGTAACCCATATGCATGAAATCAAATCAATATCTCAAAATGTATAAAACCAAATCGAGTGCACTGGGTATGTACAAAACAACATCAATACAACTAATATATGAAACACGAATAGGGTGTAATGAAAGTACACATAGGAAGTACCAATCGTAGCACAAAATCCTCAAAATACCAAAATCCAAACAACGGAAATATGAAATTCAAATCACCAAATCACAATCGTAAACACTATCATCATGTGCGCCTTTTCTAATGTGGACTGATTCGGACTCGTCTCCTCATCGCTGTGCTGACTGCGCTGCAACCGGCTATGCTCATATCGAGAGCCTCCCGTGTAATCTATCCCTTCACCTGATATCCGGACTACGTTAAACTTTTCGATCGATTGATCAAAATCCCATAATTTCCCGAGAGCTCAACACTCAAGTACAGTTTAAAAATATCCAGTACATGCCCCAGTATCTGCGGACCAGCCGTAGAAGGGCAAACCCAAGCCTCACTAAAGACACCGCGGAACTGCCGTAAACCCTAAGGTTCAAAAGTGTTCTCGTGGTTATTATGTCGAGTTAGGTTTTTATTCTTCTAGAGGGTCCATAGAAATACCTGCATGTTCCTCCGAATACCTTAAACTTGGGAAAAATGGTTTCTGACAATCGTTCGAACCTTTTTAACTTCGTCTGGACGGCATGTGAACATCCTTCATTCACACGCTAAACAATGCTTCAATCCTCAAGAAATAAACGATACCCTAATGGTCATCACATTCGAGCCGCAGCTCTCTTTGCCCGTGAGATCGTGGTAACAGAAACCACCATCCGATATCGACGAAGATAGATCAAAGGAACGAATAGAATACGGTGCAAAGAAATGTACATCCTAAGGCTCCTTAAGCAGAGTAGCGTATAGTATGTATGCCACGGATCATATCCACGGTACGTCACTCTACCTAAGTCACCTATTCCATCAACCAAGGGTCACCCTAGACTTATACAAAGGTTAAACCTAGTGCTCTGATACCAACTTTGTCACGACCCGAAGGTACGGAATTTGACCGGCACTTAAATTTATGAAGCGTCTAGAGGCGCGACGTAATCTAAGTAAGCCGAAGCCCAGAAATCTAAACTAATCAAAGAAGAAGTAAAGGAAAACATGTAGGAAAACAAGTTTAAAAGCAACATCCAATTTTCTCAAAAATTTCGGCAGAGTCTCCTTCGTAAAAACTGGCCCCAAACGGGTACAAACAAGAATAATATATACAAACAATAAAAAGGCATCCCCAAGCGGGAGCTAGCTCTACGCCAATAGGCGGAAACAACCACACTAAGCACAATCATATACAACGCCTGAGGGCGAGGCTCAAAACTCAAAAGAAAACAAATCCACCAGATATCATAATAATACAAGCGTGACTCTAAAGTCGAAATAAATAACTGGTCCTTTAAACTTATCAAGTAATACAAGTTTGGTTGATGGAGCTTACTAGATACCAATGAAATAATAAAAGTACAACGGCGGTCCTGATATAAGTGAACCAACCCACCGTGCAAATCACCCTGAATGAAATGATGTGCTAGCAAGCTGTCAAGGAAACCTGTACATCGAACCTGTAATAAAATTTGGCACAACGAGGGTGAGTTGCCAACTCGTGAGTAGAAGACATCTGCGAAAAGAAATCGAATGCATGACGCTGTCCTAGGTCATAATAATATACTAATATATCACTAGTCATCTAGTAATGGCAGGGTAATAAATTACGCGTAAGTGCAAATGCTCCGTGCTCGCGTCAGTGCTTCAAATAGTAATATGTCATGTGAATGAGTATGCATGCACCATGAATGTAAAATAATCAATCCTGAAATCTGGATATATCTGTATAAGAATTCTTTAACTTTTATCATGGTAAAATTGTATAGAAATCTGAAATATCATCGATGAAATCCATGAAAATCCGTGTCAAATATCGACACAAACAAGTAAATCTCAAGTCTCAATGCTTCATAGTCTTAATATCTCATAGTCTCAATATCTCGGGCTCCGTCAGTCCGGATCGGCCCATATTATCAAATCTCACGACAACGGTCGGTATTCTCCGGATATTCGTCGCACCAGACACCACCGGTAGGTAGTCTTCCTCTGCCAGGCTCATCGTCTACAACTTGATCTTCTTGCCCCGGGGTACCATACCGGGCCCACCATATACCCGAGACGATTCATCCACTCCTCGAATCGGGTCTCGAAATCCAACAGAAAACATGAAATCTCATGGTGGACGACACATACATCACGAGAAAACAGCAACTTATATTTTAAAAAGAGAGGGAGAAAGAGAAAGAAGTTTTTATATATATTCTTGCGGTTTTTCCCAAAATCCAGAAATCTCATAGAAATCCAAAATCCCAAAATCATGAGCAAGTAAATGGTAAGTGTCGGCATAAGCCCCATAATACTGCATGATAACATGAAAATGTGAATGCATGAAATGTCTAAATAATAAATGCAATGTCTAGACTAACACCTGAGAGTAATCACAATACTATATTGATCTAGCCTTTAGCTAATTCTATCATAAAAGATAATATGTTCTAAAGTGTACATGACATAGCAATTACCGATGATGTGTGTGTGAGCCGGAAAATAAGTGTACGTGGGACATGCGCATCATCGGTAATGGTGCTGGTGTCCTAACAGGCAGAGTTCCATACTGACTAAAGAAACATATGTATGGACATGCAACTTGATGATTTCAATCTGAATGTAAAGGTAAAATGTGTACTAAACACTCATTTGGAATATACATATCTAACTACAACTATATGACTCGAGCCTCAACTAGTATCTATCTAACCCCCCTAAGGAACTAAACTAAAGGAACTAGTCGATAGGAAATAAGAATCCACCTAAGGTCTGAGTCCATATCTGTAATAGTCGGCGATCCAGCCTCAATAGCGTCACGTACGTAGTACGGCTTCCTCGAATCAAGAGCGCGGATCAATCATCACATCTATTCCACGTACGGTAAAATCCATCGTACGGCATTCCAATATCGGAGTACGGGTCAAGTATCACCTACGCACATCATCATTCGTATAATATCATCATCAAATAATGTCATGATCAAAGGTACTATATTGTAATCGCATACATCCCAATATCATCAATCATATATCATTTTCTGCAAACATATACGTCGTCAATTGTTCCTCAGAAATATCATGTCATATATATCATATCGTAATCAGGTCACACATATATCATATCGTAACCAAGTCACACATATATCATATCGTAACCAAGTCACATATATATCATATCGTAATCAAGTCAGAGGTTACGGTCCGGGTTCTATTCTAGAGTCTCGTATATCTCAATGTCATCATTACCTATTACCGTTTATGTATACATATCTATTCTCTCATTTTCCAACCATCCGCTAAGATCATAATATGACTGTATAGCCAAGAGATCACGGCATCAAGCCCAGTTATATCGTCTCATCCCCATGTATCACATAATATCCTTATATCACATATACATGTTGTGTATATATACACCTACACACATTCCTACTTATATATACACATACACATATACACCAAGCCAAGTTTCTGTGTGTGCATGTGCATGTCTACCTGAAACCTACGAATTTCCTCCAAGACATTCCTCCTCTGGTAAAGTCTATCTAAATCAGTCTAGTCCAACCTAAGGTCTTTAATAAGGTCCTACTCGCCAAGAATCTAAGGTCACGTCCGACTTCCTAATGACAATAAGCAATATTCCTATTCTACGTTTGCGGGGGTTCTAAACGCCATCCACCCGACTTCCCCCGTAGATGTACATCTATTCACCTGGTCCTTGTCTGCCGAAGACGATGTTGCCCTCCTCTTCTTCCTCGTCCAAAGTCCACGTGAGGGGTACCTATACGCAAACATATATAATTTCGTAACTGAATCACGGATAAAACCGAAACGACGCACGAAACGCGCATAGGTTAAAACCTATGACCCGCTTATGCAAAGGAACCAATATCGCTCGATATCGGCGTACAAACGCCGATTGATCGAGATAAAACACCAACAAACAACTTGTAGTTTCAAAACTCATTATTTATAATATAAAACATGGTTTAAATCATCGAAACCCTAAAATCGATCAAGTCGTCCGATTTCGTAAAAACCTGAAAACGCCAATTTACCGTTTTACTTCAAAACTCGATGTTTAAATGAAACTAATGGTCATAATATTCATTAAAAAACATAACTAGATTATAGAAACCATTACTATATTTTTCTCACACCATTTTGTCTTAATTTAAAATTTGTAGTTTGTAAATTAGCCAAAATTAACACTTGTTAAGAAAAAATTCACAATTCCACTACTAAACCTGATTTTTCATATATTAAAGTGTTAAACCACTCCATGAAACCTTAAGAATGAGCTAAAGCCCTAAAAAAAATTTTAATACTACATTTTAAATTAATTTCTAAAACCTAGTTTACCGAAATAGCATATTTATCATATTATATTAACTAACAATTTGAAACTAATAATTAGATTTGGTATTTTATTCCTTTAACATGTTAATATTCTCATTAAAACCACAATATAATGATAAAAAACTTAACACACCAATATATATAATTTATAAAAATCTAGTTAGCAAAATTGCTTAATTTAAACAATTTTGAATTCACAAATTATAATAAATCAACCATGCTAGATTTTTCCCTTCTAAAAATTTTAAGCTACTTATTATAAACCCACTTAATTAATAAAAACCCTAACTTGATTTTAGAAACCCTATCTTGAATTTTAAACTTGCAAATAGAATTAATTAAGAAAATCTAAATATGCTAAATAAAAGCATTTAACAACAATTAATTATAAGAATAAAAATTATACCTTCAAAGCATGAGATCCAAACATGAAAATATGCTTCCAAAATAATGGTTTCCTACTCCAAATTCCATGCTAAATAGGTCAAAGGAAAATGGTAGAGGCTGAATGTTGATTTTTGAGGTTTATTTTTGGAATTTTTGATGAATTTTGATGATTTTTAATGCAAAAAATGATGGGGGAAAAATTTTGGGGCTGCCCATGGAGGTGAGGCCGACCATGAGGTGAGGAAAAGAGAGGAAGAAGGAATGAAGAATAGTGTAGAACATTCTCCAAAGAAATACACCTTTTATGTCTTTTCATAAATTTCTTTATTTTATTAATTTTCTTAATTCAATTCATCCTAGAAAACTCTAGAATTTTAAAGACAATTTAAGAAGAGATTAGCATGCTAAAAACCTAATTCTAATATGTCATGGTTCACTTTGAAAAATAAACCCATTGCAAATTGTAATTTACACTAATTTAATGTATATTTAAAAGCTTATGTTAATATTTAAAATAATTAATTTAAGAAAAATATTTAATTAAACTAAAAATTTATAAGTGACTAAATAAACACCATTTACTAGTAATTACCTATTTAAAATAGGTCTTTTTAAATTTATGAAGAAAATTATTTATAGTTAAGTTTTACGGAAAATACAGTTTATTTTTCCGAAAATCAGAAAATTCACTTAAAGAATTTTATTTATTTAATTAATTATTTATTTATTTTTAAAACGTTACATCTTGCTTGACTACCTGTGTTGTGATGGCGATCATACTTGTGGGAGCAGGGTAGTCCATAAGCACATCCTTAAATGATCCCTAGTCGTGTGAGTATCGAGACCGGGCACTGATACTCCAGAGTAGACTGGTGTGTACATTTCTAACCCCATCGGGGGATCGTTGGTCCCGTAGCCATTGGTCTGATGCACCTAAGATCGTATGCAGGTGCTCACTGGGTGTGAGTACACTTGACGGACTCCCCGATAACTTCCATGTGGTACTATACCTATCGTCAGATGGATATTCTCAGGTGACATGTGTACAGGTTAGTCTCTGGACCCCAGATCGGCATTTGTCTCCTGTGAGTTCCCACTAAACTTTGATCACTACCCTACCACGGCTCAACTGAGGCGTTCAAACAAGTTTTGGTTGGGTTCAGTCCCGAGCCACATGGAGGCAGTGAGCAATAGTCGGGGATTCGTCTCTCACGGTATAGGGAGTTGATATCGCACTGTGATTCGATTAGTCAGGACCATAAGACCTTGGCCAAGGCACTTCGGATTTACTGATAGGTTGATGAGTAGTTTCCCGGATTAGCCCTGAGCCACATCCGCATGACTTATCAAGTTATTAGGGTCTGACATTCACCATCCCCTAGACCCGGTATGCGATACTCTTTGACGAAGAGACCAGACTGTACGGATATTATCACAGATAGGCTCAATAAGAGATCCCAATGAGTTTGCTCATCGTATTTCTTTTTGACAGGTACCTGGGTAGCCGTTACATACAGCCAGTGCCGCTGACGTGCTTGTGGTTGAACCCACTGCTAGAGTACTGTCGAGTATTTAGAGTCCCACACAGAGGGTTTCCCTGATTCAGGTTAAATGATGTAGTAGCCGTATTAGATACGTGCAAGGTTCGATCGATTGATGTACTTTGTACTCGGACTATCGATCGGACAGTTGGTAATACTAGCCGGCTCGGGTTTGAGCCGGATTATTAAATCAGGTATTGATTTAATAATTTACGTATATATATTTCGATATGTATATTCTAGTATTACGATCTTCGTGTTATTCTTTCTCTTTGGGCGTTCGGATTTTTATTTGATTGCCAGTATATATGTACAGTAGACTGAAATCCCTATTTATTACGGATTTCCTTCTAGAAGGTGGCCACCTCATTATGTATTTTCCTTTTATTTGATAATTGGAAATGAGGTGTAAAGTGAGAGGTGTGGGAGGAATGGAGGTGACCATGCTTCAATAGTGAGCAAATGAATTTATAATTCATTTTGGGTTTACTATTGAAGCATGGTTGCTATTGTTTAATGAAAGAAAATAGCATACAAAACCTTGGTGTGTTATTTTCTTTCTCATGCTTGATTCATTTTTCTCTTGAGCTCTCATTCCTCTCCCTCCTCTTGAGTCTCCTCCACCTTCATCTGCTTCCTCTTCACTACCTTCTCATGTTTTGAGAATCAAGTGAAGAGGCAAGAAAGAGATAGCTTTGCACTTAGAACTCCTCACTACATCCTAGACCACTTTGTTTAGCAACCCAAGTTCTCTAGTTTCTCCATATAGTCTTTTGATTAGGAGCTAGAGCCATGGATCATATTTCTCGGGTGGATCATCTACGACAAAGCAAGGCCGGAGAACAAGCTCGATCCGGGAGGACCGATGGAGCTGGAGTTGGAGATCAAGCAAGTTCAAGGAGACCACTTGGAGCACATGACGAGGAGAGAAGACCGAAGAACACGATTCGTTTGTTATACCCTATTTCATAGTAGATAGAACTCCAAATTAGCTAACTAGGTTTATGGTTAAAGATCCGGTTTGGGTTTAGTCTAGCGCCAAGTTTTCCTTCGTCTTGAAATTTTTATTCCGCAATTGGTCATGGAAGTTAGCCGGGGCGCTAGGGTAACCCTTCAGTTTGGACAAGCTTGCTTGTTGATTTTCTATTCGTTCAATAACTGTGTAGCCGTTACGTCCAGCTAGTACCGCTGACAGCTTTTGGGCGACTGATGTGATCTTCACCTACTGCTGGGGTATTGACGAGTCTTTAGAGTCCCACATAGAAATTTCCTGGTTCAAGCGAAATGAAGTAGGGCACATATGATGATATGTGCGGGGGCCTGATTAAATACGAGTATGAGATACTGTATTGTAATCTGGCGGCTTTTTGTTATCAGTTAGGTTATACGTGATATAACCGGATTATTGAATCAAGTGTTGATTTGATAATGTGATATACAGATAAATGATATTAGTCGGTTATATATGATATAACTGGATTATTGAATCAAGTGTTGATTTAATAATATGATATATATTTATATTTGATATAATTATACATTGACTAATATTATTGCTCACTAATTATATGCTTATCTTTATATATATATATATATATATATATATATATATTATATGAAGCATTGCATGGTTTTTCTATTTTTAGAAAATAGAAATTGAGATGATAAATGGGGAGATTTTGGAGGCATGGGCATAGCATGGTTTATTCTATATTATATTCATTTGCTTGCACTATTGAAGCATGGATAAAAATTTTAAGTGTTAAAAATTGTATGCTTCAATAATGGATGAGCCATTCTACACTTCATTATACACTTAGTTATTTTCTTCACTTGAGAGCTTATGTGATGAGTTGCTCTGTAGCTCTCTCCATCTAATTCACCACCACCTCCAAGCTCAATCCCTCGCATGAGTTGCGAACCCTTGAGCTTGTGAGAACCCTAGTGAGAAAATATAACCCCTACTTCACCATCCTACACTAGATCAGCGCTTTGGTGTAGTGTGTTTCCTTCCCTTAAGAGTTTAGTGAAGTGGTAGCTTGGATTAGCGGACTTCGGGTGGATCATCATCGGCACGAAGGTCATCGGAGCAAATTCGTTCAATCTTCAAGTGGAGCCTAGTGGAGTCGCGTGGACTACAACCCAGAGGTTTAGAAGATAAGGATGCGGTCGACAAAGGTTGTATCCATCCATCTCTTAGTATAGTTTATGATATCATAGTTAGAAACCCAAATAGTCTAGTTTGATCCTTGAGTAGTGTTAAATAGCACCTAGAGAATTTTAAAATTGCATGTGTGATACCCGTTTAAACCCTACCGCGGTGCTAGAAAACACTTTCATGTTATCAGAGCTAGGCTAGAACATTAGGGATAGTCTTTACGATGTTAATGTGTTCGATCGAGTTTCGAAACTGCAAAATTGCCAAGTTTCTATCGATTTTTCAAAAGTTGGAATTTTTAAAATTAAGAATATGCATAAAATCGTGCAGGGTTTGTAATGGATCCTCAAGAAATTTGAGGACCCAACTCCATTAAACGGCCGCGGAACCACGGCCGAACCCCATGTTTGGCTGCGGTTCCGCCGCATGTTAGTGGTGTTGAGGTGTCCTTTTTCTTATGCTGCTCCATATTGTCATTTTGCACACTCTGGGTATTTTTGATGATGCTCAAGTTGTTGAGATCTCTAGAATTTGTGGGTGTTTGTTAAATCGATCGAAATGTTTAACGTCGTATGGATGATGATGATATGTGATACAATTTTTAGAATCCTGAATAATTGGTTTTGTGAAAACTAGTTAGTATTTTGTAATTCTAGCATTGTGGCCTCTTTTGATTGATTGCCATGAAGTTTCGATTCGGATCAAAACTCCATCGCAATCGCGTATCGTACTCGAATACTCGCCGAATAACTTTACTAGGTAGCCACGCCCTATAGCCCCGACCAAGTGACTGTAGGAGAACCCTGTTGCCAAAAGCACCCACTCGGGTGCTCGTGGCCACGGTGTTCCGCCTAAGTGCACTTTGTTGACGGCATCAAGCGTGTGGCCGTCTAATAATGTTTCCGATGAGCATTCGATCGGGTAGTCGGGAATTTTTTTGAATTGCCCGACTAACTTATTGAAAAGTGTTTCCAATTTGAGACTAAAATGCAAGGTTTATTGGTTAGGCATGAAATTCGGAATTGTTAGTTGTATGTATGCCCTAGAGGCCAGTATTGTACAGATGATGTATATTATATTGGATGCTTGGACATATATAGAGATGACTTTCTTGCTCGATATGATAGTATGCTATCTGGTTACTCTTTATCTTAATATGTACACTTGTCTCTTTATACTGTCTTATAGTTACATGTTGGTAAAGCCTTTAGGATGTGTACTTGACTACCTGGACTATGATACAGATCATACTAGTGGGGACATGGTAGTCCATAGGTACATCCTTCAAGGTCCCTAGTCGTGGGTATATCGAGACGGGGCATCGATATACCAGTGTAGACTAGCGTATACGCTTCTCGACCCATGAGATGGGCGATGGATGATCCCATATCCATTGGTGTTTGACATCAGAGATGGTGTACGGGTGCTCAGTGGAGACTGGGTACACTGGACGGACTCGCCGAGAACTCCCAGATGGTATTATACCTCACGTCAGATGGCAGTTCTCAGGTGACACTTGTGCAGGTTATTCTGTAGACCCGAGATCGTCATAGACTCTTGTGTGATTCCCACTGTGCTTTGATCTCCACCTTACCACGTCCATGAGGGCGTGAAAAACGGTGGTCTTTGGGTACAGTCCCGAGTCACATGGAGGCAATGAGCGATAGGAGGGGTTTCGTCTCTCCCGATATTGGGGGTTGATGTTGCGCTGTACTCGATTGGCCGTAACAGGGAAGTCCCTGGCCAGGGCTGATCAGAGATTTGCTGGTAAGTGTTACCAGTAGTTTCTCGACCCGTTATGAGCCTCACATCGGCATGACTTATCGGTTATTGGGGTCTGACGTTTACCACCCCTAGACTTGATATGCGACATATCAGACGAACAGACCGGACTGTACGGTAAGTATTACTGGTTGGATTCACAGGAGTGTGAGCGGGCTAGCTCGTCAATCTTCTGATCGTTCAATACCCGGATGGCCGTTACGTTTAACAGACCGCTTGCGGCTTGTGGGTGATTGATATGATCATCATCTGCTGTCGGCGTATTGACGAGTCTTTAGAGTCCTACACAGAGGTTTCCTGGCTCAAGCGAAACGAAATAGGAGCGCATATGAGATATGTGCAGGACCGAGAATAATGCGTGTATGTGATACCGTATTTCATTCTCGCGATGGATGTATCAATTGGTTATATTCGATATGACCTAGTTATCGAATCATTGATTCGATAAATCGATACATTGGATACTAGTCGGTTATGTGCGACATGACCGGATCATTGAATCAAATGTTGGTTAAATGATTTAATGTATAATTATATATTTGATATATTACTTTGCATTAACTAGTATTTGTAAGTCCGTGTTGCCCACCCCGGTGCTTACGGGGAGGCGGAAAACATAATAAAAATTGGATTTTTATCAACTATAGGCAACATGGACTATGCTTTAAGGATCTTTGCTAAACATAAACTTGCTAACCCTAACTACAAAGTAGCTAAGTGATGGAAAGGTTATACCTTGAGCTCAAAGTCCTTCTCTCCTTGCTCCTTGGAATGGTTGAAAGAGTTCACCTTGCTTGTCTTCTCCCGTCAAAGAAGGATCCACCCGAAAGCCACCACCTTTAGCTTCAACTCAAAGCTAGGAGTAACTAGAGTGCAAGAAATGCTAAGACTTGAACCCTAGAAGAGAGTAGAGAAGATCAAGAGAGGGTTTTTCTCAAGCTTTTTTGTTTCTCAACACATGAGAGGGAGAGAGCTTGAGGGAGAGGATGAGCAAGAGAGAGAAATAATATGAGAGAATGAATTATTAGTGAGCCATTCTCACTAATATGTGTGAATAATTTTAATTGTATAATTAGCTTGAAAATTGTCATGGTAAATCATGACATGACCATTATCATTTCAATTTTGCAAAGATCAAAGAGCATCTTCCAAAACAAATGATGATGGTCAAAGTGTCAACCTAGGTCAACAAGTCAATGAAGTCAAATTGTCAACAACAACCATGCACAATTATTAAGCTAATTATCAATTAACAATAATACACACAAAATCAATAGGGTTAATAAAATGACAATAGCCATTAACCCTAAACAAGGTCCTCTCCCTCAATCTCAAGCAACTGTGCATACGCACCCGCATTCGTGATCCGAGGAACACGAATATACTGAGAAAAACCAATCTCAAATCATATACTAGGATCCGGCTTAAACCAAAGCCCGCTAGTATAAACTGTCCGGACAGCAAACGTACACAAGTGCGCGGATGCGAACGAACCCTGTCGCAAAACCATGCGACCTCTACTCATTTTGCCTAAAGGCGAATAGCTCTCTGTGTGGGACTCTAAAGACTCGACACTACGCTGGCAGTGGGTTTAACCACAGACCGCAAGCGGCACTAGCTGTACGTAACGGTCCCCAGGTAGATGTCGATAAGAAGACTGACGAGGTGAACCCCATCTGCACTCCTACTGAGCCTGTATGTGACAGTCTCCGTACAGTCCGGTCTGTTCGTCTGATACATCGCATGGCGGGCCTAGGGGGGCGGTGAACGTCAGTCCCCTAATAGCGGTACAAGTCGTGTCGGAGTGTAGCCCAGAACACCCTGAGATAACACTGGAAACCTACCAGTATATCTCGCTTGCCCTGGCCAGGGACTACTCGTGTAATGGCTCTCCTAGACACAGCGCGATGTCAACCCCCAATACCGGGAGAGACGAATCCTGTCTAACCGTCACTGCCTCCAAGTGCTTCGGGACTGCACCCAAAAACTACCTGTTTGCACGACTCCTTTGAGCCGTGGTAGGGTAGTAATCAAAGTGCAGTGGGAACACACTCGAGGCGAAGTGACAGTGTCAAGTCAGCGGACTAAGCTGTACTCATGTCACCTGGGAACTGATAACTGACGATAGGTATATTACCAACCAACAGTTCCCGACGAGTCCTGTCCAGTGTACTCGTAACCTAACGAGCACCCGGATACTATCCCAAGTACGACGTACTAACGGCTGTGGGACAGACCGTCTCCCACACTGGGATGAGAAGCGCATACGCTAGTCTACTCCGGAGTATCGATGCCCTGTCTCGATAGTCCAACGACCAGGGACCTGTATAAGGATGTGCTTATAGATCACCCAGCTCCCACGAGTGCGAGCGCCATCACAACGCTGGTAATCAAGCAAAGATCCTAAGGGCTCTACTAATATGTATACCAGCAATATGCTAAAAGAAACACATGCACATATTAAAGCAGAGACAAACCAAGTAGCATACTACCATTTCGAGCAAGATTGTATATACAACTGTGAATATCCCAAGCTTCCATTAAGTAATATACAAGCTAGTATGATACAGTAATGGCCTCTAGGGCATATACACTAACAATCTCCCACTTGCACTAAGGCCATGTACTGGCGTATCGAAGACCTATCATCTCGATCAGCCGCTCGAACTGAGTCTGGGGCAAGGCCTTGGTGAATGGATCTGCTGTGTTATCCTCTGATGCAACTCTCCGGACCTCGATCTCCTGGCGATCCACGATCTCCCTGATCAGGTGATACCGCCTTAAGATGTGTCTAGATTTCTGATGGGACCTGGGTTCCTTCGCTAAAGCTATAGCCCCGTTGTTGTCGCAATACAGAGGTATTGGGTCAACAATGGACGGAACCACCTGAAGTTCTTTCAAGAACTTCCTCATCCAGACAGCTTCTTTTGCGGCATCAGATGCAGCGATGTATTCCGCTTCCATCGTCGAGTCTGCAACGGTTTCCTGTTTGGAGCTCTTCCAACACACCGCCCCTCCATTGAGGGTAAAGACAAAACCCGACATGGACTTGGAATCATCCTTGTCACTCTGGAAGCTGGAGTCAGCAAAGGCTTCAATCTGCAGGTCTTTTCCGCCATACACCAAGAACATCTCCTTAGTCCTTCTCAGGTACTTGAGAATGTTCTTTACTGCTATCCAATGTTTCTCCCCAGGGTTTGACTGATACCTGCTTACCACACTCAGTGCATAAGCCACATCCGGTCTGGTACACAACATCGCATACATTATAGATCCTACCGCAGAAGCGTAGGGTATAATAGACATGCGATCCCTCTCCAAATCAGTCTTGGGAGACATCTCTTTGGAGAGGGTGATCCCGTGACAAGCCGGTAAATTACCGCGCTTGGAATCTTCCATACTGAATCTCTTCAGTATGGTGTCGATGTACCTGGACTGCGAGAGTCCTAATATCCTCTTGGATCTGTCACGGTAGATCCGGATACCCAGAATGTATGAGGCATCACCCAGGTCTTTCATGGAGAACCTGTGTGACAAGAACCCCTTGACAGATTGTAGCATAGGAATGTCATTTCCTATTAAGAGAATGTCATCCACGTATAAAACGAGGAATACTACAGTTCTCGCTACAAATCTACAATAGATGCATGGTTCATCTGGATTTTTGATAAAGCCAAATTCTTTGACCGTCTCATCAAAACAGATGTTCCAACTCCGCGATGCCTGCTTGAGTCCATAAATGGACTTGAGCAACTTGCACACCTTTCCGCTGCTCCCACCCTGAATGAAACCCTCTGGCTGGTCCATATAGACACACTCCTCTAAATGACCATTTAGAAAAGCTGTCTTTACGTCCATCTGCCAAATCTCATAATCGTGGAAAGCAGCGATGGCAAGAAGGATCCGAATGGATTTCAGCATAGCTACTGGAGAAAAGGTTTCGTCATAGTCCAAACCAGGTCGCTGATGAAAACCCTTTGCTACCAGTCTAGCTTTATAGGTCTCAACCTGTCCATTTACACCAATCTTCCTTTTGAAGATCCACTTTCATCCTACGGGTTTTACCCCGTCTGGAGCAATGTCCAACGTCCATACTTTGTTGGTGTACATGGACTCCATCTCGGTCCGCATTGCATCCAGCCATTTTACCGAGTCGACGCTCTGAATGGCTTGCTGGAAGCTAGTAGGCTCATCACAATCTATGATGCAGTCCTCTCTATCCCCGTCAATGAGGAAACCGTAGTACCTCTCGGGCGGATGAGACTGCCTACTACTCCTGCGGAGTGGCATGGGAATGTCTTGATCTTTCGAACCCTCTGGTTCTACTAAGCTTTCAGTAATAGCTTGCGGTTCTGGAATTTCTTCCAGTTCTATCGCGCTCCCACTTAATTCTTTTTCTATGAACTGATGTTCTAGAAAGTGGGCATGGCGAGAAACAATGACTTTTTGTTCCTCTTCGCAATAGAAGTAATATCCCTTGGAGTTCTTTGGATATCCCACAAACTTGCACTGTACTGAGCGTGCCTCGAGCTTGTCCGCATGCTGCTTTTTTACAAAAGCTGGACATCCCCATGTCTTAATGTGATTAAGATAGGGTTTCTTCCCACTCCATAACTCATATGGTGTGGTAGGCACAGTCTTAGTGGGAACACGGTTCAAAAGATATGCAGCTGTTTCTAGCGCATACCCCCAGAACGATCGCGGTAACTCAGCGTTACTCATCATGGACCGTACCATATCCAATAGGGTTCGGTTCCGTCTCTCCGATACACCGTTATGTTGTGGAGTGTATGGAGGAGTAAGCTGAGAGAGAATTCCATTCTTTTTTAAGTAGTTCAGGAATTCGGCACTTAAGTATTCTCCTCCTCGATCCGATCTTAGGATCTTGATACTTTTGCCTGTTTGGTTTTCTACTTCATTCTTATATTCCTGGAATTTTTCAAAAGCCTCGGATTTATGTTTCATTAAGAAGACATAACCGTACCTTGAAAAATCATCCGTAAAGGTAATGAAGTAAGAATAACCGCTTCGCGCATGTGTAGACATTGGACCGCACACGTCGCTGTGTACGAGTCCCAAGAGCTCGCTCGCTCTTTCTCCGTGTCCAGAAAACGGAGCCTTTGTCATCTTTCTTTTGAGACAGGATTGACAAGTTGCATATGATTGATATTCAACGAATCTAAATATCCTTCAGTATGTAACTTAGTCAATCTTCTCTCGTTGATGTGACCCAGTCTACAATGCCATAAGAAAGTTTTATTAATTTCTGGAGACTTTCTTTTGTGTGTATTCTGGATATTGAAAATCTGTGGTTGGTTTAAAACGTATATACCGTTGTTCAATGTATCTGACCCAATCAAAACTTGATTAAGGTGAATGTTCACTACATTACTTACAAATGCAAATTCATAACCTTCTTTAGATAATAAAGATACAGAAATGATATTACAGGTTGCATTTGGTACATAATAACAACTACGCAAAACCAAAAAGTGTCCATCTGATAATCCCAGGTGATATTCCCCCACGGCCTCAGCATCCATGCTAGCACCGTTCGCAACTCTGAGGGTCATGTCACCTGCCTTCAAAACTCTACGCTTTCTCAACGCCTGCAAAGAATTACAGATATGAGATCCTGATCCGGTATCCAATACCCAGGATGTAGAGTTTATTGATAGACAGTTTTCAATAACATACACACCTGAAGCTGAAGCTGCAACTCGCTTCAAATCCTGTGTTCTGGCTTTCCAAGCCTTGCAATCTTGTTTCCAGTGACCACTTTTGTGACAATAGAAGCATTCTTCCTTCCCCACCAGCTTCCCCGCTACTTTTGTTGCTTTACCCTTTCCCTTCGTATCCACTTTACCGACACCGCCTCTTGGTTTGGCGGGGGCTTTCTTCTTCTTGCCCTTGGCTTTCGCCCTGGACCTAGAAGAGGAAGATCCTCCTACAAACAAAGTGGATGTCTCCCTACCCTTCTGTAGGGTGCCCTCAGCAGTCCTCAACATGTTCAGAAGTTCGGCAAGTTCAACCTCCTTTCCTTGCATGTTGAAGTTAAGAATGAACTGGGCGTAAGTGGAAGGAAGGGACTGGAGAATCAAATCGGTATAGAGTTCATTCTCCAACGTGGTCCCAAGGTCCGCGAGCTCCTCTATGTAGCCGATCATCTTAAGCACGTGGTCCGCTACCGATGATCCGACGGCCAACCTTGCCGAAAAGAGCTTCTTCGACACTTCGTATCTAGCGATACGAGACTGCTCTCCATACAGTTCTTTTGTATGGAGAAATATGGACTCTAGGTCCATATTCTCGTGCCTCCTCTGATGGTCGTTGTCCATTGAGGCTAGTACGAGGCATTTGGCCCTCGCGCAATCTATCTCCCATGTCTTACGGATTTCTACATCCGCGACGCTGGAGGTGGGACCTGGGACGGGGGGAGCTTTGGTGGTAAGTATATACCCCAGCTTGTCATAAGTGATAGCCATCTTGACATTCCTGAGCCAATCTTTGTAGTTTGGCCCTGTCAATATGTTTTTATCTAATAGTAACTTAAGTCCGGTCATCTTGAATGGTCGCTGCAATTAGGAGAGAGAAAAGAAACACTTTAGCACGATGCTCTTGCAAGTTTAGAGTGGTTTTTAGTTTGTCTAAACTGGATGGCTCCCACTGTCTATCGAATCCCTTCTCAAACCGTAAAGAAAAGGATTAGCCGGGATCATTCTCACCGTACAATACTTGCTTAACCGTTCAGCCAGGCCAGTGTCGGTACTTCGAGGGAGGTTTTCCAACGCTTTCGCGAAGTTCCTTAATTAAGTAACCTCTTTTCCCTGTGGGCGTAGCCCCGCTAACACCTTTCTAGGCACCTACTAGGTTTATAGCATTGATCGTTAAGTGAGAGTTTTCCCGAGGAGTAGCATATACTCACAGTAGGATCGGGATCCAAATATCATCGCGTGATAAAGCCGAAGGAATCCTACCAGAATCATCACACTCCAAATGGTATGCAACGCTAGCAAGTTTCAGTACTTATGAAACTCCCGATGTGGATTTTTGCCCCATGCTCTTATGACCTTGACTTTGGCCAAAATATCATAAGTCACATGTCAAGTTCTACCCGTCATTCTACTGGTTAATTTGGACCCACCCGTACCTACCCTTGACTTTGGCCAAAATGGCAGCACGACTGTCCCAAATCAACGCATCTATCTATGCTGCACATGAATACCCAAACGCTACCAATCACTATGCCTTGACTTTGGCCAAAATACATAGCTTGAATACTTTTGACCATTCATGTGGAATGACGGAGGGCTACGAATGGTTTTTGCGAAACCGTGAACGTAGTGAACTTGATATAATCGATGGAACGAGATAGCTTTTAAAAGGAGTGGTTCAAGCTCCGCGTTTAAAAGTTTAGTTTTGAAAAGAACCGAGTGGTTTTCAAAGTGTTCCAATCGACTTTTACTTGGTTTATTTCTTGCATTAGTTCTTTTAATGCGTCCCATCATTTAATCCTACCATTGCAGAAAACAACCAAAATATGACGTACGCTTATGCCATTCGCATTCGCCACGGGGCCCCGTCATCACCCGTTAGGTTACTTAACTAACGACAGAGCGGGGGCTAGGCTAGCGCGGCTGTAAAACATAAGCAACGCCTAAATAGTTATTATATATAAATATATAGCAATGATAGACATTACAGATCACAGATGAATACATTGGATATACTAGGAATCCGCAATGCGTTCGAGCCTGCAACGCAAAGCGGATTACACGGTCGCGGTGAATAGCCAAAACCCCACCCAAGACCCCTACGGGTGCGACAAACTACCCGTCAAGCACCCGAAGCGAAGCAACCTCCCTCACCACCGTGAGTAGGCCACTCGGCACTTCGAGATACCCGGTAGTTTGTGCACCCCCTCCATGGGTCTATCCTAGGAGCAAAAACAGTAAAAAGAATTATACAATGACGGCTACAACCCCGACCCGGTTGTGCGGCCATACAAATAATATTATTACATCAATTTACATGTTACAAATGAATGAAAGAAAAATAACGCTCATCTCACATCCAACCCGGCTATTCACCCGCGACGATCCAATCCATTCATATCCACAAACCAACAATCACAGATCACAGAGATGTATAACCCCGACTAATCGACTTATAGCGATTAGCCGACGTTCAATACATACAAGCATCACAGATATAACCGATATAGTTAAAGTGTAGTGAAGTTCCGAAAAAATACGGATTTATAGGCCCCCAAAAGTAAATTTTAGTTCTGGAAAATCTGGGCACATATAACATATCCTAAAAATCCTAAAACCAACACAGAAACATACTGCACCAAAAACGATGCAGAGAGGGGACAAGACGGCCGCGCTTCCGCGGCAAAAGCTTCCATATGCCGCGGATGCGCGGTCCTCTAGTCTCCTCTCTGGTTCGTCTTTGGTGGTGTTTTACACAAAACCCTGAGATAATTTTTGGTATATAACAAATTTCATTTTGACCAGAAAAAAAATTAACAGAAACTTGGGGTTTTCCGAGTTTGGTTTTTCGATTTTCCGGTTTCGAAACTTCGTTACACTTAACTACTTAGCTAGTTTAGGTTTAGTTAGTCTCTGATACCACTGTAAGTCCGTGTTGCCCACCCCGGTGCTTACGGGGAGGCGGAAAACATAATAAAAATTGGATTTTTATCAACTATAGGCAACATGGACTATGCTTTAAGGATCTTTGCTAAACATAAACTTGCTAACCCTAACTACAAAGTAGCTAAGTGATGGAAAGGTTATACCTTGAGCTCAAAGTCCTTCTCTCCTTGCTCCTTGGAATGGTTGAAAGAGTTCACCTTGCTTGTCTTCTCCCGTCAAAGAAGGATCCACCCGAAAGCCACCACCTTTAGCTTCAACTCCAAGCTAGGAGTAACTAGAGTGCAAGAAATGCTAAGACTTGAACCCTAGAAGAGAGTAGAGAAGATCAAGAGAGGGTTTTTCTCAAGCTTTTTTGTTTCTCAACACATGAGAGGGAGAGAGCTTGAGGGAGAGGATGAGCAAGAGAGAGAAATAATATGAGAGAATGAATTATTAGTGAGCCATTCTCACTAATATGTGTGAATAATTTTAATTGTATAATTAGCTTGAAAATTGTCATGGTAAATCATGACATGACCATTATCATTTCAATTTTGCAAAGATCAAAGAGCATCTTCCAAAACAAATGATGATGGTCAAAGTGTCAACCTAGGTCAACAAGTCAATGAAGTCAAATTGTCAACAACAACCATGCACAATTATTAAGCTAATTATCAATTAACAATAATACACACAAAATCAATAGGGTTAATAAAATGACAATAGCCATTAACCCTAAACAAGGTCCTCTCCCTCAATCTCAAGCAACTGTGCATACGCACCCGCATTCGTGATCCGAGGAACACGAATATACTGAGAAAAACCAATCTCAAATCATATACTAGGATCCGTCTTAAACCAAAGCCCGCTAGTATAAACTGTCCGGACAGCAAACGTACACAAGTGCGCGGATGCGAACGAACCCTGTCGCAAAACCATGCGACCTCTACTCATTTTGCCTAAAGGCGAATAGCTCTCTGTGTGGGACTCTAAAGACTCGACACTACGCTGGCAGTGAGTTTAACCACAGACCGCAAGCGGCACTAGCTGTACGTAACGGTCCCCAGGTAGATGTCGATAAGAAGACTGATGAGGTGAACCCCATCTGCACTCCTACTGAGCCTGTATGTGACAGTCTCCGTACAGTCCGGTCTGTTCGTCTGATACATCGCATGGCGGGCCTAGGGGGGCGGTGAACGTCAGTCCCCTAATAGCGGTACAAGTCGTGTCGGAGTGTAGCCCAGAACACCCTGAGATAACACTGGAAACCTACCAGTATATCTCGCTTGCCCTGGCCAGGGACTACTCGTGTAATGGCTCTCCTAGACACAGCGCGATGTCAACCCCCAATACCGGGAGAGACGAATCCTGTCTAACCGTCACTGCCTCCAAGTGCTTCGGGACTGCACCCAAAAACTACCTGTTTGCACGACTCCTTTGAGCCGTGGTAGGGTAGTAATCAAAGTGCAGTGGGAACACACTCGAGGCGAAGTGACAGTGTCAAGTCAGCGGACTAAGCTGTACTCATGTCACCTGGGAACTGATAACTGACGATAGGTATATTACCAACCAACAGTTCCCGACGAGTCCTGTCCAGTGTACTCGTAACCTAACGAGCACCCGCATACTATCCCACTTACGACGTACTAACGGCTGTGGGACAGACCGTCTCCCACACTGGGATGAGAAGCGCATACGCTAGTCTACTCCGGAGTATCGATGCCCTGTCTCGATAATCCAACGACCAGGGACCTGTATAAGGATGTGCTTATAGATCACCCAGCTCCCACGAGTGCGAGCGCCATCACAACGCTGGTAATCAAGAAAAGATCCTAAGGGCTCTACTAATATGTATACCAGCAATATGCTAAAAGAAACACATGCACATATTAAAGCAGAGACAAACCAAGTAGCATACTACCATTTCGAGCAAGATTGTATATACAACTGTGAATATCCCAAGCTTCCATTAAGTAATATACAAGCTAGTATGATACAGTAATGGCCTCTAGGGCATATACACTAACAGTATTGGTTCACTTTAAATGGATTTTCTCACTTGATGTGCAAGTTGTATATATGATATACTTTTGTGCACATGTTTGTATCATGTTTGATGATGCTTGCTCATTTGGTTAAGTGTATAGAATTAAACCATGGTTAAGTTGATGATTAGGGTTTTGCTTTTTCATTTATCTATTTATTTGTTTATTTATTTATTTGGAAAGGATAAAGATGAGAATGGTGGCTTTCTTTGTTTCTTATTGAAGCTTCATGAAGCTTTGACTTAGTCACCATTCTTGTCTCATGCTTAACCCTAACCATTTGAACTAACCCTAGTTCATTCTCTACACTTAACTATGGTTAAGATTATGATAAGTATTCATTTTTCTTTTTCATTTAAAAACACTTATCATATTCTAGCTTCATCTTCTTCTTCATCTTCAAAAGAAAAAGCTTGATGCCATCAATGGCAACTTGAGCAAATGTGTGAGAAATCCAATTCTAAAGTGAACCCACCTCCTATTTCTTCATCCTCTACTTCTTGCCAAGTTGTTTTGGGTGTTTTCTTCACAATTTTCACAACTTGGTGAAATTGGAGCTTGAACTTGTGATGCCTCGACGTAGATCATCTTCGGCACGAAGTCGATGACCTAGTCCGCCCTTTTCTCCGATGAAGCCGACGATTGAGTTCGGGATTCAAGACGGACAGCGAGAGGACGTTTACGTGGAGCTAAGGAAGTGGAGAACTGGATTTACAAAGGTTGTAGCCTCTCTCCTTTAGTTAAGATGTTAACTAGTTTACTGTTTCGCCTAAATTTCTAGTCGACGATCCGTATTAGGGTTTCTCGGCACCCATAAAATTTGAAATTGGCATGGTTGATGCCTTGTGAGACCTCTATAGTGTGTCTAGGAACCCTACAGTAGTATCAGAGCCTAGCTAAAGCCTTAGGCGAAGTCCAGACGATGTTTAAAACCCGATCGAACCGAAACCCTAAAACCCAAAATGCTCTCTGGAAATTTTCTGAAAATTTGGATTTTTGTCAATTAAAAATATGCAGAAAAATAAGCAGGGTCTTATTTGAATTACTGTGAAATACGAGGGCCTAAATCGATTTTTCCACCGCGGAACCGCGGCACGAGCTAGGCATGTGCGGCGGTTCCGCGGCGGTTCTGTCCCCTTGTCTGATGATTTCTGCACAATAACTCATATAAATTAATGCTATATTTTCTGGGTATTTTTATTGTGACTCTACAGATAAGTATTCTGGGGTAGTATTGGGAATCAAAGATTCGATCGGATTTTCAAATTTTGTCTGTGTGGTTTTCCGGATAATTTTCGAATATGTTAAAAAGTTCGACCGGATATAAATACCCAACTTTTCCCCTGCCGGAAAATTTCCAAGTGTTAGATTTTTCCGTGGTTTAAAGACGTTCTAAGTAGTGCAAGTAACGCGATGGTCCCTCTAGAAGACAACAAACCTTAACTCGATTATGTGACCGTCTTGAACTGCCCTTTGAACCTTCGGGTTTGGGGCAGTACGGCGTGCCACATGTGAGGCGTTGGCTTGATCCTTCTACGGCTGGACCGTTGGTACTGAAGCATGAAGTGAATGTCTTTGAACCTATTTCATGTGTTGAACGGTTTCGGGAAAACTTGGGTGTTCGAATGTTCGATCGGAAAGTTTAATATTTTCTATTTATCCGGAATGAGATACAATAATTGGAATTCACAAACAGTTATGAGATAACTGAATGAATGTTATAAATCTAGCGGTTTAGTCTCATTTGATATTGAAAAGAGTTTTCGATAATGAGACTAAAATGCGGGGTTTATAACTGTTAGGCATGTGATGTCTAAGTATTTCATTTGATTAGGCATGTGATGTCTAAAGAGGTTGCGGATTCCAACTGTTGTAGTTTTACACTTTCTTTTCTGTGACCGTAAGTGTAGTATGTTGATATCGCCGGTTTCGTTGCTATACGTCAATGACAATTGGGATATGCATACTTACTTACGTTGATGACATGTGATGTTATGTGTTGCTGGATATGTTATATTGGATTGTCGTGTTTGAATAGCGGGGGTTTTTATGTGAGATGAGTGTTTTTCATTTTCATTCATGTAAAAAACTTCTATGTAATATTATTTTATTGGGGCACTTCCAGGTTGCGGAAGCTGTCACCCTTTGTATATTATTTTCTTTTCCGCATTAGGATAGACCCAAGGAGGGAAGCACAAGTAACCGGGTTCTAGGGTCCAGTGGGAGACCATCTCGAGGAGTCGAGTCCGGGTCTCCTAACCCTAGAATTGGTAGGGTTGCTTGCTGCTCTCGTAGGGGTCTAGGGTGTGGGATTGGCTATTCATCACGACCGTGGAATCCGTGTTTTATACTGGCTTGTATTCAAAACACGGACGTCCTAGTATATCCAATGTTTCATATGTTTCTTCTGCTGCGATATCTGTGATGTGATCATGTGATGTTCTGTGATAGATACAGTATATAGTATATATGATATATTATATAGACGTTACTTATGTTTTGCACCCGCACTAGCCCTGCCCTGCTCTGTCGTTAGTTACCTAACCTAACGGTGCACGAGGGGACATCCAGGCGAATGCGGATGGCATAAGTGTACGTCGTATTTATCTGTGATGTTTAGGTGACTTAAATGATGGGACTTCATTAATGTGATTAATGAAAGAAAAGAAACCTAAGATGTTGTAGAATCAAATTTTAAACAAAACAGGTAGCTACAGTTCTTGCTTTACATAGCGGTATATATGATATACCCTGCACCTTATTCGATGAGGAAAGGACCGAGATCCCTTCACCGGGAGTGACTCCTTTAGCGATAACTGGCAGATGCTACACACTCGGTCTGCTTTTGATTGCTTCTATAGTTTCTTCTTTGCACAGTGATATATATGATATATCCCGCACCTCATTCGACGAGGAAAGGGCCGACGATCCTTTCACCGGGAGTGACCCCTTTAGCAAAACTAGAAAAGCCTCAAAATCACTCCATTTCAAAACTTCATTTGATTCTACAACGATATCAAGTTTATTACGCAATAGGTTTTCAGAAAAACCTGCCGTAGCCCTCCGTCATTTCAGATAAGAACTGTTTAGTATTCGTGCTGCGTTTGTTGGCCTTTGTCAAGGCGTAGTGTGCGGTAGCTGAATAGTGATTATCTGCTTATGCATATGATGCAGATTGTTTCAGGGTAGTCGTACGACCTTGTTGGCCTTTGTCAAGGGCCGTGCGGGTGGGTTTGATTCAATCAAGAAATGGCGGGTTGAACTTGACTAGCATGCTATGATTTGTTGGCCTTTGTCAAGGTCATAAGACGCTAGGGGCAAAATATTATTGAGAATTTCAAGTGTTGAAATTTGCAATGAGATTGCATACCTTCTATGAGATAGTTGGATCCCGATACCCACTGCGAGTAATTGTTACTCCTGGGAGAGTTTTGTTAGTGTATATGCCCTAGAGGCCATTACTGTATCATACTAGTTTGTATATTACTTGATGGAAGCTTGGGATATTCACCTTGTATAAACAATCTTGCTCAATATAGTCGTATGCTACTTGGTTTGTTTCTACTTCAATGTGTACTTGTGTTTATTTCAGTATATCACTTATACGCATTAGTGGAGCCCTTAGGATCTTTGCTTGATTACCAGCGTTGTGATGGCAGTCACACTAGTGGGGGCTGGGTAATCTATAAGCACATCCTTATACAGGTCCCTAGTCGCAGGACTATCGAGACAGGGCATCGATACTCCGGAGTAGACTAGCGTATGCGCTTCTCATCCCAGTGTGGGAGATGGTCTGTCCCACAGCCATCAGTACGTCGTACTGGAGATAGTATACGGGTGCTCGTTGGGTTACGAGTACACTGGACAGGACTCGTCGGGAACTGACAGGTTGGTATTATACCTATCGTCAGTTATCAGTTCCCAGGTGACATGAGTACAGCTTAGTCCGCTGACTTGACACTGGCACTTCGCCTCGAGTGTGTTCCCACTGCACTTTGATCACTACCCTACCACGGCTCAAAGGAGTCGTGCAAACAGGTGGTGGTTGGGTGCAGTCCCGAAGCATTTGGAGGCAGTGACAGTTAGATAGGATTCGTCTCTCCCGGTATTGGGGGTTGACATCGCGCTGTGTCTAGGAGAGCCATTACACGAGTAGTCCCTGGCCAGGGCAAGCGAGATATACTGGTAGGTTCCAGTGTTATCTCAGGGTGTTTTGGGCTTCACTCCGACACGACTTGTACCGCTATTGGGGGACTGACGTTTTACCGCCCCCTAGGCCCGACATGCGATGTATCAGACGAACAGACCGGACTGTACGGAGACTGTCACATTCAGACTCAGTAGGAGTTCAGATGGGGTTTCACCTCGTCAGCCTTCTTGTCGGCATCTACCTGGGGACCGTTACGCACAGCTAGTGCCGCTTGCGGTCTGTGGTTAAACCCACTGCCAGCGTAGTGTCGAGTCTTTAGAGTCCCACACAGAGGGTATTCGCCTCTGGGCAAAACAGAGTAGAGGTCGCATGGTTTTGCGACAGGGTTCGTTCTCATCCGCGCACTTGTGCACGTTTGGAGTCCGGACGGATTATACTGGCAGGCTCTGGTTTGAGCCAGATACTGGTATATGTTTTAGGGTTGCTTTTATATCTCGGTATTCTTGTTCCTCGGAACGAGAATGCAGGTGTGTATGCACAGTTGCTTGAGGTGGAGGATGAGATTTTTCATTAGGGTTTCGGAACGGGTGCGTATGCACAGTTGACAGTTATCATTTTCCAAACCCTAATGGATTTATGGATTATCTATTTATAATAGTAATTAAATGAGAATTTTGTTATGGTTGATTTTGTTGACTTGTTGACCATGGTTGACTTGTTGACCATGGTTGAATGTTGACCACCATCATGCTTTAAAAAGTCCTCCTTGATTTATGCTTACATTTCATTAAATGAAGCATGGTAGTGGTCATTCCAAATTACCATCAACTATTCTCATTTTCAATTATTATTATTAGATAATTCTTTTCTTTTGGCATTATGGTTGCAAGAAAGAAAAGATTGCTCATTATCTCATTTAGCTTCTCTCTCCTCTCTTCATCTTCTTCTTCCTCTAGCAAAGAGAAACCATCTCATGTGTTGAGAATCCTTCTCTTTAAAAAGAAAAGCAAACCCTAGTCACTCTCTACTCATTCTAGGCCAAAGGTTTAGCAAGCCGGAAACCCTAGTTCACTCAAAGATCGAGGAAGAGCCCAAAGGTCGAACCTTCGAGGTGGATCCATCTTCGACGGAAGAAGGCGACGAAAAGAGAACCATCAACCTCTACAAGATTTAAAGAAGAAGGAGTTCAAGTTTAGGTATAACCATCTTCCATAGTAGCTAACTCTCTTTAGCAAGTTTGCTAGTTTAGTTTAGACACGATCCCGACCTTGTTTAGTCCATGTTGCCTCTTGCGATAAAAATTTGTTTTTTATACCGTTTCCGCCTCCCCGTAAGCACCGGGGGTCGCAATATGGACTTACAGTGGTATCAGAGACTAACTAAACTTAAACTAGCTTGGTAGTGAAGTGTAACGAAGTTCGGAACCGAAAAATCACAAAACCGGAAAAACCAAAACCCTAAGTTTCTGTTGAAATTTTTTCTGCTCAAAATGAAAACATTTATACTTGTAAATTCGGCTCAGGGTTTTGTTTGAACACACAAGAAAAACGTTGACCTAATTCATTCAAACCGCCGCGCTTCCGCCGCACGAGGTAGGCATTTGCCGCGGAAGCGCCGCGGTTTGTCGTCTTCTGTGCATCGTTTTTCGTGCAGTGTTCTTCTGTGTTGGTTTTGGTATTTTTAAAATATATTATATGTACCCAGATTTTCCAGAACTGAAATTCACTTTTGGGGTCCTATAATTCCGTATTTTTTCCGAACTTCACTGCACTTTGACTATGATGGTTATATCTGTAATGTTTGCATGTATACATGATCTGTGTTTGATATTGGATTGTGTATATGAATGTGTTGGACTGTCGCGGGTGAATAGCCGGGGTGGATGTGAGATGAGCTTTTGTTTTTCTTTCATTCATTGTAAATGTAAATTGATGTAATAATTATTATTTGTTTGGCCGCACAACCGGGTCGGGGTTGTAGCCGTCATTGTATAATTCTTTTTACTGTTTTTGCTCCTAGGATAGACCCATGGAGGGGTGCACAAACTACCGGGAACTTGGCGGGTAGTTTGCCGCACCCGTAGGGGTCTTGGGTGGGGTATTTGCTATTCACCGCGACCGTGTAATCCGCTTTTCGTTGCAGGCTCGAAAGGATTGCGGATTGCTAGTATATCCAATGTATTCATCTGTGATCTGTAATGTCTATCATTGCTTTCTATTTAGGCGTTGCTTATGTTTTACAGCCGCGCTAGCCCAGCCCCCGCTCCGTCGTTAGTTAAGTAACCTAACGAGTGATGACGGGACCCCGTGGCGAATGCGAATGGCATAAGCGTACGTCATATTTTGGTTGTTTTCAGCAATGGTAGGATTAAATGATGGGACGCATTAAAAGAACTAATGCAAGAATATCACGCATTAAAAGAACTAATGCAAGATAATAAACCAAGTTTAAGTCGATGGAACACTTTCGAAAAACCACTCGGTTCTTTTCAAAACTAACTTTTAAATGCGGAGCTTGAGCCACTCCTTCTAAAAGCTATCTCGTTCCATCGATTATATCAAGTTCACTACGTTCACGGTTTCGCCAAAACCATCCGTAGCCCTCCGTCGTTTCATATGAATATTCAACAGTATTCAAGCTGTGTTTGTTGGCCTTAGTCAAGGCACAGTGTTTGGTAGCTGGTGGGTATTCATATGTTGCATAGATAGAATGCGTTGGTTTGGGACAGTCGTATTGCCTTGTTGGCCATAGTCAAGGGTATATACGGGTGGGTTCAAATTAACCTGGATAACGACGGGAAGAACTTGACATGTGACTTATGATTTGTTGGCCTTAGTCAAGGTCATAAGAGCATGGGGCAAAAATCCACATCGGGAGTTTCATAAGTACTGAAACTTGCTAGATTTGCATACCATTTGGAGTGTGATGATTATGGTAGGATTCCTTCATTTTCGTCACGCAATGATATTTGGATCCCGATCCTACTGTGAGTATATGCTACTCCTCGGGAAATTTCTCACTAAACGATCAATGCTATAAACCTAGTAGGTGCCTAGAAAGGTGTTAGCGGGGCTACGCCCCCAGGGAAAAGAGGTTCTTAAATTAAGGAACTTCGCGAAAGCGTTGGAAAACCTCCCTCGAAGTACCGACACTGGCCTGGCTGAACGGTTAAGCAAGTATTGTGCGGTGGGATTGATCCCGGCTAATTCTTCCTTTGTGGTTTGAGGAGGGATTCGAGAGACAGTGGGAGCCATCCTGTTTAGACAAATTAAAAACCATTCTAAACTTGCAAGAGCATCGTGCTAAAGTGTTTCTTCTCTCCCCCCTGCAGCGACCAAATCGAAATGACTGGACTTAAGTTACTTCTAGATAAAAACATATTGACAGGGCCAAACTACAAAGATTGGCTCAGGAATGTCAAATTGGCAATCTCTTACGACAAGCTGGGGTATCTTCTTACCACCAAAGCTCCCCCCATCCCAGGTCCCACCTCCAGCGTCGCGGATAAGGAAATCCGTAAGACTTGGGAGATTGACAGCGCGAAGGCCAGATGCCTCGTACTTGCCTCGATGGACAACGACCATCAGAGGAGGCACGAGAATATGGATTTGGAATCCATATTTCTTCATACAAAAGAACTGTATGGAGAGCAGTCTCGTATCGCAAGATACGAAGTGTCGAAGAAGTTATTTTCGACAAAGTTGGCCGTCGGATCATCGGTAGCGGACCACGTGCTTAAGATGATTGGCTACACTGAGGAGCTCGCGGAACTTGGGACCACGTTAGACAGTGAACTCTATACGGATATAATTCTCCAGTCCCTTCCATCCACTTACGCCCAGTTTATACTGAACTTCAACTTGCAAGAAAATGAAGTTGAACTTTCAGAACTCCTCAACCTGCTGAGGAGCGCAGAGGGCACCCTACAGAAGGGTAGGGAAACACCCGCTTTGTTTGTAGGAGGATCTTCTTCCTCTAGGTCCAAGGCAAAAGCCAAGGGAAAGAGAAAGAAAGCCCCCGCCAAACCAAGAGGCGGTGTTAGTAAAGTGGGTACGAAGGGAAAGGAAAAGGCAACAAAGATTGCGGGGAAGCTTGTTGGTAAAGAGGAATGCTTCTATTGTCATAAGAGTGGACACTGGAAGAAAGATTGCAGGGCTTGGAAAGCCAGGACACAGGAACTGAAGCAGGTTGCGGCTTCAGCTTCAGGTGTGTATGTTATTGAAAACTGTCTTTCTATAAACTCTACTTCCTGGGTATTGGATACCGGATCAGGATCTCATATCTGTAATTCTTTGCAGGCGTTGAGAAACCGTAGGTTTTTGAAGGCAGGTGACAAGACCCTCAGAGTTGCGAACGGAGCTAGCATGGATGCTAAAGCCGTGGGGGACTATCACCTGGGAATGACAGATGGGCATGTTTTGGTTTTGCGTAATTGCTTTTTTGTACCCAACGCAACTTGTAATATCATTTCTGTATCTTTGGTTTCTAAAGAAGGTTATGAATTTGCGTTTGTAAGTAATGTTGTAAACATTCACCTTAATCAAGTTCTGATTGGGTCAGGTACACTGAGCAATGGTATATACGTATTAAACCAACCACAGATTTTCAATGTCCAGAATACACACAAAAGAAAGTCTCCAGATATCAATCAGGCTTTCTTATGGCATTGTAGACTGGGTCACATCAATGAGACACGGTTGACTAAGTTACATAAAGAAGGATACTTGGATCCGTTCGAGTATCAGTCTTATGCCACTTGTGAATCTTGTCTCATGGGAAAGATGACAAAGACTCCGTTCACTGGACACGGAGAAAGAGCGAGCGAGCTCTTGGGACTCATACACAGTGACGTGTGTGGTCCAATGTCTACACATGCGCGAAGCGGTTATTCATACTTCATTACTTTCACAGACGATTTCTCTAGGTATGGACATGTCTTCTTAATGAAGCACAAATCCGAGGCCTTTGAGAAATTTCGGGATTACAAGAATGAAGTTGAAAAACAAACCGGCAAAAGTATCAAGATTCTAAGATCGGATCGAGGTGGAGAATACTTAAGTGCCGAGTTCCTGAATTACTTAAAAGAGAATGGGATTCTCTCTCAGCGTACTCCTCCATACACTCCGCAACATAACGGTGTATCGGAAAGGAGGAATCGAACCCTATTGGATATGGTTCGTTCCATGATGAGTAAGGCTGAGTTACCGCGATCTTTCTGGGGATATGCACTAGAAACAGCTGCACATCTCTTGAACCAAGTTCCTACTAAGACTGTGCCTACCACACCATATCAAATGTGGAGTGGGAAGAAACCCTGTCTTAAAGCCTTTAAGACATGGGGATGTCCGGCTTTTGTAAAAAAGCAGCATGCGGACAAGCTCGAGGCACGCTCAGTACAGTGCAAGTTTGTGGGATACCCAAAGAACTCCAAGGGGTATCTATTCTATTACGCAGAGGAGCAAAAAGTCCTTGTTTCTCGTCATGCCCACTTCTTGGAAACTGAGTTTTTGGAAAATCAGATAAGTGGGAGCGCAGTAGAACTGGATGAAATTCCAGAACCTCAGACTATTACTGAAAGCTTAGTGGAACCAGAGGGTTCAAAAGAACAGGACATTCCTATGCCGCTCCGTAGGAGTAGTAGGCAGTCTCATCCGCCCGAGAGATACTACGGTTTTCTCATAAACGGGGATAGAGAGGATTGCATCATAGACTATGATGAGCCTACTAGCTTCCAGCAGGCCGTTCAGAGCGTTGACTCAGTAAAATGGCTGGATGCAATGCGGACCGAAATGGAGTCCATGTACACCAACAAAGTATGGACGTTAGACATTGCTCCAGACGGGGTAAAACCCGTAGGATGCAAGTGGATCTTCAAAAGGAAGATTGGTGTAGATGGACAGGTTGAGACCTATAAAGCTAGACTTGTAGCAAAGGGTTTCCGTTAAAGACCTGGCTTGGACTATGACGAAACCTTTTCTCCAGTGGCTATGCTGAAATCCATTCGGATCCTTCTTGCCATTGCTGCCTTCCACGATTATGAGATTTGGCAGATGGACGTAAAAACCGCTTTTCTAAATGGAAATTTAGAGGAGTGTGTCTATATGGATCAGCCAGAGGGTTTCATTCAGAGTGGGAGCAGCGGAAAGGTGTGCAAGTTGCTTAAGTCCATCTATGGACTAAAGCAGGCATCACGGAGTTGGAACATCTGTTTTGATGAGACGGTCAAGGAATTTGACTTTATCAAAAATCCAGATGAACCATGCATCTATAGTAGATTTGTAGCGAGAACTGTAGTATTCCTTGTTTTATACGTGGATGACATTCTCTTAATAGGAAATGACATTCCTATGCTACAATCTGTCAAGGGTTTCTTGTCACACAGGTTCTCCATGAAAGACCTGGGTGATGCCTCTTACATCCTGGGGATCCGGATCCATCGTGATAGATCCAAGAGGATATTAGGACTTTCACAGTCCAGGTACATCGACACCGTACTAAAAAGATTCAGTATGGAAGATTCCAAGCGCGGTAACCTACCGGCTTGTCACGGGATCACCCTCTCTAAAGAGATGTCTCCCAAGACTGATTTGGAGAGGGATCGCATGTCTATTATACCCTACGCTTCTGCGGTAGGCTCTATAATGTATGCGATGTTGTGTACCAGACCGGATGTAGCTTATGCACTGAGTGTAGTAAGCCGGTATCAGTCAAACCCTGGGGAGAAACATTGGATAGCAGTAAAGAACATTCTCAAGTACCTGAGAAGGACTAAGGAGATGTTCTTGGTGTATGGCGGAAAAGACCTCCAGATTGAGGCCTTTGTTGACTCCAGCTTCCAGAGTGACAAGGATGATTCCAAGTCTATGTCGGGTTTTGTCTTTACCCTCAATGGAGGGGCGGTGTGTTGGAAGAGTTCCAAACAGGAAACCGTTGCAGACTCGACTATGGAAGCGGAATACATCGCTGCATCTGATGCCGCAAAAGAAGCTGTCTGGATAAGGAAGTTCTTAAAAGAACTTCAGGTGGTTCCGTCCATTGTTGACCCAGTACCTCTGTATTGCGACAACAACGGGGCTATAGCTTTAGCAAAGGAACCCAGGTCCCATCAGAGATCCAGGCACATCTTGAGGCGGTATCACCTGATCAGGGAGATCGTGGATCGCAAGGAGATCGAGGTTCGGAGGGTTGCTTCAGAAGAAAACACTGCAGATCCATTCACCAAGGCCTTACCCCAGACTCAGTTCGAGCGGCTGATCGAGATGATAGGTCTTCGGTACGCCAGTTCATGGCCTTAGTGCAAGTGGGAGATTGTTAGTGTATATGCCCTAGAGGCCATTACTGTATCATACTAGTTTGTATATTACTTGATGGAAGCTTGGGATATTCACCTTGTATAAACAATCTTGCGCAATATAGTAGTATGCTACTTGGTTTGTTTCTACTTCAATGTGTACTTGTGTTTATTTCAGTATATCACTTATACGCATTAGTGGAGCCCTTAGGATCTTTGCTTGATTACCAGCGTTGTGATGGCAGTCACACTAGTGGGGGCTGGGTAATCTATAAGCACATCCTTATACAGGTCCCTAGTCGCAGGACTATCGAGACAGGGCATCGATACTCCGGAGTAGACTAGCGTATGCGCTTCTCATCCCAGTGTGGGAGATGGTCTGTCCCACAGCCATCAGTACGTCATACTGGAGATAGTATACGGGTGCTCGTTGGGTTACGAGTACACTGGACAGGACTCGTCGGGAACTGACAGGTTGGTATTATACCTATCGTCAGTTATCAGTTCCCAGGTGACATGAGTACAGCTTAGTCCGCTGACTTGACACTGGCACTTCGCCTCGAGTGTGTTCCCACTGCACTTTGATCACTACCCTACCACGGCTCAAAGGAGTCGTGCAAACAGGTGGTGGTTGGGTGCAGTCCCGAAGCACTTGGAGGCAGTGACAGTTAGATAGGATTCGTCTCTCCCGGTATTGGGGGTTGACATCGCGCTGTGTCTAGGAGAGCCATTACACGAGTAGTCCCTGGCCAGGGCAAGCGAGATATACTGGTAGGTTCCAGTGTTATCTCAGGGTGTTTTGGGCTTCACTCCGACACGACTTGTACCGCTATTGGGGGACTGACGTTTTACCGCCCCCTAGGCCCGACATGCGATGTATCAGACGAACAGACCGGACTGTACGGAGACTGTCACATTCAGACTCAGTAGGAGTTCAGATGGGGTTTCACCTCGTCAGCCTTCTTGTCGGCATCTACCTGGGGACCGTTACGCACAGCTAGTGCCGCTTGCGGTCTGTGGTTAAACCCACTGCCAGCGTAGTGTCGAGTCTTTAGAGTCCCACACAGAGGGTATTCGCCTCTGGGCAAAACAGAGTAGAGGTCGCATGGTTTTGCGACAGGGTTCGTTCTCATCCGCGCACTTGTGCACGTTTGGAGTCCGGACGGATTATACTGGCAGGCTCTGGTTTGAGCCAGATACTGGTATATGTTTTAGGGTTGCTTTTATATCTCGGTATTCTTGTTCCTCGGAACGAGAATGCAGGTGTGTATGCACAGTTGCTTGAGGCGGAGGATGAGATTTTTCATTAGGGTTTCGGAACGGGTGCGTATGCACAGTTGACAGTTATCATTTTCCAAACCCTAATGGATTTATGGATTATCTATTTATAATAGTAATTAAATGAGAATTTTGTTATGGTTGATTTTGTTGACTTGTTGACCATGGTTGACTTGTTGACCACCATCATGCTTTAAAAAGTCCTCCTTGATTTATGCTTACATTTTATTAAATGAAGCATGGTAGTGGTCATTCCAAATTACCATCAACTATTCTCATTTTCAATTATTATTATTAGATAATTCTTTTCTTTTGGCATTATGGTTGCAAGAAAGAAAAGATTGCTCATTATCTCATTTAGCTTCTCTCTCCTCTCTTCATCTTCTTCTTCCTCTAGCAAAGAGAAACCATCTCATGTGTTGAGAATCCTTCTCTTTAAAAAGAAAAGCAAACCCTAGTCACTCTCTACTCATTCTAGGCCAAGGGTTTAGCAAGCCGGAAACCCTAGTTCACTCAAAGATCGAGGAAGAGCCCAAAGGTCGAACCTTCGAGGTGGATCCATCTTCGACGGAAGAAGGCGACGAAAAGAGAACCATCAACCTCTACAAGATTTAAAGAAGAAGGAGTTCAAGTTTAGGTATAACCATCTTCCATAGTAGCTAACTCTCTTTAGCAAGTTTGCTAGTTTAGTTTAGACACGATCCCGACCTTGTTTAGTCCATGTTGCCTCTTGCGATAAAAATTTGTTTTTTATACCGTTTCCGCCTCCCCGTAAGCACCGGGGGTCGCAATATGGACTTACAAGTTTTACACATTACAATTAGCCGATCAAGTAGGTGTCTAGAAAGGTGTCAACGGGGTTACGCCTCTGGGAAAACGAGGTTTACATTAATTAGGTTCGTGCGAAAGCACGGGGGACCTCCCTCAAAGTACCGACACTGGCCTGGCTGAAAGATTGGCGAACTTGTAGTGTGTAATTAATCCCGGCTAATCTTTCCTTTTAGGGTTTGAAGGAAGATTTGATAAAAAGCAGTGGGAGCCATCCTGATTAGATAAGATAATAACCAATCTGATCTTGCACGAGCATACGCTAAAGTGTTTTCTTCTCTCTCTCTCTAGGTAGCGACCATTTCATGCCTTAATCAAGATAATAATATGGATGTATTGACCGAACCCGCATGTTATACTGTGCTGGGGAACGTTGGTTCCGTTCTTTCCTATAAGGGTTATAGGACTGAACAGGATATAGGGGAATACCAAGATTCCCATGCCACCCGATTGAAGAAAGTACATGTTGATGCATTTTCTTCGGGTGTGTTCGTTACAGAGAACTGTTTCTCCATTTGCCCTACGTCCTGGGTATTAGATACCGGGTCAGGATCCCATATATGTAATCAGTTACATGGGCTTAGAAAAGGTAGAGAACTTGGAGAAGGTGATAAAGACATTAGAGTTGGAAATGGTGCAATTGTTGCAGCTAAGACTGTCGGGGAATATCACCTTGCATTACCTACTGGTAATACATTGGTTCTGAACGAATGCTATTACATGCCGAACCTGATATGCAACATTATATCGGTTTCTTTTTTGAGTAAAGAGGGATATAATTTTGTATTACAGGACAATTTTATGAACATTTTCTGTAACCAAAAGTTGGTTGGATCAGGCACGTTGTGCAATGGCATTTATGTTCTAAATCAATCAACAGTTCTGAGCATAACAAACACACACAAGAGGAAAAGTTCTGAACTGAACGAATCCTTCTTGTGGCATTGTAGACTGGGTCACATCAATGCGACACGACTAGCTAAGTTGCATAAGGATGGATATTTAAATCCGTTTGAATTTTCATCTTATGACACTTGCCAGTCATGTCTCAAAGGCAAGATGACCAAAACTCCGTTTACGGGACACGGAGAAAGAGTTACTGAACTCTTGGGACTGATACATAGTGATGTATGCGGTCCAATGTCTACACATGCCAGGGATGGTTCTTCGTACTTCATTACATTCACTGACGATCTCTCTAGATTCGGATATGTGTTCTTGATGAAACACAAATCAGAAGCTTTTGAGAAATTTAGAGAATATAAACAAGAAGTTGAGAACCAAACCGGAAAAAGTATTAAAATCTTTCGATCTGATACAGGAGGTGAATACTTGAGCAATGAATTCCTGGACTTCCTAAAAGAGAATGGGATTCTCTCTCAGCTGACTCCTCCATATACACCACAGCACAACGGTGTATCAGAACGGAGGAACCGCACCCTATTAGATATGGTGCGCTCTATGATGAGCACACTGAGTTACCTATTTCCTTCTGGGGATATGCGCTGGAAACAGCAGCATACCTATTGAATCAAGTTCCAACTAAATCTGTACCTACCACACCATATGAGATATGGAGTGGGAAGAGACCATGTCTTAAACGAGTTAAGATATGGGGTTGCCCGGCCTATGTCAAAAGGCAAAATCCGGACAAGCTCGAGGCACGGTCAGTTCTATGCAAGTCTGTGGGATATCCCAAACATTCACATGGATATCTTTTCTACCATACAGAGGAACAAAAAGTGTTTGTTTCTCGACATGCCACCTTTTTAGAAAAGGAATTTCTTGCAAAAGAAATTAGTGGGGATATGGTAGAACTGGAAGAAATTCCAGCTACACAAACTCAAACTGAAGATTTAGTGGAACCAGAGGATTCAGCAGCTCCCAATGAACCTCATCCTCTCCGCCGATCTAGTAGGGTTCCTCGCCAACCTGAGAGATACTACGGTTTTCTCATGGATGGTGGAAGCGAGGATTGCATCATGGAGGATGATGACCCAACTAGCTTCGAGCAGGCCATCACGAGTAAGGACTCAGTGAAATGGCTGGATGCTATGCGGTCCGAGATGGAATCCATGTACACCAACAAAGTATGGACTTTGGATGTAGCTCCTGAAGGGATAAAACCCATCGGGAGCAAGTGGATCTTCAAGAAAAAACTTGGTGTAGATGGGAAAGTGGAGACTTTCAAAGCTAGACTTGTAGCAAAGGGTTTTCGTCAAAGACCAGGTATGGACTATGACGAAACCTTTTCTCCAGTGGCTATGCTTAAATCCATCCGGATCATGCTTGCCATCGCTGCATATCATGATTACGAAATCTGGCAAATGGATGTTAAGACCGCCTTTCTAAATGGTGATTTAGAAGAGTGCGTGTACATGACTCAGCTAGAGGGCTTCGTAGACAGTGGGACCAGCGGGAAGGTGTGCAAGCTGCTTAAATCCATTTATGGATTAAAGCAAGCATCGCGGAGTTGGAACATCTGCTTTGACGTCGTTATCAAAGAGTTTGATTTCGTCAAAAATCCAGATGAACCTTGTATCTACAAGAAGGTGGCAGAGAGTAAGGTTGTCTTCCTCGTATTGTACGTGGACGACATACTCTTGATAGGAAATGATATTCCTATGCTGCAATCGGTCAAGCTCTTCTTATCACAAAGATTCTCAATGAAAGATCTTGGTGATGCCTCCTGCATATTGGGAATTAGGATCTATAGAGATAGATCCAAACGGATTTTGGGATTGTCCCAATCTAGGTACATTGACACCATACTAAAAAGGTTTAGTATGGAAGAATCCAAGCGTGGGAACTTACCCACGGTCTTTGGAGTCACTCTCTCCAAAGAGATGTCTCCCAAGACTGATTTGGAGAGAGCTCGCATGCAAGGGATACCCTATGCTTCGGCTGTAGGCTCTATCATGTACGCGATGCTATATACCAGACCCGATATAGCATACTCACTAAGTGTAGTGAGCAGGTATCAAGCTGATCCTGGAGAGAGTCACTGGACAGCTGTGAAGAGCATTCTCAAGTACTTGCGAAGGACTAAAGAGATGCTCTTGGTGTATGGTAATGGAGAACTCCAAGTGGAGTCCTTTACCGATTCGAGCTTCCAGAGTGATAAGGACAACTCTAAGTCGCAGTCGGGATTTGTCTTTACCCTTTACGGAGGGGCGGTTAGCTGGAAGAGTTCCAAGCAGGAAACCGTGGCAGACTCGACGATGGAGGCTGAATACATCGCTGCCAACGATGCTGCTAAAGAGGCTGTCTGGATCAAGAAGTTCATTACTGAACTTGGAGTGGTTCCATCCATTGAGCATCCAATACCTTTGTATTGCGATAACAATGGAGCGGTGGCTTTAGCCAAGGAACCCAGGTCCCATCAGCGATCCAGGCATATTCTGAGGCGGTATCACCTGATCCGGGAGATTGTTGATCGACGGGAGATCAAGGTCAGGAGGGTTGACACGAAGAACAACACGGCGGATCCACTCACGAAGGCCATTCCCCAGATACAGTTTGAGAGACTCTTCGGGATGCTCGGTATGCGATACTACAGCAGCTGGCCCTAGTGCAAGTGGGAGATTGTTAGTTGTATGTATGCCCTAGAGGCCAGTATTGTACAGATGATGTATATTATATTGGATGCTTGGACATATATAGAGATGACTCTCTTGCTCGATATGATAGTATGCTATCTGGTTACTTTTTATCTTAACATGTACACTTGTCTCTTTATACTGTCTTATAGTTACATGTTGGTAAAGCCCTTAGGATGTGTACTTGACTACCTAGACTATGATGCAGATCATACTAGTGGGGACATGGTAGTCCATAGGTACATCCTTCAAGGTCCCTAGTCGTGGGTATATCGAGACGGGGCATCGATATACCAGTGTAGACTAGCGTATACGCTTCTCGACCCATGAGATGGGCGATGGATGATCCCATATCCATTGGTGTTTGACATCAGAGATGGTGTACGGGTGCTCAGTGGAGACTGGGTACACTGGACGGACTCGCCGAGAACTCCCAGATGGTATTATACCTCACGTCAGATGGCAGTTCTCAGGTGACACTTGTGCAGGTTAGTCTGTAGACCCGAGATCATCATAGAGTCTTGTGTGATTCCCACTGTGCTTTGATCTCCACCTTACCACGTCCATGAGGGCATGCAAAACGGTGGTCTTTGGGTACAGTCCCGAGTCACATGGAGGCAATGAGCGATAGGAGGGGTTTCGTCTCTCCCGGTATTGGGGGTTGATGTTGCGCTGTGCTCGATTGGCCGTAACAGGGAAGTCCCTGGCCAGGGTTGATCAGAGATTTGCTGGTAAGTGTTACCAGTAGTTTCTCGACCCGTTATGAGCCTCACATCGGCACGACTTATCGGTTATTGGGGTCTGACATTTACCACCCCTAGACTTGATATGCGACATATCAGACGAACAGACCGGACTGTACGGTAAGTGTTACTGGTTGGATTCACAGGAGTGTGAGCGGGCTAGCTCGTCAATCTTCTGATCGTTCAATACCCGGATGGCCGTTACGTTTAGCAGACCGCTTGCGGCTTGTGGGTGATTGATATGATCATCATCTGCTGCCGGCGTATTGACGAGTCTTTAGAGTCCTACACAGAGGTTTCCTGGCCCAAGCGAAACGAAATAGGAGCGCATATGAGATATGTGCAGGACCGAGAATAATGCATGTATGTGATACCGTATTTCATTCTCGCGATGGATGTATCGATTGGTTATATTCGATATGACCTAGTTATCGAATCATTGATTCGATAAATCGATACATTGGATACTAGTCGGTTATGTGCGACATGACCGGATCATTGAATCAAATGTTGGTTAAATGATTTAATGTATAATTATATATTTGATATATTACTTTGCATTAACTAGTATTGGTTCACTTTAAATGGATTTTCTCACTTGATGTGCAAGTTGTATATATGATATACTTTTGTGCACATGTTTGTATCATGTTTGATGATGCTTGCTCATTTGGTTAAGTGTAAAGAATTAAACCATGGTTAAGTTGATGATTAGGGTTTTGCTTTTTCATTTATCTATTTATTTGTTTATTTATTTATTTGGAAAGGATAAAGATGAGAATGGTGGCTTTCTTTGTTTCTTATTGAAGCTTCATGAAGCTTTGACTTAGTCACCATTCTTGTCTCATGCTTAACCCTAACCATTTGAACTAACCCTAGTTCATTCTCTACACTTAACTATGGTTAAGATTATGATAAGTATTCATTTTTCTTTTTCATTTAAAAACACTTATCATATTCTAGCTTCATCTTCTTCTTCATCTTCAAAAGAAAAAGCTTGATGCCATCAATGGCAACTTGAGCAAAAGTGTGAGAAATCCAATTCTTAAGTGAACCCACCTCCTATGTCTTCATCCTCTACTTCTTGCCAAGTTGTTTTGGGTGTTTTCTTCACAAGTTTCACAACTTGGTGAAGTTGGAGCTTGAACTTGTGATGCCTCGACGTAGATCATCTTCGGCACGAAGCCGACGACCTAGTCCGCCCTTTTCTCCGATGAAGCCGACGATTGAGTTCGGGATTCGAGACGGACAGCGAGAGGACGTTTACGTGGAGCTAAGGAAGTGGAGAACCGGATCTACAAAGGTTGTAGCCTCTCTCCTTTAGTTAAGATGTTAACTAGTTTACTGTTTCGCCTAAATTTCTAGTCGACGATCCGTATTAGGGTTTCTCGGCACCCATAAAATTTGAAATTGGCATGGTTGATGCCTTGTGAGACCTCTATAGTGTGCCTAGGAACCCTACAGGAATATGAGATATTCCAAGTTTATGATGTTTAAGGAAATACGGATTCTAATTATTGTAGTTTTTCATTTCTTTTCTGCGACCGTAAGTGTAATATGTGTGGTATCCCAAATCTCGTTGCTATATGTCAACGGAATTTAGGATACGTGTATTTACTTACGTTGATGACATGTGATGTTATGTGTTGCTGTGATGTGTTTTATTGGATCGTCATGAATGAATAGCCGGGGGTTTTATGTGAGATGAGAGTTTTTCAATATTCATTCATGTAAAATTTGTATGTAATATTCTTTTATTAGGACACTTCCGAGTTGAGGATGATGTCACCATTGATGTATATTATTTATTTTTCCGCATTAGGATTGACCCAAGGCGTGGAGCACAAGTAACCAGGTTCTGGAGTCCAGTGGGAAACCATCTCGAGGAGTCGAGACCGGGTCTCCAAACTCTAGAATTGGCAGGGTTGCTTGCCGCTCTCGTAGGGGTCTAGGGATGTGGGATTATCTATTCATCACGACCGTGGAATCCGTGTTTTTCATTATTGGCTTAATTTAAAATACGGACCTCCTAGTATACCCAATATTTCAAATGTTGACTTCTGCTGCTTGGTTCTGTGATGTGATCATATAACTGCGTGAGACGAATGCTATATATATGATATATAATAAACGTTGCTTATGTTTTACACCCGCGCTAGTACAGCCCCCGCTCTGCCGTTAGTTAAGTAACCTAACGGTGCATGACGGGGCCCTGTGATGAATGCGGATGGCATAAGCGTATGTTCTATTTTCGTTTCATTTTTTGTGATGTTTAGGAAATATTAAATGATGGGACTTCATTAATGAGATTAATGAAAAGAAAAGAAACCTATAATTGTTGTAGAATAAAAAGTTTTTAAAATAGGTAGCTCTAGTTCTTGCTTTGAATAGTGGTATTCCTTGATGAATATCCAGCACCTCATTCGATGAGGAAAGAGCCGAGATCCCTTCACCGGGAGTGATCTCTTTAGCAAAACTAGCAAATGGTACAACCTACTCGGTTTATCATCATAGCTTCTGTAGTTCTTGCTTTGCACAGTGGTATTCCTTGATGGATATCCAGCACCTCATTCGATGAGGAAAGAGCCGAGATCCCTTTACCGGGATTGACCTCTTTAGCAAAAGCTAGTAAAAGCTATTCGGTTTGTTTTTCAAAACTACTCGATTTTAAAAGAGGAGCTTAAACCACTCCTTTTTAAAATCACTAGATTCTATAACGATATCAAGTTCATTACGTTAAAGGTTTTATTAAAAACCAGCCATAGTCCTCCGTCATTTCAGATAAGTGCTATTTAGTATTCATGCTGCGTTTGTTGACCTCCGTCAAGACGTAGTGTACGGTAGCTTATTAGTGCTTATATGCAGCATGTGATGCGGTTGGATTAGGATAGTCGTATGGCTTTGTTGACTATAGTTAAGAGTTTTACGGGTGGGTTTAATTCAATCAAGAAATGAACGGATTGAACTTGGCCAGCGCTTATGATTTGTTGACCATAGTTAAGGTCATAAGTTGCTAGGGGTATAAACAGATATTGGGAATTTCAAGTATTGAAATTTGCAATGAGATTGCATACCTTCTATATGATAGTTGGATCCTGATACCCACGGCGAGTAAGAGTTACTCCTGAGAGAGTTTTTCACTTTACAATTAGCTGATCCATTAGGTGTCTAAGAAAGGTGTTAATGGGGTTATGCCCCTGCGGAAACGAGGTTATTTAATTAGTTCCATACGAAAGCATGGGGAGACTCTTTTGGAGTACTAATACCTGCCTGGCCGAACGATTGGCGAACTTGTAGGGTGTAATTAATCCCGGCTAATCTTACCTTCTAAGGTTTGAAGGAAGATTTGATAAAAACAGTACGAGCCATCCTGATTAGATAAAATAATTATCACGACCCATAATTGAGCATGTGACCGGTGCTTAAATCACGCAACGTCCAAACGCGTAACGTAATTCAAGTAAACCGAAGCCCAGAAAATCTAAACCTTTTTACGGAAAATAGTGGGGGTGTAGTTTTGAATTAAAGGTATAATGAAATAAAGTTTATCTATAAATGCATACTAATGATATAGGAAAACGCAAGTAGAATGTACTAAAGTTGAGAACATTTTTCGTCTTTAAAATTTTGGGCAGCACCTCCCTTGTATATTTTGATCCTAAACCACATATACATGACAATAATAAAAGGCATCCCCAAGCGGGAGCTAGCTCTTCGCCAAATAGAGGAATCACAACCACGCAAGCAATGTATACGACGCCTAACGGCGAAGATCAACCCAGAAAGAATAATATGAATAAAGCAAGACATTAAATCTGCACATAGCGAACATATATCCATCGCTCTAAGTCTCACAACCATAAGACCGTCTAAGTCCACTAAATATACAAAGTCAAGTTTCTGATTGATGGAGTTTATCTAGATATAATAGGAAATGATAAATACAAGAGTGGGCACGATCCAATATGTCCCACCTACCATAGCAAAACACCCGAATGCAAACTGTGTGCCAGCGATACCGCTACTGATCCCAAGCAGTCAAACCTGCAAGAACTGTGGCACAACTGAGGTGAGTTGCCAACTCATGAGTAGAAAACATCAGCAGGTAGAAATCGAATAAAACAACGATTTTCTAAGTCACTGTATCAAGAAGGTAATACTATGATATCTAGGGTGACCATGTATGCTTATATGTCAACAATATAATCAATGCCAATGAAATATACAAATAAACATCTGAATCATATGCCTATATGCAGGTGGATATCATCCACGTGTCAATCAACATCATGGAATCTGAGTTTCCAACATCAACACTCGCAATATCATGAAAGCATATGAATGTATGTATGAGGATATCAGCCAACGTGTTTCTATCTACGGCACATCAAAATCATGGAACCTGAGTACCCAACACCGACACTCGAAATATCATGAAACCCGTGTCCGGCTGTTAGTTGTATGTATGCCCTAGAGGACATTATTGTACATATGATGTATATTATAGTAGATTCTTGGACATATATAGAGACGACTTTGTTGCTCGAGATGATAGTATGCTATCTGGTTACTCTTTACCTTAACATGTATACTTGTCTCATGATACTGTCTTATGCTTACATGTTGGTAAAGCCCTTAGGATGTGTACTTGACTACCAGGATTATGATGCAGATCATACTAGTGGGGCCATGGTAGTCCATAAGTTCATCATTTAATGTTCCTTGTCGTGAGTGTATCGAGACAGGGCATCGATATACTAGTATAGACTAGCGTATACGCTTCTCGACCCATGAGATGGGCGATGGATGATCCCATATCCATTGGTGTTTGACATCAGAGATGGTATACGGGTGCTCAGTGGAGATTAGGTACACTGGACAGACTCACCGAGAACTCCTAGATGGTATTATACCTCACGTCAGATAGCAGTTCTCTGGTGATACTGGTACAACTTAGTCTGTAGACCCGAGATCGTCATAGAGTCTTGTGTGATTCCCACTGTTTTTTGATTTCCACCTTACTACGTTCAAGTAGACGTGCAAAACGGTGGTTTTTGGGTACAGTCCCGAGTCACATGGAGGCAATGAGTGATAGGAGGGGATTTCGTCTCTCCCGGTATTGGGGGGTTGATGTTGCGCTGTACTCGATTGGCCATAACAGGGAAGTCTTTGGTCAGGGCTGATTTAGAGATTTACTGGTAAGTATTATCAGTAGTTTCTCATCCGTTATGAGCCTCATATCGGCATGACTTATCGGTTATTGGGGTCTGACATTTGCCACCCTTACACTGGATATGTGACATATCAAACAAGGAGACCAGACTGTACGGTAGTGTTACTGACGGGATTTACAGGAGCTAGAGCGGGCTTGTTTGTTGATCTTTTGATCGCTCAATACCTGGGTAGCCATTATGTCCAGCTAGTACCGCTGACGGTTTGTGGGTGCTTGATGAGACCATCACATACTGCCGGCGTATTGACGAGTCTTTAGAGTCCTACATAGAGCTTTTTCTGGCTCAGGCAAAACGAAGTAGGAGCACATATGTGATATGTGCGGGACCGAGATTAATACGAGTATGTTATACCGTATTCTATTCTCGCGATTATTTGTATCGGTCGGTTATATGTGATATAGCCGGGTTATCGAATCAAGTGTTGATTCGATAAGTTGGTACATATAATATTAGTCGGTTATATGAGATATAGACGGATTATTAAATCAAGTGTTGATTTTATAATTTAGTGTATAATTGTATATTTGATATGATAGTTTACATTAACTAATATTAGCTCACTTAAGCATTTATTTTTCTCACATATGCATACTTATTATATATGTGATATATATTAATTGTGTTTTATATTGTGTCATGGTTGATGACAAACACTACATGGGTGTATGAGACTTACACCATACTAATTATAATGTAGGGTTTAAGTATTTAAAGTAAATACAAATTAGTGGATAATTGGTCACATGCATGAAGCTTTGAGAAGCTTGTGGATGCATTGATTTGTTCCACTAATTTTGTTTTACTAAAGATGTTTATTAACCTAACCATTATAATTTAACCATGGTTATGTCTCTACATGAGTTAGCTATATGATACAAACTCACCTATGGTTGATTCTCCCACCCCATTAGTTCATTCTCATCTCTTGACTTCATCTTCTTCATCCTTGAGAAAAAGCTTGCTAGCCTTTTGAAAAGAGAGAAAATATTGTGAGAAAAATAAAACTAAAGTGAGCCCACTTCCCACTTTCTCATCTATTACTAGATTAGCACTTTAGTGTAGGGTGTTAGGTTCACTAATCTCTCATTAGTGAAGTAGAAGCTTGAGTTAGTGTCTCCTCGACGTAGATCATCTTCGGCCTCGAAGACTTCAAGCAAGATCGTTTCTTTCATCTTGAGAAGCCATGCAAGAGTCCGGGAGTTCCATGATCGCAGCGAAGGGACCACTACAATGAGCAATTGAAAGGAAGGACCGGTCTACAAAGGTTGTATTCTGTTATCCCTTAGTAGTAAAGTTGTTTACTTGGTGTTTCTTACTCTAATTCTCTAGTAAAGATCCTTGCTTAGGTTGTTTGGCACTTGAAATATTTTAAATACGGCATGTTTGATGCCTTGTAGAACCTTGTTCTTGTGCCTAATAACACTATAGTGGTATCAGAGCCTAGCTGGAGCATTAGGTATTGCGTAGGCGAAATTAAAAGTCCGAACGAACTCCGAATAACCAATTTTCCCACTTTCTGGAAATTTTTTCAAAAGTTAAAATTTTTCATATTAAAAATACTCAGAAAATCATGCAGGTAATTCTATGGACCCTCTTGAAGAACGAGTCCCTAACTCGCTTTAGTGACCGCGGAACCGCAACCAAAACATGGTTTTGGCGGCGGTTCCGCGGCGCCACTAAGGAGGCAAGGGATGACACTTCAATGGTTGGTCCATTGGTACTGGAGCATGCTTCTGGGAATTTTTAATAGTGCTTAAGTGTTGAGCTCTTTGGGAATTTTGGGAATTCTTTGATTCGATCGAATTGTTTAACGTCGTCTAGCTTTCTGTAATGAGATACAATAATTGGAACCCACAAATATATTTGTTGCGTGTAAATCTAACATTTCGGTCTCGGGTGTAATCGGAAATCTTGTTGAATTATTCGAATTATTTTGAAAAGGTGTTTTCATTGGTGAGACCTAAATGCGAGATTTACATTGTTAGGCATGAAATCTTGGATTTGTGATATCCTGAGTTTATGATGTCTAAGGGCAGGTACGATTCCAATTGTTGTAATTTTTCATTTTCTTTTCTGCGACCGTAAGTGTGGTATGTGGTGTATCGCCGGTTTCGTTGATATACATAAACGAATTGGGATACGCATATTTACTTACGTTGATGACATGTGATGTTATGTGTTGCTGTGATATGTTATATTGGATCGTCGTGATTTGAATAGCCCGGGGTTTTATGTGAGATGAGAGTTTTTCATTTCCATTCACGTAAAATTCATTATATGTAATATTCTTTTATTGGGCCACTTCCGGGTTGAGAATGTTGTCACCATTTTTGTAAATTATTTACTTTTTCGCATTAGGATAGACCCATGGAGGGGAGCACAAGTAACCGGGTTCTAGAGTCCAGTGGGAGACCAACTCGCGGAGTCGAGTACGGGTCTTCTAACTCTAGAATTGGTACGGTTACTTGCCGCTCTCGTAGGGGTCTAGTGATGTGGATATAGGCTGAAAATAAAACACGGACCTCCTAGTATATCCAATATTTCATATGTTTCTTCTGCTTCTTTGTGATGTGATCACTGTGGATTCTGAGACGAATGGATATATATTATATATGAGATATATAGTAAACATTGCTTATGTTTTACACCCGCGCTAGTCCCCCCCCCACTATGTCGTTAGTTAAGTAACCTAACGGTGCATAACGGGACACTGTGGCGAATGCGGATGGCATAAGCGTACGTTGTATTTTCGTTTCCTCTGTGATGCTTAGGAAGCTTAAATGATGGGACTTCATTAATGAGATTAATGAAAGAAAAGAAACCTAAAAGATGTTGTAGAATCAAATTTTCAAAAAGGGGTAGCTCTAGTTTTTGCTTTGTATAGCGGTATTCTTTGTGGAATATCCAGCACCTTATTCGATAAGGAAAGTACCGAGATCCCTTCACCGGGAGTGACCTCTTTAGCAAAAGCTAACAAATGCTACAACACTCGGTTTTGTTTTTTGAAAGCTTCTATAGTTTTTCCCTTGCATAGTGGTATTTATGAAATATCCTGCATCTTATTCGATAAGAAAAGAGCCGAGATCCCTTCACCGGGAGTGACCACTTTAGCGAAACTAGTAAAAGCCTCAAAAACATTCCTTTTCAAAAATCACTTGGTTCGACAACGATATCAAGTTCATTACGCAAAAGGTTTTCATAAAAACCTGTCGTAACCCTCCGCCATTTCAGATAATTATTATTTAGTATTCGTGCTGCGCTTGTTGACTTCTGTCAAGACGTAGTGTGCGGTAGCTGATCAGTGCTTATCTGTAAAGCATGTGATGCGATTGGATTAGGGTAGTCATACGACCTTGTTGACCTCTGTCAAGGGTCGTGCGGGCGGGGATGATTCAATCAGAAATGACGGGTTGAACTTGACTAGTGCATTATGATTTGTTGACCTCTGTCAAGGTCATAGCATGCTAGGGGCAAAATATTATCGGGAATATCAAGAGCTGAAATTTGCAATGAGATTGCATACTTTCTATGAGAGTTGGATCCCGATACCCACTACGAGTAAGAGTTACTCCTGGGAGAGTTTTATACAAGACAATTATCCGATCAAGTAGGTGTCTAGAAAGGTGTTTACGAGGTTATGCCTCTGGGAAAATGAGATTTATTTTAATTAGGTCCGTGCGAAAGCACGGGGAACCTCCCTAAAAATACCAACACTGACCTGGCTGAAAGATTGGCGAAATTGTAGGGTGTAATTAATCCCGGCTAGTATTTCTTTTTATGGTTTGAAGGAAGATTTGATAAAAACAGTGGGAGCCATCCTTATTAGATAAAATAATAACCAATCTAATCTTGCTAGAGCATACGCTAAAGTGTTTTCTTCTCTCTCTCTCCAGGAAGCGACCAAGTTAGGCCTTAATCAAGATAATAATATGGATGTATTGACCGAACCCGCTTGTTATACTGAGCCGGGGAACGTTGGTTCCGTTCTTTCATATAATTGTTATAAGACTGAGCAGGAAATAGGGGAATATCCAGATTTCCATGCCACCCTAACGAAGAATAAGCATGTTGATGCATCTTCTTCGGGTGTGTTAGTTATTGAGAACTGTTTCTCAGTTCACTCTACGTCCTGGGTATTAGATACCGGATCGAGATCCCAAATATGTAATATGTTACATGGGCCAAGGAAAGGTAGAGAACTGGGAATGGATGATTATTCCGTAAGAGTAGGGAATGGTGCAAATGTTACAGCCAAAACTGTTGGCGAATATCACCTTGTACTACCAAATGGTAGTACATTGATTCTAAATGAATGCTATTACAATCCGACCCTGATATGCAATCTTATATCAGTTTCTTTATTAACTAAAGAAGGATATAATTTTGTAGTACGTGATAATGTTATGAACATCTTCCTGAATCAAAAGTTGATTGGATCAGTCTCGTTAAATAATGGCATATACGTTCTAAATCAAACCATGGTTCTTAATATACAAAACACACATGTTCATATCATAATTTTGCATTATTATATTCCCTATTCTTGTTCATTTTACAAATAAACAGGTGTTTTTGATCCATGTCTGCTACGTAGTTGTTGGTTACAGGTTCTTGGAAACAAAAAGTGAAAATGATGAAAAGATGATACAAAAGTGAGACTACGACCGACAAATGGAAGAATTTTGATCATTCCTACAGTTTGAGGGACAATGAAGATCAATGAACAAGTTCACAAAGTACAAAAGCAGCGCAAGGTTCAAGTCTTCGACACGAAGCAAACGGTAAAAGTCCACGACACTTATGCACTGTAGAAATTTAAAAGAAAACTAGAAGACAATCTGAGAAACCAAGTAAATAGACAAGAGGCCAAATTCAACAAGAAGAAGCCCAGAAAGATTCAGTCCAAGATCCCACAATATGTCCGCGGAACCGCGGCCAAACATGCCTTCTGGCCGCGGATCCGTGACCATATAGAGCACGTGTCGGTGCATTTTTGTGACGGTGGCGGCGGTGCGTTGACTAGTCTTCTTAGGGTATATTTGTAAATGCAGATGTGAATCGAATGTAACCCTAGGGTTTCTATGATCTATAAATAGAAACCCTAAACCTCTTTTTGAGGTATGCCTCTTTTCATTGATGAAAAATTCAGAAATCCATTTTAATGTTTTGAGAGGATCAAATAAAGTAAGTAGATTTTTTTCATTGCCCTAGTTCTTAAATTTCTTTTTGCCTTAGTATAGATTTTATTATCTGCCCTAGTTAATTAGTTTAGCACTTTTATTAATCTGGCGTAGTTTAGATAGTTAGTCTTTTTTAAATTGAAAACTCATTAAAAAAATGTCTTTTATCAATCTCCTAATGAGTGAGTAGTTCCTCACTTGTTAGGGTTAGGAATATGAAAGGTTTGAGAGATGAAAATCTCTCACCCCTTTCTTACCCATCACATATTAATTTATAGGACTCTATGCATACATATACACACCGCTCCCTACGGCACCCTACCCTACGAGGTAACGGTGATACCGCTGTTTAAAAGACCAGTTGTGCATGTTTTCCATAGAGGTTAGTGTAAGATTTAAGAAAGGATGGACAAGGATCTAGAGGAAGAAACATCGATTCTTCCCGATCGTCCTAATCCTCTTTATTAATTATTACCATAACACCTGAATAGATCTAAATTAGGGCATTGAAAGCGGTGAGGAATATTAACTTTCCAAACTTAACCAAAACCTAACCCTAGCAAGATTTTAATCCTAGTCTAAATCAACTTAGTTTTTAGTGATAATCAATCCAACACCGTTTCGAATTAACTCATTAGAACAAATTGACAATACACAAAATCCCTGTGGACCGACCCGTACTCAACGGCTAGCTACCAAGCGACGCCGTTCTTGATTGCGGTAATTAATTCTTTGATCACAAAACATCGTACAAATCAAATGGCGCCGTTGCCGGGGATGGCGTAGTATTTTCTTTTTGCAATTTCGGGTTAATATAAAATCATAAAATTGATAAAAACTGAAAAATTAAAAAAAAATTAAAAAATTTATCATCTTGTTATTCTTTGAAGGGTGTTTCGTTTGAATTGTGCAGGATCGACGAATGAATTCAGATCTGGAAAAATCCAGAAATCAAAACAGAGAACAGAAGATCTGAACAACAGAGAAAAATCAGAACAGAGGAACAGATGATATTTGGTGACTTAAACCGACTAGAAGACCGCGTTTCCGCCGCCGAACCACACCTTGGACCGCGGATCCACCGCGGGTTGCTGATGTTAGCAACCCAAAACCCCTCTGTAAGCTTCTTTCCTTCTTCTGAACCCCATTATCTCCTCCGTAAAAGTTTCCTGCTGGGTTCTTTGTGCAGAAACTTCTCCCCTTCTCCAATAACTTGATCTTGTGCTGGATTCTTTGCGCCGCGCTAAAAAAAATTGTTTCCATGTGATTGTGTTTACTGCTTTGCATATTTTAAATTGACTTTAAGGGGCTTGAACACCAATCCGGATTGGGTGGGGATTTCATTACCCTTCCCAGGACCCCAAAAATCACATAAAGCATATTGCATTAACCTTCAAGTTAATTAAAAAAGGATTAGATTCAGCCCTAAGGACTTCCCGCTCAATAGGATAGAGGAATAGTTGTAGGCATCGATCGTTGATCTAAACCTGACTTTGTGGTGCCTAGGCTAGACAGGTAGGGAAAGGTAACTTTAAAAGGCCCGTCTCACGGTGATTCATGAGTGGATCCCTCCTTTCTCTACTTGTGCTTACCTGGCCACAATTGGTGGTGAAGAGGCGGTTTGAGGTCCTCACAATTTGCCCTTTGGAACAGTTAGGAGCAGTCTAGTTGACCTAGGTGACCCTAGATCTAGGCTTGATTGTGCATATTGTGATTGATTGAACGTGTGTCTAAGCCTTTTATTGAAAATCTTTTTGCAAAAAGCTCCTTATTAAAAAAACACAAAACAGAAAATTTTTACAAAAACTTGCCAATTTGTCGCTAAGAAATCCATTGCACCCCACTTGCACCCATATTCTTTTTCTTCTCCTTTCATACATCATGGGTACCCCACCTCACAAAACTCTTGCCGAACTTTGGTACCCTCATCCAAACATTGCTTCCTACGCGAATTGTTTTGGTCGAATTATGGACGACCCCTCCATGCCTAAAATTTCTTTGAAAGATCGAATAAAGGCATCTAGGAGAAACAGTTCGACTCCGCAATCCACTTTGTATCAACCATTTCAACCTTCACCACCTTCTTACCTTGATACTCCTTTTTCGAGTCCTGTTGTAACTCCGAAACCCATGTCTATTGCTAAACATATTGAACAATCTCGTAACCGATCTTTCACTCCTTTCAACACTTCCAATTCTTGGGATCAACAAGTCCATTCACCTTTTTATCCAAATGTTGATCCTACTCCTGTCCAACCATTCAATTCCTACCAGTCCTACCCGACTTTCGCACCATCCCTAGACATTGCTTCTACACAGCCATTTGGGAGTTTCCAGAATCCAAACAATTTTGAATCTTTTACTGAAACTCCTTCACAACCCATGTCTAGTCTGGAGCAGTCGTCGGAAGCTTACATTGCAGCAACAAAGAAACAGATGAGGAATTTGGATGCGTCCATTGCCGCCCTTATGCAACCTAGTGACCCGGTAGCTAGTTTCCAACTAGCTCCAAAAATTCCAATGTATAATGAGGCGGTTGGACAGATTGAGAATTTGAGTGGAGAGAATGAGCCGTGCACCCTTCCAAATCAAACCTACCCATCACCAATTGAATCCCACAACTCCGGTTTTGAATGTCTATTAAGTGTCCCAAATGATTCACCAGTTGAAAATAAAACTTTAATGAGTTGTGCAACTTTGTAGTGCTTGATTTGCCAGATTGTGAAGGGTCCCATTCGAGTGAAACCATCACCAATCCTTTTGACTTCTACACCTCTAATCTAGAACCTGAATTGATAAATATCCATGTTTTTGATGAGGTGTCCGATAAAATTGATTTTCACTTGATTGAGGATATTGATGCAGGGAATATTTTGGATGATGAACCCGCAGATTTGACTGAATTTTTCTCCCCAATTCATCATCCCGAGTCATTAAATGTTTCTCCTAAACTTCATATGCTTCTTGATTTTGATGATAATTGCATAGATGGGATAACTTTTGAGGAGAATTATGAGGATAGTATTGAGAAGAGTATTGAGGAGAGTATTGCGGATAGTATTGAGGATGAACCGGTTTTGTTTGATGAGTCGGATTTTCCAATTTATCCTCCTGAACCTTTAAGTGTTATACTTCCTAAATCACCCGCCTTCATCTTTTCCATCATTCCGACCACGCAAGAGATCACGCAGGAGGACTGTGAGCTTGAAAAATTTCTTTTCAATCACAGCAGTTTTGACGCCACTAGTGCGTTCCTCCTTGAATATGACACAGTTCTCACAACCGATAACGATTACGAGTGTTTCACTTTTTCGGATTATTTTGAAGACTCACCGCCCGAGTTTGAGTCGTTTGAATTTTCAGATGAGTTAGTTGAACTATCAGACTCGGTTGCTTACAGTCATTTCGAACCATTGATGGAGTCTTTCGAGTTCGAGACAGTTTCACCAATTTCACCTTCAATTGTTTCACCTCTGAAACTCGAACTCAAGCCGAGTCATTTCGAACCATTGATGGAATCCATCGTTTCGACCGTGCAAAAATCCGTCACGCTTCCATTGTCAATGTCTGGTTTATCAAGTTCAATATACCCATGTTTTCTCACGAATCTTGAGGGATTTGACCCCATTTCTCAACGGGTTGATAGATTAGCACAATCTCTTTTAACACATCGGTCATCACAATTTGTGCTAATTTATTCACTCAATTTACACCCTCAAGTTCGTACTACACTTCTTTCTCTCTTCCGCCATTCTTCTCCTAATATACTGAGACCATATTCCACCTTTCTTCCCATACGGTCTCGTGTGTCTGTCATTTCTTTTCTCTACACTCCATTCTTTCACCAACCATACCATTATAACGATAAAATTTTTGAATGGTTGGTGCTAACCTTTGGCTTGTGTAAAGGCCTTGTATAGCTTGATACTATGTTTTTCCTCCTCCCTAAGTCTGAACTTTGTAGGGTTCCTAGGCACTCTCAAGAGGTCTCACAAGGCATCAACCATGCCAATTTCAAACTTTACGGTGCCGAGAAACCCTAGACTACGAATCGTTAACTAGAAATCTAGGCGACCAAAGCAACTAGTTTACAACTAAACTAAAAGAACGGAAATACAACCTTTGTAGATCCATTTCTCCACCTCCATAGCTCCATGATGAAGTCCTCTCCGCTGTCCAAATCGAACCATGACTCTAGCATCGGCTTCAACGGAGAAAAAGCGGGCTAGGTCATCGACGACGATGCCGAAGATGATCTACGTCGAGGCATCACTAGATCAAGCTCCACCTTCACCAAGCCATGAAAACTTGTGAAGGAAACACCCTATACTACTTGGCAAGAGGTAGAGGATGAAGAAATAGGAAGTGGGTTCACTTTAGAATTGGATTTCTCACTCATTTCCATCAATCACCATTGATGGAATCAAGGTTCTTCATCTTGAAGAAGAAGAAGAAGAAGATGATAATATTATGATAAGTATTTTTCAAAAAGGAAATAAAATGAATACTTATCATAATGTAACCATGGTCAAGTGTAGAGAATAGACTAGGGTTAAGTGGAATGGTTAGGGTTAAGCATGAGACAAAATGGTGAAGCTTCAAATACAACCATGGTTTAATCAAAGCTTCATGAAGCTTCAAATACAAACAAAGAAAGCCACCATCTTTCCCATTTTCTTTTCCAAAAAGAATAAATAAATAAATAAATGAATAAGAAAATAAAAACTCTAACCATTACACAACCATGGTTTAATCTTTACACAAACCCAAGTAAACATGCATCATCAAACATGATACAATCATTTGCACAAAAAGTATATCACATATACAACTTGTACATCCAAGTGAGAAAATCCTTTAAAGTGAACCAATACTAGTTAATGCAAAGTAATATATCAAATATATAATTATGCATTAAATCATTAAATCAACACTTGATTTAATGATCCGATCATATCGCATATAACCGACTAATATCAACAGTAACATCTTATCGAATCAACATTTGATCCGATATCCTGGCTATATTGCATATAACCGATCAATGTCACAAATCGCGAGAATCGAATACAGTATCACATACTGGTATTATTCTCGGTCCCGCACATATCTCATATGTGCTCCTATTTCGTTTCGCTTGAGCCAGGAAACCTCTGTGTAGGACTCTAAAGACTCGTCAATACGCTGGCAGCAGGTGATGATCATATCAAACACCCACAAGCCACAAGCGGTCTGCTAAACGTAACGGCCACCCGGGTATTGAGCGATCAGAAGATCGACGAGCAAGCCCGCTCACACTCCTGTAAATCCAACCAGTAACACTTACCGTACAGTCCGGTCTGATCGTCTGATATGTCGCATATCTCGCCTAGGGGTGGTAAACGTCAAACCCGAATAGCTCGATAAGTCGTGTCGATATGAGGCCTATAACAGTTTGAGAAACTACTGGTAACACTTACCAGAAAATCTATGCAACCCTGGCCAGGGATTTCCGGTTATAGCCAATCGAACACAGCGCAACATCAACTCCCTATACCGGGAGAGACGAATCCCCTCCTATCGCTCATTGCCTCCATGTGATTCGGGACTGTACCCAAAAACCACCGTTTTGCATGCCCTCTTGGACGTGGTAAGGTGGAAATCAAAGCACGGTGGGAACCACACAAGACTCTATGACGATCTCGGGTCAACAGACTACTCTGTACCAGTGTCACCAGAGAACTGCCATCTGACGTAAGGTATAATACCATCTGGGAGTTCTCGGCGAGTCCGTCCAGTGTACCCAGTCTCCACTGAGCACCAGTATATCATCTCTGATGTCAAACACCAATGGATATGGGATCATCCATCGCCCATCTGTATGGGTCGAGAAGGTATACGCTAGTCTACTCTGGTATATCGATGCCCCGTCTCGATATACCCACGACTAGGGACCTTAAAGGATGTACTTATAGACTACCATGTCCCCACTAGTATGATCCGCATCACAGTCCAGGTAGTCAAGTACACATCCTAAGGGCTTTACCAACATGTAACAGGGAGACAATCAGTATACACGTTAATGTAAAGATCAATCAGATAGCATACTATCATGTCGAGCAAGAAAGTCCTCCCTATATATGTCCAAGCATCCACTACAATATACATCCTATGTATAGTAATGGCCTCTAGGGCATACATATAACTAACAATCTCCCACTTGCACTAGGGCCATCTGATAGCAGTGGTTGTAGTATCTCATACTCAACCATCCCATAAAAGTCTCTCTTTGGGAAAAGGCCTTTGTGAGTGGATCCGCTGTGTTGTCCTCTGAGTCTACTCTCCTAACCTCGATCACCCTGGAGATCAACTATCTCCATGATCATGTGATACTGCCTTAGAATATGTCTGGATCACTGATGGGACTGACGTTCCTTGGCATAAGCCACAACTCCATTGTCACATAATGGAGGAACTAAGTTCATCTCATGAACAAATATACATCCAGACTGCCTCTTTGGTAGCATCTTAAGTAGCGATGTATCGAGCCTTTATAGTCTAGTATGCCACGGTATCTAGCTTGGAACTCTTCCAACATACCGTCCCTTTACTGAGGGTAAAGACAATGCCTGCGACTGACATTCAGTCGTCATTATCACCCTGGAACCCTTCCAGTGATTCTCCTCAGGATCGATTGATACCATCTCACTACAACTAGTGAGGATCCTAACATCCAATTAGATCTATCTCATAGATCCAAAACCCAGGATTTAGGAGGTATCACGTTGATCCTTTATGGTGAATCATTGTGATAAGCAGAGATTGACCGAGCATAGCATAGGAAACTCCTTCCTTATCAAGAGTATGTCATCCACGTACTCTACGAGGATCATCACCATATTCCCTACTACCCTTTTGTTTATACAAGGTTCATCTACCATTTTGATGATATCAAACTCTTTGACTAACACATCAAAACAGATGTTCCAACTCCGCGATACCTGCTTTATCTTATAAAGCATCTTGTACACGTTTCCGCTGCTCCCACTGTTTACGAAGCCCTCTGGCTGTGTACTTATAGACGTCCTCTTCTAAAACATCATTTAGAAAAGCAGTCATGGCACCCAACCGCCAGATATCGTAGTCATGGTATGTAGCCGTGGCAAGTAGGATCTGGATGGACTTAAGCATAGTCACTTGAAAAGGTTTCATCATAATCCACGCCTGGTCGATGACGAAAAGCTTTAACAAGTCTAGCTTTGAAAGTCTCAACTTTTCCATCTACACCAAGTAATCTTCTCAAGATATACTTGCTCCTGATGGTCCTGATGGGGATTTAACCCTTCAGATATTGCAACCAAAGTCCATACTTTGTTGGTGTACATGGATTCCATCTCAGATCGCTAAGCATCCAGCCATTCTTACAGAGTCCCACTCCTGATGGCCAGTTCGAAACTAGTTGGGTCATCATCTCATGATGCAATCCTCGCTCCCACTGTCATAGAGAAACCGAAGTAGCTCTCAGGTGGGTGAGGAACCCTACTAGATCGGCGGAGAGGCTGAGGTTCGTTGGTAACTATTGAATCCTTTGGTTCTGTCAAATCATCAGCTGCAGTTTTGTATAGCTGGAACCTTTCCAGTTCTACATAACAGACCTTGCCTCGAGCTTGTCCGGATTTTGCTTTTAGAGATAGGCCGGACAACCCCAAATCTTAACTAGCTTAAGACATGGGCTCTTCCCTTTCCATATCACATATGAAGTGGTAGGCAACTGATTTGATTCGAACCTATTCAATAGGTATGTAGCTTCTCAAGTGCATAACCCCCCTTAAAAGGAAACAGGTAACTCAGTAGTACTCATCATAGAGCACACCATATCAAATAGGGTGTATCTGCTCCGCCCCGATATACCATCGTGCAATGGTGTATACAGAGGAGTAATGCTGAGAGAGAATCTCATTCTCGTTTAGAATAGTCCAGGATTTCCATGCTCAAGTATTCTCCTCCTTGATCTCATCATAGGACATAATACTTATACCCTTATCGGTTCTCTACTTCTAACTTATATTCTGTGAATATCTCAAAAGGTTCGGACTTGTGTTTCAACAGGAACATATGTCTGAATCTTGAGAGATTATCAGAGAATGTAACGAAGTACAAAGAACCAGTCCTGGCATATGTAGACAGGGGACCTACATACATCAACATGTATCATCCCAAGAGTTCACTAACTCTTTCTCTGTTTCCAGTAAATGGAGCTATGGTCATCTTATCTTTGTGACATGACTGGCAAGTTTCACAAGATGTAAATTCAAACAGGATTTAAATATGCATCTTCATGTAACTTCAGCCAGTCTGGTCGCATTGATATGACCTAGTCTACAATACCTCAAGAAGGATTCGTTCATTTCTGAACTCTTCCTCTTGTGTGTGTTCAGTATATTAAAGAACTGTAGTTTGATTTAGAACATCAACGCTTTTAGATAACGTGCATGATCCGATCAACTTTTGATATAGGAAATGTTCAAAACATTATCCAACAATACAAAATTTTATCATTTCTTTACTAATAAAGAGACTGATATGATTTTGTATATCAGGTTCGGTATCTAATAACATTTGTTCAGAATCAATGTATTGGTAATACAGGATGACAGTGACCAACAGACTTGGCTGCAACACTTGCCCCGTTTTCTGCCTCATGAAACTTATCACCCGTTCTCAGTTCTTTACCTATCTGTAGCCCATGTAACAAATTACATATGCGGGATCCTGATCTGGTATCATATACCAAGGATGCGGAGGATACTGAGAAACAGTTCGGTATAATGAACATACCCGAAGATGATGCATCTCATGCACTTTCTTCGTTTGGGCGGCACGGGAAATCTGGTATTCCCCAATTTCCTGCTCTGTCTTATAACAATTATAAGTTGGAGCGGGACCAACGTTCCCCAGCTCAGTATAACAAGCGGGTTCGGTCAATACATCCGTATTATTATTTTGATTAAGGCGTGATATGGTCGCTACCAGGAGAGAGAGAGAAGAAAACACTCAGCGTGCTCTCTTGCAAGAATAGATTGGTTATTATTTTATCTAATCAGGATGGGTCCCACTGCTTTTTATCAAATCTTCCTTCAAACCCTAAAAGGAAAGACTAGCCGGGATTAATTACACACTACAAGTTCGCCAATCTTTCAGCCAGGCCAGTGTCGGTACTTTAAGGGAGGTCCCCCGTGCTTTCGCACGAACCTAATTAATGTAAACCTTGTTTTCCCATAGGCGTAACCTCATTGACACCTTTCTAGACACCTACTTGATCGGCTAATTGTAATGTGTAAAACTCTCCCAGGAGTAACAATTACTCGCAGTGGGTATCGGGATCCAACTATCTCATAGAAGGTATGCAATCTCATTGTAAATTTCAACACTTGAAATTCCCGATAATATTTTGCCCCTAACGTGCTATGACCTTGACGAAAGCCAACAAACCATAGCCCGCTAGTCAAGTTCAACCCGTACATTTCTTGATTGAATTAAACCCACCCGCACGACCCTTGACGAAAGCCAACAAAGACGCACGACTACCCTAATCCAATCGCATCATATGCTGGCAGATAAGCAGCATATAGCTACCGCACACTGCACCTTGACGAAAGCCAACAAATGCAGCACGAATACTATATACAACTTATCTGAAATGACGGAGGGCTACGACAGGTTTTTCTGAAAACCTATTTCGTAATGAACTTGATATCGTTGTAGAATCAAATGATTTTAAAATGGAGTGCTTTTGAGGCTTTTCTAGTTTTGCTAAAGGAGTCACTCCCGGTGAAGGGATCGTCGGTCCTTTCCTCGTCGAATGAGGTGCGGGATATATCATATATATCACTGTGCAAAGCAAAAACTCTTAAAAGCAATCAAAAGACAAACCGAGTGTGTAGCATCTGCCAGTTATTTCTAAAGGAGTCACTCCCGGTGAAGGGATCTCGGTTCTTTCCTTATCGAATAAGGTGCAGGATATATCACATATACCGCTGTGCAAAGCAAGAACTGTAGCTACCTGTTTTATTTTGAAATTCGATTCTACAACATCTTAGGTTTCTTTTATTTCATTAATCTCATTAATGAAGTCCCATCATTTAAGTACCTAAACATCACAGATAAATACGACGTACACTTATGCCATCCGCATTCGCCTCGATGTCCCCTCGTGCACCGTTAGGTTAGGTAACTAACGGCAGAGCGGGGCAGGGCTAGCGCGGGTGTAAAACATAAGTAACGCCTATATAATATATCATATATACTATATACTGTATCTATCACAGAACATCACATGATCACATCACAGATATCGCAGCAGAAGAAACATATGAAATATTGGATATACTAGGACGTCCGTGTTTTCAATACGAGCCAGTATAAAACACGGATTCCACGGTCGTGATGAACAGCCAAACCCACACCCCAAGACCCCTACGAGAGCGGCAAGCAACCCTACCAATTCTGGAGTTAGGAGACCCGGACTCGACTCCTCGAGTTGGTCTCCCACTGGACTCCAGAACCCGGTTACTTGTGCTCCCCTCCTTGGGTCTATCCTAGTGCGGAAAAGTAAATACTATACAAAGGGTGACATCTTCCGCAACCTGGAAGTGCCCCAAAAAAAGAATATTACATACAAGTTTTTACATGAATGAAAATGGAAAACACTCATCTCACATAAAAACCCCCGGTTATTCAAACACGACGATCCAATATAACATATCCAGCAACACATAACATCACATGTCATCAACGTAAGTAAATATGCGTATCCCAATTGTCGTTGACATATAGCAACGAAACCGGCGATATCAGATATTACACTTACGGTCACAGAAAAGAAAGTGTAAAACTACAACAGTTGGAATCCGCAACCTCTTTAGACATCGCATGCCTAATCAAATGAAGTACTTAGACATCACATGCCTAACCATTATAAACCCCGTATTTCAGTCTCATTATCGAAAACTCTTTTCAATATCAAGTCGGGCAATTCAACAAGATTCCCGACATCCTGATCGAATGCTCGTCGCAAACTTTAGTAGACGGCCGCACCCCCGACGCCGTCGACGAAGTGCACCAAGGCTGAACACCGCTGCCGCGAGCACCCGAACGGATGCTTTCGGCGACGGGGTTCTCCTACAGTCACTTGGTCGGGGCTATGGAGTGAGGCTGTCTATTAAGTTTACCCGACGAGTATCCGCGTACGCTACGTGATTGCGACGGACTTTTGATCACATCAAAATTCCGTGGCGACCGATCAAGTGAGACTAAACCGCTAGATTTATAACATTCATTCAGTTATCTCATAACTACTTGTGAATTCCAATTATTGTATCCCATTCCAGATAAATAGAAAATGTTAAACTTTTCGATCGAACAGTCAAACACCCAAGTTTTCCCGATACAGATCAACACATGAAACAAGTCTAAAAACATTCAGTTCGTGCCTCAGTACCAACGGTCCAGCCGTAGAAGGGTCAAGCCAACGCGTCACATGTGGCACGCCGTACTGCCCCAAACCCGAAGGTTCAAAGGGCAGTTCAAGACGGTCACATAATCGAGTTAAGGTTTGTTGTCTTCTAGAGGGACCATCGCATTACTTGCACTACTTAGAACGTCATTAAACTACGGAAAAGTCCAACACTTGGAAATTTCCCGACAGGGGAAAAATTGGGTATTTATATCCGGTCGAACTTTTTAACATATTCAAAAATTATCCGGAAAACACATAGATAAAGCTTGATAATTCGATCGAATATACGAAATCCCAAAGCAACTCAGAATATTCAACTCTTGAATAAATATTAAAAATACCCAGAAAATCTAGCACCTGAAAACATGAATTACTGTGCAAAAATTATGGAGGAATGTGACAATACGACCGCGGAACCGCCGCAGAAGCCTTGCTTCGGCCGCGGTTCCGCCGCACTTTAGAGGCATCTTTGGGTAATATTTGCACCGTAATTCTTAGAATTCCCTGCTGAATTTTTTAAGAATTTTTAATCTGGAAAAAACCACTTTTTCAAAAAAAGTCCAGAGAGCATGAAATTTTAGGGTTTCGGGTTCGATCGGGTTTCAAACTTCGTATACGCATCGCCTAAGGCTCTAGCTAGGCTCTGATACCACTGTAGGGTTCCTAGGCACTCTCAAGAGGTCTCACAAGGCATCAACCATGCCAATTTCAAACTTTACGGTGCCGAGAAATCCTAGACTACGGATCGTTAACTAGAAATCTAGGCGACCAAAGCAACTAGTTTACAACTAAACTAAAAGAACGGAAATACAACCTTTGTAGATCCATTTCTCTACCTCCATAGCTCCATGATGAAGTCCTCTCCGCTGTCCAAATCGAACCATGACTCTAGCATCGGCTTCAACGGAGAAAAAGCGAGCTAGGTCATCGACGACGATGCCGAAGATGATCTATATCGAGGCATCACTAGATCAAGCTCCACCTTCACCAAGCCATGAAAACTTGTGAAGGAAACACCCTATACTACTTGGCAAGAGGTAGAGGATGAAGAAATAGGAAGTGGGTTCACTTTAGAATTGGATTTCTCACTCATTTTCATCAATCACCATTGATGGAATCAAGGTTCTTCATCTTGAAGAAGAAGAAGAAGATGATGATGATAATATTATGATAAGTATTTTTCAAAGAGAAAATAAAATGAATACTTATCATAATGTAACCATGGTCAAGTGTAGAGAATAGACTAGGGTTAAGTGGAATGGTTAGGGTTAAGCATGAGACAAAATGGTGACTTAGTCAAAGCTTCATGAAGCTTCAAATACAAACAAAGAAAGCCACCATCTTTCCCATTTTCTTTTCCAAAAATAATAAATAAATAAATAAATGAATAAGAAAATAAAAACCCTAACCATTATACAACCATGGTTTAATCTTTACACAAACCCAAGTAAACATGCATCATCAAACATGATACAATCATTTGCACAAAAAGTATATCACATATACAACTTGTACATCCAAGTGAGAAAATCCTTTAAAGTGAACCAATACTAGTTAATGCAAAGTAATATATCAAATATATAATTATGCATTAAATCATTAAATCAACACTTGATTTAATGATCCGATCATATCGTATATAACCGACTAATATCAACAGTAACATCTTATCGAATCAACACTTGATCCGATATCCCGGCTATATCACATATAACCGATCAATGTCACAAATCGCGAGAATCGAATACAGTATCACATACTGGTATTATTCTCGGTCCCGCACATATCTCATATGTGCTCCTATTTCGTTTCGCTTGAGCCAGGAAACCTCTGTGTAGGACTCTAAAGACTCGTCAATACGCCGGCAGCAGGTGATGATCATATCAAACACCCACAAGCCACAAGCGGTCTGCTAAACGTAACGGCCATCCGGGTATTGAGCGATCAGAAGATCGACGAGCAAGCCCGCTCACACTCCTGTGAATCCAACCAGTAACACTTACCGTACAGTCCGGTCTGATCGTCTGATATATCGCATATCTCGCCTAGGGATGGTAAACGTCAGACCCCAATAGCTCGATAAGTCGTGTCGATATGAGGCCTATAACAGTTCGAGAAACTACTGGTAACACTTACCAGTAAATCTCAGCAACCCTGGCCAGGGATTTTCGGTTATAGCCAATCGAACACAGCGCAACATCAACTCCCTATACCGGGAGAGACGAATCCCCTCCTATCGCTCATTGCCTCCATGTGATTCGGGACTGTACCCAAAAACCACCGTTTTGCATGCCCTCTTGGACGTGGTAAGGTGGAAATCAAAGCACAGTGGGAACCACACAAGACTCTATGACGATCTCGGGTCAACAGACTACTCTGTACCAGTGTCACCAGAGAACTGCCATCTGACGTAAGGTATAATACCATCTGGGAGTTCTCGGCGAGTCCGTCCAGTGTACCCAGTCTCCACTGAGAACCCGTATATCATCTCTGATGTCAAACACCAATGGATATGGGATCATCCATCGCCCATCTGTATGGGTCAAGAAGGTATACGCTAGTCTACTCTGGTATATCGATGCCCCGTCTCTATATACCCACGACTAGGGACTTTAAAGGATGTACTTATAGACTACCATGTCCCCACTAGTATGATCCGTATCACAGTCCAGGTAGTCAAGTACACATCCTAAGAGCTTTACCAACATGTAACAGAGAGACAATCAGTATACACGTTAAGGTAAAGATCAACCAGATAGCATACTATAATGTCGAGCAAGAAAGTCCTCCCTATATATGTCCAAGCATCCACTACAATATATATCCTATGTATAGTAATGGCCTCTAGGGCATACATATAACTAACAAACTTTAACGCTTAAACAGTGGAAACACTGTTTCATTTAAGTTTGGGGGGACCTTTGTGTATATATATTTTGTTTTCTTTTTCTGTTAATAAAAAAATTAAAAAAATAAACAGGGGAGTACAAACAATTTTGACCCTCTTGGTATAGCCTGACAGTGAGGACACTGTCAAGTTTAAGTTTGGGGGTGTTCTCGGTAAGCTTTCTTCCTTCGCATTCATATATATATTTTTGCATTTGCATACTTATTTTAAAACCCATAAAAATTGGAAATTTTTAAAAATTATAAAAAATTGAAAAATTCAATTTTAGCCATAATTGACTTGAGTTTGACAAAAATGTTAACTAGTTAGGAACAACTAGATCTTAGACTTAGTAAATTAAAAACCCTAAAAATAACTTTTCTTAAAATTTAACGGTAGAATGTATATGTCTTTGTAATTTATTTAGAAATATGCAAATTTCGAGTTCTCTTCTTGGGCTAAGTTAAAACAAGGGAAAAGTATTAATATTTTTATTAAAGTATAAGTCTGAAAAATAATTCCTAAGTTTAAGTCTAAATTCTGAAAATATATACCCTACAAATTGCGCAAAAACGAAGCTTGAAACTTGGAATAGTAGAAGAGACCTTGAAATGCTCTTGTCTAAAGTCCTTAGTACGAAGAAAAATAAAATAAAAATACAAGTGTGAATAAAGAGATAAAAAAATGAACACTGGTTTTTGTAATTACTTAAAGCTGCATTAATAGAAAAAATATTAAGCGAGGGTGCTTTATCACCTAGTCCCTTAGACCAACTGGTTTGGGAGTCACTGCTAAAGCCTTAAGTGTTACAAGACTAGGAATTACGCTTTAATGTGTAAACACATTTTGTAATCGGTCATTGGTACCTCAAGAAGTTTTAACGGTCGCATGAAGGATGTGTGAGCAATTTCATCAAAAAATTCACCAATTGAAAATTACTTTAGACAATGGACAAGAGTATAATAGTTTAATTTGAATTTCCAAGTATAGGGGTGATATATACACACACGTAGGGATATGTGATTGGGGTTTAGATAAGAGATAGGAATGAAAAATAGGACTTATATCTTTAGTAGAGATGATAAAAATTCCTAAGTTGAGATGGAACGCTAGAAGGAAAACTAAAAAGATGCTAAAAGCTAAGCAAATCTACAAAACATATATAATCTTATGTTAAATGATAAGGAAGCGTGAAAAATAGGGGTTGATAATTTCTGAATTGAAGATAATAGAGTTCCTTGTTGGAAAACCTAATTGGAGAATAAAAGTCAATAGGACGAATTGATAGGATTTTGTGGGTAGTATCCACTGAAAACCCTCAGGAGACAACACTCCTTCTACTAGGGACACCTAGAGGTTTAACGGCTTATTGCACTAGCTCAGTGCAATCGCGTTTCCCTGTGAAAGTGAGGCTAGGTCTTTGTAGAGAATAAAACTAGTTTTACTCGAGGACTAGCAAAAGATAAGTTTAGGGGTATTTGTTCATATCATAATTTTTCATTATTATATTCCCCATTCTTGTTCATTTTACAAATAAACAGGTGCTTTTGATGTAAGTGCACGGCAGCGCCCCGGCCGTTTGAACGAGGCCAAAAAGCGGAAACAAAAACTTTTTTAAACTAGAAACCGACGCTACCGCGGACTATAAATCCGGATCGGACCATTAACCTACTACTAGCTAACTAGAGAAAGGGTAGAGAGCTATACCGAGCGATCCATGTCCTTTGGTCTTCGGCCACCATCCCGATCTCCTTGCGGCATCACTGATCTCCGGTCTTCTCGTCGGAAGGGCACCACATCACCGAGTCTTTTTACGGGCTCCTACCTCTAGACCGAGGCAACTCGGACACGAAGTTGGCAAGCCGACGTGTCCAAGATTGCTGTAGAATAGTGTATAACTCTATGTCTCATGGGGTTATAAGAAGTTGCCATAATGGAGATGTCAAGGTGGTGGTGGAGGAGTTGTAAACTTTTTGAGATGAACTAGGGAATTTTTTAGCAAGGAAATGAGACTCATTTCCCCGCCAAATAAATGGACAGCCCCCTTCAAATGTGTGTCCGGCCTTTGCTCCATGGAAAAGAGAGGGAGTGTGACAATAATACAAGAGAGAGAAATGGGTGATGATGAGGAATAATCATCACCCCAAAGTCAAATGAATAACCCATCACTCAACCCATCATAGCAAGCAATGATAAACAAGAAGAAGTCAATGGAAGCTAGAACCATCATGTGCCACAAAAAGTCTTCTCCATTATAAATTGCACAATTGCAAATAACCCCCTCCACACCAATTTTCAGCCAAAGAAAGATAGAAAGGAAAATGGCCGAAACGAAATACAAACTGGCAACTTCAAAAGTGATCCGGTAATAAATTACAGGAAACCCCCGCGACTGTATATACATACCCGCATTTGTATTCCGACCGAATACAAATGCAATAAGACAAAATCTACACTGTACAATACTAGGATCCGGCTTAAACCAAAGCCCGCTAGTATTATCCGTCCGACCATGATCCGTGCAATACCGCACGTACATGATCGAACCCTGCCATATATCCATACGGCCTCTACAGTGTTTCGCCCGAAACTTGAGAAACTGTCTGTGGGGGATTCTAAAGACTCGTCAATACTTTGGCTGTGGATTTAACCACTAGCACGTCAGAGGTACTAGCCGTACGTAACGGGCTACCAGGTATTGACCAAAAGGGGGGTCGATGAGCGAACTCATCCTGACACCCTACTGAGCTTGTCAGTGACAATATCCGTACAGTTCGGTCCGTTCGTCTATGAGCCTCGCATGGCGGGCCTAGGGGGTTGGTAAAAGTCAGACCCCTAAAAGCGGTACAAGTCGTGTCAGAGTGTAGCCCAGAACACCCTGAGATACTACTAGAATACCTACCAGTAAATCTCCTGCCTTGGCCAAGGACTTCGTGTAAGGGCTCTCCTAGACATAGCGTGACCTCACCCCCAATACCGGGAGAGACGAACCCCTGCAGATCCGCTCACTGCCTCCATGTGGCTCGGGACTGTACCCAACTAAAACCTGTTTGCACGACTCCTTTGAGCCGTGGTAGGGTAGTAATCAAAGTACAGTGGGAACTCACACGAGACAAATGATGATGTCAGGTATATGAACTAACCTGTACACATGTCACCAGGGAACTGCTATCTGACGTCTGGTATAATCCCAACTAGCATGTTCCCGGCGAGTCCTGTCCGATGTACTCATAACCCAACGAGCACCTGTATACATCTTAGGTGAACCAACTGACACCGGTGGCTTGTGAGACCGGCCATCGCCCCTCGTCGGGGTCTTGACTGTATACACTAGTCTACTCTGGAGTATCGATGCCCTGTCTCGAAACTCCCACGACTAGGGACCTTTTGAGGATGTGCTTATAGACCCCAGCTCCCACGTATATGATCGCCATCATACTGCTGGCCGTCAAGCAAGAATCCTGGGGGCTCTATCAACGTGCAATAGTGATCAGTAATGTCACCTAAAACAGTACACGATGATAAAGATAAACCAGATAGTATACTATCATCTTGAGTAAGACTGTCCTACCAGTATAGGTCCTCCCTCAATCATTGCAATCACGTGCCTGTGATCCAATAATTGACTTTGAGAGCACTATGTCCAACATTTGATCTATGTCTGCTACATAGTTGCAGGTTACAGGTTCTCGGAACAAAAACAGTGAAAATGATGAAAAGATGATACAAAAGTGAGGCTACGACCGACAAATGGAAGAATCTTGATCATGCCTACAGTTTGAGGGACAATGAAGATCAATGAACAAGTTCACAAAGTACAAAGGCAGCGCAAGGTTCAAGACTTCGACACGAAGCAAACGGTAAAAGTCCAAGACACTTTTCCACTGTGGAAATTTGGAAGAAAACTAGAAGACAATCTGAGAAACCAAGTAAAGAGAAAAGAAGCCAAATTCAACCAGAAGAAGCACAGAAAGATTCAGCCCAAGATCCCACAATATGGCCACGGAACCGCGGCCAAACATGCCTTCTGGCCGCGGATCCGCGGCCATATAGAGCACGTGTCGGTGCATTTTTGTGACGGTGGCGGCGGTGCGTTGACTAGTCTTCTTAGGGTATATTGGTAAATGCAGATGTGAATCGAATGTAACCCTAGGGTTTCTATGATCAATAAATAGAAACCCTAAACCTCTTTTTGAGGTATGCCTCTTTTCATTGATAAAAAATTCAGAAATCCATTGTAATGTTTTGAGAGCATCAAATAAAGTAAGTAGATATTTTTCATTGCCCTAGTTCTTAAACTCCTTTCTGCCTTAGTATAGATTTTATTATCTGCCCTAGTTAATTAGTTTAGCACTTTTATTAATCTGCCGTAGTTTAGATAGTTAGTCTTTTTAAATTGAAAACTCATTAAAAAAATATCTTTTATCAATCCCCTAATGAGTGAGTAGTTCCTCACTTGTTAGGGTTAGGAATAGGAAAGGTTTGAGAGATGAAAATCTCTTACCCCTTTCTTGCCCATCACATATTAATTTATAGGACTCCATGTATACATACACACACCGCTCCCTACGGCACCCTACCCCACGAGGTAACGGTGATATCGTAGTTTAAAAGACCGGTTGTGCATGTTTTCTATGGAGGTTAGGGTAAGAATTACGAAAAGACGGACAAGGACCTAGAGGAAGAAACATCGATTCTTCCCGATCGTCCTAATCCCCTTTATTAATTATTACCATAACACCTAAATAGATCTAAATTAGGGCATTGAAAGCGGTGAGGAATATTAACTTTCCAAACTTAACCTAAACCTAACCCTAGCAAGATTTTAATCCTAGTCTAAATCAACTTAGTTTTTAGTGATAATCAATCCAACACCGTTTGGAATTAACTCGTTAGAACAAATTGAGAATGCACAAAATCCCTGTGGACTGACCCGTACTCACCGGCTAGCTCCAAGCGACGCCGTTCTTGATTGCTGTAATTAATTCTTTGATCACAAAACTTAGCACAAATCAACACACAAGAGGAAGGGTCAGAAATGAACGAATCCTTCTTGTGGCATTGTAGACTAGGTCATATCAATACGACACGACTCGCTAAGTTACATAAAGGTGGATATTTGAATCCGTTCGAATTTTCATCTTATGACACTTGCCAGTCATGTCTCAAAGGCAAAATGACCAAAACTCTGTTTACAGGACATGGAGAAAGAGCTAGTGAGCTCTTGGGACTGATACATAGTGATGTGTATGGACCTATGTCTACACATGCTAGGAATGGTTCCTCATACTTCATTACATTCACTGACGATCTCTTAAGATTTGGACATGTGTTCATGTTGAAACACAAGTCTGAAGTTTTTGAGAAATTCACGGAATATAAATCCGAAGTCGAGAACCAAACGGGTAAAAGTATTAAAATCCTTTGATCTGATCGAGGAGGAGAATACTTGAGCACGGAGTTCCTGAACTTTCTAAAAGAGAATGGTATTCTCTCTCAGCTTACTCCTCCATATACACCACAGCATAATGGTGTATCGGAACGGAGGAATCGCACCCTATTAGATATGGTGCGCTCTATGATGAGCACCGCTAAGTTACTTATTTCCTTTTGGGGTTATGCGCTTGAAGCAGCAGCATACCTATTGAATCATGTTCCAACAAAATCTGTAACTACCACACCATATGAGATATGGAGTGAAAAGAGACCACGTCTTAAACAAATTAAGATATGGGGTTGTCCGGCCTATGTAAAAAGGCAAAATCCAAACAATCTCGAGACACGATCAGTTATTTGTAAGTTTGTTGGATATCGTAAACATTCAAATGGATATCTATTCTACCACAGTGAACAACAAAAGGTGTTTGTTTCTCAACATGCCACCTTTTTAGAAAAGAAATTTTTTGCAAAAGAAATTAGTGGCGAAGAGGTAGAGCTGGAAGAATTTCCAGCTGGACAAACTACAACTGAAGATTTAGTGGAACCAGAGGATTCGATAGTTCCCAACGAACCTCAGCCTCTCCGCCGATCTAGTAGGGTTCCTCATCCACCTGAGAGATACTACGGTTTTCTCATTGATGGTGGAAGCGAGGATTGCATCATAGAAGATGATGACCTGCTTAGCTTCGAGCAGACCATCACGAGTGGAGACTTTGTGAAATGGCTGGAAGCAATGCGATCTGAGATGGAATCCATGTACACCAACAAAGTATAAACTTTGGAAGTTGCTCCTGAAGGGTTAAAACCCATTGGGAGCAAATGGATATTTAAAAAGAAACTTGGTGTAGATGGAAAAGTTGAGACTTTCAAAGCTAAACTTGTTGCCAAGGTTTTTTATCAACGACCAGGTGTGGATTATGACGAAACCTTTTCTCCAGTGGCTATGCTTAAGTCCATCCAGATCCTACTTGCCATTGCTGCATACCATGACTACGAAATCTGGCAAATGGATGTTAAGACCGCCTTTCTAAATGGTGATTTAGAAGAGTGCGTGTACATGACTCAGCCAGAAGGCTTCGTAGACAGCGGGAGCATCAGAAAGGTGTGCAAGCTACTTAAATCCATCTATGGGTTAAAGCAGGCATCGTGGAGTTGGAACGTCTATTTTGATGTCGTTGTCAAAGAGTTTTACTACGTCAAAAACGTAGATGAACCTTGTATATACAAGAAGGTAGCAGAGAGTAAGGTTGTCTTCCTCGTATTGTATGTGGATGATATACTCTTGATAGTAAATGACATTCCTATGCTGCAATCGTTCAAGCACTTCTTATCAAAAAGATTCTCAATGAAAGATCTAGGTGATGCCTCCTACATCTTGGGAATTAAGATCTATAGAGATAAATCTAAACAAATACTGGGATTGTCCCAATCCAGGTACATTGACACCATACTAAAAAGGTTTAGTATGGAAGAATCCAAGCTTGGGTTTTTACCCACGATCTCAGGACTCACTCTCTCCAAAGAGATGTCTCCCAAGACTGATATGGAGAGAGCTCGCATGCAAGGGATACCCTATGCTTCGGCAGTAAGCTCTATCATGTACGCGATGCTATGTACCAGACCCGATGTAGCATACACACTAAGTGTAGTGAGTAGGCATCAAGCAGATGTAGGGTTACTAGGCACTCTAATAAGGTTCTTCAAGGCATCAACCATGCCCGATTTAAATTTTAGCCGTGCCGAACAACCCTAACCAAGATCTTTAAACTAGAGATTAGATGAAACAAAGCATGTTAAACACTTTAACATCTAAGAGTTTGGGATTACAACCTTTGTAGTCCGGTCCTTCACTTCATAAGCACCGTATTGAGGTCCCTTCGCTGCGATCATCATGTACCCGGACTCTAGAGAGGCTCCACGAATAGAATGATGCAAACTTGCTTCCGATCTTCGATAACAAAGATGATCTACCTTGAAGTTTCTTAAACACAACCTCTCACTCACAAATGAAGTGAACACCCTAATCTAAATGGCTAGGATAGATTAGGATGATGAAGTAAGAATTTAGCTATATTTTATTTTCATAATCTCACCCATTTTCATCACAAGAATCAAAGCTAGAAAGCTTTAAAAGGAGGAAGAAGAAGATGAACAAAGAATAAATCCTTTTGTGATGAATAATGAAAATTAGTTAATCATCACAAATGCAACCATGGTTGATAATGATAAGGGTAACCATTCTAGAGAGTTAACCTATGCTAAAGGGTTTGGGTTGGGTTAAGTATGACTCCACAAAAAACCAAAGAGAAAAGAAAAAGTTAAAGCTTCATGAAGCTTCATGAAAGCTCATGAAAAAGCTAACCCAAATGCTAACCCTAATCCAAACCCTAACTAAGTTTAACTCAACAAATCATGTTGCATTTGTAATCCTAACTTGTTACAATATTATAGATCACATATACAATATTTAATGTAACAAAACAAAATAATACAATTAACATATATCACATATATATCAATGTATTATCCGGTGAGAAAATGAATCAATAAAGCGAGCCAATATTAGATAATGTAATGTAATATATCATATATATAATTATACATTAAATTATCGAATCAACACTTGATCCGACAATCCGGCTATATCGAATATAACCGACTAATATATCATGTACCGATTCATCGAATCAACACTTGATCCGATGACCCGGCTCATCTCAAAATATCGTGAGAATATAATACGGTATCTAATATCGCATTATTCTTGGTCATGCACATATCACATATGTGCACCTACTCCTTTTTGCCCGAGTCAAGAAACCTCTGTGTAGGACTGTAAAGAATCGTCAATACGCCGGCAGTAGGTGATGATCATATCAAACACCCACAAGCTGCAAGCGGTCAGCTAAACGTAACAGCCACCCAGGTATTGAGCGATCAGAAGATCAACAAGCAAGCCTGTACATTCTCCCGTGAATCCAATCAGTAACACTCCCGTACAGTTTGGTCTCTTCGTCAAATATGTCGCATGTCTCGCCTAGGGGTGGTAAACGTTAGACCCCAGTAGCTCGATAAGTCGTGTCGATATGAGGTCTATAAAAATTCGAGAAACTACTGATAACACTTATCAGTAAATATCAGCAACCCTGGCCAGGGATTTCCAGTTATAGCCAATCGAACACAGCGCAACATCAACTCCCTATACTGGGAGAGACGAATCCCCTCCTATCGCTCATTGCCTCCATGTAATTCGGGACTGTACCCAAAAGCTACCGTTTTGCACGACCTAATGGACGTGGTAAGGTGGAAATCAAAGAACAGTAGGAATCACACAAGACTCTATGACGATCTCGGGTCTACAGACTAACCTGTACCAGTGTTACCAGAGAACTGCCATCTGACGTGAGGTATAATACTATCTGTGAGTTCTAGGCGAGTCTGTCCAGTGTACCCAGTCTCTACTGAGCACCCGTACACCATTTTTGATGTCAAACACCGATGGATATGGGATCATCCATCGCCCATCATATGGGTGAAGATGCGTATACGCTAGTCTAATCTGGTGTATCGATGCCCTATCTTGATACATCCTCGACTAGGAACAGTTATAGGATGTACTCGTCGACTACCGTGGCCCCACTAGTATGATCTCATCATAGTCCCAGTAGTCGAGTACATATCCTAAGCACTTTATCAACATGTAACATAGAGATAGTCAGAGTACATGTTAAGATAAAGTGCAACCAGATAGCATACTATCATGTCGAGTAAGAAAGTCCTCCCTATATATGTCCAAGTATCCACTACAATATACATCATATGTACAGTAATGGCCTCTAGGGCATACATGTAACTAACAATCTCCTACTTGCACAAGGGCCATCTGTTGTGGTGTCGCATACCCAACAATTAGCTGTGGTTGAAGTATCTCATACTCAACCATCCCATAAAAGTCTTTACTGGGAAAAAGGCCTTTGTGAGTGGATCTGCACTGTTGTCCTCTGTGTCTACTCTCCTAACCTCGATCTCCCTAGAGATCAACCATCTCCATAATCAGGTGATACTGCCTAAGAATTTTATCTGGATTTCTGATGGGACGGGGTTTCCTTAGCATAAGCCACAACTCCATTGTCACACAATGGTAGGAATGAAGTTCATCTCATGAACTTATATATATCCAGACTGCCTCTTTAGAATCCTTGGTAACGATGTATCTTGCCTTTAATCGTCTAGTATGTCACGGTATCTAGCTTGGAACTCTTCCAACATACCGTCCCTCCACTGAGAGTAAAGACAATGCCTGCGACTGACATTCAGTCGTCCTTATCACCCTGGAACCTTTCCAGTGATTCTCCCCAGGATCGATTGATACCATCTTACTACAACTAGTGAGAATCCTAACATCCAATTAGGTCTATCTCATAGATATAAAACCTAGGATTTAGGTGGTATCACTATGATCCTATATGGATAATCCTTGTAATAAGCGAAGATTGACCGAGCGTAGCATAGGAAACTCCTTCCCTATCAAGAGTATGTCATCCACGTACTCTACGAGGATCACCACCATACTCTATACTACCTTTTTGTATAAACAAGGTTCATCTACCATTTTGATGAAGTCAAAATTTTTGACTATCACATCAAAACAGACGTTCCAACTCCGCGATGCTTGTTTTATCGCATAAAACATCTTGCACACGTTTCCGCTACTCCCACTGTCTACGAAGCCCTCTGGCTGTGTACTTATAGACGCTCTCTTCTAAAACATCATTTTAGAAAAGCAGTCATGACACCCAACCACCAGATATCGTAGTCATGGTATGCAGCAGTGGAAAGTAGGATCTTGATGGACTTAATCATAGCTTTGAAAGTCTCAACTTTTCCATGTACACCAACTAATCTTCTCAAGATATACTTGCTCCTGATGGGGATTTAACCCTTCAGATAAAGCAACCAAAGTCCATACTTTGTTGGTGTATAAGGATTTCATCTCAGATCACTAAGCATCCAGCTATTCTTACAGAGTCTTACTCCTGATGGCCAGCTCGAAGCTAGTTGGGTCATCATCTCATGATGCAATCCTCGCTCCCACTGTTATAGTGAAAACAGAAGTATCTCTCAGGTGGGTGAGGAACCCTACTAGATCGGCGGAGAGGCTGAGTTTCGTTGGAAACTATTGAATCCTTTGGTTCTGCCAAATCATCTGCTGTAGTTTGTATAGCTGGAACTCCTTCCAGTTCTATCTCATGACCACTAATTTTTCCATAAGAAATTCCCTTCCACAAAGGTGGCATGTTGAGAAACAAAACATCTTTTGTTCCTCGGTTAGGTAGAAGATATTCCCTTGCGTATGCTTGGGATATCCAACAAAGTTCTACAGAACTCACTTTGCATCGAGCTTGTCCGGATTTTGCTTTTAGGCATAGGCTAGACAACCCCAAATCTTAACATTCTTAAGATATGGGCTCTTCCTATTCCAAATCACATATGAAGTGGTAGGAAACTGATTTGATTTGAACCCTATTCAATAGGTATGCTGCTTCTCAAGTACATAACTCCCAAAAGGAAATAAGAAACTCAGTAGTACTCATCATAGAGCACACCATATCACACAGGGTGCTATTGCTCCGCCCCGATACACCGACGTGCTGTGGTGTATACGGAGGAGTAATGCTAAGAGAGAATCTCATTCTCCTTTAGAATAGTCCAGGAATTCCTTGCTCAAGTATTCTCCTCCTTGATCTCATCAAAGGACATAATACTTATACCCATTTTTGGTTCTCTACTTCTAACTTATATTCATTGAATTTCTCAAAAGTTTCAGACTTGTGTTTCAACAGGAACACATGTGCGAATCTTGAGAGACTATCAGTGAATATAATAAAGTACAAAGAACCAGTCTTGGCATGTGTAGACAGGGGACCTGATTGTTATGGTTTTTACGTGCTTAGTTAATTACCGCAATCAAGAAGGTTTTGCTTAGTAGCTAGCCGGTTAAGTACGGGTCGTCCGCAGGGAGATGGGAATCTTTTTTTATGTGCTTTAACGAGTTAAGTCCAAATGTCCAGGTTTGTTTGAGATTAACTATTTGCTAAAATGTATATAAAGAGAGCTTGTTAGGGTTAGGATTAGGTTAGTTTGAGATAGGAGTCGCTCACTTCTTTCGTTGCCACTCTTAATATCGGTGTTACGGTAATCGGCAACAACAGGGATTAGCACGACTAGGAAGGAACTTGCTAGTATAAGCTAGGCTTTCCAACGCTTAGTTTCTTCCTTTTGGTCATTGTCCGTCCGTTCTTGGCTCTTAGCCTTAACCTCCGGTTAATTCAACCACAACCGGTCTCACTAAGGAATCACCGCTATCATGTAGGATAGGGTGCCGTAGGGAGTGGATTGTCGTTCAATTAACGGGAGTCCGAATTAAGATGTTGGGCAAGAAAAGAGTGAGAGAGATTTCCTTCTCTCAAACTTTCCTTATCCTACCCTAACAAGTGAGAAACTACTCACCCATTACAAAAAAAGGAAAATACAACAAAAGTAGGAAGATAGAAAGAACGAGGTTAGAAAATTACAGCTAGCTATTTGAGACCTCACTTTGGCAAGGATCAAGCTTAAGCATCATTGTTGTTAAGGATAAAGAAAAATAGTAGAAGAAAGAAACAAGCAACTAATAACAACAACTAGATTAGCAAATGAAAATTACAAGCAAATATAATTAACAAAATAACAAGACAAGCATGATAAAGAAAAGAACTCTTTTATTCATCACTTCACTCATAAAAGCTCACTACAAGGTTTTAATAGAGAAAGATGAAAAGAGGAAGAAGAACTACAAAATCTATCCTAAAATCTCACACAAGAATAAGCACCCTTCACTTGGCATTGTTCTGGGCTATTTATAGGCAGGAATCTGAAACCCTAGGGCAACATTCTGGCTTCAAATGAAGTTACCAAAATGCCCCCAAAAAATCTTCATTTGCCGAGTCAACTCGGCCGCGGATCCGCGGCCATTTAGGGGAGTTGGCTCCTCAGATTTGGTGGGTTTCCCTGTGTTGCTGTTTTCTCCAGTGTGGTATACTTGGTTTCTCAGAAGCTCTTTACATTTCTTCCAGATTTTCAGCAGATCAAAAGGTGATTTGATGTGGATCTTTTGCCATGATTGTCTTGAGCTCCGCGTAGAAATCTTGGATCTTGTGTTGACATTGTGCTTTGTGCATGAAAATGACCATTGATTTTCCATTTTGTCCATTAAACTGGTGTGCGGCAACATACAGATAGAGAGCGGAGACCCGTATTTTATCTGTGGTTGGCAGTAATCCAGAATTTGTCGTGCTTTTCCATGAATTTCACTGCTTAGAGCTGTGAACCTGTAACCTGCAATTATCTCGCAAACACGGATCAAGAGTACCTACCTATAAGCAATGTGATCAAAAATGGGCGGTATAAAAATGCAAAAATTTGATATGAACAGGACCTTACTTACATCATCATGTATCAATCCCAAAAGTTCACTAACTCTTTCTCTGTTTCCAATAAACAGAGCCGTGGTCTTCTTATCTTTGTGACATGACCGGTAAGTTTCACAAGATGTAAATTCAAACTAATTTAAATATGCATCTAAATGTAACTTAGCTAGTCGGGTCGCATTGATATGACCTAGTCTACAATGCCTCAAGAAGGATTCGTTCATTTCTGAACTCTTCCTCTTGTGTGTGTTCTGTATACTAAGAACTGTAGTTTGATTTAGAACTTCAATGCTTTTAGATAACGTGCCTGAACCGATCAACTCTTGATATAGGAAATTTTCAAAACATTATCCAACAATACAAAATTATATCCTTCTTTACTAATAAAGAGACTGATATGATGTTGTATATCAGGTTCGGTATCTAATAACATTCATTTAGAATCAATGTATTTGCTAATACAGGGTGATAACTACCAACAGACTTGGCTGCAACACTTGCACCGTTTCTATCTCATGAAACTTATCACCCGTTCTTAGTCTCTCCCTATCTGTAGCCCATGTAACAAATTACATATTTGGGATCCTGATTCGGTATCAAATACCCAGGACGTAAAGGATACTGAGAAACAGTTCTATGTAATGAACACACCCGAAGAAGATGCATCAGCATGCACTTTCTTCGTTTGGGCGGCACGGGAATTCTGGTAATCCCCAATTTCATGCTTTGTCTTATAACAAATATAAGTTGGAGCGGGACCAACGTTCCCCAGCTCAGTATAACAAGCGGGTTCGGTCAACATATCCGTATTATTATCTTGATTAAGGCGTGATATGGTCGCTACCAGGAGAGAGAGAGAAGAAAACACTCAGCGTATGCTCTTGCAAGATTAGATTGGTTATCTAATATATCTAATCAGGATGTCTCCCACTGTTTTAGTCAAATCTTCCTTCAAACCCTAAAAGGAAAGACTAGTCGGGATTAATTACACGCTACAAGTTCGCCAATCTTTCAGCTAGGCCAGTGCCGGTAGTTTGAAAGAGGTTCCCCGCGCTTTTGCACGGACCTAATTAAAGTAAACCTCGTTTTCCAAGGGGCGTAACCCCGTTGACACCTTTCTAGACACCTACTTGATCGGCTAATTGTAATGTGTAAAACTCTCCCAGGAGTAACTCTTACTCTCAGCGGGTATCGGGATCCAACTATCTCATAGAAGGTATACAATCTCATTGCAAATTTCAACACTTGAAATTCCCGATAATATTTTACCCCTAGTACTTATGACCTTAACTAAGGTCAATATATCATAAGCACTAGTCAAGTTCTACCCGTCATTTCATGATTAATTAGACCCACCCACAAGACCCTCAACTATGGTCGACATAATCACATGACTGTCCTAATTTATCTCATAATATGCTGTGTAGGAAGACATCACTTAGCTACCGTACACTACACCTCAACTAAAGTCTATATACGCAGCATGAATACTAAGCACTCTACTTCATAAAATGACGGAGGGCTACGACAGGTTTTTAAGAAAACCTTTTGCGTAATGAACTTGATATCATCGTAGAAATGAGTGATTTTAAATGGAGTGTTTTTTAGGCTTTTCTAGTTTTGCTAAAGAGGTCACTCCCGGTGAAGGGATCGTCGGCTCTTTCCTCATCGAATAAGGTCCAGGATATTTCACAAATATCATTAGGAAAAGCAAGAACTATAGAAATAATTAAAAGACAAACCGAGTTTGTAGCATCTGCTAGTTTCACTAAAGAGATCACACCCGGTGAAGGGATCTCGGCTCTTTCCTTATCGAATAAGGTGCTGGATGTTCTACAAGGAACATCACAATGCAAAGCAAGAACTAGAGCTACCAGTTTTTAAACAACTTTCTACAACATCTTTAGGTTTCTTTTATTTCATTAATCTCATTAATAAAGTCCCATTTTATTATGCTTTACAAGCATCGCATTTGAAACGAAATCTGCAATATAACATATATCTCATATATATAATATAAACATTCGTCTCAGGCAGTAATATGATCTCATCACAAAACATTGCAGCAGAAGAACATATATGAAATATTGGATATACTAGGACGTCCGTGTTTTAATATGAGCCTGTATAAAACACAGATTCCACGGTCGTGATGAATAGCCAAACCCACATCCCTAGACACCTACGAGAGCGGCAAGCAACACTGCCAATTCTAGGGTTAGGAGACCCGGTCTCGACTCCTCGAGATGGTCTCCCACTGGACCCTAGAACCCGGTTACTTGTGCTCCCCGTCTTGGGTCTACCTAATGCGGAAAACTAAATAATATACAATGGTGACATCATCCTCAGTCCGGAAGTGCCCCAATAAAAGAATATTACATACAAATGAATTTTTCATGAATGAAAAAGAAAAAACTCTCATCTCACATAAAAACCCCGGCTATTCAAAACGCGACGATCCAATATAACATATCACAGCAACACATAATATCTCATATCATCAACGTAAGTAAGTATGCATACACCGATTGTCGTTGATGTATAGCAACGAAAACCGGCGATACAACTACATACTACACTTACGGTCACAGAAAAGAAAGTGTTAAGCTACAACGGTTGGAATTCGCAACATGTTTAGACATCGCATGCCTAACCATATGAATTCCTTAGACATCGCATGCCTAACAATTATAAACCCCGCATTTTAGTCTCATTATCGAAAACTCTTTTCAATATCAAGTCGGACAATTCAACAAGATTCCCGACATCCTGATCAAATGCTCGTCGCAAACTTTAGTAGACGCCCGCACCCCCAGTTGCCGTCGACGAAGTGCACTAAGGCGGAACACCGCTGCCGCGAGCACCCGAGTGGATGCTTTTGGCGACGGGGTTCTCCTACAGTCACTTGGTCGGGGCTATGGGGCGTGGCTGTCTATTAAGTTTCCCGACGAGTATCCGTGTACGCTACGTGATTGCGACGGGCTTTTAATCGCATCAAAATCCCGTGGCAACCGATCATCTGAGACTGAACTGCTAGATTTATAACATTCAAATTAGTTATCTCATAACTACTTGTGGATTCCAAATATTGTATCACATTCCAGATAAATAGACAATGTTAAACATTCCGATCGAATAATCAAACACCCAAGATTTCCCCAATAGTTCTCAACACTTGAAATCAGTTTAAAAACATCCATCACATGCCACAGTACCATTGGTCCAGCCGCAGAAGGGTCAAGCTAACGCCTCACATGTGGCACGCCGTACTGCCCCAAACCCTAAGATTTAGAGGCGGTTCAGACGGTCACATAATCGAGTTGAGGTTTGTGTTCTTCTAGAGGGTCCACCGCGTTACTTGCATGACTTAGAACGTTCTTAAACAACGGAAAAATCCAACGCTTGGAAATTTTCCGGTAGGGATAAAAGTGAGTTATTGATATCCGGTCGAACATTTTAACACGTTCTAAAATTATCCGGAAAAACTTAAACGAAGTTAAATTATCTAATCGAATCAACGAGTCCCCAATACATCCCAGAAAACTTAACACTTGAGTATAATTAAAAATTCTCAGAAGCATCAGGAAGTGCCTACGGATATTACTGTGCCAAACGAAAACCATTATATTACAGTTTGGTCGCGGAACCGCCGCGGAGGCCATGGTACGGCCGCGATTCCACGGCGCTTTAATGAGATTAGTGGCACATGTTGCACAGTACTTCTTGTATTTCCCTGCTGATTTTTTTGAGTATTTTTAATATGAAAAATTCAACATTTTTATAAAATTTCCAGAGAAGGGTATAAACTGGGGTTTCGGGGTTCGATCGGACTTTAAACTTCGCCTAGATTTCGCCTAAAGCTCTGGTTTGGCTCTGATACCACTGTAGGTTTACTTGGCACTCTAATAAGGTTCTTCAAGGTATCAACCATGCCCGATTTAAATTTTATCCGTGCCGAACAACCCTAACTAAGATCTTTAAATAAGAGATTAGGCAAAACAAAGCATGTTAAAAACTTTAACATCTAAGAGTTGGAGATTACAACCTTTGTAGTTCGGTCCTTCACTTCATAAGCTCCGTGTTGAGATCCCTTCACTGCGATCATCATGTACCCGGACTCTAGAGAGGCTCCACGAAGAGAATGATGCAAACTTGCTTCCGGTCTTCGATAACAAAGATGATCTACCTTGAAGTTTCTTAAACACAAGCTCTCACTCACAAATGAAGTGAACACCCTAATCTAAATGGCTAGGATAGATTAGGATGATGAAGTAGGAATTTAGCTCTATTTTATTTTCATGATCTCACCTATTTTCATCACAAGAATCAAAGCTAGAAAGCTTTGCAAAGAGGAAGTAGAAGATGAACAATGAATAAATCCTTTTGTGATGAATAATGAAAATTAGTTAATCATCACAAATGCAACCATGGTTGATAATGATAAGGGTAACCATTGTAGAGAGTTAACCTAAGGTAAAGGGTTTGGGTTGGGTTAAGTATGACTCCACAAAAAACCAAAGAGAAAAGAAAACGTCAAAGCTTCATGAAAGCTCTTAAAAAAGCTAACCCAAATGCTAACCCTAATCGAAACCCTAACTAGGTTTAACTCAACAAATCATGTTGCATTTGTAATCCTAACTTGTTACAATATTATATATCACATATACAATATTTAATGTAACAAAAGAAAATAATACAATTAACATATATCGCATATATATCAATGTATTATCTGGTGAGAAAATGAATCAATAAAGTGAGCCAATATTAGATAATGTAATGCAATATATCATATATATAATTATACATTAAATTATCGAATCAACACTTGATCCGACAATCCAGCTATATCGAATATAACCGACTAATAAATCATGTACCGATTCATCGAATCAACACTTGATCCGATGACCCCGCTCATCTCAAAATATCGCGAGAATATAATACGGTATCTCATATCGCATTATCCTCTGTCATGCACATATCACATATGTGCACCTACTCCTTTTTGCCCGAGTCAAGAAACCTCCGTGTAGGACTGTAAAGAATCGTCAATACGCCGGCAGTAGGTGATGATCATATCAAACACCCACAAGCTGCAAGCGGTCAGCTAAACGTAACAGCCACCTAGGTATTGAGCGATCAAAAGATCAACAGGCAAGCCTATACATTCTCCTTCGAATCCAATCAGTAACACTCCCGTATAGTCCGGTCTCTTCGTCAAATATGTCGCATGTCTTGCCTAGGGGTGGTAAACGTCAGACCCCAGTAGTTCGATAAGTCGTGTCGATATGAGGTCTATAACAATTCGAGAAACTACTGATAACACTTATCAGTAAATCTCAACAACCCTGGCCACGGATTTCCAGTTATAGACAACCGAACACAGCGCAACATCAACTCCCTATACTGGGAGAGACGAATCCCCTCATATCGCTCATTGCCTCCATGTGATTCGGGACTGTACCCAAAAGCCACCATTTTCCACGCCCTAATTGACGTGGTAAGGTGGAAATCAAAGCACAGTGGGAATCACACAAGACTCTATGACGATCTCGGGTCTACAGACTAACCTGTACCAGTGTCACCAGAGAACTGCCATCTGATGTGAGGTATAATACCATCTGGGATCATCTATCGCCCATCATATGGGTTAAGATGCGTATACGCTAGTCTACTCTGGTGTATCGATGCCCTGCCTCGATACACCCTCGACTAGGAACAATTATAGGATGTACTCGTCGACTACCGTGGCCCCACTAGTATGATCTCATCATAGTCCCAGTAGTCGAGTACATATCCTAAGGGCTTTATCAACATGTAACATAGAGACAGTCAGAGTACATGTTAAGATAAAGTGCAACCAGATAGCATACTATCATGTCGAGCAAGAAAGTCCTCCCTATATATGTCCAAGCATCCACTACAATATACATCATATGTACAGTAATGGCCTCTAGGGCATACATATAACTAACAGCAGATCCTGGAGAGAGTCACTGGACAGTTGTGAAGAGCATTCTCAAGTACTTGAGAAGGACTAAAGAGATGCACTTGGTGTATGGTAACGTAAAACTCGAAGTGGAGTCCTTTACCGATTCGAGCTTCCAGAGTGATAAGGACGACTCTAAGTCGCACTCGGGATTTTTCTTTACCCTCAATGGAAGGGCGGTATGCTGGAAGAGTTCCAAGCAGGAAACCGTGGCAGACTTGACGATGGAGGCTGAATACATCGCTGCCAACGATGCTGCCAAAAAGGCTGACTGGATGAAGAAGTTCATAACTGAACTTGGAGTGGTTCCATCAAGTGAGTATCCTATACCTTTGTATTGTGATAACAATAGAGCGGTGGCTTTGGCTAAGGAACCCAGGTACCATCAACGATCCAGGCATATTCTGAGGCGGTATCACCAGATCCGGGAGATAGTTGATCGCCGAGAGATCGAGGTCAGGAGAGTTGACACGAAGAACAACACAGCGGATCCACTCACGAAGGCCATTCCCCAGATACAGTTTGAGAGACTCGTCGGGATGTTGGGTATGCGATACTACGGCAGCTGGCCCTAGTGCAAGTGGAAGATTGTCAGTTGTATGTATGCCCTAGAGGCCATTATTGTACATATGATGTATATTATAGTGGATGCTTGAACATATATAGAGAGGACTTTCTTGCTCGAGATGATAGTATGCTATCTGGTTGCTCTTTACCTTAACATGTATACTTGTCTCTTGATACTGTCTTATGGTTACATGTTGGTAAAGCTCTTAGGATGTGTACTTGACTAAAAGGATTATGATGCAGATCATACTGGTGGGGCTATGGTAGTCCATAAATTTATCCTTTAATGTTCCTAGTCGTGGGTGTATTGAGACAGGGCATCGATATACCAGTGTAGACTAGCGTATACGCTTTTCGACCCATGAGATGGGCGATGGATGATCGCATATCCATTGGTGTTTGACATCAGAGATGGTATACGGGTGCTCAGTGGAGACTGGGTACACTGGACGGACTCGTCGAGAACTCATAGATGGTATTATACCTCACGTCAGATAGCAGTTCTCTGGTAACATTGGTACAGGTTAGTCTGTAGACCCGAGATCGTTATAGAGTCTTGTGTGATTCCCACTGTGCTTTGATTTCCACCTTACCACGTTTAAGAGGACGTGCAAAACGGTGGTTTTGGGTACAGTCCCGAGTCACAAAGAGGCAATGAGCGATAGGAGGGGATTTCGTCTCTCCCGGTATTGGGGGGTTAATGTTGCGCCGTGCTCGATTGGCCATAATAGGGAAGTCCCTGGCCAGGGCTGATTTAGGGATTTACTGGTATGTGTTATCAGTAGTTTCTCGACCCGTTATGAGCCTCATATCGGCATGACTTATCGATTATTGGGGTCTGACGTTTACCACCCTTAGACTGGATATGCGACATATCAGACGAGGAGACCAGACTGTACGGTAGTGTTACTGACAGGCTTTACAGGAGCTAGAGCGGGCTTGCTTGTTGATCTTCTGAACGCTCAATACCCGGGTAGCCATTACATACAGCTAGTACCGCTGACGGCTTGTGGGTGCTTGATGAGACCATCATCTACTGCCAGCGTATCGACGAGTCTTTAGAGTCCTACATAGAGGTTTTACTGGCTCAGGAAAAATGAAGCAGGAGCAAATATGTGATATGTGCGGGACCGAGATTAATACGAGTATGTGATACTGTATTCTATTCTCACGATTATTTGTATCGGTCGGTTATATGTGATATAGCCGAGTTATCGAATCAAGTGTTGATTCGATAAGTTGGTACATATAATATTAGTCGGTTATATGAGATATAACCGGATTATTAAATCAAGTGTTGATTTTATAATTTAGTGTATAATTGTATATTTGATATACTAGTTTACATTAACTAATATTAGCTCACTTAAGCATTTATTTTTCTCACATGTGCACCCTTATTATATATGTGATATATATTAATTGTGTTTTATATTGTGTCATGGTTGATGACACACACTACATGGGTGTATGAGACTTACACCATACTAATTATAATGTAGGGTTTAAGTATTTAAAGTAAATCCAAATTAGTGGATAATTGGTCACATGCATGAAGCTTTGAGAAGCTTGTGGATGCATTGACTCGGTCCACTAATTTTTTTTTTACTAAAGATATTTATTAACCTAACCATTATAATTTAACCATGGTTATGTCTCTACATAAGTTAGCTATATGATACAAACTCACCCATGGTTGATTCTCTCACCTCATTAGTTCATTCTCATCTCTTGACTTCATCTTCTTCATCCTTGAAAAAAAGCTTGCTAGCCTTTTGAAAATGTTAGTTATGTATATGACCTAGAGGCCATTGTTGTACATATGATGTATATTATAATGGATGCTTGGATATATATAGAGAGGACTTTCTTGCTCGTCATGATAGTATGCTATTTGGTTTCACTTTATCTTAACATGTTGACTTGTATTGGTTTGTTGTCTTACTCTCACATGTTGATAAAGCCCTTAGGATCTGTACTCGACTACTGGGACTATGATAAGATCATACTAGTGGGGCCACGGTAGTCGATGAGTACATCATATAACTGTTCCTAGTCGAGGGTATATCGAGATAGGGCATCGATACACCAGAGTAGACTAGCGTATACGTATCTTGACCCATATGATGGGCGATGGATGATCCCATATCCATCGATGTTTGACATCAAGGATAGTGTACGGGTGCTCAGTGGAGACTGGGTACACTGGACGAAATCACCGAGAACTCCCAGATGGTGATATACCACACGTCAGATGGCAGTTCTCCGGTGACACTGGTACAGGGTAGTCTGTAGACCCAAGATCATCACAGAGTCTTGTGTGATTCCCACTGTGCTTTGATTTCCACCTTACCACGTCCAAGAGGGCGTGCAAAATGGTGGCTTTTGGGTGCAATCCCGAATCACATGGAGGCAATGAGCGGTAGGAGGGGATTCGTCTCTCCTAATATAGGGAGTTGATGTTGTGCTGTGTTCGATTGGCTATAACTGGAAGTCCCTGGCTAGGGCTGATATAGAGATTTACTGGTAAGTGTTACCAGTAGTTTCTCGACCAGTTATGAGCCACACATCGACACGACTTATCTGTTACAGGGGTCTGACGTATACCACCCCTAGACTTGATATGCGACATATCAGACGAAGAGACCAGACTGTACGGGAGTGTTACTGATTGGATTCACAGGAGAATGTACAGGCTAGCTTGTTGATCTTCTGATCGCTCAATACCTGGGTGGCTGTTACGTTTAGCTGACCGCTTGCAGCTTGTGGGTGTTTGATATGATCATCACCTGCTACCGGCGTATTGACGAATCTTTAGAGTCCTACACACAGGTTTCTTGACTCAGGCAAAACGGAGTAGGGGCACACATGTGATATGTGCAGGACCGAGGATAATGTGATATGAAATACCGTATTATATTTTCGCGATATTTAGATATGAGCCGGGTCATCGGATCAAGTGTTGATTCGATGAATCGGTACATGGTATATTAGTCGGTTATATTCGATATAGCCGGATTGTCGGATCAAGTGTTGATTCGATAATTTAATGTATAATAATATATATGATATATTGTATTACATTATCTAATATTGGCTCGCTTTATTATTTCATTTTCTCACCGGGTAATACATTGATATATATGCGATATATATTAATTGTATTATTTTCTATTGTTACAAATATATAATATATATGTGATATATATTATTGTAACATGATATGATTAATAATGAAATATGTTTAGTGGAGATTAAACAAGATTAGGTTTTGATTTGGGTTAGTTCTTTCTTGCACCTTCTAGAACCTTTTTCTTTTGTCATGAAGAAGATATTATAGTTGAAGTTTTCTTATGACTCATTGTTTAACCCAACCAAACCCTAAACTTAGTTAATTCTCTACAAGAGTTATCCTTGTCATCCTTGACCATGGTTACATTATTAATCATATATTCATTTCATTATTCATCACAAAAGGTTTAATTCATTTTTCATCTTCTTCTTCAACCTTGAGCTTTGAGAAAGCTTACTAGGTTTTCATTTTGTGATGATTTCATGTGAGAATTTGATATAAAAAGAAAGCATAAATACTACTCCATCATCCTCATCTAATCTAGCCAATTAGATTAGGGTATTCACCTCATTATAGTGACACAGCATGAGTTATAAAATCTTCGACGTTGATCATCGGAGAAAAGGAACACTACAAGCTAGCATGGATCGTTCGACTCGTTGAGCCTCTCTTGAGTCCGGGAGATCGTGGATCGCGGCGAAGGGACTTCTACTTGGAGCTTATGAAGCGAAGGAGTGGACTACAAAGGTTGTAATCCCTCACTTTTAGTTGTAAAGATGTTTACTTGCATGTTAAACCCTAATAATCTAGCAAAGATCCCGGCTTTGGGTTGTTCGGCACGTCTAAATTTTTATTCGGGCATGGTTGATGCCTTATGAACCCTTGTAAGAGTGTCTAGGAACCCTACAGTGGTATCAGAGCCTATCTTGAGCATTAGGCAACGTGTATACGAAGTTAAAACTCCGATCGAACCCCGAAACGTCGAAACGACCCCCTCTTCGGACAAATTTTAAAAATGTGATTTTTTCTGAATTAAAAATACTTAAAAATACCAGCAGGGAAATATAGGTATCACTGTGAAAAATGAGGCAATAAGCCGTACAAACCACCGCGGAACCGCGGCAATACCTTGTCTCGGCTACGGATCCGCGGCCGTACAGAAGACCTATTGACTCGTTTTGTCACAGTTATATCCGTAGGTGATTATGTATTTTTCTGGGTATTTTTAATCTGACTCAAGTGTTGAGTGTTCTGGGGATTATTTTGTTTTCGTTGATTCGATCGGAAAACTTAATTTCGTTATGTTTTTGGATATTTAGAAACTGTTAAAATGTTCAAACGGATATCATTAACTCATTTTTTCCCGGCACGAAAACCTTTCAAGTGTTGAATTTTTCTTGGGTTTGAATTTTTCAGAAAAACGTGCAAGTAACGCGGCGGTCCCTCTAGAAGAACACAAACCTTAACTCGATTATGTGATCGTCCGAACCGCCTCTAAACCTTAGGGTTTGGGACAGTACGGCGTGCCACATGTGAGGCGTTAGCTTGACCCTTCTACGGCTGGACCATCGGTACTGTGACATATTCTGGGATTATTTGAACTCCGCTCAAGTGTTGAGCTATTTAGGAAATCTTGGGTATTTGATTATCCGATCGGAAAGTTTAATACTGTCTATTTATCTGGAATGTGATACAATATATGGAATTCATATAGTTAGGCATGAAATGCGAAGTATGTGATATTTCGGATTTATGATGTCTAAAGTGATTGTGGATTCCAAATGTTATAGTTTTACAATTTCTTTTCTGTGACCGTAAGTGTAGTATGTAGTTGTATTGCCGGTCTTCGTTGCTATACATCAACGACGATCGGTGTATGCATACTTACTTACGTTGATGATATGAGAAATTATGTGTTGCTGTGATATGTTATATTGGATCGTCGTGTTCTGAATAGCTGGGGGGGTTATGTAAGATGAGGGTTTTTATTTTCACTCATGTAAAATTCATTTGTATGTAATATTCTTTTATTGGGGCACTTCCGGGATGAGGTTGATGTCACCAGTGTATATTATTTACTTTTCCGCATTAGGTAGACCCAAGGAGGGAAGCACAAATAACCGGGTTCTAGGGTCAAGTTGGAGGCCATCTCGAGGAGTCGAGACCGGGTCTCCTAACCCTAGAATTGGCAGTGTTACTTGCCGCTCTCGTAGGGGTCTAGGGATGTAGGTTTGGCTATTCATCGCGACCGTGGAATCCGTGTTTTATACCGGCTCGTATTAAAAACACGGACATCCTAGTATATCCAATATTTCATATATGTTCTTCTGCTGCATTGTTCTGTGATGAGATCATATACTGCCTGAGACGAATGCTTATACTATATATATATACTGATATATATAAATATTACTACTTTCGTTTCTTCTGTGATGCTTAGGAAGCATAAGCTGATGGGATTTTTATTAATGAGATTAATAAAAGAAAAGAAACCTAAAAGATGTTGTAGAATCAAAACTTTATAAAAAGGGTAGCTACAGTTTTGCTTTGCACAGCAGTATATATGATATACCCTGCACCTTATTCGATGAGAAAAGAGTCGAGATACCTTCACCGGGAGTGACCTCTTTAGCGAAACTGGCAGATGCTACAAACTCGCGGTTTAGTTTTTGACAGCTTAGATAGTTCTTGCTTTGCACAGCGGTATATATTATATATCCTGTACCTTACTCGATGGGGAAAGAGTCGAGATCCCTTCACCAGGAGTGACCTCTTTAGCGAAACTTGAAAAGCCTCAAAAACACTCCTTTTCAAAATCACTTGTTTCTACAACGATATCAAGTTCATTACGCTCATAGTTTTCTTAAAAACCTGCGTAGCCCTCCGTCATTGCAGATAAGTACTACTTAGTATTCGTGCTGCGGTAGTTTGGCCTCCATCAAGACGTAGTGTACGGTAACTAACTAGTGCTTATCTGCTAGCATACGATGAGATTGGATTAGGGTATTCGTACGGCGTAGTTTGGCCTTTGTCAAGGGTCGTACGGGTGGGTTTAATTCAATCAAGAAATGAACGGGTTGAACTTAACTAGCGCCCTATGGGTAGTTTGGCCTCCGTCAAGGTCATGGGACGCTAGGGGTAAAAGTACTATTTGGAATTTCAAATGTTGAAATTTGCAATGAGATTGCATACCTCCTATGAGATAGTTGGATCCCAATACCCACTGCGAGTAAGAGTTACTCCTGGGAGAGTTTTACACAGGACAATTAGCCGAACAAGTAGGTGTCTAGAAAAGTATTAACGGGGTTATGCCTCTGGGAAGACGAGGTTTATTTTAATTAGGTCCGTGCGAAAGCACGGGGAACCTCCCTCAAGTACCGACACTGATCTGGCTGAAAGATTGACAAAATTGTAGGGTGTAATTAATCCCGGCTAATCTTACCTTTTAGGGTTTGAAGGAAGATTTGATAAAAACAGTGGGAGACATCCTGATTAGATAAGATAATAACCAATCTAATCTTGCAAGAGCATACGCTAAAGTGTTTCCTTCTCTCTCTCTCCAGGTAGCGACCATGTCAGGACTTAATCAAGATAAAAATATGGATGTATTGACTGAACCCGCTTATTATACTGAGCAGGGAATCATTGGTCCCTTTCTTTCTTATAAGAGTTATAAGACTGAACAAGAAACAGGAGAATATCTGGATTCGCATGCCGCCCAAACCAAGAACATGCATGCTGATGCATCTTCTTTGGATGTGTTAGTTATTGAGAACTGTTTCTCAGTTCACCCTACGTCCTGGGTATTAGATACCGGATCGGGATCCCATATATGTAAATTGTTATATAGGCTACGTAAAGGTAGAGAACTAGGAAAAGGTGATCATTCCGTTCAAGTAGGGAATGGTGCAAGTATTGCAGCCAAAGCAGTTGGCGAATATCACTTTCTATTACCAAGTAGTAATACACTGATTCTGAATGAGTGCTGTTATATACCGAACATGATGTGCAACATTATATCAGTTTCTTTATTAAGTAAAGAAGGATATAATTTTGTAGTACAGGATAATGTTATGAACATATTACTGAATCAAAAGTTGATTGGATCAGGCTCGTTACATAATGGTATATTCATTCTCAATCAAAATACAGTTCTTAATATACAAAACACACACAAGAGGAAGAGTTAAGAAATGAACGAATCCTACTTATGGCATTGTAGACTTGGTCATATCAATGCGACACGGCTAGCTAAGTTACATAAGGATGGATATTTGAATTCGTTCGAATTATCATCTTATGATACTTGCCATTCATGTCTCAAAGGTAAAATAACCAAAACTCCGTTTAGTTGACACGGAGAAAGAGTTACGGAACTCTTAGGACTGGTACATAGTGATGTATGCGGTCCTATGTCTACGCATGCCAGGAACAGTTCTTCCTACTTTATTACATTCACTGACGATCTCTCAAGATTCGGACATGTGTTCCTGATGAAACACAAGTCTAAAGCTTTTGAGAAATTCAGAGAATATAAGCACGAATTAGTGAACCAAACGGGGAAAAGTATTAAAATCCTTCGATCTGATCGAGGAGGAGAATACTTGAGCAATGATTTTCTGGATTATCTAAAAGAGAATGTGATTCTCTTTCAGCTTACTCCTCCTTATACACCACAGCACAACGGTGTATCGGAGCGGAGGAATCGCACCCTATTAAATATGGTGCGCTCTATGATGAGTGATGCTGAGTTACCCATTTTCTTCTTGGGACATGCATTGGAGACAGCTGCATACCTATTGAATAGAATTCCAACCAAATCAGTGCCTACCACTCCATATGGGATATGGAAAGGGAAGAGACCATGTCTTAATTTTATTCAGATATAGGGTTGTCCGACATATGTAAAAACATAAAATCCGGACAAGCTCGAGGCAATGTCTGTCCCATGTAAGTAAGTTTATTGGATATCCCAAACATTCGCGAGGGTATACCTTCTATCACTCCGAGGAACAAAAGGTGTTTGTTTCTCGACATGCCACCTTTTTAGAAAAGGGATTTCTTATGAAAGAAATTAATGGCAATGAGGTAGAACTGGAAGAAGTTCCAGCAACACAAACTACGACAGATGATTTAGTGGAACCAGAGGATTCAGTAGTTCCCGACGAACCCCAGCCTCTCCGCCGATCTAGCAGGGTTTCTCACCTACCTGAGAGATACTACGGTCTTCTCATTGATGGTGGGAGCGAGGATTGCATCATAGAAGATGATGACCCGACTAGTTTCGAGCAGGCCATCACGAGTGGTGACTCTGTGAAACGGCTGGATGCAATGCGATCTGAGATGGAATCCATGTACACCAACAAAGTATGTACTTTGGAAAATGCTCCTGAAGGGGTAAAACCCATTGGGAGCAAGTGGATCTTTATAAAGAAAATTGGTGTAGATGGAAAAGTTGAGACTTTCAAAGCTAGACTTGTTGCAAAAGGTTTTCGTCAACGACCAGGTGTGGATTATGACGAAACCTTTTCTCCAGTGGCTATACTTAAGTCCATCCGGATCTTACTTTCCATTGCTGCATACCATGACTACAAAATCTGGCAAATGGATGTTAAGACCGCCTTTCTAAACGGTGATTTAATGGAGTGCGTGTACATGACTCAGCCAGAGGGCTTCGTAGATAGTGGGAGCAGCGGAAAGATGTGCAAGCTGCTTAAATCCATTTATGGGTTAAAGCAAGCATTGCGGAGTTGGAACATCTGTTTTGATGTTGTAGTCAAAGAGTTTGACTTCATCAAAAATATAGATGAACCTTGTATTTATAAGAAGGTTGCAGAGAGTAAGGTTGTATTCATCGTATTGTACGTGGATGACATACTCTTGATAGGAAATGATGTTCCTATGCAGCAATCAGTCAAGCTCTTCTTATCACAAAGATTCATGAAAGATCTTGGTGATGCCTCATGCATATTGGGAATCATGATCTATAGAGATAGATCTAAACGGATACTGGGATTGTCCCAATCCAGGTACATTGACACCGTACTAAAGAGCTTTAGTATGGAAGAATCCAAGCGTGGGAACCAACCCACGATCTCTGGACTCACTCTCTCTAAAGAGATGTCTCCCAAGACTGATTTGGAGAGATCTCGCATGCAAGAGATACCCTATGCTTCGGCAGTAGGCTCTATCATGTATGCGATGCTATGTACCAGACCGATGTAGCATACTCTCTAAGTGTAGTGAGTCGGTATCAAGCAGATCCTGGAAAAAGTCACTGGACAACTGTGGAGAACATTCTCAAGTACTTGCGAAGGACTAAGGAGATGTTCTTGGTGTATGGTAACGGAGAACTCCAGGTAGAATCCTTTACCGATTCCAGCTTCCAAAGTCATAAGGACGACTCTAAGTCGCACTCGGGATTTGTCTTTACCCTGAATGGAGGGGCGGTATGTTGGAAGAGTTCCAAACAGGATACCATTGCAGACTTGACGATGGAGGCTGAATACATCACTGCCAACGATGCTGCCAAAGAGGCTGTCTGGATAAAGAATTTCATTAGTGAACTTGGTGTGATTCCATCCATTGAGCATCCAATACCTCTGTATTGCGATAACAATGGAGCTGTGGCTTTGGCCAAGGAACCCATGTCCAAGCAAAAGTCCAGACATATTCTGAGGCGGTATCACCTCATCAGGGAGATAGTTGATCGCCGGGAGATCGAGATCAGGAGAGTAGATACGAAGGACAACACTGCGGATCTATTCACGAAGGCCATTCCCCAGATACAGTTTGAGAGATTACTCGGGATGCTAGGTATGAGATACTACAGCAGCTGGCCTTAGTGCAAGTGGGAGATTGTTAGTTATGTATATGCCCTAGAGGCCATTGTTGTACATATGATGTATATTATAATGGATGCTTGGATATATATAGAGAGGACTTTCTTGCTCGTCATGATAGTATGCTATTTGGTTTCACTTTATCTTAACATGTTGGCTTGTATTGGTTTGCCGTCTTACTCTCACATGTTGATAAAGCCCTTAGGATCTGTACTCGACTACTGGACTATGATAAGATCATACTAGTGGGGCCATGGTAGTCGATGAGTACATCCTAAAACTGTTCCTAGTCGAGGGTATATCGAGACAGGGCATCGATTCACCAGAGTAGACTAGCGTATACGCATCTTGACCCATATGATGGGCGATGGATGATCCCATATCCATCGGTGTTTGACATCAAGGATGGTGTACGGGTGCTCAGTGGAGACTGGGTACACTGGACGGACTCGCCGATAACTCCCAGATGGTGATATACCACACGTCAGATGGAAGTTCTCCGGAGACACTGGTACAGGGTAGCCTGTAGACCCGAGATCGTCATAGAGTCTTGTGTGATTCCCACTGTGCTTTGATTTCCACCTTACCACATCCAAGAGGGCGTGCATAACGGTGGCTTTTGGGTGCAGTCCCGAATCACATGGAGGCAATGAGCGATAGGAGGGGATTCGTCTCTCCCGGTATAGGGAGTTGATGTTGTATTGTGTTCGATTGGCTATAACTGGAAATTCCTGGCCAGGGTTGCTGAGATTTACTGGTAAGTGTTATCAGTAGTTTCTCGAACTGTTATGGACCTCATATCGAAATGACTTATCAAGCTACTGGGGTCTGGCGTTTACCACCCCAAGGCGAGATATGCGACATATCAGACGAAGAGACCGGACTGTACGGGAGTGTTACTGGTTGGATTCGCAGGAGAATGTACAGGCTAGCTTGTTGATCTTCTGATCGCTCAATACCTGGGTGGCTGTTACGTTTAGCTGACCGCTTGCTGCTTGTGGGTGTTTGATATGATCATCATCTGCTACCGGTGTATTGACGATTCTTTAGAGTCCTACACAGAGGTTTCTTAACTCAGGCAAAACGGAGTAGGGGCACATATGTGATATGTATAGGACCGAGGATAATGCGATATGAGATACCGTATTATATTCTCGCGATATTTAGATATGAGTCGGGTCATCGGATCAAGTGTTGATTCGATGAATCAGTACATGATATATTAGTCGGTTATATTCGATATAGCCGGATTGTCGGATCAAGTGTTGATTCGATGATTTAATGTATAATAATATATATAATATATTGTATTACATTATCTAATATTGGCTCGCTTTATTATTTCATTTTCTCACCGGGTAATACATTGATATATATGCGATATATATTAATTCTATTATTTTCTATTGTTACAAATATATAATATATATGTGATATATATTATTGTAAAATGATATGATTTATAATGAAACATGTTTAGTGGAGATTAAATAAGGTTAGGGTTTGATTTGGGTTAGTTCTTTCTTGCACCTTCTAGAACCTTTTTCTTTTGTCATGAAGAAGATATTATGGTTGATATTTTCTTATGACTCATTGTTTAACCCAACCAAACCCTAGCCTTAGTTAATACTCTACAAGAGTTATCCTTGTCATCCTTAACCATGGTTACATTATTAATCATATATTCATTTCATTATTCATCACAAAAGGTTTAATTCATTTTTCATCTTATTCTTCAACCTTGAGCTTTAAGAAAGCTTACTAGGTTTTCATTTTGTGATGATTTCATGTGAGAATTTAATATAAAAAGAAAGCATAAATACTACTCCGTCATTCTCATCTAATCTAGCCAATTAGATTAAGGCGTTCACCTTATTATAGTGAGAGAGCTTGAGTTATAGAAACTTCGACGTAGATCATCGGAGAAAAGGAACACTACAAGCTAGCATGGATCGTTCGAGTCGTGGAGCCTCTCTTGAGTCCTGGAGATCGTGGATCGCGGCGAAAGGACTTCTACTCGGAGCTTATGAAGCGAAGGAGCGGACTACAAAGGTTGTAATCCCTCACTTTTAGTTGTAAAGAAGTTTACTTGCATGTTAAACCCTAATAATCTAGCAAAGATCCCGGCTTTGGGTTGTTCGGCACGTCTAAATTTTTATTCGGGCATGGTTGATGCCTTATGAACCCTTGTAAGAGTGCCTAGGAACCCTACTGAAAAGAGAGAAAATATTGTGAGAAAAATAAAACTAAAGTGAGCCAAGTTCCTACTTCATCATCCCCTACTAGATTAGCACTTTTGTGTAGGGTGTTAGCTTCACTAATCTCTCATTAGTGAAGTAGAAGCTTGAGTTAGTATCTCCTCGACGTAGATCATCTTCGGCCCCGAAGACTTCAAGAAAGATCGTTCTTTTCAACTTGAGAAGCCATGAAAGAGTCCGGGAGTTCCATGATTGCAGCGAAAGGACCACTACAAGGAGCAATTGAAGTGAAGGATTGGTCTACAAAGGTTGTATTCCATTATCACTTAGTAGTAAAGTTGTTTACTTGGTGTTTCTTTCTCTAATTCTCTATTAAAGAACCTTGCTTTGGTTGTTTGGCACTTGAAATATTTTAGATACGGAATGTTTGATGCCTTGTTGAACCTTGTTCTATTGCCTAATAACCATACACCAGCATCGACACGTAAATCCTCATACCTCAGGATCCGTCATTACGGATCGGCCCATGGGTTCTGTCAGTCCGGATTGGCCCATATCCATCTCACGACTCCGATCAGTGTCCTCCGGATAACTGCCGGATCCAAACTATCACCGGTAGGTAGTAGTCCCTTTGCCAGACTCATCGTCTACTGCACAACATACCTTTCTTGCCCCGGGGTACCATACCGGGTCCACCATGTGCCCTCAAATGGATCATCCATCTCCTCGACTCGGATTTCTAAAACCAATCTCAGAATCGAGAAAACTCATGGTGGATGCCTCGAAATATCATATCAAGAGAAACCGGGTTTTTAAAACAATACATAATTTCCTTTGAAATAAAACCACGGTTTTTATATCCAAAATCTCAAGAAAACAACATCTCAATACGTATAATCATAAAGCAAGATGTATGCAAATATAGAACAGAAATGTGAGCATATCAGCATGTAATGCAACAGAGAATAGTGATGTGAGTATATCGGTATATCATACAACATAGAATAGTGATGTGAGCATATCAGTATATCATACCAACGAGTCATGTGATAATACGGAATGATTAAAAGTAATAGCATGATATAGAAATTTGACTGTGTAAGTGACATAGTAATTACCGATGATGAAACTGTGTGAGCCGGCAATCTGTGTAAGTGTAACATACGCATCATCGATAATTGTGCATGTGTACTAGCCGACGATATCATAACAAATAATGGAAGCACAGGTATACGTAATGCAATGAGAGTATCGTAAACGTAGCAAAAAGTAAATCGTAAGCGCACTATTATAAGGTATACGTATCTAATCTAACATCTACATAAGGGCTAAACTAAATAGTGTAGACAGTGATTAACAATATCTATAGCATATCCGAGTCGATGAATCTATCAATCGGCAGTCCAGCCTCACAGCATCACGTATGATATAATCCATCGTACAGCATCCTCGAGTCAAGGGTATGGATCAATCATCAGGTAAAACTCATCGCGTATAGTAATCCATCGTATGGCGTCATTAAACAAATAGGGATTCTATCAACCTATACAACAATGAGGGTACGGATCTAACGTCTCATATGGCATATCACTCATTATTCTTATAAATATATATTTATCTTATTTTACCGATCTCATAACACATCTATCTCAATCTTATCATATTCATCGATCTCGTGTCATATCCTTATAGAACTCGTCTCATATCTTGGTATATGTATTCAATAAATCATATCATCTCCAACTAACATTTTCATCATATCCATAGTTTCCTAGTATAGGTTTGTCCGACTATATTCTATATATCGGTCTCCATTTTATAATTGCCGGGGTGCTATACGCCATCCACCCTACTTCCCACGTAGATATAAATCTCCTCACCTGAAATACTCCTCGCTAAGCCGAAGTCAATGTGCTTTGTCGCCTTGGAAGTCCATGCGAGGTACCTACAAATCAACACATATCACAACGTTATGAGAACCATGTCCGAAAACCGATACAGCCCAAGAAGTGCTCATAGGTTAAAACCTATAGCTTACGCATGCAACAACAACCAAATAACCCTCGTTGTTGACGTACAAACATCCAACGACCAAACACAATATCAAATACCAAAACCCAAGTTCATAAATCTCAAATACCAAATGCAGCAACGAAGGAAATCACTCCCAGATTTCACCCTAGGCCAAACTAGGGAATTTTGCATATATGATTGCTCTAGATATCATATAAGGGACTCATCAACCAAAAATCATCGAATTCCACCATAATGTGGCCGTAATTTGCGGCCACAAGGATTAAATCTGCGGCCAGAATTTGTTCTTAGGGTCTCGGGTTTCAGGGGATGATTCTTGGTTGCCTGCTCATCTCACTGTCATGGGAACTTATTTTATAATGCTCTCGGGTCATCCCAGATTCCCATATACCCTCATAAACTGTCAAATATTCAACGTCGGGAAATTCAAACTTTGTATTTTGGATTCTAGTCTCTGGTCTTGGCTAGTAAAATCATTAATAAGGTTTTGCAAATACTCACAACACTTCAATTTACCACTTACAAGTCAAGTCTCCCACTAAATCTCAACTTGGAATATTCTAAGATCACAAATCCACACTAAATCAAACTCTAAACTAAACTAGAAAGTTAGGAAACTAATTACAAGATGAGAAGTGAGAATTATACCTCTTGAGAGCAACTCAAGAAAAACCCTAGATGCCCAAAGTCTCTAAAATCCAAACTTGAAAGGTCCATAGGGTTTAGGATGAGGTGGGGATCATTTTTAATGAAGGGGGTATGGGGTTTTGAGGTGGTTTTGGGATTAACCATGAAGGTAGAGGAGGTGGAGGAAGGAGGTGATGAAATGGTGAGATGAAGAAATGAAGTGATGAAGGAAAAAGAATGAAGGGAAAATGTCACGTGTAGGAGCCATGCTACTGTCTCTCTCTCCCTCTCTCTCCCATGCCCATGCTTATTATTCTATTCTCCCATGCTTTCTCTTTTCTATTTTCTTTTCTCTTTTAAAACCAAATATCAACAAACACAATAAAACAACATGTAACCAAATTGCAACATGACATAGTGTACTAGCCATGTGCAATTAAAAGTACGGATTTGGCATAATCGTGATTAGTAGTGCACTAATCGAGTTTAATTTAACTTGCATATAATTAATTATAAAAATGCCCAAATCCGATAAATATATCATTTTAATCTCCAATTATTTCCCAAATATTGGTATATATTTATACCATTTTGCGAAAACTCCATATTCGCAAATCGAATAGTTTTCGCGAAATATATTATTTTAATATTAAATTCCAAAAATAATATTTCATATTTCTGAAATGTTACAATCTTCCCCACTTAAATAAATTCGGTCCCCGAATTGAAATTTAAACCCCCAAATACTAAAACATTTCAATAATCTTGTTCAGATCAACGAGGCTCCGAAATCACGGAATACATAGAAATACCACAGCGCGTCATGTGCGCATGAAAACGAATATGAAACTCAAAATTGAACTCCATCAAGTGCCACAAAATCATCGGAGTTACAATGGAGATATAGATCTCGAAATCCACTACTGAAATCCAATATACTATGGTAAAAATCATAATACGTATATAGTACGCATCCCTTTAAATAACTTTAAAAACTGGAAAAAACATATTGAAATCTTTTCCTAGTCGCCGTGCGATGCGTAGCTCACGGCACAAGTGGTGGACGCTCAATTGTAAAGCAGTAAATATATCTATATATGTTTTGCTCAAAATATACGTTTCGTCCTTTTGAAATATCCCAGAGATCTTTCTTTGTAATGATTTGTGTCACTTACGGACACATAAGAAATAGAGAGGCTATAGCTCATTTTTGAAAACCTCTTGGTAAACTTTTGATGCATGCAAAAGTACTCAGGCACTGTCCTCAGATCAGTCCTGCTCGGTTACTATATATATAGTACCCAACATCAAAATATATTGCTCAAGAGCAAAAATCAGCCTCAAAAGGCGTATCCAATCATCACGTGCGGCTGGTGCGTATGGAAATCAAAGCCCAATACAAGTGCCACGAATGTGCACAAAAGACAAACTAAGTGCAATGGGTGTCTACGAGAGCATTTGTCAAATGCAACAGGTGTGCACGACAACAGTATCAAGAGCATCCAGAGTGTACGAAAATCTCAATCAAGCGCAACAACCATGAACAAATAAAGTCTCCATCAAGTGCATCCAACATGTGTGAATAAAAATCTCAATCGAGTGCACCAGGTGTGCATAAAACCACATCTCATGCGCCCAGTGTGCCCAATAATCTAAATCAAATACATTAGGTCTGTATAAAGCATCTAGTGCAGTAGCATACACGATAACGAACGTCAAGTGCAGACGCGCACAAAAACATAAATTTGGTGCAACAAAAGCACGAAGACAAAAATCAGGTGCGACAAATGTACGGAGTATAAATCTAGTGCAACCAATGCACGAAATACAAATATAGTGCAACAAATGCACGAAATACCAATCTGGTGTAACAAACGCATGAAAAAAAAATCTAGGGCAACAAATGCACGAAATACCAATCTGGTGTAAAAAATGCACAAAATACAAATCTGATGCAACAATTGCACGAAAAAAATATAGTGCAACAAATGCACGAAATAAAAATCTAGTGCAACAAATACACGAAATTCCAATCTGGTGCAACAAGTACACGAAATTCCAATCTGGTGCAACAAATGCACGAAATACTAATCTGGTGCAAAAAATGCACGAAATACCATCAATATCTCAAATGCGTATAGAAACAACACAGAGTGTACCAAGGTGTATAAAATCATACACGTGTGCAACTGCGTGCACAAAACACGTATCAATGCACTACAAGTACCTGTGAGCTATAACGTGTGCAAAATCAAATCGAGTGCGTACAACATGCACAAAATCAAATCAATCGTATGAAATCCATGAAATCATAAACACGTGCAGCCAAGGCACAAAATCAATATTAAGTACAACTGATATGAACAAATCGCAAACCGATGTAGCGGTGTATAAACATAAATCAAGTGCAATAACTGTGCACAAAAGAAAATATCCAATAGGTGCAGCTATGGTGCACGAAAACTTATAATGAAACTCAAATCCAAGCGATAAAAGTGTGATACTCGGATCACAAAACACGAATCGCAATAAATGACATAGAGGTACACCTCCTTCAATGTCGAAAATATGTCGGTGCGCCCAAAGCTAGCAGAGCAAGATCATGTACTTGCCTCCAACTCAGGTCTGGTGTCTTCGGTCTCTGGGTCCTCGTTTACTCTCTGAATTACCGATCTCGCAATCCTTCGGCTCGTCGGCCCGGTCAGGTGTACTAGCGGAACAGTCTGCTCTAGCACTCCACAGATCATCTCTTGGCCAATTATCATGACCACTCGCAAATGGCACGTTATTGATGTCGGCATCTGGCCCTTTGAATACACGCGACACAACCGATCCTGGTTGTAAATCGTATTGCAACAGTGCCCTAGAAAGAACCTGCTCATGTTCTCTCCCTATCTCTCCTATGCCGAACTACACGGAGGTTGCCACTCTTTAATCAATCATTTCTCGTTTTCTGGAAATTTGCTTTCACAGCCAAGATTTTCCTCGGGAATTGGCCGTATCCCAACACCTCAGTATACATATCCGACCTCTAATATAAATGGGGAGTAACAACAGCTCATTAACATCTCGCACGAACCTCTTGTTTCACCTGTATTCATTATCGTCCACATCGAAATCACGTCTCGCTGTTTGTGTACTGCAATTTGTTCTCGGTTACAGTCAATCCAGATTCTCTCATAAGGACTCAAAATTTCAAACTCGGGTATCTTCACCACTCTGTAGAAGATATCAAGCCGAAACGTTCTCGGGAACTCGTCCAATTTATCGAAGGAAAATACGCTTCATTTGCCCGTTCTTGATCAACTCATAATGCATCTGGGTGAGGTCCTCTATCCGAAGTTGGTCAACTTACCGATCTTCTATAGGAGCATCCAACGAACAACGTCATCTCTTGATTGATCTAATCTAGATCTGAGTATGATTCTCTACATTGGAAATCTTCAACTCAACTGAGCCTGCGTTAGCATCAAATCAGACGAATCATATTAGTCGCTCAACTCGAGATAGACTAGCTATCCCCTGTCATATCTCTGCCTGAAAGCTCCAGCGGTTTCAACTCATAACTCTGGAAACGACATCCCATCAATCTCAGCAATAGCTAGGTCATCTGTCTACACGGTAGACAACATCACGATCTCTGAGGTCGGCTATACATCAATAGTCCTCTCAATTCGGCAGCTTCTATCAATGGCCCGATCATACGGTGCAAAACCGAACACTCTCCTCAACGAGAGGTCACAACACAAACACTAAACCGATACGTTCCCATGTCACCAGAAAACATGATGGTCAGTCCTCGTCCATGATGAGCTAGCCCTGACCGCATCACTAGCAGTAGCTCAATCTGCGCTCAAACCATGGTGACAGGAACCTCAAGCATGTATCGATGAAGATAGATCAAAGGAACGAAAGGAATCAACAGATCCAAAATAGATACTTGATCATAAGGAGAAACGGAATCAATGAGAGTATGATCATTGGAATGAATAAAAGCACGGATCTCAAGAACATACATCTTAAGGTCACTTAAGCGGAGTATCGTATCGTAAGTATGCCGCGGAACATACGCACAGTATGTTACTCTACTTGAGTTACCTACTCCATCAATCAGGGTCAACCTAAGTAACGAAATTTTGGGTCTAATACTCCCCGTCAAGTCTATGTTCCGTAAGGTCAAGCCTAGGTTCCGAAATATATACGCCCTAAACTCTACATAGTCAAACCTAGATTCAAACCAAGGTTAAACCTAACACTTTGATACCAACTTTGTCATGACCCGTAATTTAGCACGTGACCGGCACTTAAATCACGCAACGTCCAAAGGCGTAACGTAATTCAAGTAAGCCGAAGCCCAGAAAATCTAAACCTTTTTACGGAAAATAGTGGGGGTGCAGTTTCGAATTAAAAGTATAATGACATAAAGTTTATCTATAAATGCATACTAATGATATAGAAAAACGAAAGTAGAATGTACAAAAGTTGAGAACATTTTTCGTCTTTAAAATTTTGGGCAGCATCAACCTTGTATATTTTGAATCGAAACCATATATACATGACAATAATAAAAGGCATCCCCAAGAGGGAGCTAGCTCTTTGTCAAATGGTGGAATCACAACCACGCAAGCAATGTATATATCACGACCTGAAAAATACGGAGCATGACTGGCACTTAAATTACGAAACGTCTCGAGACGTACGTAATCTAAGTAAGCCAAAACCCAGAAATCAAAACCAAATAAGCAGTAGAGTGAAGGAAAACCAAATTATTGAAAGCGATTTTAATCAAATAAGTCATATCAAGCTTTTTAAAATCAACATCCATTTTTCCGAAAATTTCGGCAGAGTCTCCTTTTAAATACTGGCCACCAAACGGGTACAAAAATGAATATATATGAATAACATGAAATAAAGCATCCCCAAGCGGGAGCTAGCTCTTCACCCCAATGCGGACTCAAATCCCACGCAATATAAAACATCAATGTGCAAAATAAGCATAAAAAGGCACAAGTAATAACCAGCACGTCGGCTCAAGTGAGCGCGACCCAAAGAAACAACATACATGCCCACAAATCTCACCATCTCGTCTCTAAGTCAATATACATCAGTACTGGTAGATGATACAGTAGATGGAATACACTAGATACAATTAATATATAAGGTGGAAACAAAATAATGACACAACCCACCTACGAGAAAAAGCCTCAAATCCAAGCAAAAGGAGGAAGTGCGTCCGCCGGTACAGTCCTGACGGATCGGACCTGCAAAAAGGCTGTGGCACAATGGGGGTGAGTTTCAAACTCGTGAGTAATATGTAACATATATAAAGACTATCGTAAGCATGTACGCAAAGTGTCACAATTCTACAATATTGATATGGTATGATGTACTAGCATGTATGCGACATGAATGCAATTTAACACGTGATTTGAATATGCTGATATGAGGAAATCATTATTTTCATCTTAGAAAACTCTTTTTGAAATATCTGAAGAAATATCAATTAAATCAACAGAAATTCGTGTCAAGCATCGACACCTCAAATGAATATCTCAGTGTCCCAAAGTAAAGGTATCTCAAAAAGTCTCGGGCTCCGGCAATCCGGACTGGCCCATCTCAAGTATCAATGCCTCAATATCTCACGACCACGGTCGGTATCCTCCGGATTTACGCCGTGCCAACAATCACCGGTAGGTAGTCTTCCCCTGCCAGGCTCATCGTCTACTACTCGAACTTCTTGCCCGGGGTACCTTACCGGGCCCACCATGTACCCGAGACGGTTCATCCTACTCCTCGAAATGGGTCTTGAAAACTAACAGAAAACTCATGGTGGATGACATCAGTATCATATCACGAGAAAACCGCAACTTACAATATTTAAAATGATATCAGTGTTATTAAATCCTTGTGATTTCTCCAAAATCTCATAAATCTCAAACGCTGAAATCCTCAAGAAAGAAGGTACCATAAGTACACATGTCAATGATGATGAATGCATATGGTATCAACAATGCGAACTGCGATATATGACTAAAAGACTATGTACGATCGAATGATGTAATGAGGTACATGCATATGACTAGCAATTCTACATGTTCATCTTGCGGAATTTAATATATTAGTACTGGTTTATACGTCTTATATGGTGAAATTATTCTAAATTCCGGTTTAAACAAGTTATCTAGTGTTTGTGGCATAGCAATTACCAAGGCGTGTGTGTCCGCATGACTAGTGCTCGTGCTACATAAAACCCTGGTAATGGTGCAAGTGTCCTATGAGATGATGTTGCACAATTATATATAATGAACTAAGCAAGCCAAATATTTCTTGTGTCTCATATCTCATTTTAATGGTTCAATGGTTTCAATACGATGAATTAACACATATATGAATATAGAAGTCATGCAATGAAGTAAAATAGATACTATGAACTACATGCAGCAAGCTAGTATTACTAGAAATTCTAAACTATCGGGCGCCTCGCGCCATCCAAACGATTTCCCCCGTAGATGTATATATCTACTCACCGTAAATCCCCAGCTAGCTTAGTCCAATCACTGCTTTCCCTTTTCGTGCCGCGTCCGAAGTCTCCACGACCGATCTTGGAATTGCACAACACAAAACATAAGATTACATATCCTGAAACGATGCCAAGTTACAAAAAGAAAGGGTCAACGTCTACGAGTTAGGCACATTGTACACCAGGAGCGCGGAACACACACGACAACCACTACAACCCTTACTAGAATCGTCGTTTCGGAACAACCGCCAAAGCTAAGACCCGATTAAACCAATTCTCATTCACAAACCCTAATTATTGTAGGAGATGCTAATAATATCGTCAAGATATCACAAATTAATTCACCTCCTAAAAGTATCAAAAACCTAGTAAGCACAAAAATTTGCAATTTGGCGTAACCGTCGTAGATTAGCGATATAAATGACCACACTCACAAAAATCATCAAACCATACAACTAGCTAGCCACTACACTTAATTTAACCCATTTACAATGCTACAAAACCTATCTTCCAAAATCAAACCCTTTCTTGATTTTCATAACTATCAATTCCAATCAAATTTCACACTTGAAAAACCTAAATTAACACAAATTGAAGCCGACTTAAGCAAAGTAATCTCTTAGATTAGGTTTGTATAACAACTAGATAACAAAATAACTTAATTAACCTATTAATGGTGTTCTAAAACCCTTTTCTTGAATTTCATTAAACAAGCAACAACAACCAAATTAACACTTTAAAATCCTAATTTAGCATATTTAAACTACCAATTAACCATTTGATTGAAATTATACCTCACAAGTAGTGAACCCTAGCTAGCACTAGCCTCCAAGACACCTACTTTCTCCATATTTTAAACAAATTTGGGTGTGAGAAGAGGTGGAATAGGGATTCGCTTTGAATTAGTAAAGGATTTTGTGGATTTTTAAGGGATTCTGATGGAATTTAGAAGCAAAATGAGAAGGAGAGTTTGGGTGAAATGAATGGGAGCTACTGCCGTTAGCTATCGGCCAAGGGTGCTGGGGAAGAGTGAGGGAGTGATGTGTGGAAATTTCTAAAGTCAAAGACCCCCCATACCACATAATCCCCATACCTAATTAATATATATTAAAACCTACACTTTTAATTCTATTCCCACACATACAAATGAGTTGAAGAAAATTTTGGGGGGGAGGGATTTTCCGCAGTGGGCTCGGCCCAAGGGATGAGGGCGACGAAGTGTGAGTGATTACAAAAAAATTCCATGCAAAAAGACCCCCCACAAGTTCATAATGCAAGTTTTAGTTTAGTTTATTTAAATTTTAATTTTCCTTTGATTATAACCAATTAGAACTTGGAATAACATGACAAAAAATTTATATTACAAACTAGATTTTAGTTGTCATGATTCTTAAGTATGTAATTAGCCCATTCAAATTTGTATTTATCACTAATTTAATGTATATCTAACAGCTTAAAATAATATTAAAAATAATAAATTAGGGAAAATTTTTTAAACGACCAGAAATTTGTAAGTGACTCATTACCTACTAAATATTAGCAATTTCCTATCTAAATTAGGTATAACTAGGCCTATATTGAAAAATAATTATAATAATAATTTGCGGAAAATAGCAGTTATTTACCGATTATCGGGAAAATACCTAAACGACTTTTCAAGGCGTTACAGTCTTCCCCTTTGAAGAAATTCGGTCCCCGAATTTAAAAATCTAGCTACGCGTACTTTCAAAGAGATGGGGATATCTCTTCCTCATCTCGCCCTCGGTCTCCCATGTGACCTCGCTGCTCGGGCCACGCCAAAGGACCTTGACGGTCGGTATAACCTTCGATCTCAATTTCTTCACCTGCTGATCCAGGATGACCACCGGCTGCTCTGCAAAAGAAAGGTCGCGCTCCAGCTGGATTGTCAGGTGCTGAATCGCATGAGAAGGGTCGTGAAGGTAGTTGCGGAGCATCGAAACATGGAAGACGGGGTGAACATCAGGAAAGCTGGGTGGAAGAGCCAAACGATACGCAACTGCGCCGACACGCTCGAGGATCTCGACGGGACCCACAAATCTGGGACTAAGCTTTCCTTTTCGCCCGAACCTCATCATGCCCTTCATTAGAGAGAGCCTCAGAAAAACATCATCGCCAACTGCGAACTCTAGTCTGCGATGGCATCGGTCCGCATACGATTTCTGCCTGCTCTGGGCCGCTCTCATCCGGTCTCGAATCAACTGTATCTTTTCGGTCGTCTCCTGCACGATCTGCGGCCCAAAAATACTGCTATCGCTGAGCTCTGTCCAACAGACGGGCGATCTGTATCTCCTCCCATACACTGCCTCGAATGGTGCCATCTGAATAGTATCCTGGAAGCTCTTGTTGTAGAAGAACTCCACTAAAGGTAAATGATGATCCCAGCTACCACCGAAATCTAAAACGCACACTCGGAGCATGTCCTCAAGAGTCTGAATAGTATGCTCTGAGTGGCCAGTGGTCTGCGGATAAAATACTGTGCTGAAACTCAAACGGGTGCCCAACGCCTCCTGAAGTCTCTGCCATAGTCGACTGGTAAACTGGGTTCCTCGGTCGGACACGATACAAGTCAGGACGCCATGCAACCGTACGATCTCGTCGATGTAAATCTGGGCATACTGAGCAAATCCGAAAGTGGTCTTCACTGGCAGAAAGTGAGCAACTTTCGTAAAACGATCCACGATCACCCAAATGGAGTCATACCCTCGACTGGTCCTGAGTAGACCCACGATGAAGTCCATAGAAATCTTCTCTCATTTCGAATCCGGAATGGGCAAAGGCTGCAACTCTCCCACGGGCCTCTGGTGCTCGGCCTTGACTTGCTGACAAGTCAGGCATCTCGACACGAAATCTGTGACGTCCCTCTTCATTCCGTCCTACCAGTAAACATCTCGCACGCCGTGGCACATCTTAGTGGAACCGGGATGAATGCTATACCTCGATCTATAGGTGTAACACTTCCAAAATAATAAAATATTATTTTCGGGAATTTTTATAATTTAATATTATTTTAATGAATATTTTAATATTCGGGTGGAATTAAATACAAATAAATAGGGAAAAATTTTGGAAAATTTTGGAAAATTCTAAAATAGGGTATTTTATGGAATTATACCATTTTAAAGTTTTTAAGACTAGTTATATGCTAATTAAGTGTTAATCGCGATTAAAGATCGCTAATTGGATTTTTAGCATTTTTGTGCAAAAATGTGCACATATCATTTTCCACACTTGTTACACTTGTGTTACATTTTTGTAGCCATGGTTTATTTGGATTCACTATTGGAGTGAGAAGGAAAAGATAAAGGAAAAGAAAAGAAAAGGAAAAAAGGGTAGGTAATGAGTGAGAGAGAGACCAAGTCAAACCCCCACTTTTATGAACCATCCCTCATCATTTTCCCTTTCTCATTCTCTCTCCTCTCTTTCCCTTGTTGCTGCTACTCTCTCTTCTCCCTCACTCTCCCTCTTCATGAAACCCTAGATCCACCATGAAAACAAAGCCAAAACCCCATTCCCACTTCACAAAAAATGTTCCCGAGCTCACTAGCTACACATTGAACCTAGCAAGATTGAATTTGGAGGACTTTGAGCAACTCAAGAATTTTCTTGAGTTGCCAAAGGAGGTAATTTCTGCACCTATTAGAGTAGTATCGCATTTCTATTGCATCCATACTAGTTTCATATCGATATTGTGTCGTTTTGTGGATTTTAGAGAATTCAAGTGAGGGTTTAGGGTAAAACTGAAATCAAGTTGAGATTAAGGCTTATTGTGACCTTAGAACCCCTGGTGTAATGAAAAATTAGACCCAAACCTGGAATTGAAACCAAAATACGGAATTACGGAACCGATATCGGAAAAACTGCAAATCTGGGACTGTTTTGTGTAATCTGCTATCACCCCGAGACCCCAAAAATGAAACTGAGTTGGCAGTGAGATGTGCAGGCACTATAGAACCACCAGACCAAACCCTAGCCCCTAACTCCATAGTACGGCCGCCAATTAATTCCTTCTGGCCGCAAATTGCGGCCAGAGCAGGGTGGATCTGCCTCGTTTTGCGTGCATGCCCCCATTTCCTCTATTCTTGACCCTGGGTATGTCTAGTTTTGACTGATTCCATCTAGGGTGAAATCTGGGATGATTTTCCTATGTTGGTGCATGATTTGAGACTTGTTTTAGCATGGATTTTGGTATTTGGTGTTTCGTTCCTGTCGGGTGGCGTTTTGACGTCAACGACAGGTGGATATTGATCGTGTTTGCATGCGAGGTTATGGGTTTTTACCTATAGGCGTAGCGTGTGCCATTTTGGTTTCCCATGTGATTTTCATGTGCTTTAGCGTTGTGATATACTTGTAGGTACCCTACGAGATGTGAGACAAAGAAGATGAAGATGGCGACACCGACACATGAGACGCAAGGTGAGTAGATTTATATCTACGGGGAGAAGTCGGGTGGATGGCGTATAGCACCCCCGCAGTCCGTGGTGATGTATACGAATACGTATACACACATATATTTATTATGTGTTGTTTAGGATTATTGATGGTGATAATGGTATTATTGGTGATAAGAATGTTTTGGTTTAGTTTAGTGCGAAACCCTAGGGTAGGGGTTGCACACATACACATACACATACACATATACTTGCATGCATTATTTCATTATCTGTGCGCATATGATGGTGTGTATATCTACACATGGGTATGGGACTATGTGTTTATATACGGGTTTTGAGGATGATACGTGGGATTGAGATGAGTCGATGAAATGCGATTAAGACCGTGAGATTATGCGACATGACAGAGTTCGTATTGGAGATGTGATATGATGGTAGTGATGCCTGTCATGTGATGAGATATTATGATATCGACTCAGATTTATGTGGTTTCCATACCCCTCTCTATTGGCTCGACTGTCGGGTTCGTAGTTCGCATAGTATGCGTTAGGCTAGACCCGAGTCATACCTATTTCAAAACTAACGAATCGGGGGATATTTTAAAGATATGCTGTCACGACCCGAAAGTACGGAACGTGACCGGCACTTAGATTACGAAGCATCTAGAGACGCCACGTGACCTAAGTAAGCCGAAGCCCAGAAATCTAAACCATAAAAAGGAAGAAGAAGCAGTAAAAGAAAACAAGTATAAAATCATCAGCAAATTTTACCAAAAATTTCGGCAGAGTCTCCTCTGTAAAAACTGGCCCCCAAACGGGTAAAACAAGTATAATATACATAAACAATAAAAAGCATCCCCAAATGGGAGCTAGCATCAACGCCAACAGGCGGAAACAACCACAGCAAGCACAATAATATACAACGCCAATAGGCGAGGCTCAAAACTCAAAAGAAGACAAAATCACTAGATCTGAATAACACATGCGCGACTCTAAGGTCGAAATAAACAACTGGTCCAATAAACTTATCAAGTAATACAAATATGGTTGATGGAGCTTACTAGATACAAATGAATGAATAAAAGTACAATGGTGGCTCGGATGCAAGTGAACCAACCTACCGTGCAAATCACCCTGAAGAAAAGATGTGCCAACAAGCTGCCATGGAAACCTGTACATCGAACCTGTAAAGAATTTGGCACAACGGGGGTGAGTTGCCAACTCGTGAGTAGAAGACATCTACGAAAAGAAATCGAATGCACGACGCTATCCTAGGTCATAATAATACACCACCATATCCCAAACATCTAGTAATAGCAGGGTAATACTACGTGTAAGTGCAACTACTCCGTGTCGTGTCAGTACCTCATATAATACTATGTCATATGAATGAAATGCATGCACCATGAATGTAAAGTAACAAATCCTGAAATCCAGATATATATGTATAAGAAATCTTTAGCTGTTATCATAGTAGAATGTGTATAAGAATCTGAAATCTCAATAATGAAATCCATGGAAATCCGTGTCAAACATCGACACAACACATGTAATCTCAAGTCTCAATATCTCGGGCTCCGTCAGTCCGGATTGGCCCATATCATCAAATCTCACGACAACGGTCGGTATCCTCCGGATATCCGCCGCGCCAGACATCACCGGTAGGTAGCCTTCCCCTGCCAGGCTCATCGTCTACAACTCGATCTTCTTGCCCCGGGGTACCATACCGGGCCCACCATGTACCCGAGACGGTTCATCCACTCCTCGAATCGGGTCTCGAAATCCAACAGAAAACATGAAATCTCATGGTGGACGACACATACATTACGAGAAAACCGCATCTTATTTTAAAAAGAGAAGAGGAGAGAGAGAGAGAAGTTTTTATATAATTTTGCGGTTTTCCCCAAAAATCCAGAAATCTCATAGAAATCCAAATCTCAAAATCATGAGTAAGTATATGATAAGTGTCGGCATATGCCCATAATACTGCATGATAACATGAAAATATGAATGCATGAATGTCTAAGCAATAAATATCATGTCTGTACTAATGTCAGAGAATAATCACAATATTATAGCGGTCTAGTTGTTAACTGATTCTATCCATAAAAGTTAATATGATCTAAAGTGTACGTGACATAGCAATTACCGATGATAATGTGTGTGAGCCGGCAAATAAGTGTGCGTGGAATATGCGCATCATCGGTAATAGTGCTGGTGTCCTAACAGGTAAAGTTTATACTGATTATAGCAACATATAAAAGAACATGCACCATGATAATTACAGTATGAATGTAAATACAGATGTGCATTATCCACCCCTCTGCGACATACGAGAACAACTATCACTATATGAATCGAACCTAAACTAGTGTCCATCTAACCTCCTAAGGAACTTAACCTATGAACTAGTCAGTAAGAAACAAGAGTCTACCAAAGGTCTGAATCAATATCTCTAATAGTCGGCGATCCCGCCTCAATAGTGTCACGTACGTAGTACGGCTTCCTCGAATCAAGAGTGCGGATCAATCATCATATCTATGCTTCGTATGGTAAAATCCATCGTACGGCATCCCAATATCGGGGTACGGGTCAAGTATCTCCTAGGTGTCTCATTATTCGTATAATGTCATCACCAACACATCTCATGATCAAGGTGCTAAACTGTAATCGCCTACATCAATCATATATCATTGCCATCATAATAAGCATCATTAGTTTATCCTCAGAAATATCATGTCATATGTATCATATTGTGACTAGGTCATACTTATATGATATCGGCATCAGGTCACACAAATATAATGTTGTAATCAAGTTATACATATATCATATCGTGATCAGTCACAAGTTACATCAATATCACCACCACTCTTTATAATTTATATATTCATGTTCATTATCTCATTCTCTAATGATCCGCTAACACTTTAATACGACTGTATAGTCAAAATCACGGCATCAAGCCCAGTTATACTGTTTCATCATGCCTCAAATATCATATCACATCAATGAATCCCATATACGTGTGGTATATATATATACACCTATACCTAGTTTTATATACGTATACACATATACGTATACTCCATGTCGAGTTTTAGTGTGTGCGTGTGTGTTTCTATCAGAAACCTACGAACCTTTCCCAAAGTACTCATCCTCTGATATGGTTTTCCTAAATCAGTCTAGTCCAGCCTAGGGTCAATACTAGGGTCCTACTAGGGTCACATCTGGTTTCCTAATGTCAATAAGTACTATTCCTATTCTACGTTGCGGGGGTGCTAAACGCCATCCACCCGACTTCCCCCCGTAGATATGCATCTACTCACCTGGTCCATGTCTGCCGACGACGGTGTCGCCATCCTCCTCTTCATCGCCCGCAATCCACTTGAAGGGTACCTAAACGCAAACATATAAATATTATCGTAAACTGAATCACATACGAAAGTCAAAACGACGCAATGAACCAGCATACGTTAAAGCCTATGTCCCGTCCATGAAAAAGAACCAAATATCGCTCGATATCGGCGTACAAACTCCGATGGATCGAGATAAACATTAACAAATAACTCGTAGTTTTAAAACACACTACTTATACCATAAAACACGATTAAATCCATCGAAACCCTAAAATCCATCAAACCGTCCAATTTCGTAAAACCCGAAATTGCCAATTTACCGTTTTTCATCAAAACTTGACATTTAAATGAAACCAATAGTTATAAAACTCATTATATAGCATAACTAGACTATACAAACCGTTACTATATTTTTATTACACAAATTTATATAAATTTGAAATTTCTAGTTTGCAACACTTAACAAATTTCAACATTTTTCAAGCAAGGCACCACAATTCCACCACAAAACATGATTTGCATGAATTAATGTATTAAACCACAATTCATAATGATAATGATTCAATGAAACCATAAATTATATTTTTAATCACATTTATTTAGAAATTCCTAAAATCTAGTTTACAAAATAATAGCATTTTATTACTATTTTTCTAATTATCAAAGTAATCTAGTGATCAAACTAAGTTTTTCATTCAATTAATGTGCTAATATCCTCATTAAAACTACCATCTAATGATAGCAACTTAAATTGGAATTTTATATTACCCACAAACACATTTTAGAAAAATCTAGTTAGCTAATTTCCTTATTTAAAACAATTTTAAATGAAAATTTTACAATTTAACAACCATGCCATATTTTCCAATTCTAAAAGTGTTAAACTAACTATTATAACCCTAATTAATTATTAAAAACCCTAACTTGAATTTACAACCCTAACTTGCATTTTGAAAAAAAAAATATAGAATTAATTCATTAAATCTAATTAAGCTTAAATGAACATCTAAAACAATAAATCAAAAGAAAGAAATTATACCTTCCAAAATATGAAATCCCAACAAGAAATGAGCCTCCAAAATACATGCTTTCCCACTCCAAAATCCATATAAAAAAGGGTAGAGAATAAAGGGTATGAAGAGATTAGGATTTTGTGTATTTTTTGTTGAATTTTTGATGTATTTTGATGGATTTTTGTGCAAAAATGAGGTGGGAAATGGGGGGGCAGCCATGGGGGGTTGTGGCCGGCCTTGAGGGAGTGAGGGAGAGAAAGAAATGATTAAGGAAAAGTGTAGAAGTTTCAAGAGGAGACATATCACTTAAAGGTCTTTTCATGGTTTATTTAATTATTTATTTATTTGTTTACTATAGCAACTCAAGAAAGCTCTAGAAAATAGGAAAAATTTGCAAATAAATTTTGCATGATACACACTAATTTCTAACATGCCATGGTTCATTTTTACAAATTAAAACCATTTAAATTTGTAATTTACACTAATTTAGTGTAAAAATAAAGCTTATGTTAATATTTAAAATAATTAATTTAGGAAAAATATTTTATTAAACTAAAAATTTATAAGTGGCTAAATAAACACTATTTACTAGTAATTACATAATTAAATAGGTATTTTTTTTGAATTTATAACGAAAAACAATTGCGGTTTGATTTTACGAAAAATACATTTTGCTTTACCGAAAATCATAAAATTCGCTTAAACACTTTTATTCATTTAATTATTTATTTAATTATTTATTTAATTATTTATTTAATTATTTTTAAAACGTTACATATGCAGAAGGGTTTATACGGGTATTTTCAAATGATGTATCTTTTCTTAAAACACCGTAGCCCTTGTTTTACCAAAAGCCCTGATTCGTCTCATTTCAAAAGGCAAGGTTGCATGATATAATTATTGAGGCAGGTTCTCTACTGTTGCGTTGATTACTCGATTCCGCACATTCATGCTGTTTGCATTGCATCGCTTATATTGTTGATACATTTCAGTCATGCTACTAGGACACCAGCACCATTATCGATGATGCATATGTTCCACGTACACTTGTTGCCGGCTCACACACTTATCATCGATAATTGCCATGTCACTACACTGTAGTACTATTGCATTCAGTATATGATCCTTGCATGACACGATGATATGCTTACATTTCCTTTACATGTCGCATACTTCATGCTCTTTGATTATACGCATTGAGATATGTTGTTTCTATGATATTTCTGGATTTGGGAACCGAGGGTGTTTCAAAAGAGAATATGACATTGCTTTAAAAACCCGGTTACCCTTGATATGATATTTCAGTGCGTCCACCATGTATTTTCTCGGTGCTGAGAGCGACATGTGAAACCCGAATCGAGGAGTGGACGAGCCGATTGCGGGTACATGGTGGGCCCGGTGTGGTTCCCCTCGGCATGATGATCGATGAGCTTTGCCGATTGAGCCTAGTGGCGGGCGAGTACCTACCGGTGATTGGTTAGACCTGGCGGTTATCCGGAGGATACTGACCAGTGTCGATAGATGGATATGGGCATACTGCCGGGGCCGAGGGCCGATACCGCAGACAGAGCCCGCGGGCCGATCCGGACTGACGGAGCCCGATATATGAGGATTTACGTGCCGATGCTGGGCACTGTTTTCATGATGTTTTCGAGTGTCGATGCTGGGCACTCCGGTTCCATGATTTTGACGTGTCGCGAGGGACACAGATGGTTTATATCCTCATATTATTCCTATGCACATGATTTATGATATTTACATGCATGGTGGTTATTGTCAGTGGGTGACGAGTGGACGGGATCCACGTGTGTGCAGATTTGATTACTTTGATCATACCTCATATTCATGACATGCTATTACCTGAGGCACTAGCACGAGCACTTGGCACTACACTCATGTATAGAGATTACTTTGCCAGTTTAGCATGCTTCAGCTTTATTCATTTTGAGGTTTATTTATATCTGATCGTATTGACCTAGGATGGGTCGTGCATTCGATCTCTGCCTGTAGATATTTTTCTATTCACGAGTTTGCAACTCACCCCCGTTGTGCCATAGTCCTTGCAGGTTTTGCCGTACAGATTCCATAGCGGCATTTCGGGCACACTGCTTCCTTATAGGTGACTTGCTTGGTTAGGTGGGTTCTTTTGTATCAGAACCGCCATTGTTCATGTATTATTTATTGTATCTAGAATTTCCATCAACCAAAACTTGTATATTGTTTCAGACTTAGAAAACAGTGTTGTATTATTTCGACCTTAGAGTCGCGCTAGTAGTATTACGGTTTTCTGACTGTTTTGAGTTTCCTTTTGGGTTTTGATCCTCGCCTTTTGGCGTTGTTATTGCTTGCGTGGTTGTGACCGTCGATTGACGAAGAGCTAGCTCCCGCTTGGGGATGCCTTTTATCAGTTCATATATATTATTCTTGTTGTACCCCGTCCGGGGCCAGTTTTTACAAAGGAAACTCTGCCGAAATTTTCAGGAAAGGTTACACAGTTTAAAAATACACATTCGGCTTAGTTATTTAAAAACTTTGATTTTCGAAACATGATTTCTTTACTTTTCAAAACCAGTTTTCCTTATTTACCCTTTAAATGGTTTTAGATTTCTGGGCTTTTGGCTTACTTGGATCAGATGGGGTCCTATAGACTTCATATGGTTCAAGGGCCAGTCACGTGCTCTTTCGGGTCGTCACAAAGTTGGTATCAGAGCGCTAGGTTGACCTTGGTTCGAGTCTGAGTTTGACTATGTGGAGCCTAGGGCGTTATTTATATACGGAACTTAGGCTTGACCTTACTGAACTTAGACTTAGTCGAGGGGGTATTAGACCCGAACTTTCGTCGTGTAGGATGACCCTTGGTTGATGGAATAGGTGACTAAAGTAGAGTGACGTACCGTGGGTATGTTCCGCGGCATACTTACGACACGCCACTCCGCTTAAGAAACCTTAGGTTGTACATTTCCTTGCACCGTATTATATTCCTTCCTATGATCTACCTTCATCGATACTGGTTATGGTTTTGCTGCCGCGATTGCACGGGCAGAGTGAGCTACGGCTCGAGTTGTGTCAGCATGATCTCGTCGGGGACGAGGGCTGACCAGGGCGTGATTCCCGAGGCATACGATTGCATATTGAGGCGTCGTCTTATTGTGTTTCCGCACTTTGGGCGTTTGACAGATCGCTGTTGCGAGATTTTTTGGATGTACCGGTTGGTACCAGAGGATTGAGCCACTGATAGAGGCCAGCCAGGTTATGATGACCGTTGATATTATCTCTTATCCAGGATGGTTGAGGCGCTGCTTAGCGTACCGACGAATGAGCCAGTTGTTGCTGCGAATGATGAGATATCGCCCAGATGATTTGAGCTACTGCAGCATGAGCATATTCTTAGAGATATGATAGTGAGTCGCTAGTCACCGAGGATGAATGACTAAGACATGTGGTTCGTTCGCTTACCCCGATGCGAGGCCATCAGATAGATTGATTCCAGCTAGAGGCGACTTCACGCAGATTCGTTGAGAGTCGATTGAGACGATTGAATGTCAAGAACCCATTTTCCAAGTTTAAAGTATTCGGAAAGACATGCAAGCGATTCTATGGACCCTCTAGAAGAATGAAACCCTAACTCGACATAATGACCGTGTGAAAGCCTTTGAACCTTAGGGTTTACGGCAGTTCCGCGGCACCATTTGTGAGGCTTGGGTTTGCCCTTCTACGGCTGGACCACCGATGCTGTGGTATGTACTCGATACTATTCAACTGTATCCGAGATGTTGAGCTCTTGGGGGATTGTGAGGTTCTGACGAGCCGATCGGACGATTCGACATCATTCGGATATCATGTGATGGGACACTGCTTGGGAGACTCCAGATACGAGCATAGCCGTTGGAGCGCAGTCTGTGTAGCCACGATGAGATGAGTCCGAATCAGTCGATATTGGAGCAAGGTGGGGTAAAGAGTTTGCACGAGATCTCGACGAGATGACGTTCCACTCCGCTGACATCAGAGATGTGATATGCACGCTGGGGACGTGTTCGGCTAGATATCTTCTACTGAGTGATGAAGATACCGAGTTCGTGATTTCGAGTCTGTGTTAGAGACTTCGGATGGACCGTAGCCGAGGACATTGCAGTGCGCAGATAAAGGCGCGACGTCGAATGGTCGATGATACAGACAAACGGGACAAGAGGTTCGTGCGAGACGCTGATGAGCTGTCATTACTTCCCGTCAAGACCAGAGGCCTGATATGCTTACAGAAGCGTTGGGATGCGACCAATTTTCGAGGAAATGCCGTGCTGAGGACACAGATGTCCATGAAACGAGAAAAGACTAAGCAAGAGTACCAGCCTCCGCACAGATCGACATAAGCAAGATCGGCAGATACCTTGAGCAGGATTCCTTCCAGGACACCGCTGTAATGGTGTTTGCACCCAGGATCAGATGTGTGACGTGCATTTAGAGAGCCGGAGGCCGACGCCAGTGACATATTGCTTTATGAGCAGTCGTGAGGATTGACCGAGAGATTTCCAAGGAAGTGCCAGAACGGAATCGTTCCTGTCAGCGCTCCTGACCGGGCCGATGAGCCGGTGGATTGCGAGGTTGGTAATCCACAGGAAAGATCAGGAACCAGAGGCAGAGGACGCCAGCCGCGAGCAAGAGGCAAGTAGATACCTTGCGCCGCTAGCATTGGATGTACCGGCACCTTCTCGACTTTGAAGGAGGATATACCGACGACGGTATTTATGATTTGTGATTTTGTGATTCGACTATCACGTATCCGTCAGTTTGGGATTTCGGTATTTTGGCGATCTATTTGCATGATATTTGATTTTGTGCACCATGGTTGCACCTACTGGGTATTTATACCTTGCACATAGTTATTACTCTTGAGGTGTTGGTTGTGATTTCATGCCTATTTTATGCCGGTGATTTGATTTACGCTTCCAGCATAGTTTTATGTACTCTTAGTGTTTTGATTTGTGCACGCTGATGCACGCGGTTGTGATTTTTCCATCGCGGTACATCTGATTTTGATTGAGCCGCGTTGTATATCGTTTCGTGCCTTGGCTGCACCAGCTTATGACTTTATGGATTTCATACGGTTGATTTGATGCTGTGCATATGTTACGCACACGATTTGATTTTTGCACTCGGAATAACTTATATGTGCTTGTAGTGCATTGATATGTGTTTGGTGCACGCAGTTGCGCACGTTTATGATTTTCTTTATATCTGGGTACACTTAGTGTTGCTGCTTACGCATTTGAGTTATTGCTGGTATTTGTGCATGGGATGCACCAGTTCTATACTTCGTGCGTTTGTCGCACCAGTTTTATGTTTCTTGCGTTTATCGCATCAGATTTATATTTCGTGCCTTTGTTGCACCGGATTTACATTTTGTGCATTACGGTTGCACCTGACTTCGATTTGATGTCTTTCGATATGTCGATTTTGATTGTGATGTTGATGTGGATTCTTGCACTACGTGCTTTTGACTGGACTTACGCATGTTCGGCGTTGCTATTGGATTTTGTGATTCCGTGCATGTTGAGTGCGCAGGGTCTAGATTTTCATTCGTGCACGATGGATGCACCGATTTGGATTTTCGCGCATGTTGGGCGTAGGCCTTGAGATACGATTTTGGTGCACACCCGATGCACTAAATCGAGATTTCTTCGTGCATATCAGATGCACCGGAGTTTGGGCTGTCAGGCACACACGTTGCCTATGACAGATGTTTCGTGCACACCCGTTGCACCTAGATGTTGTTTTGTGCACCCGTATGGCACATATATGGATTTTGATTTCCGTGCGCACCAGACGCACAGGGTGGTGTTATGTGTATTTTTGGGATTTATTCCTTTTGGAGCAGTACATTTTTATGATATTGGAAATTTGTTTTCATACCGAGCAGGACTAGTCAGAGAACAGTACCTGGATATATTTTTGCATGCATCGATAGCTATCGAAGGGATTTCCAAAAAGCAAGCTATAGTCTCAGTATATACCTACGTGTCCGATATGACACGGAACGTTTTAAAAACAGGAAACCCTTCTAATTGTTTTCAAAACGGCGGAACGTGCCTAGTAAACAAAGGATATATATATATATATACGCATATATAGTTATTTTCTTATGAACAACGTCCGCCACTGTGCAGTGTTGCGCGCATCGCACAGCGATTTAAAAAGATTTGGCATGCTTTTACATCGGCTATTCACACGTATAGATTGGATGTCTACATGTGTAGTTCTGATCCATATCATATCGGTTTTGTATTGGATTTGACATTGTGTCTTTATCATGACTCCGAGGATTGCGGGATGCTTGATGGAGTGTTGCTTTTGAGTTATCTGCTCAGTACTTATGCGTATGCATTGCGCTGTGACGTTCTATGTATTGATGATTTCGGAGCCCCGACGACTTGGAATTTGTATCGAAATGTTTTAGTGCTTGGGAGTTTAAATTTAAATTCGGGGACCGAATTTCTTTAAGGGGGGTAGATTGTAACACTTCCAAAATAATAAAATATTATTTTCGGGAAATTTTATAATTTAATATTATTTTAATGAATATTTTAATATTCGGGTGGAATTAAATACAAATAAATGGGGAAAAATTTTGGAAAATTTTGGAAAATTCTAAAATAGGGTATTTTATGGAATTATACCATTTTAAAGTTTTTAAGACTAGTTATATGCTAATTAAGTGTTAATCGCGATTAAATATCGCTAATTGGATTTTTAGCATTTTTGTGCAAAAATGTGCACATATCATTTTCCACACTTGTTACACTTGTGTTACATTTTTGTAGCCATGGTTTATTTGGATTCACTATTGGAGTGAGAAGGAAAAGATAAAGGAAAAGAAAAGAAAAGGAAAAAAGGGTAGGTAATGAGTGAGAGAGAGACCAAGTCAAACCCCCACTTTTTTGAACCATCCCTCATCATTTTCCCCTTCTCATTCTCTCTCCTCTCTTTCCCTTGTTGCTGCTGCTCTCTCTTCTCCCTCACTCTCCCTCTTCATGAAATCCTAGATCCACCATGAAAACAAAGCCAAAACCCCATTCCCACTTCACAAAAAATGTTCCCGAGCTCACTAGCTACACATTGAACCTAGCAAGATTGGATTTGGAGGACTTTGACCAACTCAAGAATTTTCTTGAGTTGCCAAAGGAGGTAATTTCTGCACCTATTAGAGTAGTATCGCATTTCTATTGCATCCATACTAGTTTCATATCGATATTGTGTCGTTTTGTGGATTTTAGAGAATTCAAGTGAGGGTTTAGGGTAAAACTGAAATCAAGTTGAGATTGAGGCTTATTGTGACCTTAGAACCCCTGGTGTAATGCAAAATTGGACCCAAACCTGGAATTGAAACCAAAATACGGAATTACGGAACCGATATCGGAAAAACTGGAAATCTGGGACTGTTTTGTGTAATCTGCTATCACCCCGAGACCCCAAAAATGAAACTGAGTTGGCAGTGAGATGTGCAGGCACTATAGAACCACCAGACCAAACCCTAGCCCCTAACTCCATAGTACGGCCGCCAATTAATTCCTTCTGGCCGCAAATTGCGGCCAGAGCAGGGTGGATCTGCCTCATTTTGCGTGCATGCCCCCATTTCCTCTATTCTTGACCCTGGGTATGTCTAGTTTTGACTGATTCCATCTAGGGTGAAATCTGGGATGATTTTCCGATGTTGGTGCATGATTTGAGACTTGTTTTAGCATGGATTTTGGTATTTGGTGTTTCGTTCCTGTCGGGTGGCGTTTTGACGTCAACGACAGGTGGATATTGATCGTGTTTGCATGCGAGGTTATGGGTTTTTACCTATAGGCGTAGCGTGTGCCATTTTAGTTTCCGATATGATTTTCATGTGCTTTAGCGTTGTGATATACTTGTAGGTACCCTACGAGATGTGAGACAAAGAAGATGAAGATGGCGACACCGACACATGAGACGCAAGGTGAGTAGATTTATATCTACGGGGAGAAGTCGGGTGGATGGCGTATAGCACCCCCGCAGTCCGTGGTGATGTATACGAATACGTATACACACATATATTTATTATGTGTTGTTTAGGATTATTGATGGTGATAATGGTATTATTGGTGATAAGAATGTTTTGGTTTAGTTTGGTGCGAAACCATAAGGTAGGGGTTGCACACATACACATACACATACACATATACTTGCATGCATTCTTTCATTATCTGTGCGCATATGATGGTGTGTATATCTACACATGGGTATGGGACTATGTGTTTATATACGGGTTTTGAGGATGATACGTGGGATTGAGATGAGTCGATGAAATGCGATTAAGACCGTGAGATTTGGCGACATGACAGAGTTCGTATTGGAGATGTGATATGATGGTAGTGATGCCTGTCATGTGATGAGATATTGTGATATCGACTCAGATTTAGGTAGTTTCCATACCCCTCTCTATTGGCTCGACTGTCGGGTTCGTAGTTCGTATAGTAGGCGTTAGGCTAGACCCGAGTCATACCTATTTCAAAACTAACGAATCGGGGGATATTTTAAAGATATGCAGAAGGGTTTATACGGGTATTTTCAAATGATGTATCTTTTCTTAAAACACCGTAGCCCTTGTTTTACCAAAAGCCCTGATTCGTCTCATTTCAAAAGGCAAGGTTGCATGATATAATTATTGAGGCAGGTTCTCTACTGTTGCGTTGATTACTCGATTCCGCACATTCATGCTGTTTGCATTGCATCGCTTATATTGTTGATACATTTCAGTCATGCTGGTAGGACACCAGCACCATTATCGATGATGCATATGTTCCACGTACACTTGTTGCCGGCTCACACACTTATCATCGATAATTGCCATGTCACTACACTGTAGTACTATTGCATTCAGTATATGATCCTTGCATGACACGATGATATGCTTACATTTCCTTTACATGTCGCATACTTCATGCTCTTTGATTATACGCATTGAGATATGTTGTTTCTATGATATTTCTGGATTTAGGAACCGAGGGTGTTTCAAAAGAGAATAGGTCATTGCTTTAAAAACCCGGTTACCCTTGATATGATATTTCAGTGCGTCCACCATGTGTTTTCTCGGTGCTGAGAGCGACATGTGAAACCCGAATCGAGGAGTGGACGAGCCGATTGCGGGTACATGGTGGACCCGGTGTGGTTCCCCTCGGCAAGATGATCGATGAGCTTTGCCGATTGAGCCTGGAGGCGGGCGAGTACCTACCGGTGATTGGTTGGACCTGGCGGTTATCCGGAGGATACTGACCAGTGTTGATAGATGGATATGGGCATACTGCCGGGGCCAAGGGCCGATACCGCAGACAGAGCCCGTGGGCCGATCCGGACTGACGGAGCCCGATATATGAGGATTTACGTGCCGATGCTGGGCACAGTTTTCATGATGTTTTCGAGTGTCGATGCTGGGCACTCCGGTTCCATTATTTTGACATGTCGCGAGGGACACAGATGGTTTATATCCTCATATTATTCCCATGCACATGATTTATGATATTTACATGCATGGTGGTTATTGTCAGTGGGTGACGAGTGGACGGGATCCACGTGTGTGCAGATTTGATTACTTTGATCATACCTCATATTCATGACATGCTATTACCTGAGGCACTAGCACGAGCACTTGGCACTACACTCATATATAGAGATTACATTGCCAGTTTAGCATGCTTCAGCTTTATTCATTTTGAGGTTTATTTATATCTGATCGTATTGACCTAGGATGGGTCGTGCATTCGATCTCTGCCTGTAGATATTTTTCTATTCATGAGTTGGCAACTCACCCCCGTTGTGCCACAGTCCTTACAGGTTTTGCCATACAGATTCCATAGCGGCATTTCGGGCACACTGCTTCCTTATGGGTGACTTGCTTGGTTAGGTGGGTTCTTTTGTATCAGAATTTCCATTGTTCATGTATTATTTATTATATCTAGAATTTCCATCAACCAAAACTTGTATATTGTTTCAGACTTAGAAAACAGTGTTGTATTATTTCGACCTTAGAGTCGCGCTAGTAGTATTACGGTTTTCTGACTGTTTTGAGTTTCTTTTTGGGTTTTGATCCTCGCCCTTTGGCGTTGTATATTATTATTGCTTGCGTGGTTGTGACCGTCGATTGACGAAGAGCTAGCTCCCGCTTGGGGATGCCTTTTATCAGTTCATATATATTATTCTTGTTGTACCCCGTTCGGGGCCAGTTTTTACAAAGGAAACTCTGCCGAAATTTTCAGGAAAGGTTACACGGTTTAAAAATACACATTCGGCTTAGTTATTTAAAAACTTTGATTTTCGAAACATGATTTCTTTACTTTTCAAAACCAGTTTTCCTTATTTACTCTTTAAATGGTTTTAGATTTCTGGGCTTTTGGCTTACTTGCATCAGATGGGGTCCTATAGACTTCATATGGTTCAAGGGCCAGCCACGTGCTCTTTCGAGTCGTGACAATAGGCCTCCTTAAGAATCTCACGCCGCAGTCCCTGAGAATCTGGTACGCATAGTCGAGTCCCAAATCGCAGTTCCCCCTGATCATCGATCACGAACTCGGAAACTCTGCCCTGCCGAACCTGCTCTATGATCTCTGTAAGATGGTCATCACTGGGCTATGCCTATCGAATATGGTCAAGCAACTACAGACGTGCACGAATATGCGCAAGCTGTCCCTCTGTCGGAGTGAACTCAAACTGCACTTGGCTGTCGCATAGAATCTGCCAATCTGCTGGCGACTGCCTCTGCACGGCTCTCAAACAGGATAAACTACCTCTGGGCCTCCGACTCAAAGCATTTTCCACCACGTTCGCCTTGCCCTGATGGTAAAGGATCTCGCAATCATAGTCTTTCACCAGCTCCATCCAACGGTGCTGTCTCAGATTCAGTTCTCGCTGCTGAAATAAGTACTTCAAGCTCTTGTGGTCCGTAAATATCTGGCACGACTCGCCGTATAGGTAATGTCTCCAGATCTTGAGTACAAACACCACTGCAGCCATCTCTAAATCGTGCGTAGGATAGTTCTGTTCATGTGTCTTCAGCTGCCGAGAAGCATATGCAATAACCCTATCGTGCTGCATCAATACGCAACCTAGTCCCACTCGAGCGTTGTAATAAACCATGAATCCGCCCGATCCCGAAGGCAATGACAACACTGGTGCAGTAGTTAGACGATTCTTTAACTACTGGAAGCTATGCTCGCACGCCTCGGTCCAATCAAAAGGAACTCCCTTCCAGGTCAACCTGGTCAACGGTGCAGCAATACGGGAGAAGTCCTGAACAAATCGCTGGTCGTAGCCAGCCAGGCCTAGGAAACTGCGGATCTCCAAAACTGATGCCGGTCTGGGCCAATGCTGAACGGCCTCGATCTTCTTCGGGTCCACACATATGCCATCTCTCGTAATCACGTGACCCAAGAAATCAACACTGTCAAGCCAAAACGCCCACTTGGAGAATTTCGCGAACAGCTGGTGCTCCCTTAAAGTCTGTAATGTGATACGCAAGTGCTGCTCATGCTCCTCTCGGCTCCGGGAATACACCAAAATGTCGTCAATAAACACGATGATGAACAGATCTAGATACAGAATGAAAATGCGGTTCATCAAGTCCATAAACGCGGCTGGTGGATTGGTGAGTCCGAACGACATCACCAAAAACTCATAGTGCCCATAACGTGTGCGAAAAGCCGTCCTCGGAATATCCTCCTGCTGCACCCACAACTGATTGTAACCCGATCGCAAGTCAATCCTGGAAAAGTATCCCGTACCCTGAAGTTAGTCAAACAAATCATCGATACGTGGTAAGGGATATCTATTTCGTACGGTAACCCTATTCAGCTGGCGGTAATCAATGCATAAGCGCAAACTGTCGTCTTTCTTCTTGACGAACAGGACAGGAGCACCCCACGAAGACACACTAGGTCGAATAAGCCCTTTATCTAACAAATCCTGCAACTAATCCTTCAGCTCTCTAAGCTCCACCGGGGCCATCCGATAAGGCGGTATGGAAATAGGCCCCGAGCCGGGAATCAAGTCATTGCAGAAAGAAACATAGCACTCAGGCGGTAACCCAGGCAGCTTGTTATGGAAAACATCAGGGAACCCACTAACATTCCGGACCTGGTCCAAAGGAACATCTGCAGCTCGAGTATCACAAAAATGTGCTAAGAATCCCTAACATCCCTTCCGCAATAGCTGACCGGTGCGAAGAGACGAAATCAAGCTGGGAAGGGTGACGCTGTGGTCTCCCTAAATAATAAGGACCGGCTCTCCCGGAAAGCTAAATATGGCTGCCTTCTCACGGCAGTCTAGAGATTCATAACAAGTGGCCAGCCAGTCCATGCCCAGAAGCACATCAAAGTCCAACATATCGAGGAGAATCAAATCAACCGACGAATTCCTCTCCCTGATACGAACGGAACACAATCGAAACACAAAACGAGCCACAAACGATTCGCCTACCGAAGTAATAACAACAAGTGGCCGATCTAACGACGACGACTCACGGCCCAATATCGGTGCAAACTGTGTAGATACATACGAATGTGTGGAACCTGGGTCGAATAATACTCGCACGTCTAAAGAACATACTGGAAAGGTACTTGTCACAACGACATTAGATGCCTGCGCATCCTGTGGAGTCAAAGCGATCACTCGGGCCTGTCCCCCACCAATAGCTGGCTGTCCTCGGCCTCGGCCTCAGCCTCCTCGTCCTCTCTGAATAGGACCGCCACGTCCACGGCCTCTGGGGGCACCTAACTGACGTGGAGCATCACCGGGGCAGGAACTAGAGCTCTCTGAGGAGGTGATGAAGGTGGTAAAGTCACGTATGGAACCGTCGCCGCTCCCTGTCGTCTCACCATACAGTCTCTGATACGATGGTGCGGACTCCCGCACCTAAAACATTCTGGCGATGCCTGCTGGCCCAGCGGATAAGAACCAAATAGCTGACCCCGTCTGACTCCTCTGCCGCCACCATCTTTCAGAAAGAATCTGTTACGATGCTTCTGAGCTGGCATATCGGTACAAATCAGCCCAGAAACGAACGAAGTCCCTGAAATGCGCACCTCCATCCGTAAGGCCGTGTACATAACAGCTGCATAAGTGTCACAGTGCTGGGAGCCGATGGCAAGAAATAACTGTGTGTCAAGCCACTGCATAAACCTCTTTATCCTCTTCTTTTCAATAACAACCAAGTACAGAGCATATCGGGACAACTGAGTAAACTGGATATCATACTCGGAAAATGTCATCCCTGGAGTCTTGAGCAAAGCCTCAAAACTACGAGCTCGAGCATCACGAATGCTCTGTGGAAGGAAACGGGCTAGAAATACTGTTGTGAACTCGGCCCAAGTCATAGGAGGTAGACCTGCAGCTCGACCTCTTTCGACCGACTCCCACCTTGTCTGCGCAAGGCCCTCCAGACGGAAACTCGTAAGCTCCACCCATCTATCATCGGAATATCTGAGCGAGCGGCAAATCCTAGTTAAATTGTCAAGGAATGTCTGCGGATCCTCCGCTGCATCGGTGCCGGTGAAGACTGGGGGCCTCAGTCTCATGAAATCCTGTAGTGATACTGGAATAGCCACTGTAGTAGTAGGAGAAACTGTCTAGACAGTAGGTACTATCGTAGTCTGTGCTGTGGTAGGTACGTCCTCTAATCTCGGTGCACGACTGGCCTCTACTAAGGATCCCATCATCTGTCGTAACTCTTGCATACCTCCCATCATCTATCGTAACTCCTCTATACTAGACTCTAGCCTATCCATGCGGCCTGGAGAAGGCGGATCAGTCTTTCCCTGAGGCGTAGGTACGCCACCCTGCTCGGTCCTCGTCTCGGACGAGCCTGCTCAGATCTCATCTCGGGCGGCAGCCTACTGCGCTCTCGTAGCGTTCGGTGGCTTAGTGGCTGGTACAGGAAACAGAATAATAAGAACAGTGCAATAGAATCATAGGATTTACGGAATTGAAGAAAGCAAGTATATCCTAAAGTCACTTAGGCGGAGTACCGTATCGCAAGTATGCCGCGGACATACACGCGGTACGTTACCCTGCTTAAGTCACTTACTCCATCTACCAAAGGTCATCCTACACTCAGAAAGGTAAAACCTATCGCTCTGATACCGACTTTGTCATGACCTGAAAAGTACGGAGCATGACTGGAACTTAAATTACGAAACGTCTTGTGGCGTACGTAATCTAAGTAAGCCAAAACCCAGAAATCAAAACCAAATAAGCAGTAGAGTGAAGGAAAACCAATTTATTGAAAGCGATTTTAATCAAATAAGTCACATCAATCTTTTTAAAAGCAACATCCATTTTTCCGAAAATTTCGGCAGAGTCTCCTTTGTAAATACTGGCCCCCAAACGGGTACATACATGAATATGTATCAATAACATGAAATAAGGCATCCCCAAGCGGGAGCTAGCTCTTTTCCCCAAAGCGGACTCAAATCCCACGCAATATAAAACATCAATGTGCAAAATAAGCATAAAAAGGCACAAGTAATAAGCAACACGTCGGCTCAAGTGAGCGAGACCCAAAGAAACAACATACATGCCTACAAATCTCACTGTCTTGTCTCTAAGTCAATATACATCAGTACTGGTAGATGATATAGAAGATGGAGTACACTAGATGCAATGAATATACAAGGCGGAAACAAAATAATGACACAACCCACCTACGAGCAAAAGCCTCAAATCCAAGCAAAAGGAGGAAGTGCGTCCGCCGGTACAGTGCTGACGGATAGGATCTGCAAAAAGGCTGTGGCACAACGGGGGTGAGTTTCCAACTCCTGAGTAATATGTAACATCTATAAAGACTATGGTAAGCATGTACGCAAAGTGTCACAATTCTACAATATTGATATGGTATGATGTACTAGCATGTATGCGACATGAATGCAATTTAACACGTGATCTGAATTTGCTGATATGAGGAAATCATTATTTTCATCTTAGAAAACTCTTTTTGAAATATCTGAAGTAATATCAATTAAATCAATAGAAATCTGTGTCAAGTATCGACACCACAAATGAATATCTTAGTGTCCGAAAGTATAGGTATCTCAAAAGTCTCGGGCTCCGGCAATCCGGACTGGCCCATCTCAAGTATCAATGTCTCAATATCTCACGACCACGGTCGGTATCCTCCGGATATACGCCGTGCCAACAATCACCGGTAGGTAGTCTGCCCCTGCCAGGCTCATCGTCTACTACTCGAACTTCTTGCCCCGGGGTACCTTACCGGGCCCATCATGTACCCGAGACGTTTTATCCTACTCCTCGAAACGGGTCTTGAAAATTAACAGAAAACTCATGGTGGACGACACAAGTATCATATCACGAGAAAACCGTAACTTAAAATATTTAAAATGATATCAGTTTTATTAAATCCTTGCGGTTTCACAAAAATCTCATAAATCTCAAATGCAGAAATCCTCAAGAAAGAAGGTACCATAAGTACACATGTCAATGATGATGAATCCCTATGGTATCAACAATGAGAATTGCGATATATGACTAAAAGACTATGTACGATCGAATGATGTAATGAGGTACATGCATATGACTAGCAATTCTATATGTTCATCTTGCGGAATTTAATATATTAGTAATGGTTTATACGTCTTATATGGTGAAATTATTCTAAATTCCGGTTTAAACAAGTTATCTAGTGTTTGTGGTATAGCAATTACCAAGGCGTCTGTGTGTCCGCATAAATAGTGCTCGTGCAGCATAAAACCCTTGTAATGGTGCAAGTCTCCTATGAGATGATGTTGCACAATTATATATAATGAACTAAGCAAGCCAAATATTTCTTGTGTCGCACACCTCATTTTAATGGTTCAATGGTTTCAATACGATGAATTAACACATATATGGATATAGAAGTCATGCAATGCTGTAAAAATAGATACTAGGAACTACATGCAGCAAGCTAGTATTACTAGAAATTCTAAACTATCTGGCGCCTCGCGCCATCCAAACGATTTCCCCTGTAGATGTATACATCTACTCACCCGAAATCCCCAGCTAGCTTGATCTAATCACCGCTTTCCCTTTTCGTGCCGCGTCCGAAGTATCCGCGACCAATCCTAGAATTGCACAACACAAAACATAAGATTATATATCCTGAAACAACGCCAAGTCACAAAAAGAAAGGGTCAACGTCTACTAGTTAGGCACATTGTGCACTAGGTGCGCGGAACACACACGACAACCACCACAACCCTTACTAGAATCATCGTTTCGAAACAACCGCCAAAACTAAGACCCGATTAAACCAATTCGCATTCACACACCCTAATTATTGTAGGAGATGCTAATAATATCGTCAAGATATCACAAATTAAATCACCTCCTAAAAGTATCAAAAACCTAGTAAGCACTAAAATTTGTAATTTCGTGTAACCGTCATAGATTAGCGATAAAAATGACCACACTCACAAAAATCATCAAACCACACAACTAACTAAGCACTACACTTAATTTAACCCATTTACAATGCTTCAAAACCTATCTTCCAATATCAAACCCTTTCTTGATTTTCATAACTATCAATTCCAATCAAATTTCACACTTGAAAAACCTAAATTAACACAAATTGAAGCCCACTAATGCAAAGTAACCTCTTAGATTAGGTTTGTATAACAACTAGATAACAAAATAACTTAATTAACCTATTAATGGTGTTCTAAAATCCTTTTCTTGAATTTCATTAAGCAAGCAACAACAACCAAATTAACACTGTTAAATCCTAATTTAGCATATTTAAACTACCAATTAACCATTTGATTGAAATTATACCTCACAAGTAGTGAACCCTAGCTTGCACTAGCCTCCAAGACACCTCCTTTCTCCATGTTTTAAACAAATTTGGGTGTGAGATGAGGTAGAATAGGGATCCGCTTTGAATTAGTGAAGGATTTTGTGGATTTTTAATGGATTTTGATGGAATTTAGAAGCAAAATGAGAAGGAGAATTTAGGGGAAAAGAATGGGAGCTGCTGCTGTTGGCTCTCGGCCAAAGGTGATGGGGAAGAGTGAGGGAGTGATGTGTGGAAATTTCTAAAGTCAAAGACTCCCCATACCACCTAATACCCATACCTAATTAATATATATTAAAACCTACACTTTTAATTCTATTCCCACACTTACAAATGAGTTGAAGAAAATTTTTGTGGGGCGGGGGAGGGGAGGGGAATTTTCTGTAGTGGGCTCGGCCCAAGGGATGAGGGTGAGGAAGTGTGAGTGATTACAAAAAAAATTCCATGCAAAAAGACCCCCCACAAGTTCGTAATGCAAGTTTTAGTTTAGTTTATTTCAATTTTAATTTTCCTTTGATTATAATCAATTAGAACTTGGAATAACATGACCAAAAATTTATATTACAAACTAGATTTTAGTTGTCATGGTTCTTAAATATGTAATTAGCCCATTCAAATTTGTATTTATCACTAATTTAATATATATTTAGCAGCTTAAAATAATGTTAAAAATAATAAATTAGGAAAAAAAATTTAAAAGACCAGAAATTTATAAGTGACTCATTAGCTACTAAATATTAGCAATTTCCTATCTAAATTAGGTATAACTAGGCCTATATTGAAAAATAATTATAATAGCAATTTACGGAAAATACCAGTTATTTACCGATTATCGGGAAAATACCTAAACGACTTTTCAAGGCGTTACAGTATACGATGCCCAACGGCGAAGATCAACCCAAAAGGAATGATATGAATAAAGCAAGACTTTAAATCCACACATAGAGAACATATATCCATCGCTCTAAGTCTCGCAACCACAAGTCCATCTAAGTCCACTAAATATAAAATGTCTAGTTTCTGATTGATAGAGTTTATCTAGATACAATAGGAAATAAAAAAACAAGAGTGGGCATGATCCAATGTGTCCTACCCACAGGTAAGCTGTGTACCAGTGATACCGCTACTGATCCCAAGCAGTCAAACCTGCTAGAACTGTAGCACAACAGGGGTGAGTTGCCAACTCGTGAGTAGAAAACATCAGCAGGTAGAAATCGAATAAAACAACAATTTCCTAGGTCACTGATTTGTCTATTTTAAGTGTGTGTAGTAACCGCAATCAATAACGGTGTCGCGTGTAGCTAGACCGAGATGAGTACAGGTCGTCCTTAAGGATATGTGGAATCTTTCAATCTTACTTTAGACGTGTTGAAAAAGAGGAAGAATAGAGAAATAAATAATAGTGGAGAATAGTTTCTAGATCTACATCAAAATACGAATGTAGAATACATATCTATTTTGAATACAGATATAGATTTTATAAGAAGAATGCATGTTGGGTTCGTTCGGATTTAGTAGTCATGGATGACTAATAAAGATTACTCATTTTATCTATTGATAGACTTAATACTAGATAGATAGTGATGAATGAGGATTAAGGTTCTTGGAAGAAACTAGGGTTTCCTCACTACTGACCCTTGTCCTTTCATTGATCTCTATTCATGTCTAGCCCTTAACAAAATAATTGTTAAATTGATTTCAAATCGCGGTCGAGACTAACAATAAATTGGTAGCGCGCCCGATAAGGATGTTAACATTTATTTTGCTAAAGTTTATAAACTTCAGAAGACTTAAAAGAAGTTAAAACATTTTCTCATCGATTGTTTTACCCTAATCCTACGAACCCTAACAAGCGGAGAATTACTCGCGCATGATGGAGATAGAAGAAGAACGGATAGAAATGAAATTCATAATGTAACTAAATAATTAAACTAATTAAACTAAAAATCTACCTTTATTAATAAACTTCATAAGTACAAACTTCAAGTTTGGAATACAAGAGGAAGAAGAAGTTACTGTCGATCTCTGCCTTGTCGGATGTAGATGTTCCATCGAACCTCACGTCGCTTTATCGCATCGAATCTTGGACCTGTCTTGGATCACTTATTCTTTGACGGTGATTAGCTTGTGTAAAAGATTGATGATTTCTATGTTTAGCCCTCGGTCCTTTATATAGGCCCTAAACCAGAAACAAAAGATCCCCAGAATTAGGGTTAGTTATAACGAATCCAACCTGAAAACCCTATCTCCTGATTCAGTGAATCGGCCGCGGATCTGTTAGTTATATGTATTCCCTAGAGGCCATTACTATACATGTAATGTATATTGTAGTGGATGCTTGGACATATATAGGGAGGACTTTCTTGCTCGACATGATAGTATGCTATTTGGTTACTCTTTACCTTAACGTGTATACTGATTGTCTCTCTGTTACATGTTGGTAAAGCCCTTAGGATGTGAACTTGACTACCTGGATTATGATGCGGATCATACTAGTGGGGACATGGTAGTCCATAAGTACATCCTTCAAGGTCCCTAGTTGTAGGTGTATCGAGACGGGGCATCGATATACCAGTGTAGACTAGCGTATGCCTTCTCGACCCATACAGATGGGCGATGGATGATCCCATATCCATTGGTGTTTGACATCAGAGATGATATACGGGTGCTCAGTGGTGACTGGGTACACTGGACGGACTCACCAAGAACTCCCAGATGGTATTATACCTTACGTCAGATGGCAGTTCTCTGGTGACACTGGTACAGGTTAGTCTGTAGACCCGAGATCGTCATAGAGTCTTGTGTGATTCCCACTGTACTTTGATTTCCACCTTACCACGTCCAAGAGGGCGTGCAAAACGGTGGTTTTTGGGTGCAGTCCCGAATCATATGGAGGCAATGAGCGATAGGAGGGGATTCGTCTCTCCCGGTATAGGGAGTTGATGTTGCGCTGTGTTCGATTGGCTATAACCGGAAATCCCTTGCCAGGGTTGCTGAGATTTAATGGTAAGTGTTACCAGTAGTTTCTTGAACTGTTATAAACCTCATATCGACACGACTTATCGAGCTACTGCGGTCTGACGTTTACCACCCCTATGCGAGATATGCGACATATCAGACGACGAGACCGGACTGTACGGTAAATGTTACTGGTTGGATTCACAGGAGTGTGAGCGGGCTTGCTCGTTAATCTTCTGATCGCTCAATACCCGGGTGGTCGTTACGTTTACCAGACCGCTTGCGGCTTGTGGGTGTTTGATATGATCATCACCTACTGCCGGCGTATTGACGAGTCTTTAGAGTCCTATACAGAGGTTTCCTGGCTCAAGAGAAATGAAATAGGAGTGCATATGAGATATGTGCGGGACCGAGAATAATACCAGTATGTGATACTGAATTCTATTCTCGCGATTCGTATCATCGGATGGTTATATAAGATATAGCCGGGTTACCGAATCAAATGTTGATTCGATATATTGATACACTTGATATTAGTCGGTTATATGCAGTATGACCGAATCATTAAATCAAGTGTTGATTTAATGATTTAATTTATAATTATATATTTGATATATTACTTTACATTAACTAGTATTGGTTCACTTAAGATTATTTTTTCTCACTAGATTGTGCACATTATATATATGATATATGTTTGTGCATTAGTTTGCATCATGTTTGACGATACATGCAAACATGGGTGGGTGTGTGACTTACACCTTTGTTTAGTTAATGCTTAGGTTTTTGTTTTCTTTATTTATTTTGTAAAAAAAATGGTTTCTTTCTTTTCTTTGCTAGAAGTTTCATGTTGTTTTCTAGCATCTTTGAAAAGTCTAAACCATTTTTGCTTTGTTCTTAAACCTAACCATTACCTAAACCCTGGTTTATTCTCTACATGAGTTTACTAACCCATGGTTGCAATATGATAAGCATCACTTGATTTTCTATTTTGATAATTCATTAATTCTTTTTCCTTCTTCTTCTTCTTCATGAAGAAAAGGAAAGCTTGCAAGAAAATTCTAAGTGAGAAATCCAAATCCAAAGTGAACCCACTTCCTATTTCTTCATCCTCTACCACTTGCCATGTTGTATAGGGTGTTTTCTTCACAAGGTTTATGACCAAGTAAAGATGGAGCTTGAGTTTGAGTCGCCTCGACGTAGATCATTTTCGGCATCGAAGTCAACGACCTAGCCCGCTCATTTCTCCGATGAAACCAACGCTAGAGTCCGGGATCCCGATGATCGCAGCGGAGGGAAGTCAACACGGAGCTAAGGATGTGGAGGACCGGATCTACAAAGGTTGTAATCCCTTTCACTTATTAGTAAAGTTGTTTGCTAGCTTCTAGTTTCGCCTATCCTCTAGTTAACGATCTTGCATTAGGGTTTCTCGGCACATAAATTTTTGAATTTGGCATGGTTAATGCCTTGTGGAACCTCATGGGTGTGCCTAGGAACCCTACAGTGGTATCATAGCCTAGCTAGAGGTTTAGGCGAAGTGTAGACGAAGTTAGAGACCCGATCGAACCCCGAAACCCTAAACTACACCCTTCTCTGTACATTTTCTGAAATGTTGATTTTTCCCATATTAAAAATTCTCAAAAAATTAAGCATGGAAAAACTAGAATTATTGTGCTGCACGTGACCTTAACACTACTAACGGACCGCGGAACCGCGGCCGTACTTAGGGTAACGCGGCGGTTCCGCGGTCAAAGTATGAGAACTTGGTTTTTTATTTGCACAGTAATTTCTATTATTACTTGCTGATTCTTCTGGAATTTTTTATTATTTACTCAAGAGTTGAGTTTTCTGGGTTTTATTGGGGATTCATTGATTCGATCGGATATTTTAACGTCGTTTATGTTTTTCTGGGTAAATTTAGAACATGTTGAAAAGTTTGACCTGATATAAATACCCACTTTTTCCCCCTATCGGGAAGTTTCCAAGTGTTGGATCTTTCCGTAGTTTAAGAACGTTCGAAGTAGTGCAAGTAACGTGATGGACCCTCTAGAAGACAACAAAGCTTAACTCAATTATGTGACCGTATTGAACTGCCCTTTGAACCTTAGGGTTTGGGGCAGTACGGCGTGTCACATGTGAGGCGTTGGCTTGACTCTTCTACGGCTGGACCGTCGGTACTGTGGCATGAAGTGAATGTTTTTAAACTTATTTCATATGTTGAGCTGTTTCGGGAAAACTTGGGTGTTTGATTGTTCGATCGGAAAGTTTAACATTTTCTATTTATCTGAAATGTGATAAAATATTTGGAATCCACAAGTAGTTATGAGATAACTGATTTGGATGTTATAAAGATAGCAGTTTAGTCTCACTTGATCGGTTGCCACGGAATTTTTATGTGATCAAAAGTCCGTCGCAATCACGTAGCGTACGCGGGCACTCGCCGGGTAAAACTTAATAGACAGCCACGCCCCATAGCCCCGACCATGTGACTATAGGAGAACCCCGTAGCCAAAAGCATCCGTTCGGGTGCTCGCGGCAACGGTGTTCCGCCTTAGTGCACTTCGTCGACGGCATCGGGGGTGCGACTATCTACTAAAGTTTGCGACGAGCATTCGATCAGGATGTCGGGAATCTTGTTGAATTGCCCGACTTGATATTGAAAAGAGTTTTCGATAATGAGACTAAAAATGCGGGGTTTATAATTGTTAGGCATGCAATGTCTAAGGAATTCATTTGGTTAGGCATGCGATGTCTAAAGAGTTTGCGGATTCCAACTGTTGTAGTTTTACACTTTCTTTTCTACGACCGTAAGTGTAATATATGATATCGCCGGTTTCATTGCTATATGTCAACGACAATTGGGATGGGCATATTTACATACGTTGATGACATGTGATGTTATATGTGTTGTTGGATATGTTATATTGGATCGTCGTGTTTGAATAGCCGGGGGTTTTTATGTGAGATGGGTGTTTTTCTTTTCATTCATGTAAAAACTTGTATGTAATATTCTTTTATTGGGGCACTTCCAGGTTGCGGAAATTGTCACCATTTGTATATTATTTACTTTTCCGCACTAGGATAGACCCAAGGAGGAGAGCACAAGTAACCGGGTTCTGGAGTCCAGTGGGAGACCAACTCGAGGAGTCGAGTCCGCGTCTCCTAACTCTAGAATTGGTAGGATTGCTTGCCGCTCTTGTAGGGGTCTAGGGGTGTGGGTTTGGCTATTCATCGCGACCGTGGAATCCGTGTTTTATACAGGCTCAAAATAAAACACGGATGTCCTAGTATATCCAATATTTCATATGATATTTACTGCTGCGTTTTCTATGATGTGATCATGTGAGATGTTCAGATAGATATTGAATATAGTATATAAGATATATTATATAGACGTTACTTATGTTTTACACCCGTGCTAGCCCTGCCCCGCTCTGTCGTTAGTTACCTAACCTAACGGTGCACGAGGGGACATCGAGGCGAATGCGGATGGCATAAGTGTACGTCGTATTTATCTGTGATGTTTAGGTGCTTAAATGATGGGACTTCATTAATATGATTAGTGAAAGAAAAAGAAACCTAAAAGATGTTGTGGAATCGAATTTTCAAAAACAGGTAGCTACAGTTCTTGCTTTTGCATCGCGGTGTTCCTTGTAGAACATCCTGCACCTTATTCGATGAGGAAAGGGCCGAGATCCCTTCACCGGGAGTGACCCCCTTTAGCAATAACTGGCAGATGCTACACACTCGGTTTGTCTTTTGATTGCTTCTATAGTTTCTGCTTTGCACAGTGATACATATAATATATCCCGCACCTCATTCGACGAGGAAAGGGCCGACGATCCCTTCACCGGGAGTAACCTCTTTAGCAAAACTAGAAAAGCCTAAAAAGCACTCCATTTTAAAATCATTTGATTCTACAACGATATCAAGTTCATTACGCAATAGGTTTTCAGAAAAACCTGTCGTAGCACTCCGTCATTCAGATAAGTCCTACTTAGTATTCGTGCTACGTTTGTTTGACCTCCTTCAAGGCGTAGTGTGCGGTAGCTAACTAGTATTTATCTGCTTATGCATATGATGAAGATTGGATTAGGGTAGTCGTGCGACCTTGTTGACCTCTTTCAAGGGTCGTGCGGTTGGGTTTGATTCAATCAAGAAATGACGGATTGAACTTGACTAGTAGCCTATGGTTTTGTTGATCTCCGTCAAGGTCATAGGGGTGCTAGGGGCAAAATAATCGGGAATTTCAAGTGTTGAAATTTGCAATGAGATTGCATACCTTCTATGAGATAGTTGGATCCCGATACTCGCTGCGAGTAAGAGTTATTCCTGGGAGAGTTTTGCACTTTGTAATTAGCCGATCAAGTAGGTGTCTAGAAATGTGTCAACGGGGTTACGCCCCTGGGAAAATGAGGTTTACTTTAATTTAGTCCGTGCGAAAGCACGGGGAACCTCCCTCAAAGTACCGACACTGGCCTGGCTGAAAGATTGGCGAACTTGTAGAGTGTAATTAATCCCGGCTAGTCTTTCTTTTTAAGGTTTGAAGGAAGATTTGATAAAACAAGTGGGAGCCATCCTGATTAGATAAAATAATAACCAATCTATTCTTGCAAGAGCGCACACTGAGTGTTTTCTTCTCTCTCTCTCCAGGTAGCGACCATATCACGCCTTAATCAAGATAATAATACGGATGTATTGACCGAACCCGCTTGTTATACTGAGCTAGGGAACGTTGGTCCCGCTTCAACTTATAAATGTTATAAGACAGAGCAGGAAATTAGGGAATACCAGAATTCCCGTGCCGCCCAAACGAAGAAAGTGCATATGATGCATCTCCTTCGGGTGTGTTCATTATAAAGAACTGTTTCTCAGTGTCCTCTACATCCTAGATATTAGATACCGGATCAGGATCCTGCAAATGTAATCCGTTACATGGGCTACAGACAGGTAGAGAACTGAGAACGGGTGATAAGTTTCATGAGACAGAAAACAGTGCAAGTGTTGCAGCCAAGTCTGTTGGTCACTGTGACCCTGTATTTCCAAATACATTGATTCTGAACAAATGCTATTATATACCGAACCTGATATACAAAATCATATCAATCTCTTTATTTAATAAAGAAAGGATATAATTTTGTATTGTTGGATTATGTTTTGAACATTTCCTATATCAAAAGTTGATCAGTTCAGGCATGTTATCTAAAAGCATTGACGTTCTAAATCAAACTACAGTTCTTAGTATACAGAACACACACAAGAAGAAGAGTTCAAAAATGAACGAATTCTTCTTGAGGTATTGTAGACTAGGTCATATCAATGCGACCCGACTAGCTAAGTTACATTTAGATGCATATTTAAATCGATTTAAATTTACACCTTATGAAACTTGCCAGTCATGTCACAAAGATAAGATGACCACAGCTCCGTTTATTGGAAACAGAGAAAGAGTTATTAAACTCTTGGGATTAATACATACTGATGTATGAAAGTCCCCTGTCTACACATGCTAAGACCGGTTCTTTGTACTTCATTACATTCTCTGATGATCTCTCAAGAATCAGACATATGTTCCTGTTGAAACACAAGTCCGAACCTTTTGAGATATTCACAGAATATAAGTTTGAAGTAGAGAACCAAAATACGGGTATAAGTATTATATCCTATGATGTGGTCAGGGAGGAGAATACTTGAGCATGGAAACCCTGGACTATTCTAAAGGAGAATGAGATTCTCTCTTAGCATTACTCCTCCGTATACACCATAGCACGATGGTATATCGGGGCAGAGCAATAGCACCCTATGAGATATGGCGTGCTCTATGATGAGTATTACTGAGTTACCTGTTAGGGGGTTATGCACTTGAGAAGCTGCATACCTATTGAATTGGGTTCGAATCAAATCTGTGCCTACCACTCCATATAAGATATGGTATGGGAAGAGCCTATCTCTTAAGTAAATTAAGATTTGGGATTGTCCGGCCTATGTCAAAAGCAAAATCCGGACAAGATCGAGGCAAGGTCAGTTCTGTAGAACTGGAAAGGTTCCAGCTATACAAACTACAGCTAATGATTTGAAAGAACCAAAGGATTCAATAGTCCCCGACAAACCTCAGCCTCTCCGCCGATCTAGCAGGGTTCCTCACCTGCCTGAGAGATACTTCGGTTTCTCGATGACAGTGGGAGCGAGGAATGCATCATGAGATGATGACCTAACTAGTTTCGAGCAGGCCATCGAGAGTGAGACTCTTTAAGAATGGCTGGATGCTTAGCGATCTGAGATGGAATCCATGTACCCCAACAAAGTATGGACTTTGGTTGCTATATCTGAAGGGTTAAATCCCCATCAGGAGCAAGTATATCTTGAGAAGATTACTTGGTGTAGATGGAAAAGTTGAGACTTTCAAAGCTAGACTTGTTAAAGGTTTTCGTCATCGACAAGGCGTGGATAATGATGAAACCTTTTCCAGTGGCTATGCTTAAGTCCATCCGGATCCTACTTAACATTGCTACATACCATGACTACGATATCTGGTGGTTGGGTGTCATGACTATTTTTCTAAATACCGATTTAGAAGAGAACGTCTATAAGTACACATCCAGAGGGCTTCGTAAACAGTGGGAGCAACGGAAACGTGTGTAAGTTGCTTTACAGAATAAAGCAGGGATCGTGGAGTTAGAACATCTGTTTTGATGTGGTAGTCAAAGTGTTTAACTTCATCAAAATGGTAGATGAACCTTGTATATACAAAAGGGTAGTAGAGAGTAAGGTGGTCATCCTCATATTGTACGTGGACAACATACTCTAGATAGGGAAGGAGTTTCCTATGCTACGCTCGGTCAATCTCCGCTTATCACAAGGATTCTCCATACAGGATCAAAGCGATACCTCCTAAATCCTGGGTTTTGGATCTATAAGATAGATCTAAATGGATGTTAGGATTCTCACTAGGTGTAGTAAGATGGTATCAATAGATCCTGGGGAGAATCACTGAAAAGGTTCCAGGGTGATAAGGATGACTGAATGTCAGTCACAGGCATTGTCTTTACCCTCAGTAGAGGGACGGTATTTTGGAAGAGTTCCAAGCTAGATACCGTGGCATACTAGACGATAAAGGCTAGTGACATCGCTACCAAAGATGCTACCAAAGAGGAAGTCTGGGTGTATATTAGTTCATGAGATGAACTTCATTCCTACCATTGTATGACAATGGAGTTGTGGCTTTTTCCTAGGAACGCCCATCCCATCAGTGATCCAGACATATTCTAAGGCAGTGTCACCTGATCATGGAGATGGTTGATCTCTAGGGGATCGAGGTTAGGAGAGAAGACTCAGAGGACAACACGGCGGATCCACTCACAAAGGCCTTTTCCCAGAGAGAGACTTTTATGGGATGGTTGAGTATGAGATACTACAACTACTGTAATTAGATAGCCCTAGTGCAAGTAGGAGATTGTTAGTTATATGTATGCCCTAGAGGCCATTACTATACATGTGATGTATATTGTAGTGGATGCTTGGACATATATAGGGAGGACTTTCTTGGTCGACATGATAGTATGCTATCTGGTTACTCTTTACCTTAACGTGTATACTGATTGTCTCTCTGTTGCATGTAGGTAAAGCCCTTAGGATGTGAACTTGACTACCTGGGCTATGATGCGGATCATACTAGTGGGGACATGGTAATCCATAAGTACATCCTTCAAGGTCCCTAGTCGTGGGTGTATCGAGACGGGGCATCGATATACCAGTGTAGACTAGCGTATGCCTTCTCGACCCATACAGATGGGCGATGGATGATCCTATATCCATTGGTGTTTGACATCAGAGATGATATATAGGTGCTCAGTGGAGACTGGGTACACTGGACGGACTCGCCGAGAACTCCCAGATGGTATTATATCTTACGTCAGATGGCAGTTCTCTGGTAACACTGGTACAGGTTAGTCTGTAGACCCGAGATCGTCATAGAGTCTTGTGTGATTCCCACTGTGCTTTGATTTCCACCTTACCACGTCCAAGAGGGCGTGCAAAACTGTGGTTTTTGGGTACAGTCCCGAATCACATGAAGGCAATGAGCAATAGGAGGGGATTCGTCTCTCCCGGTATAGGGAGTTGATGTTGCGCTGTGTTCGATTGGCTATAACCAGAAATCCCTGGCCAGGGTTGCTGAGATTTATTGGTAAGTTTTACCAGTAATTTCTCGAACTGTTATAGACCTCATATCGATACGACTTATCGAGCTACTGGGGTCTGACGTTTACCACCACTAGGCGAGATATGCGACATATCAGATGACGAGACCGGACTGTACGGTAAGTGTTACTGATTGGATTCACAGGAGTGTGAGCGGGCTTGCTCGTTGATCTTCTGATCGCTCATTACCCGGGTGGCCGTTACGTTTAGCAGACCGCTTGCGGCTTGTGGGTGTTTGATATGATCATCACCTACTGCCGGCGTATTGACGAGTTTTTAGAGTCCTTCACAGAGGTTTCCTGGCTCAAGCGAAATGAAATAGGAGCGCATATGAGATATGTGCGGGTCCGAGAATAATACCAGTATGTGATACTGAATTCTATTCTCGCGATTCGTATTATCGGACGGTTATATAAGATATAGCCGGGTTACCGAATCAAATGTTGATTCGATATATTGATACACTTGATATTATTCGGTTATATGCAGTATGACCGAATCATTAAATCAAATGTTGATTTAATGATTTAATATATAATTATATATTTGATATATTACTTTACATTAACTAGTATTGGTTCACTTAAGATTATTTTTTCTCACTAGATTGTGCACATTGTATATATGATATATGTTTGTGCACTAGTTTATATCATGTTTGATGATACATGCAAACATGTGTGGGTGTGTGACTTACACCTTTGTTTAGTTAATGGTTAGGTTTTTGTTTTCTTTATTTATTTTGTAAAAACAAAATGGTTTCTTTCTTTTCTTTGCTAGAAGCTTCATGTTGTTTTCTAGCATCTTTGAAAAGTCTAAACCATTTTTGTTTTGTTCTTAAACCTAACCAATACCTAAACCCTAGTTTATTCTCTACATGAGTTTACTAACCCATGGTTGCAATATGATAAGCATCACTTGATTTTCTATTTTGATAATTCATTAATTCTTTTTCCTTCTTCTTCTTCTTCATGAAGAAAAGAAAAGCTTGCTAGAAAATTCTAAGTGATGAAATCAAGTGAGAAATCCAAATCCAAAGTGAACCCACTTCCTATTTCTTCATCCTCTACCACTTGCCATGTTGTATAGGGTGTTTTCTTCACAAGGTTCATGACCAAGTGAAGATAGAGCTTGAGTTTGAGTCGCCTCGACGTAGATCATCTTCGGCATCGAAGTCAACGACCTAGCCCGCTCATTTCTCTGATGAAACCAACGCTAGAGTCCAAGATCCCGATGATCGCAGCGGAGGGACGTCAACACGGAGCTAAGGAAGTGGAGGACCGGATCTACAAAGGTTGTAATCTCTTTCACTTATTAGTAAAGTTGTTTGCTAGCTTCTAGTTTCGCCCATCCTCTAATTAACGATCATGCATTAGGGTTTCTCGGCATATAAATTTTTGAATTTGGCATGGTTGAAGCCTTGTGGAACCTCATGGGTATGCCTAGGAACCCTACAGGATCCGCCGCGTATTGCATGGTTTGGCCGCGGATCCGCGGTTAGTTGGTGAGGTCTTGGGTGCAAATTTCTGGGGCTTTATTCTTGTGACACATGGAGTTTTAGTTGATGTCTGGAACTTGAAAATATTTCCTGAGTCTCTGCCAGTATTGATTCTTCGATTTTATTTAATATTTCGGCAGATTTTTAATTTCTGACATCTATACATCTCGATCTCCTGACCTGAGCCAAAGCTTGCACAATATCTCAAAGAATAATGTTAGTAATATTTGGTATTGTTGAGATATTATCCTAACCAATTTGATATGATATTATATTTTAAGAATATTGATTAAAGATATTTGATATAATGTGCATATTTAAATTATCAAAATATTATATAAATATTATATGCATATATTTATAGTATATAAACATATGAAAATAGTATTTTTTTTACAGATAAACCATCATATGTGTCATATTTATAATAAACACCTTTAGATATATATGAAAAGTGAGAAAAATGTCATATCAAAAGTGTGATATTTTCGACTGAACAAATACCCCCAAACTTAACTTTGATCGTCCCGAGCAAACTTATTTATTCAATAGAGGGAGAAACAAAAAGAAAAACCTAAGTAGAATACTTTCATAGGCAACACGATTGCACTGAGCACGTGCAACAAGTCGTTAAACCTCTAGGTGTCCCTAGTAGGAGGAGTGTTGTCTCCTGAGGGTTTTCAGCGAATTACACCCACAAAATCCTATAATAAAAGAAAGATAGTGAAAGTTACATACAAAGATAAAAATTATAAAAGAATGAACTTGAAAATTAGAGTTTCCAACTACACCAGTTTTTCGGTTGTCATGAGCCCTATCATAATGGTCGTGAAAAGATATTAGAAATCACATCATCCCTCAATAAAACACCGTCTTTAGTTTTCCTCCCTATCTTTCCTCCAAACATTGATCATATACCCCTACGTGTGTGTAAAAGACATTCCTAAACTAAGAGAATTCAATTATAGTTATCATACTCTTATCCATCTTGCTTAGTACTTTTTAGTTGGTGAATATTTTAGATGGAATTGCTCACACATTCTTCATGCGACCGTTAATACTTCTTGAGCTACTAACCTACCGATTACAAAATATGCTCGCGTATTAAGGCATAATTTCTCGTCTTGCAACACCTAAGGCTTAGCAGTGACTCGCAAACCAGTTGGTCTAAGGCACTAGGTGATAAAACACCATCGCTATATTTTTTTTATGCTGCCTCAAGCAATTACAAAACCAGTGTTCATTTTTTTCTTCACCACTTATATTTTATTTTATTTTCCTTCATACTAAGACTTTTAGACAAGATCATTTCAAGGTATTCTCTACAATCCTAAGTTTCAAGATGTGTGTAAGTGCGTATATTAGGATATCAACGTTCAAATGTTTGGACTTAAGAATATGGACTATTTTTCATAATTATTTTTATCCTAAGATTTGTAATTTCCTTCATCTTACTAACCCTTGGGACAACGGCTCATAACTACTTATTACTAGTTTCGTTTAAGAAAATATCTAACTTTCTTGCTTTTCTCAAACTATATATTTCTATCTTTCATATGTAAATTTTTACTTTCAAACTTTCATTATCAAATTTTTTTTTGCTTATATATAGTATGATGCAAAATAATGCGTGAATAAGCACAAACCTCCCCCAAACCTGTTTGCAGCAGTGTCCTCACTGATGTCATCTGTCAAGCTTTGAAAAACTGTAGACATGGGAGGAAAAGTAACGGGGACAAGAAATAATGAAAGTGAAATCCTCCCCCAAACTTATTTTTGTCTTTGTAAAAATTTTCTTTCAAGAGCCAAAATATATCCCTCCCCCCAAACTTGAGTAAAATCGTATTAAGCATTTAAAATTATGAGGGGGGTTAAAGTTATTGGTTTATGCAAAGCTTGACAAAGACCAAGAGTCAACACCAACCATTCAAATATTTTATCGATGTAACACACTGGTTGGTAGAAGAACATGTCACCTATCGACGTGAAGAAATGGGAAGGGGATAAAGGGTGGAATAGAACGTGTTTACGTCTCAGTTTATAGAAACGAAACAGTGATGGTGGATTACTCGCATTCTTTTTATTGATAAGAAGAAGGGGTGGTGGTTCAACTTCTTTTTGTTGAGGTTGATTTATCACAACACCCATATTTTCTAAGAATGCGAGTTCTTCAGCGAAAATTTCTTCAAAGCTTTCATCGATATCCCGAATAATAATCTCATCGGAAAGAATAGGATGATACTCGGACTCCATAAAAGGTTCATATTCAGCTTTAGATGTTGACCCGGACAGCTCGATAGAAGTGTCCGTATGTGTATAACAAATAGCAGGGTCAAACAACAACGTACTAGCGGAGTCATGATTAAAATCGTGAAGCTGTTCAAATTCGCTGCTGTCGAAATTTATCGCTTTGACAGATAATACTTGAGCATACGGTTCGAAGGGTTCACTTCCCAAACTGTAAATGTTAAGCTCAATTGACATCTTTCCGAAAGATAGGATCATAGAGCTGTTTCGACAATTGATTATTGCGTTGGAAGTCGCAAGAAAAGGTCGACCGAAAATCACCGGAATTTGGTTTCGTAGGTTCGCTACAGGCTGTGAATCAATAACGATAAAGTCCACAGGGAAATATAAATTCCCCGACTTTGATTAACACATCCTATAGCTCACTCTTATGTTGGGTAATAGATCGATCGGCCATCTGAAGAGTGCAATGCACCGGTTTTAACTCTTCGATCCCTAATTGCTTATACACAGAATACGGAAGTAAGTTAACAGTAGCGCCTAAATCGAGTAGAGCACGAGTGATATATTTACCCCCAATAGAAATAGATGTGGTAGGACTTCCGGTGTCCTTTCGTTTCTTCGGTAGTTGTTGGGTAAAAGCAGTGATTACATTACTCGCTAAGAAAACTTTTCTAGACACTTGAGTTTTCTTTTCCTAGTGCATAAGGCCTTTAGAATTTTTGCATAAGACGGAACTTATTGAATAGCATCTAGGAGAGTAATGTTTATGTTAAGTTGCTTAAAAATTTCCATAATTTTCTCCATTTGTAGACTTGGTATGTTGCCCCTTAACCTATTTGGATAAGGTGCTTTATCAATAAGGGTTGGGTCCAACATTGGAGAGGATTGTGGGGATGGAATGGATCCCAGAATTGGAGTTGGGATTGTTTTAGGTTGACTCGAGGAAGTGGGTTGAGTGTTCGAGCCTTGGGGAAAACGGAGAATGGGCTCGAAAGAAGGTGGTGGACTAGACGAAATAGGAGAAGAAGTAGGAGCCGGGTATCATTAATATCATCAACGTCATCAACGTGTTCACCCACTTAGTTATCCAGCACTCTTCCGGATCTCAACGTGGTAACATCACTCACATTATAACTTTGTGAGTGGCCAGGATTAGGTATAGGTTGAGATGGAAGTTTCTCTTTTTCTCTCGCACTCATCGCAGCAATTATTTATGCAAGTTGTGCCTCTATCGATTTTATACTTTCAACATGGGAGGTGGTGGTCTGTGTTAATGATTGGATAGAAGACTTTATTCCATCCTTCGATTGCATGGAATGTTTAATAAACATATCCACGCTTCGTTCGAGTTCAGATGAGTTTTCGTTACCAGCCGTTTGGAATGAATTATTATAAGGTGTAGAATTGTTGGACGGATTTTGAAAGGGTTGCAAATGAAAGGGGTGCTGACTCTATGGATGTGGTTGCTGTTGCTGTGGAGGAGGTCTTTGATAATTGCTTTGGAACTGGTTTTGATTTTGGTTCCAAGAAAAATTAAGATGATTCCTCCATCCCTGATTATATATGGAAGAATAAGGATCGTTTCGAGGCCGTTGCTGAAAAGTAGTATTAATTTATTCTTGACCTTGAAACGGTGGATTCAAAGGATATTCTTCCGTTAGATGTGATGGGTTGGAACAGCAACCACACACGGTTTTGGGAGCGTAAATTGGTTTAGGGGGGCTGAAGAGACTTTGTTTTCTATAGCATCGAGTTTCTTTTGTATCGCGGCCATTTCGGCTTTCACTGCGATGGAAATATCGAGCTGATAGATACCTCCCCTAGACGATGCAGGTTTAACACTTTCCCACTGTAGGGTTTGTTCAGCGAGACTTTACAGAAATTGCCAAGCTTCACCATCATCTTTAGACAGGAAATGACATTGAAACATGGTTTCAAGCATCTGTTTTGTAGTTAGATCAACACCCTCATATATAATGCGACGAAGGTCCCATCTATTGATTCCGTGATGAGGGCATTGTAAAAGAAGATCCTTAAACCGTTCAAAGCATTTCCAAAATGGTTCATTGGGATGTTGGGTAAACTGGTTAATCTCGCTTCGAACGCGGGCGGTCTTATTATTGGGATAATATTTTTTAAGGAATGCTACAACGAATTCATCCCATTTGGCAATAGAATGTGACGCAGTGTTATAAAACCATTTTTCTGCTAGATCGCACAAAGTAAAAGGGAGAAGACGTAAGCGCATAGCATCCACAGACAGTTGTGACGTACCCATCATTGCGCATACATTTTCGAATTTGTTTATAAAAACGAATGCTTCTTCAAATTCAAGCCCATGAAATTTGGGCAACAATTTGATGAAGTGGGGTTTAATTTCAAAATTATCCCCATTGCCTGGTGGAATAGATAGACAGGTAAGAAGGGGTACGCGCATGGGGTAACATCTTTCTTCGAGAGAGATGCGCGGTGTATTCTGTGCACCGACGGGTGGTGGAAGGATGGTGGTGGTAAAATTTTATGGAGAACCGTTCATCTCGGTCGATGTGGTGGGTGGAGGGGAAAAAGGAGATGAAGAAGTACCGACTTCGAAGTCGATAGAAGAAACGCGGACAAGACGGGCACTAGAATCCCGTGTCCATCCGTGCATGCGCTAAGCGGGTTTAGCGTACGTGGCAGCGCGTGAGAACCTAAAAGTTGGTTTGTTTTGAAAAGTGTCGAACGTGAGACAAACCACAAAAAAAATGCACACTCAACCCTAGAACTAAGGTTACCTAGGTCAAGTCTCTAGACCGCTCCTAAACTTCCAAAGGACAAGCCATAGGATCAATCCTCTACCACCTCTTTATCACTCTTGTGGCCAGGTAAATGACAGATAAGTGGGAGGTATCCGCTATATGAATCACCGAAAATAGCGGGCCTAATTAAGTAACCACTTGCCTTAGACACACTTGCCTAGACACCACAAAAGTAATACGGATAAGCGATAGATTACCCACGACCTTCCTCTGTCCTTATTGAGCCCGACGGTCCTTAAAATCTCGGTCTAGATATTTTTTAATTAATCTAAGGTGATGCTGATGCACGTTTTGTGATTTGTGGGGCTTATGAAGGGTGTGTTAGTGTATATGCCCTAGGGGCCATTATTGTATCATACTAGCTTGTATATTACTTAATGGAAGCTTGGGATATTCACAGTTATATTAACAGTCTTTCTAAATATGGTAGTATGCTACTTGGTTTATATCTATCTTAATATGTATGTACGTATTGTAGAGCCCTTAGGATCTTGCTTGACTACCAGCGTTGTGATGGCAGTCACACTAGTGGGGGCTAGGTAGTCTACAAGCACATCCTTTTTCAGGTCCCTAGTCGTAGGATTATCGAGACAGGGCATCGATACTCCGGAGTAGACTAGTGTGTACGCTTCTCATCCCAGTTGGGGAGATGGTATGTCCCACAGCCATCAGTACGTCGTACTGGAGATAGTATATAGGTGCTCGTTGGGTTACGGGTACACCGGACAGGACTCATAGGGAACTGTTAGTTGGTATTATACCTGTCGTCAGTTAACAGTTCCCAGGTGACATTAGTACAGCATAGTCCACAGACTTGACACTGCTGCTTCGCCTCGAGTGTGTTCCCACTGTTCTTAGATTGCTACCCTACCACGGCTCAAAGGAGTCGTGCAAACAGGTAGCAGTTGGGTGCAGTCCCGAAGCACTTGGAGGCAGTGGCAGTTAGACAGGATTCGTCTCTCCCGGTATTGGGAGTTGATATCGCGCTGTGTCTGGAGAGCCATTACGCAAAGTCCCTGGCCAGGGAAGCGAGATTCACTGGTAGGTTTTCCAGTAGCTTCTCAAGGTGTAATGGGCTTCACTCCGACATGACTTATACCGCTTTTAGGGGACTGACGCTTGCCGCCCCCTAAGCCCGATATGCAATAGTTCTAGACGAACAGACCGGACTGTACGGAGATTGTCACATCAGGCTCAGTAGGAGTTCGGATGGGTTTCCTCATCGGCCTTCTTATCGAGATCTACTTGGGGACCATTACGTACAGCTAGTACCGCTTGCGGTTTGTGGTTAAACCCACTGTCAGCGTAGTAGTCGAGTCTTTAGAGTCCCACACAGAGAGTTTCCCTGCTTCGGGCGAAACGAGATAGAGGTCGTATGGTTTTACGACAGGGTTCGGACGCATACGTGTTTTTACGCACGTACGATGTTCGGACAGTTTTTACTAGCGGGCTTTAGTTTAGACCAGATTCTAGTATTGGATTATTGGATTTATACAGTCTCAGTATTTCTGTGTTTTCACGGATAGGAGTGGCGTTCTTGTAATTACTCGAGAAGCTTCTAGAAGGTTGATGACATGGAGAGCTTAGGTGTTATATGCATTAAATGGTTTTTGTGACTCATGGAGATGATTCATCAAGAGAGTTAATGAAGTATTAATGCTTTTAATGACTCACTAGATGATTCATTATGTATTAAATGAAGCATGAAGATATTTGTGCAAATGATATTTTGTGCAAGATATTTTATGCTTCATATATATACACAAATGAGTTAATTTCCATTTCATAATTATTATCACATTCTCTCTCCTCAAGCTCTCTCTCTTCAAACCCTAACCCTAACCTTTCATGTGTTGAGATCAAGGGTTAGCAAGACTAATTGATCCCTAATCATATTCTATATACTCTAGGTTGCTTTGATTAGCACTCTTAGTTGCCTAGTTACCTCAAGTTAGAGGTTAAGCTTCGAGTAGTAGCTCTCGGGTGGATCTTCTATCACAAAGAGGAGGCCGACGAGGAGGTGGTCAACGAGAACAAGAAAGACTTGGTATATTAGGTATAATCTTCTTTCATAGTAGTTAATCCCTCCTATGATGTTGTTAGTTAGGGTTTGGCAAAGATCCGTAAGTTAGTCGATATTAGTTTAAACAAAAATGATTGTTTTACCTATTCCGCCTCCCCACAACTCGTGGGGTATCTAACGTCGACTTACAGTGGTATCAGAGCCTCGCTAAACCATAACTAACTTATTAGCAAAGTCGTTAGAAATTCGATCGCGAAACGAACCGGAAAAAACATCATTTTCACATAGTTTCTGTCGATTCTAAAAATTTTTCAGGGACCCTTAAAATTACATGCAAAGAATTATAAGGAGAAATTTGGGTTCCTGACTCGGCCAAACCGCCGCGGAACCGCGGCCAATCCAACTGATCCGCCGTGGATCCGCGGCTGAGTTGAAGCCGAGTCGGCCGAAATTTGCCCAGTAACTCTTCTGTGTTAATTTTGTATTTTCTGGGATGTTTTGTTTCTGCTCAAGTTTCAGGTGCACAGTGAAGTATTTGGAGTAGAATCATTTTTGTTTGCTTGATCGAAATTCTATGATGTTTGGCTAATTTGATTATATCTGTGATTTGTCTAATGTGTTCGTAAACCTCTCCTGACTGCTAGTATGTCGGTTGGCAGGGGGTTGCACATTTCTGTAATGATTTTACTGTTTGTGTTTGTGGACTTGTTGGATTGTCGTGAATGGATAGCCGGGGATGTGAGATGAGCGTTTCTTTTATTCAAATGTAATTTTCAAATTGTTGTAATATTCTTTTGCGGGGCACTTCCGGGTTGAGGTTGTAGCCACCGTTGTATTATTTCATTTACTGATTTTTGCTCCTAGGATAGACCCAAGGTGGTGTGCACAAACTACCGGGTACTTTGAAGTGTTTAGTAGCCTACTCACGTTGTTGAGGGAGACCCCTTCACTTCGGGTACTTGGCGGGTAGTTTGTCGTACCTATAAGGGTCTAGGGTGGGGTTTTGGCTATTCATCGCGACTGTGTAATCCATCTTTCTTTGCAGGCTCAAAAGGAATGCGTATTCGTAGAAAATCCAATATGTTCATCTGTGATCTGGAATGCCTATTATTGCATCTGACGAATGTACAATATCTATATATGATAGCTATTAGACGTCACTTATGTTTTACACCCGCGCTAGCCCAGCCCCCGCTCTGTCGTTAGTTAAGTAACCTAACGGGTGAATGATGGGGCCCAGTGGCGAATGCGGATGGCATAAGAGGACGTTGTATTTTCGTTGTTTTCTGCAATGATAAGTTAATGATGGGACACAATATATTAATGCAAAGAAAATAAATCAAAGTTGAATCGTTGGAACAGTTTAAAAGAAACCACTCGGTTATTTTTAAAACAGAAGATATTTTTAATTGCGGAGCTTTAACCACTCCTTTTAAAAGCTATCAGGTTCCTTCGATCATATCAAGTTCACTACGTTCACGGTTTTTCCAAAACCATTCGTAGCCCTCCATCATTTCATTTGGGTATTCAGTAGTATTCAAGCTATGTATTTTGACCAACGCCAAGGCATAGTGTTTGGTAGCTGCTGGGTATTCATTTGTTGCATAGATAGATGAGTTAGTTTGGGACAGTTGTATTATCATTTGGCCAACGTCAGGGGTATGTACGGATGGGTTCAAATTAACAAGATAATGATGGGTAGAACTTGACATGTGACTTATGACATTTTGACCAACGCCAAGGTCATAAGAGCATGGGGCAGAAATTTATATCGGGAATTTCTAAAGAAACTGAAATTTACAAAGAGATGCATACCATTTGGAGTGTGATAATTTTGGTAGGATTCCTTCAGCTTTATCACACGATGATATTTGGATCACGATCCTACTGTGAGTATCCGCTACTCATCAGGAGATTCGTCACTTATCGATCAATGCTATAAACTAAGTAGGTGCCGAGAAAGGTGTCAGCAGGGCTACGCCCCCAGAGAAAAGAGGTTATTTAATTAAGGAACTTCGCGAAACCGTTGGAAAACTTCCCTCGAAGTACCGACACCGGCCTGGCTGAACGGTTAAGCAAGTATTATACGGTGAGAATAGTCCTGGCTAGTTCTTTCTTTTTGGTTTGAGGAGGGATTTGAGAAACAGTGGGAGCCATCCAGTTTAGATAAACTAAAAAACCACTCTAAACTTGCAAGAGCATCATGCTAAAGTGTTCCCTCTCTCTCCTAATTGCAGCGACCCAGAACATGACAGGCCTTAAGTTACTATTAGAAAAAAATATACTGACGGGGCCAAACTATAAAGATTGGCCGCGGAATGTCCAAATGGCTTTGACTTATGACAAATTGGGGTATGTCCTTACTACTAAGGCACCTGCTGTCCCAGATCCAAAATCCAGTAATGCGGATAAGGAAATCCGCAAGACCTGGGAGTTGGATTGCGCGAAGGCCAAATGCATCGTGCTTGCCTCTATGAATAATGAACATCAGAGGAGGCACGAGGATATGGATCTTGATTCCATATTTCTCCATACAAAGGATCTGTATGGAGAGCAATCTCGTATATCTAGATACGAGACCTCGAAGAACTTGTTTCAGTCGAGGCTGGCCGTCGGATCATCTGTAGGAGAACATGTCCTTAAGATGATTGGCTATATAAAAGAGCTCGCGGACCTCGGGATGACTTTGGAGAACGAGCTCTATACAGACTTGGTTCTTCAGTCCCTTCCTTTCACCTACGCCCAGTTTATTCTGAATTTCAACATTCAAGGAAAAGAAGTTGATCATCCAGAACTCCTTAGCAAGTTGAGGAGTGCAGAGGGCACCTTGCAGAAGGCAAGGAAAACACCCGCTATGTTTGTTCGCAGTGCTTCCTCTTCCGGGTCCAAGGCTAGGGCTAAAGGAAGGAAGAAGAAGGCCGCTACCAAACCTAGAGGAGGTGTTGGTAAGGTAGGAGTCAAAGGAAAAGCAAAGGTTGCGGTGCCAGTAGTGGCAAAGGACGAGTGCTTCCACTGTCGTAGGAAAGGGTACTGGAAGAAAGATAGCAAAGCTTGGATTGCCAAGAACCAGGAACAGAACCAAGCTGTGGCTTCGACTTCAGGTGTGTTTGTAATTGAAAATTGTTTGTCAATCAACTCTACTTCCTGGGTATTGGATACCTGATCAAGATCTCATATATGCAATTCATTGCAGGCACTGAGAAACCGTAGAGTGCTGAAGGTTGGTGATATGACCATCCAGGTTGCTAACGGAGCTAGCGTGGGTGCTGTGTCCATAGGGGTTATCACCTTGGATTGACGAGTGGACATATTTTGGTTTTGCATAACTGTTTTTGTGTACCCATTTTAACATTTAATATCATATCAGTTTCGTTGTTATCACAATAAGGTTATGATTTCACGTTTATAAGCGATGTTGTTAACATCCACCTTAATCATGGTTTGATTGGGTCCGGTACACTAGATAACGGTATATATATGTTAAACCAATTACAGATTTTCAATTTCCAGAACACACTAAAAAGAAAGTTTCCAGATATAAATAAGGCTTTCTTATGGCATTGTAGACTAGGTCACATCAATGAGACAGGATTAACTAAGTTACATAAAGAAAGATATTTGGATTCGTTCGAATATCAATCTTATGCCACTTGTCAATCATGTCTCAAAGGAAAGATGACAAAGACTCCATTCACAGGACATGGAGTAAGAGCGAGCGAGCTCTTAGGACTCATATACAGTGATGTATGTGGTCCAATGTCTACACATGCAAGAGGTGGTTTTTCATATTTCATTACTTTTACGGATGATTACTCTAGGTACGGATTCATTTTCTTGATGAAACATAAATCCGAGGCCTTTGAGAAATTCCAAGAGTATAAGAATGAAGTAGAAAACCAAACAGGAAAAAGTATCAAGACACTGAGATCTGATCGAGGTGGTGAATACTTAAGTGCCGAGTTCATAGGTTACCTAAAAGAGAAAAGAATTCTCTCTCAGCTTACTCCTCCATACACTCCACAGCACAACGGTGTATCGGAGAGAAGGAATCAGACCCTATTGGATATGGTACGTTCCATGATGAGTAATGCTGAGTTACCGCGATCTTTCTAGGGTTATGCACTAGAATCAGCGACATATCTTTTGAACGGGGCTCCTACCAAGACTGTGCCTACCATGCCATATCAGATGTGGAGTGGGAAGAAACCCTATCTTCAGTATCTGAAGATATGGGGATGTCCAGCTTTTGTTAGAAAGCAGCATGCAGACAAACTCAAGGCACGATCAGTACAGTGTAAGTTTGTGGGATATCCAAAGAACTCCAAGGGGTATTTCTTCTATTACGCAGAGGAACAAAAGGTTTTTGTTTCTCGTCATGCCCATTTTCTAAAACGGCAGTTTTCAGAAATGGAAACAAGTGGGAGCGCAATAGAACTGGAAGAAATTCCAGAACCACAAACTACTACTGAAAGTTTGGTAGAACCAGTAGTTCAAGAAGAACAGGACATTCCCGCACCCCTCCGCAGGAGTAGTAGGCCGTCTCATCCGCCTGAGAGATACTATGGTTTTCTCATAGACGGGGATAGAGAAGATTGCATCATTGATGATGATGAACCTACTAACTTCCAGCAGGCCATCCAGAGCGGCTACTCGGTAAGATGGCTGGATGCAATGCGGAACAAAATGGAGTCCATGTACACCAACAAAGTATGGACTTTGGACTTTGCTCCAGATGGGGTAAAACCCATAGGATGCAAGTGGATCTTCAAGAAAAAGATTGGTGTAGATGGACAGGTGGAAACCTATAAGGCTAGACTTGTTGCAAAGGGTTTTCGTCAAAGACCTGGTTTGGACTATGACGAAACTTTTTCTCCAATGACTATGCTCAAATCCATTAGTATCCTTCTTGCCATTGCTGCCTTCCATGATTATGAAATCTGGCAGATGGACGTAAAGACGGCTTTTCTAAATAGTAATTTAGAAGAGTGCGTCTATATGGATCAGCCAGAAGGTTTCAATCAGAGTGGGAGCAACGGGAAAGTGTGCATGTTGTTTAAGTCCATTTATGGACTAAAGCAGGCATCGCGGAGTTGGAACATCTGTTTTGATGAAGCGGTCAAAGAATATGATTTTATCAAAAATCCAGATGAACCATGTATATATAGTAAAATTGTAGCACGAACTGTCGTATTTCTCATCTTGTACATGGATGACATTCTCTTAATAAGAAATGACATTCCTATGCTACAATCTGTCAAAGGATTCTTATCACACAGGTTCTCCATGAATGACCTGGGTGATGCCTCTTACATTCTGGGATCCGGATCTATCGTGATAGATCCAAGAGGATGTTGGGACTTTTGCAGTCCAGGTATATCAACACTATACTGAAAATATTCAGTATGGAATATTCTAAGCACGGTAGTTTACCGGCTTGTCACGGAATCACCCTATCCAAAGAGATGTCTCCCAAGACTGATTTGGAAAGGGATCACATGTCTATTATACCCTACGCTTCTGCGGTAGGCTCTATAATGTATGCGATGTTGTGCACCAGACCAGATGTAGCTTACGCACTAAGCTTGGTAAGCCGGTATCAGCCAGACCCAGGGGAGAAGCATTGGATAGCAGTAAAGAACATTCTTAAGTACCTGAGAAAGACTAAGGAGATGTTCTTGGTTTACGGCGGAAAAGACCTCAAGATCGTGGCCTTTGTTGATTCCAGCTTCTAGAGTGACAAGGATGACTCCAAGTCCATGTCAGGTTATGTCTTTACCCTCAATGGAGGGGCGTTGTGCTGGAAGAGTTCCAACCAGGACACTGTTGCTGACTCGACGATGGAAGCGGAGTATATTGCTGCTTGCGATGCCGCAAAAGAAGCGGTCTGGATGAAGAAGTTCCTAACAGAACTTCAGGTGGTTCCTACCATTGCTGGTCCAATACCGCTGTATTGTGACAAAAAACGGAGCTATAGCTTTAGCGAAGGAACCCAGGTCCCATCAGAAGTCCAGACACATCTTAAGGCGGTATCACCTGATCAGGGAGATCATAGATCGCCGGGAGATCGAGGTCCGGAGAGTTGCTACAGAGGAGAACACTGCAGATCCATTCACTAAGGCCTTACCTCAGATTCAGTTCGAGAGGCTACTCGAGATGATCGGTCTTCGATACGCCAGTACATGGCCCTAGTGCAAGTAGGAGATTGTTAGTGTATATGCTCTAGGGGCCATTATTATATCATACTAGCTTGTATATTATGTAAGTGCACGGTAGCGCCCCGGCCGTCTGTCCGAGTCAAAATGCGGAAACAAAAACTTTTCATAAACAAGAAACCGGCGCTACCGCGGACATAAAACCCGGATCGGACCATTAACCTACTACTAGCTAACTAGAGAAAGGGTAGAGAGCTATACCAAGCGATCCGTGTCCTTCGGTCTTTGGCCACCATCCCGATCTCCTCGCGGCATCTCCGGTCTTGATCTCCTCGTCGGAAAGGCACCACATCACCGAGTTTTTTTACGGGCTCCCACCTCTTGAACCGAGGCAACTCGGACACGAAGTTAGCAAGCCGACGTGTCCAAGAATGCTGTAGACTGAGTGTAGAATGGTTTGTCTCGAGGGTTAATGAAGTTGCCATTTTTGGATGGAGGAAGGAGATGAACTTTGAAATGGAGCCATATGATTTTTGTGCAAGCAAATGAGATACAAATCCCACACCAAAAAATTTGGACAGCCCCCACCCAAGTATGTGGCCGGCCATGCTTATGAGAAGAGGAGGGAGTGGATCAATAATGCAAGTAAAAGAATAATCAGTGGTCATCATCATGAATGTCATTCCAAAGTCAAATTCAATCTCCTCACAATAAAGCAAGTGATGATGAACCAAAAGAAGTCAAAGGATTCGAGAACCATCATGAAGCAACCACTTACAAAAAACACCCTCCACTTTGCTAATTTGCACATTTGCAAATAACCCCCCTCCATACCAATTTTCAGCCAAAGAAAGATAGAAAGGAAAATGGCCGAAACGGAATACAAACTGGCAACTTCAAAAAAGTGATCCGGTAATAAATTACAGGAAAACCCTGCGACTGTATATACATACCCGCATTTGTATTCCGACCGAATATAAATGCAATGAGACAAAATCTACACTGTACAATACTAGGATCCGGCTTAAACCAAAGCCCGCTAGTATTATCCGTCCAATCATGATCCGTGCAATACAGCACATATATGATCGAACCCTGCTATATCTCCATACGGCCTCTACAGCGTTTTGCCAGAAACTTGAGAAACTGTCTGTGGGGGACTCTAAAGACTCGTCAATACTTTGGCTGTGAATTTAACCACTAGCACGTCAGAGGTATTAGCCGTACGTAACGGGCTACCAAGTATTGACCAAAAGGGAGGTTGATGAGCGAACTCATCCTGACACCCTACTGAGCCTGTCAGTGACAATATCCGTACAGTCCGGTCCGTTCGTCTATGAGCATCGCAAGGCGGGCCTAGAGGGTTGGTAAAAGTTTGACCCCCAAAAGCGGTACAAGTCATGTCGGAGTATTGCCCAGAACACCCTGAGATACTACTGGAATACCTACCAGTAAATCTCCTGCCTTGGCCAAGGACTTCATGTAATGGCTCTCCTAGACACAGCGCGACCTCACCCCTAATACCGGGACAGACGAACCCCTGCATATCCGCTCACTGCCTCCATGTGGCTCGGGACTGTACCCAACTAAAACCTGTTTGCACGAATCCTTTGAGCCGTGGTAGGGTAGTAATCAAAGTACGGTGGGAACTCACACAAGACAAATGACGATCTCAGGTCGATGAACTAACCTGTACACATGTCACCAGGGAACTGCTATCTGACGTCTGGTATAATCCCAACCAGCATGTTCTCGGCGAGTCCTGTCTGCTGTACTCATAGCCCAATGTGCACCTGTATACATCTTAGGTGAACCAACTGACACCAGTGGCTTGTGAGACCAGCCACCGCCCCTCGTCGGGGTCTCGACTGTATACATTAGTCTACTCTGGAGTATTGTTTCCCTGTCTCGAAAACTCCCACGACTAGGCACCTTTTAAGGATGTGCTTATAGACCCCAGCTCCCGCGTATATGATCGCCATCATACTGCTGGCCGTCAGGAAAGAATCCTAAGGGCTCTATCAACGCGCAATAGTGACCTATAAGTTCACCTAAAGCAGTACACGATGATAAAAACAAACCAGATCGCATACAATCATCTTGAGTAAGACTGTCCTACCAGTATATGTCCTTCCTCAATCATTGCAATCACGTGCCTGTGATCCAATAATTGACTCTGAGGGCACTATATCCAACAATCTCCCACTTGCACTCAAGGCTAATTATTGCGATGTCGCATACTCACAGCCCGTGTGATACCGAACACCCAACTCCTCTACTAGCCAGTCTCACAAAACCCGTTTGCGAAACTATTGCGTTCGAGGAATAGCCTCAGTGAGCGGATCCGCCCTGTTGTTTCTTTCTATATCTCTCTTGATCTCAAGTTCGCGGAGAAACCCATCTCCCGAAATGAGCAATACCTGTCTTAGAATATGTCTGGATATCTGATGGGACCTAGTTCATAAATGAACTCCAAATCCAAACTTCTTAGAATGTATCGGCAACGGAACTTAATCAGTATCCTGCGTAATGCCTCCCTCAGTGTCCGCTTGGATCACCTGTCCTAAACACTGCCCCTCGTCAGAAGGAAAACTATAACTCTGATAGTCACTCTGTCATCTAGGTCACCTTGGAAGCCTGAAATGATAACCGTCTCCTAAAAGAGGCTGTTCTTATCATATCTCTAGAACATTCACTTATGTTCTAAAACTGCTTCCGAATGTTTCTCCAGGATAAGATCAATATCAACTTATTGCATCTACTGCAAAAACAACATCTGGTGTGGTACTTGACATCTCATGATTGACTCAATTGTCTAAGCAAGTGATCTGCCAATCATGCATATCCCTCTCCCCTTTAGTCTGTAAGACACCTTTAGAGAGGGTGACTCCATCTCCTGCAGGTACACCACCGTGCCAGGAGTCGTCCATTCTAAATACCTTTAGAATGCTGTCTAAGTACCCTGATTCGGACACATCCCAAATCTAGATCTAAAACCATAGATCTAGTAACCAGAATGTCTGATATAATATCCAATTCCTTTGTGGAGAAACCACTGTGTGACAACCAAAGTATAACCGATCGTAGTATAGGAATTTCACTTCCTACTCTGTGTATGTCATCCAAATACCAGGACATCACACCCTACTACCTTCTTAACAGATCCATCCCCTATTCTGATGAAGTCAAACATATGACTGTCACATCAGAAATAGATGATCTATCTCCGCTATATCTGCTTTATTCTATAAATAGACATAAGCCACCTGTCCACCAATGCTTCCGCTGCTCCCACTGACTACGACAACCCTCTGGCAGAATCATATACACGTACACTTCTAAAGCTTGTTTAGAACGACGCTATACTCATCCTTCTGCCGGGTCTCATAGCCTGGAACAACAGTAGTGTCAAGTCTGGGTAAACAAGAACCTCTCTGTCACCGTCTTTGAGCATACTAAAGTACCTCTCGAGTGCCTGAGGTTACCCACCATATCTGCGGAGTGGCCAAAGGAATGTCAAACTAGATTGAATCTTTAGGTTCTTAACAAATTTTCAATAATCGTTTGCGGTTCTGGAATCACTTCCAGTTCTACCATACTCCCATTACTGTTTTCTGAAAAAATCCATTTTTATTAAAACTGTGGCGAGTCTAGAACAATATCACTATTGATCTTCCAGATGGTAGAAAGTCAACCCTCGTCATAGCCCGGGTCAACCCACAAACTGCCATTACAGAAACGTGCCTTGGGTTATCCAGAGTCTGGTTTTAAGCATAAGCTGAACAACTCCCTGTACCGTAATAATGTCAAGATATGAACTGTTCTATATCCAATACAGAAACAGAGGCACTGATTTAATTGAACCAGATTCAAATCATGCAGCTGTCTCCAGTGCATGTCAAGTAAATGGAGAGAGGCCGATCAGCATTACTCAACTTAGGAGTGCTTCCAATTATGAGTAACCTGAAAGAGAAGCAAGTTCTCTTAATCATTACTATTAACTGAATACCATACACAAGTATCTACATCTTCGATCACCTTGAAGAATCCCGATACTTGCAACACCTGGTTCTCTACTTTATTCATATAGCTATAACTTCTCAAAACTTGGACCTTGTGTTTCTACGAAACACTTGTCAAAAAACTAGAGAAGTCATAAGTAAACCGAATATAGTACGAGGACCAACCCCTCTGTCCTAATGGACACTGGACAACATACAATACTCTGTATAAGTCCCCTGAGTCTAATAACTCATTCCCCGAGTGTCATAAGTTGAAAACTGTACTTATGGTTAAGAAGAATTACACCGCTGTTTAATGCTCCTTACCTAACCATCAACTGATACAGGTAAATGTCATACACATAATTTCAAAAAGGTATATCTCACTCTATAAAAATAGACGTACAGATATATCAATTTGAAATTGGTGCATAACAGCGGATATTCAAAACCAAATATTTGCCGTCCGGCAAACAACCCAGGTGACTTCCTCAAATATCACCAATTACAACGAATCCCGATATAATGAGGATGATCACCCAATTCCCAATAACTTACTTCCACTCAATATATGTAAAACCATACAGATGTGAGAATCATACCTGGTAAATACATACCCTGGAGCAAGTGTCTAATTGGGAAATCAGTTTTCTATTAACAATACACAGTGAAACTGAAACATGTATATGTTTCGAAAGGGTATCCGGGTATTCCTAGTGATGCCTCTTCCATTATCCAGATTCACAACTGTAACCGTATATTTCATTGCCATCTCTCCAAATCCCTATATATGTCTTTAGTCATTACCTTATGTACACCTTCTTAGGCTAAATGGTTTTCTTCCTTCCCTACAGTTCAGCACCAGCCTATGGTTTGGAAGAAGACTATCCAATAAGCATAATGGGTGAACTGTCTTAATCCTAGGAGCACTCGTAACCCGAGAGAAGGTAAAGATAAAAGACACCTGAATAAACTTTATTCCTATTTCTCCTGAACCAGAATCCATCCCCGAACTGGAACAAGTTCCTTTCGAGTTTGTATATAACCATACGATGGAGTATCCAAATAACTGTGGATATTCGTAGTGATACGGAGTGTCCTGGAGAAATACAAAAGTGAAGCAGGAGTGGCGATGAAATACTTGGTTCGGTCGTGAATAGCAGTCGCAATTTACTTTGCCCTCTTTCTAATCCCTTTATTTGTCTTAACTTAATACCTTCTGTACACCACACTTAGGCTAATCGGCTTTCTTCATTCCATACCGTTCGGCACCAGCCTAAGGTTTGGAAGAAGACTATCCAATAGGCGTAACGGGTATACTATCCCCTAATCCAAGGAGTACTCGCAACCTGAGAGAAGGTAAAAGGAAAAGACAACTGAATAGTCCTATTCGTTTTCTCCAGAACTGGAAACCATCCTTGAATCTGGAACAAGTTCCTTCAAGTTCGTATATAACCATACGATGGTTTTATCTAATAGAAGTGGATGTTCATAGTAATACGGGGTGTCCTGGAGAAAAGGGTAAAAGTAGGAGTGCAACTCTGACAATCCAAAAGCCAGTGTTTAAGAAGGTTCGGTTAACTTGGTCACTGAGTCATAGTCAAGGGTCGGGTCATGGTCGCTGCCAAAGAGAGAGAGAAAAGAAACACTCTGCGTGCACTCTAACCTAGATCAGAATGGTTATCAATTTATCCAATCAGGAAACCTCCCACTGTAACGTCAAATTCTCCTCCAAACCTGAAAGAAGAATTAGTCGGGATCACCAGAGGAGTAAACTAACTCATCAGTGGGAATCGGGATCCAACTATCATCGCATGATAACGTGATGGAATCTACTCACGTGATCATACTCCAGAAGGTATGCGCATGCCTGGCAAGTTTCGGTTTCTTTAGAAACTCCCGATGTGATTTTTACCCCATGCTCTTATGACCTTGACGTAGGCCAACATATCATAAGTCACATGTCAAGTTCTACCCGTCATTAACTAAGTTAATTTGAATCCACCCGTACATAACCTAGACGTAGGCCAAAATAGTAGTACGACTGTGCCAAACTAACGTATCTATCTATGCAACAGGAAAGCAACAAATAGCTACCATACACTATGCCTTGACGTAGGCCAACATACATAGCATGAATACTAAGTGCTACCATTCTGAAATGACGGAGGGGTACGAATGGTTTTTGGCGAAAAACCATTAACGTAATGAACTTGATATCGTTGAAGGAACCGGATAGCTTTTATAAAAATATAGTGATGAAAACCTTTGCTAAAGAGGTCACTCCCGGTGAAGGGATCTCGGCTCTTTCCCCGTAGAATGATGTGCAGGATATTCCAACTGAATACCACGATGCAAAGCAAAAGTAATCGACTATAGTGAAGTTATTGCCATGACGCAAACTTCAGTCCAAGGGGTAACTCCCGATGATGGGATCTCGGCCCTTGCCTCGTCGACTGAGGTGCTGGATATTCATAACCGAATACCACTGTGCAAAACAAAAGAAAACGTCCTTGCAATAACAGCTTTTTGAAAAATTGTTCCAACAACATCAGATTAGGTTTGTTTAGCTTGCATTGATCCGAATTAATGCAGTCCCATCAATTGATCACACCACAAAAGAACGAAAATAATGATGTACGTATACGACATCCGCATTTGCCACTGGGTCCCGTCATCACCCGTTAGGTTACTTAACTAACGACAGAGCGGGGACTGGACTAGCGCGGATGCAAAACATATACAACATCTACCAGTATATATATCAATATATAATATACGCTCAAGGCGTGATAAAATGCAACATCACAGAAATGTAATAAGCTTCACAGAACAATACAGATATCTGGGATCCCCGGGTTTCAAAGAGCCGCTACTGAAACCCGACGTTCACCTGGTCATGTGGATAGCCTGTGCAATGAAATCCAAGACCCCTACGGGCGCGGAAAGTTACCCGCGAAAACCTGAAGCGAGGCAGCCCCCTTCAACAAAGTGAATGGACCACCCAGCACTTCACGGAATCAGGTAACTTGAGCACCCCTCCTTGGGTCAACCTGTACCCCCTACGAGTGCGGCGAATAGCCCGCCAATTCTTGAGTGAATCCCCCTCTGTCTCAAAGCAATGAGATGTGGGTTCGTTGCCCTTTAGAATCCGGCTATCCGTGCACCCCACCGCGGGGTAATCTTAGTACAGAAAGAAAAATATACAACGGGTGCATCGACCTCAGCCCGGTCGTGCCCCAAAAGAATAATATACAAACAGGCAGTGACGGCAGTCCACATGTCGGACGCTCGCCCCGCAATATCAAATGTACATATACAACCAAACTGTACTACCAATGCATCCAGGCTATCCACCATGACAAATCCGCAACATCACAGCACAACACAGAATATCAACATGAATGTCACGTTCGCAAATCCGTCTAAAAGGGCTATAGCAATTAGACAGGATTTACCGATCAAATGACATTCACGGTCGCAGATATAATGTAAATACTGTGAACTAACATGTTTAAAAGCTTCGATCGACTAAATTTCCCTAAGTGGGCCTCAAGCACAATTGTAGCACTCAAAATAAATCTGGGCCCAAAAAGAATATACCAAAAAACCCAATTTTAATTCAGAAAGCGACTGTAGAAATTTGGTACTGCGTTGACATTTTCCAGCCGCGGAACCGTAGCCATAACATGGGTTTGGCCGCGGTTCCACGGTGCTACTATAGCATCACCGTACCGAATTTTTACAGAATGCTTATAATCGCCTGCACGAATTTCTGCAGCACTCAAATTAATTTTTCGAGCACAAAAAATTTCGACAGAAAACTGGACATGAAAATGGGGTTTTTAGAAAATTCGTTCGATCGAACTTGTAAACACGTTAGAGCAAGCAAGAAAAGGTTAATGGCGTGGCTCTGATACCATGTAAGTGCACGGTAGCGCCCCGGCCGTCTGTCCGAGGCCAAAATGCGGAAACAAAAACTTTTCTTAAACTAGAAACCGGTGCTACCGCGGACATAAAACCCGGATCGGACCATTAACCTACTACTAGCTAACTAGAGAAAGGGTAGAGAGCTATACCGAGTGATCCGTGTCCTTCGGTCTTTGGCCACCATCCCGATCTCCTCACGGTATCTCCGGCCTTGATCTCCTCGTCGGAAAAGCACCACATCACCGAGTCTTTTTACGGGCTCCCACCTCTTGAACCGAGGCAACTCGGACACGAAGTTGGCAAGCCGACGTGTCCAAGATTGCTGTAGACTAAGTGTAGAATGGTTTGTCTCAAGGGTTAATGAAGTTGCCATTTTTGGATGGAGGAAGGAGATGAACTTTGAAATGGAGCCATATGATTTTTGTGCAAGAAAATGAGATACAAATCCCACACCAAAAAATTTGGACAGCCCCCACGCAAGTATGTGGCCGGCCATGCTTATGAGAAGAGGAGGGAGTGGATCAATAATGCAAGTAAAAGAATAAAGAGTGGTCATCATCATGAATGTCATTCCAAAGTCAAATTCAATCCCCTCACAATAAAGCAAGTGATGATGAACCAAAAGAAATCAAAGGATTCTAGAACCATCATGAAGCAACCACTTACAAAAAACACCCTCCACTTTGCTAATTTGCACATTTGCAAATAACCCCCTCCATACCAATTTTCAGCCAAAGAAAGATAGAAAGGAAAATGGCCGAAACGAAATACAAACTGGCAACTTCAAAAAAGTGATCCGGTAATAAATTACAGGAAAACTCCACGACTGTATATACATACCCACATTTGTATTCCGACCGAATACAAATGCAATGAGACAAAATCTACACCGTACAATACTAGGATCCGGCTTAAACCAAAGCCCGCTAGTATTATCCGTCCATTCATGATCCGTGCAATGCCACACGTATATGATCGAACCCTGCCATATCTCCATACGGCCTCTACAGCGTTTTGCCCGAAACTTGAGAAATTGTCTGTGGGGGACTCTAATGACTCGTCAATACTTTGGCTGTGAATTTAACCACTAGCACGTCAGAGGTATTAGCCATACATAACGGGCTACCAAGTACTGACCAAAAGGGAGGTCGATGAGTGAACTAATCCTGACACCCAACTGACCTTGTCAGTGACAATATCCGTACAGTCCGGTTCGTTTGTCTATGAGCATCGCATGGCGGGCCTAGGGGTTGGTAAAAGTCAGACCCCCAAAAGCGGTACAAGTCGTGTCGGAGAGTAGCCCAGAGCACCCTGAGATAATACTGGAATACTTACCAGAAAATCTCCTGCCTTGGCCAAGGACTTTATGTAATGGCTCTCCTAGACACAGCGCGACCTCACCCCCAATACCGGGAGAGACGAACCCCTGCAGATCCGCTCACTGCCTCTATGTGGCTCGGGACTGTACCCAACTAAAACCTGTTTGCACGACTCCTTTGAGCCGTGGTAGGGTAGTAATCAAAGTACAGTGGGAACTCACATGAGACAAATGACGATCTTAGGTCGATGAACTAACCTGTACACATGTCACCTGGGAACTGCTATCTGACGTCTTGTATAATCCCAACTAGCATGTTCCCGGCGAGTCCTGTCCGGTGTACTCATAACCCAATGAGCACCTGTATAAATCTTAGGTGAACCAACTGACACCAGTGGCTTGTGAGACCGGCCACCGCCCCTCGTCGGGGTCTCGACTGTATACACTAGTCTACTATGGAGTATCGATGCCCTGTCTCGAAAACTCCCATGACTAGGGACCTTTTAAGGATGTGCTTATAGACCCCAGCTCCCACGTATATGATCTCCATCATACTGCTAGCCGTCAAGAAAGAATCCTAAGGGCTGTATCAACGTGCAATAGTGACCTATAAGGTCACCTAAAGCAGTACACGATGATAAAGACAAACCAGATAGCATACTATCATCTTGAGTAAGACTGTCCTACCGGTATAGGTCCTCCCTCAATCATTGCAATCACATGCCTGTGATCCAATAATTGACTCTGAGGGCACTATATCCAACATATTACTTAATAGAAGCTTGGGGATATTCACAGTTATATTAACAGTCTTGCTAAACATGGTAGTATGCTACTTGGTTTATATCTATCTTAATATGTATGCACGTATTGATAGAGCCCTTAGGATCTTGCTTGACTACCAGCGTTGTGATGGCAGTCACACTAGTGGGGGCTGGGTAGTCTACAAGCACATCCTTTTTCAGGTCCCTAGTCATAGGATTATCGAGACAGGGCATCGATACTCCGGAGTAGACTAGTGTGTACGCTTCTCATTCCAGTTGGGGAGTTGGTCTGTCCCACAGCTATCAGTACGTCGTACTGGAGATAGTATACAGGTGCTCGTTGGGTTACGGTTACACCGGACAGGACACGCAGGGAACTATTGGTTGGTATTATACCCGTCGTCAGTTAACAGTTCCCAGGTGACATGAGTACAGCATAGTCCGCAGACTTGACACTGCTGCTTCGCCTCGAGTGTGTTCCCACTGTTCTTAGATTGCTACCCTACCACGGCTCAAAGGAGTCATGCAAACAGGTAACATTTGGGTGCAGTCCCGATGCACTTGGAGGCAGTGGCGGTTAGACAGGATTCGTCTCTCCCGGTATTGGGAGTTGATATCGCGCTGTGTCTGGAGAGCCGTTACGCAATGTCCCTGGCCAGGGCAAGTGAGATTTACTGGTAGGTTTTCCAGTAGCTTCTCAAGGTGTATTGGGTTTCACTCCGACATGACTTATACCGCTTTTAGGGGACTGACGCTTGCCGCCCCCTAGGCCCGATATGCGATAGTTCTAGACGAACAGACCGGATTGTACGGAAATTGTCACATCAGGCTCAGTAGGAGTTCGGATGGGTTTCCTCATCGGCCTTCTTATCGACATCTACCTGGGGACCGTTACGTACAGCTAGTGCCACTTGCGGTCTGTGGTTAAACCCACTGCCAGTGTAGTAGTCGAGTCTTTAGTGTCCCACACAGAGAGTTTCCCTGCTTCGGGCGAAACGATATAGAGGTCGTATGGTTTTACGACAGGGTTCGGACGCATACGTATTTTTACGCACGTATGATGTTCGGACAGTTTTTACTAGCGGGCTTTAGTTTAAGCCAGATTCTAGTATTGGATTATTGGATTTATACAATCTCAGTATTTCCGTGTTTTCACGGATAGGAGGGACATTCTCGTAATTACTCGAGAAGCTTCTAGAAGGTTGATGACATGGAGAGCTTAGGTGTTATATGCATTAAATGATTTTTGTGACTCATGGAGATGATTCATCAAGAGAGTTAATGAAGCATTAATGCTTTTAATGACTCACTAGATGATTCATTATGTATTAAATGAAGTATGAAGATATTTGTGCAAATGATATTTTGTGCAAGATATTTATGCTTCATATATATACACAAATGAGTTAATTTCCATTTCATAATTATTATCACATTCTCTCTCCTCAAGCTCTCTCCCTTCAAACCCTAACCCTAACCTCTCATGTGTTGAGATCAAGGGTTAACAAGACTAATTGATCCCTAATCCTATTCTATATCCTCTAGGTTGCTTTGATTAGCACTCTTAGTTACCTAGTTATCTCAAGTTAGAGGTTAAGCTTGGAGTAGTAGCTCTCGGGTGGATCTTCTATCACAATGAGGAGGCCGACGAGGAGGTGGTCAACGAGAACAAGAAGGACTTGGTTCATTAGGTATAATCTTCTTTCATAGTAGCTAATCCCTCCTATGATGTTGTTAGTTAGGGTTTGACAAAGATCCGTAAGTTAGTCGATATTAGTTTAAACAAAAATGATTGTTTTACCTATTTCGCCTCCCCGCAACTCGTGGGGTGTCTAACATCGACTTACAGTGTGATGAAATCCCCACCTAATCTAAATTTGGTCTTTGCACCTTAATGTCCGTATTAAAATATGCAAAAACAAACCGCAAAATAAAACTCGCAAAAATATTTTTGAGGGGCGATATTTTGCAAAGAATCCTGCAGAAAAAATATTATTGGATTTTTCAAAGGAGAGAGAAAGAGATGGAAAAGATACCAGGGAAAATTGAAGCCCTAAATTACCAACACCACCGCGGTTCCGCCGCGGAGTTGAGAGTTCTTTGAAAATTTTTTGTTACGGTGGCCTCCTTTGCTTCTCTGGGTCTTGATGAATGTCTGTGAATCCTTATCTCCTCACTACAGTGACTCTAGATTCCCTCGCAAAAATCGCACACTAATCGTTAAATATACAAGATGCTGTTTGTTTTGTTTTATGATAAAAATCGAATAAGAATTCAACAAGACTAGTAAGAATAAAAAATTACGCGCGTATCTCCGGCAACGGCGCCATTTGATTGGTCTGTTTTAAGTGTGTGTAGTAACCGCAATCAATAACGGTGTCGCGTGTAGCTAGACCGAGATGAGTACGGGTCGTCCTCAGGGATATGTTGAATCTTTCAATCTTACTTTAGACGTGTTGAAAAAGAGGAAGAATAGAGGAATAAAGAATAGTGGAGAATAGTTTCTAGATCTACGTCATAATACGGATGTAGAATACAGATCTAGTTTGAACACGGATATAGATTTTATAAGAAAAATGCTTGTAGGGTTCGTTCGAATTTAGTAGTCATGGATGACTATTAAAGATTACTCCTTTTATCTATTGATAGATTTAATAATAAATAGATAGTGATGAATGAGGATTAAGGTTCTTGGAAGAAACTACAGTTTCCCCACTATTGACTCTTGTGCTTTCATTGATCTTTATTCATGTCTAGCCCTTACCAAAATAATTTTTAATCTGATCTCAAATCACGGTCGAGACTAGCAATAAATTGGTAGCGTGCCCGATAAGGATGTTAGCATTTATTTTTCTAAAGTTTATAAACTTCATAAGACTTAAAAGAAGTTAAAACATTTTTACATCCATTGTTTTACCCTAATCCTACGAACCCTATCATGCGGAGAATTACTCGCGCATGATGGAGATAGAAGAAGAACGGATAGAAATGAAATTCATAATGTAACTGAATAATTAAACTAATTAAACTAAAAATCTACCTATATTAATCAACTTCACAAGTACAAGCATCAAGTTTAGATTACAAGAGGAAGAAGAAGTTGCTCTCGATCACGGCCTTGTCGGATGTAGATGTTCCGTCGAATTTCACGTCGCTTTATCACGTCGAATCTTGGACATGTCTTGGATCATATATTCTTTTACGGTGATTAGCTTGTGTAAAAGATTGATGATTTCTAAGTTTAGCACTCGGTCCTTCATATAGCCCCAAAACCAGAAACCAAAGATCCCCAGAATTAGGGTTAGTTGTAGTAAATCCAACCTGAAAATCCTTACTCCTGATTCAGTGAATTGGCTGCGGATCTGCTGCGTATTGCATGGTTTGTCCGCGGATCTGTAGTTTGTTTGTGAGATCTTGGGTGCAAATTTCTGGGGCTTTATTCTTGTGACACATGGAGTTTTAGTTGATGTCTGGAACTTGAAAATATTTCCTGAGTCTCTGCCAGTATTGATTCTTCGATTTTCTTTAATATTTCGGCAGATTTTTGATTTCCAACATCTCAACATCTCGATCTCCTGACCTGAGCCAAAACTTGCACCATATCTCAAAGAATAATGTTAGTAATATTTGGTATTTTTGAGATATTATCCTAACCAATTTGATATGATATTATATTTTAAGAATATTGATTAAGGATATTTGATATGATATGGATATTTAAATTATCAAAATATTATATGCATATATTTTCCTTCATAATGTTAATTATAATATATAAACATATGAAAATAGTATTTTTACAGATAAACCCTCACATGTGTCATATTTATAATAAACACCTTTAGATATTTAAGAAAAGTAAGGAAAATGTCATATCAAAAGTGCGATATTTTCTACTGAACAGTCACGATATCAAGAAGGTAATACTATGATATTTAGGGTGACCATGTATGAATATATGTCAACAATATAATCAATGCCAATGACACATACAAATAAACATCTGAATCATATGCCTATATGCAGGTGAATATCATCCACGTATCAATCAACATCATGGAACCTGAGTGTCCAACATCAACACACGCAACATCATGAAAGAATATGCATGTATGTATGAGGATATCAGCCAACGCGTGTCCATCAACGACACATCAAAATCATGGAATCTAAGTGCCAAACACCGACTCGAAACATCATAAAACCCGTGTCCAGTATCGACACGTAAATCCTCATACTTCGTGCTCCGTCAGTCCGGATCGGCCCATGGGCTCCGTCAGTCAGGATCTGCCCCTCCGGTCGGTATCCTCCGGATAACCGCTGGGTCCAAACTATCACCGGTAGGTAGTAGTCCCTCTTCCAGGCTCATCGTCTATTGTACAACATACCTTTCTTGCCCCGGGGTACCATACTGGGTCCACCATATACTCGCAAATGGATCATCCATCTCCTCGAATCGGGTTTCTAAAACAAATCTTAGAACCGAGAAAACTTATGGTGGACGCCTCGAAATATCATATCAAGAGAAACCTGGTTTTTAAAACAGTACATAATTTCCTTTGAAATGTAACCACGGTTCTCAAATCCAGAATCTCATGAAAACAACATTTCAATGCGTATAATCATAAAGCATGATGTAATGGAAACATAGAATAGAAATATGAGCATATCAGTATATCATGCAACATAGAATAGTGATGTGAGCATATCGGTATATCATGCAACATAGAATAGTGATGTGAGCATATCCGTATATCATGCCAACGAGTCATGTGATAATACTGAACGATTAAGTGTAATAGCATGATATAGAAATTTTATTGTGTATGTGATATAGCAATTACCGATGATGAAAGTGTGTGAGCTGGTAATCTGTGTACGTGTAATATACACATCATCGATAATTGTGCATGTGTACTAGCCGACAAAATCATAATAAATAATGGAAGCACAGGTATACGTAATGCAATGAGAGTATCATAAACGTAGAAGAAAGTAAATCGTAAGCGCACTATTATAAGGTATACGTATCTAATCTAATATCTACATAAGGGCTAAACTAAGTAGTGTAGATAGTGATTAACAATATCTATAACATATCTGAGTCGATGAATCTATCAATTGGCTGTCCAGCCTCACAGCATCACGTACGGTTTAATCCATCGTACGGCATCCTCGAGTCAAGGGTATGGATCAATCATCAGGTAAAACTCATCACGTACGGTACTCCATCGTACGGCGGCATTAAACAAAGAGGGATTCTATCAACCAATACAACAATGAGGGTACAGATCCAACGTCTCGTACGGTATATCACTCATTATTCTCATAAATATATATTTATCTTATTTTACCGATCTCATAACACATATATCTCAATCTTATCATATTCATCGATCTCGTGTCATATCCTTATAGATCTCGTCTCATATCTTGGTATATGTATTCAATAAATCATATCATCTCCAACTAACATTTTCATCATATCCATAGTTTCCTAGTATAGGTTTGTCCGACTATATTCTATATATCGGTCTCCATTTTATAATTGCCGGGGTGCTATACGCCATCCACCCTACTTCCCACGTAGATATAAATCTCCTCACCTGAAATACTCCTCGCTAAGCCGAAGTCAATGTGCTTTGTCGCCTTGGAAGTCCATGCGAGGTACCTACAAATCAACACATATCCCAACGTTATGAAAACCATGTCCGAAAACCAATACGGCCTAAGAAGTGCTCATAGGTTAGAACCTATAGCTTACGCATGCAGCAACAACCAAATAACCTTCGTCGTTGACGTAAAAATGACCAACGACCAAATACAATATCAAATACCAAAACCCAAGTTCGTAAATCGCAAATACCAAATGCAGCAACGAAGGAAATCACTCCCAGATTTCACCCTAGGCCAAACTAGGGAATTTTGCATATAAGGTTGCTCTAGATATCACATAAGGGACTCACTAACCAAAAATCATCGAATTCCACCATATTGTAGCCGCAATTTGGGGCTACAAGGATTAAATCTGCGGCTAGAGTTTGGGCTTGGGGTCTCGGGTTTTAGGGGGTGCTTCTAGGTTGTCTGCTCATCTCACTGTCATGGGAGCTTATTTTATAATGGTCTCGGGTCATCCCAGATTCCCATATACCCTCACAAACTGTCAAATATTCGATATAGGGAAATTCTAACTTCGTGTTTTGGATTCTAGTCTCTGGTCTTGGCCAGTAAAATCATCACTAAGGTCTTGCAAACACTCACAACACTTCAATTTACCACTTACAAGTCAAGTCTCCCACTAAACCTAATCTTGGAAAATTCTAAGATCATAAATCCACACTAAATCGAACTCTAAACTAAACTAGAAAGTTAGGAAACTAATTACAAGATGAGAAGTGAGAATTATACCTCATGAGAGAAACTTAAGAAAAACCCTAGATTCCCAAAGTCTCCAAAATCTAAAATTGAAAGGTCCATAGGGTTTAGGATGAGGTGGGGATCATTTTTAATGAAGGGAGTATGAGGTTTTGAGTTGGTTTTGGGGATGAATCAAGGAGGTGGAGGAGGTGGAGGAAGGAGGTGATGAAATGGTGAAATGAAGAAATGAAGTGTTGACGGAAAAAGATTGAAGGGAAAATGTCAAGTGTAGGAGCCATGCTACTCCCTCTCTCTCTCCCCCTCTCTTATGACCATGCTTATTATTCTATTCTCCTATGATTTCTCTTTTCTCTTTTCTTTTCTCTTTTAAAAACAAATATCAACAAACACAATAAAACAACATGTAACCAAATTGCAACATGACATGGTGCACTAGCCATGGTTAATTAAAAATACGGATTTGGCATAATCGTGATTAGTAGTGCACTAATTGAGTTTAATTTAACCTGCATATAATTAATTATAAAATTGCCCTAATCCGATAAATATATTTTTAATAAATAAATCATTTTAATCTCCAATTATTTCCCAAATATTGGTATATATTTATACCATTTTGCGAAAACCCCAAATTCGCAAATCGAATAGTTTTCACGAAATTTATTATTTTAATATTAAATTCCAAAAGTAATATTTCATATTTCTGAAATGTTACAATAATAACCAATCTAATCTTGCAAAGAGCATACGCAAAGTGATTATCCTTCTCTCTCTCCTGGTAGCGACCAATGACACGCCTTAATCAAGATAATAATATGGATGTATTGACCGAACCCACTTATTATACTGGTCTAGGTTCCGCTCTATCTTATGATTGTCATAAGTCTGAGCAAGGAATAGGGGTATACCCAGATTCCCACGTCACTCAAACGAAGAATAAGCATGTCGATGCATCTTTTTCGGGTGTATTCGTTACCGTGAACTATTTCTCAGTTAACTCTAAGTCATGGATATTAGATACCGGATCAGGATCCCACGTATGTAATTGTTACATGGGTTATGTAGAAGTAGAGAACTGGGAAAGAGTGATATGTCCCTTAGAGTAAGGAATGGTGCAATTGTTGCTGCCAAAGCAGTTGGCGAATATCACCTTGTATTACCAAGTGGTATCACAATAATTACGAGCGACTGTTATTTCGTACCAAAAATATTATGAATGTTTTTCTAAATCAAATGTTGATTGGGTATGGTACGTTGTATAACGGTATATACGTTCTAAATCACAAAACAGTTCTAAGTATACAGAACACACACAAGAGAAACAGTTCAGAAATGAGCGAAGACTTCTTATGGCAATGTAGACTATGTCATATCAATGCGAAAAGACTGGATAAGTTGCATAAGGATGGATATTTGGATCCGTTCGAATTTACATCTTATGAAACTTGCCAGTCATGTTTCAAAGGCAACATGACCAAATCTCCGTTTACTGGACACAGAGAAAGAACTACTGAACTCTTGGGACAGATACATAGTGATGTATGCGGTCCTATGTCTACATATGCCAGGAATGGTTCCTCGTACTTTATTACATTCGCCGATGATCTATCAAGATACGAACATGTGTTCCTTTTGAAATACAAATCTTAATATTTTGAGAAATTCAAGGAATATAAGTACGATGTTGAGAACCAGACGGGTAAAAGTATTAAATTCCTTCGATATGATCGGGAAGGAGAATACTTGAGCACAGAATTCAGAGACTACTTAAAAGAAAATGAGTCTCTCTCAACCTGCTTCTCCGTATACACCACAGCATAATAGAGTATCGAAGTGGAGGAATCACACTCTATTAGATATAGTGCGCTCTATGATGAGTAATGCTGAGTGCCCTATTTCCTTTTGGGGTTATGCACTTGAGATAGCTGTATACTTATTGAATAGAGTTCTGACCAAATCTATTGCTTACCAATCCGTATAAGTTATGGAATGGGAAGAGACCATCTCTTAAACGAGTTAAGATATGGGGTTATCCAACCTATGTTAAAAAGCAAAATCCGGACAAGCTCAAGGCAATTTCAGTTCTTTGCAAGTTTGTAGGACATCCCAAACATTCGCGAGGGTATATCTTCTACCACACCGAGGAACAAAAGGTGTCTGTTTCTTAAAATACCACCTTTTTAGAAAAGGAATTTCTTGTGAAAAAAATTATTGGTAATAAGGTGGAACTGGAAGAAGTTCCAGCAACACAAACTATAACTAACAATTTGGTGGAACCGGAGGATTCAATAGTCCCCAACGAACCTCAGCCACTGCATAGATCTAGTAGGGTTCCTCATCCACCTGAGAGATACTACAGTTTTCTCATAGATGGTGGGAGCGAGGATAGCATCATGGAAGATGATGACCCAACTAGTTTCTAGCAGACCGTCACAAGTGGAGACTATGTGAAATGGCTGGATGCTATGTGATCTGAGATGGAATCCATATACACCAACAAAGTATGGACTTTAAAAGTTGCACCTGAAGGGGTAAAACCCATCGGGGGCAAATGGATCTTGAGAAGATATTTTGTTTAGATGGAAAAGTTGAGACTTTCAAAGCTAGACTTGTAGCAAAAGGTTTTCGTCAACGACCTGGTGTCGACTATGATGAAACATTTTCTCTAGCGCCTATGCTTAAGTCCATCAGAATCCTACTTGCCGTTGCAGCATACCATGACTACGAAATATGGCAGTTGGACGTCAAGACAGCTTTTCTAAATGGTGATTTAGAAGAGAGCGTGTACATGACACAACCAGAGAGCTTTATAGATAGTGGGAGCAACGGAAGCGTGTGCAAGCTGCTTAAATAAATCTACGAATTAAAGCAGGCATCGCGAAGATGGAACATCTATTTTGATAAAGCTGTCAAAGAGTTTGACTTCATCAAAAACATAGATGAACCATGTATATATAGGAAGGTAGTAGAGAGTAAGATTGTCTTCCTCGTATTGTACGTGGATGACATACTCTTGATAGGAAATGTTGTTCCTATTGTACACTCGGTCAAGCTTTTCTTATCACACATGTTCTCCATGAAAGATCTTGGTGATGCCTCCTATATCCTAGGGATTAAGATCTATAGAGATAGATCTAAACGGATGTTAGGATTGTCCCAATCCTGGTACATACACACCATACTAAAGAGATTTAGTACGGAAGATTCTAAGTGTGGTAATGCACCTGCTTGTTCAGGAATCACTCTCTTCAAAGAGATGTCTCTCAAGACTGATTTGGAGAGGGCTCGCATATAAGGGATACCCTATGCTTCGACAGTCGGGTCAATCATGTATGTTATGTTGTGTATGTAAGAGCACGGCAGCGCCCCGGCCGTCAATCCGATGCCGGAATGCGGAAACGAAACTTTTACAGAACTTGTAAACCGGCACCACTGCGCACTAAAAACCCGGATCGGGCCATTAACCTAATGCTAGCAAACTAGAGAATGGGGTAGAGAGTTATACCGAGCGATCCGTGTCCTTCGGTCTTCGGCCTCCACTCCGATCTCCTCGCGGAATCTCCGGTCTTCATCTCCTCGTCGGAACGGGCACCACTTCGCCGGGTTCTTTTACGGGCTCCTACCTCTGGACCGAGGCAACTCGGGCACGAAGTGGGCGAGCCGACGTGCCCAAGGATGCTGTAGATGAAGTGTAGGATGATTTATCTCCTGGGGTATGAAGTTGCCATTTGATGGAGGTGGAGAATAATGAACAAGAGGAAATGAGCTTTTGGAACTTTGGTGTATCAAAGAATGAGATCATAATTTTCCCCACTCACAAAATGAATCTCTCTCTCCCTCAACGAAGTGGCCGGCCAATACAAATATGGTGGAGGGAAAAATACAAGGGAGGTGAGTGTAGGAAAAGGCAAGGGTGAGGCTAAGGAAAAAGTGATGATAATGAGGAATTAATGTCACACCAAAGCCAAATCATTTCACATCTTATTAATGCAAACCATGATAGAAAAAGAAAAGCATCTAAAGATGCTAGATTTATCATATAAACCATATGCCACAAAGAACCCTCCATATTACTAATTTGCAAACACTTAGCAAATTAGCCTCTCCCATCAGAAAAACCCGGCCGTGAAGGAACAAAGGAAAACTGGCCGAAACGGAATGCAAACTGGAAACTTCAAAAAACTGATCCCGTAATAAATTACAGGAAAACCCCGCGACCGTATATACATACCCACATTTGTATTCCGACCGAATACAAATGCAATGAGACAAAATATACACTGTATAATACTAGGATCCGGCTTAAACCAAAGCCCGCTAGTATTATCCGTCCGATCATGATCCGTGCAATACCGCACGTATCTGTTCGAACCCTGCCATATCTCCATACGGCCTCTACAGCGTTTTGCCCGAAACTTGAGAAATTGTCTGTGGGGGACTCTAATGACTCGTCAATACTTTGGCTGTGGATTTAACCACTAGCACGTCAGAGATATTAGCCATACGTAACGGGCTACCAGGTATTGACCAAAAGGGACGGCGATGAGCGAACTCATCCTGACACCCTACTGAGCCTGTCAGTGACAATATCCGTACAGTCTGGTCTGTTCGTCTATGAGCATCGCATGGCGGGCCTAGGGGGTTGGTAAAAGTCTGACCACCAAAAGCGGTACAAGTCATGTCGGAGTGTAGCCCAAAACACCCTTAGATATTACTGGAATACCTACCAGTAAATCTCCTGCCTTGGCCAAGGACTTCGTGTAACGACTCTCCTAGACACAGCACGACCTCACCCCCAATACCGGGAGAGACGAACCCTTGAAGATCCGCTCACTGCCTCCATGTGGCTCGGGACTGTACCCAACAAAAACCTGTTTGCATGACTTCTTTGAGCCGTAGTAGGGTAGTAATCAAAGTACAGTGGTAACTCACACGAGACAAATGACGATCCAAGGTTGATGAACTAACCTGTACACATGTCACCAGGGAACTGCTATGTGACGTCAGGTATAAGACCAACTAGCATGTTCCCGGCGAGTCCTGTCCGGTGTACTCATAACCCAATGAGAACCTGTATACATCTTAGGTGAACCAACTGACACCAGTCGCTTGTGAGACCGGCCACCGCCCCTCGTCGGGGTCTCGACTGTATACACTAGTCTACTCTGGAGTATCGATGCCCTGGCTCGAAAACTCCCACGACTAGGGACCATTTAAGGATGTGCTTATAGACTCCAGCTCCCACTTATGTGATCGCCATCATACTGCTGGCCGTCAAGCAAGAGTCCTAAGGGCTCTATCAACGCGCAATAGTGACTTGTAAGGTCACCTAAAGCAGTACACGATGATAAAGATAAACCAGATAGCATACTATCATCTTGAGTAAGACTGTTCTAACGGCATAGGTCCTCCCTCAATCATTGCATTCACGTACCTGTGATCCAATAATTGACTCTGAGGGCACTCTCTCCAACAATCTCCCACTTGCACTCAAGGCTAATTATTGCGATGTCGCATACTCATAGCCCGTGTGATACCGAACACCCAACTCCTCTACTAATCAGTCTCACAAAACCCGTTTCCGAAACTAATGCGTTCGAGGCATAGCCTCAGTGAGTGGATCCGCTCTAATGTTTCTTTCTATGTCTCTCTTAATCTCAAATTCGCGGAGAAACCCATCTCCCGAAATGAGCAATACCTGTCTTAGAATAAGTTTGGATGTCTGATGGGTCCTAGTTCATAAATGAACTCCAAATCCAAAACTTCTTAGACTGTATCGTCAACTGAACTTAATCAGTATCCTGCGCCATGCCTCCCTCAGTATCCACCTGGACCACTTGTCCAAAATACTGCCCCCCGTCAGAGGGAAAACTATAACTCTGACAACCACTCTGTCATCCAGGTCACCTTGGAACCCTGGAATGATAACTGTCTCCCGAATGAAGCTGTCGTTATCATATCCCTAGAACATCCACTTATGTTCTAAAACTGCTTCCTAATGTTTCTCCAGGATTGGATTAATATCAACTTATTGCATCTACTGCAAAAACAACATCTGGTGTGGTACTTGACATCTCATGATTGACTCAATTGCCTAAGCAAGTGATCTGCCAATCATGCGCATCCCTCTCCCCTTTAGTCTGTAAGACACCTTTAGAGAGGGTGACTCCATCACTTGCAGGTATACTACAGTGCCAGGAGTCGTCCATTCTAAATACCTTTAGAATGCTGTCTAAGTACCCTGATTGGGACACTTCCCAAATCTAGATCTAAAACCATAGATCTAGTAACCATAAAGTATGATATTATATCTATATCCTATGTGGAGAAACCACTGTGTGACAACCAAAGTATGACCAATCGTAGTATAGAAATTTCAATTACTACTCTGTGTATGTCATCCAAATACCAGGACATCACACCCTACTACCTTCTTAACAGATCCATCCACTATTCTGATGAAATCGAACCTATGACTATCACATCAGAAATAGATGATCCATCTTCGCTATATCCGCTTTAGTCCATAAATAGACATATGCCACTTGTCCATTATGCTTCCGCTGCTCCCACTGACTACGACAACCCTCTGGCAGAGTCATATACACGTACACGTTTAAAGCTAGTTTAGAACGACGCTATACTCATCCTCCTGCCGGGTCTCATAGCCTGGAACAAAAGTAGTGTCAAATCTGCTTAAACAAGAATCTCCCTGTTACCGTTTTTGAGCATACCGAAGTACCTCTCGAGTGCCTGAGGTTACCCACCATATCTGCGGAGTGGCCAATGGAATGTCAAACCAGATTGAATCTTTAGGTTCTTATCAAATTTTCAGTAATCGTTTGCGGTTATTGAATCACTTCCAGTTCTACCATACTCCCGCTACTGTTTTCTGAAAAATCCATTTTTATTAAAACTGTGGCGAGTCTAGAACAATATCATTATTGATCTTGCAGATGGTAGAAAGTTAACCCTCGTCATAGCCTGGGTCAACCCACAAACAGCCATTACAGAAACGTGCCTTGAGTTATCCAGAGTTTGGTTTTAAGCATAAGCCGGACAACTCTCCGTACCTTAACATCGTTAAGATACGAACTGTTCTATATCCAATACAGAAACAGAGGCACTGATTTAATTGAACCAGATTCAAATCATGCAGCTGTCTCCAGTGCATGTCAACTAAATGGAGAGAGGCCGATTGTTCACGCTAGAATATTGCATTATTATATTCCCCATTCTTATTCTTTTTATAAATAAACAGGTGCTTTTGACGCATGTCTGCTACATGTTACAGGTTACAGGTTCTTGGATAGGAAACAGTGAAAACGATGTAAAGACGATGAAAATGTGGACTTTAACCAACAAACAGAGAATCTTGATCAAGCCTACATAAGGAACAATTCACAAAGCAAGATTCAAGACATCGACTCAAAGCGAACGGTTAAAAATCCATTGCAAATTGTTCACTGAAGATCTGGAACCAACCTAGAAGCCCAAATGGAAAAAGATATATATATACAGGAAGCCCAAAATAACCAGAGCCTGCAGCAGAAATTTCAGAACCCAACTCTTCTTTTTGGCCGCGGAACCGCGGCCAAACCAGGCCTAGGGCCGCGGTTCCGCGGCCGCGTTAGGGATTTAGGAGCAAATATTTTTTCCATATTTTTTTTGGCGGCGTTGACTGGTCTTTCAAGGGCTATTTTTGTAATTTCAGACATGCGGTTCAAGATGTAACCTAGAGTTTCTATTTCCTATAAATAGAACTCTAATCATTGTAAATTCTTATGCCTCTTTTTAATAAAAAATTTCAGATCTCTTTTTGGAGAACATCGGTGTTTCCTTTCCATTCAGAAATTCAGATCTGACAACCCTGCATGGATGATTGGAGGGATGCATCTGTAAGTAGATTTAATTTCTCGCCCTAGTGTAGATTTTAATTCTTTGCCCTAGGTAGATTTAATTTCATACCCTAGGAACTTGTTTAGGGTTTAGCTTTGGGGAAGGATTTTGAGAGATGAGATCTCTCATCCCTTTCTTACCCATCAAATATTTACAATAGGACTCCATGCATACACGCACACACCGCGCCCTACGGCACCCTATCCCTCGAGGTAGCGGTGAAACCGTAGTATAAAGGCCCGGTTGTGCGCGTTTTCCATGGAGGTTAGGGTAAGGATCTCTAAAGGAAGGACAAGAACCTAGAGGAAGGAACACCTTCCCGATCTAATCCCCTTTATTGATAATTACCATAACTCCTCACAGATCTTCATTCGGGTATAGAAAGCGTTGAGATTTACTTGCATTTCCAAACCATCCCTAAACCTAACCCTAACAAGACTAGATCTAGATAATCTTAGATAGATAGAATTAGATTTTAGATTTAATAATCAATCCGAACTCCCTTCGGAATTAACTCGTAAGAGCGATGAGGAAATTCACAACATCCCTGTGGACCTACCCGTACTCACCGGCTAGCTTCATGCGACGCCGTTCTTGATTGCGGTAAATAGATAGTTTTTGAGATACAAATCAAATGGCGCCATTGCCGGGGATGGCGTAGTTTTTCTTTTTCGCGATTTCGAGTTAATCTTAAAATTAAAAAATTATAAAAATCTGAAAAATCATAAAAAATATAAAAATATATAATTTGTTATTTTTGGAAGGGATACTTTGTTTTTTAAATTTTTGCAGGATATACAAATTCGGATATGGAAATTTTTAGAAAGAAAAACAGAAAACGAGATATCGAAACAGAAGGGAAACTAAATAAGAGAACAGAGCAATTTTTTTGGAGACCCAATTCCCCCACCCCGCCGCGATTCCGCGGCCAAAACCTACCTTAGGCCGCGGAACCGCGGCCTCCTTATCGAATCAGAGCAATAAAAAAATTCTGGGGACTTGTGCTGATTAGACCGCCGCCCTTCCGCCGCGGTAAACCCCATTTAACCGCGGAAACGCGCTCTTTTGGTGACATCATCCTCTGCAATTTGCGCTGTAAGCTCCTCTGTTATTTCTCCTCTGCAAATTTTAATAAATTTTCTGAAAAATGCTTGCAAGATTTTGTGCACTTTAGAAATATATTCCCTTCCAAATAACGATCTTGTGCAGGATTTTTGGACCCCGCTTGAAATAAAATAAATTGCATGTAATATTTTGCTGTTGCATATTTTGTGTTGAAAATCTTTTTGCACCAAATTTTTCCTAATAAAGAGAAAAAGAATTAATAAAAAAAAAGAATAAGGAAAATTTTTTAGAAACTTGCAAAAATTTTTGGCCGCAATTAGATCCTTGCACCACAAACCTTCCTTCTTTTCACCCCTTCTTCTAACATGGGTACCCTACACAATAAATCATTAGCCGAACTTTGGTATCCCGAACCTAATTTTGCGTCGTACGTCAATTTGTTCGGTCAATTTAAAGACGATCCTTCCTTGCCTAAAAAATCTTTGAAATATCAAATAGAGGCGTCTAGGAGAAATAGTTTGACTTTTCAACCCACTTTGTGTCAACTAAGTCCATCTTTACCACCTACATATATTGACACCACTTTTCCAAGTCCTGCTGTAACTTCTAAGCCGATGTCCATTGCTGAGCATATTGCTCAATGTCGCAGTCGATCTTTCACCCCTCTCCACTCATCTAGTTCTAGGGATCCACACGATTATTCACCTTTTTATCCATATGTTGACCCAACTCCTATCCAATCACCCACTTCCTACCAGTCTTACCCGACCTTCCCACCCTCACTAGACACTGTTTCTACACAGCCATTAGGGAGTTTCACATATCCAACCAATTTCGAATATTTCACCGAAACCCCCTTACCACCTAAGTCTAGTTTGGAAGAGTCGTTGGAAGCTTATATTGCAGCAACAAATAAAATGACTAGGAATGTGGAAGCGTCTGTAGCCGCCCTTATGCAACCTAGTGAAACGGTAGCTAGTTTCCCGCTAGCTCAAAAAAAAATTATGTATAAGGAGGCGGTTGGACAGAGTGAGAATGAGAGAGGATTTTCAAATCAAACCTACCCTTACCCAATTGAAGCCCACAACTCCTGTTTTCCATCGATTGCCCTAAATAGTTCACCTGTTGAAAATAAAAATGAGTTGTGCGATCTTGTAGTGTTTGATTTGCCAAATTGTGAAGAACCCCTTTCGAGTGAAACCACACTTAATCCTTTCGATCTTTACACCTCCACTCTAGAACCTACATTGATAAACATCCATGCTTTTGAGGAGGTGTCTAAAGAAATAGATTTTCACTTGATTGAGGATATAGACGCCGGGAATATTTCGAATGATGAACCTGTCGATTTAATTGAAATTTTATGTTCAAATCATCATACTGAGTTATTAAATGTTTCTCCCGAACTTCATATATGTCTCGACTTTGATGATACTGGCATGGATGAGATAAATGTTGAGGAGAATTATAAGGATAGTAATGAGGAGAGTCTTGAGGATAATATTGAGGTTGAATCATTTTTGTTTGATGTGTCTGATTTTCCAATTCATCCTCCTGAACCTTTGACTGTTAAATCACCCTCCCTCCATCCCATCGTTCTGACCCCGCTTAAAGACTGTGAGCTTGAAACCTTTTCCTTTGAATCTGACACAATTCTCACAGACGATAACACCTACGAGTGTTTCACTTTTTCGGACGATGCTGATGACTCACCGCCCGAGTTTGAGTCCTTTACATTTTCAGATGAGCCATCAGACTCGGTTGATTACAGTAGTTTCGAACCATTAATGGAATCTTTCAAGTTCGAGACAGTTTACTACGGTGAGAATGAGGCTATCCTTAATTCACTCCCTTTCGTCTTTCCCATTGTCCCGACCGAACAAATGACTGTTACGCTTTCATCTCCTATACCAAGTTCGGCGTACCCATGTTTTCTTGCGAATCTTGAGGGATTTGACCCCATTGCACGACGAGTTGATAGGTTAGCGCATTCGCTTTTAACACATAGGTCATCAGTAATTGCGCTAATTTATTCACTCAATTTACACCCTCAAGATCGCACTCCACTTCTTTCTTCTTTCCGTCTTTCTTCTCCCCCACCGAGACCATATTCTACCATTCTTCTTTCCACACGGTCTCGCGTGCTTTTCATCTCTTTTCTTTCCATCCCATTCTTGCACCAACTCTACCATTACCATGATAAGATTTTTGAATGGTTGGTGCTAACATTTGGCTTGTGTAAGGCCAAGCTTAAGTTTGGGGGGAATCTTGTTGTATATATGTATATATCCTTTTGTTTTCTTTTTCTATAAAAAATAAAAATAAATAAAAATAAATTAAAAAAATTGTAAATAAAAAAACAGGGGAGTGCCGATTTTTTTACCCTCTTGGTTTAGTATGACAGTGAGGACACTATCAAGTTCAAGTTTGGGGGTATGCTCGGTACGTCTTCTTCCTTCGCATCCATTTGTATATATTTTTGCATTTGCATATTTATTTGCAAACCCATAAAAATTGAAAAAATTCAAAAATTATAAAAATAATTGTATTCAATTTTGGCTAATTGACTTGAGTTTGATTAATAGGTTAACTGGTTAGGAACAACTAGATCTTAGACTTAGTAAATTAAAAACCCTAAAAATAACCTTCCTTAAAGTTTAACGGTAGAAAATATATGCCTTGTAGTTTATTTAGAAATAGGCAAATTTTGGGTTGACTTCTTGGGCTAAGTCGAAATGAGGGAAGAGTATTGATGTTCTTATTAGAGTATAAGTTTGAAAAATAATTCCTAGCTTAAGTCTAGATTCTGAAAATGTATACCCTACAATTTGCACAATCACGCACCTTGAAACTTGGAATAGTAGAAGAGACCTTGAAATGCTCTTGTCTAAAGTCCTTAGTACAATGAAAATAAAAGGAAAAAAAGTGAATAAAGAAAAAAAATGGACACTGGTTTTTGTGATTACTTAAGGCTGTAAAAAAATAGAAAAATATTTAGCGAGGGTGCTTCATCACCTAGTGCCTTAGACCAACTGGTTTGGGAGTCACTGCTAAAGCCTTGGGTGTTGCAAAACTAGGAAGTACGCTTTAAAGTGCTAACGTATCTTGTAATCGTTTGTTGGTACCTCAAGAAGTATTAACGGTCGCATGAAGGATGTGTAAGCAAAATTCATTTAAATTCACCAATTAAGAAGTGCTTTGGACAACGGACAAGGGCATGATTGCTTCATTTGAATTTCCAAGTGTAGGGGTGATCTATACACACACGTAGGGGTATGTAATTGGAGTTTAGATGAGAGAAAGGGATGAAGAATAGAACTTGTATCTTTAGTAGAGTTGATAGAAATTCCTAAGTGGAGATGGAACTTTAGAAGGAAAACTTAAGAAATGCCGAAAGCTAAGTAGGTCTACATAATATATATAATCTTAAGTTAAATAATGAGGAAGTGTGAAGAATATGGGTGGATAATTTGATAGTCAAAAGATAATAAAATTCCTTGTTAGAAAACCTTATTGGAGAACAAAAGTCAATGGGCCGAGTTGATAGGATTTTGTGGGTAGTATCCGCTGAAAACCCTCAGGAGACAACACTCCTCCTACTAGGGACACCTAGAGGTTTAACGGCTTGTTGCACGTGCTCAGTGCAATCGCGTTTCCCTACGAAAGTGTGGTTAGGATTTTAGTGAATAAAAATAAATTTGCTCGAGGACGAGCAAAAGATAAGTTTGGGGGTATTTGTTCACACTAGAATATTGCATTATTATATTCCCCATTCTTATTCTTTTTATAAATAAACAGGTGCTTTTGACGCATGTCTGCTACATGTTACAGGTTACAGGTTCTTGGACAGGAAACAGTGAAAACGATGTAAAGACGATGAAAATGTGGACTTTAACCAACAAACAGAGAATCTTGATCAAGCCTACATAAGGAACAATTCACAAAGCAAGATTCAAGACATCGAATCAAAGCGAACGGTTAAAAATCCATTGCAAATTGTTCACTTAAGATCTGGAACCAACCTAGAAGCCCAAATGGAAAAAGATATATAGATACAGGAAGCCCAAAACAACCAGAGCCTGCAGCAGAAATAACAGAACCCAACTCTTCTTTTTGGCCGCGGAACCGTGGCCAAACCAGGCCTAAGGCCGCGGTTCCGCGGCCGAGTTAGGGATTTAGGAGCAAATATTTTTTCCATATTTTTTTTGGCGGCGTTGACTTGTCTTTCTAGGGATATTTTTGTAATTTCAGACATGCGGTTCAAGATGTAACCTAGAGTTTCTATTTCCTATAAATAGAACTCTAATCATTGTAAATTCTTATGCCTCCTTTTAATAATAAATTTCAGATCTCTTTTTGGAGAGCATCGGTGTTTCCTTTCCATTCAGAAATTCAGATCTGACAACCCTGCATGGATGATTGGAGGGATGCATCTGTAAGTAGATTTAATTTCTCGCCCTAGTGTAGATTTTAATTCTTTGCCCTAGGTAGATTTAATTTCATGCCCTAGGAACTTGTTTAGGGTTTAGCTTTGGGGAAGGATTTTGAGAGATGAAATCTCTCATCCCTTTCTTACCCATTAAATATTTACAATAGGACTCCATGCATACACGCACACACCGCGCCCTACGGCACCCTATCCCTCGAGGTAGCGGTGATACCGTAGTATAAAGGCCCGGTTGTGCGCGTTTTCCATGGAGGTTAGGGTAAGGATCTCTAAAGGAAGGACAAGAACCTAGAGGAAGGAACACCTTCCTGAATGGATCTAATCCCCTTTATTGATAATTACCATAACTCCTCACAGATCTTCATTCGAGTATAGAAAGCGTTGACATTTACTTGCATTTCCAAACCATCCCTAAAGCAAACCCTAACAAGACTAGATCTAGATAATCTTAGATAGATAGAATTAGATTTTAGATTTAATAATCAATCCGAACTCCCTTCGGAATTAACTCGTAAGAGCGATGAGGAAATTCACAACATCCCTGTGGACCTACCCGTACTCACCGGCTAGTTTCATGCGACGCCGTTCTTGATTGCGGTAAATAAATAGTTTTTGAGATACAAATCACCGATCAGCGTTACTCAACTTAGGAGTACTTCCAATTATGAGTAACCTGAAAGGGAAGCAAGTTCTGTTAATCATTACTATCAACTGAATACCATACACAAGTATCCACATCTTCGATCACCTTGAAGAATCCCGATACTTGCAACACCTGGTTCTCTACTTTACTCTTATACCTATAACTTCTCAAAACTCAGAACCTGCATTTCTACGAAACACATGTCTAAGAACTAGAGAATTCAAAAGTAAACAGAATATAGTATGAGTACCAACCTTCTATCCAAATGGATACTGGACAATATACAATACTCTGTATAAGTACCTTGAGTCTAATAACTCAAACCCTGTGTGTCGTAGGTTGAAAATTGTACTTTTGGTTAAGAAGAATTACACCGCTGTTTAATGCTCCTTACCTAACCATCCACTAATATAGTTAAATGTCATGGACATAATTTCAAAAAGGTATATCTCACTCTATAAAAATAGACGTACAGATATATCAATTTGAAATTGGTGCATAACAGCGGATATTCAAAACCAAATATTTGCCGTCCGGCAAACTACCCAGGCGATTTCCTCAAATATCACCAATTACAACGAATTCCGATATAAAGAGGATGATCACCTAATTCCCAATAATTTACTCCCACTCATCATCTGTAAACCATACAGAAGTGAGAATCAAACCTGGAAAAGACATACCCTGGAGCAAGTGTCAAATTGGGAAATCAGTTTTCTATTAACAGTATACAGTGAAACTGAAACATGAATATGTTTCGAGGGGTATCCAGGTATTCCTAGTAATGCCTCTTCCATTATCAGATTCACAACTGTAACCGTATATTTCTTTGCCATCTCTCCAAATCCCTTTATATGTCTTTAGTCATTACCTTCTGTACACCCTCTTAGGCTAAATGGTTTTCCTCCTTCCCTACCGTTCGACACCAGCCTATGGTTTGGAAGAAAACTATCCAATAAGCGTAACAGGTGTACTGTCCTAATCCGAGGAGCACTCGTAATGCGAGAGAAGGTGAAGATAAAAGACAACCGAATAAATCTTATTCCTATTTCTCCTGAACCAGAATCTATCTCCGAACTGGAACAAGTTCCTTTCGAGTTCGTATATAACCATATGATGGAATATCCAATAAACTGTGGATCTTCGTAGTGATACGGAGTGTTCTGGAGAAATACAAAGGTGAAGTAGGAGTGTTAATGAAATACTTGGTTTGGTCGTGAATAGCAGTCGCGGTTTACTTTGCCCTCCTTCTAATCCCTTTATTTGTCTTTACATAATACCTTCTGTACACCATCGTTAGGCTAATTGGTTTTCTTCATTCCCTACCAGTCGGCACCTGCCTATGGTTTGGAAGAAGACTATCCAATTTACGTAATAGGTGTACTGTCCTTATCCAAGGAGCACTCGCAACCTGAGAGAAGGTAAATGGAAAAGACAACTGAATAGTCCTATTCGTTTTCTCCATAACCAGAAACCATCCTCGAATAAATTCCTTCGAGTTCGTATATAACCATACGATGGTTTTATCCAATGGAAGTGGACGTTCGTAGTAATACGGGGTGTTCTGGAGAAAAGGGTAAAAGTAGGAGTGGCAATGAGGTATGCAACTCTGACAATCCAAAAGCCAGTGTTTAAGAAGGTTCGGTTAATTTGGTCACTGAGTCATAATCAAGGGTCGGGTCATGGTCGCTGCCAAAGAGGGAGAGAAAAGAAACACTCAGCGTGCACTCTAACCTAGATCAGAATGGTTATCACTTTATCTAATCAGGAAACCTCCCAATGTAACGTCAAATTCTTCCCCAAGCCTGAAAGAAGAATTAGTCGGGATCACCCGAGGAGTAAACCAACTCATCAGTGGGAATCGGGATCCAACTATCATCGCATGATAACATGACAGAATCCGCTCACGTTATCACACTGCAGAAGGTATGCGCATATCTGGCAAGTTTCAGTTTCTTTAGAAACTCCCGATGTGATTTTTGCCCCATGCTCTTATGACCTTGACGAAGGCCAACATATCATAAGTCATATGTCAAGTTCTACCCGTCATTATCCAGGTTAATTTGAACCCACCCGTACATACCCTTGACGAAGGCCAAAATAGTAGTACGACTGTCCCAAACCAACGCATCTATCTATGCTGCAGAAAAGTAACAAGTATCTACCATACACTATGCCTTGACGAAGGCCAACATACATAGCATGAATACTAAGTGCTACTTTTCTGAAATGACGGAGGGCTAGAAATGGTTTTTGGCGAAAAACCTTTAATGTAATGAACTTGATATCGTTGAAGGAACCGGATAGCTTTTATAAAAATATAGTGGCGAAAAACTTTGCTAAAGAGGTCACTCCCGGTGAAGGGATCTCGGCTCTTTCCCCATTGAATGAGGTGCAGGATATTCCAACTGAATACCACGATACAAAGCAAAAGTAATCGACTATAGTGAAGTTATTTCCCTGACGTAAAATTCTATCCAAGGGGTCACTCCCGGTGAAGGGATCTCGGCCCTTGCCTCGTCGACTGAGGTGCTGGATATTCATAACCGAATACCACTGTGCAAAACAAAAGAGAATGACCTTGCAATAACAGCTTTTTTTGAAAAATGTTCTAACAACATCAGAATAGGTTTGTTTAGCTTGCATTGATCTGAATCAACGCATTCCCATCAATTGATCACACCAATAAAGAACGAAAATAATGATGTACGTATATGCCATCCGCATTTGCCACTGGGTCCCGTCATCACCCGTTAGGTTACTTAACTAACGACAGAGCGGGGACTGGGCTAGCGCGGATGCAAAACATATACAACATCTACTAGTATATATATCAATATATAATATTCGTTCAAGGCGTGATAAAATGCAACATCACAGAAATGTAATAAGTATCACAGAACAATACAGATATCTGGGATCCCCGGGTTTCATAGAGCCGCTACTGAAACCCGACGTTCCCCTGGTCGTGTAGATAGCCTGTGCAATGAAATCCTAGACCCCTACGGGCGCGGCAAGTTACCCGCCAAAACCTGAAGCGAGGCAGCCCCCTTCAACAACGTGAATGGACCACCCAGCACTTTACGGAATCTGGTAACTTGGGCACCCCTCCTGGGTCAACCTATACCCCCACGAGTGCGGCGAATAGCCCGCCAATTCTAGAGTGAAGCCCCCTCCGTCTCAACGCCATGAGATGCGGGCTCGTTTCCCTCTAGAACCCGGCTATCCGTGCACCCCACCGCGGGGTAATCCTTGTACAGAAAGTAAAATATACAACGGGTACATCGACCTCAGCCCGGTCGTGCCCCAAAAGAATAATATACAAACAGGCAGTGACGGCAGTCCACATGTCGGACGCTCGTCCCGCAATATCAAATGTACATATAAAACGAAACTGTACTAACATTGCATCCAGGCTATCCACTACGACAGATCCGCAACATCACAGCACAACACAGAACATCAACGTGAATGTCACCTTCACAAATCCGTCTAAAAGGGCTATAACAGTTATACATGATTTACCGATCAAGTGACATTCACGGTCGCAGATATAATGTAAGTACTGTGAACTAACATGTTTAAAAAATTTCGATCGATCAAACTTACCGAAGTGGTCCCCAAGCACTACTGTAGCACTCAAAAAAAATCTGGACCCAAAAAGAATATTCCAAAAGCCCAATTTTCAACTCATAAGCTTACTGTAAAAATTTGAGGCAATGAGCAGTCAAAGTGGCGGCGGAACCGCGGCTAATGCGTGGGTTTGGCCGCGGTTCCACGGTGGAAAAGTGACTTCACGCGACCAAATTTTCACAGATTGCTTAGAATTCCCTGCACGTATTTCTGCAATGTACTAAAAAAAATTTCGAGCCAAAAAAAATTCAACAGAAAACTGATGCATGAAAAACGCGGTTTTTGGAAAATCCGATCGATCGAACTTGTAAACACGTTAGAGCAAGCTAGACTAGGTTAATGGCGTGGCTCTGATACCAATGTAAGTGCACGGCAGCGCCCCGGCCGTCAATCCTACGCCGGAATGCGGAAATGAAACTTTTACAGAACTTGTAAACCGGCACCACCGCGCACTAAAAATCTGGATCGGGCCATTAACCCAATGCTAGCAAAATAGAGAATGGGGTAGAGAGCTATATCGAGCGATCCGTGTCCTTCGGTCTTTGGCCTCCACTCCGATCTCCACGCGGAATCTCTGGTCTTCATCTCCTCGTCAGAACAGGCACCACATCACCGGGTTCTTTTATGGGCTCCCACCTCTGGACCGAGGCAACTCGAGCACGAAGTTGGCGAGCCGACGTGCCCAAAGATACTGTAGATGAAGTGTAGGATGATTTGTCTCTTGGGGCATGAAGTTGCCATTTGGTGGAGGTGGAGAATAATGAACAAGAGGAAATGAGCTTTTGGAACTTTGGTGTATCAAAGAATGAGATCATAATTTTCCCCACTCATAAAATGAATCTCTCTCTCCCTCAAGGAAGTGGCCGGCCAATACAAATATGGTGGAGGGAAAAATACAAGGGAAGTGAGTGTAGGAAAAAGGCAAGGGTGAGGCTAAGGAAAAAGAGATGATAATGAGGAATTAATGTCACACCAAAGCCAAATCATTTCACATCTCATTAATGCAAACCATGATAGAAAAAGAGAAGCATCTAAAGATGCTAGATTTATCATATAAACCATATGCCACAAAGAACCCTCCGTATTACTAATTTGCACACATTTGCAAATTAGCCTCTCCCACCAGAAAAATCCGGCCATGAAGGAACAAAGGAAAACTGGCCGAAACGGAATGCAAACTGGCAACTTCAAAAAACTGATCCCGTAATAAATTACAGGAAAACCCCGCGACCGTATATACATACGCGCATTTGTATTCCGACCGAATACAAATGCAATGAGACAAAATCTACACTGTACAATACTAGGATCCGGCTTAAACCAAAGCCCGCTAGTATTATCCGTCCGATCATGATCCGTGCAATACCTCACGTATCTGATCGAACCCTGCCATATCTCCATACGGCCTCTACAGCGTTTCGCCCGAAACTTGAGAAACTGTCTGTTGGGGACTCTAAAGACTCGTCAATACATTGGCTGTGGATTTAACCACTAGCACGTCAGAGGTATTAGCCATACGTAACGCGCTACCAGGTATTGACCAAAAGGGACGTCGATGAGCGAACTCATCCTGACACCCTACTGAGCCAGTCAGAGACAATATCCATATAGTCCGGTCCGTTCGTCTATGAGCATCGCATGGCTGGCCTAGGGGGTTGGTAAAAGTCAGACCCCCAAAAGCGGTACAAGTCGTGTCGGAGTGTAGCCTAGAACACCCTGAGATACTCCTGGAATACCTACCAGTAAATCTCCTGCCTTGGCCAAGGACTTCGTATAATGACTCTCCTAGACACAGCGTAACCTCACCCCCAATACTGGGAGAGACGAACCCCTGAAGATCCGCTCACTGCCTCCATGTGACTCGGGACTGTACCCAACTAAAACCTATTTGCACGACTCCTTTGAGCCGTGGTAGGGTAGTAATCAAAGTACAGTGGGAACTCACACGAGACAAATGACGATCCCAGGTCGACGAACTAACCTGTACACTTGTCACCAGGGAACTGCTATCTGACGTCAGGTATAAGACCAACTAGCATGTTCCCGGCGAGTCCTGTCCGGTGTACTCATAACCTAATGAGCACCTGTATACATCTTAGGTGAACCAACTGACACCAGTGGCTTATGAGACCGGCCACCGCCCCTCGTCGGGGTCTCGACTGTATACACTAGTCTACTCTGGAGTATCGATGCCCTGTCTCGAAAACTGCCACGACTAGGGACCTTTTAAGGATGTTCTTATAGACTCCAGCTCCCACGTATATGATCGCCATTATACTGTTGGCCGTCAAGCAAGAATCCTAAGGGCTCTATCAACGTGCAATAGTGACTTGTAAGGTCACCTAAAGCAGTACACGATGATAAAGATAAACCAGATAGCATACTATCATCTTGAGTAAGACTGTTCTAACGGCATAGGTCCTCCCTCAATCATTGCAATCACGTACCTGTGATCCAATAATTGACTCTGAGGGCACTATCTCCAAAAGTGTACCAGACTGGATTTAGCTTACTCACTAGGTGTAGTAAGTAGGTATCAATCAGATCCTGGGGAGAAATACTGGACAGCCGTGAAGAACATTCTTAAGTACTCGAGAAGGACTAAAGAGATGTTCTTAGTGTATGGTAACGGTGAACTCCAGGTGGAGTCCTTTACCGATTCGATCTTCCAGAGTGATAAGGATGAAAGTAAGTTGGTCTTTAGTTTTGTCTTAACCCTCAGTGGAGGGACGGTATGTTGGAAAAGTTCCAAGCTAGATACCATAGCAGACTCGAAGATCGAGGTTGAATACATGCTACCAATGATGCCGCCAAAGAGGCTGTCTGGATGAACAAGTTCATAGATGAACTTGGTGTGGTTCCTAGCATTGAGCATCCAATACCTGTGTATTGTGATAACAACAGAGCTATGGCTTTGGCCTAGGAACCCCGGTCCCATCAGTGATCGAAGCATATTCTTAGGCGGTATCACCTGATCAGGGAGATAGTAGATCTCCGGGAGATAGTAGATCTCCGGGAGATCGAGGTCAGGAGAGTTGACTCAGAGGATAACACAATAGATCCACTCACTAAGGCCCTCCCCCGGATGCTAATCGAGAGACTTTTTAGAATGCTGGGTATGAGATACTACAACAATTGGACTTAGTGCAAGTGGGAGATTGTTAGTGATATGTATGCCCTAGAGGCCATTATTGTATGATATAGTGGATGCTTGGACACACATATATGGAGGACTTTCTTACTCGACATAATAGTATGCTATCTGGTTTCCTTTATCTTAACATGTTCACTGGTATTATTATATCGTCTCTCATATACATGTTGATAAAGCCCTTAGGATGTAGGCTTGACTACCAGGACTATGATGCGGATCATACTACTGGGACCTAGGTAGTCCACAAGCACATCCTTCAATTGTTCCTAGTCGAGGGAATATCGAGACAGGGCATCGATATTCCAGAGTAGACTAGTTTGTTTGTTTCTTGACCCTGTATAGGGCGATGGTTGATCCAATATCCATTGGTGTTTGACATCAAAGATTGTACACATGTGCTCATTAGAGAATGGGTACACCGAACAGGACTCGCTGAGAACTCCTAGATGGTAATATACCTATCGTCAAATAGCTGTTCTCTTATGACACTGTTATAGGTTAGTCTATAGACCCGATATCGTCATAGAGTCTTGTATGGTTCCTACTGTGCTTTGATTTCTTCCCTACCATGGCTCAAAGGAGTCATGCAAACAGGTGGATTTTGGGTACAATCCCGAGTCACATGGAGGAAATGAGCGATAGGAAGGGTTTCGTCTCTCCCGGTATTGGGAGTTGATGTTGTGTTATGCTCGATTGGCTATAACAGTAAGTCCCTGGTGATTGGAAGAATTTAAGTTAACCGCAATCAAGACGGTGTCTTTATGCAGCTAGCCGGTTGAGCACGGGTCGATCCACAGGAAGATGGTTGTATATCCGTTCTTGTCTTAGACGAGTCATTAAAGAATTTGTGTATGTTTGTTTCTAACCTATGTGTTTATTTGCAAGTATAAAGTTGTTAAGAAAAGATACGAGATTGTAAGCTAAAGAAATCCGTACTCAAAACCTTTGAGCCGAGTCTTGACCAATTGAAGCAAGAGCAATCGGCAACAACGTGGATTAGGGGATTTAAGCGCGGTATTCGTGGAATCCGGCTTATTTACCCTTGTCCTTCCGTTCTTGTCTCTTGCTTTCGCCTCCGGCCAAACCGAACACAACCGGTCGTGGTTAGGAATCACCGTTACCTTGTCAGGGTAGGGTGCCTAACGGAGCGCTTGCGTATGGTTTGGGCGGAGTTCAATGGAAAATAACGGGAAAAGGAAAAGAGCAAAGAAATGTTAACTTACAATATCATATGGATTCTTAACAACAACAATAATTACAACATTCACAAAATGAACAAAAGAGAACAAAAAGAAAAGAACAAAGAAAAGAAAAGATTACAAGAATTAAAAGCATGAATAAAAATTGCAAGTAATTAAAGTGCATGGAAATAAATTGCAAGTAATTAAAGACAAGGTAATAAAAAGAAAGTAATAAAAAGCGATAAAAAGAACAAGGAACTAGAACTCAAGCCAAGCATGTGATCAATTGCCAACCCTTAAACTTGCAAGCTCAATCAAGAGGTTGCAAGATCAAGGGAAGGGTAGAGAACGCATGTGAAGTGAAGAACTAGTCCCGTGAGAAAATACGACCCTTGAGATCAATAACTAACCCTTAACCATTCAAGCTCAAGGAAGAGGTTGAATGATCAAGAGAAAGCAAGAATCTCAAGGGGAAGAAGAAACACAAGAGAATGATACAAAAAGCTCTCATCTTCATTGATCTCCCACTCAAAAAGCTCTCACTACAATTTTCATGGAAAAGGAATGAAGAAGAAGAAGAAGAACTATACAAAACACTACAAAAGAGGAACCAAAGAATCACCCTTGGCTTTGGCAAGTTCTGCTGTATTTATAGGCAGGGAAATGAAAATCTAGGGCAACCACCAGAGCACATGTAAAGTACCAAAAATACCCCCAAAAACTTTCTGTCTGCCGCCACCATATGGCCGCGGATCCGCGGCCAATACCCCTCTTTGGCCGCGGATCCGCGGCCGTCTTGATGAGTTGGGTCGTCGTATTTTTGGTGCTTCCCTGGTTTCTTGTCCCCTGTTGTCTGGTTCATATATTTTCTGAAAATACTTTCACATTTCTTCCAGAATTTCTGTTGAGGAAAGGTGGACTTTTGTGGGTGCTTTTGTCATGATTGCCTCGAGCTCCGCGTAGATTTCTTGGAACTTGTTGTTGCCATTGAGCCTTGTGCATGAAGGTGACATTGATTTGACATTTTGTCTTCCTAAACTGGTATCTGGCAACATACGGATGACGAGCGGAGACCGTGTTTTCTCAGTGGTTGGCAGGAACCCGGATTTTGTCGTGTTTTCCATGAATTTCACCGTTTTAGAACCGAGAACCTGTATCCTGCAAATATGTAACAAACACGGATTAAAAGCACCGACCTATAAACACACGAGCGTAAGAATGGGCGGTATAAAATGCAGTATTCTGTTATGAACAAATACCCCCAAACTTAACTTTTGCTCGTCCCGAGAAAAACCAATTATTCACAAAAATAAAATCCTAACCGCACTTTCGCAGGGAACGCGATTGCACTGAGCATGTGCAACAAGCCGTTAAACCTCTAGGTGTCCCTAGTAGGAGGAGTGTTGTCTCCTGAGGGTTTTCAGCGGATACTACCCACAAAATCCGGTCAAGTTGGTTTTGTACAATAACTAAGATTCAAACCCTAAAGTTTTTGTTTTAGAAAATAACAATTCTATAATCCTAAGTCTAGACTATCGAACCTTTATTTTTCACACCTCGCTTCTTATTTAACTACAGATTTTATATGTCTTTACGTGCAGTGCAATTAGTGTCGTTAAGTTCCAGAAGGATCGATTAAAGTCATCATGTCGCACAATAAAGCCCAGATAACAATTTTAAAAGGATCACATAAGTTTTATAAAGAGTTAAGCATTTTTCAAGTTTCGTTTTCCAGTAAGGTTTCAACTTCAGAATTTCTATCTTCCATAACAGGAAACTAAGTCGTATTTTTCACTCCACCTTTTTCTTGTTTTCATTTCATACACACCTCTGTGAACGTGCAATAGTCTTTATCATAGAATAAAACCTTCATATCTCCGCTAAATTTTTTTTATAAAAGTCTGTCTTTTATCAAGATTATTCTCACACAAAGAACCGTTAGGAATTTTAACTCGGAGAGAACACTTGCTTGACTTTGTTTTAAAACTGGACTTTCTAGGCTTCTTAGCGAGCTTTGGGCCAATGCACCCAAACCAGTTGGTTTTAGGGCATTAGGTGTAGAAACACCCCAGCGGACTTAATTACTCAAGTTACCTAGGTCAAAAAACAAAAGACAGGTTGACGTGAAAATCAGATGATTTAATACGAACGGAGATATAACCGGCAGTTCAATTATTTTTTTTGGATAAAAGACGTGTTTAGTGGGTTTGGTGTGTAATCATTCCAATCAAGTTTCCGATGGGTTATTTTTCAGACTTAGCTCCAATTACGGCATCAATAACATTCCTTCATATTCGCTTTACTTCATAAACTATTCTTGACATTACTTATTTCCGAACAAACCTATTTGATCCTCAGAAAATCATTTATCTGTTTAAAAGTTTAAACATGAAAGACTTGTCATCTAATTCCCAAACTTCACGACACGTGTAGTGTGATGTAAAGACGTATATCAGCTATAGTTAACTTCAAAGGAGAGTTATCTTTCAGGTTTTCAAAATCTAAACATAAGATTTAGTTATTCCTATTTTTTCAAACAAAAACCGTCGAATGTTGAATCAGAGTTCTTCCACAATCTAACTTGACAAAAAAGTTTTTATAATTTTAGAAAATTTTCAGATTTTTATGGATTTTATGGATTTAATATGCAGATGCAAAATATACATATGAATGCGAAGGAAGAAAGCTTACCGAGCACACCCCCAAACTTAAACTTGACAGTGCCCTCACTGTCAGGCTATACCAAGAGGGTTAAAATTGCCGGCGCTTCCTAGAAACAAATTATATACAAAACAAAAAGGAAAACAAAAATATATACAAAAAAGTTTCCCCCCCAAACTTAAGTAAAACAGTGTTTCCACTGTTACGCGTTGAAATTCAGGATTTAGGGGGGAAAGAACAGTATCAAGCTATACAAGGCCTTACACAGGCCAAAAGTGAGCACCAACCATTCAAAGATTTTATCGCTATAATGTACAGGTTGGTGGAAGAAGGCGTAGAGAAAAGAGAAGGACAATACGCGAGACCGTATGCGAAGAGAAGCGGGATACGGTCTCGGTATATAAGAGGAAGAAGAATGGCGGAAGGGAAAAAGAAGTGGAATACAAACTTGAGGGTGCAAATGGAGTAAATAGATTAGCACAATTTGTGATGACCGATGTGTGAAAAGCGATTGTGCTAATATATTTACCCGTCGAGAAATGGGGTCAAATCCCTCAAGGTTCGTGAGAAACCATGGGTACGCCGAACCTGGTAAACCAGACATAGTAAATGAAAGTGAGACGGGTTCTTGCAAGGTCGGAACGATGGAAAGGATGGAGGGAAGTGGTTGAGGAAGGGTATCGGTTAAAGGTTCTGGAGGGTGTACACAGTCAGTGAAAGGAATAGGATGAATTGGAAAATCCGACTCATCATCTAGAACTGTTTCATCCTCAAAAATATCCTCAAAATTCTCCTCAAAGTTAAGCTCATCCATGCTCTTCTCTTCAAAGTCCAGACGCATATGGGGTTCGGGAAAAACATTTAAAGACTCGGGATGATGATTTGAAGAGACAAACTCAGCCAAATCTATGGGTTCATCATCCAAAATATCCCCAGCGTCAATATCCTCAATCAAGTGAAAATCAAAATTCTCTGACACCTCATCAAAAGCATGGATATTAATCGATTCTGGTTTAAGATATAGGTGTAGAGGTCAAAAGGATTAGGTATGGTTTCACTTGGAAGGGACCCTTCACAATCGGGCAAATCAAACACTACGAAGTCGCACAACTCATTCATCATTCTATCTTCAATTGATAAATCATGTGGAACACTAGATAGACATTCAAAATCAGAGTTGTGGGAGTCAAGTTGAAACGGGTAGGTTTGATGTGGAAGGGTATACATCTCACTCTCTCCACTCAAATTCACAGCCTGTTCTACCGCCTCTTCATACATTGGAAAATTTGGAGCTAGTTGAAAACTAGCTACCGGGTCACTAGGTTGTATGAGGGCGGCCATGGACGCATTCAAATCCATCAGCTGTTGGCTTGACGCTACCCTAAAGTCTTCCAACGACTGTTCTAGACTAGACATTGGTTGTGAAGGGGTTTCAGTAAAAGATTCAAAGTTGTTTGCATACTGAAAACTCCCAAAAGGCTGTTCTGAAGCAATGTCTAGGGAAGGTGCAAAAGTAGGGTAGGATTGGTAGGAATTGAATGGCTGGACAGGAGCAGGATCAACATCTGGATAGGAAGGTGAATGGAATTGTTGATCCCAAGAATTTGAAGTGGTGAAAGGAGTGAAAGATCGTCTACGAGATTGTTCAATATGTTCAGCAAGAGACATAGGTCTTGTGGCTACAACTGGACTTTCAAAAGGGGTATCAACGCAAGAAGGGGTGAATGTTTGAAACGGTTGGTACGAAGTGGATTGCGGGGTCCAGTTGTTCGTCCGAGATGCGTCTATCCGATCTTTCAAAGAAATTTTTTGCATGGAGGGGTCGTTTGAAGTTCGACCAAAACAAGAACCGTATGAAGTAATGTCTGGTTGTGGGTACCAAAGTTCGGCAAGAGTTTTGCGAGGTGGAGTACCCATGATATGAAGAGAGAAAGAGAGAAAGGCAGAGAAAAGGAGGGGAAAAAGAATGTGATAATTTTTTTTTTTTTAGTTTATATATTAACAAAAGAATAAAAAACAATATGGACAAAAACAATCACGACGCAAAAATACCACACACCTAATCGTCATAGGGTTCACCTAGGTCAACTAGACCTGCTCCAGAACTTGATTGTCGAAGTAAAACTGTGTCGAGAAACAGGCTCAAGATACACTGATCACGAGGCCAGGTAAGTGCAGAGATAAGGGGAGGTTTTCCAACGCTTTCGCGAAGTTCCTTAATTAAATAACCCTTTCTCTTTTGGCGGTTTCGCCGTTAACACTTTCCTAGACACCCCGTAAACAATATACCGTTAAGCAAGGTTCTAAACACAGTTAACTTCTCCTAGTGAGCGCGAAGTCCTTAAGGCTTAAAGTCTAGTTTCTTTTAAATTTTGTGCGGGTAAACGTTATGCTCAAGTTCGTGATTTGTGGGCCACGGAAAAGGTGATGAAATCCTTTACCGTATGTTGTGGGGTTCGCTTGCCCTTAAGTCCGTATTAATGTATGCAATGCGCAATTCAAAAATTCTATAAAGAATCAAACAATCGTTTTTTAGTTTAAGCGCGGCGCTGCAACAAATACGGGTTAGTCAATTTTTTTAGCGTTTGCTAGTGAACTTGCAAAGAATCCTGCAAAGAATAGTATATTGGAAGCGTCGGATTTGAGAAGAAGGTGTTAGTAAAGTACGTACCGTTAAGTTTTGGGTTAGGAAACCCCCGTTGAATCAAATCCGGTAAGCTTGAAAGGTTCGCATGCGCGGGTCAAACTACCCGGATCTTTGGCACTGTACTTCGTAATCACCTTAGACTTGAATGTACACCTTGCTCCCCACGATTGCAGTTTGCAAATCTGCAAAAATCTGCACTCTTGCCTACAAAAATTATCAAAAAGAACAAAAAGAATTTTTTATTTTATTTTTTTTTTATTTTTTTTTTATAAATATATAAAAAAAGAATATTAACCCGAATAACAAGAAAGAAAATACGCTACCGTCTCCCCGGCAACGGCGCCATTTGATTGGAAGAATTTAAGTTAACCGCAATCAAGACGGTGTCGCTATGCAGCTAGCCGGTTGAGCACGGGTCGATCCACAGGGAGATGGTTGTATATCCGTTCTTGTCTTAGACGAGTCAATAAAGAATTTGTGTATGTTTGTTTCTAACCTATGTGTTTATTTGCAAGTATAAAGTTGTTAAGAAAAGATACGAGATTGTAAGCTAAAGAAATCCGTACTCAAAACCTTTGAGCCGAGTCTTGACCAATTGAAGCTAGAGCAATCGGCAACAACGTGGATTAGGGGATTTAAGCGTGGTATTCATGGAATCCGGCTTATTTACCCTTGTCCTTCCGTTCTTGTCTCTTGCTTTCGCCTCCGGCCAAACCGAACGCAACCGGTCGTGGTTAGGAATCACCGTTACCTTGTCAGGGTAGGGTGCCTAACGGAGCGCTTGCGTATGGTTTGGGCGGAGTTCAATGGAAAATAACGGGAAAAGGAAAAGAGCAAAGAAATGTTAACTTACAATATCATATGGATTCTTAACAACAACAATAATTACAACATTCACAAAATGAACAAAAGAGAACAAAAAGAAAAGAACAAAGAAAAGAAAAGATTACAAGAATTAAAAGCATGAATAAAAATTGCAAGTAATTAAAGTGCATGGAAATAAATTGCAAGTAATTAAAGACAAGGTAATAAAAAGAAAGTAATAAAAAGCGATAAAAAGAACAAGGAACTAGAACTCAAGCCAAGCATGTGATCAATAGACAACCCTTAAACTTGCAAGCTCAATCAAGAGGTTGCAAGATCAAGGGAAGGGTAAAGAACGCATGTGAAGTGAAGAACTAGTCCCGTGAGAAAATACGACCCTTGAGATCAATAACTAACCCTTAACCATTCAAGCTCAATGAAGAGGTTGAATGATCAAGAGAAAGCAAGAATCTCAAGGGGAAGAAGAAACACAAGAGAATGATACAAAAAGCTCTCATCTTCATTGATCTCCCACTCAAAAAGCTCTCACTACAATTTTCATGGAAAAGGAATGAAGAAAAAGAAGAAGAACTATACAAAACACTACAAAAGAGGAACCAAAGAATCACCCTTGGCTTTGGCAAGTTCTGCTGTATTTATAGGCAGGGAAATGAAAATCTAGGGCAACCACCAGAGCACATGTAAAGTACCAAAAATACCCCCAAAAACTTTCTGTCTGCCGCCACCATATGGCCGCGGATCCGCGGCCAATACCCCTCTTTGGCCGCGGATCCGCGGCCAAAGAGGGGTTGGGTCGTCGTATTTTTGGTGCTTCCCTGGTTTCTTGTCCCCTGTTGTCTGGTACATATATTTTCTGAAAATACTTTCACATTTCTTCCAGAATTTCTGTTGAGGAAAGGTGGACTTTTGTGGGTGCTTTTGTCATGATTGCCTCGAGCTCCGCGTAGATTTCTTGGAACTTGTTGTTGCCATTGAGCCTTGTGCATGAAGGTGACATTGATTTGACATTTTGTCTTCCTAAACTGGTATCTGGCAACATACGGATGACGAGCGGAGACCGTGTTTTCTCAGTGGTTGGCAGGAACCCGGATTTTGTCGTGTTTTCCATGAATTTCACCGTTTTAGAACCGAGAACCTGTATCCTGCAAATATGTAACAAACACGGATTAAAAGCACCTACCTATAAGCACACGAGCGTAAGAATGGGCGGTATAAAATGCAGTATTCTGTTATGAACACCTGGCCAGAGATGTTGATGAGATTTACTGGTAAGTGTTATCAGTAGTTTCTCGAACCGTTATGAGCCATACATTGGCATGACTTATCAAGTTATTGGGCTCTGACGATTCCACCCCCAGACTCGATATGCGACATATCAGACAAAGAGACCGGACTATACGGTAAGTGTTACCTATATGCTTCATGGGAGTTTGGACAAGCTTGCTTGTTGATCTACTATTTGTTCAATACCTGGGTAGCCGTTACGTCCAGCCAGTATCGCTGACAGCTTGTGGGTGACTGATGTGATCAGCACCTACTGCTGGCATATTGATGTGTCTTTAGAGTCCCACATAGAAGTTTCCTGGTTCAAGCGAAACGAAGTAGGCCACATATGATGATATATGCGGAGGCCTGATTAAATACAAGTATGAGATAACGTATTATAATCTCGAGGCTTTTTGTTATCAGTTGGGTTATATGTGATATAACTGGATTATTGAATCAAGTGTTGATTTAATAATGTGATATATAGATAAATGATATTAGTCAGTTATATGTGATATAACCGGATTATTGAATCAAGTGTTGATTTACTAATATGATATATATATATATATATATTTGATATAATTATATATTGACTAATATTATTTCTCACTAATTATATGCTTATCTTTATATATATATACATTAATATATATGTGATATATATATATATATATATATATTATATGAAGCATGGCATGGTTTTTCTATTTTTAGAAAATAGAAATTGAGATGATAAATGGGGAGACTTTGGAGGCATAGGCATAACATGGCTTATTCTATATTATATTCATTTGCTTGCACTAATGAAGCATGGCTACAATTTTTAAGCGTTAAAAATTGTATTCTTTAATAATGGATGAGCCATTCTCCACTTCATTACACACTTAGCCATTTTCTTCACTTGAGAGCTCATGTGATAAGTTGTTCTCTAGCTCTCTCCATCTTCTTCACCACCACCTCCAAGCTCAATCCCTCACATGAGTTGTGAACCCTTGAGCTTGTGAGAACGCTAGTGAGCAACTATAACCCCTACTTCACCATCATACACTAGATTAGCGCTTTGGTATAGTGTGTTTTCTTCACTAAAGAGTTTAGTGAAGAGGTATCTTGGATTAGCGGACTTCGGGTGGATCATCTTCGACATGAAAGTTATCGGAGCAAGTTCGTTCAATCTTCGAGTAGTGTAGGGTTACTAGGCACTCTCAAAAGGGTCTATAAGGCATCAACTATGCCCGATTCAAAATTTAGACATACCGAACAACCCTAACCAAGATCTTTAAACTTGAGATTAGGCGAAACAAAGCATGTAAACATCTTTACATCTAAGAGTTAGGGATTACAACCTTTGTAGTCCGGTCCATCACTTCATAAGCTCCGTGTTGAGGTCCCTTCACTGCGATCATCGATTTCCCGGACTCTAGAGAGGTTCCACGAAGAGAAAGATGCATTCTTGCTTCCGATCTTCGATAAAAAAGATGATCTACCTTGAAGTTTCATTAACACAAGCTCTCACTTATAAATGAAGTGAACACCCTAATCTAAATAGCTAGGATAGATTAGGATGATGAAGTAGGATTTTAGTTCTCATTTGTTTTCTTAATCTCACTCATTTTCATCACTAAAATCAAAGCTAGAAAGCTTTGCAAGGAGGAAGAAGAAGATCAATTACTTTGTGATGAATAATGAAAATGTAATAATGATTACAAATGCAACCATAGTTCAATATAAGAATGCTAACCCATGTAGAGAGTTAACTAGGGTTAAGGGTGTGGTTTGGGTAAGTAAAATATCTCACAAAATATCCAACAAAATATCCATCATAATATCATTACAAGAAACAAAAGGAAACCTTCTAGAAGGTTCAAGAAAGAACTAACCCAAATCAAACCCTAACCTTCTTTAATATCCACTAAACATGTTGCATTAGTAATCATATAATGTTAAAATATTATATATCACATATACAATATTTATTATAACAAAATAAAATAAAACAATTAACATATATCGCATATATATCAATGTATTACTCGAGTGAGAAAAAGAATCTTTTAGTGAGCTTATATCAGTTAATGTAATTTAATATATCAAATATATAATTATACATTAAATTATCGAATCAACACTTGATCCGATAATCTGGCTATTTCACAAATAACCGACTAATATAATCTGTATCAGTTCATCGAATCAACACTTGATCCGATGACCCGGCTATATCATATATACCCGGCCGATATCTCATATCGCGAGAATCTAATACGGTATCACAAACACGTATTGTTCTCGGTCCAGCACATATCATATATGTGCTCCTACTCCGTTTTGCCTGAGTCAAGAAATCTCTGTGTAGGACTCTAAAGAATCGTCAATACGCCGGCAGTAGGCGATGATCATATCAAACACCCACAAGCTGCAAGTGGTCAGCTAAACGTAACAGCCACCTAGGTATTGAGCGATCAGAAGATCAACAATCAAGCCTGTACATTCTCCTGCGAATCCAATCAGTAACACTCCAGTACAGTCCGGTCTCTTCGTCTGATATGTCGCATATCTCGCCTAGGGGTGGTAAACGTCAGACCCCGGTAGTTTGATAAGTCATGTCGATATGAGGTCTATACAGTTCGAGAAACTACTGATAACACTTACCAGTAAATCTCAGCAATCCTGGCCAGAGATTTCCAGTTATAGCCAATCGAACATAGTACAACATCAACTTCCTATACCGGGAGAGACGAATCCCCTTCTATCGCTCATTGCCTCCATGTGATTCAGGACTGTACCCGAAAGCCACCTTTTTGCACGCCCTCTTGGATGTGGTATGATGGAAATCAAAGCACAGTGGGAATCACACAAGACTCTATGACGATCTCGGGTCTACAGATTAACATGTACCAGTGTCACCGGAGAACTGCCATCTGACGTGAGGTATAATACCATCTGGGAGTTCTCGGCGAGTCCGTCCAGTGTACCCAGTCTCTACTGAGTACCCATACACCATCCTTGATGTCAAACACCGATGGATATAGGATCATCCATCGCCCATTATATGGGTCAAGATGCGTATACGCTAGTCTACTCTGGTGCATCGATGCCCTGTCTTGATACACCCTTGACTAGGAACAGTTGTAGGATTTACTCGTCGACTACCGTGGCCCCACTAGTATGATCCCATCATAGTCCCAGTAGTCGAGTACATATCTTAAGGGCTTTATCAACATTTAACATAGAGACCATCAGAGTACATGTTAAGATAAAGAGCAACCTGATAGCGTACTATCATGTCGAGCAAGAAAATCCTCACTATATATGTCCAAGCAACCACTACAATATACATCGTATGTACAGTAATGGCCTCTAGGGCATACATATAACTAACAATCTCCCACTTGCACTAGGGCCATCTGTTGTAGTATCACATACCCAACAATTATCTGTGGTTGAAGTATTTCATACTCAACCATCCCATAAAAGTCTCTACTGGGAAAAAGGCCTTTGTGAGTGGATCCGCGCTGTTGTCCTCTGTGTCTACTCTCCTAACCTCGATCTCCCTGGAGATCAAATATCTCCATGATCAGGTGATACTGCCTAAGAATTATATCTGGATTTCTGATGGGACGGGGGTTCCTTGGCATAAGGCACAACTCTATTGTCACACAATGGTAGGAACGAAGTTCATCTCATGAACTTAAATATATCCTGACTGCCTCTTTGGTAGCATCCTTGGTAACGATATATCTTGCCTTTAATCATCTAGTAAGTCACGGTATCTTGCTTGGAACTCTTCCAACATACCTTCCCTCCACTGAGGGTAAAGACAATGCCTGCGACTGAAATTCAGTCGTCCTTATCACCCTGGAACCTTTCTAGTGATTCTCCCCAGGATAGTTTGATACCATCTCACTACAACTAGTGAGATTCCTAGCATCCAATTAGATCTATCATATAGATCCATAACCCAGGATTTAGGAGGTATCACATTGATCCTATAGAGAATCTTTGTGATAAGAGGAGATTGACCGAGCATAGCATAGGAAACTCCTTCCCTATCAAGAGTATGTCATCCACGTACTCTACGAGGATCACCACCATACTCTCTACTACCTTTTTGTATATGAAAGGTTCATCTACCATTTTGATGAAGTCAAACTCTTTGACTACCACATCAAAACAGATGTTCCAACTCCGCGATGCCTGATTTATCACATAAAACATGTTACACACGTTTCCGCTGCTCCCTCTGTCTACGAAGCCCTCTGGTTGTGTACTTATAGACGCTCTCTTCTAAAACATCATTTAGAAAAGCAGTCATGACACCCAACCACCAGATATCGTAGTCATGGTATGTAGCAGTGGCAAGTAGGATCTGGATGGACTTAAGCATAGCTTTGAAAGTCTCAACTTTTCCATGTACACCAAGTAATCTTCTCAAGATATACTTGCTCCTGATGTGGATTTAACCCTTCAGATAAAGCAACCAAAGTCCATATTTTGTTGGTGTATAAGGATTCGATCTCAGATCACTAAGCATCCAGCCATTCTTACAGAGTCCCACTCCTGATGGCCTGCTCGAAACTAGTTGGGTCATCATCTCATGATGCAATCCTCGCTCCCACTGTCATAGAGAAACTGAAGTATCTTTCAAGTGGGTGAGGAACCCTACTAGATCGGCGGAGAGGCTAAGGTTCATTGGAAACTATTGAATCCTTTGGTTCCACCAAATCATCAGCTGCAGTTTGTATAGCTGGAACTCTTTCCAGTTCTACCTCATGACCACTAATTTCTTCACAAGAAATTCCCTTTCACAAAGGAGGCATGCTGAGAAACAAAACATCTTTTGTTCCTCGGTTTGGTAGAAGATATTCCTTTAAGAATGCTTGGGATATCCAACAAACTTCCACAGAACTGACTTTGCTTCGAGCTTGTCCGGATTTTGCCTTTTTAGACATAGGCCGGACAACCCTAAATCTTAACAAACTTAAGATATGGGCTCTTCCCTTTCCATATCACATATGAAGTGGTAGGCAACTGATTTGATCTTAACCCTATTCAATAGGTATGCAGCTTCTCAAGTGCATAACTCCCAAAAGGAAATAAGAAACTCAGTAGTACTCATCATAGAGCACACCATATCACATAGGGTGTTATTGCTCCGCCCCGATATACCATCGTGCTATGGTGTATACGGAGGAGTAATGCTGAGAGAGAATCTCATTCTCCTTTAGAATAGTCCAGGATTTCCGTGCTCAAATATTCTCCTCCCTCATCTCATCAAAGGACATAATACTTATACCCGTTTTTGGTTCTCTACTTCTAACTCATATTCATTCAATATCTCAAAAGCTTCGGACTTGTATTTCAACAGGAACATATGTCTGAATCTTGAGAGATCATCAGTGAATCTAATGAAGTATAAAGAACCAGTCCTGGCATGTGTAGAAAGGGGACCTTACATACATCATCATGTATCAATCCCAAGAGTTCACTAACTCTTTCTCTGTTTTCAACAAACAGAGTTGTGGTCATCTTATCTTTATGACATGACCGGCAAGTTTCACAAGATGTAAATTCAAACAAATTTAAATATGCATCTATATGTAACTTCAGCTAGTCGGGTCACATTGATATGACCTAGTCTACAATGCCTCAAAAGGATTCGTTCATTTCTGAACTCTTCCTCTTGTGTGTGTTCTGTATACTAAGAACTGTAGTTTGATTTAGAACGTCTATGCTTTTAGATAACGTGCCTGAACCGATCAACTCTTGATATAGGAAATGTTCAAAATATTATCCAACAATACAAAATTATATCCTTCTTTACTAATAAAGACACTGATATTATGTTGTATCTCAGGTTCGGTATCTAATAACATTCGTTCAGAATCAATGTATTCTGATAATACAGGGTGATAACTACCAACAGACTTGGCTGCAACACTTGCACCGTTTCTATCTTATGAATCTTATCACCCGTTCTCAGTTCTCTACCTATCCGTAGCCCATGTAACAAATTACATATGTGGGATCCTGATCCGGTATCAAATACCCAGGACGTAAAGGATATTGAAAAACAGTTCTGTGTAATGAATACACCCGAAGAAGATGCATCAGCATGCACTTTCTTCGTTTGGGCGGCACAGGAATTCTGGTAATCTCCTATTTCCTGCTCTGTCTTATAACAATTATAAGTTGGAGCGGGACCAACGTTCCCCAGCTCAGTATAACAAGCGGGTTCGGTCAATACATCCATATTATTATCTTGATTAAGGCATGACATGGTCGCTACCTGGAGAGAGAGAGAAGAAAACACTCAGCGTGCGCTTCTACAAGATTAGATTGGTTATCAATTTATCTAATCAGGATATCTCCCACTGTGTTAGTCAAATCTTCCTTCAAACCCTAAAAGGAAAGACTAGCCGGGATTAATTACACCTTACAAGTTTGCCAATCTTTCAACCAGGCCAGTGCCGGTACTTTGAGGGAGGTTCCCCGTGCTTTCACACGGACCTAATTAAAGTAAACCTCGTTTTCCCAGGGGCGTAACCCCGTTAACACCTTTCTAAACACCTACTTGATCGGCTAATTGTAATGTGTAAAACTCTCCCAGGAGTAACTCTTACTCGCAGCGGGTATCGGGATCCAACTATCTCATAGAAGGTATGCAATCTCATTGCAAATTTCAACACTTGAAATTCCCAATAATATTTTACCCCTAGCGTCTTATGACCTTAATTATGGTCAACAAATCATAAGCACTAGTCAAGTTCTACCCGTCATTTCTTGATTAAATAGACCCTCCCACATGACCCTTAACTAAGGTCAACAAAGTCACAAGACTGTCCTAACTAATCGCATCATATGCTATATAGGAAGACATCACTTAGCTACCGTACACTGTGCCTTAACTAAGGTCAACAAACACAGCACGAATACTAAGTACCCTACTTCCCAAAATGACGGAGGGTTACGACAGGTTTTTAAGAAAACTTTTTGCGTAATGAACTTGATATCGTTGTAGAATCGAGTGATTTTTAAAAGGAATGTTTTTTAGGCCTTTTCTAGTTTTGCTAAAGTGGTCACTCCCGGTGAAGGGATCGTCGGCTCTTTCCTCATCGAATAAGGTGCAGGATAATTCACAAATATCACTATGCAAAGCAAAAACTATATAAGTAATCAAAAGACAAACCGTGTTTGTAGCATCTGCCAGTTTCGCTAAAGAGGTCACTCCTGGTGAAGGGATCTCGGCTCTTTCCTTATCGAATAAGGTGCTGGATGTTTTACAAGGAACACCGCTATGCAAAGCAAGAACTAGAGCTACCAGTTTTTGAGACAAGTTTCTACAACATCTTTAGGTTTCTTTTTAGTTCATTAATCTCATTAATGAAGTCCCATTTTAATTATACTTCACAAGCATCACATTTGAAACGAAATCTGCAATATAACATACATCTCATATATATAATATAAACATTCGTCTCAGGCAGTAATATGATCTCATCACAGAACCTTGCAGCAGAAGAACATATATGAAATATTGGATATACTAGGATGTCCGTGTTTTAATACGAGCCTATATAAAACACGGATTCCACGATCGCGATGAATAGCCAAATCCACATCCCTAGACCCATACGAGAGCGGCAAGCAACACTGCCAATTCTAGGGTTAGGAGACCCGGTCTCGACTCCTCAAGATGGTCTCCCACTGGACCCTAGAACTCGGTTACTTGTCCTCCCCGCCATGGGTCTACCTAAGGAGGAAAAGTAAATAATATACAATGGTGACATCATCCTCAGCCCGGAAGTGCCTCAATAAAAGAATATTACATACAAATGAATTTTACATGAATGAAAATAAAAAAAAACTCATCTCACATAAAACCCCCGGTTATTAAGAATACGACGATCCAATATAATATATCATAGCAACACATAATATCTCATATCATAAACGTAAGCAAGTATGCATACACCGATTGTCGTTGATGTATAGCAACGAAAACCGGCGATACAACTACATACTACATTTACGGTCATAGAAAAGAAAGTGTAAAAGTACAACAGTTGGAATCCGCAACCTTCTTAGACATCTCATGCCTAACCTAATGAATTCCTTAGATATCACATGCCTAACAATTATAAACCCAGCATTTTAGTCTTAATATCGAAAACATTTTTCAATTTCAAGTCGGGCAATTCAACAAGATTCCCGACATCCTGATCGAATGCTCGTCGCAAACTTTAGTAGACGGCCGCACCCCCGGATGCCGTCGACGAAGTGTACTAAGGCGGAACACCGCTGCCGCGAGCACCCGAACGGATGCTTTTGTTGACGGGATTCTCTTACAGTCACTTGGTCGGGCCTATGGGGCATGGTTGTCTATAAAGTTTACCCGGCGAGTATCCGTGTACGCTACGTGATTGCAACGGACTTTTGATTGCATCAAAATCCCGTGGCAACCGATCATGTGAGACTAAACCGCTAGATTTATAATATTCAAATTAGTTATCTCATAAGTACTTGTGGATTCCAAATATTGTATCACATTCCAGATAAATAGACAATGTTAAACTTTCCGATCGAATATCAAACACCCTAGTTTTCCCAAATAGTTCTCAACACTTGAAATTAGTTTAAAAACATCTATCACATGCCACAGTACCAATGGTCCAGCCGTAGAAGGGTCAAGCCAACGCCTCACATGTGGCAATGCCGTACCGCCACAAACCCTAAGGTTTAGAGGCAGTTCAGACGGTCACATAATCGAGTTAAGGTTTGTGTTCTTCTAGAGGGTCCACCGCGTTACTTGCACGACTTAGAACGTTCTTAAACTACGGAAAAATCCAACACTTGGAAATTTTCCGGCAGAGGAAAAAGTGAGTTATTGTTATCCGGTCGAACTTTTTAACACGTTCTAAAATTACCCGGAAAAAATTAAACGAAGTTAAATTATCCGATCGAATCAACGAGTCCCCAATACATCCCAGAAAACTCAACACTTGAGTATAATTAAAAATTCCCAGAAGCATCAGGAAATTCGTACGGAAGTTACTGTGAAAAAAGAACACCATAATCGCACTGTAGCGCCGCGGAACCGCCGCGCAAGGCATGGTCCTGCCGCTGTTCTGCGGTGCTTTAAGTGTATTAATGGCTCGCTTTTTACATAAATCCTTAGAATTCCCTGCTGATTTTTTTGAGTATTTTTAATGCAGAAAAAATCACATTTTTACAAAATTTCCAGAGAAGGGTATAAACCGGGGTTTCGGGGTTCGATCGGACTTTAAACTTCGCCTAGACTTCGCCTAAAGCTCTAGGTTGTCTCTGATACCACTGTAGGGTTACAAGGCACTCTCACAAGGGTCGATAAGGCATCAACCATGCCCGATTCAAAATTTAGACATGCCGAACAACCCTAACCAAGATCTTTAAACTAGAGATTAGGCGAAACAAAGCATGTAAACATCTTTATATCTAAGAGTTAGGGATTACAACCTTTGTAGTCCGGTCCTTCGCTTCATAAGCTCTGTGTTGAGGTCCCTTCGCTGCGATCATCGATTTCCCAGACTCTAGAGAGGTTCCACGAAGAGAAAGATGCATGCTTGCTTCCGATCTTCGATAACAAAGATGATCTACCTTGAAGTTTCATTAACGCAAGCTCTCACTTATAAATGAAGTGAATACCCTAATCTAAATGGCTAGGATAGATTAGGATGATGAAGTAGGATTTTAGCACTCATTTGTTTTCTTAATCTCACTCATTTTCATCACTAAAATCAAAGCTAGAAATCTTTGCAAAAAGGAAGAAGAAGACCAATTACTTTGTGATGAATAATGAAAATGTAATAATGATTACAAATGCAACCATGGTTCAATATGAGAAGGCTAACCCATGTAGAGAGTTAACTAGGGTTAAGGGTGTGGTTTGGGTAAGGAAAATATCTCACAAAATATCCATCATAATATCTTTGCAAGAAACAAAATGAAACCTTCTGGAAGGTTCAAGAATGAACTAACCCAAATCAAACCCTAACCTTGTTTAATCTCCACTAAACATATTACATTAGTAATCATATCATGTTACAATATTATATATCACATATACAATATTTAATGTAACAAAATAAAATAATACAATTAACATATATCAATGTATTACCCGAGTAAGAAAAAGATTCTTTTAGTGAGCTTATATCAGTTAATGTAATTTAATATATCAAATATATAATTATACATTAAATTATCGAATCAACACTTTATCCGATAATCCGGCTATTTCATAAATAACCGACTAATATAATCTGTATCAGTTCATCGAATCAACACTTGATCCGATGACCCGGCTATATCACATATACCCAGCCGATATCTCATATCACGAGAATCTAATACGGTATCACATACACGTATTGTTCTCGGTCCCGCACATATCATATATGTGCTCTTACTCCGTTTTGCCTGAGTCAAGGAACCTCTGTGTAGGATTCTAAAGAATCGTCAATACGCCGGCAGTAGGCGATGATCATATCAAACACCCACAAGCTGCAAGCGGTCAGCTAAACGTAATAGCCAGCCAGGTATTGAGCGATCAGAAGATCAACAAGCAAGACTATATATTCTCCTGCGAATCCAATGAGTAACAATCCCGTACAGTCCGGTCTCTTCGTCTGATATGTCGCAAATCTTGCCTAGGGGTGGTAAACGTCAGACCCCACTAGCTTGATTAGTCGTGTCAATATGAGGTCTATAACAGTTCGAGAAACTACTGATAACACTAACCAGTAAATCTCAGCAATCCTGGCCAGGGATTTCCAGTTATAGCCAATCGAACAAAGCACAACATCAACTCCCTATACCTGGAGAGACGAATCCCCTCCTATCGCTCATTGCCTCCATGTGATTTGGGACTGTACCCAAAAGCCACCTCTTTGTATGCCTTCTTGGACGTGGTATGATGGAAATCAAAGCACAGTGGGGATCACACAAGACTCTATGACGATCTCGGGTCTACAGACTAACCTGCACCAGTGTCACCGGAGAACTGCCATCTGACGTAAGGTATGATAACATCTGGGAGTTCTCGGTGAGTCCGTCCAGTGTATCCAGTCTCTACTGAGCACCCGTACACCATCCTTGATGTCAAACACCGATTGATATAGGATCATCCATCGCCCATCATATGGGTCAAGATGCGTATACGCTAGTCTACTCTGGTGCATCGATGCCCTGTCTCGATACACCCTCGACTAGGAACAGTTATAGGATGTACTCGTCGACTACCGTGGCCCCACTAGTATGATCTCATCATAGTCCCAGTAGTCGAGTACATATCCTGAGGGCTCTATCAACATATAACATAGAGAAAATCAGATTACATGTTAAGATAAAGAGCAACCAAATAGAGTACTATCTTGTCGAGCAAGAAAGTCCTCCCTATATATGTCCAAGCATCCACTACAATATACATCGTATGTACAGTAATGGCCTATAGGGCATACATATAACTAACAAGTAGAGCCTAATGGAGTCGCGTGGGCTACAACCCGGATCTTTAGAAGAGAAGGACACGGTCTGCAAAGGTTGTAGCCATCCATCTCTTAGTATTGTTTATGATATCATAGTTAGAAACCATAATAGTCTAGTTTGATCCTTGTGTAGTGTTGTTTAGCACATAGAAAATTTTAAAATTGCATGTATGATGCCCGTTTAAACCATACCGTGGTGCTAGCAAACATTTTCAGATAGAGCCTATAGGATTCTTACTTGACTACCAGCATTATGATGGCGATCATATACATGGGAGCTAGGTGGTCTATAAGCAAATCCTTAAATGTCCCTAGTCGAGAGAGTATCGAGACAGGGCATTGATACTCCAGAGTAGACAAGTGTATACTTATCGAGACCCCGACGAGGGGTGGTGGCCGGTCTCACAATTCATTGGTGTCCGTTTGTTCACTTAAGATAGTATACAGGTGCTAATTGGGTTATGAGTACACTGGACGGACTCGCCGGGAACATACTAGTTGGTATTATACCTATTGTCAAGTATCAGTTCCTAGGTGACATGTGTAAAGATTAGTCTGTTGACCTGAGATCGTCATTTGTCTCATGTGAGTTTCCACTGTGCTTTGATTACTACCCTACCACGGCTCAAAGGAGTCGTGCAAACAGGTTTTATTTAGGTACAGTCCCGAGCCACATGGGGGCAGTGAGCGGATCTTCGGGGATTCGTCTCTCCCAGTATTAGGGGTCGATGTTGCGTGGTGCACGGGTAGCCATCCCCATAAATCCTTGATCAAGGTAGTCGAGAATTACTGATTTGGATCTGTAGTTTCTCAGGTTGTGATAGGCTTCATACCGACACGAAATGTCGCGTTATTAAGGGTTTGACTTTATCCACCCCCTAGACTCGATATGCGATACTCTTATATGAACATACCGTACTGTACGGAGAATGTCACGGACAGGCTCACTAGGGGCCAGGTTGAGTTTGCTCGTTGGCTTTCCTTTCGCTCAATACCTCGGTAGCCGTTACGTACAGCTAGTACCGCTGACGTGCTTATGGTTAAACCCACTGCCAGCATATTGACGAGTCTTTAGAGTTCCACACAGAGTGTTTCCCTGCTTCGGGCGAAATTATGTAGAGGCCATATGGTTTTACGGCAGGGTTCGATCATATACGTGCACTTGTGCACGTATAATGATTCGGACGGATTATACTATTGGCTTTGGTTTAAGCCGGATTCTAGTATTATATTGTTGGATTATTTTCGTCACTTTGTATTCGTATTTTTTGGAATACGGATGCGGGTATGTATATACGGTTGAGGGGTATTCTTATAATTTATTACAAGTTGCTTCTAAGTTTCCAGTTTCCAAAGCTTCACTGAACGAAGTTTCCACCTCATTATGTTTATTAACCATTTGGTTAAATGGTTAATTGAGGCGGAGGATGAGGTGAGTTTTGGCATTTATGAAGCATGGCACTCTTATCCTCTCATGGCTTCTTCTGCTTCTACCTCCACCCTAATAGTCTTATGTGTTGAGAAACCTAGGATGTTTAGAGACAAATCAATCCATCATTAAACTCTACATCTTCTAGGCTATCTAGTTTAGCGAACTAGATGCCCTAGTTACTTCGGTTATGGGGTAGGAGCTCGGAATACAAAATCCTCAGGTGGTTCATCTTCGATGGAGGGAGACCAGTGACCAAACTTGATTGTGGTGGCCACTAGAAGATTAGGAAGGTGGTTAAAGAGCGAAGGACACGGATCATTCGGTATAACATTCCTAAACTCTTTTTAGCTTGCTAGATTAAGGTTAATGGTAGATCCGTAGCATCGGGTTGTTCTAGCGCCAGTTTGTAAAATTTTTGTTCCGCAATCGGCAACGGTTTGATGGCCATGGCACTGGCATAACCCAACATGGTATCAGAGCCAACCCATAAACCCTTATCTAGCTGCTTTAGACGATGTTAAAGTATCGAAACCGAAACAACTCCGAAATAATACCCGTATTAATCAAGTTTCTGTCAATTTTCATTTAGTCTTCAAAAATTATTTAAACAATTGCAGAAGACTACTCTTGTGACATATAGAACACACTCCAAAAACGAACCCCAAATTTTTCTGTACGGCCGGCGAGAACGGGTGAAAGCCCGGCACCGCCGTTTTGTGGAGGAAATTGGGTCTTGGATTTTGAGTGTGTTCTGGGTTCCTGAATATTGGGTTATTGGTATTGTTTGTTTTTGCCCAGAATACATATTTTGTTATCTTTGGTTTAGGGGCAATACGGAGTATTTCGAAGTTGCTATTTTTAACACTGTTTAAAAGTTTTCAGTACATACATTACTATCTGTGACCGTGAATGTCATTTGAGCTGTACAACTCATCTAATTACTGTATGTCTTTTAGACGGGTTTGCGAACATGGCATTCACGTTGTTATTATGTATTGTGCTGTGGTTGTGGATGGATTATCGTGGTGGATTGCCAGTGGTGCAATGGTAGTGCAGTTTAGATTCTATTTGTACATTTGATATTGCGGGGCAAGCGTTTGACATGTGGATTGCCGTCTCTGCCAGTTTGTATATTATTTGTTTGGGTAACGACCGGGTTGAGTTCGATGTCACTGTTGTACATATATTTTTCTTTTCTGTACTAGGATTACCCCGAGGTGGAGTGCACGAATAGCCGGGTTCTAGAGGGCAACGGGCCCACATCTCATGGCTTTAAGACGGAGGGGGCCTAACTCTAGAATCGACGGGCTATTCGCCGCGCTCTTAGGGGGTATAGTTTGACCCATGGAGGGATGCTCAAGTTACCCGATTCCGTGAAGTGTTGGGTGGCCCATTCACTTTGCTGATTGGGGTTGCCTCACTTCTGGGATTGACGGGTAACTTGCCGCACTCGTAGGGGTCTAGGTTTTCATTACACAGGCTATCCATATGACAGGGAATGCCAGGTCTCATTTTCACCTCAAAATAATCCCAAGGCTCCAGGATTATCCACCACTCTATGTTGCTTGGCTGAGATTCTATGATGTTGCTTTATATCATGCCTGCGACGATTGTTATATATATTTATATATATACTAGTAGATGTTGTATATGTTTTGCACCCGCGCTACTCCAGCCCTCGCTCTGCCATTAGTTAAGTAACCTAACGGGTGATGACGGAGCCCAGTGGTGATTGTGGATGACATATACGTACATTTTATTTTTGTTCCTGTGATATGTTTTAATTGATGGGACTGCGTTGATTCTGATGAATGCAAGGATAAAACAAACCTATATGATTTTGTTGGAACCAAGTTTTTTTGAAAACAGACATTACAGACGTTTACTTTTGCTTTGCATAGTGATATTCGATTGGGAATATCCTGGACCTCATTCCACGAGGTAAGAGCCGAGATCCCTTAATCGGGACTGACTGTAAGTCTATGTCGCACACCCCACGAGTTCGCGGAGAGGCGAAATACATCAAAAACGATTTTTTCTCACATCAAAAGATCATGTATGGCTTTGTAACATAGACTTGATCCACTTTTGGATCTTAATTAAAGCTTAACTAGCTAAACTAAACTACTTGAAGGCTCTAACTACTCAGATAGAGGTTTATACCTTCGTGTCTAGTCCTTCGGGTCATCTCTAGGTTCCTTGCTCCTTGGATCGAGCTTCAACTTTGAACTCGTTTCTATGGCTCCTACGATGCTCCGAACGAACTCGGTTGCCGGTCTTCTTGATGTTGAAGAAAGATCCACCCGAGGGCCTATAGTCAAGCATCAAGCTCAAGTGAGGTAGCTTAGTGATCTAATTTGCTAGAAGAGATTACTAAGTAGTGTAGAGAGTGATCAATGGATTAATTTGTCTCGAAACTCAATGAATCACAACACTTGTGAAGGGATGGGCTTGAGGGAGGAGGAGATGAATCCTAGGAGAGAGAATGAGAATATGATAATGAACTAGAGAAATGAGAGAGGGAATGGCTAAGTCTCATGACAATAATTCAAGCATGGAATATTTTAGTCTCCAAAAAATCAACCACGCTTGAATAGGAACTCCAAATGAATAAACAAATATCAAGCCATGCGATCAACCCATTCCTCAAGTGTCTCTTAATTTCCACCTCATTAATCCTTTAGCCAAAAAGGATAAATCAATAATGAGGTGTCTCTTTCTAGAAGCTCATTCTTATGAAATTACAAGAATGCCCTCACCGTATATACTTACCCGTATCCGTATTCCGAAAAATACGGATACATAGAGACAAGTATAATCCAATAGTATATTACTAGGATCCGGCTTATGTTAGTGATATATGCTCTATAGGCCATTATTGTATCATACTGGATTGTATATTACTTAATGGGAGCTTGGGATATACACGGATATAGTAACAGTCTTGCTCGAAATGGTAGTATGCTACCTGTTTTTTTTCTACCTCAATATGTGCATGTGTTTTCTTAGCATATCGCTTATACATATTGGTAGAGCCCTTAGGATCTTTGCTTGATTACCAGCATTGTGATGGCAGTCACACTAGTGGGGGATAGGTAGTCTATAAGCACATCCTATACATGTCCCTAGTCATAGGATTATCGAGACGGGGCATCGATACTCCACAACAGACTAGTGTATACGCTTCTCATCCTAGGCGTAACGTTTTGGAAAATTAAGAATATTTAATTACATTTTATTATAAAACTAATAAAATCGATAATTTTATGCAAAATGATATCGCTTATGAATTAGAGCTATCGGAATTATATCCGAAAAATTTAATTATTTTGATAAATATGAATAAAGCGGTTGATATCAAGAAAAATGATATTTTAACTATTTTATCATGACATTGTATTTGTCATTAAGCTAATAATAATTAAGAAATAGATTTATCATTTCATATCTCTTATGTTATATGAAATTGATTTATAATATAAGAGTTTTACTTATTGTTATATTTCATCATGAATGACACATATCATTATATGTTAACCCTTACACAAAACACCTCATTCTTCCCTTAATAAAAGGCTAACACCTCCTTTAAAACCCTTGTTTAAAACTGAACACCTCCTCCTTCATTACCTTTACACCTCCTTCTTCAAATCCAACACCTCATCCTTTGCATGAATCATCCATGCTTCACCAAGTGCCACAACCTCCTTCCTCCATGCCACCTCCTCCTTTCTCTACAACAAACCCTCACTCATTTCGTTGTCCTACACCCTTTGTTCAGTTCATTAGATCAGAAAATTTAAGAGAAAGAAAGGAAAAGAAAAACTTTAGAACACATGAAAGAAAATAAGAAAAGGAAGAAGAGAAGAAGAAGAAGTGCTAAGGATTTTCACCATCACCCTCTAGTTAGGAGCTAAGGACTTGGGCATCTAGAAGGAAGCATTCTTAGCAATCTTCAGAGGGTATAATCTCTAAAACTCTTTAGAATTCTAATTCTGAAAAGTTAAATATTGAAATCGGATATCGTATTTTGATTAGTTTAGCCTCTGTGTGAATCTGCTATAGTTTAGAGGTAAATTAGAAAACCCAAACAGTACCTTAACCTTGTAAATTAGACCTAGAGTAAACTACAGGAAGACGGACCCCTTACCTCGGAGATGAGCCTGCGACACGAAGGAAATTTCCGACCTCGCCGGATTTCTGGTGGAGTTGGACATTGTGGTTTTTAGGGTAGTTCTATAAAGATATATAAGTGTGTTTGGAATTGTTTAATTGTTTTAGTTTAGTGGTATAAGAAATCTGGAAACAAATATCAGTTTGGGGTTAAGATTCTTAAATACGATACGGACATATCGTACCATGAGTTCTGTTTTTATATATCTTGACCAGAAAAGGGTTAGCTCAGAGTAACTTAAGTTTTGTAACTAATGATACGTAGCATGTCTAGCTGTGCTGCATCAAAAACACGGTTTTGTGATTAATTTAGCTACTGTAATCGAATCTGGAACTGATAGGTATAATCACTAGATATTTCAACAAGACAAAAAGTATAATAAGACTACTAGGAGACACCACTTCAAATACGAGCCCCAAACACCCTAGAAAATCCGGCGACACGTAACCCAATTTCGGCGACGCCGGCCCACCTTGAGAGTATGGTGTTGGTTTTTCTCCAGTAATTTTGTTTTGGTATTTTATAAGTATCTGTATTGTTTGTTTTGCCTAATAATTCATAAAGAGGAATCCGGAAATGTTTGAAAAATGGTTTTCTCAAAATTCAGAAATTTATGATACGAAGTTTCGTATTTTGATATTGCAGTTGAATCGTTAACGTTTATACGTTAACGTCAGAATTTTATTGTCATTTTTGAGTTAAGTATGCTGTAGGTTCTAACCTACGGGTGTTTAGCTTGTTGTTTTGATTTCCGGTATGATATCTACATATATACGTATGCCCTAGAGGCCAGTATTGTACAAATGATGTATATTATATTGGATGCTTGGACATATATAGAGATGACTTTCTTGCTCGACATGATAGTATGCTATCTGGTTGCTCTTTATCTTAACATGTACACTAGTCTCTTTATACTGTCTTATAATTACATGTTGGTAAAGCCCTTAGGATGTGTACTTGACTACCTGGACTATGATGCAGATCATACTAGTGGGGACATGGTAGTCCATAAGTACATCCTTCAACGTCCCTAGTCGTGGGTGTATCGAGACGGGGCATCGATATACCAGAGTAGACTAGCGTATACGCTTCTCGACCCATGAGATGGGCGATGGATGATCCTATATCCATTGGTGTTTGACATCAGAGATGGTGTACGGGTGCTCAGTGGAGACTGGGTACACTGGACGGACTCGCCGAGAACTCCCAGATGGTATTATACCTCACGTCAGATGGCAGTTCTCAGGTGACACTTGTACAGGTTAGTCTGTAGACCCGAGATCGTCATAGAGTCTTGTGTGATTCCCACTGTGCTTTGATCTCCACCTTACCACGTCCATGAGGGCGTGCAAAACGGTGGTCTTTGGGTACAGTCCCGAGTCACATGGAGGCAATGAGCGATAGGAGGGGTTTCGTCTTTCCCGGTATTGGGGGTTGATGTTGCGCTGTGCTCGATTGGCCGTAACAGGGAAGACCCTGGCCAGGGCTGATCAGAGATTTGCTGGTAAGAGTTACCAGTAGTTTCTCGACGCGTTATGAGCCTCACATCGGCACGACTTATCGGTTATTGGGGTCTGACGTTTACCACCCCTAGACTTGATATGCGACGTATCAGACGAACAGACCAGACTGTACGGTAAGTGTTACTGGTTGGATTCACAGGAGTGTGAGCGGACTAGCTCGTCGATCTTCTGATCGCTCGATACCCGGATGGCCGTTATGTTTAGCAGACCGCTTGCGGCTTGTGGGTGCTTGATATGATCATCATTTGCTACCGGCGTATTGACGAGTCTTTAGAGTCCTACACAGAGGTTTCCTGGTTCAAGCGAAACGAAATAGGAGCGCATATGAGATATGTGCAGGACCGAGAATAATGCGTGTATGTGATACCGCATTTCATTCTCGCGATATATGTTTCGATTGGTTATATTCGATATGACCTAGTTATCGAATCATTGATTCGATAAATCGATACATTGAATACTAGTCGATTATGTGCGACATGACCGGATCATTGAATCAAATGTTGATTTAATGATTTAATGTATAATTATATATTTGATATATTACTTTGCATTAGCTAGTATAGGTTCACTTTAAATGGATTTTCTCACTTGATGTGCAAGTTGTATATGTGATATACTTTTGTACACATGTTTGTATCATGTTTGATGATACTTGCTTTTTTGGTTAAGTGTAAAGAATTAAACCATAGTTAAGTGTTGATTAGGGTTTGCAAATTCATTTATCTATTTATTTATTTATTTGAAATGGATTAAGATAAGAATGGTGGCTTTATTTGTTTTATGTTGAAGCTTCATGAAGCTTTGACCTTAGTGACCATTCTTGTCTTCATGCTTAACCCTAACTCATCCAAGTAACCATGGTCCATTCTCTACACTCAACTAAGGTTAGATTATGATAAGTATTGATTTCTTTTTCAATTTATCATAACACTTATCATAAACTAGCTTCATCTTCTCCTTCTTCTTCAAGAGAGAAAACTAGATGCCATCAATGGCAACTTGATAAAAAGTGAGTGAAATCCAATTCTAAAGTGAACCCACCTCCTATTTCTTCACCCTCTACCTCTTGCCAAGTTGTTTTGGGTGTTTTCTTCACAAGTTTCACAACTTTGTGAAGTCGGAGCTTGAGCTTGTGCAACATCGACGTAGATCGTCTTTGACACGAAGCCGACGACCTATTCCGCTCGTTTTCCCGATGAAGACGACGAATGAGTCTAGGATTCGAAAAGGACAGCGAGAGGATGACTACGTGGAGCTAAGAAAGTGGATATCCGGATCTACAAAGGTTGTAGCATCTAACTTTTAGTTAAGTAGTTAACTAGTTTTGTGTTTCGCCTAGAATTCTAGTCTAAGATCCGCGTTAGGGTTTCGCGGCACCCATAATTTTTTAAAATTGGCATGTTCGATGCCTTGTGAGACCTCTATAGGGTGCCTAGGAACCTTACAGTGGTATCAGATCCTAGCTAGAGCCTTAGGCGAAGTCTAGACGGAGTTTGAAAGCCGGACGAACCGGAAACCTAACCCCAAAATAGCTCTCTGGACTTTTTCTAAAAAATGGGATTTTTGTCAATTAAAAATATGCAGAAAATCAAGCAGGGTGTTATTTGAATTACTGTGAAATACGAGGGCCTAAGTCGACTTTTCCACCGCGGAACCGCGGCACGTGCTATGCATGATGCGGCGGTTCCGCGGCCTTACTGTTCCCTTGTATGATGATTTCTGCACAGTAACTCATATAATTTAATGCTATATTTTCTGGGATATTTTTGTTGTGACTCTACAGAAGAGTATTCTGGGGTACTATTGGGAATCAAAGTTTCGATCGGATTATAAAATTTCGTCTTTGTGTTTTTCCGGATAATCTTTTGAATATGTTAAAAAGTTCGACCGGATATAAATACCCAATTTTTCCTCTGTCGGGAAATTTCCAAGTGTTGGATTTTTCCATAGTTTAACGACGTTCTAAGTAGTGCAAGTAACGCGATGGACCCTCTAGAAGACAACAAACCTTAACTCGATTATGTGACCGTCTTGAACTGCCCTTTTGTAACATTTTCAAAAATATAAAATATTAATTTTGGGAATTTTTATAATTTAATATTATTTTATTGATTATTTTAATATTAAATGCAAATAAATAGGAAAAATGTTAGAAAAAATTATGAAAAATTATGGAAAATTCTAAAATAGGGTAAATTAGTGGATTATGGCATTTTTAAGTTTTTGTGATTAGTTTGACAATAATTTAGTGCTAATCGCGATTAAAATCGCTAATCGGGTTTTTTGGCAATTTTGTGCAAAACTTGCACATATCACTTTTTCTACACTTGTGCATTTTTCTAGCCATGGTTTTCTTTTGGGATTACTATTGATGTGAGAAGGTTTGGATTTTAAAAGAAAAGGAAAAGAAAGGAAAATATAATGATGAGGGTAGGTGAGAGAGAGAGGTGGACTTTGACTTAGCATACTTAGCCATTCTCCTCGTTTTCTGTGTACAGCCCCTGTTCCTCTAGTGTTGACCCAGGGTACTTCTAGTTTTGACAGATTCTATCTAGGGTGAAATCTGGGACATATATCCTAAGTTGCTATTTTGGATTCGTGTTTCCGTATTCCGTATTTTTGATTCTGAAATGGTGGAATGTGTTTTGCCTCGACTAATTGTCGTTTATACGACGATGTAGAGGATTTATTGATGGTTTTGAAGGCGTGCCATAGGTTCTCACCTATAGGCCCCCTTATCGTATCGTTTTGGATTTCATGCGCCGTTTTAGATTGGATTTGGTTTTAATGCGCATATACGATATTTTGATGTGTAGGTACCCATGAAGACTTCGGGACGACAAGCAAATACGTGGTGACGTCCGCAATTGGCGATGCAAGGTGAGTAGATTATATCTACAGGGGGAAGTCGGGTGGATGGCGTATAGCACCCCCGCAGTCCGTAGATAGATTACTATGTAGTTTATTGTGATATTAGGTGTATTGTGGATAATGTAGGGTTAGAAGTGACTAGTGTAGTTCATAGTCGCGAACCCTAGGGTAGAATTACACCTACACACACCCTTGCTTATCACTTGTACTTGCACTGTGATTGATGATATGTGATGACTTTGGAGATGAGTCGATGATGTGGGCTGGGTGCCCTGGGATCGGTGATTTTATACGATTCATATGTGGGATATGACTTGTGATTCTTGCGGGCTTGGGATATGTGTTTACCCCCGCATGCATACTTACTGAGGTTACCGTTTTGTACTAGACATAGAGTAGTACTCCAGACTATATGATCTGACGATGGTGATATCTGTTATGTGATGAGACAGTAAGATACTGACCCCTACCCAGCTATGGGGATGCCGTACGATGATTTACCGTACGAGCCGATATTGATGATAGATCCGCACTCATAACTCGAGGATATCTTATGATATGACATTGAGGCGAGATCATCGACTATATACTTTTATACATGTATCGACTCAGATTTAGGTGGTTTCCACACCTACCCCTCCTGATTGACCGGATACTTAGATGTAGTTTGCATAGTAGATACTTCACTGTGGTGTTGACTACTAGATATCTGCATTTTCCTGCTATTCGCATTGCTGGCATATGTTCATTGTTATATTATTATCATGCTGTTAGGACACCAGCACCATTATCGATGATGCGTATGTTTCACGTACACTATTTGCCGGCTCACACACTTCATCATCGATAATTGCCATGCCACTACACTGTAGTACTGTTGCATTCATGATATGATTACTGCTTGGCATATTGTACACATGTACCTGTACACAAACATAGATGATTCTGACTTGATTGAGATTGAGGACCGCAAGATATTCTTTAAACTGATTCATTCTAAAGGAGCGGTTCCTCCCGACATATGTACATTACTATTCCATGTTGCATGATTTCCGATATGATTATCTCTCTTTACACGTCGCATACATCATGGATTGATTGCATAGCACATTGCATTGGATTTACTTCTTGATGTGGATTTTCATGTGATTTCTGATTTTGAGGACCGTGGGATTATTTAAGAAAAGATGTTCTTTTATGAAAACCCGGTACCTCGTGATATGATATTTGGGTGCGTCCACCACGCGTTTTCTCGGTGCTGAGACGTGTGCTTGAAACCCGATTCGAGGAGTGATGATCCGTTTGCGGGTTCGTGGTGGGCCCGGTATGGTTCCCCTCGGCGAGATGATCGATGGGTTATGCCGATTGAGCCTGGAGGCGGGCGAGTACCTACCGGTGATTGTATTTGAGCTTGGCGGATATCCGGGGGATACCGCCTGGAGCCGAGAGATGGGCGTACTGCCGGGGCCGACGGGCCGCTACCGCAGACGGAGCCCAGAGATGGACATGGGTTGACTCGTGCTGCCGGGGCCGAGGGCCGATACCGCAGACGGAGCCCCATATGGATGAGGATTTACGTGTCGATGCTTGGCACGGGTTTCATGATGTTTTCCATGATATTGTTTATATCCTCATACTTGCATACATGATGCTTACTGTCAGTGGGTGACAGGTGGACGGGTTCCACATATATACAGACATGGATCATATACAGACTGGATTTACACTTGTCATACTTCATTTGTATATATAACAGGGTATGAGGGCGCTGTTATATATACCCTTACACCAATATTAGTGGTATGGGACGCTAATATATGTGTATTGATATCATTGATATTTCATCAAACTTACCTCATGCAGGCATACCTTACACTGATGACATGTTATTACCTGAGTACCTGGCACTACATACATGATTAGATGTTACCTTGCCATCTTATTACACTCAGATGCACTCTTGTGGATTGTATTACTGATCGTTGACTTAGGTTTATGTCTTGCATTCGGTTTCTGCTTGTAGATATTTCTATTCACGAGTTGGCAACTCACCCCCGTTGTGCCACAGTCCTTGCAGGTTCTGCCGTACAGGTTTCATTGCGGCATTTCTGGCACACTACCTTCTTGCGGGTGATTTGCTTTGGTAGGTGGATTCTTTCGCATCAAGAATCACCATTTTATTCATGTATTTCATTGTATCTAGAAATTGTCCATCAACCAAAAACTTGTATATTCTTTCAGACTTAGAGACAGTGTGGTATTATTCGACCTTAGAGTCGCGCTTAGTAGTATTGCGGTTTTCTTGCTGCCTTTTGAGCTTTCCTTGATTTTGATCCTCGCTACTTGGCGTTGTATATTATCATTTCATCGTGTGGTTGTGACCGTCGATTGACGAAGAGCTAGCTCCCGCTTGGGGATGCCTTTATCATTTTATATATTGTTATTCATGTTGTACCCCGTTCGGGGCCAGTTTTACAAGAGAAACTCTGCCGAAAATTTTAGAAAAGACTGTACGGTTTTCAAATGCACATTCGGCTTAGTTATTTAAAAACCTTGATTTCAAACATGTTTTTCTTCACTTCTTTAAACCAGTTTTCTTTACTTATTCTCAAAAATGGTTTTAGATTTCTGGGCTTTTGGCTTACTTGGATCAGATGGAGTCCTATAGACTTCATATGGTTCAAGGGCCAGTCACGTGCTCTTTCGGGTCGTGACAAAGTTGGTATCAGAGCGCTAGGTTGACCTTGGTTCGAGTCTAAGTTTGACTATGTGGAGCCTAGGGAGTTGTTTATATACGGAACTTAGGCTTGACCTTACGGAACTTAGACTTGGTCGAGGGGGTGTAAACCCGAACTTTCGTCGTTTTAGGATGACCCTTGGTTGATGGATTTGGTGACTAAAGTAGAGTGACGTACCGTTGGTATGTTCCGCGGCATACTTACGACACGCCACTCCGCTTAAGGAACCTTAGGATGTACATACTTTCGAGATCAGTGATTCTCTTTATATCCAGGATTATTCATCCATTTGAGATCCCCGATTCTATTAGTTTCATGATCATACCTTCATTGATACTGTTCCTTCCTATGATCATGTATCCACTTTGGATCTGTTGTTTCCCTTCTTGCCACTGATGTGCTCTCTTTGATACTCGATTGAGATTCCTGTCACCGTGTTTGAGCGCAGTTTGGGCTGCTGCTAGGGTTACGGCCGGTGTGAGCTCGTTTGGTACGAGGGCCGACCTTTGTGTTTTCTGGTGACATGGGAACGTCTCGAGTTAGTGTTGGTGATTGTGACCTCTAGTGGAGGCGAGTGCTTGGTCTTGCACCGGATGATCGGGCCTTTGTTAGAGCTGCCAGTTGAGAGAGTACTGTTGATGTACAACATACCTCAGAGATGGTGATGTCGCCTACCGTGCAGACAGATGGACCAGCTGTCGCTGAGATTGACAGGGTGTTGCTTTCGGAGCTTACGAGCTGAGATTGCCGGAGCTTTCAGGCAGTTATGCGACAGATGATAGCTAGTCTACCCGATTTGAGAGACGAAGGTGATTCGTCCGATTTTGCGCCAGAGCAGGCCCAGTTGAGTTGAAGATTTCCAGTGTGGAGAGTCTTACTCAGATCTAGAGCAGGCTGATTCAGAGATGACCGCTTATGTATTGCCTTTCCTGGAGGATTGAGGCGTTGTTCGGCGTACAGGCATATGAGCCAGTTGTTGCTGCAAATGATGAGATATCGCCCAGATGATTGGAGCTACTGCAGCATGAGCATGTTCTTAGAGAGATGATAGCGAGTTGCTAGTCACCGAGGATGGATGACTAGGACGCGTGGTGAGTTCGCTTACCCCGATGCGAGGTCATCAGGTGGATTGATTCCAGCTAGAGACGACTTCACGCAGATTCGTTGAGAGTCGATTGAGACGATCGAATGTCAGGAGCCTATTTTCCAAGTTTAAAGTATACGGAAAGACATGCAGGTGATTCTATGGACCCTCTAGAAGAATGAAACCCTAACTCGACTTAATGACCGTGTGACAGCCTTGGAACCTTAGGGTTTACGGCGGTTCCGCGGCGCCATTAGTGAGGCTTGGGTTTGCCCTTCTACGGCTGGACCACCGACGCTGTGGCATGTACTCGATACTATTAAACTGTACCCGAGATGTGAGCTCTTGGGGGATTATGAGGATCTGACGAGTCGATCGGATGGTTCGACATCTTTCGGATATCGTGATGGGACACTGCTTGGGAGACTCCAGGTGCGAGCATAGCCGTCGGAGCGCAGTTCGTGCAGCCATGATGAGACGAGTCCGAATCAGTCGACACTGATGCAGAGTGAAGAAAAGAGTTCGCAAGATATTTCGACGAGATGACGTCCCACTCCGCCGACATCAGAGATGTTATACGCACCCAGAGGCGTGGTATATGGATATACCTTCCAGAAAGAAGCGCGATAGGTATGCAGCCGTTCCGGAATAAGCTTTAGCTTCAGCATTGGATGATGACTTCCGGGCATTTCGGCAGGATTGAGATTTGAGAAAGGAACCTCGGCAGGACCTTTCTGGAGTACGATACGAGAAGACCTAGACCAGGAGTGGTCGTGTTGCGCACACCCAGCAGGCCAGAGTTCGGCATTGTCGACGAGGTAGTTGACCAAGTTCGGATAAAGGAACTTACCCAGATGCGTTGCGAATGGATCAAGGACGGACGAGTGATGAGTATTCCTCCGATGGTTGGGACGTGTTCCCGAGGACCAGTTCGGCCTGACATCTGCTACAGAATGATGAAGCTACAGAGTACGCGATTTCGAGTCCGTGTGAGAGACTTCAGATTGACCGTGGCCGAGAGCAGTGCAGTGTATAGTAGCTTGGCGTGACGTCATAGTGGACGACGATGGAGACAAGTGGAACCAGAGGTTCGTGTGAGACACTGACGAGCTGTCATTGCTTCCCGTCGAAACTAGAGACCTGATATGCTTACAGAAACGTTGGGATGTGACCAATTTCCGAGAAATGTTGTGCTGAGGACACAGATGTCTTTCCAGCGAGAAGAGATAGTACAAGAGAGCCAGCCTCTGTACAGATCGGCATAGGCATGATTGGAAGAGACCTTGAGCAGGATTCCTTCCAGGACATTGCTGCAATGATGTTTGCACCCAGGATCAGATGTGTGACGTGCATTCAGATAGCCAGAGACCGACGTCAGTGATATGCTGCCTTACGAGTGGTCGTGAGGTTTGACCGAGAGGTGACCAGAAAAGTGCCAGAACGGAATCGTCCCCGTTAGCACACCTGACAGGGCCGATGAGCCGATTGACCGCGTGATAGGTAATCCGCAGAGAAGATAAGGACCTAGAGAGTCAGAAGACGCCAGACCGTGAGCAAGAGGCAGGTAGATATCCTGCGCTGCTAGCAGTGGATTACACTGACTCCTTCTCGACCTTGAAGGAGAAACTACCGAAGACGGTATTTATGATTTGTGATTTTGTGATTCGATTATCACGTATCCGTCATTTTGGATTTCGGTATTTTGGGCGTTCTATTTGCACGATCTAGTTTTGGTGACTGAGTTTCATGATATTGGTTTCATGCACCCACTGGATATTTATATATTTTGCGCAGAGTTTTCATGCATTTTAGTGTTAGGCTTTGATTCGTGCACGCTGATGCACACGGTTGTGAGATTTTTCTTGCGGTACCCTGATTTTGGTTTGAGCCGCATTATATCGTTGATTTTGACCCGGATTTTGATGGTTGATTTTTGCACTCCGTGCTGGCGATGTGCTTTACGCCTGTTCGGTGTTTGCTATTGGATTTCATGATTTCCGTGCATGTTGAGTGCGCAGGGTTTAGATTTTCATTCGTGCACGATGGATGCACCGGTTTGGATTTTCGCGCATGTTGGACGCATGCTTTTAGATACGATTTTGGTGCACGCCAGATGCGCTAAATCGGGATTCTTCGTGCATGTCACATGCACCTGATTTATTTTGCTGTCAGGCACATACGATGCCCATGACAGATGCTTCGTGCACACCCGTTGCACTTGGATGTTGTTTTGTGCACCTGTTTAGCACATATATGGATTTTTTTTTGATTTCAGTGCGCACCAGACGCACAGGATGGTGTTATGTTTAGATTGGATGTCTACATGTGTAGTTCCGATCCATATCATATCGGTTTTGTATTGGATTTGACATTGTGTTTTTTTTTACATTGACTCCGATGATTGCGGGATGCTTGACGGAGTTTTGTTTTCGAGTTATCTGCTCAGTACCCTTGCGCATGCATTGCGCTGTGACGTTCTATGTGTTGATGATTTCGGAGCCCCGACGACTTTGGTTTATTACTGAGATGTTTTTGTATCTGGGGGTTTAAATTTAAAATTCGGGGACCGAATTTCTTTAAGGGGGGTAGATTGTAACATTTTCAAAAATATAAAATATTAATTTTGGGAATTTTTATAATTTAATATTATTTTATTGATTATTTTAATATTAAATGCAAATAAATAGGAAAAATGTTAGAAAAAATTATGAAAAATTATGGAAAATTCTAAAATAGGGTAAATTAGTGGATTATGGCATTTTTAAGTTTTTGTGATTAGTTTGACAATAATTTAGTGCTAATCGCGATTAAAATCGCTAATCGGGTTTTTTGGCAATTTTGTGCAAAACTTGCACATATCACTTTTTCTACACTTGTGCATTTTTCTAGCCATGGTTTTCTTTTGGGATTACTATTGATGTGAGAAGGTTTGGATTTTAAAAGAAAAGGAAAAGAAAGGAAAATATAATGATGAGGGTAGGTGAGAGAGAGAGGTGGACTTTGACTTAGCATACTTAGCCATTCTCCTCGTTTTCTGTGTACAGCCCCTGTTCCTCTAGTGTTGACCCAGGGTACTTCTAGTTTTGACAGATTCTATCTAGGGTGAAATCTGGGACATATATCCTAAGTTGCTATTTTGGATTCGTGTTTCCGTATTCCGTATTTTTGATTCTGAAATGGTGGAATGTGTTTTGCCTCGACTAATTGTCGTTTATACGACGATGTAGAGGATTTATTGATGGTTTTGAAGGCGTGCCATAGGTTCTCACCTATAGGCCCCCTTATCGTATCGTTTTGGATTTCATGCGCCGTTTTAGATTGGATTTGGTTTTAATGCGCATATACGATATTTTGATGTGTAGGTACCCATGAAGACTTCGGGACGACAAGCAAATACGTGGTGACGTCCGCAATTGGCGATGCAAGGTGAGTAGATTATATCTACAGGGGGAAGTCGGGTGGATGGCGTATAGCACCCCCGCAGTCCGTAGATAGATTACTATGTAGTTTATTGTGATATTAGGTGTATTGTGGATAATGTAGGGTTAGAAGTGACTAGTGTAGTTCATAGTCGCGAACCCTAGGGTAGAATTACACCTACACACACCCTTGCTTATCACTTGTACTTGCACTGTGATTGATGATATGTGATGACTTTGGAGATGAGTCGATGATGTGGGCTGGGTGCCCTGGGATCGGTGATTTTATACGATTCATATGTGGGATATGACTTGTGATTCTTGCGGGCTTGGGATATGTGTTTACCCCCGCATGCATACTTACTGAGGTTACCGTTTTGTACTAGACATAGAGTAGTACTCCAGACTATATGATCTGACGATGGTGATATCTGTTATGTGATGAGACAGTAAGATACTGACCCCTACCCAGCTATGGGGATGCCGTACGATGATTTACCGTACGAGCCGATATTGATGATAGATCCGCACTCATAACTCGAGGATATCTTATGATATGACATTGAGGCGAGATCATCGACTATATACTTTTATACATGTATCGACTCAGATTTAGGTGGTTTCCACACCTACCCCTCCTGATTGACCGGATACTTAGATGTAGTTTGCATAGTAGATACTTCACTGTGGTGTTGACTACTAGATATCTGCATTTTCCTGCTATTCGCATTGCTGGCATATGTTCATTGTTATATTATTATCATGCTGTTAGGACACCAGCACCATTATCGATGATGCGTATGTTTCACGTACACTATTTGCCGGCTCACACACTTCATCATCGATAATTGCCATGCCACTACACTGTAGTACTGTTGCATTCATGATATGATTACTGCTTGGCATATTGTACACATGTACCTGTACACAAACATAGATGATTCTGACTTGATTGAGATTGAGGACCGCAAGATATTCTTTAAACTGATTCATTCTAAAGGAGCGGTTCCTCCCGACATATGTACATTACTATTCCATGTTGCATGATTTCCGATATGATTATCTCTCTTTACACGTCGCATACATCATGGATTGATTGCATAGCACATTGCATTGGATTTACTTCTTGATGTGGATTTTCATGTGATTTCTGATTTTGAGGACCGTGGGATTATTTAAGAAAAGATGTTCTTTTATGAAAACCCGGTACCTCGTGATATGATATTTGGGTGCGTCCACCACGCGTTTTCTCGGTGCTGAGACGTGTGCTTGAAACCCGATTCGAGGAGTGATGATCCGTTTGCGGGTTCGTGGTGGGCCCGGTATGGTTCCCCTCGGCGAGATGATCGATGGGTTATGCCGATTGAGCCTGGAGGCGGGCGAGTACCTACCGGTGATTGTATTTGAGCTCGGCGGATATCCGGGGGATACCGCCTGGAGCCGAGAGATGGGCGTACTGCCGGGGCCGACGGGCCGCTACCGCAGACGGAGCCCAGAGATGGACATGGGTTGACTCGTGCTGCCGGGGCCGAGGGCCGATACCGCAGACGGAGCCCCATATGGATGAGGATTTACGTGTCGATGCTTGGCACGGGTTTCATGATGTTTTCCATGATATTGTTTATATCCTCATACTTGCATACATGATGCTTACTGTCAGTGGGTGACAGGTGGACGGGTTCCACATATATACAGACATGGATCATATACAGACTGGATTTACACTTGTCATACTTCATTTGTATATATAACAGGGTATGAGGGCGCTGTTATATATACCCTTACACCAATATTAGTGGTATGGGACGCTAATATATGTGTATTGATATCATTGATATTTCATCAAACTTACCTCATGCAGGCATACCTTACACTGATGACATGTTATTACCTGAGTACCTGGCACTACATACATGATTAGATGTTACCTTGCCATCTTATTACACTCAGATGCACTCTTGTGGATTGTATTACTGATCGTTGACTTAGGTTTATGTCTTGCATTCGGTTTCTGCTTGTAGATATTTCTATTCACGAGTTGGCAACTCACCCCCGTTGTGCCACAGTCCTTGCAGGTTCTGCCGTACAGGTTTCATTGCGGCATTTCTGGCACACTACCTTCTTGCGGGTGATTTGCTTTGGTAGGTGGATTCTTTCGCATCAAGAATCACCATTTTATTCATGTATTTCATTGTATCTAGAAATTGTCCATCAACCAAAAACTTGTATATTCTTTCAGACTTAGAGACAGTGTGGTATTATTCGACCTTAGAGTCGCGCTTAGTAGTATTGCGGTTTTCTTGCTGCCTTTTGAGCTTTCCTTGATTTTGATCCTCGCTACTTGGCGTTGTATATTATCATTTCATCGTGTGGTTGTGACCGTCGATTGACGAAGAGCTAGCTCCCGCTTGGGGATGCCTTTATCATTTTATATATTGTTATTCATGTTGTACCCCGTTCGGGGCCAGTTTTACAAGAGAAACTCTGCCGAAAATTTTAGAAAAGACTGTACGGTTTTCAAATGCACATTCGGCTTAGTTATTTAAAAACCTTGATTTCAAACATGTTTTTCTTCACTTCTTTAAACCAGTTTTCTTTACTTATTCTCAAAAATGGTTTTAGATTTCTGGGCTTTTGGCTTACTTGGATCAGATGGAGTCCTATAGACTTCATATGGTTCAAGGGCCAGTCACGTGCTCTTTCGGGTCGTGACACCTTTGAACCTTCGGGTTTGGGGCAGTACGGCGTGCCACATGTGAGGCGTTGGCTTGACCCTTCTACGGCTGGACCGTTGGTACTGAGGCACGAACTGAATGTTGTTAGACTTATTTCATGTGTTGAGCTGTATCGGGAAAACTTGGGTATTCGACTGTTCGATCGGAAAGTTTAACATTTTCTGTTTATCTGGAATGTGATACAATAATTGGAATTCACAAGTAGTTATGAGATAATTGAATGAATGTTATAAATCTAGCGGTTTAGTTTCACTTGATATCGAAAAGAGTTTTCGATAATGGGACTAAAATGCGGGGTTTATAACTGTTAGGCATGTGATGTCTAAAGAGGTTGCGGATTCCAATTGTTGTAGTTTTACACTTTCTTTTCTGTGACCGTAAGTGTAGTATGTTCATATCGCCGGTTTCGTTGCTATACGTCAACGACAATTGGGGTATGCATACTTACTTACGTTGATGACATGTGATGTTATGTGTTGCTGGATATGTTATATTGGATCATCGTGTTCGAATAGCCGGGGTTTTTTATGTGAGATGAGTGTTTTTCTTTTTCATTCATGTAAAAACTTGTATGTAATATTCTTTTATTTGGGGCACTTCCAGGTAGCGGAAGTTGTCACCTTTTGTATATTATTTACTTTTCCGCATTAGGATAGACCCAAGGAGGGCAGCACAAGTAACCGGGTTCTGGGGTCCAGTGGGAGACCAACTCGAGGAGTCGAGTCCGGGTCTCCTAACCCTAGAATTGGCAGGGTTGCTTGCCGCTCTCGTAGGGGTCTAGGGGTGTGGGATTGGATATTCATCACGACCGTGGAATCCGTGTTTTATACTGGCTCGTATTGAAAACACGGACGTCCTAGTATATCCAATGTTTCATATGTTTCTTCTGCTGCGATATCTGTGATGTGATCATGTGATGTTCTGTGATGGATATAGTATATAGTATATATGATATATTATATAGACGTTACTTATGTTTTACACCCGCGCTAGCCCTGCCCTGCTATGTCGTTAGTTACCTAACCTAACGGTGCACGAGGGGACATCGAGGCGAATGCGGATGGCATAAGTGTACGTCATATCTATCTGTGATGTTTAGGTATTTAAATGATGGGACTTCATTAATGTGATTAATGAAAGAAAAGAAACCTCAGATGTTGTAGAATCAAATTTTAAATAAAACAGGTAGCTACAGTTCTTGCTTTGCATAGCGGTATATATGATATACCCTGCACCTTATTCGATGAGGAAAGGACCGAGATCCCTTCACCGGGAGTGACTCCTTTAGCAATAACTGGCTGATACTACACACTCGGTTTGCTTTTGACTGCTTTTGGGTTTTTGCTTTGCACAGCGATATGTATGATATATCCCGCACCTCATTCAACGAGGAAAGGACCGAGATCCCTTCACCGGGAGTGACTCCTTTAGCAAAACTAGAAAAGCCTCAAAATCACTCCATTTTCAAAACTTCATTTGATTCTACAACGATATCAAGTTCATTACGCAATAGGTTTTCAGAAAAACCTGTCGTAGCCCTCCGTCATTTCAGATAAGTAGTAGTTAGTATTCGTGCTACGTTTGTTGGCCTGCGTCAAGGCGTAGTGTGCGGTAGCTAACTAGTATTTATCTGCTTATGCATATGATGCAGATTGGATTAGGGTAGTCGTACGACTTTGTTGGCCTGCGTCAAGGGTCGTGCGGGTGGGTTTAATTCAATCAGGAAATGACGGGTTGAACTTGACTAGCGTGCTGTGATTTGTTGGCCTGCGTCAAGGTCATAGGACGCTAGGGGCAAAATATTATCGGGAATTTCAAGTGTTGAAATTTGCAATGAGATTGCATACCTTCTATGAGATAGTTGGATCCCGATACCCACTGCGAGTAAGAGTTACTCCTGGGAGAGTTTTACACATTACAATTAGCCGATCAAGTAGGTGTCTAGAAAGGTGTTAACGAGGTTACGCCTCTGAGAAAACGAGGTTTACAGTAATTAGGTTCGTGCGAAAGCACAGGGGACCTCCCTCAAAGTACCGACACTGGCCTGGCTGAAAGATTGGCGAACTTGTAGTGTGTAATTAATCCAGGCAAGTCTTTCCTTTTAGGGTTTGAAGGAAGATTTGATAAAAAGCAGTGGGAGCCATCCTGATTAGATAAGATAATAACCAATCTGATCTTGCACGAGCATACGCTAAAGTGTTTTCTTCTCTCTCTCTCCAGGTAGCGACCATTTCATGCCTTAATAAAGATAATAATATGGATGTATTGACCGAACCCGCATGTTATACTGTGCTGGGGAACGTTGGTTCCGTTCTTTCTTATAAGAGTTATAGGAATGAACAGGATATAGGGGAATACCAGGATTCCCATGCCACCCGGATGAAGAAAGTACATGTTGATGCATTTTCTTCGGGTGTGTTCGTTACTGAGAACTGTTTCTCCATTTGCTCTACGTCCTGGGTATTAGATACCGGGTCAGGATCCCATATATGTAATCAGTTACATGGGCTCAGGAAAGGTAGAGAACTTGGAGAAGGTGATAAAGACATTAGAGTTGGAAATGGTGCAATTGTTGCAGCTAAGACTGTCGGGGAATATCACCTTACATTACCAACTGGTAATACATTGGTTCTGAACGAATGCTATTACATGCCGAACCTGATATGCAACATTATATCAGTTTCTTTATTAAGTAAAGAGGGATATAATTTTGTATTACAGGATAATGTTATGAACATTTTTCGTAACCAAAAGTTGGTTGGATCAGGCACGTTGTGCAATGGCATTTATGTTCTAAACCAATCAACAGTTCTGAGCATAACAAACACACACAAGAGGAAGAGTTCTGAACTGAACGAATCCTTCTTGTGGCGTTGTAGACTGGGTCACATCAATGCGACACGACTGGCTAAGTTGCATAAGGATGGATATTTAAATCCGTTTGAATTTTCATCCTATGACACTTGCCAGTCATGTCTCAAAGGCAAGATGACCAAAGCTCCGTTTACGGGACACGGAGAAAGAGTTACTGAACTCTTGGGACTGATGCATAGTGATGTATGCGGTCCCATGTCTACACATGCCAGGGATGGTTCTTCGTACTTCATTACATTCACTGACGATCTCTCTAGATTCGGATATGTGTTCCTGATGAAACACAAATCAGAAGCTTTTGAGAAATTTAGAGAATATAAACAAGAAGTCGAGAACCAAACCGGAAAAAGTATTAAAATCCTTCGATCTGATCGAGGAGGTGAATACTTGAGCAATGAATTCCTGGACTTCCTAAAAGAGAATGGGATTCTCTCTCAGCTGACTCCTCCATATACACCACAGCAAAACGGTGTATCAGAACGGAGGAACCGCACCCTATTGGATATGGTGCGCTCTATGATGAGCACAGCTGAGTTACCTATTTCCTTCTGGGGATATGCACTGGAAACAGCTGCAGATCTATTGAATATGGTTCCCACCAAAACCGTGCCAACCACTCCATATGAGATATGGAAAGGAAAGAGACCATGTCTTAATTATGTTAAGATATGGGGTTGTCCGGCATATGTAAAAACGCAAAATCCGGACAAACTCGCGGCAAGGTCCATTTTGTGTAAGTTTATTGGATATCCCAAACATTCGCGCGGGTATATCTTCTACCACACCGAGGAACAAAAGGTGTTTGTTTCTCGACATGCCACCTTTTTAGAAAAGGAATTTCTTGAAAAAGAAATTAGTGGCAAGGAGGTAGAACTGGAAGAGGTTCCAGCAATACAGACTACAACAGAAGATTTGGTTGAACCAGAGGATTCAGTAGTTCCCAATGAACCTCAGCCTCTCCGCCGATCTAGTAGGGTTCCTCGCCCACCTGAGAGATACTACGGTTTTCTCATGGATGGTGGGAGCGAGGATTGCATCATGGAGGATGATGACCCAACTAGCTTCGAGCAGGCCATCACGAGTAGGGACTCAGTGAAATGGCTGGATGCTATGCGGTCCGAGATGGAATCCATGTACACCAACAAAGTATGGACTTTGGAAGTTGCTCCTGAAGGGGTAAAACCCATCGGGAGCAAGTGGATCTTCAAGAAGAAACTTGGTGTAGATGGGAAAGTGGAGACTTTCAAAGCTAAACTTGTAGCAAAGGGTTTTCGTCAAAGACCAGGTGTGGACTATGACGAGACCTTTTCTCCAGTGGCTATGCTTAAATCCATCCGGATCATGCTTGCCATCGCTGCATATCATGATTACGAAATCTGGCAAATGGATGTTAAGACCGCCTTTCTAAATGGTGATTTAGAAGAGTGTGTGTACATGACTCAGCCAGAGGGCTTCGTAGACAGTGGGAGCAGCGGCAAGGTGTGCAAGCTGCTTAAATTCATTTATGGATTAAAGCAAGCATCGCGGAGTTGGAACATCTGCTTTGATGTCGTTATCAAAGAGTTTGATTTCGTCAAAAACCCAGATGAACCTTGTATTTACAAGAAGGTGGCAGGGAGTAAGGTTGTCTTCCTCGTATTGTACGTGGACGACATACTCTTGATAGGAAATGATATTCCTATGCTGCAATCGGTCAAGCTCTTCTTATCACAAAGATTCTCAATGAAAGATCTTGGTGATGCCTCCTGCATATTGGGAATTAGGATCTATAGAGATAGATCCAAACGGATTTTGGGATTGTCCCAATCCAGGTACATTGACACCATACTAAAGAGGTTTAGTATGGAAGAATCCAAGCGTGGGAATTTGCCCACGATCTCTGGAGTCACTCTCTCCAAAGAGATGTCTCCCAAGACTGATTTGGAGAGAGCTCGCATGCAAGGGATACCCTATGCTTCGGCGGTAGGCTCTATCATGTATGCGATGCTATGTACCAGACCCGATGTAGCATACTCACTAAGTGTAGTGAGCAGGTATCAAGCTGATCCTGGAGAGAGTCACTGGACAGCTGTGAAGAGCATTCTCAAGTACTTGCGAAGGACTAGAGATATGTTTTTGGAGTATGGTAACGGAGAACTCCAAGTGGAGTCCTTTACCGATTCGAGCTTCCAGAGTGATAAGGACGACTCTAAGTCGCAGTCGGGCTTTGTCTTTACCCTTTACGGAGGGGCGGTTAGATGGAAGAGTTCCAAGCAGGAAACCGTGGCAGACTCGACGATGGAGGTTGAATACATCGCTGCCAACGATGCTGCCAAAGAGGCTGTCTGGATCAAGAAGTTCATTACTGAACTTGGAGTGGTTCCATCCATTGAGCGTCCAATACCTTTGTATTGCGATAACAATGGAGCGGTGGTTTTGGCCAAGGAACCCAGGTCCCATCAGCGGTCCAGGCATATTCTGAGGCGGTATCACCTGATCCGGGAGATAGTTGATCACCGGGAGATCGAGGTCAGGAGGGTTGACACGAAGAACAACACGGCGGATCCACTCACGAAGGCCATTCCCCAGATACAGTTTGAGAGACTCTTCGGGATGCTCGGTATGCGATACTACAGCAGCTGGCCCTAGTGCAAGTGGGAGATTGTTAGTAGTATGTATGCCCTAGATGCCAGTATTGTACAGATGATGTATATTATATTGGATGCTTGGACATATATAGAGATGACTTTCTTGCTCGACATGATAGTATGCTATCTGGTTGCTCTTTATCTTAACATGTACACTAGTCTCTTTATACTGTCTTATAGTTACATGTTGGTAAAGCCCTTAGGATGTGTACTTGACTACCTGGACTATGATGCAGATCATAGTAGCGGGGACATGGTAGTCCATAAGTACATCCTTCAACGTCCCTAGTCGTGGGTGTATCGAGACGGGGCATCGATATACCAGAGTAGACTAGCGTATACGCTTCTCGACCCATGAGATGGGCGATGGATGATCCCATATCCATTGGTGTTTGACATCAGAGATGGTGTACGGGTGCTCAGTGGAGACTGGGTACACTGGACGGACTCGCCGAGAACTCCCAGATGGTATTATACCTCACGTCAGATGGCAGTTCTCAGGTGACACTTGTACAGGTTAGTCTGTAGACCCGAGATCGTCATAGAGTCTTGTGTGATTCCCACTGTGCTTTGATCTCCACCTTACCACGTCCATGAGAGCGTGCAAAACGGTGGTCTTTGGGTACAGTCCCGAGTCACATGGAGGCAATGAGCGATAGGAGGGGTTTCGTCTCTCCCGGTATTGGGGGTTGATGTTGCGCTGTGCTCGATTGGCCGTAACAGGGAAGTCCCTGGCCAGGGCTGATCAGAGATTTGCTGGTAAGAGTTACCAGTAGTTTCTCGACCCGTTATGAGCCTCACATCGGCACGACTTATCGGTTATTGGGGTCTGACGTTTACCACCCCTAGACTTGATATGCGACGTATCAGACGAACAGACCGGACTGTACGGTAAGTGTTACTGGTTGGATTCACAGGAGTGTGAGCGGACTAGCTCGTCGATCTTCTGATCGCTCGATACCCGGATGGCCGTTACGTTTAGCAGACCGCTTGCGGCTTGTGGGTGCTTGATATGATCATCATTTGCTACCGGCGTATTGACGAGTCTTTAGAGTCCTACACAGAGGTTTCCTGGTTCAAGCGAAACGAAATAGGAGCGCATATGAGATATGTGCAAGACCGAGAATAATGCGTGTATGTGATACCGCATTTCATTCTCGCGATATATGTTTCGATTGGTTATATTCGATATGACCTAGTTATCGAATCATTGATTCGATAAATCGATACATTGAATACTAGTCGGTTATGTGCGACATGACCGGATCATTGAATCAAATGTTGATTTAATGATTTAATGTATAATTATATATTTGATATATTACTTTGCATTAGCTAGTATAGGTTCACTTTAAATGGATTTTCTCACTTGATGTGCAAGTTGTATATGTGATATACTTTTGTACACATGTTTGTATCATGTTTGATGATACTTGCTTTTTTGGTTAAGTGTAAAGAATTAAACCATGGTTAAGTGTTGATTAGGGTTTGCAAAATCATTTATCTATTTATTTATTTATTTGAAATGGATTAAGATAAGAATGGTGGCTTTATTTGTTTTATGTTGAAGCTTCATGAAGCTTTGACCTTAGTGACTATTCTTGTCTTCATGCTTAACCCTAACTCATCCAAGTAACCATGGTCCATTCTCTACACTCAACTAAGGTTAGATTATGATAAGTATTGATTTCTTTTTCAATTTATCATAACACTTATCATAAACTAGCTTCATCTTCTCCTTCTTCTTCAAGAGAGAAAACTAGATGCCATCAATGGCAACTTGATAAAAAGTGAGTGAAACCAATTCTAAAGTGAACCCACCTCCTATTTCTTCACCCTCTACCTCTTTCCAAGTTGTTTTGGGTGTTTTCTTCACAAGTTTCACAACTTTGTGAAGTCGGAGCTTGAGCTTGTGCAACCTCGACGTAGATCGTCTTTGACACGAAGCCGACGACCTATTCCGCTCGTTTTCCCGATGAAGACGACGAATGAGTCTAGGATTCGAAAAGGACAGCGAGAGGATGACTACGTGGAGCTAAGAAAGTGGATATCCGGATCTACAAAGGTTGTAGCATCTAACTTTTAGTTAAGTAGTTAACTAGTTTTGTGTTTCGCCTAGAATTCTAGTCTAAGATCCGCGTTAGGGTTTCGCGGCACCCATAATTTTTTAAAATTGGCATGTTCGATGCCTTGTGAGACCTCTATAGGGTGCCTAGGAACCTTACAATCTACATCTATACGATTTGAATACGACTATAGGTACGATTCAAGAATTCCGAGACGGAGTGGGCGATGTAGCAGCATGGATTCAGCAAGCTCATCAAGTTGGTGAGTAGATTTATATCTACTGGGGAAGTCGGGTGGATGGCGTATAGCACCCCCACAACCTTATAAATATTATTATGATATCTACTTAGCTTAGTACTGATTCAAGATATTTAGATAATATTGCATCTTGCATGTCTTTTAAATTTCATACAGTCTTATGCATAGTCATAGACAAGAAACAGTGATACAATATGGATATGGTTTGATGAATTGTACGAGGGATCACGATAGACTTGAGATGGTACATATATCGTGATATGATGAGATCTAATACAAGGATTTATACGTATTGGAAATGTTGAACTTGGTATGCCGAATAATGGCCAATTTACCCATTGACTCATAGAGTTAGATTATATTCTGTTTTAAGAATGTAATACTTGTATGAGCTATATTCTTTTAAAAACCACGGTTCGTTGTCTTTTAAATAAACTACCAGGATGCGTGCCGATTTCTAAAACAAACATCTCTTTTAAATCTTAGGCAGTTTCCTTATTTTAAACTTAACGTTCCGATCATTTCCAAAAATAATGGTATAGCTCATGACAAGTAATTACAATAAGTACGTTTAGACTTCTTATAGGGTTGTATTACGTATTCTATATTATATGTTTCCGCGTTACGCACACTCTGATAGAACACCGCACAAATACCAATGCGTACTATGCTGCCCAAGCACTTAACTATATGTTACACTACACCTCATTGGTATTGCTATGTCACTGTAGAATAGTTCTGTTATATATGCGTTAATATGTAGACTGATACACCGTAGAACACTTGCACAAATACTAATGATTTGCATGTTGCACGAGCACAGACACGTATGCTACACTACACATCATTAGTAGTGCCATGACACATTAGAATTGAATTCGTTATGTTATGCGATCTGATTACGTAGTCTTTTCCTATTCATGTTGTAATACTATAGATGATGTATTTGATTTCTTGAGATTTCTGAGTATTCTACTCCTGATATATATATATATATATATATATCGGTGGTATTGGACACTGTTATATATATACATATATAGTATATCATCAATACAATCTATGCAAGTTTCTTATTCCTCTCTTGATATTTTTATATGATAAATAAACGTCCACCATGACATTTGTGTTTTCTGATTTTAATATCCGAACCGAGTCGGTGGGTATACGGTTATGGATTTATAGTTTTATTCCGAATCGAGTCGGTGGGTATACGGTTACGGATTTACAGTTTTATCCAGACTGATTCGGTGGGGATACAGTTGGACACATGGTGGGCTTTGTTGATAACAAGATCGTTCGAGAATTGATGCCTGGGAGAAATGGAAGTTTTGTGTCGATGCTGAACACGAGAGATTTCGGATTTCGATGCCGATGCTGGACATCCATATGTATACTTGCGTGATTATTATCTTGAGGTACACAGTTAGATATGTTTTATTGGATTCCACCAGGACTGATCCGGGGGACAGTACGTGCGTATATATTGTACAGATATTCATATGACATTGAGATATTATACTTATTGCACGATAGTTAGTATTGCACCTTTGCATATCTAATGGTATATCGATACAGATTATGATAGTACTATATTTATGACCTAGGTATCGTCATGCATTTCGATTTCTACCTTTAGATGTACTTTTATTCACTGAGTTGGCAACTCATCCCCGTTGTGCCACATTTTCTTGCAGGTTTTACCGCTTGGATTATCAGCGGTTTGGGCACACATTCTTTTGGGGATCTATGGGTAAGTGAGTTATTATTGTATCCTACTTACTCTTGATTATTCATTTATTGTTGTATCTAGCGGAAACTCCATCAACTTAGAAATGATATACTATGGACTTAGAATCGAGACTTAGCGTTTACGGGTGGTGATGTCACACTCTGTAAACTCGACATCTGTTATAAATTTGTTTGGCTGTTCCGTCTTTTAGACGTGAAAGATAGCTTCCGTTGGGATGCTATTTCATTTTGTTGTATTGGGTTTTTACAAAAAAGCAAAGGAGGTGAAGAAAAGTTTCAAAACGTCATAAAGGCCTTTCAACATACGATGTTATTTTAAATTGATATTATCACCTAATTATTTAAACCTCACATCAAATATTTTGAAAAGGGTTTAGATTCCGGGTTTTGGCTTACTTGAACCGCGTCGATGTCTTTAGATGTCACGTGATTTAAGTGTTGTCACGTGCCACATTTAGGTCGTCACAAAGTTGGTATCAGAGCGTTTGGTTTAACCTTTGTTCGAGTCTAGGTTGACTATATGGAGTCTGGGAATATATTTTATTACCTGGGCTTGACCTTATAGGATTTGGACTTGACTTTGGGGGTCTTATACCCGAACTTTCGTTATATAGGATGACCTTTGTTGATGGAGTAGGTACTAAGTAGAGTGACGTATCGTACATATGTTCCACGGCATAATTACGATATGATACTCCACCTAAGATACCTTAGGATTTATATCTTGAGATTCACTTTCTGTTCCTTCCGTTGATCTATCTTTGTCAGTGCATGATTGGTTGTTCGATCACCATGTTATGAGGGCCGAGAAGGCTACAGTTAGAGATACGGTCAGCGCAGACTTGTCTGGTACAAGGACTGACCGGGGTGATTTTTCCGATGATATAGATACACGTCGCTTATTTGTATTTGATCGAGTTCTAATAGTAGAGAGAATTTTCTCAGGATCCGCAGAAGATGGCGGAGTTATTGCTAGAGATCAGTCGGACGTGAGACGATATATTTTTTTCCCCTCTCCGAAGATCATGGTGTTGTGTACTGTCTAGGTAGCGGTACCAATCCTTGCTGAGATTATAGAGAAGTTGCTTCCAAAGTTCATAAAGTTAAAGAGTTGACGATGTTACAAGTATAGATGGATCCGCATGATTCATAGCCGTTCAGGTGTAGGATGGTTAGGAATTTTAATCCCATCGTGACGCTTCGATACGAGATCGGCGAAATTGATGTACTTCTTTCGATGGAGTTGTTAGACCGGATGCAAGTAGTTAAAGAAGGAGATCGTACAGAAAGTTTTCCTCCGACAATTTAGGATGAGTCTTCGGAGGTGAGATTAGCTTGAATTCTCTACAGAGTATCAGAAGAGGCGGATTCATGTTTCCGAGTTTGAAAGACTCCGAGTGGGTCATAACCAAGTATGACTTGCAAATTCGCGTGACGATGCAGATACACTCCTTAAGTGATTGATACAGTAAATTTATGGAACAGTAGAATGGTGCAAAGATTAGAGGGCAGTTGTCGACACAGTAGATGTTGAAGATTTGATGACGCGTGCAACTACACTTTTAGGAGGAAATAAAAAAGGAATGACAATGGTTATGAAATGGAAAACAGGTCAAGAAATGACTGCTAGTTCCGGGCAGGTTGGATAAATGATTTTAGCAGAAAACTTGGTGGATTCTCTTCCAGGAGCTTATAATAAATAAGATTAGACTGGGATTGGTTGTTAGCACATAAGCTGAGGACAGAGATTTCCATTATCAACATGTTATGTCACGAAGGACTGGACTACGGTTCAAGAATGTGTGATGGGATGTATCCACAATAAGACGAATGGCGTTGTTGCTCCTCACCGGACGATCGCATAAATAAGGCACGGTATTAGAGATCTGCAAGAAGGATCAGAATTCAGAGACAGGGGACGTTAGAACGTGGCAGACGGTAAGTTGTAATTCTTGCTATGCTAATTCCGGTGGTATAAACACCTTCCGATATTGAAGAGAATATGCTTCGATGTCCTTTGAATTTGATTTACGTTTTAAATCTAAAACTTTCATCTTCAGCGTTGGAGAAAGAACAACTCGAAGTCCGTGATTTTAATATATGTATTTTGAAGAATTGAGAATCAAATTATATTTTGTGCACACCAGGTGCACCTGTTAAGATTTTCGTGCATGGTGACTGCACTCGATTGAAGTGTTATGTACACCGGATGCACTACACTGATTTTCCATGCACACCAGATGCACATGATAAATAATTTATATATATATATATATTTATATCTATATCTATATATATATATATATTCTAAGTATACTTGAGTTGTTTTCGTGCACACCAGTTGCACGTTTTGATTTTACGCACTCTAATGCACTTGATTTGTTTTGTGCACTCCGATGCACTTGAGATATAATAGTGCACCCTGATGCACTTAGATTTGATTTTTATGCAACCGATGCATTGGTATTATTTTGTATACTCTTAATTCTATGCACAGTGGGTACAGTGGATATCGTTTCGTGCACGCCTGTTGTACTTAGCGCTGTTGTTTTCGTGCACACCGTGAAATGTGGTTTGAGAGTTACATATAAAACCATTACGGGTTGAATTGGCATTAATGATTTGCACTGGATAGGATATGTGATAGATTGATTTTTAACTTGGTCGTATGCACTGATATTGCATTACGATTATGGCATTGATTTTGTGTACTTAGGATACACAATGGTTTTCGTATTTGGCAAAAATTTTGTCATAACTGGAGTAATTCTTATAGCAACCGCTAGAGTTACAGTTATGAAAAATTATATTTTTTGAGTTTTCACGCACACAGTTGCGTTGTGATGCATTTTAGCTCATATGGGACTTTGGAGTCTGGTGATACCGAGCAAATTTCATGTTTTAAAAATTGGACCACAGGAAATTGTTTTAGAATGAGTTGATTTGATTGGGAAAAATGATTTAAGAAAGAGATTTAATTTAAATTCGGGGACCGAATTTCTTTAAGGCGGAAAGACTGTAACGTTTTGGAAAATTAAAAATATTTAATTACATTTTATTATAAAAATAATAAAATCGATAAGTTTATGCAAAATAATATCGCTTATGAATTTGGGGTATCGGAATTATATCCGAAAAATGTAATTATTTTGATAAATATGAATAAAACGTGTGATATCAAGAAAAATGATATTTTAATTATTTTATCACGACATTGTATTTTTCATTAAGCTAATAATAATTAAGAAATAGATTTATCATTTCATATCTCTTATGTTATATGAAATTGATTTATAATATGAGAGTTTTACTTATTGTTATATTTTATCATGAATGAAACATATCATTATATGTTAACCCATACACAAAACACCTCACTCTTCCCTTAATAATAAGCTAACACCACCTTTAAAACCCTTGTTTAAAATTGAACACCTCCTCCTTCATTACCTTTACACCTCCTTCTTCAAATCCAACACCTCATCCTTTGCATGAATCATCCATGCTTCACCAAGTACCACAACCTCCTCCCTCCATACCACCTCCTCCTTTCTCTACCACAAACCCTCACTCATTTCCTTATCCTACCCCCTTTATTCAGTTCATTAGATCAGAAAATTTAAGAGAAGGAAAGGAAAAGAAAAACTTTAGAACACATGAAAGAAAATAAGAAAAGGAAGAAGAGAAGAAGAACAAGTGCTAAGGATTTTCACCGTCACCCTCTAGTTAGGAGCTAAGGACTTAGGCATCTTGAGGGAAGAATTCTTGGCAATCTTCAGAGGGTATAATATCTAAAACTCTTTAGAATTCTAATTCTAGAAAGTTAAATATTGAAATCGGATATCGTATTTTGATTAGTTTAGCCTCTGTATGAATCTGCTATAGTTTAGTGGTAAATTAGAAAACCCAAACTGTACCTTAACCTTGTAAATTGGACCTAGAGTAAACCACAGGAAGATGGACCCCTTACCTCGGTGATGAGCCGGTGACATGAAGGAAATTTCCGACCTCGCCGGATTTCTGGTGGAGTTGGACATTATGTTATTTAGGGTAGTTCTATATAGATATATAAGTGTGTTCGGAATTGTTTAATTGTTTTAGTTTAGTGGTATAAGAAATCTTGAAACAAATATCAGTTTGGGGTTAAGATTCTTAGATACGATACGGACATATCGTACCATGAGTTCTGTTTTTATATATCTTGACCAGAAAAGGATTAGCTCAGAGTAACTTAATTTTTGTAACTAATGATACGTAGCATGTCTAGCTGTGCTGCATCATAAACTAGGTTTTGTGATAATTTAGCTACTGTAATCGAATATGGAACAGATAGGTATAATCACTAGATATTTCAACAGAGACAAAAAATATAATAAGACAACTAGGAGACACAACTTCAAATACGAGCCCCAAACACCCTAGAAAATCCGGCGACACGTAACCCAATTCCGGCGATGCCGGCCTACCTTGAGAGTTTGGTGTTGGATTTTCTCCTGTGACTTTGTTTTGGTATTTTATAAGTATCTATATTGTTTGTTTTTCCTAATTATTCATAAAAAGGAATCTGGAAACGTTTTAAAAATGGTTTTCTCAAAATTCAGAAATTTATGATACGAAGTTTCATATTTTAATGTTGCAGTTGAATCGTTAACTTTTATACGTTAACGACAGAATTTTATTGTATTTTTGAGTTAGGTATGCTGTAGGTTCTGACCTACGGGTGTTTAGCTTGTTGTTTTGATTTCCGGTATGATATTTACATCTTTGCGATTTAAATACGACTATAGGTACGATTCGACAATTCCGAGACGGAGTGGGCGATGTAGCAGCGTGGATTCAGCAAGCTCATCAAGTTGGTGAGTAGATTTATATCTACTGGGAAAGTTGGGTGGATGGATATAGCACCCCCGCAACCTTATAAATATTATTATGATTGTTAGTTGTATGTATGCCCTAGAGGCCAGTATTGTACAGATGATGTATATTATATTGGATGCTTGGACATATATAGAGATGACTTTCTTGCTCGATATGATAGTATGCTATCTGGTTACTCTTTATCTTAACATGTACACTAGTCTCTTTAAACTGTCTTATAGTTACATGTTGGTAAAGCCCTTAGGATGTGTACTTGACTACCTGGACTATGATGCAGATCATACTAGTGGGGACATGGTAGTCCATAAGTACATCCTTCAAGGTCCCTAGTCGTGGGTGTATCGAGACGGGGCATCGATATACCAGAGTAGACTAGCGTATACGCTTCTCGACCCATGAGATGGGCGATGGATGATCCCACATCCATTGGTGTTTGACATCAGAGATGGTGTACGGGTGCTCAGTGGAGACTGGGTACACTGGACGGACTCGCCGAGAACTCCCAGATGGTATTATACCTCACGTCAGATGGCAGTTCTCAGGTGACACTTGTACAGGTTAGTCTGTAGACCCGAGATCATCATAGAGTCTTGTGTGATTCCCACTGTGCTTTGATCTCCACCCTACCACGTCTATGAGGGCGTGCAAAACGGTGGTCTTTGGGTACAGTCCCGAGTCACATGGAGGCAATGAGCGATAGGAGGGGTTTCGTCTCTCCCGGTATTGGGGGTTGATGTTGCGCTGTGCTCGATTGGCCGTAACAGGGAAGTCCCTGGCCAGGGCTGATCTGAGATTTGCTGGTAAGTGTTACCAGTAGTTTCTCGATCCGTTATGAGCCTCACATCGGCACGACTTATCGGTTATTGGGGTCTGACGTATACCACCCCTAGACTTGATATGCGACATATCAGACGAACAGACCGGACTGTACGGTAAGTGTTACTGGTTGGATTTACAGGAGTGTGAGCGGGCTAGCTCGTCGATCTTCTGATCGCTCAATACCCGGATGGCCGTTACGTTTAGCAGACCGCTTGCGGCTTGTGGGTGCTTGATATGATCATCATCTGCTACCGGCGTATTGACGAGTCTTTAGAGTCCTACACAGAGGTTTCCTAACTCAAGCGAAACGAAATAGGAGCGTATATGAGATATGTGCAGGACCGAGAATAATGCGTGTATATGATACCGTATTTTATTCTCACGATGGATGTATCGATTGGTTATATTCGATATGACCTAGTTATCGAATCATTGATTCGATAAGCCGATACATAGGATACTAGTCGGTTATATGCGATATGACCGGATCGTTAAGTCAAGTGTTGATTTAATGATTTAATGTATAATTATATATTTGATATATTACTTTGCATTAGCTCGTATCACTACTACAAATAAGGGTTGCCCCTACGGATTTATCGGTAGGGGCAACCCACTGCCACTACGGATATGTACGTAGGGGCGAAAAAAGACCCCGTAGGTGCAAAGGCCGCAGGTGCAAGTTGAGGCCCTGAACTTGCCCCTACGGGCAAATTAGAGCCCCTACGGATATCTCTGTAGGTGTTATAGCCCCTACGGAGTACTCCGTAGGGGTAATCAAATCATATATGTATTTTTTTTTTGAATATATTGTATATACCTACGGATAAATCCGTAGGTCCTTATTCTACCCCTACGGATAACTCCGTAGGGGATATAAAGTGGCCCCTACGGATAAGTCCGTAGGGGAACTCCCAACACCCTGCACTGAGATCAGGGGGGAAAATATCAGGAAACCTGATATTTTACCCCTACGGATAAATTCGTTGGGGATAAATATTGGCCCCTACGGACATATCCGTAGGGGCACTCCCAACACCCTGCACTGATATCAGGTGGGAAAATATCAGGTTTCCTGATAGTTTGCCCCTACGAATATGCCCGTAGGTGCAACATATATACCCACAGCTTAATCCGTAGGTACATATTGTCTGTATTTTTTTTTTAAAAATAGGCTGCTAGATTTTTTCCCGCCCTGTGCACAATACTATATACATCAATCAAATCATATATTGCAGTATTCATAATCACATCTCACGCATATATATAATATACAAAAGAAACCCAAAAACTGAATATGATATAAATACAAACCAATATCAATATCGTTTCAAAATGTAGTACAATGTGATATAAATACATGTTTCAAAAAATAAGAACCAAAAAGCTACCCTAGTTCGGTCCAGCTCCACCTCCGAATAACGTTAGAATAACGCGCGCCTTCTCCTCGGTCAATACACTCTGCAATGCTATATATAAGGGAGTCTGAGCGGCATGTGGAGCTGGCGATGTGGTCTGCGCAGCCGCCGTCGAGGTAGTCGCTTGCGGAGCCGCAGCTGCGGGAGTCTGAGTGGGCGGTGGAGCTACAGGAGCTGTCTGCGGAACCGCAGCCGATGTAGTGGCTTGCGGAGCCGCAGCCGAAGGAGATGCATATGGAGGCTCGGTCGATCTACCCTGTCGCGTCTGGACATAACGTGTGTAAGAAGCGTGTAAGAACTGTGTATTATTCGAATTCGTTTCATTATTAAGTTATTTCGAAACCCTGTTTGGATATCTAGTTTGGAAAAGCGTTGTTTATTTTAATTACATATGTATGTATGATTAATCAAACTTAAGTCTAAAACCAAATAAGCTCAAGCTACGTACTAATTATGGATATGTTGATATGTATATAATATGAAATGATATTTTACTATAAAATAGTATACATACCAGCATCTCCTTCAACTCCTGAACGGTGGCCCTCAAGCTATCCAGTTCCTGATGGACATGCCGGTCACTGGAGAGGGAGGAAGTAACCGCCGGGGTGGAGTCCAACCTCATATGGGCCCTGCTAGGGCCCAATCCCCGGCCTCTCTCCCAACCTCCGTGGTGCCCTCCGTGTGCGGCGTCCAGAACTGGGGTCAGCAGCCTCGGATCGTTCTTTCCGGTAAAATCGATCCCCGAGGCCTGGGCCTGCTCAACCACCCGCTCCTACACCCACATTAAGCAGTAAAGTATAAGTATAAAATTTAAACTTGAACCTTCCAAAACTAAAATTTCAAATTTGGGTAGAAAAAATATTAACACTTACGCAGTACTCCTGGGTAGCGACGTCGGGACATCGAAGCTCGCCCGTGGCGGGATCTGTCGAGGTGCCGTGGACGGCAAGATATGCAGACAGCACGCTCGGTGTACCACCTGACGCCACGGTCCGAGATGTCTGCAATATTAGAAATTAACTCTTAATATTAGAAATATTAGAGAATAACTCTTAATATTGCAGAATATTAGAGAATAGCTCTTAATTTACCGATAACTCCATGGCTCGAGTAATGTTCCTCGAGCCACCTGTGTAAGTGGGGCGACCCCTCTTCGCCGACTTCCTGTTCTCCGTATTCTGAGCGGCCTGTTTCTGCACAACGCATTAACATTTAGTTTTCTAATTAAGAAACACAAAGAAATAAATTATATCATAAATAATGAATTAAATTTAAAATACATACTTGTTTGCGTTCGGAGTCGAAATAAGCGCACAATAGAGGCCATGTCTCTACGTCGACTCTCGCAAACGCCGGAGTAGATAGGAGGGCCGCTCTCTCTGCCTCGGGGGTCGCTATCCACAGGGAGTAGCAGTCGGCCTTCAGCTCATTCCTGTTGTATCGGACCTTGGCCTGCATGTTCTTCATCAGGCCATTGTACAGAGCATGAAGGTCGAGCACCCTCCCCGGGTGATCAGGGTCGGCTACAGGCTGAAAATCGTAATCCAACTGAAAATACAAAAAAAAAACATTGTTATTAGATAGCAAGTGTTAATAATAAATATATTGGATAGATCAAATGAAAATATATATTAATACATAGCCGAGCCTGATCAAAGAAGAGGGCGAATGAGCGCTGGTGCTGCTCGCCCCACTCAACGCGAAGTGGATAGTTCTTCACGATCCGGCTCTCGTCCCCCAAATACCGGCCGAACCTCTCGGCATGAGGACCGGTATAGCGATAGTCAAGGGTAAAAAATAGGGGGAATGCTGCCTCCCCCCTAGCTCTATCAGGCCTCAGCCTATGGGACTGATTCGGGCCTCGAGTCCCCCTCTGGGGATGGAGAGGCCCTGCGTCTGCACGAAATATCAAGACAATCAATAATAAGACAAAGTTGTATTAAGAAATCAAGGTTAAACAAAAATTCAAGTGTGATATATACCTCCGGTGAATAGCGCACGAGCCTGGGCCCGAGCAGCAGCACGAGCGGGACGATAGTTCCTCCGGTGAGGAACAACCGGGGTCCCGAACCCGGACGCATCCCCTCCAACTATAAAATAAACATCGACGCTAAATCTCCATGAAGTTCATATTTATTCTATAGAGCATATGTAAAATAAATAAATATTTTAAATTTATTCATACTAACCTGCAGACGATGCGGAGGGTATGGAAGCGGCAGGAGTGGCCCCTGTGGAAGGTGTGGACGCACCACCTATAATTAGACAATTAAAAATAGATTTTATAAGTAATTGCAAAAAGAATGTGTAGATCAATAATATAACATTCTAAATCAATATGCATGCACTATAGGACATATAAACATACCCGCAGGTGCGGTGGTGTCACCACCTACAGCTAGACAATAATAAAAATTGCTAAGTAAGAGCAAAAGGAATGTGTATATTTATGATATAGCATTCTAAATCAATATACATACACTATATGATATATAAACATATCTGGAGGAGCGGGGGTGGCCTCTGTCCCAGATGTGGACGCAGGACCAACAACTAGACAATTAAAAATAGATTTTATAAGTAATTGCAAAAAGAATGTGTAGATCAATAATATAACGTTCTAAATCAATATGCATGCACTATAGGACATATAAACATACCCGCAGGTGCGGTGGTGTCACCACCTACAGCTAGACAATAATAAAAATTGCTAAGTAAGAGCAAAAGGAATGTGTATATTTATGATATAGCATTCTAAATCAATATACATACACTATATGATATATAAACATACCTGGAGGAGCGGGGGTGGCCTCTGTCCCAGATGTGGACGCAGGACCAACAACTAGACAATCAAACATTGACAATATAAGTAATTTTGACATAAACATGCATGAATATCTGTAATATTACATTGAAAATGGATATGCGTGCAGTATACCTGGAGATGTGGCAAAATCCACACGGAAGGAGGCATCCGAAGGGGTCTCCGATCTGGGTGCAAGACCGGCCCTCTGAAGCTCCCTACGGAGCTCTCCGGGCGGCAGAACCGCTCTGCCTCTGCCGCGGCTGGAGCTCCTGCCGCCCCTCGCTGCTCCCGACATCGTCATCAAATCTAGATAAACGGTTCGTGGACGCATTAGACAATCATTAAAAGTATTGACTATATATGATCTAGAGCGTAAAATGTGAAGTAATAATATAACATTACTGATAACCTTTTTCGTTTCGTGGGCGCATCATACATATCTACTTGGATTTCATCGTCGATGTCATTTCTAACCCACGTAACTTCATGATCGGTCGAAGACAACCCGTCCTTCGAAACAGACGGTCGGAGCACTTTAAGCCTTCTCTCTTCTTCGTCCTCATCGCTGTCCTCGTATTCTGGGACATCGTAGACATCTCTAGGTTTCCATCGGCATACAACACTCCACCCCGGATGCTTCAAACACTGTGAGTAGTATACTTGGAACGCTTGGTTCGGAAAGATAAACGGATCGTCCTGACCGTAAAATCGAAGTGTGTTCACACTGGTCAATCCATATTTATCTTTTCAAGTCCCAAGACTGCTTCTCCACCTGTCTGTATCGGTTCGCGGATCGTACCAAGTACAGTGGAATATATAAAAGGGTTCTGATCGTCCGGGATAGTGGATGCCGAGTATACAATTTAAGTACCCATAGTAAATCACACCGTCCGATCCTACCGTCGCAATCCCACTATTCTGAGTGATTCTAGATGTTTCTATGTCCTTAACTTCGAATTTGTATCCAAGGACAGTAAATCCTTTGTAATATGCAACCTCCATACTAGGAAATTGAGCTAAATATCTTGAATCACTCTCAAATGATGCAGACAAGTTTGGATCGTGGATCTAACAAAACAAATTTTACGATAAATACATAACGATACAAGTTTAGATTAAAACTGATAGCAATAAAATATAATTCGAATAACTTACATGCTCTGTGACCCAATCACAAAAATTATCCTGATGGTATTTTTCCAAACGCTCTTCGTTCCAATCAGGATGCCCCTCACGTACCTCGTTAAAATGAGTTCTGTTTTCGACAAATAATTGTGACATTAATATTATGTCATTTCATACACACACAAACACAGATATAACAATTAATCCAAAAGAACTTACTCTCTAATTTGTTCAAGACATGCGCAATTAAGCAAGATAAACCGGTATATCTTGTTGATAAACATAGTGTCTACCCTCTTATACTCGGCTTTACCATATGGCCCGTCTTGAATTCTTCGTGGTCGGTTAAGCCCTGTCTCAATGTTCTCGTCCAGATAGCGGGAACAAAATGTGGTTGCTTCATCAAGAAGATAACCTTGCATGATAGAACCCTCTGGTCGATTTTTATTGCGTATATACTTCTTAAGAGTGTAAAGGTACCTAATGAGAATATGTTGAATAAATAAACACGGGCATACAGGACAAAAATAAAATTATAAATTGCGGGAAACGAAAAATTACACGTACCTCTCGACGGGATACATCCATCGATATTGTACCGGTCCGGCTAACTTCGCCTCAGTTGCAAGATGAACCGTCAAGTGTATTATGATATCGAAGAATGACGGTGGGAAAATACGCTCAAACTTGCAAAGTATCAACGCAATAGAATTTTCTAGTTTATCCAGCGTCGCAACCTCCAGTGTTTTAGCACACAACTCCCTGAAAAAACAACATAGGTCGTTGATTACTAGACCAACCGAGTCGGGGAGAGAAGTCCTGAGGGCTAATGGAAGAAGGTGGTCCACGATAACATGGTGATCATGACTTTTCAGCCCATCGATCTTGCCCTTCACAATTTTTATTTTCTTGCTGAATGATCCTGAGAAACCTGTGGGGACTTTCAAATCATGCAACACCTGCAGGAATCTTTTCTTCTCCGGTTGTGACATATGATAAGTGGCATTGGGAAGTACAAACTTGCCCGGTTTACCCGCTACCGGTTTAGGGTGCAGTTCACTTCTTATTCCCCACTCTTGTAAATCCATCCGGGCATTCATGTTGTCTTTCGATTTCCCGTCTTTACACAGAAGCAAGTTAAGTATGTGCTCTGATACTCCCTTCTCTATATGCATGACGTCCAGACAATGACGCACTGAATTTGTAGACCAGTACGGAAGCTCGAAGAAAATGCTTAACTTGTTCCAATATTGTGGTTTGACCTGTCTCGTCGGATCCATCCCGAATGTCACGTTATTGTAACCATCCCATTTAGCAGTCACGTCCTCTCCGGACAATGGGGATGGAGGCCCAAGAAGCTCTTGATGACCATCAAAGTGAAACGTGTCTAACCTATAGGGGTGGTCTGGAGGCAGAAAACGTCGATGGCCGCAATAACAAACCTTCCTGCTAAAATTCAAAAATTTTGATGTTGTGTGTTCATAGCAATGAGGACATGCTTTGTGACCATGTACGGACCAACCTGATAGCATTCCATACGCAGGAAAGTCATTAATTGTCCAGATTAAAGCCGCACGCAGTATGAAGGTTGTATTTGTGTTTGAATCATATGTCTCTACACCATCAATGAACAAAGTTTTCAGCTCCTCGATCAGAGGTCGGAGATAGACGTCGATATTGTTCCCCGGTGAGTTTGGTCCGTCGATAAGAAGATGCATCATAAAGTATGATTGGTCTATAGCCAACCAAGGCGACAGATTATAAATTATCATTACAACGGGCCATATACTGTGACTTCCAGCCATATAGTTGAATGGGCAGAAGCCATCGGCAGCCAGTCCGAACCGGACATTGCGAGGATCGCTATTGAATATTGCGTGCCTCCTATCGAAATCCTTCCATGCCGGTGAATCTCTTAGATGGCTCATTTTTCCATTTTCGCTTGGAGGAGCACGGTGATGCCAAATCATTGCCTCGGCTGTTTTCTTGCACCTGAATAGCCTCTGTAGCCTCTGTGTTATGGGAAAATATCGTGCTATCTTCACAGGTATATCAGGCTTCTTATCAGAATCTTTCGGCTTATACCTGGCCTCTCCGGATGCTGGACACTCTTTCAAATCTGAATTCTCTTTCCGGTACAACACGCAATTTTTAGGACATGCTTGAATCTTCTCGCACTTTAGACCCAAATCAGACATCATTTTCTGGGCTTCGTACCAGCTTTCGGGCACATTATTTCCTGGAGGCATAGAATCTTTCAAGAACGAAAGAAGCATTGTGAATGACTTGTTGCTCCATCCATTTAGGCACTTAATTTGGAAAAGTTGGACGAACCATGAGAGGGTGGAATACTTCGCATTCTCATAAATTGGTTTCCTAGCATCATTCATGAAATTTTCATATTTATCCGCACGCGGTCCTTGACCGGAAGGAATGTCATCTTCGGTAAGAATAGATTCACCTAGGGCAGCCTCTACCATATCCTCCATTTCTTCTGATGGAAATAAATTTCTGTATCCTGCCGTATTACCGAATTCTTCTTCTTCTCCTGACGCATTATCGTGTTCTCCTTCTTCTTCTACCGCAGTACTGCATTCTTCTCCTTCCCCGTGATATTTCCAAGTTGAATAAAGTCTAGTAAACCCATGTTTTACAATATGAAGCTCTGCCAATTCTACCTTCTGCCGGTACTTATTGCCACATCTATCGCACGGACAGAGAATCTTCTCTATTATGATCTTATTATGTGCTCGTGCAAATTCAAGGAAAGCAGCAACTCCTGCGACAAACTTAGGTTGCATACGTTGTTTCCAATCCATATACATCCAGTCCTTAACTCTGACGTACTCATGGGCCATGTTAGACTGAATAACATATAAATTGTAGGTTATGCTGACTATATTGAGAAATATAAGAACGGGATAGTTACTGGCAAAGGAGAAAATCCGTGTATATGCTTTGTGTGTGCGTTTGTCGTTGAAAAGAATAAATTATCGCACGTTATGTTGACCGATAGACGGGGACTAAGTGGCGCTTTTAGTTTCATATATGGGTATCGATGGGAATATGAAGGTTTCATATTATCATATATTGGTTTTAACCCGAACATCTCGAATCGCTCTCTGATTATGCGTTTGTATGTATGTGTTCCGGCTGTCGGGGGTAGGCTTCTATCCCATTAAGAATGTATAGAGCGAACGCCCATCACTTGTGCTTTCAACCGTTTCGAGTAAATTTCGGCAGCACCTCCCCGCTGTTCTCCGAGTACACTGTAATAGAATAGATAATCATTTCAAAGCTGTGAAACAACGTTGAAATGAACATCTAATCTATCTTTGTACACGGAGAACCAGCGGAAAGATACCGACGAAATATCTCGAAACGGATGAAAACACAAGTGAATGAAGGCGTTTGCTTTATACATTCTTAACTTGTCCACACGGGACAAATCTATGGGTTACCATACGATTGAATTTTCTCGTCGCGTAGACTATATGACGGTTGTTAGTATCGAGCTATACTGTCCGATATTTAACAACCTTCGTATAGTTCTAGGTCACGATGAGCATCGCACGTATGTTAACTGATAGACGGGGACTAAGTGGCGCTTTTAGTTTCATATATGGGTATCGATGGGAATATGAAGGTTTCATATTATCATCGAGTATCATATATTGGTTTTAACCCGAACATCTCGAATCGCTCTCTAATTATGCGTTTGTATGTATGTGTTCCGGCTGTCGGGGATAGGCTTCTATCCCATTAAGAATGTATAGAGCGAACGCCCATCACTTGTGCTTTCAACCGTTTCGAGTAAATTTCGGCAGCACCACCCCGCTGTTCTCCGAGTACACTGTAATAGAATAGATAATCATTTCAAAGCTGTGAAACAACGTTGAAATGAACATCTAATCTATCTTTGTACACGGAGAACCAGCGGAAAGATACCGACGAAATATCTCGAAACGGATGAAAACACAAGTGAATGAAGGCGTTTGCTTTATACATTCTTAACTTGTCCACACGGGACAAATCTATGGGTTACCATACGATTGAATTTTCTCGTCGCGTAGACTATACGACGGTTGTTAGTATCGAGCTATACTGTCCGATATTTAACAACCTTCGTATAGTTCTAGGTCACGACGAGCATCGCACGTATGTTAACCGATAGACGGGGACTAAGTGGCGCTTTTAGTTTCATATATGGGTATCGATGGGAATATGAAGGTTTCATATTATCATCGAGTATCATATATTGGTTTTAACCTGAATATCTCGAGTCGCTCTCTAATTATGCGTTTGTTGTGCATTCGTGTTGTATGTGTAACATGATTTTAAACCATTGAGATCAAGATTGATAGAACTGATCATCCTACATTGCAATAGCATTCATCAACCAAAAACTATTATTGCAATGGTATACATCTATAACAATCAACAATTAAAACTACAAATATAGGATACTGATATCATAAAGCGTTATGAGACACGTCATCTGCCACATGTCGTGATCATGGAAATCGCTAATATTGAGCATCATCAAGATTAGATTATGGTTTTGAAGCAAGTTATTGAGCATCTTGGATTGATTGTCAAGTGTTGATTTTTATTTCAACACTTGACAGAATGAAAATCATAAATACAGTTGCAAAATGTGTTCCTCACCCCCATAAAGTGGATCTTAACAATCCAGACAAGACCATCATTGTTCAAATTGCCAAGGTAGACATAATCTCAGCAGTTATTTACGGTTGCTAGCTTGTATTGCTTGTTGCTATTCTTTTTTTTTTTCCTTGTCCTTTCTTTCTTTCTTTTTTTTGGGGGGTGGGGGGTTGTGTTTGAAAAGTTTTAACCAACTCACTGCTATTTCTAGGCAATGCAGGAATATAACTAGTTTTATCACCCAAAAGAAAGAGCTTCAGGCTTCATGAGTCAAGCGATGTGTACGTATAATTATAGGATTTTCTTGCTAGCGGTTCATTTACAACTATTCTTTAGTCTATATACCTAGCATCTGCTACTAGATATTACATCTTGCATCAACACCCTGCATGTTAAAATCAAAATCGATTATTTTTTTCAAGATCTTTTTATGATTTTCTACCATCTGTGTCGAGTAAATTATGATTAATATTGTATTTGTCAACTAATCAGAATAGCCATTCAACCAGCCCCACCGTAACCCTAACCCCAGCCCCACTACCGTAACCCTAACCCCTGCCCCACCGTAACCCTAACCCGTGCCCCACCGTAACCCTAACCCCAGCCCCACCCCAGCAGCATCCGAACCCCAACCCTAACCCTACCCTGACCCCGACCCCGACCGCCACCGCGACCCCTGCCCAACCCCAACTCTCGTGCGCGCAACCCAGACCCAGCCATGAACCCTATGCCCAAAATAATCCAAAAATGCTTTAATTTACCTCGAGATTTATACCTGAACGGCTGCTGGTGGGCTGGAGCGACGACGGTGGCGATTTGGCGACGAAACCGGCGGTGGCGATGACGGTGGCGACGAAACAGGCGCTGGCGACGACGGTGGCGACGAAACCGGCGGTGGCGACGACGGAGGCGACGGTGGCGACGACGGAGGCGATTTGGGGTTTTTTCTCGCGCGCGATTGAGAGAGAGAGAGAAAGTGAGCGTAGGCGATCGATCTGGGGTTTTGTTAAATAGATATTTACTTGCCCCTACGGATATACCCGTAGGTCCTTTGTTTGTGGCTCCGTAGGGGCAAACACCAAATTAAGAATTAATATTTTTATTCTTGGACGTCTGTGCCCGTAGGGGCAACCTTTTAGCCCTACGGATTAATCCGTAGGGCCAAGTAAAATCTGCCCCAACGGATATTTTCATCCGTAGGGGCAACCCCCTATTTTACTAGTGTATTAGTTCACTTTATATGGATTTTCTCAGTTGATGTGCAAGAAGTATATGTGATATACTTTTGTGCACATATTTGTATCATGTTTGATGATACTTGATCATTTAGTTAAGTGTATAGAATTAAACCATGATTAATTTGATAATTAGGGTTTTGCATATCCATTTATTTATTTATTTGGAAAGGATAAAGATGAGAATGGTGGCTTACTTTGTTTCTTATTGAAGCTTCATGAAGCTTTGACTTCTTAACCATTCTTGTCTTCATGCTTAACCCTAACCCATCCTAGTTACCATGGTTTATTCTCTACACTCCACTATGGTTAGCTTATGATAAGTATTGATTTATTTTTCATTTTATTTCAACACTTATCATAATCTATCTACTTCTTCTTCTTCATCTTCAACAGAAAATGCTTGATGCCATCAATGGCATCTTGAGTTCCAAAGTGAGAAATCCAATTCTAAAGTGAACCCACCTCCTATTTCTTCACCCTCTACCTCTTGCCAAGTTGTTTTGGGTGTTTTCTTCACAAGTTTCACTACTTGGTGAAGTTGGAGCTTGAACTTGTGCAACCTCGATGTAGATCATCTTCGGCACGAAGCCGACGACCTATTCCGCTCATTTCGACGATGAAGCCGATGCGAGAGTCCGAGATCCAACTAGGACAGCGAGAGGATGCCTACGTGGAGCTTAGGAAGTGGAGAAACAGATCTACAAAGGTTGTAGCCTCTCTCCTTTAGTTAAGTTGTTAACTAGATTCGTTTTTCGCCTAGAATTCTAGCCGACGATCCGTATTAGGGTTTCTCGGCACCCATAAAATTTTAAATTGGCATGGTTGATGCCTTATGTGACCTTTATAGTGTGCCTAGGAACCCTACAGTGGTATCTGAGCTACTAGGCATTGGATGTCGACTTATGGGGGGTTCTCACTGTGTGACAGTGTGGCGAAGCATAGGCTCTTACCTCCAGGGTGTCCCGAGACCGGAAGGTGTTCCGGCGGGTTGTAGTCCTCGCGAGGGGGCATGCGTAAAAAGTAGCTGCTGAGGGACCCGTTGGTGCCACGGTGACCCCATTGGATGGGGTGGCTGCCTGACCTACAGTGGTATCAGTGCCTAGCTAGAGCCTTCGGCGAAGTCTAGACGGAGTTTGAAGTCCGATCGAACCCGAAACCGCATTTTTCCACGCTCTCTGGACTTTTTCTAAAAACTGGGATTTTTCCAAATTAAAAATATGCAGAAAACTCAGCAAGAAATTCTAAGAATTACGGCACAAAATTTAAGTTATGAACAGTGCAACCTGCGGCGGAACCGCGGCATAAGCCTCCTTAGGCGGCGGTTCCGCGGCAGGATGATGACGTCAGCACTCCTACTTTGCGCAGTAATTAATTACTTCAGAAGCTGAGTTTTATGGGTATTTTTAATATTTATTCCAGAGTTTTATTTTTTGGGGTGTTTTGGGGTTTTGATGTTTCGACCGGATTATCAAATTTCGTCTTTGTGTATTTCTGGATGACTTTAGAATATGTTAAAAAGTTCGACCGGATATAAATACCCAACTTTTCCCCTGTCGGGAAATTTCCAAGTGTTGGATTTTTCCGTAGTTTAACGACGTTCTAAGTAGTGCAAGTAACGCGATGGACCCTCTAGAAGACAACAAACCTTAACTCGATTATGTGACCGTCTTGAACTGCCCTTTGAACCTTCGGGTTTAGGGCAGTACGGTGTGCCACATGTGAGGCGTTGGCTTGACCCTTCTACGGCTGGACCGTTGGTACTGAGGCACGAACTGAATGTTGTTAGACTTATTTCATGTGTTGAGCTGTATCGGGAAAACTTGGGTATTCGACTGTTCGATCGAAAAGTTTAACATTTTCTGTTTATCTGGAATGTGATACAATAATTGGAATTCACAAACAGTTATGAGATAACTGAATGAATGTTATAAATCTAGCAATTTGGTCCCACATGATATTGAAAAGAGTTTTCGATAATGAGACTAAAATGCGGGATTTATATCTGTTAGGCATGTGATGACTAAGTATTTCATTTGATTAGGCATGCGATGTCTAAAGAAGTTGCGGATTCCAACTGTTGTAGTTTTACACTTTCTTTTCTGTGACCGTAAGTGTAGTATGTTCATATCGCCGGTTTCGTTGCTATACGTCAACGACAATTGGGGTATGCATACTTACTTACGTTGATGACATATGATGTTATGTGTTGCTGGATATGTTATATTGGATTGTCGTGTTTGAATAGCCGGGGTTTTTTATGTGAGATGAGTGTTTTGCATTTTCATTCATGTAAAAACTTGTATGTAATATTCTTTTATTTGGGGCACTTCCAGGTTGCGGAAGTTGTCACCTTTTGTATATTATTTACTTTTCCGCATTAGGATAGACCCAAGGAGGGGAGCACAAGTAACCGGGTTCTGGGGTCCAGAGGGAGACCAACTCGAGGAGTCGAGTCCGGGTCTCCTAACCCTAGAATTGGCAGGGTTGCTTGCCGCTCTCGTAGGGGTCTAGGGGTGTGGGATTGGCTATTCATCACGACCGTGGAATTCGTGTTTTATACTGTCTCGTATTGAAAACACGGACGTCCTAGTATATCCAATGTTTCATATGTTTCTTCTGCTGCGATATCTGTGATGTGATCATGTGATGTTCTGTGATAGATACAGTATATAGTATATATGATATATTATATAGACGTTACTTATGTTTTGCACCCGCACTAGCCCTGCCCTGCTCTGTCGTTAGTTACCTAACCTAACGGTGCACGAGGGGACATCGAGGCGAATGCGGATGGCATAAGTGTACGTCGTATTTATCTGTGATGCTTAGGTATTTAAATGATGGGACTTCATTAATGTGATTAATGAATGAAAAGAAACCTAAGATGTTGCAGAATCAAATTTTAAATAAAACAGGTAGCTACAGTTCTTGCTTTGCATAGCGGTATATATGATATACCCTGCACCTTATTCGATGAGGAAAGGACCGAGATCCCTTCACCGGGAGTGACTCCTTTAGCAATAACTGGCAGATGCTACACACTCGGTTTGACTTTTGATTGCTTCTATAGTTTCTGCTTTGTACAGTGATATATATGATATATCCCGCACCTCATTCGACGAGGAAAGGGCCGACGATCCCTTCACCGGGAGTGACCCCTTTAGCAAAACTAGAAAAGCCTCAAAATCACTCCATTTCAAAACTTCATTTGATTCTACAACGATATCAAGTTCATTACGCAATAGGTTTTCTGAAAAACATGTCGTAGCCCTCCGTCATTTCAGATAAGTACTAGTTAGTATTCGTGCTACGTTTGTTGACTATGTTAAGGCGTAGTGTGCGGTAGCTGACCAGTATTTATCTGCTTATGCATATGATGCAGATTGGATTAGGGTAGTCGTGCGACTTTGTTGACTATGTTAAGGGTCGTACGGGTGGGTTTAATTCAATCAGGAAATGACGGGTTGAACTTGACTAGCACTTATGATTTGTTGACTATGTTAAGGTCATATAGCTGCAAGGGGCAAAATATTATCGGGAATTTCAAGTGTTGAAATTTGCAATGAGATTGCATACCTTCTATGAGATAGTTGGATCCCGATACCCACTGCGAGTAAGAGTTACTCCTGGGAGAGTTTTACACATTACAATTAGCCGATCAAGTAGGTGTCTAGAAAGGTGTTAACGAGGTTACGCCTCTGGGAAAACGAGGTTTACAGTAATTAGGTTCGTGCGAAAGCACGGGGGACCTCCCTCAAAGTACCGACACTGGCATGGCTGAAAGATTGGCGAACTTGTAGTGTGTAATTAATCCCGGCTAGTCTTTCCTTTTAGGGTTTGAAGGAAGATTTGATAAAAACAGTGGGAGCCATCCTGATTAGATAAGATAATAACCAATCTGATCTTGCACGAGCTTACGCTAAAGTGTTTTCTTCTCTCTCTCTCTCCAGGTAGCGACCATTTCATGCCTTAATAAAGATAATAATATGGATGTATTGACCGAACCCGCATGTTATACTGTGCTGGGGAACGTTGGTTCCGTTCCTTCTTATAAGAGTTATAGGAATGAACAGGAAATAGGGGAATACCAGGATTCCCATGCCACCCGAATGAAGAAAGTACATGTTGATGCATTTTCTTCGGGTGTGTTCGTTACTGAGAACTGTTTCTCCATTTGCTCTACGTCCTGGGTATTAGATACCGGGTCAGGATCCCATATATGTAATCAGTTACATGGGCTCAGGAAAGGTAGAGAACTTGGAGAAGGTGATAAAGACATTAGAGTTGGAAATGGTGCAATTGTTGATGCTAAGACTGTCGGGGAATATCACCTTGTATTACCAACTGGTAATACATTGGTTCTGAACGAATGCTATTACATGCCGAACCTGATATGCAACATTATATCGGTTTCTTTATTGAGTAAAGAGGGATATAATTTTGTATTACAGGATAATGTTATGAACATTTTTCGTAACCAAAAGTTGGTTGGATCAGGCACGTTGTGCAATGACATTTATGTTCTAAATCAATCAACAGTTCTGAGCATAACAAACACACACAAGAAGAAGAGTTCAGAACTGAACGAATCCTTCTTGTGGCATTGTAGACTGGGTCACATCAATGCGACACGATTAGCTAAGTTGCATAAGGATGGATATTTAAATCCGTTTGAATTTTCATCTTATGACACTTGCCAATCATGTCTCAAAGGCAAGATGACCAAAGCTCCGTTTACGGGACACGGAGAAAGAGTTACCGAACTCTTGGGACTGATACATAGTGATGTATGCGGTCCCATGTCTACACATGCCAGGGATGGTTCTTCGTACTTCATTACATTCACTGACGATCTCTCTAGATTCGGATATGTGTTCCTGATGAAACACAAATCAGAAGCTTTTGAGAAATTTAGAGAATATAAACAAGAAGTCAAGAACCAAACCGGAAAAAGTATTAAAATCCTTCGATCTGATCGAGGAGGTGAATACTTGAGCAATGAATTCCTGGACTTCCTAAAAGAGAATGGGATTCTCTCTCAGCTGACTCCTCCATATACACCACAGCACAACGGTGTATCTGAACAGAGGAACCGCACCCTATTGGATATGGTGCGCTCTATGATGAGCACAGCTGAGTTACCTATTTCCTTTTGGGGATATGCGCTGGAGACAGCAACATACCTATTGAATCAAGTTCCATCTAAATCTGTACCTACCACACCATATGAGATATGGAGTGGGAAGAGACCATATTTTAAACGAGTTAAGATATGGGGTTGTCCGGCCTATGTCAAAAGGCAAAATCCAGACAAACTCGAGGCACGGTCAGTTCTTTGCAAGTTTGTGGGATATCCTAAGAATTCACAAGGGTATCTTTTCTACCATGCTGAAGAACAAAAGGTGTTTGTTTCTCAATATGCCACCTTTTTAGAAAAGGAATTCCTTGAAAAAGAAATTAGTGGCAAAGTGGTAGAGCTGGAAGAAGTTCCAGATACACAAACTATAACTGAAGATTTAGTGGAACCAGAAGATTCAGTAGCTCCCAATAAACCTCAGCCTCTCCGCCGATCTAGTAGGGTTCCTCGCTAGCCTGAGAGATACTACGGTTTTCTCATGGATGGAGGGAGCGAGGATTGCATCATGGAGGATGATGACCCAACTAGCTTCGAGCAGGCCATCACGAGTAGGGACTCAGTGAAATGGCTGGATGCTATGCGGTCCGAGATGGAATCCATGTACACCAACAAAGTATGGACTTTGGAAGTTGCTCCTGAAGGGGTAAAACCCATCGGGAGCAAGTGGATCTTCAAGAAGAAACTTGGTGTAGATGGGAAAGTGGAGACTTTCAAAGCTAGACTTGTAGCAAAGGGATTTCGTCAAAGATCAGGTGTGGACTATGACGAAACTTTTTCTCCAGTGGCTATGCTTAAATCCATCCGGATCATGCTTGCCATCGCTGCATACCATGATTACGAAATGTGGCAAATGGATGTTAAGACCGCCTTTCTAAATGGTGATTTAGAAGAGTGCGTGTACATGACTCAGCCAGAGGGCTTCGTAGACAGTAGGAGCAGCGGCAAGGTGTGCAGGCTGCTTAAATCCATTTATGGATTAAAGCAAGCATCGTGGAGTTGGAACATCTGCTTTGATGTCGTTATCAAAGAGTTTGATTTCGTCAAAAATCCAGATGAACCTTGTATCTACAAGAAGGTGGCAGAGAGTAAGGTTGTCTTCCTCGTATTGTACGTGGACGACATACTCTTGATAGGAAATGATATTCCTATGCTGCAATCGGTCAAGCTCTTCTTATCACAAAGATTCTCAATGAAAGATCTTGGTGATGCCTCCTGCATATTGGGGATTAGGATCTATAGAGATAGATCCAAACGGATATTGGGATTATCCCAATCCAGGTACATTGACACCATACTAAAGAGGTTTAGTATGGAAGAATCCATGCATGGGAACTTGCCCACGATCTCTGGAGTCACTCTCTCCAAAGAGATGTCTCCCAAGACTGATTTGGAGAGAGCTCGCATGCAAGGGATACCCTATGCTTCAGCTGTAGGCTCTATCATGTATGCGATGCTATGTACCAGACCCGATATTGCATACTCACTAAGTGTAGTGAGCAGGTATCAAGCTGATCCTGGAGAGAGTCACTGGACAGCTGTGAAGAGCATTCTCAAGTACTTACGAAGGACTAAAGAGATGCTCTTGGTGTATGGTAACGGAGAACTCCAAGTGGAGTCCTTTACCGATTCGAGCTTCCAGAGTGATAAGGACGACTCTAAGTTGCAGTCGGGATTTGTCTTTACCCGGTAGGGAGGGGCGGTTAGCTGGAAGAGTTCCAAGCAGGAAACCGTGGCAGACTCGACGATGGAGGCTGAATATATCGCTGCCAACGATGCTGCCAAAGAGGCTGTCTGGATCAAGAAGTTCATTACTGAACTTGGAGAGGTTCCATCTATTGAGCATCCAATACCTTTGTATTGCGATAACAATGGAGCGGTGGCTTTGGCCAAGGAACCCAGGTCCCATCAGCGATCCAGGCATATTCTGAGGCGGTATCACCTGATCCGGGAGATAGTTGATCGCCGGGAGATCAAGGTCAGGAGGGTTGACACGAAGAACAACACGGCGGATCCACTCACGAAGGCCATTCCCCAGATACAGTTTGAGAGACTCTTCGGGATGCTCGGTATGCGATACTACAGCAGCTGGCCCTAGTGCAAGTGGGAGATTGTTAGTTGTATGTATGCCCTAGAGGCCAGTATTGTACAGATGATGTATATTATATTGGATGCTTGGACATATATAGAGATGACTTTCTTGCTCGATATGATAGTATGCTATCTGGTTACTCTTTATCTTAACATGTACACTAGTCTCTTTAAACTGTCTTATAGTTGCATGTTGGTAAAGCCCTTAGGATGTGTACTTGACTACCTGGACTATGATGCAGATCATACTAGTGGGGACATGGTAGTCCATAAGTACATCCTTCAAGGTCCCTAGTCGTGGGTGTATCGAGACGGGGCATCGATATACCAGAGTAGACTAGCGTATACGCTTCTCGACCCATGAGATGGGCGATGGATGATCCCACATCCATTGGTGTTTGACATCAGAGATGGTGTACGTGTGCTCAGTGGAGACTGGGTACACTGGACGGACTCGCCGAGAACTCCCAGATGGTATTATACCTCACGTCAGATGGCAGTTCTCAGGTGACACTTGTACAGGTTAGTCTGTAGACCCGAGATCGTCATAGAGTCTTGTGTGATTCCCACCGTGCTTTGATCTCCACCTTACCACGTCCATGAGGGCGTGCAAAACGGTGGTCTTTGGGTACAGTCCCAAGTCACATGGAGGCAATGAGCGATATGAGGGGTTTCGTCTCTCCCGGTATTGGGGGTTGATGTTGCGCTGTGCTCGATTGGCCGTAACAGGGAAGTCCCTGGCCAGGGCTGATATGAGATTTGCTGGTAAGTGTTACCAGTAGTTTCTCAACCCGTTATGAGCCTCACATCGGCACGACTTATCGGTTATTGGGGTCTGACGTATACCACCCCTAGACTTGATATGCGACATATCAGACGAACAGACCGGACTGTACGGTAAGTGTTACTGGTTGGATTCACAGGAGTGTGAGCGGGCTAGCTCGTCTATCTTCTGATCGTTCAATACCCGGATGGCTGTTACATTTAGCAGACCGCTTGCGGCTTGTGGGTGCTTGATATGATCATCATCTGCTACCGGCGTATTGACGAGTCTTTAGAGTCCTACAAAGAGGTTTCCTAGCTCAAGCGAAACGAAATAGGAGCGCATATGAGATATGTGCAGGACCGAGAATAATGCGTGTATGTGATACCGTATTTCATTCTCACGATGGATGTATCGATTGGTTATATTCGATATGACCTAGTTATCGAATCATTGATTCGATAAGCCGATACATAGGATACTAGTCGGTTATATGCGATATGACCGGATCGTTAAGTCAAGTGTTGATTTAATGATTTAATGTATAATTATATATTTGATATATTACTTTGCATTAGCTAGTATTAGTTCACTTTATATGGATTTTCTCATTTGATGTGCAAGAAGTATATGTGATATACTTTTGTGCACATATTTGTATCATGTTTGATGATACTTGATCATTTAGTTAAGTGTATAGAATTAAACCATGATTAATTTGATAATTAGGGTTTTGCATATCCATTTATTTATTTATTTGTTTATTTATTTATTTGGAAAGGATAAAGATGAGAATGGTGGCTTACTTTGTTTCTTATTGAAGCTTCATGAAGCTTTGACTTCTTAACCATTCTTGTCTTCATGCTTAACCCTAACCCATCCTAGTTACCATGGTTTATTCTCTACACTCAACTATGGTTAGCTTATGATAAGTATTGATTTATTTTTCATTTTATTTCAACACTTATCATAATCTATCTACTTCTTCTTCTTCATCTTCAAGAGAAAAAGCTTGATGCCATCAATGGCATCTTGAGTTCCAAAGTGAGAAATCCAATTCTAAAGTGAACCCACCTCCTATTTATTCACCCTCTACCTCTTGCCAAGTTGTTTTGGGTGTTTTCTTCACAAGTTTCACTACTTGGTGAAGTTGGAGCTTGAACTTGTGCAACCTCGACGTAGATCATCTTCGGCACGAAGCCGACGACCTATTCCGCTCATTTCGACGATGAAGCCGATGCGAGAGTCCGAGATCCAACTAGGACAGCGAGAGGACGCCTACGTTGAGTTTAGGAAGTGGAGAAACGGATCTACAAAGGTTGTAGCCTCTCTCCTTTAGTTAAGTTGTTAACTAGATTTGTTTTTCGCTTAGAATTCTAGCCGACGATCCGTATTAGGGTTTCTCGGCACCCATAAAATTTTAAATTGGCATGGTTGATGCCTTGTGTGACCTCTATAGTGTGCCTAGGAACCCTACAATGATATCTACTTAGCTTAGTACTGATTCAAGATATTTAGATAATATTGCATCTAGCATGTCTTTTAAATTTCATACAGTCTTATGCATAGTCATAGACGAGAAACAGTGATACAATATGGATATGGTTTGATGAATTGTACGAGGGATCACGATAGACTTGAGATGGTACATATATCGTGATATGATGAGATCTAATACAAGGATTTATACGTATTGGAAATGTTTAACTTGGTATGCCGAATAATGGCCAATTTACCCTTTGACTCGTAGAGTTAGATTATATTCTATTTTAAGGATGTAATACTTGTATGAGCTATATTCTTTTAAAAACCACGGTTCGTTGTCTTTTAAATAAACTACCAGGATGCGTGCCAATTTCTAAAACAAACATCTCTTTTAAATCTTAGGCAGCTTCCTTATTTAAAACTTAACGTTCCGATCATTTCTAAAAATAATGGTATAGCTCATAACAAGTAATTACAATAACTACGTTTAGACTTCTTATAGGGTTGTATTACGTATTCTATATTATATGTTTCCGCGTTACGCACACTCTGATAGAACACTGCACAAATACCAATGAGTTCTATGCTGAACAAGCACCTAACTATATGTTACACTATACCTCATTGGTATTGCTATGTCACTGTAGAATCGTTCTGTTATATATGCATTAATACGTAGACTGATACACCGTAGAACAATTGCACAAATACTAATGATTTCCATATTGCACGAGCACAGACGCGTATGCTACACTACACATCATTAGTAGTGCCATGACACATTAGAATTGAATTCGTTATGTTATGTGATATGATTAGGTAGTCTTTTCCTATTCATGTTGTAATACTATAGATGATGTATTTGAGTTCTTGAGATTTCTGAGTATTCTACTACTGATGATATATATATATATATATATCGGTGGTATGGGACATTGTTATATATATATACATATATAGTATATCATCAGTACAATCTATGCAAGTTTCTTATTCCTCACTTGATATTTTTATATGATAATTAAACGTCCACCATGAGGTTTGTGTTTTCTGATTTTAATATCCGATCCGAGTCGGTGGGTATACGGTTATGGATTTATAGTTTTATTCCGAATCGAGTCGGTGGGTATACGGTTACGGATTTACAGTTTTATCCAGACTGAGTCGGTGGGGATACAGTTGGACACAAGGTGGGCGTTTTTGATTACAAGATCGTTCGAGAATTGATGCCTGGGAGAATTGGAAGTTTTGTGTCGATGCTGGACACGAGAGATTTCGGATTTCGATGTCGATGCTGGACATCCATATTTATTCTGGCGTGATTATTATCTTGAGTTACAAAGTTAGATATATTTATTGGATTCCACCAGGACTGATCCGGGGGACAGTACCTGCGTATATATTGTACAGATATTCATATGACATTGAGATATTATACTTATTACATGATAGTTAGTACTGCACCTTTGCATATCATATGGTATATCGATACAGATTATGATAGTACTATATTTATGACCTTGATATCATCATGCATTTCGATTTCTACCTTTAGATGTACTTTTATTCACTAAGTTAGCAACTCATCCTTGTTGTGCCACAGTTTCTTGCAGGTTTTACCGCTTGGATTATCAGCGGTTTGGGCACACATTCTTTTGGGGATTGATGGGTAAGTGAGTTATTATTGTATCCTACTCACTCTTGATTATTCATTTATTCTTGTATCTAGCGGAAACTCCATCAACTTAGAAATGATATACTAAGTACTTAGAATCAAGACTTAGCGTTTACGGGTGGTGATGTCACACTCTGTAGATTCGACATCTGTTATAAATTTATTTGGTTGTTCCGTCTTTTGGATGTGAAAGAAAGCTTCCGTTAGGATGCTATTTCATTTTGTTGTATTGGATTTTTACAAAAATGCAAAAGAGGTGAAGACAAGTTTCAAAACGTCATAAAGGCTTTTCAACATACGATATTATTTTAAATTGATATTATCAGCTGATTATTTAAACCTCACCTCAAACATTTTAAAAAGGGTTTAGATTTCGGGTTTTTGGTTACTTGAACCGCGTTGATGTCTTAAGATGACACGTGATTTAAGTGCCGGTCATATGCCACATTTGGGTCATGACACCAGCAGGGGAGATGGTCTGTCCCACAGCCATTAGAACGTCGTTCTGGAGATGGTATGCAGGTGCTAATTAGATTATGAGTACACTGGACAGGACTCGTCGGGAACTATTGGTGGGTTTTATACCTATCGTCGGGTACCAGTTCCCAGGTGACATGAGTACAGATTAGTCCGTCGACTTGATACTGCTACTTCTCCTCGAGTGTGTTCCCACTGTACTTTGATTACTACCCTACCACGGCTCAAAGGAGTCGTGCAAACAGGTAGTAGTTGGGTGCAGTCCCGAAGCACTTGGAGGCAGTGGAGGTTAGATAGGATTCGTCTCTCCCGGTATTGGGGGGGTTGATATCGCGCTGTATTCGGAAGGCCATTACACAAAGTCCTTAGCCAAGGAAAGCGAGATTTACTGGTAGGTATTCCAGTAGTTTCTAATGATGTTTTGGGCTATACTCCGACATGACTTATTGTGCTATTAGCGGTCTGACCATTACCGCCCCCTAGGCCCAATATGCGATACTCTTAGACGAACAGACCGGACTGTATGGATATTGTAACATACAGGCTCAGTAGGAGTTCAGATGAGTTAGCTCTTCGGCCTTCTCATTGACACATACGTGGGTAGCCATTACGTGTAGCTAGTACCGCTTGCGGCTTGTGGTTAAACCCACTGCCAGTGTAGTGTCGAATCTTTAAAGTCCCACATAGAGAGTTTCCCAGCACCGAGCAAAAGGTGTAGAGGCCGTATGGTTTTACGGCAGGGATTCGATCACTTACATGTACTTGTGCACGTATGATAATCGAGCGGAAAATACTAGTGGGCTTTGCTTTAAGCTGGATCCTCGTATTATAATGATGGATTTATTTCGTCTCTTTATATTTGTGTTCTTCGGAATGCGGATGCGGGTATGTATATACGGATGAGGGGCATTCTCGTAATTCCTCGGGATTGGCTTCTAGAAGGGGGACACCTATTAGATTTTTATTCATTATGGATTAAACTTTATTTGGATGGAGGAAATGTCACGACCTAAATTTGGCCCGTAACCGGCACTTAAACTACGTAACGTCTACAGGCGTACGCAACTCAAGTAAGCCGAAACCCAGAAATCTAAACCACCAAAATCTGGATCAATGGAGAAAAACAAAGTTTTTAACATTTGGAAAATCACAAGTAAAATCTCTAACTCTAGTTTTCTTTCTTGAAAATTTCGGCAGCACCTCCTTTGTAAAAACTAGCCCCGAAAATGGGTACAACATAGATAAAATAAAAACATCCCAAACGGGAGTAAATCACGCCCAACGGCGGAGACAACCACCACAAGATATAAATATGACGCCGAAGCGAAGAATATGAAGGAAAACTGCATAAAGAGATAAAACTTTTCGACATAGCCGGCTCCCACGAGCATATATATACAGCATGTCATTAAATATATCTCGCGGTTCCCAAAATCCAAATCCAGAATACATATATATACAGCGTCCCATTCCACCGATATATATGCTATAAAAACTGATCATGTAACAATAGCAAAGTATATGTGCGAGCATGTAGGTATGGTATGGCATATGTATGAGCATGTAGGTAAACATGTATGCTATATGTCATATGCGCTATCGCATAAGAATAACTGTTACAATGTCGCTAACCAATAACAAGATATATCAATGAATATTTGTGTTGTGCGTATCATGGCAATTACAGAGAGTGTGAGTGTAGCATATCATAGGTGCTCGTGCAACATGGACTGTCAATAATAGTGCAGTGTACAATAGGTACAGTATCAGGCACAACAAGTAACTATATGCAATGACAATCATGCAATATCTCTATATGAGCACATAACATACGGCTAATATCATATCATATCTAGCCCCGACGCTTAGCGCCATACGGGCGATTTTCCCGTAGATGTTAAATCTACTCACAAATGGTCTCCAGCTATGAAAACCCGACCACCTGCTTCACCTTGTTCGCAGCGTCCGTAGTCCCTACTTGCGACGCGATATTTTCACAAACACAAGAAATAGTGCAAACATCTCAGAAATCGACCAATATAACGTAAAACTACGTATTAAATAACGCTCCAACACTAAACTAACTCTCGAGTTTACATCTAGTGGCTAACGTGCGTTGCGACACTACTAAACCAAACTGAGTACAGCAGCTGCATCATATCACGATTCGTGTCGGATTACGTAACACGCTGATTCAAAACACTAGATTATAGGTAAACGATCCCAGATTTTTTATACTGCAATTACTAAAAAAGTAAACAGTACCAAACACTCCTAACCAACAGCAGACAACTACCCACAGAACCCAAACCCCAACACCTTCCAACCAAGCCGGCTCGCCGGATTTCTCCAAAGGGGTCCCCGGCCCCGACCGGTGGGGTGGTCCTCATGTCTCAGGTGGTGCTCCAGGGTCACTAGTACATCTCTATAATTTTGTTTGGTCACTCACTAAATTTTCCAGATCACAGCAGATATAAAAACTCTAAAAAGACATTAAAACCCCGATATTGCACTAATCGATATACAAAGGGTTCTACGCTACAACCAACGAGCTAAATAACATAAAAACTCCTAATTATCAGTGTAGGGATTTTACTTATCAACTTTAGCTCACAAGATCCAAGCTTTCCTAGTTTCCAAGTGATCAAAGAGCAAGAATAAGGACTTGGTGTATTTTTGGGATTTATTTGGGAATTTTGGAGATTTTTGAATTTGGATTGATGCAAAATGAGAAGGAAATGATCAAGAGCAGTAGAGAGAGAGAGAGAGGGATTCGGCCAAGTGAAGAGGTAAGGGTTTTGTGAGGAATTACCTAGCAATTTCTCATGATTAATGCTCATAAATGCATTCACACACACTTGCACACAAGTTTGCACCTCTTTTCTATTTCTTTTCTTTTCTTTAATCCAATAAAACCTAACCACCACACAAATATCTAGATACCAAGTGAAGGGTTTTGATTTTACCCAAACATAATTGTTAAAAAGATACAAAAGAGAAGTTTTCCCAAAATGTGAATACCGCATTAAAATAATATTAAAATTGGGAAAAATTCAAATTGGACCAAAACGTCCCACCAAAGCTTGCGCACTAGTTTTATTTTAGCTAAACTAGGTGCTGGCTAGTCTATATGGTCGTTCGATCATAATCGGGTTAAAACGAAAAAATACCGACAAACTTACCTTAAAACGGACAAATTCGCAAAACGATTTCTAAAACGTTACAATCTCCCCCCCCTTATAGATATTCGGTCCCCGAATTAAAATTTCATACTAAGCGTACCTTCAAATATTTAAATTGAAATTGCTAGGTAATTCCTCACAAAAACCTCACCTCTTCACTTTGCCGAATCCCTCTCTCTCTCTACTGCTCTGATACCAACTTTGTCACAACCCAAAATTTGGCTCGTAACCGGCACTTAAACTACGTAACGTCTACAGGCGTACACAACTCAAGTAAGCCGAAACCCTGAAATCTAAACCACCCAAATCTGGATCAACAGAGAAAAATATAGTTTTTAACATTTGGAAAATCACAAGTAAAATCTCTAACTCTAGTTTTCTTTCTTGAAAATTTCGGCAGCACCTCCTTTGTAAAAACTAGCCCCAAAAACGGGTATAACATAGATAAAATATAAAGCATCCCAAATAGGAGCAAAATCACGCCCAACGGCGGAGACAACCACCACAAGATATAAATTCGACGCCGAAGCGAAGAATATAAAGAAACTGCATAAAAAGGTAAAACTTTTCAACATAGCCGGCTCCTGCGAGCACGGCATCCAAAGTCACCAATAATACAACACAGAATCCTCACAAGTCGTCACTAAGTCATATACAAACAGTGGTAAATGGAGAACACAACGGGGGGAAAGTCCTAGTAGCATGTATCCGCAAAAGCAGAAAAGATAAGACGCCCTGCCGCGACTACTCAGAGGGAAAGTCCTGCAAAACCCTGTGGCACAACGGGGGTGAGTTGCCAACTCGTGAATAGTAAATAACATCATACTGAAATCGCAAGTATGCACGAATAGCAATGATCAATAGCATGTAAGCTGGTAGCATGAGTATGCCAATATGAATATGTTAGTTATATGTATGCCCTAGAGGCCATTACTGTACATATGATGTATATTGTAGTGGATGCTAGGACATATATAGGGAGGACTTTCTTGCTCGACATGATAGTATGCTACCTGGTTGCTCTTTACCTTAACGTGTATGCTGATTGTCTCTCTGTTACATGTTGGTAAAGCCCTTAGGATGTGTGCTTGACTACCTGGACTATGATGCGGATCATACTAGTGGGGACATGGTAGTCCATAAGTACATCCTTCAAAGTCCCTAGTCGTGGGTGTATCGAGACGGGGCATCGATATACCAGAGTAGACTAGCGTGTACCTTCTCGACCCATACAGATGGGCGATGGTTGATCCCATATCCATCGGTGTTTGACATCAGAGATGATATACGGGTGCTCAGTAGAGACTGGGTACACTGGACGGACTCGCCGAGAACTCCCAGATGGTATTATACCTCACGTCAGATGGCAGTTCTCTGGTGACACTGGTACAGAGTAGTCTGTTGACCCGAGATCGTCATAGAGTCTTGTGTGGTTCCCACTGTGCTTTGATTTCCATCTTACCACGTCCAAGAGGGCGTGAAAAATGGTGGTTTTTGGGTACAGTCCCGAGTCACATGGAGGCAATGAGCGATAGGAGGGGATTCGTCTCTCCCGGTATAGGGAGTTGATGTTGTGCTGTGTTCGATTGGCTATAACAGGAAATCCCTGGCCAGGGTTGCTGAGATTTACTGGTAAGTGTTACCAGTAGTTTCTCGAACAGTTATAGACCTAATATCGACACGACTTATTGAGCTATTGGGGTCTGACGTTTACCACCCCTAGGCGAGATATGCGACATATCAGACGATCAGACCGGACTGTACGGTAGTGTTACTGGTTGGATTCACTGGAGTGTGAGCGGGCTTGCTCGTCGATCTTCAGATCGCTCAATACCCGGGTGGCCGTTACGTTTAGCAGACCGCTTGCGGCTTGTGGGTGTTTGATATGATCATCACCTGCTGCCGGCGTATTGACGAGTCTTTAGAGTCCTACACAGAGGTTTCCTGGCACAAGCGAAACGAAATAGGAGTGCATATGAGATATGTGCGGGACCGAGAATGATACCAGTATGTGATACTGTATTCGATTCTCGCGATATGTGACATTGATCGGTTATATGCGATATAGCCGGGTTATCGGATCAAGTGTTGATTCGATAAGTTGTTACTGTTGATATTAGTCGGTTATATGCGATATGACCGGATCATTAAATCAAGTGTTGATTTAATGATTTAATGCATAATTATATATTTGATATATTACTTTGCATTAACTAGTATCGGTTCACTTAAGATGGATTTTCTCACTCGGATGTGCGCATTGTATATGCGATATATTTTTTGTGCACTTGATTGTATCATGTTTGATGATGCATGCAACATTGGTTAGTGTAAAGAATTAAACCTAGGTTAAGTATATGGTTAAGGTTTCTATTTATTTGTCCATTCATTTATCTTTTTATTTGGATTAAAATGAAATGACAAAAGAAAACAAAATGGTTATCATTCTTTCTTTCTTTCATGAAGCTTAATGAAGCTTCATGAAGTTTTGACCATATGACCATTTTGTCTTTTAGCTTAACCCTAACCATTGCACTTAACCATGATTTATTCTCTACACCTAACCATGGTTCTAATATGATAAGTATTCATTTCTTTTCCAATTTTTAATTAACTTATCATAATTAGCTTCTTCTTCTTCTTCATTTCTTCACATGAAGAAAGCTTGCTCCATTAATGGCAAGTGATGAAAAAGAGTGAGAAATCCAAAACTAAACTCTACCCACTTCCTATTTCTTCATCCTCTACCTCTTGCCAAGTAGTAGAGTGTGTTTCCTTCACAAGTTTTTAGGGCTTGGTGAAGGTGGAGCTTGATTTAGCGATGCCTCGACGTAGATCATCTTCGGCATGGACATCGACGACCTAGCTCGCTTTTTCTCCGACGAAGCCGACTCTAGAGCCCGGATTCCTATTGGACAGCGGAGACGAATTCGTTGCGGAGCTATGGAGGTGGAGCACCGGATCTACAAAGGTTGTATTTCCGATATCCCATTAGTTAAGTTGTTAACTAGATTGTTTTTCACCTAGAATTCTAGCCAACGATCCGTAGTCGGGTTTCTCGGCACCTAGTTTTTTTTTGAAATTGGCATGGTTGATGCCTTGTGAGACCTCATTAGGATGCCTAGGAACCCTACAGTGGTATCAGAGCCTAGCTAGAGCCTTAGGCGAATTCCAGACGGAGTTTGAAGTCCGAACGAACCCGAAAACCCATTTCTAACATGCTCTCTGTCCTTTTTTGAAAACAGTGAGTTTTTCTATATTAAAAATATGCAGAAAAACATGCAGGAAAATCTAAGAGTTACTGTGAAATCGTGTGCCGTAATTCCATTAAAGCGCCACATTTCCGCGGCATGAGCATGGCTCGTGCGGCGGAAACGCGTCCTGTTTGTCGTATTATGGGGTGATGTTTGCACAGTAACTCCTATTTGACTGTGCTGGTTTTCCTGGGTATTTTTAATATTTTTTCAAGAGTTGAATTTTTCTGGGTTGTTTTAGGGATTCGAATGTTTCGATCGGAGTATCAAATTTTGTCTATGTGGCTTTCCGGATAAATTTTTAGAATATGTTAAAAGTTCGACCGGATATAAATACCCAATTTTTCCCCTGTCGGGAAATTTCCAAGTGTTGGATTTTTCCGTAGTTTAACGACGTTCTAAGTAGTGCAAGTAACTCGATGGACCCTCTAGAAGACAACAAACCTTAACTCGATTATGTGACCGTCTTGAACTGCCCTTTGAACCTTCGGGTTTGGGGCAGTACGGCGTGCTACATGTGAGGTGTTGGCTTGACCCTTCTACGGCTGGACCGCTGGTACTGATGCACGAACTGAATGTTGTTAGACTTATTTCATGTGTTGATCTGTATCGGGAAAACTTGGGTATTCGAATGTTCAATCGGAAAGTTTAACATTTTCTGTTTATCCGGAATGGGATACAATAATTGGAATTCACAATAAGTTATGAGATAACTGAATGAATATTATAAACATAGCAGTTTAGTCTCACTTGATCGGTTGCCACGGAATTTTGATGTGATCAAAAGTCCGTCGCAATCACGTAGTGTACGCGGATACTCGCCGGGTAAACTTAATAGACAGCCTCACTCCATAGCCCCGACCAAGTGACTGTAGGAGAACCCCGTCGCCGAAAGCATCCCTTCGGGTGCTCGCGGCAGCGGTGTTCCGCCTTGGTGCACTTTGTCGACGGCGTCGGGGGTGCGGCCGTCTACTAAAGTTTGCGACGAGTATTCGATCAGAATGTCGGGAATCCTGTTGAATTGCCCGACTTGATATTGAAAAGTGTTTTCGATTTTGAGACTAAAATGCGGGGTTTATAATTGTTAGGCAGCGATGTCTAAGTAATTCATTTGGTCAGGCATGCGATGTCTGAGGAGGTTGCGGATTCCAACTGTTGTAGTTTTACACTTTCTTTTTCTGTGACCGTAAGTGTAATATGTGATGTCGCCGGTTTCGTTGCTATATGTCAACGACAATTGGGATGCGCATATTTACTTACGTTGATGACATGTGATGTTATGTGTTGCTGGATATGTTATATTGGATCGTCGTATTTGAATAGCCGGGGGTTTTTATGTGAGATGAGTGTTTTTCATTTTCATTCATGTAAAAACTTGTATGTAATATTCTTTTATTGGGGCACTTCCAGGTTGCGGAAGATGTCACCTTTTGTATATTATTTACTTTTCCGCACTAAGATAGACCCAAGGAGGAGGGCACAAGTAACCGGGTTCTGGAGTCCAGTGGGAGACCAACTCGAGGAGTCGAGTCCGGGTCTCCTAACTCTAGAATTGGTAGGGTTGCTTGCCGCTCTCGTAGGGGTCTAGGGGTGTGGGTTTGGCTATTCATCGCGACCGTGGAATCCGTGTTTTATACTGGTTCGTATTGAAAACACGGACGTCCTAGTATATCCAATATTTCATATGTTTCTTCTGCTGCGATATCTGTGATGATATCATGAGATGTTCTGTGATAGATACAGTATATAGTATATATGATATATTATATAGGCGTTACTTATGTTTTACACCCGCGCTAGCCCTGCCCTGCTCTGCCGTTAGTTACCTAACCTAACGGTGCACGAGGGGACATCGAGGCGAATGCGGATGGCATAAGTGTACGTCGTATTTATCTGTGATGTTTAGGTATTTAAATGATGGGACTTCATTAATGAGATTAATGAAATAAAAGAAACCTAAGATGTTGTAGAATCGAATTTCAAAATAAAACAGGTAGCTACAGTTCTTGCTTTGCACAGCGGTATATATGATATATCCTGCACCTTATTCGATGAGGAAAGGACCGAGATCCCTTCACCGGGAGTGACTCCTTTAGCAATAACTGGCTGATGCTATACACTCGGTTTGTCTTTTGATTGCTTTTAAGAGTTTTTGCTTTGCACAGTGATATATACGATATATCCCGCACCTCATTCGACGAGGAAAGGACCGACGATCCCTTCACCGGGAGTGACTCCTTTAGCAAAACTAGAAAAGCCTCAAAAACACTCCATTTCAAAATTCATTCGATCCTACAACGATATCAAGTTCATTACGCAATAGGTTTTCAGAAAAACCTGTCGTAGCCCTCCGTCATTTCAGATAAGTAGTAGTTAGTATTCGTGCTACGTTTGTTGGCCTGCGTCAAGGCGTAGTGTGCGGTAGCTAACTGGTGCTTATCTGCATAAGCATATGATGTGATTGGATTAGGGTAGTCGTGCGACTTTGTTGGCCTGCGTCAAGGGTCGTGCGGGTGGGTTTAATTCAATCAGGAAATGACGGGTTGAACTTGACTAGCGGACTATGGTTTGTTGGCCTGCGTCAAGGTCATAGGACGCTAGGGGCAAAATATTATCGGGAATTTCAAGTGTTGAAATTTGCAATGAGATTGCATACCTTCTATGAGATAGTTGGATCCCGATACCCGCTGCGAGTAAGAGTTACTCCTGGGAAAGTTTTATACATTACAATTAGCCGATCAAGTAGGTGTCTAGAAAGGTGTCAACGGGGTTACGCCTCTGGGAAAACGAGGTTTACATTAATTAGGTTCGTGCGAAAGCACGGGGGACCTCCCTCAAAGTACCGACACTGGCCTGGCTGAAAGATTGGCGAACTTGTAGTGTGTAATTAATCCCGGCTAGTCTTTCCTTTTAGGGTTTGAAGGAAGATTTGATAAAAAGCAGTGGGAGCCATCCTGATTAGATAAAATAAAAACCAATCTATTCTTGCAAGAGCGCACGCTGAGTGTTTTCTTCTCTCTCTCTCCTGGTAGCGACCATACCACGCCTTAATCAAGATAATAATACGGAATATTGACCGAACCCGCTTGTTATGCTGAGCTGGGGAACGTTGGTCCCGCTCCAACTTATAATTGTTATAAGACAGAGCAGGAAATTGGGGATTACCAGAATTCCCGTGCCGTCCAAACGAAGAGAGTACATGCTGATGCATCATCTTCAGGTGTGTTCGTTACAAAGAACTGTTTCTCAGTATCCTCCGCATCCTGGGTATATGATACCAGATCAGGATCCCAGATATGTAATCTTTTACATAGGGCTACAGATAGGTAGAGAACTGAGAACGGGTGATAAGTTTCATGAGGCAGAAAACGGGGCAAGTGTTGCAGCCAAGTCTGTTGGTCACTGTCACCCTGTATTCCAAATACATTGATTCTGAACGAATATTATTAGATACCGAACCTGATATACAAAATCATATCACTCTCTTTAATAGTAAAGAAATGATAAAATTTTGTATTGTTGGATAATGTTTTGAACATTTCCTATATCAAAAGTTGATCGGTTCAGGCACGTTATCTAAAAGCATTAATGTTCTAAATCAAACTACAGTTCTTAGTATACGGAACACACAAAAGAGGAAGAGTTCAGAAATGAACGATTCCTTCTTGAGGTATTGTAGACTAGGTCAGATCAATGTGACCTGACTAGCTAGAGTTACATAAAGATGCATATTTAAATTAGTTTGAATTTACATCTTATGTAACTTGCCAGTCATGTCACAAAGATACGATGACCATAGCTCTGTTTACTGGAAGCAGAGAAAGAGTTAAGCAAACTCTTGGGATGATACATGTTGATGTATGTAAGTCCCCTGTCTACATATGCCAGGACTGGTTCTTTTTACTTCATTACGTTCTCTGATGATCTCTTTAGATTCAGACATATGTTCTTGTTGAAACACAAGTCCGAACCTTTTAAGATATTCACAGAATATAAGTTAGAAGTAGAGAACCAAAATACGGGTAAAAGTATTATGTCTTTTGATGAGATCAAGGAGGAGAATACTTGAGCACGGAAATCCTGGACTATTCTAAAGGAGAATGGGATTCTCTCTCGGCATTACTCCTCCGAATACACCATAGCACGATGGTATATCGGGGCGGAGCAATTACACCCTATGTGATAAGGTGTGCTCTATGATGAGTAATACTGAGTTACCTATTTCCTTTTGGGTGTTATGCACTTGAGAAGCTGCATACCTATTGAATAGGGTTCAAATCAAATCAGTTGCCTACCACTTCATATTTGATATGATAAGGGAAGAGCCCATCTCTTAAGATAGTTAAGATTTGGGGTTGTCCGGCCTATGTCTAAAAGCATAATCCGGACAAGCTCGAGGCAAGGTCAGTTATGTACAACTGGAAAGGTTCCAGCTATACAAACTGCAACTGATGATTTGATAGAACCAAAGGATTCAGTAAATACCAACGAACCTCAGCCTCTCCGCCGATCTAGTAGGGTTCCTCACCCACCTGAGAGATACTTCGGTTTCTCTATGACAGTGGGAGCGAGGATTGCATCATGAGATGATGACCAAACTAGTTTCGAGCAGGCCATCGAGAGTGAAGACTCTGTAAGAATGGCTGGATGCTTAGTGATCTGAGATGGAATCCTTATACACCAACAAAATATGGACTTTGGTTGCTATATCTGAAGGGTTAAATCCCCATCAGGAGCAAGTATATCTTGAGAAGATTACTTGGTGTACATGGAAAAGTTGAGACTTTCAAAGCTAGACTTGTTAAAAGTTTGCATCATTGACCAGGTGTGGTGAATGATGAAACCTTTTCAAGTAGCTATGCTTAAGTCCATCCAGATCCTACTTGTCACGGCTACATACCATGACTGCGATATCTGGTGGTTGGGTGTCTTGACTGCTTTTCTAAATGATGATTTAGAAAAGAGCGTCTATAAGTACACAGCCAGAGGGCTTCGTAGACAGTGGGAGCAGCGGAAACGTGTGCAAGATGCTTTATAGGATAGAGCAGGCATCGCGTAGTTGGAACATCTGTTTTGATGTATTAGTCAAAGAAGTTGACATCATCAAAATGGTAGATGAACCTTATATAAACAAAAAGGTAGTAGGGAGTATGGTGGTGATCCTCGTAGAGTACGTGGATGACATACTCTTGATAAGAAAGGAGTTTCCTATGCTACGCTCGGTCAATCTCCGATTATCACAAAGATTCTCCATATAGGATCAAAATGATACCTCCTATATCCTGAGTTTTGGATCTATGAGATAGATCTAATTGGATGTTAGGATACTCACTAGCTGTAGTGAGATGGTATTAATCGATCCTGGGGAGAATCACTGGAATGGTTCCACGGTGATAAAGATGACTGAATGTCAGTCACAGGCATTGTCTTTACCCTCAGTAAAGGGACGGTATGTTGGAAGAGTTCCAAGATAGATACCGTGACATACTAGACGATAAAGGCAGGATACATCGCTACTTAAGATGCTACCAAAGAGGCAGTCTGGGTATATATTAGTTCATAAGATGAACTTCGTTCCTACCATTGTGAGACAATGGAGTTATGGCTTATGCCAAGGAACACCCGTCCCATCAGCGACCCAGGCGTATTCTTAGGCCGCATCACCTGATCATGGAGATAGTTGATCTCCGGGGTGATCGAGATAAGGAGAGTAGACTCAGAGGACAACACAGCGGATCCACTCACAAAGGCCTGTTCCCAGAGAGAGACTTTTAGGGGATGGTTGAGTATGAGATACTGCAACCACTGCTACAGATGGCCCTAGTGCAAGTGGGAGATTGTTAGTTATATGTATGCCCTAGAGGCCATTACTGTACATATGATGTATATTGTAGTGGATGCTAGGACATATATAGGGAGGACTTTCTTGCTCGACATGATAGTATGCTATCTGGTTGCTCTTTACCTTAACGTGTATGCTGATTGTCTCTCTGTTACATGTTGGTAAAGCCCTTAGGATGTGTGCTTGACTACCTGGACTATGATGCGGATAATACTAGTGGGGACATGGTAGTCCATAAGTACATCCTTCAAAGTCCCTAGTCGTGGGTGTATCGAGACGGGGCATCGATATACCAGAGTAGACTAGCGTGTACCTTCTCGACCCATACAGATGGGCGATGGATGATCCCATATCCATCGGTGTTTGACATCAGAGATGATATACGGGTGCTCAGTAGAGACTGGGTACACTGGACGGACTCGCCGAGAACTCCCAGATGGTATTATACCTCACGTCAGATGGCAGTTCTCTGGTGACACTGGTACAGAGTAGTCTGTTGACCCGAGATCGTCATAGAGTCTTGTGTGGTTCCCACTGTGCTTTGATTTCCATCTTACCACGTCCAAGAGGGCGTGCAAAACGGTGGTTTTTAGGTACAGTCCCGAGTCACATGGAGGCAATGAGCGATAGGAGGGGATTCGTCCTCCCGGTATAGGGAGTTGATGTTGTGCTGTGTTCGATTGGCTATAACAGGAAATCCCTGGCCAGGGTTGCTGAGATTTACTGGTAAGTGTTACCAGTAGTTTCTCGAACAGTTATAGACCTAATATCGACACGACTTATTGAGCTATTGGGGTCTGACGTTTACCACCCCTAGGCGAGATATGCGACATATCAGACGATCAGACCGGACTGTACGGTAGTGTTACTGGTTGGATTCACTGGAGTGTGAGCGGGCTTGCTCGTCGATCTTCAGATCGCTCAATACCCGGGTGGCCGTTACGTTTAGCAGACCGCTTGCGGCTTGTGGGTGTTTGATATGATCATCACCTGCTGCCGGCGTATTGACGAGTCTTTAGAGTCCTACACAGAGGTTTCCTGGCTCAAGCGAAACGAAATAGGAGTGCATATGAGATATGTGCGGGACCAAGAATGATACCAGTATGTGATACTGTATTCGATTCTCGCGATATGTGACATTGATCGGTTATATGCGATATAGCCGGGTTATCGGATCAAGTGTTGATTCGATAAGTTGTTACTGTTGATATTAGTCGGTTATATGCGATATGACCGGATCATTAAATCAAGTGTTGATTTAATGATTTAATGCATAATTATATATTTGATATATTACTTTGCATTAACTAGTATCGGTTCACTTAAGATGGATTTTCTCACTCGGATGTGCGCATTGTATATGCGATATATTTTTTGTGCACTTGATTGTATCATGTTTGATGATGCATGCAACATTGGTTAGTGTAAAGAATTAAACCTAGGTTAAGTATATGGTTAAGGTTTCTATTTATTTGTCCATTCATTTATCTTTTTATTTGGATTAAAATGAAATGACAAAAGAAAACAAAATGGTTATCATTCTTTCTTTCTTTCATGAAGCTTAATGAAGCTTCATGATGTTTTGACCATATGACCATTTTGTCTTTTAGCTTAACCCTAACCATTGCACTTAACCATGATTGATTCTCTACACCTAACCATGGTTCTAATATGATAAGTATTCATTTCTTTTCCAATTTTTAATTAACTTATCATAATTAGCTTCTTCTTCTTCTTCATTTCTTCACATGAAGAAAGCTTGCTCCATTAATGGCAAGTGATGAAAAAGAGTGAGAAATCCAAAACTAAACTCTACCCACTTCCTATTTCTTCATCCTCTACCTCTTGCCAAGTAGTAGAGTGTGTTTCCTTCACAAGTTTTTAGGGCTTGGTGAAGGTGGAGCTTGATTTAGCGATGCCTCGACGTAGATCATCTTCGGCATGGACATCGACGACCTAGCTCGCTTTTTCTCCGACGAAGCCGACTCTAGAGCCCGGATTTCTTTTGGACAGCGGAGATGACTTCGTTGCGGAGCTATGGAGGTGGAGCACCGGATCTACAAAGGTTGTATTTCCGATATCCCATTAGTTAAGTTGTTAACTAGATTGTTTTTCACCTAGAATTCTAGCCAACGATCCGTAGTCGGGTTTCTCGGCACCTAGTTTTTTCTGAAATTGGCATGGTTGATGCCTTGTGAGACCTCATTAGGATGCCTAGGAACCCTACAGAATATGCAACTATCATGATCAAGGTACACCACCAGGGTACTATATCTATATGAATCAAATACATATCAACTGAATACTGAGTGCGGGATAGTAAATAATCTTATGCACAAATCGTAAGCATGGAAAAAAAACACGGTGTAACTCAACAACACCCTAAATCCCAATATACTCAGATCGGCCCTCAGATCGGCCCTCAAATCCTGTACGTCTCATGGAACCTGAGTGTCAACATCGACACTTTAAAATATCATGAAAACCAGTGCCTAATATCGACACGTAAATACTCGTATCCATACGTTCCTCGAAACCCAAGTATCACACTTCGACACTTGGGTTCCACGTATCGGTCTTTCTGATATCCATACGTTCCTCGAAACCCAAGCATCTCATCTCGACACTTGTGTTCCATGTATCGGTCTATCAAAATCCATATATCTCTCGGAATATAAGTGCCTAACATCGACACCTGAAATTCCCATATCGCATGAAAACATATCTCAAATGCGTAAATCCATGTAAAATAGCATATGTAACATAAAACATCAATATGAGCATATCACGGGAAAAGTCCTCTATTTAATGCATCAAGTCATTAAATATATCTGGCGGTTCCAAAAATCCAAATCCAGAATACATATATATACAGCGTCCCATTCCACCGATATATATGCTATAAAAACTGATCATGTAACAATAGCAAAGTATATATGCGAACATGTAGGTATAGTATGGCATATATATAGGCATGTAGGTATACAGGTATGCTATATGTCATATGCGCTATCGCACAAGTATAACTGTTTCAATATCGCTAACTAATAGCACGGTATATCAATGAGCATTTGTGTTGTGCGTATCATGGCAATTACCGACAGTGTGTGTGCAGCATATCATTGGTGCTCATGCAACATGTACTGTCAATAATAGTGCAGTGTACAAAGGATACAGTATCAGGCACAACAAGTAACTATATGCAATGTGAATCATGCAATATCTCTATATAAGCACATAAACATACGGCTAATATCATATCATATCTAGCCCCGACACTTACCGCCATAAGGGCGATTTCCCCGTAGATGTTAAATCTACTCACCAATGGTCACCGGCTATGAAAATCCGACCACCTACTTCCCCTTGTTCGCAGCGTCTGAAGTCCCCGCTTGCGACGCTATATTTCCACAAACACAGGAAATAGTGCAAACATCTCAGAAATCGACCAATATAACGTAAAACTACGTATTAAATAACGCACCAACACTAAACTAACTCGCGAGTGTACGTCTAGTGGCTAACGTGCGCTGCGAACTACTAAACCAAACTGAGTACAGCAGCAGCACAAGAACACGATTCGTGTCGCAACACGTAACATGCGGATTCAAAACACTAGATTATAGGTAAACGATCCCAGATTTTACATACTGAAATTACTAAAAAAGTAAACAGTACCAAACACCCCTAACCAACAGTAGATAACTACCCACAGAACCCAAACCCCAACAACCTCCTACAAAGACGGCGTCGCCGGATTTCGCTATAAGGGTCGTCGGCCCCGGCCGGTGGGGTGGTCCTCGTATCTCAGGTAGTGATCCAGGGTCACTAGTACATCACTATAATTTTGTTTGGTCACTCACTAAATTTCCCAGGTCACGGCAGATACAAAGGCTCTAAAAAGGCATTAAAAACCCGATATTGTACTAATCGATATATAAAGTGTTCTACGCTACAACCAACGAGCTAAATAACATAAAAACTCCTAATTATCAGTGTAGGGATTTTACCTATCAACTTTAGCTCACAAGATCCAAACTTTCCTAGTTTCCAAGTGATCAAGAGCAAGAACTAATACTTGAAGTATATTTTATGATATATTTGGAATTTTTTTGGAGAATTTGAGTTTGGATTGATGAAAAATTGAAAGGAAATGATTAAGGGCAGTAGAGAGAGAGAGGGATTCAGCCAAGTGAAGAGGTGGGGGGTTTTGTGTGGAATTACCTAGCAATTTCCAACATTAAATGCAAAGTTAATGCATTCACACACACATATGCACACATGCATGCACCTTGATTTTCTTTTCTTTTATTTTCTTTTCTTTAATCCAATAAAACCTAACCTCCACACAAATATCTAGTTACCAAGTAAAGGGTTTTGGTTTTAACCAAACTTAATTGTTGAAAAGATACAAAAGAGAAGTTTTCCCAAAATGTGAATACCGCATTAAAATAATATTAAAATTGGGAAAAATTCTATCTGAACCAAAACGTCCCATATACCCCCAAAGCTTGTGCACTAGCTTTATTTTTGCTTAACTATGTGCTGGCAAGTCTATATGGTTGTTTGATCATAGTCGGGTTAAGACGGGAAAAACCGACAATTTTACCCTAAAACGGAAAAATTCGCATAACGATTTCTAAAACGTTACAATCTCCTTCCCCTTATAGAAATTCGGTCCCCGAATTAAAATTTCATACTAAGCGTACCTTCAAAGGGATGAGGGAATTTCTTCCGTATCTCGCTCTCGGCCTCCCAAGTGATCTCCTCACTAATAGGGCTATGCCAAAGAACCTTCACAGACGGCAAGACCTTTGACCGAAGTTTCTTCACCTGCCGTTCCGAAATAACTACCGGCTGCTCGGCGAACGAAAGATCGCGCTCAAGCTGATTGGTCTCATGCTGAATCATGTGAGAACAATCATGAAGGTATCTACGAAGCATCGACACATGGAAAACGGGGTGAACATCCGGAAAACTAGGCGGGAGCGCCAAACGATAAGCAACAGAACCCACTCGCTCAAGGATCTCGAAAAAACCTACAAATCTGGGACTGAGCTTCCCCCTCTTCCCAAATTGCATAACGCCCTTCATCAGAGAAATCCTCATGAATGCATGATCCCCCACTGCGAACTCAAGTCTGCGACGACGACGGTCGGTATAAGACTTCTGCCTGCACTGGGCTGCTCTCATCCTGTCCTGAATCAGATGGATCTTCTCCGTAGTCTTTTGAACTAGCTGGGGTCCCAAAACTAGACTCTCACTATGCTCGGTCCAACAGACTGGTGATCGACACTTCCTACCATATAAACCCTCAAAAGGTGCCATCTGAATAGTCTCCTGAAAGCTGTTGTTGTAGGAGAACTCAATCAACGGCAAGTGATGATCCCAACTGCCACAAAAATCAAGCACACATGCACGGAGCATATCCTCTAGAGTCTGAATAGTCCGCTCCGACTGACCATCGGTCTGTCGATGAAAAGCGGTGCTAAAACTTAATCGGGTACCCAAAGCTTCCTGAAGTTTCTGCCAAAGACGACTAGTAAACTGGGTGCCTCTATCGGATACGATGCATGTGGGAACACCGTTCAAACGCACAATCTCATCTACATACAGCTGCGCATACTGAGCATACCCGAAAGTGGTCTTCACTGGAAGAAAGTGAGCCGCTTTCGTCAACCGGTCAATAATTACCCAAATGGAGTCATACCATCTACTGGTCCTGGGTAGACCCATTACGAAGTCCATGGAAATCTGCTCCTATTTCCACTCCGGAACGGGTGAAGGCTGCAACTATTCAGCCAGTCTTTGATGCTCAGCCTTGACTTGCTGACAAGTCGGGCACCTCGAAACGAAGTCCGAAATATCGCGTTTCATCCCTTCCCACCAGTAAAAGTCTCTCAAGTCACGGTACATCTTGGTGGAACCTAGATGAACGCTAAAGGCTGACTGATGTGCCTACTCTAGGATCTCGCGTCTCAACCCATCAGCATTTGGTACACATAAGTGAGTCCCGCATCGTAGCATACCCTGGTCATCAATCATGAACTCCGAAACTGTACCATGTCGAACAAGCTCAAAAATCTCGGACAAACGGGCATCACTGGGTTGCGCCTCACGGATACGATCAAATAGTAGTGGACGGGCGCGGACATGAGCAAACTGTCCCCCAGTGGAGGTGAACTCGAACTGCACTCTACCATCACACAAGAGCTGCCAATCTGCAGACGACTGACGCTGAACTGTGCTCAACTGGGACAAGCTACCCCTGGGCCTACGACTCAAAGCATCAGCTACCACATTCGTCTTCCCCGGGTGATAAAGGATTTCACAATCATAATCCTTCACTAGCTCCATCCACCGGCGCTGTCTCAGATTCAGATCCCGCTGCTGGAAGATATACTTCAAGCTCTTGCGATCCGTGAAGATCTGACACGACTCCCCGTACAAGTAGTGTCTCCAAATCTTCAACGCAAAGACCACCGCGGCCATCTCAAGATCGTGAGTGGGGTAATTCTGCTCATGCTTCTTCAGCTGCCTAGAAGCATATGCAATCACTCTATCATGCTGCATCAAAACACAGCCGAGCCCCACTCGAGAAGCATCACAGTAAACAACATAGCCGCCCGATCCAGAAGGTAAGGTTAGAACTGGTGCTGTCGTCAACCGAGTCTTCAACTGCTGAAAACTCTGCTCGCACGCATCAGTCCAAAGAAAAGGAACTCCCTTCCGGGTCAATCCAGTCAGCGGTGCAGCGATACTCGAGAAATCCTGCACAAAACGGCGATAATAACCAACTAAGCCCAAAAAGCTGCGGACCTCAGTCACCGATACAGGTCTGGGCCAAAGCTGTACAGCCTCGATCTTCCTCGGGTCCACAAGAATGCCATCACCAGTCACCACATAACCTAGGAAGTCAACTCTATCAAGCCAAAATGTGCACTTTGAGAATTTAGCATACAGCTGGTGCTCTCTCAATATCTGCAAAGTAATCCTCAAGTGCTGCTCATGCTCCTCACGACTCCTAGAGTACACCAGTATGTCATCAATAAATACTATAATGAACTGGTCGAGGAACGGCCTGAAAATCTGGTTCATCAGATCCATGAACGCTGCTGGCGCATTGGTGAGTCCGAACGACATCACCAAAAACTCATAATGCCCATAGCGCGTACGAAAAGCAGTCTTCGGAATGTCATCATTCCGAACCCGCAACTGATGATAACCCGAACGCAAATCAATCTTTGAAAAAAATTTCGCACCGTGGTGCTGATCAAATAAATCGTCAATGCGAGGTAAAGGATACCTATTTCGCACCGTAACTCGGTTCAACTGACGATAATCCACACATAGCCTCAAACTGCCGTCCTTCTTCTTGACGAACAGAATAGGAGCTCCCCACGGCGAAACACTCGGACGCACAAGTCCCAATTCAAGCAACTTTTGCAATTGATCTTTAAGCTCTCTAAGCTCTGCTGGAGCCATCCGATAAGGCGGTATGGAAATAGGCTCCGTGCCAGGAATCAGATCAATGCAGAACTCAATATCGTGCTCTGGCGGCAACCCAGGTAACTCATCGGAAAAGACATCGGGAAACTCTCGCACGGTAGAAACCTGGTCCAACGACTCCACTGTGGCTTCAGTATCATAAATGAAAGACAAGAATCCCTGACATCCCCTCCTCAAAAGCCAACTACCGTACAGGACAGAAATCAAACTGTGAGGGGTGGCACTACGGTCCCCGTGCACAACAAACACTGACTCACAGGGAAAACAAAACCTAACTGTCTTCTCGCGGCAGTCCACGGACGTATAGCAAGTAGCTAGCCAGTCCATGCCCAGCAGAACGTTGAAGTCCAACATCTCAAGAAGGATCAAGTCGACGGGCAAAACTCTGTCTCCTAAACGCACAGCACACGACCGAAACACGTGTCGTGCAACAAACGACTCTCCTACAGGAGTAGCCACGACCAGTGGCTGATCTAGCCAACAAGACTCTCGGCCTAACCTCGGCACGAAGTGCGTAGAAACATACGAATGCGTAGATCCCGGATCAAAAAGAACATGTGCATCATAAGAACATACAGAAAGGGTACCTGAAACTACAGCATTGGACGCCTGAGCGCCCTGGTGAGTCAAGGCAAACACCCGAGCCTGCTCTCTACCGGCAACTGGCTGACCTCCGCCTCTACCACCTCGCCCTCTCGGTACAAAACCACTGCGACCCCGACCTCTCTGCACAAGAGTCTGACGCGGAGCAACAACAGGCATAAGGGGCAACGCTCCCTGAGGTGGAGAAGGTGGTAAGGTAACCTGCGGTACAGCTGCCTCGCTCACTCGTGGCTCAGCACAATTTAGAACCCGATGACCCAAACTCCTGCACCAGTAACATCCAAAAACAAACTGCCGACCCTCCTGAGGGTAAGAGCTAAAAAGCCGACCTCGTCCCGAACCTCCACTATCTGAACGGGAACTGTCACGACGTCTGAACGCCCGCCTCTCTGCCGGATCACCAGTACGAATCTTCTTCGGTTCCGGAGCAACTGACGACTCAGCAAGACGCTCCTCTACCAATAGGGCTGCATCTACCACTGCTGCATATGTGTCGCAATGCTAAATGCTGATGGCTAGGAACAACTGGGTAAGCAGGCCTCGAACAAACCTCTTCACCCTCATCTCCTCAGTCGCCACCAAGTATGGAGCATATACTGACAGCTCGGTAAACAATACATCATACTCCGACACCGTCATCCCCGGAGTCTGGCGTAACGACTCAAATCTATGCGCTCGCGCATCCCTGATGCTCGGTGGAAGAAAACGGGCGAGAAATACTGTCACAAACTCAGCCCAGGTCATAGGAACAAAACCCGTGACTCTGTCCCTCTCCAACGACTCACACCACTACTGGGCCAAACCCTCCAGCCGGAAACTCGCAAACTCCACCCATCTCTCATCGAAGTATCGAAGTGAGCGACAAATCCTGGCCATCCTGTCGATGAACGACTACGGATCCTCAGTAACATCTGTGCCAGTAAACACCGGAGGCCACAGCCTCATGAACTCCGTTAGTGACATGGTAATAACCTCCGGAGCTGTAACTGCAACTTCCGGAACAGTAGGTACCATCGTGTTCCCTGCAACGGGTGGAATAACTGCCTGTCCCTGCGCTCGAATGGCCTCTACTAAAGTCCCCATCATCTAGCGCAGGTCCTGCATATCAGCCCCAAACATAGCAATGTGCTTCCATACGACAGGCATACCGCCCAGGTCAGTCCTCGCCTCAGACGAGTCAACTCTGACCTCGGCCCTCGCGGCCGCTCTCTGTGCCCTCGTAGTCTTTGGCGGCATAAAGGCTAGAAATTGAGACAAGATTCAATAAGGAAACAGGAATCGAATCACAAGGATATATATCATCACAGAGGAATATCAATCAATAACTCCTAAGGTCACTTAGGCGGAGTACCATGTCGTAAGTATGCCGCGGAACATACACACGCTACGTCACTCTGGTTAAGCTACATACTCCATCATACCAAGGTCATCCTACACTCCGAAAGGTAAAACGTAACGCTCTGATACCAACTTTGTTACGACCCAAATTTGGCCCGTAACCGGCACTTAAAATACGTAACGTCTACAGGCTTACACAACTCAAGTAAGCCGAAACCCAGAAATCTAAACCACCCAAATCTGGATCAACGGAGAAAAACATAGTTTTTAAGATTTGGAAAATCACAAGTAAAATCTCTAACTCTAGTTTTCTTTCTTGAAAATTTCGGCAGCACCTCCTTTGTAAAAACTAGCCCCGAAAATGGGTACAACATAGATAAAATAAAAACATCCCAAACGGGAGTAAATCACGCCCAACGGCGGAGACAACCACCAAAAGATATAAATACGACGCCGAAGCGAAGAATATGAAGGAAAACTACATAAAGAGGTAAAACTTTTCAACATAGCCGGCTCCCACGAGCACGGCACCCAAAGTCACCAATAATACAACACAGAATCCTCACAAGTCGCCTCTAAGTCATATACAAACAGGTTTATGGAGAATACTAGATCCAATAAAAAGGATATACAATGTACAAGTAGATAACCGCAAACACACCTAAAGTACTGTAAATCCCCGTTCCCATCAATAAATCTTTCTGTATTTTTCCTAGTCCCTCGAGTATTTTTCCTATTTTTCCTTGTATCTTTTTGTGAAATCGGTTGCTTAGGTTGTAGTATTTGTTTTTTTTTCTAAACCAATTAGAATCAATCCAAAACCAAAACAAAATACTTATACTAAAACCCAGCCCAAAACAAATAAATTAAACCACTAATTCCCTCATCCCAGCCCTTTTCCCTAAAGCCCTAATCAAATAAATAAAATTAAACAAAAATCTTTCCCCTTCCCGGCCCAGCCCAAGTCCCTTAATACCCTAACCCAACATCCTTACCGGCGCATTGCACCCGACCCGACCCATAAACATTTTCTTCCTCACTCGTCCAAAAAAATTTCCCGCTTCTTTATTTCCACAACCCACGTCCCCGAGCTTCCCACCTCGTGCCCACGTCGCCTCGCCGCCCTACGTCTCTGCACTCGTCGCCACGACCGTGCGCGCGCTTCCCAGTCCCATCGTCCCTCTAACCCGCTCCCCCTCCTCACTCTCGATATCTCATTCTCACTCCTCTCGTTCACCCAAACTCCCAGCCTCGAACCCCAAGCTTCAACCCCACTCACCCCCGACGACGAACCACCTCCAACCTCCCCCTTCATCACCGAGCACCCTAGCCTCCTCCGAAAGCCCTCACCTTCACCTCAACACCCACTGCTCTTTACCAAAACCCATCTCCTCGCAAGAACACCGCTGCGCCATCACCGGAGCGACCACAGTCGACCCCAGTGCACTCACAGAAACTTCCCAGCACCACCCTCCTCCTCCAGCGATCGCGAGACATCCCCGGGCAACCCCGATGACGAGCCCGAACGCGAGCCGAGGCCGTGAATCCAAACCGTGCCGTTCGTAGCACGATCGTGCCGTTGCCGCTGCCGTGCATCGCCAAAGCGTCTCCAGGCAACTTACATACTTGCTTCATGCTATTTGTTTTACTAAAACTTGAAATACCGTTAAATTCCACATGAACATTTAGTGCGACTTAAAATAGTGTATGTGTTCGACGTAGAATCTGAATGAAAACCTTCCATTAAACTGACGGAACTCGATTTCATATGCTGGCCTGTGGGGCATTGAACATTGTGTAGAAATTTGACTGAAAAATATGATTGTTACTGACTTAAACGATCACCCCCAATTACACCCGTAAAAACTGAGAATTTACCGCACCTGAAACTTGTTAAAATCATAATTAATTGTGTACAGATTGAAATGATGCAATCGAGGGCTCAAATCGAAGCCGACTCGACGTCCTATAACCCTATATAAGTTCTTAATTGTTTCTACACTGAAATTATGACGAGAATTGATTCGGAGTGCGGCTCTGGACTGCAGTCCAGAGCAGCTTTGGCTGTAGATTTCTATCTCGTAATGCTTACTACCTTGCTGCCTGAACTTGTATGTTGCGGAACCCTACACCTTATTGAAGATGAATCTGTTAGATAAATAATTAAAGTGATTTCACCCCTTTTTATCGCCGTTTACTATTTAAACTGCAATTTAAAAGAACAGGAAGCATAGCAGTCCCAAACAGAAATAGAACTGATACCCTAGTGTTGAACAGTGCATAATTTCTGACGTAGAGACACGATTGAGAATCCGTCTAATGCATTGGAAATCTTATTGAAAACCCTAAATTTCATTCAACTGTAGCATTGCTACATTCTTTTCCTAACTGGGTGAAAATTGTGCCGCCAAACGGACATTCAGTTCAGAAACTGAATTTCCTGCAGCGAGCACTTAAATTGAAACGGCTGTAACTTGAATACCAGAAATTCGATTGTACTGAAACAAATTTTGCTGAACTGCCGACAGAGTGTACTTGATACCGTATTTGTATCTTTTCACTAAATTCTCATCATATGAATTACTGCAATTTTTGTAAGCTTATGACGTGCATAATAGTTCATATCACACATGACTTGTTAACTGCATAAATATACATACCTTACCCAACTGCCATATACATAGTGATAGTGCACGTTATTATTCAGTGGACATTGCATTATCGTGCATGAATGGTATTGGTTTAGGAGTGTCAAGTACGCCAATGGAAAAGTGAATGATTCGTGACAGTGATTAATACAGTGAACAGTGACAAAACCGTGTTAATGGTGCATACTTGTACACGACTAAATCATACTCGTCAATAGTGTAAACCTGGGGAAAAAGGGGAAATCGAAGTGGAAAGAGCATCGTATTTAGCGAGGACCGTGTTTTAGAGGATGATCATTCGAACAGTGATTCTTATATATATTAGGTAGGATCTAGCGATCCGGCTGACAGGATTATGTCCAGGGCGTGTGGGTCGTTGTCTCGGGTATGTACGAGACTCCCGTTAAACATGATCCTCCTTTCCACTATTCGATTTCAAACATGACTTAGAGACTGATAGGGACACAAATCATACTTTGCATCATTTAGTGACAAAGTGATTATCCGCATTTTACATTCACTGTTATTACCTTATTTGCATGTTTCATATCATTATTATAATATTGCTATTACGTCGCTCTGACGACCTGAGTATGCATGCTCAGACCTCGAGGAAGAACCGGCACAGGAGTCGGATTTACCTTTCGAGCTAGCGGAGATATAGTCTGGAGTACCTTTTTCTTCTTTTCTGCTTTCCCTAAAGAGACCTTGTATTCGAACATGGTTAGTAGCTCTTTTCTTGTTTATTTGTAAATTGTGAACAATGAACTTTAATGTAATATTTTAGTGATGTATTTCCTTTACTTCTGTGCTTTGTTTACTGATTACCATATAATGCTAGAAACCGAAGTGTGACTACGGCTGGATGATTCCTTGACCGTAGGAGCATGGCTGGCCTAGTCATCCCTCGTTTTCCGTATTTTGCGAAGCGGGGCATGACATGGTTTTGTTGGTATCAGAGCCGTGTTTGGTAACAAGGGATAACATTAACTACACCGTATTAAATTATTTTTACTTCACTATTCCTGATTTTCATCTTTGTATCTAATCATATCCTTTTGAATCTTCCAGCGATATGACGTCCCCGAACGACTACTCCTCGGACTCAAGTTCTCTGGATCGTACGGAAAGAATACTTAGTGCACTGACCTCTCTCGCAGAAGCTTAGGAGAGGAAGACGGACTTACTCACCGAGGGACTCAGGGCTATTACCGCTGCAGGGGGACCCTCCGCACTCATTACCGCCCCGAGGGCACTACTCCACCAGCTTTCTCTGCCAGGGCTGGCACCGTGTCAGATTTCCGGAGGTTGCATCCAGCTGCATTTACAGAGCTAGCCGAGCCACTCGAGGCCGAGCAATGGCTGGTTAATATGGAGAACTTACTGACAGCCGCCAGGGCACCAGATGAAGATAAGGTGAATGTGATAAAGATTCAGTTGGAAGATGAAGCCCGTACTTGGTGGACAGTTGAAGAAAGCAGGCTAGAGAGGCCAATCGAATGGAGTAAATTGAAGGAGTGCTTCCTGGACCACTATTTCCCTTCCATCGCCAAGGCAGAGATGGAAGAAAGATTCATTCTACTGAAGCAGAATGGCCGCCCCGTGGACGTATATGCGGCAGAGTTCAACCGTCAGAGCCGATTTGCTCCATATATGGTCGCTTCAGAGGCTACCAGGGCCAGACGCTTCTTACAAGGACTTGATTTCGAGCTGTAGCAGTTGATCGCGTCACTGGAGTTGCAGACTTTTGCACAGGTAATCAACGCGGCGAGAATTCAAGAGAAATTGATCAACAAGTTCAGGAACCCCCAGACGTTCCAGCACGCACCTTCTCGAGGAGCCATACCGGTTCACAAGCCTGGAACGACACAGATGAAGCGCCCGTTCGTGCCCCAGCATCGCCCTCAGAGACAGAACGTAGTTTGTGGTTACTGCAATAGAGAAGGGCATACCCAGAAGGACTGTCGCCGTGCCAAGGGAAAATTCTTGATTTGCGGATCCAGTCAGCACAGGATTAGCGGTTGCTTTGAGCGAGAAGAGATACAGGGAGGTTCTGGACCGCAGCACCAGAGACCACAGGAGCAGAGGCAACCCTATACAGGTTGCGGTCAGGGACGGGCTTTCACCTTGACCGCTGAGCAGGCAGAGGCTTCAGGAGAAGTTGTCACAGGTATTCTACCCGTACATTCCATGCCAGTTAGAGTACTATTTGATTCTGGAGCATCGCACTGTTTCATATATGAGGATTTCGTTGATACACACTCCATACCACATGAATCATTAACCAAGGGTTGGGAAATACATACAGGTAATGGCGTGATAGTATCTAGTCGAGAATGTAGATCATATTCAGTTGTAGTGTGTGGCAGGGAATTCTATGCGAATTTCCTTTTGATCGGGACAGGCAGCTATGACGCAATTCTCGAGATGGATTGGATGAGTACCTTCCATGCAGTTATTGATTGCCGAGCAAGGAATGTGACCTTCCGCATTCCCAATCACCCGGAGTTTATTTTCGAAGGCGAGAGCGAATCTTTGAAGCCAGCCAAGTATAGAGCCAAGCCAAACGAGCTGACAGCTATGGAGATTGATGAGAGCCTAGCCCCAGATATTGTTTGGGATTTTCTGGACGTATTCCCTGAAGATTTACCAGATCTACCACCTCCACGCGTCTTGGAGTTCTCGATTGATTTGACTCCAGGTACAGCACCAGTATCCAAGGCCCCGTACAGAATGGCACCGGTTGAGTTGGCAGAATTGAAGAAGCAAATTGAAGAACTCTTGGAGAAGGGATTTATCCGGCCGAGCGTTTCACCGTGGGGTGCACCAGTTCTATTAGTGAAGAAGAAGGATGGATCGCTGCGGATGTGTATAGATTATCGGGAGCTGAACAAAGTCACAATAAAGAACAAGTACCCAATTCCGCGCATCGACGACTTATTCGATCAGTTAAGTGGGGCCAGGGTATTTTTGAAGTTGGATCTCCGTTCTGGATATTATCAAATTAGAGTAGCAGCCGAGGATGTATGCAAGACGGCTTTCAGGACCCGATACGGACATTATGAGTTCCTTGTGATGCCGTTCTGTGTCACCAATGCTCCAGCGATATTCATGGACTTGATGAACAGGGTGTTTGCAAAGTACTTGGACACGTTTTTCATTGTATTTATCGACGACATACTTGTCTACTCGAAGACCCGGGAGGTGTATGTCGAGCATTTGCGCACGGTTCTACAAATTCTTCGGGAAGAGAAGCTGTATGCGAAATTGAGCAAGTGTGAATTCTGGCTCGACAAGGTTCAGTTCTTGGGACATATCGTGTCGGGCGAAGGCATCTCAGTAGACCCAGCAAAGATAGAATCTGTCAGAGATTGGCCAACGCCGAAGTCAGTGACCGAGATCAGAAGCTTTCTGGGATTGGCAGGTTATTATCGGAGGTTCGTCCAAGACTTTTCACGAATCGCTGAACCATTGACGAGGCTGATGTTAGTGTATAAGCCCTAGAGGCCATTACTGTATCATACTAGTTTGTATATTACATAATGAAAGCTTGGGATATTCACAGTTGTATAGACAATCTTGCTCAAAATAGTAGTATGCTACATGGTTTGTATCTAATTCAATATGTGCATGTGTTTCTTTTAGCAAATCGCTTATACATATAAGTAGATCCCTTAGGATCTTTGCTTGATTACCAGCGTTGTGATGACAGTCATACTCGTGGGGGCTGGGTAATCTATAAGCACATCCTTATACAGGTCCCTACTCGTAGGACTATCGAGACAGGGCATCGATATTCCGGAGTAGACTAGCGTATGCGCTTCTCATCCCAGCAGGGGAGATGGTCTGTCCCACAGCCATCAGTACGTCGTACGGGAGATAGTATGCGGGTGCTTGTTAGGTTACGAGTACACTGGACAGGACTCGTCGGGAACTGTTGGTTAGTATTATACCTATCGTCGGTTATCAGTTCCCAGGTGACATGAGTACAGCTTAGTCCGCTGACTTGACACCGTCACTTCGCCTCGAGTGTGTTCCCACTGTACTTAGATTACTACCCTACCACGGCTCAAAGGAGTCATGCAAACAGGTAGTAGTTGGGTGCAGTCCCGAAGCACTTGGAGGCAGTGACGGTTAGACAGGATTCGTCTCTCCCGGTATTGGGGGTTGACATCGCGCTGTGTCTAGGAGAGCCGTTACACGAGTAGTCCCTGGCCAGGGCAAGCGAGATATACTGGTAGGTTTCCAGTGTTATCTCAGGGTGTTCTGGGCTACACTCCAACACGACTTGTACCGCTATTAGGGGACCAACGTTCACCACCCCCTAGGCCCGCCATGCGATGTATCAGACGAACAGATCGGACTGTACGGAGATTGTCACATACAGGCTAAGTAGGAGTTCGGATGGGTTTACCTCATCGGCCTTCTTATCGACATCTACCTGCGGACCGTTACGTACAGCTAGTGCCGCTTGCGGTCTGTGGTTAAACCCACTTCCAGCGTAGTGTCGAGTCTTTAGAGTCCCACACAAAGAATTTCCCTGCACTGAGCGAAACGTGTAGAGGCCGTATGGTTTTACGGCAGGGCTGCGATCACTTACGTGCACTTGTGTGCGTATGCTGTTCGGGCAGGCAATACTAGTGGGCTTTGGTTTAAGCCGGATCCTAGTATTGCACAGATGGATTTGTTTTGTCTTCTGTGCATTCGCATTCTACGGAATGCGGATGCAGGTGTGTATGCACAATTTTGAGGAGCGATGAAGGAGGAGGTGCCGCATTAGGGTTTTGGCAGTTGGTTCGGCCAAAACCGTTATGTGGCAGGCTCATTAGGGTTTTGGCAATTCGTTCGGTCAAGAACATTATGAGCCGGAGACATTGTTTACTAATCCTTTTAGTGATAATTTTGTGATGGCTAATTGCATTGACCATTTGACCACCATGACCTCTCTTGACTTTGTTGACCCGTTGACCGGAGTTGACCATTGACCTTCATGAGAGGTCTACACTCTTCTTTGGATTTTCTTTTTCTTTTGGATTATTAAAATGGTCAATTCAATTAGTAGCCATCAACTTTATCATGAAAAGATTGGTAATGATGATAGTTTTGCATTATTGCAACCATGGTTCATTTCTTTAGATCATAATTCATTTCTCATTCTCTCTTGCTCTTGCTCATGAGAAGAAAAGAAATGCTCCATGGTTGCTAGCTCCTCCTTCTTCCTCCTCTTGATTTGTTCTTTTGATCTCATGTGTTGAGAGAAAAAGATCCCACAAAGACAAACACTTCCATATATCTCTACTACACAACCTAGGGCATCTAGACTAGCGATCTCGTTGCCGTAATTGCCTCGGCTCGAGGTGGAGCTCGGTGTACAACTCTCGGGTGGATCGTCTTCGACTCAAGAAGGCCATGGAGGTGACCAAGATCCGGATCGTTCCTTGGAGCTTGGATGGACGAGCGGGACAGCGGAATGAAGACCCGAAGGACCGGTTTCGGTAGGTATAATTTCTACGGCATAATAGTTAAAGCCTCTAGTAGTTTTCTAGTTTCTAGTTTAGCAAAGATCCATGTTTTAAGTCCATGTTGCCTTGCGCTAAATAATTGTTTTTCGTCGTTTCCGCCTCCCCGTAACAACCGGGGTGAGCAACGTGGACTTACCGTGGTATCAGAGCCTAGCTAAACATAAACTAGCAAGTTAGCAAGGTGTTAAGAATTTCGTTCGGAAAAAATCACAAAACATGTTCGGAAAAATCCCACTTTCTGTCGATTTTTTATACTGTTCAAAAAATTATTTCACATGCATGAAAAATCGGCTCAGGGTTTTGTAAAAACACAGAAGAAACACGGTCCACTGAACCGGTCATAGTGCCGCGGTTCTGCGGCAAGAACATGCTTCTTGCCGCGGATCCGCGGCCGAGTTGACTCGGTCGTGGACCGGGTTTCTTGCAGTGTTTTTATTTGGCTGTTTTGGGTTTTTTAGTACATGTTGTTTCTGTCCAGATTTTCCAGAGTACAAATTGATTTTACGGGTGATTACAAATCCGTATTTTGATCGATATTCCGTACACTTTGGCTAATGAATATTTTCTGTGATGTGATATATGTATTGAACGTCTACTAATCGCTATAAGTCGATTAGTGGGGTTATACATATCTGTAATCTGTAATGTTAATGGTTTGTGGATATAAACTCGGTGGATTGTCGCGGATGAATAGCCGGGGTGGATGTGAGATGAGAGTTTTTTTTCTTTCATTCATTGTAAAATTTGTAAATTGATGTAATATTATTTTTTTGGCCGCACAACTGGGGTGAGGTTGTAGCCGTCATTGTATAATTTCTTTTTACTATTTTTGCTCCTAGGATAGACCCAAGGAGGGGTGCACAAACTACCGGGTATCTCGAAGTGCCGAGTGGCTTACTCATGGGTTGAGGGAGGTTGCTTCGCTTCGGGTACTTGGCGGGTAGTTTGCCGCACCCGTAGGGGTCTAGGGTGGGGTTTGGCTATTCATCGCGACCGTGTAATCCGCTTTTCGTTGCAGGCTCGAACGAATCGCGGGTTCCTAGTATATCTAAAGTGTTCATCTGTGATCTGGAATGGCTATCATTGCTTTATATCTATTTATGATATCTATTTAGGTGTTGCTTATATTTTGCATCCGCGCTAGTCCAGCCCCCGCTCTGTCGTTAGTTAAGTAACCTAACGGGTGATGACGGGACCCCGTGGCGAATGCGGATGGCATAAGCGTACGCCATATTTTCGTTGTTTTCTGCAATGGTAGGATTAAATGATGTGACGCATTAAAATTAATGCAAGAAAATAAACCAAGTAAAAGTCGTTGGAACACCTTCAAAACCACTCGGTTCTTTTCAAAAACAAACTTTTAAACGCGGAGCTTGAACCACTCCTTTTAAAAGCTATCTCGTTCCATCGATTATATCAAGTTCACTACGTTCACGGTTTCGCCAAAACCATTTGTAGCCCTCCGTAATTTCATATGGATAGTCAATAGTATTCAAGTTGTGTTTGTTGGCCAAAGTTAAGGTACAGTATTTGGTAGCTATTGGGTATTCATATGTAGCATAGATAGATGCGTTGGTTTGGGATAGTAGTACTGCCTTGTTGGCCAAAGTCAAGGGTATGTGTGGGTGGGTTCAAATTAACCTGGATAATGACGGGTAGAACTTGACATGTGACTTATGATTTTGTTGGCCAAAGTCAAGGTCATAAGAGCATGGGGCAAAAATCCACATCGGGAGTTTCAAAAGAACTGAAACTTGCTAGCGCTGCATACCATTTGGAGTGTGATGATTCTGGTAGGATTCCTTCAGTTTTGTCACGCGATGATATTTGGATCCCGATCCTACTGTGAGTATATGCTACTTCTCGGGAACTTTCTCACTTAATGATCAATGCTATAAACCAAGTAGGTGTCTAGAAAGGTGTTAGCGGGGCTACGCCTACAGGGAAAAGAGGTTACTTAATTAAGGAACTTCGCGAAAGCGTTGGAAAACCTCCCTCGAAATACCGACACTGGCCTGGCTGAACGGTTAAGCAAGTATTGTACGGTGAGATTGATCCTGACTAATTCTTCCTTTATGGTTTGAGGAGGGATTCGAGAGACAGTGGGAGCCATCCTGTTTAGATAAATTAAAAACCAATCTAAACTTGCAAGAGCATCATGCTGAGTGTTTTCTTCTCTCTCTCTTAATTGCAGCGACCCGGTGACCACACCTAGGTTACATCTAGATAATAAAATGACTGAATCTGACTGTTCTGACTGGCAATGGTCTGTCCAGATGTCCATTGCCCATGACAAGCTGGGACACCTTTTAACTAATCCAACCCCTGCCGTCTCAGGTCCAGTTTCCCCTGTCACGGATATTGATATCCGTAGGATATCGGAAAAAGACTGTGCGAAAGCCAAGTGCCTCGTGTTAGACTCAGTTGATGGTGCATACCAGAGGCAGCACGAGAAGATGGACTTAGTTTCTATCTTCCTCCATAACAAAGACTTATATGGAGAGCAATCTCGTATCGCAAGATATGAGACCTCGAACGAATTGCTACAAGCGAGATTGGCTATCGGGTCATCTGTAGGGGGCAACGTCCTTACAAAGACCAGCTATTTTGAGCTCACGGGCCTGAAGACCACGTTGAAGAACGAGTCTGGTGCTGACTTGATTTTGCAGTCTCTACCTTCTACCCTGAAGGAAACCAGGGAAGTAGAAGGAAAGGGAAGGGCAGAAGTTTTGGGGCTGGATGTAGTAAAAGAGGGACGTTCCTATTATTACGGGAATGAACATTGGCAGAAGGATTGCAGGGCTAGTATAGCCAGTAGCCAGAATTCGAAGCATGTTGTGGCTTCGGCTTCGGGTGTGTTTGTAATAGAGAACTGTATGTCAGTTAACCCTACTTCCTGGGTATTGGATACCGGATCAGGATCTCATATCTGTAATTCGTTACAGGCTCTGAGAAACCGTAGGGTTATCAAGAAAAGTGATATGACTCTCAGGGTTGCTAACGGAATGAGCATGTATGCTGAATCCGTAAGGAAATATCATCTTGGACTGACAACTGGGCAGATATTGATCCTGCGTGACTGTTTTTATGCACCAGGTGCGACTTGTAATATCATATCTATATCCTTACTTTCTAAGGAAGGATATGATTATACTTTTGTAAGCGATGTAGTAAACATCCACCTAAATCAAGTTCTGATTGGGTCAGGTACACTGAAAAACGGTATATACGTACTGAATCAAGCTCAGGTTTTCAGTGTCCAGAACACGCTTAAAAGAAAGTCTCCGGAATTAAATCAGGCTTTCTTATGGCATTGTAGACTGGGTCACATTAATGAGACACGGTTGACAAAGTTACATAAAGAAGGATACTTGGATCCGTTCGAGTACCAGTCTTATGCCACTTGTGAATCTTGTCTCATGGGAAAGATGACAAAGCTCCGTTCACTGGACACGGAGAAAGAGCAAGCGAGCTCTTGGGACTCATACACAGTGATGTGTGTGGTCCAATGTCTACACATGCGCGAAGTGGTTATTCATACTTCATTACTTTCACAGTTGATTTCTCTAGGTATGGACATGTCTTCTTAATGAAGCATAAATCCGAGGCCTTTGAGAAATTTCAGGAATACAAGAATGAAGTTGAAAAACAAACAGGCATAAGTATCAAGACACTGAGATCTGATCGAGCTGGTGAGTACTTGAGTTCCGAGTTTCTGGGCTTCTTAAAAGAGAATGGAATTCTTTATCATCTTACTCCTCCATACACACCACAACACAATGGTGTATCAGAAAGGCAGAATCGAACCCTATTGGATATGGTTCGTTCCATGATGAGTAAGGCTGAGTTACCGCGATCTTTCTGGGGTTATGCACTAGAATCAGCCGCATACCTTTTGAACCGAGTTCCAACTAAGACTGTGCCTACTACACCATATCAGATGTGGTGTGGGAAGAAACCCTATCTTAATCATATTAAGACATGGGGATGTCCTGCTTTTGTCAAAAAGTAGCATGCGGACAAGCTCGAGGCACGCTCAGTACAGTGTAAGTTTGTGGGATACCCAAAGAACTCCAAGGGTTATCTTTTCTATTACGCAGAGGAACAAAAGGTTTTTGTTTCTCATCATGCCCAATTCTTGGAAACTGAGTTTTTGGAAAACCAGATAAGTGGGAGCGCAATAGAACTGGAAGAAATTCTAGAACCACGAGCTATTACTAAAAGCTTAGTAGAACCAGACGGTTCAAAAGAACAGGACATCCCAGCGCCACTCCGTAGGAGTAGTAGGCAGTCTCATCCGCCCAAGAGATACTACGGTTTTCTCATAGACGGGGATAGAGAGGATTGCACTATGGATTATGGTGAGCCTACTAGCTTCCAGCAAGCCATTCAGAGCGGTGACTCGGTAAAATGGGTGGATGCAATGCGGACCGAGATGGAGTCCATGTACACCAACAAAGTTTGGACTTTGGACTTTGCTCCAGAAGGGGTAAAACCTGTAGGATGCAAATGGATCTTCAGAAAGAAGATTGGTGTAGATGGGAAGGTTGAAACCTATAAAGCTAGACTTGTTGCAAAGGGTTTTCGTCAAAGACCTGGTTTGTACTATGACGAGACTTTTTCTCCAGTGGCTATGCTGAAATCCATTCGGATCCTTCTTGCCATTGCTGCTTTCCACGATTATGAAATCTGGCAGATGGACGTAAAGACGGCTTTCCTAAATGGAAATTTAGAAGAGTGGGTCTATATGGATCAGCCGGAGGGATTCATTCAGAGTGGGAGCAGCGGTAGAGTATGCAAGTTGCTAAAGTCCATCTATGGACTGAAGCAGGCATCGCGGAGTTGGAACATCTGCTTCGATGATACTGTCAAAGAATTCGACTTTATCAAAAACCCAGATGAACCATGCATTTACAGTAAGATTGTAGGGAGAACTGTAGTATTCCTCGTCTTGTACGTGGATGACATTCTCCTAATAGGAAATGATATTCCTATGCTAAAGTCAGTCAAAGGATTCTTGTCGCAGAGGTTCTCCATGAAGGACCTGGGCGATGCCAACTACATTCTGGGGATCCAGATCTATCGTGATATATCTAAGAGGATGTTGGGACTTTCACAGTCCAGGTACATTGACACCATAATGAAAAGATTCAGTATGGAAGATTCAAAGCGCGGTAATTTACCGGCTTGTCACGGAATCACCCTCTCTAAAGAGATGTCTCCCAAGACTGATTTGGAAAGGGATCGCATGTCAATTATACCCTACGCTTCTGCGGTTGGCTCTATAATGTATGCGATGTTATGTACCAGACCAGATGTAGCATACGCATTGAGCGTTGTAAGCCGGTATCAGTCGGACCCAGGGGAGAAACACTGGATAGCGGTAAAGAACATTCTCAAGTACCTGAGAAGGACTAAGGAGATGTTCTTGGTGTATGGCGGAAAAGACCTCCAGACCGAGGCCTTTGCTGACTCCAGCTTCCAGAGTGACAAGGATGACTCCAAGTCCATGTCGGGTTATGTCTTTACCCTCAATGGAGGGGCGATTTGCTGGAAGAGTTCCAAGCAGGAGACCGTTGCTGACTCAACTATGGAAGCGACGTACATAGCTGCTTGCGATGTCGCAAAAGAAGCTGTCTGGATGAAAAAGTTCCTCACGGAGCTTCAGGTGGTTCCTACCATTGTTGATCCAATACCGCTGTATTGCGACAACAACGGAGCAATAGCTTTAGCAAAGGAACCCAGACCCCATCAGAAGTCCAGGCACATTTTGAGGCGGTACCACCTAATCAAGGAGATCGTAGATCGCCGAGAGATCGAGGTGAAGAGAGTAAATTCGGAGAATAACACTGCAGATCCACTCACGAAGGCCCTACCCCAGACTCAGTTCAAGCGGCTGATCGAGATGATAGGTCTTCGATACGCCAGTACATGGCCTTAGTGCAAGTGGGAGATTGTTAGTGATATGCCCTAGAGGCCATTACTGTATCATACTAGTTTGTATATTACATAATGGAAGCTTGGGATATTCACAGTTGTATAGACAATCTTGCTCAAAATGGCAGTATGCTACTTGGTTTGTATCTATTCCAATATGTGCATGTGTTTCTTTTAGCATATCGCTTATACATATTAGTAGAGCCCTTAGGATCTTTGCTTGATTACCAGCGTTGTGATGGCAGTCACACTCGTAGGGGCTGGATAATCTATAAGCACATCCTTATACAGGTCCCTAGTCGTAGGACTATCGAGACAGGGCATCGATATTCTGGAGTACACTAGCGTATGCGCTTCTCATCCCAGCAGGGGAGATGGTCTGTCCCACAGCCATCAGTACGTCGTACTGGAGATAGTATGCGGCTGCTCGTTAGGTTACGAGTACACTGGACAGGACTCGTCGGGAACTGTTGGTTGGTATTATACCTATCGTCAGTTATCAGTTCCCAGGTGACATGAGTATAGCTTAGTCCGCTGACTTGACACTGTCACTTCGCCTCGAGTGTGTTCCCACTGTACTTAGATTACTACCCTACCACGGCTCAAAGGAGTCGTGCAAACAGGTAGTAGTTGGGTGCAGTCCCGAAGCACTTGGAGGCAGTGACGGTTAGACAGGATTCGTCTCTCCCGGTATTGGGGGTTGACATCGCACTGTGTCTAGGAGAGCCATTACACGAGTAGTCTCTAGCCAGGGCAAGCGAGATATACTGGTAGGTTTCCAGTGTTATCTCAGGGTGTTCTGGGCTACACTCCGACACGACTTGTACTGCTATTAGGGGACTGACGTTCACCACCCCCTAGGCCCGCCATGCGATGTATCAGACGAACAGACCGGACTGTACGGAGATTGTCATATACAGGCTCAGTAGGAGTTCGGATGGGTTTACCTCATCGGCCTTCTTATCGACATCTACCTAGGGACCGCTACGTACAGCTAGTGCCGCTTGCGGTCTGTGATTAAACCCACTGCCAGCGTAGTGTCGAGTCTTTGGAGTCCCACACAGAGAGTTTCCCTGCACTGAGCGAAACGTGTAGAGGCCGTATGGTTTTACGGCAGGGCTGCGATCACTTACGTGCACTTGTGTGCGTATGCTGTTCGGGCAGGCAATACTATTGGGCTTTGGTTTAAGCTGGATCCTAGTATTGCACAGATGGATTTGTTTTGTCTTCTGTGCATTCGCATTCTACGGAATGCGGATGCGGGTGTGTATGCACAGTTTTGAGGAGCGATGAAAGAGAAGGTGCCTCATTAGGGTTTTGGCAGTTGGTTCGGCCAAAACCGTTATGTGGCAGGCTCATTAGGGTTTTGGCAATTCGTTCGGTCAAGACCATTATGAGCCGGAGACATTGTTTACTAATCCTTTTAGTGATAATTTTGTAATGGATAATTGCATTGACCATTTGACCACCATGACCTCTCTTGACTTTGTTGACCCGTTGACCGGAGTTGACCATTGACCTTCATGAGAGGTCTACACTCTTCTTTGGATTTTCTTTTTCTTTTGGATTATGAAAATGGTCAATTCAATTAGTAGCCATCAACTTTATCATGAAAGGATTGGTAATGATGATAGTTTTGCATTATTGCAACCATGGTTCATTTCTTTAGCTCATAATTCATTTCTCATTCTCTCTTTTGCTCTTGCTCATGAGAAGAAAAGAAATGCTCCATGGTTGCTAGCTCCTCCTTCCTCCTCCTCTTGATTTCTTCTTTTGATCTCATGTGTTGAGAGAAAAAGATCCCACAAAGAAAAACACTTCCATATATCTCTACTACACAACCTAGGGTATCTAGACTAGCGATCTCGTTGCCCTAGTTGCCTCGGCTCGAGGTGGAGCTCGGTGTACAACTCTCGGGTGGATCGTCTTCGACTCAAGAAGGCCGCGGAGGTGACCAAGATCCGATCATTCCTTGGAGCTTGGATGGTCGAGCGGGACAGCGGAATGAAGACCCGAAGGACCGGTTTCGTGATGTATAATTTCTACGGCATAGTAGTTAAAGCCTCTAGTAGTTTGCTAGTTTCTAGTTTAGCAAAGATCCGTGCTTTAAGTCCATGTTTCCTTGCGCTAAATAATTGTTTTTCGTCGTTTCCGCCTCCCCGTATGAACCGGGGTGAGCAACGTGGACTTACAGCTGACACGGAAGGATGTACCATTTGCGTGGACAGAGGAGTGTACTCTGGCTTTTGACACACTGAAGTAGAAGTTAACTACGACACCCATTCTTACAGTACCAGATGATTCCGGTGGTTTGGTGATACATAGTGATGCCTCAGGGAAGGGATTATGCTGTGTTCTGATGCAGCACGGCCGAGTGGTTGCTTACGCCTCTCGACAGCTGAGAAATCATGAGAAAACTATCCTACGCATGACTTGGAGTTAGCTGCAGTGGTTTTTGCGTTGAAGATTTGGAGGCACTATCTGTTGGGGGAGAAAGTAGAGGTGTACACGGATCATAAAAGTCTGAAGTACGTCTTCACTCAGAAGGAACTAAACATGAGGTAGCGCCGATGGCTAGAGCTGATGGCAGATTACGACTTGGACCTTCAGTATCACCCGGGGAAAGTAAATGTTGTACCGGATGCTCTCAGTCGCAAGCCAGCGGTAATGATGTTGACCAATCAGAGGAGCATTATTGAGGATTTTCAGAGACTCGAGCTTGAAGTCGTTACACCGAGCGCAATCAGTCAATTTTGGAAACTGCAGGTGCAGTCTTCCCTTGTGGATCGCATCAAGGCTGCACAAGCGGATGATCCTCGATTGCAAAAGTTCAGAGCGCAAGTAGAAGCCGGGCTGAGAACGGACTTAATCATACATTGAGATGGTTCTCTGAGATTCGGTAGCAGACTCTGCGTACCCAAGGGAGATGTTCGAGAAGAAGTACTGGCTGAGGCGCATAGTTTAGCTTATTCTGTGCATCTGGGAGGTACAAAGATGTATCGGGATCTAACGCAGCATTTTTGGTGGAACGGGATGAAGCGAGAAATTACGCGGTTCGTATCCAGGTGCTTGGTATGCCAGCAGGTTAAGGCGGAACATCAGAGGACAGCAGGATTGTTATAACCACTTCCGATACCAGAATGGAAGTGGGAGCACATTACTATGGATTTCGTGACGACCTTACCACGGAGCCCTAGGGGCAACAACGCCATTTGGGTTATCGTCGACCGCCTCACGAAAGCTGCACACTTCTTACCTTTCCGAGTGGGACAGTCGACGGAGTCACTTGCGGAAAGATACATGCAGGAGATAGTATGACTTCACGGAGTTCCAGTCAGCATTGTATCAGATCGAGACACCAGATTCGTTTCGCACTTCCGGAGGAGCTTATAGGAGAGTTTGGGTACCCGCCTCAAGTTCAGCACAGCTTATCACCCGCAGACGGATGGACAGTCCGAGCATACGATTCAGACACTCGGGGATATGTTGAGAGCCTGCATGTTGGATTTTCAGGGTTCCTGGGAAGATCATTTGCATCTAGTCTAGTTTTCTTATAACAACAATTACCAGGCTAGCATCCAGATGGCTCCTTTCAAAGCACTTTACGGGCGGAAGTGTCGATCCCCAGTTTGTTGGGATGATGTGGGAGAGCAAAGATTACTGGGTCCCGAGCTTATTTTTCAGACAATCGACAAGGTCCAAATGATCAGGCAGCATATTAAGACGGCTCAGGATCGACAGAAGAGCTGGGCAGATACCAGTAGGAGGGCAATAGAATTTGAAGTCGGAGATCACGTGTTCCTGAAGATTTCCCCTACTCGTGGAGTTATCAGGTTTGGAGGTCGGGGAAAGCTCAGTCTCCATTTCAGCGGACCTTTTGAGGTGCTAGAGCGAGTAGGAGAGGTGGCCTATCGACTTGCCTTGCCTCCATCGCTAGCTGGTGTGCACAATACCTTCCACGTGTCTCAGTTGCGGCGTAACGTTTGGGATGAGAGCCATGTTCTGGACTATTCGGAGTTAGCTTTGGGTATCGACCTATCCTACAAGGAGCAGCCCACAACCATCCTCGACCGCTGAGAGAAAGTGCTGAAGAACAAGGTCATTCCGTTAATCCGAGTGTCTTGGGGCGGTCGTTCCCCAAGATAATCTACCTAGGAGCGGGAGGAAGTTATCCGTGCACGTTTCCCACATCTCTTTGTGTAGTACTTTTGTTTCTTTGTATCCCTGTTAAATTTCGAGGACGAAATTTTTGTACGGGGGGTATGATGTAAATCCCCATTCCCATCAATAAATCTTTCTGTATTTTTCCTAGTCCCCCGAGTATTTTTCCTATTTTTCCTTGTATCTTTTTGTGAAATCGGTTGCTTAGGTTGTAGTATTTGTTTTTTTTTTCTAAACCAATTAGAATCAATCCAAATCCAAAACAAAATACTTATACTAAAACCCAGCCCAAAACAAATAAATTAAACCACTAATTCCCTCTTCCCAGCCCTTTTCCCTAAAGCCCTAATCAAATAAATAAAATTAAACTAAAATCTTTCCCTTTCCCGGCCAAGCCCAAGTCCCTTAATACCCTAACCCAACATCCTTACCCGCGCATCGCACCCGACCCGTAAACCTTTTCTTCCTCACTCATCCAAAAAAATTTCCCGCTTCTTTATTTCTACAACCCACGTTCCCGAGCTTCCCACCTCATGCCCACGTCGCCTCGCCGCCCCAAGTCTCCGCGCTCGTCGCCACGATCGTATGCGCGCTTCCCACTCCCCTCGTCCCTCTAACCCGCTCCCCCTCCTCACTCTCGATATCTCGTTTTCACTCCTCTCGTTCACCCAAACTCCCAGCCTCAAACCCCAAGCTTCAACCCCGCTCACCCCCGACGACGAACCTCCTCCAACCTCCTCCTTCATCACCGAGCACCCTAGCCTCCTCCTAAAGCCCTCACCTTCACCTCAACACCCACTGCTCTTCACCAAAACCCATCTCCTCGCAAAAACCCCGCTGCGCCATCGCCAGAGCGACCACCGTCGACCACCGTCGACCCGAGCGCACTCACAGGAACTTCCCAGCACCACCCTCTACCTCCAGTGATCACGAGACATCCCCGGGCAACCCCGACGACGAGCCCGAATGCGAGCCGAGGCCGTGAATCCAAACCGTGCCATTCGTAGCGCGATCGTGCCGTTGCCTCTGCCGTGCGTCTCCAAAGCATCTCCAGGCAAGTTACCTATTTGCTTCATGCTATTTGTTTTACTAAAACTTGAAATACCGTTAAATTCCACATGAACATTTAGTGCGACTTAAAACAGTTTATCTTTTCGACGTAGAATCTGAATGAAAACCTTCCATTAAACTGACGGAACTCAATTGCATATGCTGGCCTGTGGGGCATTGAACATTGTGTAGAAATTTGACTGAAAAATATGATTGTTACTGACTTAAACGATCACCCCCAATTACACCCGTAAAAACTGATAATTTCCCGCACCTGAAACTTGTTAAAATCATAATTAATTGTGTACACATTGAAATGATGAGTTCGAGGGCTCAAATCGAAGCCAACTCGACGACCTGTAACCCTATATAAATTCTTAATTGTTTCTATACTGAAATTATGACGAGAATTTATTCGGAGAGCGGCTCTGGACTGCAGTCCAGAGCAGCTCTGGCTGTAGATTTCTATCTCGTAATGCTTACTACCTTGCTGCCTGAACTTGTATGTTGTGGAACCCTACACCTTATTGAATATGAATCTGTTATCTAAATAATGCAAGTGATTTAACCTCTTTTTATCATCGTTTACTATTTAAACTGCAATTTAAAAGAACAGGACGCATAGCAGTCCCAAACAGAAACAGAACTGATACCCTAGTGTTAAACAGTGCATAATTTCTGACGTAGAGACGCGATTGAGAATCTATCAGATGCATTGGAAACCTTATTGAAAACCATAAATTTCATTCAACTATAGCGTCACTAAATTCTTATCCCAACTGGGTGAAAATTATGCCGCGAAATGGACATTCAGTTCATAAACTGAATTTCCTGCAGCGAGCACTTAAATTGAAACGGCTGTAACTTGAATACCAGAAATCCGATTGTACTGAAATAAATTTTTCTGAACTTCCAATAGAGTGTACTTGTTACCGTATTTGTATCGTTTCACTAAATTCTGAGCATATGAATTACTGCAATTTTTGTAAGCTTATGACGTGCATAATAATTCATATCACACATGACTTATTAACTGCATAAATATACATACCTTACTCAACTGCCATATACATAGTGATAGTGCGAGTTATTATTCAGTGGACATTGCATTATCGTGCGTGAATGGTGTTGGTTTAGGAGTGTCAAGTACGCCAATGGAAAAGTGAATGATTCGTGACAGTGATTAATACAGTGAACAGTAACAAAACCGTGTTATTGGTGCATACTTGTACACGACTAAGTCATACTCGTCAATAGTGTAAACCTGGGGAAAAAGGGGAAATCGAAGTGGAAAGAGCATCGTATTTAGCGAGGACCGTGTTTTAGAGGATGATCATTCGAACAGTGATTCTTATATATATTAGGTAGGATCTAGCGATCCGGCTGATAGGATTATGTCCCGGGCGTGTGGGTCGTTGTCTCGGGTATGTACGAGACTCCCGTTAAACATGATCCTCATTTCCACTATTCGATTTCAAACATGACTTAGAGAATGATAGGGACACAGATCATACTTTGCATCATTTAGTGACATAGTGATTATCCGCATTTTACTTTCACTGTTATTACCTTATTTGCTTGTTTCATGTCATTATTATAATATTGCTATTACGTCGCTCTGACGACCTGAGTATGCATGCTCAGACCTCGAGGAAGAACCAGCGCAGGAGTCGGATTTACCTTTCGAGCTAGCGGAGATCTAGTCTGGAGTACTTTTTTCTTCTTTTCTGCTTTCCCTAAAGAGACCTTGTATTCGAACTTGGTTAGTAGCTCTTTTCTTGTTTATTTGTAAATTATGAACAATGAACTTTAATGTAATATTTTAGTGATGTATTTCCTTTACTAATGTGCTTTGTTTACTGATTACCATATAATGCTAGAAGCCGAAGTGTGACTACGGCGGGATGATTCCTTGACCGTAGGAGCATGGCTGGCCTAGTCATCCCTCGTTTTCTGTATTTTTGGAAGCGGGGCGTGACAAGTACAGGCCTCACAGCCAAACGTAGCGGTATCCGCAAAAGTACTGAATGATAAGACGCCCTGCCGCGACTACTCTGTGGGTAAGTCCTGCAAAACACTGTGTCACAACGGGGGTGAGTTGCCAACTCGTGAATGGTAAATAACATCATACTGAAATCGCAATTATGCACTGAGAGCAATGATCAATAGCATGTAAGCAGGTAGCATGAGTATGACAATATGAATATGCAACTATTATGATCAAGGTACACCACCAGGATACTATATCTACATGAATCAAATGCATATCAACTGAATACTGAGTGCGGGATAGTAAATAATCTCATGCACAAATCATAAGCATGGAAAAACACGGTGTAACTCAACAACACCCCAAATCCCAAAATACTCAGATCGGCCCTCAGATCGGCCCTCAAATCCTGTACGTCCCATAGAACCTGAGTGTCGAACATCGACACTGTAAAACATCATGAAAACCAGTGCCTAATATCGACACGTAAATACTCGTATCCATACGTTCCTGGAAACCCAAGTATCCCACTTCGACACTTGTGATCCACGTATCGGTCTTTCTGATATCCATACGTTCCTCGAAACCCAAGTATCCCATCTCGACACTTGTGTTCCACATATCGGTCTGTCAAAATCCATATATCTCTCGGAATATAAGTGCCTAACATCGACACTTAAAATTCACATATCTTATGAAAACATATCTCAAATGCGTAAATCCATGTAAAATAGCATATACAACATAAAACATCAATATGAGCATATCACGGGAAAAGTCCGCTATTTAATGCATCAAGTCATTAAATATATCTCGCGGTTCCCAAAATCCAAATCCAGAATACATATACATACATACATATATATATAGCATCCCATTCCACAGATATATATGCTATAAAAACTGATCATGTAACAATAGCAAAGTATATGTGCGAACATGTAGGTATAGTATGGCATATATATAGGCATGCAGGTATACAGGTATGCTATATGTCATATGCGCTATCGCACAAGTATAACTGTTTCAATGTTGCTAACTATTAGCACGGTATATCAATGAGCATTTGTGTTGTGCGTATCATGGCAATTACCGACAGTGTGTGTGTAGCATATCATTGGTGCTCGTGCAACATGGACTGTCAATAATAGTGCAGTGTACAAAGGATGCAGTATCAAGCACAACAAGTAACTATATGCATTGTGAATCATGCAATATCTCTATATAAGCACATAAACATACGGCTAATATCATATCATATCTAGCCCCGACGCTTAGCGTCATACGGGCGATTTCCCCGTAGATGTTAAATCTACTCACCAATGGTCTCCAGCTATGAAAATCCGACCACCTGCTTCCCCTTGTTCACAGCGTCTGAAGTCCCCGCTTGCGACGCTGTATTTCCACAAACACAGGAAATAGTGCAAACATCTCAGAAATCGACCAATATAACACAAAACTACGTATTAAATAACACACCAACACTAAACTAACTCGCGAGTGTACGTCTAGTGGCTAACGTGCGCTGCGACACTACTAAACCAAACTGAGTACAACAGTAGCACAAGATCACGATTCGTGTCGCAACACGTAACACGCAGATTCAAAACACTAGATTATAGGTAAACGATCCCAGATTTTGCATACTGAAATTACTAAAAAATAAACAGTACCAAACACCCCTAACCAACAGCAGATAACTACCCACAGAACCCAAACCCCAACACCCTCCTACAAAGTCGGCGTCGCCGGATTTCGCTATAGGAGTCGCCGGCCCCGACCGGTGGGGTAGTCCTCGTGTCTCAGGTGGTGATCCAGAGTCACTAGTACATCACTATAATTTTGTTTGGTCACTCACTAAATTTCCCAGGTCACAGCAGATTCAAAGGCTCTAAAAAGGCATTAAAAACCCGATATTGCACCAATCGATATATAAAGTGTTCTACGCTACAACCAACGAGCTAAATAACATAAAACTCCTAATTATCAGTGTAGTGATTTTACCTATCATGTTTAGCTCACAAGATCCAAGCTTTCCTAGTTTCCAAGTGATCAAGAGCAAGAACTAATACTTGAAGTATATTTTGTGGTATATTTGGAATTTTTTTGGAGAATTTGAGTTTGGATTGATGAAAAATGGAAAGGAAATGATTAAGGCAGTAAAGAGAGAGAGGGATTCGGCCAAGTGAAGAGGTGGGGGTTTTGTGAGGAATTAACTAGCAATTTCCAAAATTAAATGCAAAGTTAATGCATTCACACACACATATGCACACATGCATGCACCTTGAATTTCTTTTCTTTTCTTTTCTTTTCTTTTCTTTTCTTTAATCCAATAAAACCTAACCTCTACACAAATATCTAGATACCAAGTGAAGGGTTTTGGTTTTACCCAAACTTAATTGTTGAAAAGATACAAAAGAGAAGTTTTACCAAAATGTGAATACCGCATTAAAATAATATTAAAATTGGGAAAAAATCTATCTGAACCAAAACATCCCATATACCCCCAAAGCTTGCGCACTAGCTTTATTTTAGCTTAACTATGTGCTGGCAAGTCTATATGGTCGTTTGATCACAGTCGGGTTAAGACGGGAAAAACCGACAATTTTACCCTTAACCGGAAAAATTCGCATAACGATTTCTAAAACGTTACAGGAAATGAGGTTTATTTTGAGCATTGAACCTAGCTTGGCTACTTGGTGACTCATGGTCATGAGTCACCACAAGATATTTGTGAAGAGTTGTAGATATTTTAATGTGATATTTATCTCAAAAGATATCTCATATTCTTTATTCTATCCTAAGAGGGCAGCCATGCCTCCTTTAAGCTCACTTCTCCTTTCTAATTTCCTCAAGCCTCTTATCTTCATCACAAACCCTAGACCTCTCATGTGTTGAGAAACCTAGAGTTCCAAGAGACAAATCTCTCTATCTTCTTACTCTACACAACCTAGTACTTCTAGTTTAGCGAACTAGAAGCCATTGTTACCTCGGATTTGAGATAGGAGCTCGCACTATAGACTCTCGGGTGGATCGTCTTTGACTCGAGGAGGCCGTTGAGCTTGCGTCGATCCGTTCCGATCCTTAGAGCCTAACAAGATGAGGAGGACAGCGATGAAGAACAAAAGGACATGTATCGTGAGGTATAACTTCATATCCGAGTAGTTAAACCTCAAGTAGTTTGCTAGCTATGGTTTTTGTTCGATCCTTGGTTCAAGTCGGTATTGCGAAGCCCGTATAAATCATTTTTTGCAATTTCCGCCTCTCCGCGAACATGTGGGGTGCGCGAAATCGACTTACAGTGGAATCATGGCCTCTCATAAACCACAGATAGCTTGCAGTGACGTTAGAAATCCGTCATTTTTGTCGCGCAAAACTGCCGATAGAAATAGTTTTCGAAAATGATGTTTTGAGTTGTCTGCACACCTCTTGGCACACGGTTTGAACGGAGAAGCCGCGGGGTAGAGCGTGTGCACCCTGGGGACCCTCTAAGGGGGCCGAACGGCTGGGCCCACTCCCCAAGACCACCACAATGTGGTCTTGGCGGTGGAGACCCAAAACTGCCCCACCTTGGGCAGTTTCGGGTTGCCTCACCCCCTGGCCACCTCGTAGTGGCCTTAGAGGTGGGGTACCCGCTTTAAGACCCCCGACTCGAATTTAATTTGGTGCTCTAACTTCTCGCGAAGGTTTGGGCGCATTTCGTTTTGATTCGATCTTCCGAATTAGCTTAAAACGATCATTTTTGGAACTTTAGTTCACTGGATTTTCTTGTTATGGAAAATTGGTTAAGTTTGCTAATTGCGTGCGGAATTCTAATGTCACGGTTACTTTACAAGTTTTGTAAAGTGTATATGTGTTTGGAAATGTTGACTAATTGCTATACGTTGATTAGTCGGGGTTGCACATATCTGTGATGTTATTATATTTGTTTGTGTATATGAACTTGTTGGAACGTCATGGATGAATAGCCGGGGATGTATGATGAGAGTTTTCATTCTTTCATTTGATTTAAATTTGTAAAGTGATGTAATATTATTTTTGTGGGGCACATCCGGGTTGAGGTCATAGCCACCATTGTATTATTTCTTTTACTGTTTTTGCTCTTAGAATAGACTCAAGGTGGGGTACACAAACTACAGGGTATTTTGAAGTTCCGACTGGCCTACTCACTTTGCTGAAAGTCGTTGCTTCACTTTGGGTATTTAGCAGGTAGTTTGCCACACCCGTAGCGGACTAGGGCAGGGTTTGGCTATTCATCACGACCGTGGAATCTGTCTTTCGTTACAGGCTCAAACGAAATGTGGAATTCCTAGTATATCTAATATGTTCATCTGTGATCTGGAATGCCTATTATTGCGTGAGACGAATGTATATATCTATATATGATATCTAGCAGGCATTGCTTATGTTTTGCATCCGCGCTAGTCTAGCCCCCGCTCTGTCGTTAGTTAAGTAACCTAACGGGTGATGACGGGCCCAGTGGCGAATGCGGATGGCATAAGTGGACGTGGTATTTTCGTCTTTTTCTGTGATGATAGGTATAAATGATGGGACTGCATTACATTAATGCAAAGCAAACAGACCAAAGCTGAATCATTGGAACAAATTTTAAAACCACTCGGTTATTTTAAAACAAGAGACTTTTAAATGCGAAGCTTAAACCACTCCTTTTAAAAGCTATCAGGTTCTTTCGATTATATCAAGTTCATTACGTTCACGGTTTTTCCAAAACCATTCGTAGCCCTCCATCATTTTAGTTGAATATTCAGTAGTATTCAAGCTATGTATTTTGACCTTCGCCAAGGCATAGTGTTTTGTAGCTGCTGGATATTCATCTATAGCATAGATAGATACGTTGGTTTTGGACAGTCGTACTACTATTTTGGCCTTTGTCAAGGGTATGTACGGGTGGGTTCAAATTAACCTGGACAATGACCGGTAGAGCTTGACATGTGACTTATGATATGTTGGCCTTCGTCTAGGTCATAAGAGCATGGGGAAAAAATCCACATCGGGAGTTTCTAAAGAAACTGAAACTTAGTAGTGCTGCATACCATTTGGAGTGTGATAATTTTGGTAGGATTCCATCAGGATTATCACACCAAGATATTTGGATCCCGATCCTACTGTGAGTATTCGGTACTCCTCGGGAGATTCTTCACTTAACGATCAATGCTATAAACCAAGTAGGTGTCTAAAACAGTCTTAGTGGGGCTACGCCTTTACGGAAAAGAGGCTTTTTAATTATGAACTTCGCGAAAGCGTCGTAAAACCTCCCTTGAAGTACCGACACTAGCCTGGCCGAACGGTTAAGCAAGTATTGTATGGTGAGATCAATCCTGACTAATTCTTCTTTTATAGTTTGAGGAAGGATTCGAGAAACAGTGGGAGCCATCCTGTTTAGATAAATTAAAAACCAATCTAAACTTGCAAGAGCATCATGCTGAGTGCTTTCTTCTCTCTCTCCTAATTGCAGTGAGTAGGTGACCAGATTAGGTTACAGATAGATAATAAAATGACTGAGTTATACTATATTAACCGGCAAAGTTTTGTCCAGATGTCCATTACCTATGACAAGATGGACCACCTCATTACTACTCAAGCCCCCGCTGTCCCAGGTCCAGTTTCCACCGTCGCGGATAAGGATATCCGTAAGATAAGGGAATAAGACTGTGTGATTGCCAAGTGCCTTTGTGTTGGCCTCAGTTGATGGTGTATACCAGATACAGCACGAGAAGATGGACTTAGTTTCTATCTTCCTCCATAACAAAGTTTTAAATGGAGAGCAATCTCGTATCGCAAGATATGATACCTCGAAGGAATTGCTTCAAGTGAGGCTGGCTGTCAGATCATCTGTAGGGGACCACTTCCATACAATGATTAGCTCTATTAAAAAGCTCACGGACCTGGAGACCATGTTGGAGAACGAGTTATATGGTGACTTGATTCTACATTCCCTACCTCTTACTTATGCCCGGGGGAAGAAAGTTATACTTCTAGTTGAGGGCACCCTCAAGGAAACCAGGGAGGCACCCACTCTGCTTATTGGGGAATCTTCCTCTTCTGGATCTAAGGCGGATGCCAATGGTGAGAAGAAGAAGACCTCCATAAAGCCGATAGGCGGTGTCGGTAAGGTAGAAGAAAAGGGAAGGGAAAAAGTTTCGGGGTTAACTGTAGGGAAGGAGGGATGTTCATATTGTTACGGGAAAGGGCTTTGGCAGAAGGGATGTAGGGCTTGGAAAGCCAGAATCCAGGATCCGAAGCACGTTGTGGTTTCGGCTTCGGGTGTGTTTGTGATTGAAAACAGTCTGTCAATTAACTCTACTTCCTGGGTACAAAATACCAGATCAGGATCTCATATCTGTAATTCATTACAGGCTTTGAAAAACCATGGAGTTATCAGGGCAGGTGATATGACTCTCAGGGTTATAACGGAATGAGCGTGGATGCTGTATCCGTAGGGTATTTCATCTAGAATTGAAAAGTGGGCAGATATTGATTGTACGTAGCTATTTGTGTGTACCAAGTCTAGTTTGTAAGCGATGTGGTTCACATCCACCTAAATCAAAGTTTGATTGGGTCTGGTATACTAGAGGACAATATATATTGAATCATGTTCAGGTTTTCTACGTCCAGAACACACTTAAAAGAAATTCTCCAGAATTAAATAAAAATTTCTTATGGTATTGTACACAGGGTCACATCAATGAAACACTGTTGTCGAAGTTACATAGAGAGGGATATTGTGATCTGTTTCAATATCAGTCTTATGCAACTTGTCAATCTTGTCTCATAGGAAAGATGTCAAAGACTCCGTTCACTGGACATGGAGTAAGAGCGAGAGAGCTCTTGGGACTCATACACAGCGACGTCTGTAGTCCAACATCTACAGATGCACGAATATGTTATTCCTATTTCATTACTTATACATATTGGTAGAGCCCTAGAGGCCATTAGTGATATATGCCCTAGAGGCCATTATTTTATCATACTGGATTGTATATTACTAAATGGGAGCTTGGGATATACACGGATATAGTAAAAGTCTTGCTCGAAATGGTAGTATACTACCTGGTTTGTTTCTACCTCAATATGTGCATGCATTTTCTTAGCATATCGCTTATACATATTGGTAGAGCCCTTAGGATCTTTGCTTGATTACCAGTGTTGTGATGGCAGTCACACTAGTAGGGGATGGCTAGTCTACAAGCACATCCTATACAGGTCCCTAGTCGTAGGATTATCGAGACGGGGCATCGATACTCCACAGTACACTAGTGTATACGCTTCTCTTCTCAGCACGGGAGATGGTCTGTCCCACGGACATTAGTACGTCGTACTGGAGATAGTATGCAGGTGTTCATTAGGTTATGAATACACTGGACAGGACTCGTCGGGAACTATTGGTGGGTTTTATACCTATCGTCGGGTAGCAGTTTCCAGGTGACATGAGTACAGATTAGTACGTCGACTTGACACTGCTACTTCGCCTCGAGTGTGTTCCCACTGTACTTTGATTACTACCCTACCACAGCTTAAAGGATTCGTGCAAACAGGTAGTAGTTAGGTGCAGTCCCGAAGCACTTGGAGGCAATGGTGGTTAGATAGGATTCGTCTCTCCCGGTATTGGGGGTTGATATCGCGCGTTGTTCGGAAGGCCATTACACAAAGTCCTTGGCAAAGGAAAGCGATATTTACTGGTAGGTGTTCCAGTAGTTTCTCAGGGTGATTTGGGCTATACTCTGACATGACTTATTGCGCTATTAGTGGTCTGACCATTACCGCCCCTAGGCCCGATATGCGATACTCTTAGACGAACTGACCGGAATGTACGGTGATTGTCACATACAGGCTCAGTAGGAGTTCGGATGAGTTAGCTCATCGGCCTTCTCATTGACAGATACCTGGGTAGCCATTACGTGCAGCTAGTACCGCTTGCGGCTTGTGGTTAAACCCACTGCTAGCGCAGTGTCGAGTCTTTAGAGTCCCACATAGAAAGTTTCCCTGCACCGGGCAAAAGGTGTAGAGGCCGTATGGTTTTAGGGCAGGGATTCGATCGCTTACGTGTACTTGTGCATGTATGATGATCGGGGGGATAATACTAGTGGGCTTTGGTTTAAACCGGATTCTAGTATTATAATGATGGATTTATTTCGTCTCTTTGTATTCATGTTCTTCGGATTGCGGATGCGGGTATGTATATACGAACGAGGGGCATTCTCGTAATTCCTCGGGATTGGCTTTTAGAAGGGGGACACCTATTAGAGTTTTATTCTTTATGGATTAAACATTATTTGGATGGAGGAAATGAGGTGGATTTTGAGCTTTGAACCTAGAATGGCTACTTGGTGACTCATGGTCATGAGTCACCACAAGATATTTGTGAAGAGTTGTAGATATTTTAATGTGATATTTATCTTATAAGATATCTCATATTCTTTATTCTATCCTGAGAGGCAGCTGATTGTTAGAGTTTTTGCGTTTTCAAGTTTAGTTAATTACCGCAATCAAGACAGTTTCGCTTGTTGCTAGCCGGTTGAGTACGGGTCGTCCGCAGGAAGATGGGAATTTTTTTCTATGTGCTTTAACGAGTTAAATCCAAATGTCCAGATTTGTTTTGAGATTAACTATGTGCTTAAATGATATGTAAAGAGAGCTTGTTAGGGTTAGGATTAGGTTAGTTTGAGTTAGGAGTCGCTCACTTCTTTCGTTGCCACTCTTAATATCGGTGTTACGGTAATCGGCAACAACGGGAATTAGCACGACTAGGAAGGAACTTGCGAGTATGAGCTAGGCTTTCCAACGCTTAAGTTCATCCTTTTGGTGCTTGTTCGTCCGTTCTTGGCTCTTAGCCTTAACCTCCGGTTAATTCAACCACAACCAGTCTCACTAAGGGATCACCACTATCATGTAGGATAGGGTGCCGTAGGGAGCGGATTGTGGTTTAGTTAACGGGAGTCCGTATCAAGATGTTGGGCAAGGAAAGAGTGAGAGAGATTTCCTTCTCTCAAACTTTCCTTATCCTACCCTAACAAGTATGGAAACTACTCACCCATTACAAGAAAGATGAAAATAAAACAAAGGAGAAAGATAGAAAGAAAGAGGTTAAAAGATTATAACTAGCTATTTGCGACATCACCTCGGCAAGGATCAAGCGTAAGCATCATTGTTGTTTAAGGATAAAGAAAAAGAGAACAAGAAAGAAACAAACAACAAATAACAACAACTAGATTAGCAAAAGAAAAATGCAAGCAATTATAATTAACAATTAGAACAAGATAAGTATGGTAAGAACAAGAACTCCTTTATTCATTTTTCACTCACAAAAACTCACTATAAGTTTTTAATGGAGAAGAGATGAGAGGAGGAAGAAGAACAACAACATATAACCTAAAATCTAAATACAAGAATAAGCACCCTTGGCTTTGGCAAGTTCTGGACTATTTATAGGCAGCAAAATGAAAATCTAGGGCAACAATCTGTCCTCACATAGAATTACAAATCTACCCCCGAAAGATGACACGCTGCCGACACCGTACGGCCACGGTTCCGCGGCCTAAGCATGCTTATGCCGCGGAACCGCGGCCCTTTAGTGGCGTTAGGTTATAGGATTTTGTGGGGTTCCCTGGTTTGATGTTTTCTGCTGAGTGGTATATGTCTTTTCTCAGAAACTTTTCACATTTCTTCCAGAATTTTTGTAGATCAAAAGGTGATTGGATGTGGATCTTTTGTCATGATTTTCTTGAGCTCCGCGTAGATTTCTTGGACTTTGTGTTGCCATTGTGCTTTGTGCATGAAGATGACAATCGATTTGCCCTTTTGTCTTCTTAAACTGGTGTGTGGCAACATACGGATAGAGAGCGGAGACCATGTTTTATCTGTGGTTGGCAGAAATCCGGAATTTGTCGTGCTTTTCCATGAATTTCACTGTTTGGAGCCGAGAACCTGTATCCTGCAATTGACTAGCAAACACGGCTCAAGAGTACCTACCGATAAGCAATATGATAAAAATTGGGCGGTATAAAAATGCAAAAAAATGATATGAACAAATACCCCCAAACTTATCATTTGCTCGTCCCGAGCAAAGCCAATTTATTCACAAAAATTCCTAACCTCACTTTCGCAGGGAACGCGATTGCACTGTGCATGTGCAACAAGCCGTTAAACTTCTAGGTGTCCCTAGTAGGAGGAATGTTGTCTCCTGAGGGTTTTCAGCGAATACTACCCACAAAATCCGGTCAAGCTAGTTTTGCAAAATAACTATGATTCAAACCCTAAGGTTTTGTTTCAGAAAATAACAATTCTATGATCCTAAGTCTAGACTATCGAACCCTTATTTTTCAAACCTCGCTTTTTATTTAACTGAAGATTTTATATGTCTTTACGTGCAGTGCAAATAGTGTCGTTAAGTTCCAGAAGGATCGATTAAAGTCATCATGTCATACAATAAAGCCCAGATAAAAATTTTAAAAGGGTCACATAAGTTTTATAAAGAGTTAAACATTTTTCAAGTTTCGTTTTTCCAGTAAGGTTTCAACTTCAGAATTTCTATCTTCCTTAACAGGAAACTAGGTCTTATTTTTCACTCCACTTTTTTCTTGTTTTCATTTCATACACACCTCTGTGAACGTGCAATAGTCTTTATCGTAGAATAAAATCTTCATATCTCCGCTAGAAATATTTTTTTAAAAAAACCTGTCTTTTGTCAAGATTATTCTCACACAAAGAACCGTTAGGAACTTTAACTCGGAGAGAACACTTGCTTGACTTTGTTTTAATCTGGACTTTCTAGGCTTCTTAACGAGCTTTGGGCCAATGCACCCAAACCAGTTGGCTTTAGGGCATTAGGTGTAGAGACACCCCAGCGGACTTAATTACTCAAGTTACCTAGGCCCAAAAACAAAAGACAATTTAGCATGAAAATCATGATGATTCAATGCAAACGGAGATATAACCGGCAGTTCAATTATTTTTTTGGATAAAAGACGTGTTTACTGGGTTCGGTGTGTAATCATTCCAATCAAGTTCCAGATGGGTTATTTTTCAGAATTAGTTCCAATTAAGGCATCAATAATATCCCTTCATATTCACTTCACTTCATAAACTATTCTTGATATTACTAATTTCAGAACAAACCTATTTGATCCTCAGAAAATTATTTATCCATTTAAAAGTTTTTAGACATAAAAGACTTGTCATCTAATTTCCAAAATTCACGACGCGTGTAGTGTGATGTAAAGACGTATATCAGCTATAGTTAACTTCAAAGGAGAGTTATCTTTCAGGTTTTCAGAATCTAAAAATAAGATTTAGTTATTCTTATCTTATCAAACAAAACCGTCGAAATGTTGAATCAGAGTTCTCCCACTAGCTAACTTGACAGAAAAGTTTTTATGTTTTTAGAAAATTTTCTGATTTTTATGGAATTTATGGATTTGAATATGCAGATGCAAAATATACATATGAATGCGAAGGTTAGAAATGCGTACCAAGCGTACCCCCAAACTTAAACTGGACAGTGTCCTCATTATCATTGCATGAAGAGATCATTTGAAGGGTCAAAATTGTCGGTTAGATATACACAATTTTTTTTGTTTTTGTTTTTAAAGAAATGGAAAAGAATATCCACAAATATATACAAAATGGTATATACATACCCCCAAACTTATTTGGAACAGTGTCCACTGTTCTTGGCTGGATAACCGAAGTTTGGTGGTAGGTAGAGGAAGATTATGCAGGGTAAACCGGCTCCTGTAAGACCAGGAGCTCCTCTGTTGGTTCGGCGCTAAGGTATGGTTTAAGTCGGTTTCCGTTTACTTTGAAAACCGAACCGTCCTTTGGATTCTCCAAATCCACAACGCCATGCGGATACACATTCCGCACAAAATACGGCCCTTTCCAGCGAGATCTGAGTTTTCCTGGATGGAAGTGTAGCCGGGTGTGGTAAAGCAGTACCTATTGACCAGGTGCGAAAGTTTTGCGCAAAAGGTGTTTATCATGAAACACTTTCGTTCGGTTCTTAACGACAACCGCGTTATCGTAAGCCTCATCCCTAAGCTCGCTCAATTCGTTCAACTGCAGCTTCCGATGGCTACCCGCATCTTCGAGAGACGGATTCAGTTCTTTTATCGCCCAAAATGCGTGATGCTCTATTTCCACAGGGAGGTGGCAAGCCTTTCCGTACACAAGCCGATAGGGAGACATGCCAAGATCGGTCTTATAAGCGGTTCGAAATGCCCAAAGGGCACCAGTGAGTTTCAGCGAACAATCCTTACGGTTCTTGAAAACCGACTTCTCCAGTATCTGCTTGATTTGCCGATTTGAAACTTCGGCCTGCCCACAGGTTTGGGGGTGGTAAGGCGCAGATAGCTTATGATTAATGGAATATTTTCGCATCAAGGCCTCGAAAGTCTTGTTGCATAAATGAGTTCCATTGTCGCTAATGATCGCTCGGGGGTGCCCAATGTTAGTGTATATGCCCTAGAGGCCATTACTGTATCATACTAGTATGTATATTACTTGATGGAAGCTTGGGATATTCACAGTTGTACAGACAATCTTGCTCAATATAGTAGTATGCTACTTGGTTTGCCTCTGCTTTAATGTGTACATGTGTGTTTATTTATTATATCACCTATACGCATTAGTAGAGCCCTTAGGATCTTTGCTTGATTACCGGCGTTGTGATGGCGATCACACTCGTGGGGGCTGGGTAATCTACAAGCACATCCTTATACATGTCCCTAGTCGTGGGAGTACCGAGATAGGGCATCGATACTCCGGAGTAGACTAGCGTATGCGCTTCTTATCCCAGCACGGGAGACGGTCTGTCCCACAGCCGTCAGTACGTCGTACTTGAGATGGTATGCGGGTACTCGTTGGGTTACGAGTACACTGGACAGGACTCGTCGGGAACTGATGGTTGGTATTATACCTATCGTCAGTTATCAGTTCCCAGGTGACATGAGTACAGCTTAGTCCGCTGACTTGACACTGTCACTTCGCCTCGAGTGTGTTCCCACTGTTCTTTGATTACTACCCTACCACGGCTCTACTGAGTCGTGCAAACAGGTAGTAGTTGGGAGCAGTCCCGAAGCACTTGGAGGCAGTGACGGTTAGACAGGATTCGTCTCTCCCGGTATTGGGGGTTGACATCGCGCTGTGTCTAGGAGAGCCATTACACAAGTAGTCCCTGGCCAGGGCAAGCGAGATGTACTGGTAGGTTCCAGTGTTATCTCAGGGTGTATTGGGCTTCACTCCGACACGACTTGTACCGCTATTAGGGGACTGACGTTTACCCCCCCTAGGCCCGCCATGCGATGTATCAGACGAACAGACCGGACTGTACGGAGAATGTCACATTCAGACTCAGTAGGAGTTCAGATGGGGTTTCACCTCGTCAGCCTTCTTGTCGACATCTACCTGGGGACCGTTATGCACAGCTAGTGCCGCTTGCGGTCTGTGGTTAAACCCACTGCCAGCGTAGTGTCGAGTCTTTAGAGTCCCACACAGAGGGTATTCGCCTCTGGGCAAAACAGAGTAGAGGTCGCATGGTTTTGCGACAGGGTTCGTTCTCATCCGCGCACTTGTGCACGTTTGGAGTCCGGACGGATTATACTGGCAGGCTCTGGTTTGAGCCAGATACTGGTATATGTTTTGGGGGTTGCTTTTATATCTTGGTATTCTTGTTCCTCGGAACGAGAATGCAGGTGTGTATGCACAGTTGCTTGAGGCGGAGAATGAGGTTTTTCATTAGGGTTTCGGAACGGGTGCGTATGCACAGTTGACAGTCTTCATTTTCCAAACCCTAATGGATTTATATATTATCTATTAATAATAGTAATTAAATGAGAATTATGTTATGGTTGATTTTTTGTTGACTTGTTGACCTTGGTTGACTTGTTGACCATTGACTACCATCATGCTTTAAAAAGTCTTCCTTGATTCATGCTTACTTTTTATTAAATGAAGCATGGTTGTGGTCATTCCAAATACTACCATCAACTATTCTCATTTTCAATTATTATCATTTAGATAATATTTTTTCTTTTGCATTATGGTTGCTAGAAAGAAAAAAAGAGAGCTCATTCTATCATAACCTCTCTCTCTCCTCATTTTCATCTTCTTCTTCCTCTAGAAAAGAGAAACCTTCTCATGTGTTGAGAATCATTCTCTTTAAAAGGAAAAGCAAACCCTAATCACTCTCTACTCATTCTAGGATGAAGGTTTAGCAAGCCGGAAACCCTAGTTCACTCAAAGATCGAGGAAGAGCCCAAAGTCGAACCTTCGAGGTGGATCCATCTTCGACGGGAGAAGGCGACGAAAAGAGAACCATCAACCTCTACAAGGTTTGAAGAAGAAGGAGTTCAAGTTTAGGTATAACCATCTTCCATAGTAGCTAACTCTCTTTAGCTAGAATACTAGTTTTAGTTTAGCAAAGATCCGGCTTTTACGGTCCATGTTACAAAGTTTAGAAAAAATTTTGATTTACCGTTTCCGCAACCCCGTAAGTACCGGGAGAGGTAACGTGGACCTAACAGTGGTATCAGAGCCTAACTAAACTTAAACTAGCTTGGTAGCGAAGTGTATGGAAGTTCGAAACCGAAAAATCGCAAAACCGGAAAAACAAAACCCTAAGTTTCTGTTGAATTTTTTTCTGCTCTAAATGAAAAACTTTATACTTGTAAAATCGTCTCAGGGTTTTGTTTGAACACAGAAGAAAAACGATGACGTCATTCATTTAACTCGCCGCGCTTCCGCGGCATGAGGTAGGCATGTGCCGCGGAAGCGCCGCAGGTTGGTTTCCTTGCTGCATCGTTTTTCGTGCAGTGTTCTTCTGATGGGATTTTGGTATTTTTCAGATATATTATATGTGCCCAGATTTTCCAGAACTGAAATTCACTTTTGGGGTCCTATAATTCCGTATTTTTTTCGAACTTCGCTACACTTTGGCTATGTTGGTTATATCTGTGATGTTTGCATGTATTGAACGTCGGCTAATCGCTATAAGACGATTAGTCGGGGTTATACATGATCTGTGTTTGATATTGGAATGTGTATATGAATGTGTTGGACTGTCGCGGGTGAATAGCCGGGGTGGATGTGAGATGAGCTTTTGTTTTTCTTTCATTCATTGTAAATGTAAATTGATGTAATAATATTATTTGTTTGGCCGCACAACCGGGTCGGGGTTGTAGCCGTCATTGTATATTTCTTTTTACTGTTTTTGCTCCTAGGATAGACCCATGGAGGGGGTGCACAAACTACCGAGTACTTGGCGGGTAGTTTGCCGCACCCGTAGGGGTCTTGGGTGGGGTATTTGGCTATTCACCGCGACCGTGTTATCCGCTTTTCGTTCCAGGCTCGAAAGGATTGCGGATTGCTAGTATATCCAATGTATTCATCTGTGATCTGTAATGTCTATCATTGCTTTACTATTTAGGCGTTGCTTATGTTTTACAGCCGCGCTAGCCCAGCCCCCGCTCTGTCGTTAGTTAAGTAACCTAACGAGTGATGACGGGACCCCGTGGCGAATGCGAATGGCATAAGCGTACGTCATATTTTGGTTGTTTTCTGCAATGGTAGGATTAACTGATGGGACGCATTAAAAGAACTAATGCAAGAATATCACGCATTAAAAGAACTAATGCAAGAAAATAAACCTATAAGACGTTGTTGGAACAAGTTTTTCAAAAAGCTGTTATTGCAAGGACGCTCAATTTTTGTTTTGCATCGAGGTATTCGGTTATGAATACCCAGCACCTCAGTCGACGAGGCAAGGGCCGAGATCCCTTCACCGGGAGTGACCCCTTGGACAAAAGTTTGCGTCAGGGTAATAACTTCACCATAGTCGATTATTCTTGTTTTGCATCGAGGTATTCATCTTATGAATACCCAGCACCTCACTCGACGAGGAAAGAGCCGAGATCCCTTCGCAGGGAGTGACCTCTTTAGCAAAAGTTTTCGCCACTATGATTTTCAAAAGGGTGCAATCAGGTTCCTTCAACGATATCAAGTTCATTACGTTAACGGGTTTTTCGCCAAAAACCCAGCCGTAGCCCTCCGTCGTTTCGGATTAATATTATTCAGTATTCGTGCTGCGTTTGTTGACCTAGTCAAGGCGTAGTGAACGGTAGCTAAATAATATTTTTCTGTGGATTGCAAATGTGATTGGTTAGGACAGTCGTGCGGCCTTGTTGACCTAGTCAAGGGCACGTACGGGTGGGTCTAATGCAATCAGGATTATGACGGGTAGAACTTGTCTAACAGTTTGTGGCTTGTTGACCTAGTCAAGGTCATGAACAGTTAGGGGCAAAAACCACATCGGGAGTTTCAAAAGAACTGAAACTTGTAGATTTAGCATACCTTCTGGAGTGTGGTGACTAGAGTGGATTCCATCTAGGTTATCACACAATGACAGTTGGATCCCGATCCCACTGATGAGTTGGTTTACTCTCGGGAGATTATTTCACTTAACGATCAATGCTATAAACCTAGTAGGTGTCTAGAAAGGTGTTAGCGGGGTTACGCCCACAGGGAAAAGAGGTTCTTTAATTAAGGAACTTCGCGAAAGCGTTGGAAAACCTCCCTCGAAGTACCGACACTAGCCTGGCTGAAAGGTTAAGCAAGTATTGTGACGTGAATTAAAACCCGGCTAGTTCTTCTTTTAAAAGGTTTTAAGAAGGATTTGAGGAAACAGTGGGAGACACCCTGGTTAGATAAATTAATAAACCAATCTAATCTTGCACGAGCATACGCTGAGTGTTTCTTTTCTCTCTCTCCAGGCAGCAACCTTTTCACGCCCTAATCAAGATAATAAAATGTATCGCTTGACCGATCCGAATTCTTATTCGGGAATGGGGAAAGTTGGTTCAGCTCTAACTTGTGACAACAGTCATGAGTATGAGAATGGGAAGGAGGAAAGTATGGATTTCCAGGATACCCAGTTGAAGAAGAAGCATGGTTTTGCATCTGCTTCAGGTGTTCTTGTAATTGAGAACTGTTTTACGGTCAGCCCTACCTCCTGGGTACTTGATACCGGATCAGGATCTCATATCTGTAATTTATTGCAGGGACTGAGAAAAAGTAGGAAAGTTGCACCGGGTGATATGTCGCTCAGAGTAGCGAACGGAGCACAAGTTAATGCGGCAGCCGTCGGTGAATATCACCTAGTATTGCCAAATGGCAAGACTATGATTTTGAACGATTGCTACTATGTACCCTCCATGGTTTGCAACATCATATCAGTTTCTTTACTCGATAAAGATGGATATAACTTTGTTCTTGAAAAGAATATCATGAACATTTACCTTGATAAGGTACTGGTTGCAGAGGGTACACTGTTTAATGGTATCTACGTTCTAAATCAGAATACAGTTCTCAACATACAAAACACACGCAAGAGGAAGAATTCAGATACGAATGAATCCTACTTGTGGCATTGTAGACTTGGTCATATCGGAGAGAAAAGACTGAGTAAGTTGCATAAAGATGGACTCTTGAATGCGTTCGAGTTTTCATCTTATGGAACTTGTCAGTCTTGTCTGAAAGGAAAGATGACCAAATCTCCGTTCACCGGACATGGAGAAAGAGCAGCAGAGCTCTTGGGACTCGTACATAGTGATGTATGTGGTCCGATGTCTATACATGCAAGGGGTGGGTTCTCGTACTTCATCACATTCACTGACGATCTCTCTAGGTTCGGATATGTGTATCTGATGAAACACAAATCTGAAGCTTTTGAGAAATTCAAGGAATTCAGAAACGAAGTAGAGAACCAGACAGGCAAAAGTATCAAGATCCTCCGGTCTGACAGGGGAGGGGAGTACTTAAGCACGGAATTCCTAGATTACTTAAAAGAGAATGGTATTCTCTCTCAGCTTACTCCTCCTTATACACCACAGCACAACGGTGTTTCGGAGCGGAGGAATCGTACCCTACTGGATATGGTTCGCTCCATGATGAGTAATGCCGAGTTGCCTCTTTCATTTTGGGGACATGCACTATTGACAGCCGCATACCTATTGAATGATGTTCCGTCTAAATCTGTGCCTAAGACTCCGTTCGAGATATGGAATGGAAAGAGGCCATATCTTAAAAGATCTAAGATATGGGGTTGTCCGGCTTATGTTAAAAAGCATAAACCGGATAAACTGGAGGCACGATCAGTTTTATGTAAGTTTGTGGGATATCCAAAGAATGGTTATGGATATCTATTCTACCACACCGAGGAACAGAAGGTGTTTGTTGCTCAGCATGCCGTTTTCTTGGAAACGGAGTTTCTTGCAAAAGAAATTAGTGGGAGCACGGTAGAATTGGAAGAAATTCAGCGACCACAAACTGAAACTGAAAGTTTGACAGAACCTCAGGATTCAATAACCCCAGACGAACCTCAGCCACTCCGCAGATCTGGTAGGGTTTCTCATCCGCCCGAGAGATACTACGGTTTTCTCATTGACGGGGATAGAGAGGATTGCATCTTGGAAGAAGATGACCCTACCAGTTTCAGGCAGGCCATTATCAGTAGGGACTCTGATAAGTGGCAGGAAGCAATGCAATCTGAAATGGAGTCCATGTACCAATAAAGTGTGGACCATGGATATTGCTCCACCAGGGGTAAAACCCGTTGGATGCAAATGGATCTACAAAAGGAAACTTGGTGTAGATGGGCAGGTGGAAACCTATAAAGCTAGACTCGTTGCAAAAGGTTTTCGTCAAAGACCTGGTTTGGACTATGATGAAACTTTTTCTCCGGTGGCTATGCTCAAATCCATTCGGATCCTACTTGCCATTGCTGCGTTCCATGACTATGAAATCTGGCAGATGGATGTTAAAACGGCTTTCCTAAACGGTTGTTTGGAAGAGTGCGTTTACATGGATCAACCAGAAGGTTTCGTAGACAGTGGGAGCAGCGGAAAGGTGTGCAAGTTGCTTAAATCCATTTATGGATTAAAGCAGGCATCGCGGAGCTGGAACATCTGTTTTGATGAGGCAATCAAGGAATTTGATTTCATCAAGAACGAAGATGAACCCTGTGTGTATAAGAAGATTGTAGGACGAACTGTCGTGTTCCTAGTCTTGTACGTGGACGACATTCTTTTGATAGGAAATGATGTTCCTATGCTACAATCGGTCAAGCTGTTTTTGTCACAAAGGTTCTCCATGAAGGACCTGGGTGATGCCTCGTACATTCTGGGGATCAAGATCTATAGAGATAGATCCAAGAAACTATTGGGACTTTCACAGTCCAGGTACATAGAGACCGTACTAAAGAGATTTAGTATGGAGGGTTCCAAGCGCGGTAACATACCCGCATTGCACGGAATTACCCTCTCCAAGAAGATGTCTCCTAAGACTGACGAGGAGAGGGTTCGCATGAGCACTATACCCTACGCTTCGGCGGTAGGATCTATAATGTATGCGATGCTATGTACAAGACCAGATGTAGCTTACGCGTTGAGCACGGTAAGCCGGTATCAGTCAGACCCAGGGGAGGACCACTGGATAGCAGTGAAGAACATTCTCAAGTACCTGAGGAGGACTAAGGAGATGTTCCTGGTTTACGGTAATGGAGACCTCAGGGTCGAGTCCTTTACCGATTCAAGCTTCCAGAGTGACAAAGATGACAGCAAATCTGTCTCGGGTTTTGTGTTTACCCTCAACGGAGGGGCGGTATGTTGGAGGAGTTCCAAGCAGGATACCGTCGCAGACTCGACGATGGAGGCTGAATACATTGCTGCAAGCGATGCCGCAAAAGAGGCGGTCTGGATTAAGAAGTTCATTAGTGAACTTCAGGTGGTTCCGTCCATTGTTGACCCAATACCTTTGTATTGCGATAACAATGGGGCTATAGCTTTAGCGAAGGAACCAAGGTCCCATCAGAAATCCAGGCACATCTTAAGGCGGTATCACCTGATCAGGAAGATCATTGATCGACAGGAGATCGAGGTGCGGAGAGTGGACACAAAGGACAACACTGCGGACCCATTCACGAAGGCTTTACCCCAGACTCAGTTCGAGCGGCTGATCGAGATGATAGGTCTTCGATACGCCAGTACATGGCCTTAGTGCAAGTGGGAGATTGTTAGTGTATATGCCCTAGAGGCCATTACTGTATCATACTAGTATGTATATTACTTGATGGAAGCTTGGGATATTCACAGTTGTACAGACAATCTTGCTCAATATAGTAGTATGCTACTTGGTTTGCCTCTGCTTTAATGTGTACATGTGTGTTTATTTATTATATCACCTATACGCATTAGTAGAGCCCTTAGGATCTTTGCTTGATTACCGGCGTTGTGATGGCGATCACACTCGTGGGGGCTGGGTAATCTACAAGCACATCCTTATACACGTCCCTAGTCGTGGGAGTACCGAGATAGGGCATCGATACTCCGGAGTAGACTAGCGTATGCGCTTCTTATCCCAGCACGGGAGACGGTCTGTCCCACAGCCGTCAGTACGTCGTACTTGAGATGGTATGCGGGTGCTCGTTGGGTTACGAGTACACTGGACAGGACTCGTCGGGAACTGATGGTTGGTATTATACCTATCGTCAGTTATCAGTTCCCAGGTGACATGAGTACAGCTTAGTCCGCTGACTTGACACTGTCACTTCGCCTCGAGTGTGTTCCCACTGTTCTTTGATTACTACCCTACCACGGCTCTACTGAGTCGTGCAAACAGGTAGTAGTTGGGAGCAGTCCCGAAGCACTTGGAGGCAGTGACGGTTAGACAGGATTCGTCTCTCCCGGTATTGGGGGTTGACATCGCGCTGTGTCTAGGAGAGCCATTACACAAGTAGTCCCTGGCCAGGGCAAGCGAGATGTACTGGTAGGTTCCAGTGTTATCTCAGGGTGTATTGGGCTTCACTCCGACACGACTTGTACCGCTATTAGGGGACTGACGTTTACCCCCCCTAGGCCCGCCATGCGATGTATCAGACGAACAGACCGGACTGTACGGAGAATGTCACATTCAGACTCAGTAGGAGTTCAGATGGGGTTTCACCTCGTCAGCCTTCTTGTCGACATCTACCTGGGGACCGTTATGCACAGCTAGTGCCGCTTGCGGTCTGTGGTTAAACCCACTGCCAGCGTAGTGTCGAGTCTTTAGAGTCCCACACAGAGGGTATTCGCCTCTGGGCAAAACAGAGTAGAGGTCGCATGGTTTTGCGACAGGGTTCGTTCTCATCCGCGCACTTGTGCACGTTTGGAGTCCGGACGGATTATACTGGCAGGCTCTGGTTTGAGCCAGATACTGGTATATGTTTTGGGGGTTGCTTTTATATCTTGGTATTCTTGTTCCTCGGAACGAGAATGCAGGTGTGTATGCACAGTTGCTTGAGGCGGAGAATGAGGTTTTTCATTAGGGTTTCGGAACGGGTGCGTATGCACAGTTGACAGTCTTCATTTTCCAAACCCTAATGGATTTATATATTATCTATTAATAATAGTAATTAAATGAGAATTATGTTATGGTTGATTTTTTGTTGACTTGTTGACCTTGGTTGACTTGTTGACCATTGACTACCATCATGCTTTAAAAAGTCTTCCTTGATTCATGCTTACTTTTTATTAAATGAAGCATGGTTGTGGTCATTCCAAATACTACCATCAACTATTCTCATTTTCAATTATTATCATTTAGATAATATTTTTTCTTTTGCATTATGGTTGCTAGAAAGAAAAAAAGAGAGCTCATTCTATCATAACCTCTCTCTCTCCTCATTTTCATCTTCTTCTTCCTCTAGAAAAGAGAAACCTTCTCATGTGTTGAGAATCATTCTCTTTAAAAGGAAAAGCAAACCCTAATCACTCTCTACTCATTCTAGGATGAAGGTTTAGCAAGCCGGAAACCCTAGTTCACTCAAAGATCGAGGAAGAGCCCAAAGTCGAACCTTCGAGGTGGATCCATCTTCGACGGGAGAAGGCGACGAAAAGAGAACCATCAACCTCTACAAGGTTTGAAGAAGAAGGAGTTCAAGTTTAGGTATAACCATCTTCCATAGTAGCTAACTCTCTTTAGCTAGAATACTAGTTTTAGTTTAGCAAAGATCCGGCTTTTACGGTCTATGTTACAAAGTTTAGAAAAAATTTTGATTTACCGTTTCCGCAACCCCGTAAGTACCAGGAGAGGTAACGTGGACCTAACACCCAAAACGGGAGAAAATGTTTTCTTTATGAAACCTAATGACAACCTTGTTGTCGTTAGTCCGGCTGGGCACAGCCTCGACCCACTTAGAGACGTAATCAACAGTGAGATGGATTTACAAGTTCCCAAAAGAGCTGGGAAATGGCCCTATGAAATCTATCCCCCAAACGTCAAAAATCTCCATAACCAAGATTGGGTGGAGCGGCATCTCGTCCTCCGGGATATCCGACCCAAGTGTTGGCACCGGGAGCAAGTCTTGCAATAGTCATGAGCGTCTTTGAAGAGTTGTGGCCAGTAGAAACCACATTGCAAGATCTTCTCAGCTGTCTTTCTGGGGCCAAAATGCCCGCCACATGCTTGATCGTGGTAAAATGACAATATACTCTTGAATTCATCGTCAGGGACACACCGACGAATAATCTGGTCGGGACAGTACTTTAACAGATAGGGTTCGTCCCAGTAAAAGTGTTTTACTTGGGATAAGAATCGAAGTCTGTCCTGACTTGACCATTCAGTCGGTAGTAACCCTGTGGCCAAATAGTTCACAATATCTGCGAACCAGGGTTCGCAAGATACTGTCAAGAGCTGTTCATCTAGAAAAACGTCGTTGATCGGAATATGAAGCGAAGGCGAAGAAGGAAGTCGTGAGAGATGGTCGGCGACTACGTTTTCACATCCTCTTTTGTCCTTGATGACAAGGTCAAACTCTTGAAGCAAGAGGATCCAACGTATCAGCCGAGATTTTGCATCTTTCTTCGCAAAAAGATGGCGTAGAGCAGAATGGTCTGTGTAGACAATGACTGGAGAGCCGACGAGGTAGGGCCTGAACTTTTCTAAAGCAAATACAACAGCCAAGAATTCCTTCTCAGTTGTTGTATAATTAAGTTGGGCGTCGTTCAGGGTTCGGCTAGCATAATAAATTACGTGTGGCATCTTGTTGATGTGTTGTCCAAGGACAGCACCAATGGCAAAGTCGGATGCATCGCACATAATCTCAAATGGGTGTGTCCAGTCAGGTGAAGAAAGAACGGGAGCAGAAGTGAGTGAGCTTTTTAATGACTCGAATGTAGTCAGGCAGCTCGAGTTGAAATCGAATGGCGTGTCCTTGGCCAGCAAAAGACTCAAGGGCCTAGCAATCTTGCTAAAGCCCTTGATGAACCGTCTATAGAAATCGGCATGGCCAAGGAAGGCTCGGATGTCTCGGATGCATCTGGGAGGTGGGAGATTGGAAATGACCTCAATCTTCGCTTTGTCAACCTCTATGCCATTTTGCGAAATGATATGTCCTAAGACAATACCTTCGTGCACCATGAAGTGGCACTTCTCCCAATTCAATGTGAGGTTCTTGTCCTTACATCGGGTAAGGACAGCGTCGAGGTGCAGCAAACACTCGTAGAAGGAATCGCCGAAGATGGAGAAATCGTCCATGAAGATCTCCAGGAATTTTTCCACCATGTCTGAGAAGATTCCCATCATACACCGCTGGAAGGTAGCGGACGCATTGCATAACCCAAAGGGCATGCGACGATATGCAAACGTGCCGAAAGGACAAGTGAATGTGGTCTTGTCCTGGTCTTTTTCGGCGATGGGAATCTGATTATAGTCGGAGTAGCCATCAAGAAAGCAGTAGTACCTGTGTCCGGCCAATCATTCAAGCATTTGGTCAATGAAAGGTAGCGGAAAGTGGTCCTTCAGCGTTGCGGCGTTGAGTTTTCTGTAATCGATGCATACCCGCCACCCAGTTTGGGTGCGAGTAGGGATTAACTCGTTCGCCTCGTTAGTGATGATCGTTATGCCTAATTTCTTGGGGACAACGTGAATGGGGTAACCCACTGGCTATCAGAGATAGGGTAAATGATACCACTATCCAGATACTTTATGATTTCCTTTTTCATAGCCTCCTTCATGACTGGATTGAGTCGCCTTTGCAGATCCCTTGCTGGTTTGGCATCATCCATCAGATGAATATGATGTTCAACGATCAGGGGACTAATCCCCTTGATGTCCGCCATGGACCGGCCAAAAGCTTGCCTATTGCTGTGCCAGACCGTAAGAAGGGCTTTCTCATGCTCTGGAGCTAGAGAAGCCGAGATGATAACAGGCAGGGTCTCATTCTCACCCAAGTAAGCGTACTTAAGGTGAGACGGCAAAGGCTTGAGTTCGAGTGTTGGAGGTGAAACGATTGAAGGAAAGATTGGTGAAAAGGTCTCGAACTCAAAGGATTCCGGCAAAGGTTCAAAACGAGTGTAAGCGACCGAGTTGGATGGTTCAAGTAACTCATCCGGAAATTCGAAAGATTCAAACTCGGGTGGTGAGTGGCAAAGAACGTTCAAGAAAGTGAAACACTCGTAGTCATTGTCGGGTGCAGAAACAGCAGCAGGTTCGAAGAGGAACGCACTAGTGGCGTTAAGGTTATCGTGATCGAACAAAAACTCCTCGAATTCACACTCTTCTGGGTGATCTCCTGGATCGAGCAAACGTCTAGTATATGAGCATTAGGTTCGGAGGGATGATTCCCCAACCTAAAAATGTTGAGTTCAATTGTCATGTTTCCAATAGATAGGTTCATCGAACCATTTCGACAATTGATCACAGCATTTGAGGTTGCAAGGAATGGGCGACCGAGTATCACCGGAATTTAATTCCGGGGGTTAGCTACAGGCTGTGTGTCTAAAACAATGAAGTCAACGGGGAATATGAAGTCCCCAACCTTGATTAACACATCCTCTAGCTCACCCCTAGGATGGGTGATCGATCGGTCGGCCATTTAGAGAGTGCAGTGTATGGGTTTCAGCTTTCCTACACCTAGTTGCTCATATACTGAGTACGGAAGCAGGTTAATACTGGCACCAAAATCTAATAGTGCGCGGTTGATGTTCTTATCCCCAATGGTAATAGAAATCGTAGGACAGCCGGGGTCCTTCCGTTTTTGCGGTAAAGATTGGGTAAGAGCATGACTCACAGCACTAGCCAAGAAAACTTTCTTGGGTACCTGAGTCTTCCTCTTTTTCGTGCACAAGTCCTTTAAGATTTTTGCGTAGGACGGGACTTGTTGGACAGCATCTAAAAGGGGAATGTTGCTGTTAAACTACTTAAACAACTCCAGAATCTTCTCCATTTGTGGATTTTGTTTATTGGACCTTAACCGGTTTGGAAATGGAACGTTTTTAAAATTGGTTGAGTCCAATGCTTGTGGAGGAGATTGTGGAGTTGGAACGGATCCCAGAGCTGGTGTTTTCGTGGAGTGAGAAGTGGGTCCGTTCAGAGCAGAAGAAGAAGGAGAGCCATTTGAAGAATGAAGAATAGGCTCAGAAGATGAGGAAGGAGAAGAAGAAGAAGAAGCGGCCGGGGTGTCATCGTCGATCCGTGTGCCAATGTTGTTTTGCAGCATCCTTCCCGATCTCAATGTAGTCACAGTACTCACATTATGGTTCTGTTGTTCAAGAGCAACATGTACATTATGTGGGTGACCGGGATTTGGGAGTGGTTGGGACGGAAGCTTCCCCTTCTCTCGCTCGCTTAATGCCGCATTCAGTTGTGCAATCTGGGCTTCGATGGTCTTGATGCTTTGCCTGTATCCAGCAGTGTGTTGCACCAAAGACTGAATAGACGACTGGATGTTGGCGGTGGATTGTGTTGATTGTTTAATGAACGCCTCCAGACTTCGTTCTAGCGAGGAAACCTTATCGTTATTTGACGGAACAAAGTTGTTTTGCGGAAAAGAATTGTTGGGTGCAAAGTTGTTCATCTGATTTTGAAAGGGTTGGGGTTGGAAGGGCTGCTGAAACTGATGTTGAGTTTGTTGTTGCGCTTGTTGTTGCGGAGGAGGGGGCCTCTGGAAATTGTTGCCTTGGAATTGATGCTGATTCTGATTCCAGGCGAAATTGGGGTGATTCCTCCAACCGGGATTGTAGGTGGAAGAGTAAGGATCATTCCTCGGTCTTTGCTGAAATGCAGCATTAACCTGATCCTGTCCTTGAGATGGTGGATTGTAAGGACACTCTTCGGTTAAGTGAGAAGGATCGGAACAACAAGCACAAATGGTACGAAGGGGGAGAATAGGGGCAGGAGCAGGAGATGAAAATTTTCTCTCTATCGCTTCATGTTTTCTCGTTATTGCAGCCATTTCAGCTTTCATCGCAATAGAGACATCAAGTTGGTGAATTCCTACCCTAGACTGACCAGTAGAAGTGGAGGAAGAAGAAGAAGAAGTTGGTCTGGTGCTCTCCCATTGAAGCGTTTGTTCCGCAAGGTCGTCGAAGAATTGCCACGCTTCCTCGTCAGATTTCGATAGGAAGTGGCCCTGACAAATGGTTTCCAACAACTGCTTGGTTGCTGGGTTCAGGCCCTCGTATAAACTTTGGCAAAGTTGCCATTTCTCGATTCCTTGGTGAGGGCACTGAACAAGAAGGTCTTTATACCGGTCAAAGCACTTCTAGAAGGGTTCAGAAGGAAGCTGAGAGAATTGGTTGATTTCGTTACGGATCCTTTCGGTTTTATGATTCGGATAGAATTTCTTGAGAAACGCTTTCATAAACTCATCCCAGCTGGTTATGGAGTGGGAAGCGGTGCTATACAACCATTTTTCAGCAAGATCGTATAAAGTGAACGGAATGACCCGTAGCCGTATAGCATCGTCCGACAGCTGGGTAGTTTTCATCATGGCACAAACATTTTGAAACTTGTTGATGAAGATATAGGCATCTTCAGATTCAAGCCCATGAAATTTTGGAAGCATGTTAATGAAGTGGGGCTTAATTTCAAAATTATCCCCATTGGCCGGTGGAAGGAAAAGACAGGTGGGGAGTGCAGAGCGGGTGGGATAGAAACGATCATGGAGCGCGATTCGCTGTGGCGCTACGACAGGCGGTGGTGGTGGGTTATTCGCATCCATAGGAGGTCGAATAAAACCCGGGGGAGTTGTAGGGATGTTTGGATTAAATCCTGACATCGCGGAAGAAGAGGTTGGTGAAGGTGAAGATGTATGAACAGAATTTGGGTCAACGTCGGAGTTGGCCGGCAAAGGTAAGGGTGAAAGAGGCGTGGACGGAGTTTCGACGTCTGAGTCGATCGCGTAGTCGGTAGCGACTAACGTAACGCGGACTAGGCGGGCGCTAGTGTCACGATTCCAAGCGAACATACACTAAACGAGTTTAGTATAGTCAAAGCGGAGAAGGTGAGGGTAAGAAAACGTCAATGGAGAAATACGATGGGTGGTGGGTGAAAAATGGATTCTGGCGACAAAGGGCAAGTTTTTATAAAAGTTTTTTATTTTTTTTTCCTTTTTTTTTATAAAGAGCTTTACAAAAATATGTACAGACTTACGGCTTCAAGCAATCACAAACAAGATATGCACAATCACACCTAGATCTAGGGTCACCTAGGTCAGCTAGACAGCTCCCAACCGTTCCAAAGGGTTAGAAATAGGACCTCAAACCGCCTCTTTGTCACGACCCGAAAGAGCACGTGACTGGCACTTGAACCCTATGAAGTCTATAGGACTCCATCTGATCCAAGTAAGCCAAAAGCCCAGAAATCTAAAACCATTTTAAGGAGTAATTAAGGAAAACTGGTTTTAAGAAGTAAAGAAATCTTGTTTTGAAAATCAAAGCTTTTAAATAACTAAGCCGAATTTGCATTTTTAAAATGTGTAAGCTTTCCTGAAAATTTCGGCAGAGTTTCCTTTGTAAAAACTGGCCCCGAACGGGGAACAACAAGAACAATATATATGCAATGATAAAAGGCATCCCCAAGCGGAAGCTAGCTCTTCGTCAATCGACGGTCACAACCACACAAGCAATATAATATACAACGCCGAATGGCGAGGGTCAAAACCAAAAGAAACTCAATAAGCATGAAAACCGCAATACTACTAAGCGCGACTCTATGGTCGAATAATACAACACTGTTTTCTAAGTCTGAAACAATATACAAGTTTTGGTTGATGGAATTCTAGATACAAAGAATAATACATGAACAATGGCGGTTCTGATACAAAGAACCCACCTACCCAAGCAAGTCACCCATAAAGAAGCAGTGTGCCAGAAATGCCGCTATGGAATCCGTACGGCAACACCTGCAAGAACTGTGGCACAACGGGGGTGAGTTGCCAACTCGTGAATAGAAAATATCTACAGGCAGAGATCGAATGCATGACCCATCCTAGGTCAATACGATCAGATATAAATAAACCTCAATATAAATGAAGCTGAAGCATGCTAAACTGGCAATGTAATCTCTATACATGAGTGTAGTGTCAAGTGCTCGTGCTAGTGCCTCAGGTAATAGCATATCATGAATGTGAGGTATGATCAATGTAATCAAATCTGCATATACGTGGATCCCGTCCACTCGTCACCCAATGACAATAACCACCATGCATGCAAATATCATAAAGCATGTGCATGGGAATAATATGAGGATATAAACCAACTGTGTCCCTCGCGACACGTCAAAATCATGGAACCGGAGTGTCCAACATCGACACTCGAAAACATCATGAAAACTGTGCCCAGCATCGGCACGTAAATCCTCATATATCGGGCTCCGTCGGTCCTCATATATCCGCCTCCTCGAATCGGGTTTCACATGTTCATGAAAAACATTTCTAATTTTAAAGCAATTACATATTCTCTTTTTGAAACACCCACGGTTCCCGAAAACCAGAAATATCATGGAAACAACATATCTCAATACGTATAATCAGAAAGCATGACGTATGCGACATGTAAAGAAATGTAAGCAACATACACTGAATGCAACAGTACTACAGTGTAGTGACATGACAATTATCGAAGATGAAGTGTGTGAGCCGGCAACCAAGTGTACGTGGAACATACGCATTATCGATAATGGTGCTGGTGTCCTAGCAGCATGACTGAAATATATCTACAATACAAGCGATGCAATGTAAATAGCATGAATATGCGGAATCGAATAATCAACGCAACAGTAGAGAACCTGCCTCAATAAATATATCATGCAGCCTTGCCTTTTGAAATAAGACGAACCGGGCTTTTTGGTAAAGTAAGGGCTACGGTGTTTTAAGAAAAGATGTATCGTTTTTGAAAATATCCGTAGAATCCCTTTTGCCTATCTTTAAAATATCCCCGATTCATCAGTTTTGAAATAGGTATGACTCAGTCTAGCCTAACGCCTACTATGCGAACTACGGGCCCAACTATCAAGTTCAATCGACAGGGGTATGGAAACCACCTAAATCTGAGTCGATATATATATATATATATATATATATATATATATATATATATATATATATATATATATATATATATATATATATATATAGTCGGCGATCTCGCCTCAAAAGTATCACGTACGATACAGTATATCATAAAACATCCTCGAGTCATGAGTGTGGATCTAACATCAATGTAAAGCTCGTACGGTAAATCGTCGTACGGCATCCCAATAGATGGGTACGGGTCAATATCACATTCAACTCACCACATATCAGGTATCACTACCATCATAACACATAATCTAGGGTACAAATCTCAGTCTAGTACCATCGACACCATCTATATAAATATGCATGCGGCGTAAAACACATGCTCAAAGGCCCGCCAAAACCACCATGTCGCATCTCAAATACAAACTCTGTCATATCGCCGAATCTCACGACCTCAAGTCAAACTCATCAACTCATCTCAATCCCGTATATGAACACATAGTCACATACCCATGTGTAGATATACACCTCCAAATACGCACAGATAAATGAAAGAATGCATGCAAGTATATGTGTATGTGTATGTGTATATGTGGGTGTGCAACCCCTACTCTAGGGTTTCGCACTATACTAAACCAATTACATTCTTATCATCAATAATCCATTATTACCATCAATAATCCTGATAACACATAATAATTATATGTGTGTATACGTATTCGTATACACCACCACGGACTGCGGGGGTGCTATATGCCATCCACCCGACTTCTCCCCGTAGATATAAATCTACTCACCTTGCTTCTCGTGTGCCAATGCCGATATCGCTATCTTCATCTTCTTTGCCTCAACATCAGGTAGGGTACCTACAAGTATATCACAACGCTAAAGCACATGAAAATCACATCGGAAACCAAATTAGCACACGCTACTCACATAGGTAAAAACCTATCGTCTCGCATGTAAACACGTTCAATATCCTCTTGTCGTTGACGTCCAAACGCCACACAACAGGAACGAAACACCAAATACCAAAATCCATGCTAAAACAAGTCATAAACCATGCACCAACATAGGAAAATCAACCCAAATTTTACCCTAACTGGAATCAGTCAAAACTAGACATACCCAGGGTCAAGAATATAGGAAATAGGGCCATGCACAAAAATCGAGGCAATTCCCTCCTGCTCTGGCCGCAATTTGCGGCCAGAAGGAATAAATTGGCGGCCTCACTTTGGAGTTGGGGGCTAGGGTTTGGTGTGGTGGCTCCATAGTGCCTGCACATCTCACTGTCAACTCAGTTTTATTTTTGGGGTCTCGGGGTGATAGCAGATTCCTAAATACGATCACAGATTCATAGTTTTTCCCCCGACATCGTCTCATAAATCCGTATTCTGTGTTCTAGTCTCTAGTTTGATCCAATAACACATCACCACAGGGGTTCTAAGGTCACAACAAGCCTCAATTTCACTTTGATTTCAGGTCTAACCCTAAACCATAACTAGAATTCTCAAAAGTCCTCAAAACGACACCATATCGACATGAAACTAGAATTGATGCACAAGAAATGAATTACTACCCTAATAGGTCCAGAATTTACCTCCTTTGGCAACTCAAGAAAATTCTTGAGTTGCTCAAAGTCCTCCAAATCCAATCTTGTAAGGTTCAATGTGTAGCTAGTGAGCTCGGGAACATCTTTTGTGAAATAGGAATAGGGTTTTGGGGTTGATTACATTGTGGATCTAGGGTTTTTGTGAAGAAGGAGAGAGAGGGAGAGGGGCAGCAGCAGCTCAAGGAGGAGAGGAGAGAGAATGAGAAGGGGAAAATTATGGGAGTATAGTTCATAAAGTGAGGGTTGACTTGGTCTCTTTCTTTCTCATCATCATACTTTTTCCTTTTCTTTTCTTTTCCTTTTCCTTTTCCTTCTCACTCTAATAGTGAACCCAAAAGAACAACCATGGTAAGAGAAATGTAACACAAGTGTAACAAGTGTGGAAAATGATATGTGCACATTTTTGCACAAAAAAGCTAAAAATCCAATTAGCGATTTTTAATCGCGATTAACACTAAATTAGCATATAACTAGTCTTAAAAACTTTAAAATGGCATAATTCCATAAAATACCCTATTTTAGAATTTTCCATAATTTCCAAAATTTTTCCACATTTATTTGTATTTAATTATACCGGAATATTAAAATATTCATTAAAATCATATTAAATTATAAAAATTCCTGAAAATAATATTTTATTATTTTCGAAACGTTACAATCTACTCCCCTTAAAGACATTCTGTCCCCAAATTTAAATTTAAACCCCCAAATACTAAAATATTTCCATACAAATTCCAAGTCATCGGGGCTCCGAAATCAGCAATACATAAAACGTATCATAGCGCAATGCATGCGCACGAGTACTGAGCAGATAACTCAAAAGCAACACTACATCAAGCATCCCGCAATCATCGGAGTCATGGTAAAGACACAAATGTCAAATCCAATACAAAACCAATATGATATAGATCAGAACTATATATGTAGACATCCAATCAATACATGTGAATAGCTGATGTAAATGCATGCCAAATCTTTTTAAGTCGCTGTGCGATGCGCGTGACACTGCACAGTGGCGGACGTTTTTCATTAGAAAATAATTATATACGTATATATATATATATCCTTTGTTTAATAGGCACGTTCCGCCGTTTTGAAAACAATTTAGAAGGGTTTCCTTGTTTTTAAACGTTTCGTGTCATATCGGACACGTAGGTATATATATATCGAGACCATAGCTCGCTCTTCGGAAATCCCTTCGAACTATCAATGTATGCAAAATATATCCAGGTACTGTCCTCTGACTAGTCCTGCTCAGTATAAAAACAATATCCAATATCATAAAAATGTACTCCTCCAAAAGGAATAAATCCCAAAAATGCACATAACATCATCCTATGCGTTTGGTGCGCACGGAAGTCAAAATCCATATATGTGCCATACAGGTGCACAAAACAATATCTAGGTGCAACGGGCGTGTACGAAGCATCTGTCATAGGCAACGTGTGTGCCTGACAGCCAAAATCCGGTGCATCTGACATGCACGAAGAATCTCGATTTAGTGCATCGGGTGTGCACCAAAATCGTATCTCAAAACATGCGCGAAAATCTAAATCGGTGCATCAATCGTGCACGAATGAAAATCTAGACCCTGCGCACTCAACATGCACGGAATCACAAAATCCTATAGCAAACGTCGAACATGCATAAGTCCAATCAAAAGCACGGAGTGCAAGAATCAATCATCAATATCAGGGTCAAAATCGACGATATATAATGCGGCTCAATCAAGATTAAGTGTACCGCGATGGAAATCTCACAACCGTGTGCATCAGCATGCACAAATCAAATCAAAACACTAAAAGTACATGAAAACTACGCTGGAAGCGTAAATCAAATTACCGGCATAATATAGGCATGAAATCACAATCAACACCTTGAGAGTAATAACTATGTGCAAGGTATAAATACCCAGTAAGTGCAACCATGGTGCCAAAAACAGAAATCATAGAACTCAGCCATCAAAACCAAATCATGCAAATAGATCACCAAAATACCGAAATCCAAGATGACGGATACGTGATAATCAAATCACAAAATCACAAATCATAAATACCGTCGTCGGTATATCCTCCTTCGAGGTCGAGAAGGTGCCGGTACATCCAATGCTAGCGGCGCAAGATATCTACTTGCTTCTTGCTTGCGGCTGGCGTCCTCTGCCTCTGGTTCCTGATCTTTCCTGTAGATTACCAATCTCGCAATCCATCGGCTCATCGGCCCGGTCAGGTGTGCTGACAGGAACGATTCCGTTCTGCCACTTTTCAGGTCATCACTCGGTCAATCCTCACGACCGCTCGTAAAGCAGCACATCTCTGGCACCGACCTCTGGTCCTCTAAATGCACTTCACACATCGGCTCCTGGTGAAAATCTTCTTGCAGCAGTGTACTGGAAGGAATCCTACTCAAGGTCTCTTCTGATCTTGCCTAAGCCAAACTGTACGGAGGCTGGTACTCTGGCATAATCTTTTCTCGCTCTCTGGACATCTGCGTCCTTAGTACAACATCTCCTCGGAAGTTGGTCGCATCCCTACGCCTCTGTATGCATATCCGACCTTTAATCTTAACGGGGTGTAGTAACAGCTCGTCTGCACCTCGCACGAACTTCTTGTCCCGCTTGTCTGTATCATCGACCATTTCGACATCGCGTCTCTATCTGCGCACTGCAATGCCCTCGGCTACGGTCCATCCGAAGTCTCTAACACGGACTCGAAATCACGAACTCGGTATCTTGTCACTCAGTAGGAGATATCTAGCCAATCACGTCCTCAACGTGCGTATCGCATCTCTGATGTCAGCGGAGTGGAACGTCACCTAGTCGAAATCTCATGCGAACTCTTTACTCCATGCTGCTTCAATATCAACCGATTCGGACTCATCTCATCGTGGCTACACAGGCTGCGCTCCAACGGCTACGCTCGTATCTGGAGTCTCCCAAGCAGTGTCCCATCTCATATTATCCGAATGATGTCGAATCGTCCGATCGACTCGTCAGAACCTCATAATCCTCTAAGAGCTCAACATCTCGGGTACAGTTTAATAGTATCGAGTACATACCACAGCATTGGTGGTCCAGCCGTAGAAGGGCAAACCCAAGCCTCACTAATGGCGCCGCAGAACTGCCGCAAACCCTAAGGTTCAAAGGCTTTCACACGGTCATTATGTCGAGTTAGGGTTTCATTCTTCTAGAGGGTCCATAGAATCGCTTGCATGTCTTTCCGAATACATTAAACTTGGAAAATGGGTTCCTGACATTCGATCGTCTCAATCGACTCTCAACGAATCCGCTTGAAGTCGCCTCTAGCTGGAATCAATCTACCTGATGGCCTCGCATCGGGGTAAGCGAACGGACCAAATGTCCTAGTCATTAATCCTCGGTGACTAGCGACTCACTATCATATCTCCAAGAGTATGCTCATGCTGCAGAAGCTCCAATCATCTGGGCGATATCTCATCATTCGCAGCAACAACTGGCTCCTTCGTCCGTGCGCTGGACAATGCCTCAATCGTCCTGGATAAGCGATAATATCAACGGTCATCACATCCTGGCCAGCCTCTATCAGTGGCTCAATCCTCTGGTGACGATCAGCACGTCCGGAAATCTCGTAAAAGCGATCAATCCAATGCTCATGGCGCGAAAACACAATAAGACGACTCCTCAAAATGCAATCGTATGTCTCGGGAATCATGCCCTGGTCAGTCCTCGTCCACGACGAGCTCATGCTGACGCAACTCGAGCCGTAGCTCACTCTGCCCGTGCAATCGCGGCAGCAAAACCATAACCAGAACCGATGAGGATAGATCATAGGAAGGAATATAATACGGTGCAAGGAAATGTACAACCTAAGGTTTCTTAAGCAGAGTGGCGTGTCGTAAGTATACCGCGGAACATACCCACGGTACGTCACTCTACTTTAGTCACCTATTCCATCAACCAAGGGTCATCCTACACGGCGAAAGTTCGGGTCTAATACCCCCTCGACTAAGTCTAAGTTCCGTAAGGTCAAGCCTAAGTTTCGTATATATATAACGCCCTAAGCTCCACATAGTCAAACTTAGACTCGAACCAAGGTCAACCTAGCGCTCTGATACCAACTTTGTCACGACCCGAAAGAGCACGTGACTGGCACTTGAACTCTATGAAGTCTATAGGACCCCATCTGATCCAAGTAAGCCAAAAGCCCAGAAATCTAAAACCATTTTAAAGAGTAATTAAGGAAAAATGGTTTTAAGAAGTAAAGAAATCATGTTTTGAAAATCAAAGCTTTTAAATAACTAAGCCGAATTTGCATTTTTAAAATGTGTAACTTTTCCTGAAAATTTCGGTAGAGTTTCCTTTGTAAAAACTGGCCCCGAACGGGGAACAACAAGAAAAATATATATGCAATGATAAAAGGCATCCCCAAGCGAGAGCTAGCTCTTCGCCAATCGACGGTCACAACCACACAAGCAATATAATATACAACGCCGAATGGCGAGGGTCAAAACCAAAAGAAACTCAATAAGCATGAAAACCGCAATACTACTAAGCGCGACTCTATGGTCGAATAATACAACACTGTTTTCTAAGTCTGAAACAATATACAAGTTTTGGTTGATGGAATTCTAGATACAAAGAATAATACATGAACAATGGCGGTTCTGATACAAAGAACCCACCTACCCAAGCAAGTCACCCATAAGGAAGCAGTGTGCCAGAAATACCGCTATGGAATCCGTACGGCAACACCTGCAAGAACTGTGGCACAACGGGGTTGAGTTGTCAACTCGTGAATAGAAAATATCTACAGGCAGAGATCGAATGCATGACCCATCCTAGGTCAATACGATCAGATATAAATAAACCTCAATATGAATGAAGCTGAAGCATGCTAAACTGGCAATGTAATCTCTATACATGAGTGTAGTGTCAAGTGCTCGTGCTAGTGCCTCAGGTAATAGCATATCATGAATGTGAGGTATGATCAATGTAATCAAATCTGCATATACGTGGATCCCGTCCACTCGTCACCCAATGACAATAACCATCATGCATGCAAATATCATAAAGCATGTGCATGGGAATAATATGAGGATATAAACCAACTGTGTCCCTCGCGACACGTCAAAATCATGGAACCGGAGTGTCCAGCATCGACACTCGAAAACATCATGAAAACTGAGCCCAACATCGGCACGTAAATCCTCATATATCGGGCTCCGTCAGTCCGGATCGGCCCACGGGCTCTGTCTGCGGTATCCGCCCTCGGCCCTGGCAGTACGCCCATATCCATCTATCGACTCTGGTCAATATCCTCCGGATAACCGCCAGGTCCAGCCAATCACCGGTAGGTACTCGCCATCCTGCCAGGCTCATCGTCTACTCTACGAAAAACATTTCTTGCCCCGGGGAACCATACCGGGTCCACCATGTACCCGCAATCGGCCTCATCCGCCTCCTCGAATCGGGTTTCACATGTCGCTCTCAGCACCGAGAAAACACATGGTGGACGCACTTAAATATCATATCAAGGGTAACCGGGTTTTAAAGTAATTACATATTCACTTTTTGAAACACCTACGGTTCCCGAAAACCAGAAATATCATGGAAACAACATATCTGAATGCGTATAATCAGAAAGCATGACGTATGCGACATGTAAAGAAATGTAAGCAACATACACTGAATGCAACAGTACTACAGTGTAGTGACATGGCAATTATCGATGATGAAGTGTGTGAGCCGGCAACCAAGTGTACGTGGAACATACGCATCATCGATAATGGCGCTGGTGTCCTATCAGCATGACTGAAATATATCTACAATACAAGCGATGCAATGCAAATAGCATGAATATGCGGAATCGAATAATCAACGCAACAGTAGAGAACCTGCCTCAATAAATATATCAGTCAGCCTTGCCTTTTGAAATAAGACGAACCGGGCTTTTTGGTAAAGTAAGGGCTACGATGTTTTAAGAAAAGATGTGTCATTTTTGAAAATATCCGTAGAATCCCTTTTGCCTATCTTTAATATATCCCCAATTCATCAGTTTTGAAATAGGTATGACTCAGTCTAGCCTAACGCCTACTATCCGAACTACGGGCCCAACTATCAAGTTCAATCGGCAAGGGTATGGAAACCACCTAAATCTGAGTCGATATATATATATATATATATATATATATATATATATATATATATAATCGGCGATCTCGCCTCAAAAGTATCACGTACGATACAGTATATCATATAACATCCTCGAGTCATGAGTGCGGATCTAACATCAATGTAAAGCTCGTACGGTAAATCGTCGTACGGCATCCCAATAGCTGGGTACAGATCAATATCACATTCATCTCACCACATATCAGATATCACTACCATCATAACACATAATCTAGGGTACAAATCTAAGTCTAGTACCATCGACACCATCTATATAAATATGCATGCGGGGTAAAACACATGCCCAAAGGCCCGCCAAAACCACCATGTCGCATCTCAAATACAAACTCTGTCATATCGCCGAATCTCACGACCTCAAGTCAAACTCATCAACTCATCTCAATCCTGTACATGAACACATAGTCCCATACCCATGTGTAGATATACACCTCCAAATACGCACAGATAAATGAAAGAATGCATGCAAGTATGTGTGTATGTGTATGTGTATGTCTGGGTGTGCAACCCCTACTCTAGGGTTTCGCACTATACTAAACCAATTACATTTTTATCATCAATAATCCATTATTACCATCAATAATCCTGACAACACATAATAATTATATGTGTATATACGTATTCGTATACACCACCACGGACTGCGGGGGTGCTATACGCCATCCACCCGACTTCTCCCCATAGATATAAATCTACTCACCTTGCTTCTCGTATGCCAATGCCGATATCGCTATCTTCATCTTCTTTGCCTCAACATCACGTAGGGTACCTACAAGTATGTCACAACGCTAAAGCACATGAAAATCACATCGGAAACCAAATTAGCACACGCTACTCACATAGGTAGAAACCTATCGTCTCGCATGTAAACACGTTCAATATCCGCTTGTCGTTGACGTCCAAACGCCACACGACAGGAACGAAACACCAAATACTAAAATCCATGCTAAAACAAGTCGTAAACCATGCACTAACATAGGAGAATCAACCCAGATTTTATCCTAACTGGAATCAGTCAAGACTAGACATACCCAAGGTCAAGAATATAGGAAATAGGGCCATGCACAAAAATCGAAGCAATTCTCTCCTGCTCTGGCCGCAATTTGCGGCCAGAAGGAATAAATTGGCGGCCTCACTTTAGAGTTGGGGGCTAGGGGTTTGGTGTGGTGGCTCCATGGTGCCTGCACATCTCACTGTCAACTCAGTTTTATTTTTGGGGTCTCGGGGTGATAGCAGATTCCTAAATACGATCACAGATTCACAGTTTTTCCCCCGACATCGTCTCATAAATCCGTATTCTGTGTTCTAGTCTCTAGTTTGATCCAATAACTCATCACCACAGGGGTTCTAAGGTCACAACAAGCCTCAATTTCACTTTGATTTCAGGTCTAACCCTAAACCCTATCTTGAATTCTCAAAAGTCCTCAAAATGACACCATATCGACATGAAACTAGAATTGATGCACAAGAAATGAATTACTACCCTAATAGGTCCAGAATTTACCTCCTTTGGCAACTCAAGAAAATTCTTGAGTTGCTCAAAGTCCTCCAAATCCAATCTTGTTAGGTTCAATGTGTAGCTAGTGAGCTCGGGAACATCTTTTGTGAAATGGGAATAGGGTTTTGGGGTTGATTCCATTGTGGATCTAGGGTTTTTGTGAAGAGGGAGAGAGAGGGAGAGGGGCAGCAGCAGCTCAAGGAGGAGAGGAGAGAGAATGAGAAGAGGAAAATGATAGGAGTATGGTTCATAAAGTGAGGGTTGACTTGGTCTCTTTCTTTCTCATCATCATACTTTTTCCTTTTCTTTTCTTTTCCTTTTTCTTTTCCTTCTCACTCCAATAGTGAACCCAAAAGAACAACCATCGCGAGAGAAATGTAACACAAGTGTAGCAAGTGTGGAAAATGATATGTGCACATTTTTGCACAAAAAAGCTAAAATTCCAATTAGCGCTTTTTAATCGCGATTAACACTAAATTAACATATAACTAGTCTTAAAAACTTTAAAATGGCATAATTCCATAAAATACCCTATTTTAGAATTTTCCATAATTTTCCAAAATTTCCCCCCATTTATTTGTATTTAATTATACCGGAATATTAAAATATTCATTAAAATCATATTAAATTATAAAAATTCCCGAAAATAATATTTTATTATTTTGGAAACGTTACACTCTTCTCCGCCAATTGCGGCCAGGTAAGTGCCAGGTAAGTGGGAGGCTCCACACTACGTAAGTAGTGGTCCTAATTAAGTAACCACTTGCCTTGGACACACTTGCCTAGACACCGCAAAGTCAGGATAGGTTAAACGGAAGATGCCTGTAACTAGTCCTCTGTCCTATTGAGCGCGAAGTCCTTAGGGCTGAGTCTAAAATTTTTTAATTAAACAATGGTCAATGCATATGCTTTTTGTGATTTCTGGGGTCCTGGGAAGGGTGATGAAATCCCCACCCAATCTGGATTGGTTTCAAGCCCCTTAAAGTCCGTATTAATATATGCAAAGCAGTAACAATCAATTGCAATCAATTTTTATTTTTTTAGCGCGACGCAAAGAATGCTGCACAAAAACAATTTATTGGAAGGGGGAAGAGAATTTGCGCAAAGAATGCTGCAGAAAACACAGTTCAGTGGAGTTCAGAGGAGTGGGGGAAAGGAGAGAGAGACTTACAGAGAATTTGGCACCCTGAAGGCACCAAACGGCCACAGTTCCGCGGCCTAAGCTTGCTTATGCCGCGGTTCCGCGGTCGGTAAGTGGAGTTAGGGCTCTGTTTTTCTGGTGTGTGCTGCCTTGTCTGTCCTCTTCTTTTCTGGAGCTCCTGAATCTTGATTTGCTTACTGGATCTGCTCCAGAATCTTTCAATAGACCGTCTTTTCCGACTTGTTCATCCGCGGTGTAGCCGCAAAGATATGGGTCTAACTTCCCACGTCTTTGGCACTGAACTTGAACTTCATTTTATCCTGCACTCTTGCATAAAAACTAATCAAAAATAACAAGATGATTTTTTTTTTACAATGTATATATATATATTTTTTTTCGGTTATATTTATATTCACAAATTAACCCGAAATTACACAAAGAAATAAATTACCGTCTCCCCGGCAACGGCGCCATTTGATTGTTAGAGTTTTTGCGTGTTCAAGTTTAGTTAATTACCGTAATCAAGACGGTTTCACTTGTAGCTAGCCGGTTGAGTACGGGTCATCCGCAGGGAGATGAGAATCTTTTTCTATGTGCTTTAACGAGTTAAGTCCAAATGTCCAGATTTGTTTTGAGATTAACTATATGCTTAAATGATATGTAAAGAGAGCTTGTTAGGGTTAAGATTAGGTTAGTTTTAGTTAGGAGTTGCTCACTTCTTTCGTTGCCACTCTTAATATCGGTGTTACGGTAATCGGCAACAACGGGGATTAGCACGACTAGGAAGGAACTTGCGAGTATAAGCTAGGCTTTCCAATGCTTAAGTTCATCCTTTTGGTGCTTGTCCGTCCGTTCTTGGCTCTTAGCCTTAACCTCCGGTTAATTCAACCACAACCGGTCTCACTAAGGAATCACCGCTATCATGTAGGATAGGGTGCCGTAGGGAGCGGATTGTGGTTTAATTAACGGGAGTCCGAATCAAGATGTTGGGCAAGGAAAGTGTGAGAGAGATTTCCTTCTCTCAAACTTTCCTTATCCTACCCTAACAAGTATGGAAACTACTCACCCATTACAAGAAAGATGAAAATAAAACAAATGAGAAAGATAGAAAGAAAGAGGTTAGAAGATTACAACTAGCTATTTGCGACCTCACCTCGGCAAGGATCAAGCGTAAGCATCATTGTTGTTTAAGGATAAAGAAAAAGAGAACAAGAAAGAAACAAACAACAAATAACAACAACTAGATTAGCAAAAGAAAAATGCAAGCAATTATAATTAACAATTACAACAAGATAAGCATGGTAAGAACAAGAACTCCTTTATTCATTCTTCACTCATAAAAGCTCATTACAAGTTTTTAATGGAGAAGAGATGAGAGGAGGAAGAAGAACAACAACATATAACCTAAAATCTAAATACAAGAATAAGCACCCTTAGCTTTGGCAAGTTCTGGATTATTTATAGGCAGCAAAATGAAAATCTAGGGCAACAATCTGTCCTCACATAGAATTACAAATCTGTCCCCAAAAGATGACACGCTGCCGACACCGTACGGCCGCGGTTCTGCGGCCTAAGCATGCTTATGCCACGGAACCGCGGCCCTTTAGTGGCGTTAGGTCATAGGATTTTGTGGGGTTCCCGGGTTTGATGTTTTCTGCTGAGTGGTATATGTCTTTTTTCAGAAACTTTTCACATTTCTTCCAGAATTTTAGTAGATCAAAAGGTGATTGGATATGGATCTTTTGTCATGATTTTCTTGTGCTCCGCGTAGATTTCTTGGACTTTGTGTTGCCATTGTGCTTTGTGCATGAAGATGACAGTCGATTTGCCCTTTTGTCTTCTTAAACTGGTGCGTGGCAACGTACAGATAGAGAGCGGACACCCGTGTTTTATCTGTGCTTGGCAGAAATCCGGAATTTGTCGTGCTTTTCCATGAATTTCACCGTTTGGAGCCGAGAACCTGTATCCTGCAATTGACTAGCAAACACGGCTCAAGAGTACCTACCGATAAGCAATATGATAAAAATTGGGCGGTATAAAAATGCAAAAAACTGATATGAACAGCTGCCATGCCTCCTTCAAGCTCACTTATCCTTTCTTATTTCCTCAAGCCTATTCTCTTCATCACAAACCCTAGACCTCTCATGAGTTGAGAAACCTAGGGTTTCAAGTGACAAATCTCTTCATCTTCTCACTCTACACAACCTAGAACTTATAGTTTAGCGAACTAGAAGCCGTAGTTATCTCGGATTTGAGGTAGGAGCCCGGACTATCGACTCTCGGGTGGATCGTCTTTGACTCGAGGAGGTCGTCGAGGTTGCGTCGATCCATTCCGATCCTTAATGTAGCGCCTTGAAAAGTCATTTTGGTGTTTACCTGAAAATCGGTGAAAATTCGGTATTTTTCCGTAAACCGTCTTTTTTGTTATTTTGCAGTTTAGGACTAATTATACCTAATTTGGATAGGTAATTGCTATTTTTTAGTAGCTAATGAGTTACTTATTAATTTTTGGTCATTTAAAAATTTTTCCCTATTTTTCAATTTTTTAATATTATTTTATGCCGGTAAGAAAATACATTAAATTAGCGATAAATACAAATTTAAATGGGCTAAATTTAAGCTTTAAAATCATGTTAATTAAAATCTAGTTGTAATATAAATTTTTAGTATTTTATTTTAAGTTTTAACTAATTTTTATTATGGAAAACGAAATTTATTGAATTTAAGCTAAAACTTGCAATTTTGGACTTGTAGGGGGTCTTTTTGCATAATTTTTTTTTTGTAAAACCCCATTCACTCTTCCCTCACCCCTAGGCCGGCCCACTTTCATCAGCTCAAGGAAAAATTCCTTGCCTCTTTTGACTTTTAATCATGTGTTGAAATGAGGTGTTTTTAAAAGGATTTTGATTTATTAATTGAGTATGGGTCTTTAGTTGATTGGTATGGTTTGACCTTGACTTTTCCAACACCACTCACACCATTTCCCTTCCCTCCTCTGGCCGAGAGTGCTGCAGCCCTCCCCCTTCATCATTTTTCTTTTCATTTCCTTCAAAATTTCTTCAAGATTGCTCCAAAATTCCAATTTAAACCTCACAAATTAACCCCCATCCTTCAACCCATTCTCCTTAGCCTTTCTTGCTTGGATCATGGTGCTTTGAAGCCATCTTTGGAGGCATCTTGTTCTTGCTAGATCTCTAGTGTGAGGTATAATTTCTAATCTAAGGTTAATTTGTAGTTAAAGTGTGCTAACTAGAACTTGCATGTTGTGTTAGTGTTAAAATTATAGCTAAATCCTAATCTAGTTTTTTTCTAGTTCATGGTTTGAAATTAAACTAGGGTTTTAGAAATCTTTAGTAGGTTAATTAAATCTATTTTGTTATCTAGTTGTTTTGCTAACCTAATCTAAGAGGTTAACTTGCTAATTGGGCTATAAACTAGTGTTCATTTAGGGTTTTTCATGTATAGTTTGGATTAAGATTGCTAGTTATGAAATTCTAGAAAGGGTTTGTTTATGAAAAATGTGTTTTGAAGCATGGTAAATGGGTTAAATTGAGTGTTGTGGCTAGGTAGTTGTGTGGATTGTAGGATTGTGCGATGATGTGAGCACTTTATCGCAAATACGCGATGTTTGCACGAATTTGGAATTTTTAGTGCTTACTAGGTTTTTATAAAAATATTGTGATGAATTATTTGCGATATCTTGATGATATTTTTGGCATATCCTATGACATTTAGTATGTGTGAGTGCAGATTTTTGAGTGATCGGGTTTTAGCTTTGCCGGGCGACCAAATCGACGATTTTAGTTAGTTTTTGCGATTTTCGCGTGTGTTCCGCGCACCTTGTGCACGTTGTACCTAGCTTGTGAACGTTAGTATTTTCGTTTGGGATTTGCATCGTTATTGATATGTAACATATGTTTGGTATTGATGTAAATTCCAGGTTCGGTCGCGGAAACGTCAGACGCGGCACGAAAGGGGAAAGCGGTGATTGGACGTGGCTAGCTAGGGATTCCGGTGAGTAGATTTAACATCTACGGGGGACTATCGTTTGGATGGCGCAAGTCTCCCGATAGTTTAAGTAGTTAAGTTTTTAGTGATATTAGTAACTACATCCATACCTTATTTGACCTGCATATGCGAACCCATTCTATAGGACAGCTGCACCATTGCCAGGGTTTTTATATGCAGCACGAGCACTATTCATGCTTACACACACGCCCTGGTAATTGCCATGCCACCACACTAGATAACCTATAATTTGAAACCTTTTACTATAATTGATGCTTAAACCTATGCTATTGCCTTTAATTCCTTAAAATGAAATCGTAAGATTGCTAATCATGTGCATGTACCTCATCATGTTATTTGTTCATGCCTAGTCTATCAATCATACATCGCAACTTGATTATTGATACCGTAGGCATTCATTATCATTGGCATATGCATTTATGAGGATTTCTTGAGATTTTGTGATATTCTGGATTTCGGGGGAAAGCCGCAAAATTTCTAAACTTATTATATTTTTAAAACATGTAAATTGCAATTTTCTAGTGATGTAAGTGTCGTCCACCATGAGTTTGCTGTGGTTTTCGAGACCCGTTTCGAGGAGTTGGATGAACCGTCTCGGGTACATGGTGGGCCCGGTAAGGTACCCCGGGGCAAGAAGCTCGTGTTGCTGACGATGAGCCTGGCAGGGGACGGATTACCTACCGGTAACTGTTTGGGACGGCGGATATCCAGAGGATACCGACCGTGGCCGCGAGATGTTGAGATAGTGATATTGAAATGGGTCGGCCAGATGGCTGAGGCCAGAGATACTATGACATGGATATATGAGATTTGTGATAGTTTTGAGGTGTCGTTGCTGGACACAGGTTCTTGTTGATTCTATTGGTATTGTGCTGGTATTTCAAAAGAGATTCCTAAAGGAAAAACATGATTCTTATACTTACACAATCAGATCATGAGTTGATTCACATTGCATTCATACCTGCTAGTATATTCACATTGCATACATACCTGCTATTATGTCCTGCCATACCTGTATTATAGATGCTAGGATGCTTGTGTGCATACTTGCGATAGCCTCTATAGATGTTATTTATTACTCACGAGTTGGAAACTCACCCCCGTTGTGCCACGGTCTTTTGCAGGTCCGCTCCATCTTCTTTTGCCTCTCTTGCCAGGACTCGAGGTTTTTTTCTCGTATGTGGGTTGTATTATTATTTTTGTACCATCTTGTATATTCTTTGTATCTAGAGTACTCCATCTACTGTATCTACCAGTATTGTTGTATATTGACCTAGAGATGAGACTGTGAGATTTGTGGACTTTTTATGCTGTATTTTGGGGTCGAGCTCACTTGAGTCGACATGCTGTTTTTCTCATGTTTCTTTATGATTATTTTGCATGTTGTTGAGTTATATTGCGTGGGATTTGTGACCGCCTTGTGGCGAAGAGCTAGCTCCCGCTTGGGGATGCCTTATTTGTTGGATTTATATATATTCTTGTTGTACCCATTTTGGGGGCCAGTATTTACAAAGGAGACTCTGCCGAAATTTTCGGAAAAATTGATATTGTTTTTAAAACGGGTTGATATGAATTATTTGATAAACTCGCTTTCAATTGATTGGTTTTTCCTTCACTCTTTTGCTTATTTGGTTTTGGTTTCTGGGTTTTGGCTTACTTATTTTACGGACGTCTTGAGACGTTTCGTAAACTTAAGTGCCAGTCACGTCCGTACCCTGCGGGTCGTGACAAAGTTGGTATCAGAACGATAGGTTTTACCTTTTTGAGTGTAGGATGACCTTTGGTAGATGGAGTAAGTGACTTAAGTAGGGTAACGTAGCGTGTGTATGTCCGCGGCATACTTGCGATACGGTACTCCGCCTAAGTGACTTTAGGATATACTTGCTTGAAATTCCTCCTTCAATTCCGTGTATCCTATGATTCTATTGCACTGTTCTTATTATCCTTTTTCCTGTACCAGCCACTATGCCGCCGAAGGCTATGAGGGCACAGAGGGCTGCCGCCCGAGACGAGATTCGAGCTGGCTCGTCCGAGACTAGGACTGAGTAGGGTGGTATGCCTACGCCGCAGAGACAGACCGATCCACCTTCCCCAGGCCGTATGGATAGGCTTGAGACTGGTATGGAGGAGTTGCGACAGATGATGGGGAGTATGCAGGAGCTACGTCAAATGGTAGGTTCCCTAGTTGCAGCCAGTCGTATACCGAGGCCGGATGACGCACCTACTACATCCCAGACTACTATGATACCTGCTCCTACTACTACCGCCGTGACCATCCCGGTTTCACTACAGGATTTCATGATGCTGAGACCTCCAGTATTCACCGGCACCGAGGCAGCGGAGGACCCACAGACGTTCCTTGACAGTTTAGCCAGGATCTGCCATTCGCTGAGATGTTCGGATGATCGATGGGTGGAGCTTGCGAGTTTCCGTCTGGAGGGTCTCGCGCAGATATGGTGGGAGTCAGTCTTGAGAAGTCGAGCTGCAGGTCTACCGCCTATGACTTGGGCCGAGTTTACAGCGGTCTTTCTAGCTTGTTTCCTCCCAGAGAGCGTTCGTGATGCCAGAGCTCGTAGCTTCGAGGCCTTGGTCAAGACACCTGGGATGACGGTGTCTGAGTATGACGTTCAGTTTATACAGTTGTCCCGATATGCCCCGTACCTGGTAGATACCGAAGCGAAGAGGGTGAAGAGGTTCGTACAGGGACTTGATGCCCAGCTATATCTTGCCATTGGCGTCCAGTACTACGACACATATTCAGCTGTTATGGATACGGCATTACGGATGGAGGCACGCATATCACAGACTTCGGCCGTTTCTGGGCCGAAGAGAGTTCGCACCGAGGTGCCGTCTCAGAGGCAGCATGCCAGATTCTTTCCGAGGGATAGGCCCGGCAGAGGATTTGGACGGGGACAGTTATATGGTTCATATCCCCAGGGACAGCAGCCGTCGCCAGGGTGTTTTGGGTGCGGGATGTTAGTTATATGTATGCCCTAGAGGCCATTACTGTACATTGGATGTATATTGTAGTGGATTCTGGGACATATATAGGGAGGACTTTCTTGCTCGACATGATAGTATGCTATCTGCTTGCACTTTACCTTAACGTGTACACTGATTGTCTCTCTGTTACATGTTGGTAAAGCCCTTAGGATGTGTACTTGACTATCTGGACTATGATGCAGATCATACTAGTGGGGACATGGTAGTCCATAAGTACATCCTTCAAGGTCCCTAGTCGTGGGTGTATCGAGACGGGGCATCGATATACCAGTGTAGACTAGCGTATACCTTCTCGACCCATACAGATGGGCGATGGATGATCCCATATCCATTGGTGTTTGACATCAGAGATGATATATGGGTGCTCAGTGGAGACTGGGTACACTGGACGGACTCGCCGAGAACTCCCAGATGGTATTATACCTTACGTCAGATGGCAGTTCTCTGGTGACACTGGTACAGAGTAGTCTGTTGACCCGAGATCGTCATAGAGTCTTGTGTGGTTCCCACTGTGCTTTGATTTCCACCTTACCACGTCCAAGAGGGCGTGCAAAACGGTGGTTTTTGGGTACAGTCCCGAATCACATGGAGGCAATGAGCGATAAGAGGGGATTCGTCTCTCCCGGTATAGGGAGTTGATGTTGCGCTATGTTCGATTGGCTATAACCGGAAATCTCTGGCCAGGGTTGCTGAGATTTACTGGTAAGTGTTACCAGTAGTTTCTCGAACTGTTATAGACCTCATATCGACACGAGTTATCGAGCTATTGGGGTCTGACGTTTACCACCCCTAGGCGAGATATGCGACATATCAGACGACGAGACCGGACTGTATGGTAAGTGTTACTGGTTGGATTCACAGGAGTATGAGTGGGCTTGCTTGTCGATCTTCTGATCACTCAATACCCGGGTGGCCGTTACGTTTAGCTGACCGCTTGCGGCTTGTGGGTGATTGATATGATCATCACCTGCAGCCGACGTATTGACGAGTCTTTAGAGTCCTACACAGAGGTTTCCTGGCTCAAGCGAAACGAAATAGGAGCGCATATGAGATATGTGCGGGACCGAGAATAATGAGTGTATGTGATACCGTATTCTATTCTCGCGATGAATGTATCGATATAGTTGTATGCGATATAACCTAGTTATCGAATCAAGGATTGATTCGATAAGCCGATACATTGGATATTAGTCGGTCACATGTGATATGACCGGATCGTTAAATCAAGGGTCGATTTAATGATTTAATGCATAATTATCTATTTGATATATTACTTTGCATTAACTAGTATTGATTCACTTTAAATGGATTTTCTCACTTGCTTTGTGCAAGTTGTATATGTGATATACTTTTGTACACATGATTGTATCATGTTTGATGATACATGCTTATTAGGTTAAGTGTAAAGAATTAAACCATGGTTAAGTTGATGATTCGGGCTTTGCTTATTCCTTTATTTATTTGTTTATTCATTGTGGAAAAGATAAGAAAAGAATGGTGGCTTTTTTTGTAGTTTTGTTGAAGCTTCATGAAGCTTTGACCTAGTCCACCATTATTGTCTCTTGCTTAACCCTAACCATCATAACTAACCATGGTCTATTCTCTACACTTAACTAAGGTTAGAATATGATAAGAATCAATTCTTTAACACTTTATCATATTCTTCTTCTTCTTCTTCACAAGAAAGAAAAGCTTGCCTCATCAATGGAAAGTGATGGAATGAAGTGAGAAATCCAATTCTAAAGTGAACCCACTTCCTATTTCTTCATCCTCTACCTCTTGCCAAGTAGTATAGGGTGTTTTCTTCACAAGTTTCATGACTTGGTGAAGTGGGAGCTTGATCTAGTGTTGCCTCGACGTAGATCATCTTTGGCATCATAGTCGATGACCTAGCCCGCCCATTTCTCCGATGAAGCCGACGCTAGAGCCCGGGATTTGATTTGGACAGTAAGGGGACTTCATCGCGGAGCTATGGAGGTGGAGAACCGGATCTACAAAGGTTGTATTTCCGTTCACTCAGTTAAGTTGTTAACTAGTTGCTTTTTTCGCCTAAAATCTAGTTAACGATCCGTATTAGAGTTTCTCGGCACTTGTAATATTTGAAATTGGCATGGTTGATGCCTTGTGAGAACTCATTAGTGTGCCTAGGAACCCTACAGTGGTATCAGAGCCTAGCTAGAGCCTTAGGCGAAGCGTAGACGGAGTTTGAAGTCCGATCGAACCCAAACCCTAACCCGAAAACGGCTCTCTGTACATTTTTTTAAAACTGGGTTTTTTCCAAATTAAAAATATGCAGAAAACTCAGCAGGGGATTCTAAGAATTACTGTACAAAACGGGACCCATGATTCGATCGTTGAGCGGCGGAACCGCGGCATTAGCATGGCTAATGCGGCGGTTCCGCGGCCAGTTAATCACTTCATTAAAATATTTTTGCACAGTAACTTCTTTCTTGAAATGCTGAGTTTTCTGGGAATTTTTAATATTTAATCAAGAGTTGAGTTTTCTGGGTTGTATTGGGGACTCGGTGTTTCGATCGGATTTTCTAATTTTGTCTATGTGCTTTTCCGGATAATTTTAGAATATGTTAAAAAGTTCGACCGGATATAAATACCCAATTTTTCCCCTGCCGGAAAATTTCCAAGTGTTGGATTTTTCCGTGGTTTAAAGACGTTCTAAGTAGTGCAAGTAACGCGATGGACCCTCTAGAAGACAACAAACCTTAACTCGATTATGTGACCGTCTTGAACTGCCCTTTGAACCTTAGGGTTTGGGGCAGTACGGCGTGCCACATGTGAGGCGTTGGCTTGACCCTTCTACGGCTGGACCGTTGGTACTGAGGCACGAACTGAATGTTTTTAGACTTATTTCATGTGTTGAGCTGTATCGGGAAAACTTGGGTGTTCGATTGTTCGATCGGAAAGTTTAACATTTTCTATCTTATCCGGAATGTGATACAATAATTGGAATTCATAAGTAGTTATGAGATAACTGAATGAATGTTATAAACATAGCAGTTTAGTCTCACTTGATCGGTTGCCACGGAATTTTGATGCGATCAAAAGTCCGCCGCATTCACGTAGCGTACACGGATACTCGCCGGGTAAACATAATAGACAGCCTCGCCCCATAGCCCCGACCAAGTGACTGTAGGAGAACCCCGTCGCCGAAAGCATCCGTTCGGGTGCTCGCGGTAGCGGTGTTCCCCCTTAGTGCACTTCGTCGACAGTATCGGGGGTGCGGCCGCCTACTAAAGTTTGCGACGAGCATTCGATCAGGATGTCGGAAATCTTGCTGAATTGCCCGACTTGATATTGAAAAGAGTTTTCGATAATGAGACTAAAATGCGGGGTTTATAATAGCTAAGCATGCGATGTCTAAGAAATTCATTTGATTAGGCATGCGATGTCTATGTAGGTTGCGGATTCCAACTGTTGTTGTTTTACACTTTCTTTTCTGTGACCGTAAGTGTAATATGTGATATCGCCGGTTTCGTTGCTATATGTCAACGACAATTGGGATGGACATATTTACTTACGTTGATGACATGTGATGTTATGTGTTGCTGGATATGTTATATTGGATCGTCGTGTTTGAATAGCCGGGGGTTTTTATGTGAGATGAGTGTTTTTCATTTTCATTCATGTAAAAACTTGTATGTAATATTCTTTTATTGGGGAACTTCCAGGTTGCGGAAGATGTCACCCTTTGTATATTATTTCCTTTTCCGCACTAGGATAGACCCAAGGACGAGGGCACAAGTAACCGGGTTCTGGAGTCCAGTGGGAGACCAACTCGAGGAGTCGAGTCCGGGTCTCCTAACTCTAGAATTGGTAGGGTTGCTTGCCACTCTCGTAGGGGTCTTGGGGTGTGGGTTTGGCTATTCATCGCGACCGTGGAATCCGTGTTTTATACTGGCTCGTATTGAAAACACGGACGTCCTAGTATATCCAATATTTCATATGATATTCTTCTGCTGCGATATCTGTGATGTGATCATGTGATGTTCTGTGGTGGATACTTTATATAGTATATATGATATATTATATAGACGTTACTTATGTTTTACACCCGCGCTAGCCCTGTCCCGCTCTGCCGTTAGTTACCTAACCTAACGGTGCACGAGGGGACATAGAGGCGAATGCGGATAGCATAAGTATACGTCGTATTTATCTGTGATGTTTAGGTACTTAAATGATGGGACTTCATTAATATGATTAATGAAAGAAAAGAAACCTAAGATGTTGTAGAATCGAATTTCAAAATAAAACAGGTAGCTACAGTTCTTGCTTTGCACAGCGGTATATATGATATATCCTGCACCTTATTCGATAAGGAAAGGACCGAGATCCCTTCACCGGGAGTGACTCCTTTAGCAATAACTGGCAAATGCTACACACTCGGTTTGTCTTTTGATTGCTTTTAAGAGTTTTTTCTTTGCACAGTGATATATATGATATATCCCGCACCTCATTCAACGAGGAAAGGGCCGACGATCCCTTCACCGGGAGTGACCCCTTTAGCAAAACTAGAAAAAGCCTCAAAAGCACTCCATTTCAAAATTCATTCGATCCTACAATGATATCAAGTTCATTACGCAATAGGTTTTCAGAAAAACCTGTCGTAGCCCTCCGTCATTTCAGATAAGTACTAGTTAGTATTCGTGCTGCGGTAGTTTGGCCTCCGTCAAGGCGTAGTGTACGGTAGCTAACTAGTGCTTATCTGCTAGCATATGATGCGATTGGATTAGGGTATTCGTACAGCGTTGTTTGGCCTCCGTCAAGGGTCGTGCGGGTAGGTTTAATTCAATCAGGAAATGACGGGTTGAACTTGACTAGCGGACTATGGGTAGTTTGGCCTCCGTCAAGGTCATAGGACGCTAGGGGCAAATTTATCGGGAATTTCAAGTGTTGAAATTTGCAATGAGATTGCATACCTTCTATGAGATAGTTGGATCCCGATACCCGCTGCGAGTAATTGTTACTCCTGGGAGAGTTTTACACATTACAATTAGCCGATCAAGTAGGTGTCTAGAAAGGTGTCAACGGGGTTACGCCTCTGGGAAAACGGGGTTTACATTAATTAGGTTCGTGCGAAAGCACGGGGGACCTCCCTCAAAGTACCGACACTGGCCTGGTAGCGTGTAATTAATCCCGGTTAGTCTTTCCTTTTAGGGTTTGAAGGAAGATTTGATAAAAATAGTGGGAGCCATCCTGATTAGATAAAATAATAACCAATCTGATCTTGCAAGAGCATACGCTGAGTGTTTTCTTCTCTCTCTCTCCAAGTAGCGACCATGTCACGCCTTAATCAAGATAATAATACGGATTATTGACCGAACCCTCTTGTTATACTGAGCTGGGGAACGTTGGTCCCGCTCCAACTTATAATTGTTATAAGACAGAGCAGGAATTAGGGGAATACCAGAATTCCTATGCCGCCCAAACGAAGAGAGTGCATGCTGATGCATCATCTTCGGGTGTGTTCATTACAAAGAACTGTTTCTCAGTATCCTCCGCATCCTGGGTATATGATACCGGATCAGGATCCCAGATATGTAATCTGTTACATAGGGCTACAGAAAGGTAGAGAACTAAGAACGGGTGATAAGTTTCATGAGGCAGAAAACGGGGCAAGAGTTGCAGCCAAGTCTGTTGGTCACTGTCACCCTGTATTACCAATACATTGATTCTGAACGAATGTTATTAGATACCGAACCTGATATACAAAATCATATCAGTCTCTTTATCAGTAAAGAATTGATAAAATTTTGTATTGTTGGATAATGTTTTGAACATTTCCTATATCAAAAGTTGATCGGTTCAGGCACGTTATCTAAAAGCATTGATGTTCTAAATCAAACTACAGTTCTTTAGTATACGGAACACACACAAGTGGAAGAGTTCAGAAATGAACGAATCCTTCTTGAGGTATTGTAGACTAGGTCATATCAATGCGACCCGACTAGCTAAGTTGCACATAGATGCATATTTAAATCAATTTGAATTTACATCTTGTGAAACTTGCCAGTCATGTCACAGAGATAAGATGACCATAGCTCCGTTTACTGGAAACAGAGAAAGAGTTAGTGAACTCTTGGGATGATACATGTTGATGTATGTAGGTCCCCTGTCTACAAATGCCAGGACCGGTTCTTTGTACTTCGTTAAATTCTCTGATAATCTCTCAAGAATCAGACATATGTTCCTGTTGAAACACAAATCCGAACCTTTTGAGATATTCACAGAATATAAGCTAGAAGTAAAGAACCAATACGGGTATAAGTATTATGTCCTTTGATGTGATCAAGGAGGAGAATACTTGAGCACAGAAATCCTGGATTATTCTAAAGGAGAATGAGATTCTCTCTCAGCATTACTCCTCCGTATACACCATAGCACGATGGTATATCGGGGCGGAGCAATTGCACCCTATGTGATATGGTGTGCTCTATGATGAGTACTACTGATTTTCCTATTTCCTTTTGGGAGTAATGTGCTTGAGAAGATGCATACCTATTGAATAGGGTTCCAATCAAATAAGTTGCCTACCGCTTCATATGTGATATGGAAAGGGAAGAGCCCATATCTTAAGTTGGTTAAGATTTGGGGTTGTCTGGCGTATGACTAAAGACAAAATCCGGACAAGCTCGAGGCAAGATCTGTTATGTAGAACTGGAAATGTTCCAGCTATACAAACTGCAGCTGATGATTTGAAAGAACCAAAGGATTCAATAGTTACCAACGAACCTCAGCCTCTCCGCCGATCTAGTAAGGTTCCTCATCCGCCTGAGAGATACTTCGGTTTCTTTATGATAGTGAGAGCGAGGATTGCATCATGAGATGATGACCCAACTAGTTTTGAACTGGCCATCAGGAGTAAGACTCTGTAAGAATGGCTGGATGCTTAGTGATCCGAGATGGAATCCATGTACACCAACAAAGTATGGACTTTGGTTGCTATATCTGAAGGGTTAAATCCCCATCAGGAGCAAGTATATCTTGAGAAGATTACTTGGTGTAGATGGAAAAGTTGAGACTTTCAAAGCTAGACTTGTTAAAGCTTTTCGTCATCGACCAGGCATGGATAATGAAGAAACCTTTTCAAGTGGCTATGCTTAAGTCCATCTAAATCCTACTTACCACGGCTACATACCATGACTACGATATCTGGCGGTTGGGTGCCATGGCTGCTTGTCTAAATGCTCTTTTAGAAGAGAACGTCTATAAGTACACAGCCAGAGGGCTTCGTAGACAGTGGGAGCAGCGGAAACGTGTACAAGATACTTTATAGGATAAAGCAGGTATCGCGGAGTTGGAACATCTGTTTTGATGTGTTAGTCAAAGAGTTTGACATCATCAAAATGGTAGATGAACCTTGTATAAACAAAAAGGTAGTAGGGTGTATAGTGACGATCCTCGTAGAGTACATGGATGACATGCTCTTGATAGTGAAGGAGTTTCCTATGCTACGCTCGGTCAATCTCCGCTTATCACAATGATTCTCCATATAGGATCATAATGATACCTCCTAAATCCTGGGTTTTGGATCTATGAGATAGATCTAATTGGATGTTAGGATTCTCACTAGTTGTAGTGAGATGGTATCAACCGATCCTGGGGAGAATCACTGGAAGGGTTCCAGGGTGATAATGACGACTGAATGTCAGTCACAGGCATTGTCTTTACCCTCAGTGGAGGGACGGTATGTTGGAAGAGTTCCAAGATAGATAACGTGACATACTAGACGATTACGGCTGGATACATCGCTACTTGAGATGCTACCAAAGAGGCAGTCTGGATGTATAATAGTTCATGAGATGAACTTCGTTCCTACCATTGTGAGACAATGGAGTTGTGGCTTATGCCAAGGAACGTCCGTCCCATCAGTGATCCAGACATATTCTAAGGCAGTATTACCTGATCATGGAGATGGTTGATCTCCACGGGATCGAGGTTAGGAGAGTAGACTCAGAGGACAACACGGCGGATCCACTCACAAAGGCCTTTTCCCAGAGAGAGACTTTTATGGGATGGTTGAGTATGAGATACTCCAACCATTGCTATCAGATGGCCCTAGTGAAAGTGGGAGATTGTTAGTTATATGTATGCCCTAGAGGCCATTACTGTACATTGGATGTATATTGTAGTGGATGCTGGGACATATATAGGGAGGACTTTCTTGCTCGACATGATAGTATGCTATCTGGTTGCACTTTACCTTAACGTGTACACTGATTGTCTCTCTGTTACATGTTGGTAAAGCCCTTAGGATGTGTACTTGACTACCTGGACTATGATGCAGATCATACTAGTGGGGACATGGTAGTCCATAAGTACATCCTTCAAGGTCCCTAGTCATGGGTGTATTGAGACGGGGCATCGATATACCAGTGTAGACTAGCGTATACCTTCTCGACCCATACAGATGGGCGATGGATGATCCCATATCCATTGGTGTTTGACATCAGAGATGATATATGGGTGCTCAGTGGAGACTGGGTACACTGGACGGACTCGCCGAGAACTCCCAGATGGTATTATACCTTACGTCAGATGGCAGTTCTCTGGTGACACTGGTACAGAGTAGTCTGTTGACCCGAGATCGTCATAGAGTCTTGTGTGGTTCCCACTGTGCTTTGATTTCCACCTTACCACGTCCAAGAGGGCGTGCAAAATGGTGGTTTTTGGGTACAGTCCCGAATCACATGGAGGCAATGAGCAATAGGAGGGGATTTGTCTCTCCCGGTATAGGGAGTTGATGTTGCGCTGTGTTCGATTGGCTATAACCGGAAATCTCTGGCCAGGGTTGCTGAGATTTACTGGTAAGTGTTACCAGTAGTTTCTTGAACTGTTATAGACCTCATATCGACACGACTTATCGAGCTATTGGGGTCTGACGTTTACCACCCCTAGGCGAGATATGCGACATATCAGACGACGAGACCGGACTGTACGGTAAGTGTTACTGGTTGGATTCACAGGAGTATGAGTGGGATTGCTCGTCGATCTTCTGATCGCTCAATACCCGGGTGGCCGTTACGTTTAGCTGACCGCTTGCGGCTTGTGGGTGATTGATATGATCATCACCTGCTGCCAGCGTATTGACGAGTCTTTAGAGTCCTACACAGAGGTTTCCTGGCTCAAGCGAAACGAAATAGGTGCGCATATGAGATATGTGCGGGACCGAGAATAATGCGTGTATGTGATACCGTATTCTATTCTCCCGATGAATGTATCGATATGGTTGCATGCGATATAACCTAGTTATCGAATCAAGGATTGATTCGATAAGCCGATACATTGGATATTAGTCGGTCACATGTGATATGACCGGATCGTTAAATCAAGTGTTGATTTAATGATTTAATGCATAATTATATATTTGATATATTACTTTGCATTAACTAGTATTGGTTCACTTTAAATGTATTTTCTCACTTGCTTTGTGCAAGTTGTATATGTGATATACTTTTGTGCACATGATTGTATCATGTTTGATGATACATGCTTATTTGGTTATGTCACGACCCGAAAGTACGGAACATGACCGGCACTTAAACTACGAACGTCTCGAGACGTACGTAATCTAAGTAAACCGAAAACCCAGAAATCCAAACCAAGAAAAGTAGTAGAGTGCAGGAAAAACCAACTTAAAGCAAGTAATTTCAATAGCATAAGCCGAATTATGCGGTTTTTAAAACATCAAAAATTTACTGAAAATTTCGGCAGAGTCTCCTTTGTAAATACTGGCCCCCAAACGGGATACAACATGAATAGTATACGAAATCAAGAAAAGGGCATCCCCAAGCGGGAGCTAGCTCTTCGTCAATCGACGGTCACAACCACACAAACAATATAATATACAACGCCAACGGCGAGGATCAAAACTTAAAAGGAAACTCAAAACCACCAGAAATATAACGAGCGACTCTAAAGTCGAAAGAATAACCAACACTGGTCTCTATCTCAATAAATACATGTTTGGTTGATGGAATTTACTAGATACAACGGAATAATATTATACAAGGTAATATATGGGTACGATACAAGAAAAACCCACCTACTAGCAAGTCACCCGAATGAAACCGAGCCCGCAAAGCCGTAATGAAACCTGTACGGCAACCTACAAGAAACTGGGGCACAACGAGGGTGAGTTGCCAACTCGTGAATAGAAAAATATCTACGCACAGAAATCGTATAAATAACGCAATCCTAGGTCAATGATCATAATATATCCTCAAAAATGTATATAACACGTAGCCTATAACAAGGCTAGGGTAAATATCTAACCCGAGTGTAATCTCATGTGCCCGTGTCAGTGCTTCAGGTAGCAATATATCATATGGATGATGTATGAATGCATAAAACAGAATGCATGTACTGAATAAAACTGGTTTCATAAATCAGTGAGATTTCTGTATTTTAAAAGAAATGAGGTACCATATATGAAATCAGCATAAAACAGTGCCCAGCATCGACACAAAACAAGTGTCCAAATACCTCGATATCTCTGTGTCACAATCTATGTACCTCAAGTCTCAATATCTAGGGCACCGTCAGTCCAGACCGGCCCCTACCATCCATCTCAAGACCACGACGGTATCCTCCGGATATCCGACGCGTCGGGTAATATCACCGGTAGGTAGTGCTCCCCTGCCAGGCTCACATCGTCATCATCACGCGCTTCTTGCCCCGGGGTACCTTACCGGGTCCACCATGTACCCGAAACGGTTCATCCGTCTCCTCGAATCGGGTCTCGAAATCCATCAGCAAACTCATGGTGGACGATTCATACATCATGGGAAAACCGCACTTTTTATTTTAAAAGAGGAAAAAGGTTTATTTATGTTTTTGCGGTTTTCCTCCAAATCCAGAAAATCTCATGGAAATCCGAATCCAAAACCTCAATAACACGTAAAATGGTGAATATATGCATGAAAATCAATGAATGCGGCATAACAATGAATAACAGTATGCATGAAGTAGCAGGTAATAACTACAATGTCTAAACTAACATATAAGGCAAGTACACTAATATCATGTCTAACTATTAGCTAACAGGCTATATCAAGCAATAATATTTTCTAAGGTGTACGTGGCATGGCAATTACCGATGAAGATATGTGTGAGCCGGCAAAAAAGTGTACGTGGTACATACGCATCATCGGTAATGGTGCTGGTGTCCTAACAGCATGATATCAATAATGGAGTATGAAACATAAAATAAGCATGCGATGCGAAGCGGACCACAAAAGAAGAGCGGGAGCTGAAAACTAGACGCAACTATAACTAATCTGCATTAATCTAATATAAGTCCTACAAATGGTGCCTTTTGAAATAACACGAATCATGGGGTTTTGAAAATAGGGGCTACGGTGTTTTTATGAAAAGATAAGTCTTTTGAAATATCCGTAGGATCCCTTGGGCTGTCTTTTAAAATACCCACGATTTGTTAGTTTTTGAAATAGGTAGGAGTCTAATCTAATCTAACAACTACACTAAACTATACGGCTGAACTAACAAGCTGAACTACAGGTAAGGAAACCGTCTATCATCTGAGTCGATACATATACATACCTGTATATGTATAGTCGGTGATCCCGCCTCAATAATATCATATCCGATACCATATCTATAATCAGGCATCCCAAGTCAAGAGTGCGGATCAATCATCAATATAGCTCGTACGTAAATCCATCGTACGGCATCCCAATCTGGGTACGGGTCAATATCACATTCATCATACTATTCACCTGGTATCCTCTTTATCAAATATCATGATCGGGGTACTGATCTACGTCTAGTACCATACTGATACCGTCTACGTATGCATGGACGTGTGTGAAACACTACGTCAAGGACCCGCTACAACGTCATGTCGTATCTCAAATACGAACCCTGCTATATCACCGATCTCACGGCCTCAAATCAAATCTCATTGACTCAGCTCAATCCCAAGTATCATCCTCAAATCCGTATGTGAACACATAGTCCCATACCCATGTGAACCCATAACTATAAAGAATCCCATGAGCACATATCAATAGGAATGTATGCAAGTATGTATGTGTGTATGTGTAGTGCAACACTACCCTAGGGTTCGCAACACTAAAGTAATCCAACACACCAATATCCATCCTAAGCATCGTTATTAATCCCAAATAACATATAATAATTGTTGGTGTGTATACGCATCCGTATACACCACCACGGACTGCGGGGGTGCTATACGTCATCCACCCGACTTCTCCCCGTAGATATAAATCTACTCACCTGGTCCTCGCTAGCCGGTGCCGACGTCGCCACGCGCTTGCTTGTCGTCTCGAAGTCCACATGGGGGTTACCTACATATCATAACGCACCATATCGCATTAAAACTAAATTCGAAATTGAAACGGCATACGAAAATCAAATTGGCACGCGTATCACGCATAGGTCCAAACCTATCGCCTACGCATGCAAGAATAGTCAAACCAAACCTCGATGTCGATGTACAAACGTCAAACCATCGAGAAAAATCCAATCACACTCATTTGCATATTCACGAACACTAATTTTAATATAAACTAGGTTAAAACTCACAAAAACCCCAATTTTACTTAAAAAGTCATTTTTCCGAAAATCTAGCAAGCACAATTCGCCGTTTTTGTACAAAACAGGATGTTTAAATGAATGTAGCGGCCAATATATTTATTAAATATCTTAAATAAGTCATATAAACAATTCCCGGAATTTAATCTCATTAAATTCCAAAAACCCTAATATTCTAGTTTACAAAATACCTAAAATTTAACAATTTCAAAGCAAAAATGCACAAACTACAATCTAGCTTAGATTTGCATGATCTAAAGCATTAAACCACACTTAATAAAGTTAATGAAGTCATGAAAAACCTAAACACATTTTTAATCCCAAGTATTTAACCAATTTCAAAAACCTAGTAAGCAAATTAGCAAATTAACACAATTTTTAAACTAACCATTAGCACAAGCTACTAATCTTGTATTAACATGACAAAAAGCCTAAATATAACACACAACCATACACCAATTTTATAAAACCCTAACTTGCATTCAAATTCATAACTTGAATTCCAAAACTTGCAACTTAAGCCTAATTAACACTTAAGTAGTTTAGCTTTAAAAAATTAGTAACAAATTAAGCAAAAATATTTTAGAATTATACCCAAAAACATTTGAAGATCCACAAGCATCCATGGCCTCCCAAAATGCTCTCTTTTCATAAAGATCCATGCTATACGGGCTAAGCTAAAATGGGTAGGAGTCGGATTTGGGTTTTGGGATTTTTTTTGATGGATTTGAGGCAATTTTTGATGAAGTTTGAAGAGAAAAGAGAAGGGAATTGGGGGGGGCTGCTGCTGCTGTAGGAGGGGGGGCTGCTGGAATTGGAGTGGGAGAGGAGAGAGAGGGAGGTAGAGAAAGTGGGGGAAGAAGTCAAAGTCAATTCAAGGTCAAAGGTCCACCTCATTTCTCCATTTTCTTTTCTTTTCTTTCACTTCTTTCCTTTGAAATTCAAGTGGGGAAAATAAAAGGGGGCTGCTGAATTCTTCAAGGGGAGAAGTAAATGGGAGTGTGTGGATGTGGGTACGGGTGTGGGGTGATGAAAAATGATAAATATAATACCCCAAACATCCATTTACGCTAAAAAAATGCCTTTTTTCTTCAATAATTTCTAAACCGTTTTGGCAATTGATTTCGTTCCAAAAACTACATGATAAAATTTTATTTAATGTTTTATGACGCACAAAATTTGTTTCAACTCATTCCAATTTGTAATTTTCCCTAATTAAATGTATTAGTGACGGCTTAAATAATAATAAAATAATATTTTTTTCAGAAAATTTGAAATTTCACCAGAGGCTCAATAAACACCAAATAATAGCAATTACATAGCTAGAATATGTATATTTAATTTTTATAATAAGATATTTGTATTTTGACTTTTTACAGAAAACCCACTTATTTTACCGATTTTTTGAAATTTCACCGAAACGATTTTCAAAACGTTACAATCTTCCCCCCTTAAAGAAATTCGGTCCCCGAATTTAAATTCAAACTCCCCCAAATACTAAAACATCTAAGAAAAACCATCAAGTCGTCGGGGCTCCGAAATTGTAACTACATAAAACAATTCGCAGCGCAGCGCATGCGCTTGAAAAATGAGTATATAAGTCAAATCAAAACTCCGTCAAGCATCCCGCAATCATCGGAGTCATGGAGAAGACATCAATGCCAAATCTAAATCAAACCAATATGATATAACTCGAAACTATACATGTAAACATCGAATCTATATCTGTAAGTATCTGAAGGAAATGCATGCCAAATCTCTTTAAGTCGCTGTGCAACACGTATAACACTGCACAGTGGCGGACGTCTATCATAAGAAAATAACTATATACATATATACCTTTGTTTGAAATGTACGTTCCGCCGTTTTGGAAACAATTTAGAAGGGTCTCCTTGTTTTAAACATTTCGTGTCATATCAGACACGCAGGTAAATACTGAGGCTATAGCTCGCTTTTTGGAAATCCCTTCAATAACTATCAATGCATGCAAAATATATTCAGGTACTGTCCTCTGACTAGTCCTGCTCAGTACGAAAATACATAGCAATATCATAAAAACGTACTGCTCTATACGAAATCAATCCCAAAATATGCACATGAATGCTACGTGCGTCTGGTGCGTACGGAAATCAAAATCCATGAATGTGCCATACATGCGCACAGAAACATCTAAGTGCATCGGGTGTGCACGAAACATCTGTCGTAGGCAACATGTGTGCCTGACAGCAAAATCAGGTGCATCTATCGTGCACGAAATCATGAAATCCAATATCAAGCGCCGAACGTGTGCAAAATCAATCAGGTGCACAAGGTGCACAAAACAAATATCGGGTATCACAATCGAAATCGAAGTCCAGTGCATCTAAGTGCACAAAAGGCGTATCACTGCACTGCAAGCATATATAAACTATACCGAGTGCAGGAACGAAATCGTGTGCATGCATACGCACAAAACCAACTCAACTGTTTAAAATCGTAAAATCACAAACATGTGAAACTGAAGCACGAAAACGATATCAAGTGCAACACTGTGCAAAGATCGTAAATCCTCAATCATCAAAATCAAATCATACGAATAAATCACCCAAAACATCGTAATCAACAATGGCGGAATAGTACTGCTCAAGCGCATCCTCTAAGAATCTCGGCCAACTGTCGCGGTCACTAATGGGACGTCTCGTCGATGATCATGAACCCTGGCCTGCTGGTGTGCGTAACCATGACCACTCCTGGGTCAAGGTCTTTACTGTGAATTACCAATCTTTCGGTCCATCGGCTCATCGGCCCTGTCAGGTGTGCTAACGGGGACGATTCCGTTCTGGCACTTCTCTGGTCATCTCTTGGTCAATCATCGCGACCACTCGTAAGACAGCATATTACTGGCGTCGGCCTCTGGCTCTCTGAATGTACGTGACACATCTGATCCTGGGTGCAAGTATCATTGCAGCAGTGTCCTGGAAGGAATCCTGCTCACGGTCTCTTCCATGTCTCGTCTCTGCCAACTGTCCGGAAGTCGTTGTCCTTTCCTATATCTGCATCTTGCTCTGGAACGACTGCATACTCATCGCGACTCCTTCTGGAAGGTAAGTCCAAGTACCATGCCTCGGCATGCGCATCGCATCTCTGATGTCGGCGGAGTGGAATATCACCTCATCTAGATCTGGTACGAACCTCTTACTCCACTTTTCTCTAATGTCGTCTGTTTTGGACTCGTCTCGTCGTGGCTGCATGGACTGAGCTCCAACGGCTATCCTCATATCTGGAGTCTCCCAAGAAATGCATCTCACCACCTAGCATCCGAATTAAGTCGAGCCATCCGATCGAGTCGTCAAAACCTCATAATCCCCCAAGAGCTCAACATCTTGGGCACAGTTTAATAGTATCGAGTACATACCACAGCATCGGTGGTCCAGCCGTAGAAGGGCAAACCCAAGCCTCACTAATGGCGCCGTAGAACTGCCGCAAACCCGAAGGTTCAAAGGCTTTCACACGGTCATTAAGTCGAGTTAGGGTTTCATTCTTCTAGAGGGACCATAGAATTGCCTACATGTCTTTCCGACTACTTTAAACTTGGAATAATAGGTTTCTGACATCGATCGTCTCTGTCGACTCCCAACGTCTCCGCGTGGAGTCGTCTCTAGCTGGAATCAATCTATCTGATGACCTCGCATCGGGGTAGGCGAACGATCCACATGTCCTAGTCATTCATCCTCGATGACTAGCGACCTTCTATCGTCTCTTAGTACAACTCGTTCTGCACTAACGCCAGCATCTGGGGCAATATCTCGTCGTTCGCAGCAATAACTGGCTCGCTCGTCTGCACGCTGAACAGTGCCTCAACCATCATGAATAAGCAACACACCAACGGTCATCAAAATCTGGCTGGCCTCTGCCAGTGGCCCAATCCTCTGATACTGATCAGTACGTCCGAGAAATTTCATAAAGGCGATCCGCCAAACGCTCGTGGTGCGAAAACACAATCAAAAGACACCTCTCTACAATCGGGTGTCGCCGGAATTTCGCCCTGGTCAGTCCTCGTCCGTGACGAGCTCGTGCTGACCGCAACTCTAGCCGTAGCTCTCCTTGCCCGTAATCGTGGCAGTAAAACCAAACTGGTAACGATGAGGCTAGATCAGGAAGGAATATAATACTGAACAAGGAAATGTACATCCTAAGGCTTCTTAAGTGGAGTGGCGTGTCGTAAATATGCCGCGGAACATATCAACGGTACGTCACTATACTTTAGTCACCTATTCCATCAACCAAGGGTCATTCTACGCTCCGAAGGTTAAAACCTAACGCTCTGATACCAACTTTGTCACGACCCGAAAGTACGGAACATGACCGGCACTTAAACTACGAACGTCTCGAGACGTACGTAATCTAAGTAAACCGAAAACCCAGAAATCCAAACCAAGAAAAGTAGCAGAGTGCAGGAAAAACCAACTTAAAGCAAGTAATTTCAATAGCATAAGCCGAATTATGCGGTTTTTAAAACATCAAAAATTTACTGAAAATTTCGGCAGAGTCTCCTTTGTAAATACTGGCCCCCAAACGGGATACAACATGAATAGTATACGAAATCAAGAAAAGGGCATCCCCAAGCGGGAGCTAGCTCTTCGTCAATCGACGGTCACAACCACACAAACAATATAATATACAACGCCAACGGCGAGGATCAAAAATCAAAAGGTAACTCAAAACCACCAGAAATATAACGAGCGACTCTAAGGTCGAAAGAATAACCAACACTGGTCTCTATCTCAATAAATACATGTTTGGTTGATGGAATTTACTAGATACAACGGAATAATATTATACAAGGTAATATATGGGTACGATAAAAGAAAAACCCACCTATTAGCAAGTCACCCGAATGAAACCGAGCCCGCAAAGCCGTAATGAAACCTGTACGGCAACCTGCAAGAAACCGGGGCACAACGAGGGTGAGTTGCCAACTCGTGAATAGAAAAATATCTACGCACAGAAATCGTATAAATAACGCAATCCTAGGTCAATGATCATAATATATCCTCAAAAATGTATATAACACGTAGCCTATAACAAGGCTGGGGTAAATATCTAACCCGAGTGTAATCTCATGTGCCCGTGTCAGTGCCTCAGGTAGCAATATATCATATGGATGATGTATGAATGCATAAAACAGAATGCATGTACTGAATAAAACTGGTTTCATAAATCAGTGAGATTTCTGTATTTTAAAAGAAATGAGGTACCATATATGAAATCAGCATAAAACAGTGCCCAGCATCGACACAAAACAAGTGTCCAAATACCTCGATATCTCTGTGTCACAATCTATGTACCTCAAGTCTCAATATCTAGGGCGCCGTCAGTCCAGACCGGCCCCTACCATCCATCTCAAGACCACGACGGTATCCTCCGGATATCCGACGCGTCGGGTAATATCACCGGTAGGTAGTGCTCCCCTGCCAGGCTCACATCGTCATCATCACGCGCTTCTTGCCCCGGGGTACCTTACCGGGTCCACCATGTACCCGAAACGGTTCATCTGTCTCCTTGAATCGGGTCTCGAAATCCATCAGCAAACTCATGGTGGACGATTCATACATCATGGGAAAACCGCACTTTTTATTTTAAAAGAGGAAAAAGGTTAATTTATGTTTTTGCGGTTTTCCTCCAAATCCAGAAAATCTCATGGAAATCCGAATCCAAAACCTCAATAACACGTAAAATGGTGAATATATGCATGAAAATCCATGAATGCGGCATAACAATGAATAACAGTATGCATGAAGTAGCAGGTAATAAGTACAATGTCTAAACTAACATATAAGGCAAGTACACTAATATCATGTCTAACTATTAGCTAACAGGCTATATCAAGCAATAATATTTTCTAAGGTGTACGTGACATGGCAATTACCGATGAAGATGTGTGTGAGCCGGCAAAAAAGTGTACGTGGTACATACGCATCATCGGTAATGGTGCTGGTGTCCTAACAGCATGATATCAATAATGGAGTATGAAACATAAAATAAGCATGCGATGCGAAGCGGACCACAAAAGAAGAGCGGGAGCTGAAAACTAGACGCAACTATAACTAATCTGCATTAATCTAATATAAGTCCTACAAATGGTGCCTTTTGAAATAACACGAATCATGGGGTTTTGAAAATAGGGGCTACGGTGTTTTTATGAAAAGATAAGTCTTTTGAAATATCCGTAGGATCCCTTGGGCTGTCTTTTAAAATACCCACGATTTGTTAGTTTTTGAAATAGGTAGGAGTCTAATCTAATCTAACAACTACACTAAACTATACGGCAGAACTAACAAGCTGAACTACAGGTAAGGAAACCGCCTATCATCTGAGTCGATACATATACATACCTGTATATGTATAGTCGGTGATCCCGCCTCAATAATATCATATCCGATACCATATCTATAATCAGGCATCCCAAGTCAAGAGTGCGGATCAATCATCAATATAGCTCGTACGTAAATCCATCGTACGGTATCCCAATCTGGGTACGGGTCAATATCACATTCATCATACTATTCACCTGGTATCCTCTTTATCAAATATCATGATCGGGGTACTGATCTACGTCTAGTACCATACTGATACCGCCTACGTATGCATGGACGTGTGTGAAACACTACGTCAAGGACCCGCTACAACGTCATGTCGTATCTCAAATACGAACCCTGCTATATCACCGATCTCACGGCCTCAAATCAAATCTCATTGACTCAGCTCAATCCCAAGTATCATCCTCAAATCCGTATGTGAACACATAGTCCCATACCCATGTGAACCCATAACTATAAAGAATCCCATGAGCACATATCAATAGGAATGTATGCAAGTATGTATGTGTGTATGTGTAGTGCAACACTACCCTAGGGTTCGCAACACTAAAGTAATCCAACACACCAATATCCATCCTAAGCATCGTTATTAATCCCAAATAACATATAATAATTGTTGGTGTGTATACGCATCCGTATACACCACCACGGACTGCGGGGGTGCTATACGTCATCCACCCGACTTCTCCCCGTAGATATAAATCTACTCACCTGGTCCTCGCTAGCCGGTGCCGACGTCGCCACGCGCTTTCTTGTCGTCTCGAAGTCCACATGGGGGTTACCTACATATCATAACGCACCATATCGCATTAAAACTAAATTCGAAATTGAAACGGCATACGAAAATCAAATTGGCACGCGTATCACGCATAGGTCCAAACCTATCGCCTACGCATGCAAGAATAGTCAAACCAACCCTCGATGTCGATGTACAAACGTCAAACCATCGAGAAAAATCCAATCACACTCATTTGCACATTCACGAACACTAATTTTAATATAAACTAAGTTAAAACTCACAAAACCCCCAATTTTACTTAAAAAGTCATTTTTCCGAAAATCTAGCAAGCACAATTCGCCGTTTTTGTACAAAACAGGATGTTTAAATGAATGGAGCGGCCAATATATTTATTAAATATCTTAAATAAGTCATATAAACAATTCCCGGAATTTAATCTCATTAAATTCCAAAATCCCTAATATTCTAGTTTACAAAATACCTAAAATTTAACAATTTCAAAGCAAAAATGCACAAACTACAATCTAGCTTAGATTTGCATGATCTAAAGCATTAAACCACACTTAATAAAGTTAATGAAGTCATGAAAAACCTAAACACATTTTTAATCCCAAGTATTTAACCAATTTCAAAAACCTAGTAAGCAAATTAGCAAATTAACACAATTTTTAAACTAACCATTAGCACAAGCTACTAATCTTGTATTAACATGACAAAAAGCCTAAATATAATACACAACCATACACCAATTTTATAAAACCCTAACTTGCATTCAAATTCATAACTTGAATTCCAAAACTTGCAACTTAAGCCTAATTAACACTTAAGTAGTTTAACTTTAAGAAATTAGTAACAAATTAAGCAAAAATGTTTTAGAATTATACCTAAAAACATTTGAAGATCCACAAGCATCCATAGCCTCCCAAAATGCTCTCTTTTCACAAAGATCCATGCTATACGGGCTAAGCTAAAATGGGTAGGAGTCGGATTTGGGTTTTGGGATTTTTTTTGATGGATTTGAGGCAATTTTTGATGAAGTTTGAAGAGAAAAGAGAAGGGAATTGGGGGGGGCTGCTGCTGCTGTAGGAGGGGGGGCTGCTGGAATTGGAGTGGGAGAGGAGAGAGAGGGAGGTAGAGAAAGTGGGGGAAGAAGTCAAATTCAATTCAAGGTCAAAGGTCCACCTCATTTCTCCATTTTCTTTTCTTTTCTTTCACTTCTTTCCTTTGAAATTCAAGTGGGGAAAATAAATGGGGGCTGCTGAATTCTTCAAGAGGAGAAGTAAATGGGAGTGTGTGGATGTGGGTACGGGTGTGGGGTGATGAAAAATGATAAATATAATACCCCAAACATCCATTTACGCTAAAAAAATGCCTTTTTTCTTCAATAATTTCTAAACCGTTTTGGCAAATGATTTCGTTCCAAAAACTACATGATAAAATTTTATTTAATGTTTTATGATGCACAAAATTTGTTTCAACTCATTCCAATTTGTAATTTTCCCTAATTAAATGTATTAGTGACGGCTTAAATAATAATAAAATAATATTTTTTTCAGAAAATTTGAAATTTCACCAGCGGCTCAATAAACACCAAATTATAGCAATTACATAGCTAGAATATGTATATTTAATTTTTATAATAAGATATTTGTATTTTGACTTTTTACAGAAAACCCCCTTATTTTACCGATTTTTTTGAAATTTCACCGAAACGATTTTCAAAACGTTACAGGTTAAGTGTAAAGAATTAAACCATGGTTAAGTTGATGATTAGGGTTTTGCTTATTCCTTTATTTATTTGTTTATTCATTGTGGAAAAGATAAGAAAAGAATGGTGGCTTTTTTTGTAGTTTTGTTGAAGCTTCATGAAGCTTTGACCTAGTCCACCATTCTTGTCTCTTGCTTAACCCTAACCATCATAACTAACCATGGTCTATTCTCTACACTTAACTAAGGTTAGAATATGATAAGAATCAATTCTTTAACACTTTATCATATTCTTCTTCTTCTTCTTCTTCACAAGAAAGAAAAGCTTGCCTCATCAATGGCAAGTGATGGAATGAAGTGAGAAATCCATTTCTAAAGTGAACCCACTTCCTATTTCTTCATCCTCTACCTCTTGCCAAGTAGTATAGGGTGTTTTCTTCACATGTTTCATGACTTGGTGAAGTGGGAGCTTGATCTAGTGTTGCCTCGACGTAGATCATCTTCGGCATCGTAGTCGATGACCTAGCCCGCCCATTTCTCCGATGAATCCGATGCTAGAGCCCGAGATTTGATTTGGAAAGCAAGGGGACTTCATCGCGGAGCTATGGAGGTGGAGAACCGGATCTACAAAGGTTGTATTTCTGTTCACTCAGTTAAGTTGTTAACTAGTTGCTTGTTTCGCCTAAAATCTAGTTAACGATCCGTATTAGAGTTTCTCGGCACTTGTAATATTTGAAATTGCCATGGTTGATGCCTTGTGAGACCTCATTAGTGTGCCTAGGAACCCTACAATCCGCACCATCTTGTCAGAGACTGTCCGGCGAGACGACAGGGAGCGGTGACAGTACCGCATGTGACCCTACCACCATCACCACCCCCTCCTCAGAGAGCCCTACTTCCTACCACAGGAGATGCTCCACGCCAGTTAGGTGCACCCAGAGGCCGTGGACGCAGCGGTCCTGTTCAAAGTGGACGAGGAGGCAGAGGCCGAGGTCGAGGTCAGCCCGCTATCGGTAGAGGACAGGCCCGAGTATTTGCTTTGACACTGCAGGATGCGCAGGCATCCAATGCCGTTGTGACAGGTACCTTGCCAGTTTGCTCTTTCGACGCACGGGTATTATTTGACCCAGGTTCCACACATTCGTACGTCTCTACACACTTTGCACTGATGTTGGGCCGTGAGTCGTCGTCGTTAGATCATCCGCTTGTTGTTATTACCCCGGTAGGCGAGTCGTTTATCGCTCGTTTTATATTTCGTTTGTGTTCCGTTCGTATCGGGGAGAGGGATTCATCGGTTGATTTGATTCTCCTCGATATGTTGGACTTTGATGTGCTTCTGGGCATGGATTGGCTAGCTACTTGTTATGCTTCGGTGGACTGCCGTGAGAAGGCAGTCAGATTTAGCTTTCCGGGAGAGCCAGTCCTTGTTATTCAGGGAGACCGCAGCGTCTCCCTTCACAGCTTGATTTCGTCTCTTCGCGCTGGTCAGCTCTTGCGGAAGGGATGTCAGGGATTCTTAGCGTATATTTGTGATACTCGAGCTGCAGAGGTTCCGTTGGACCGGGTCCCGGTTGTTTGTGAGTTCCCTGATGTTTTCCCTGATGAGCTACCTGGGCTACCACCTGAGCACGATGTTGAGTTCTGCATTGATTTGATTCCCGACTCGGGGCTTATTTCTATACCGCCTTATCGGATGGCCCCGGCAGAGCTTCGAGAGCTGAAAGATCAGTTGCAGGATTTGTTAGATAAGGGGCTTATTCGACCTAGCGTTTCTCCGTGGGGTGCTCCGGTCCTGTTTGTCAAGAAGAAGGACGGAAGTTTGCGCTTATGTATCGACTACCGCCAGCTGAACAAGGTTACCGTGCGGAACAGATATCCGTTGCCACGCATTGATGAATTGTTCGACCAGCTTCAGGGTGCGGGGTATTTTTCGAGGATCGACTTGCGATCAGGATACCATCAGCTGCGAGTTCGACAGGACGATATACCGAGGACAGCTTTCCGCACACGCTACGGCCACTAGGAGTTTTTGGTGATGTCGTTCGGACTCACCAACGCCCCAGCAGCATTCATGGATTTGATGAACCGTACATTCAGGCCGTATCTTGACTTGTTCATCATCGTGTTTATCGACGATATCTTGGTGTACTCCCGGAGCAGAGAGGAGCACAAGCAGCACTTACGGATTACGTTACAGACTCTGAGGGAGCACCAGCTGTTCGCAAAGTTCTCCAAGTGTGCATTCTGGCTGGACAGTGTCGGATTCTTGGGTCACGTGATTACGAGAGACGGCATATGTGTGGACCCGAAGAAGATTGAGGCTGTTCAGCAGTGGCCCCGACCTACATCGGTTACTGAGATCCGTAGTTTTCTAGGCTTAGCGGGCTACTACAGGCGTTTTGTTGAGGACTTCTCCTGTTTAGCTGCACCTTTGACCGGTTTGACCCGGAAGGGAGTTCCTTTCGTTTGGACGGAGGAGTGCGAGCACAGTTTTCAGCAGCTACGGACTCGTTTGACTACGGCGCCGGTATTATCTTTGCCTTCGGGATCAGGCGGATTTGTGGTCTACTGTAATGCTTCGCGAGTGGGGTTAGGATGCGTATTGATGCAGCATGGCCGGGTGATCGCATATGCTTCTCGGCAGTTGAAGAACCATGAACAGAACTACCCCACTCACGATTTGGAGATGGCTGCAGTGGTCTTTGCACTGAAGATATGGCGACATTACCTATATGGAGAGTCGTGCCAAATATTCACAGACCACAAGAGCTTAAAATACATATTTCAGCAGCGAGACCTGAACCTCAGACAGCGTCGTTGGGTGGAGTTGGTGAAAGACTACGACTGCGAGATCTTATATCACCCAGGCAAGGCGAATGTAGTGGCAGATGCTTTGAGCAGGAGGCCCGGGGGTAGTCTATCCTATTTGCGCGCAGTGCAGAGGAAGTCGTCAGCAGATTGGCAGATTTTATGCGACAGCCGAGTTGAGTTCGAGTTCACTCAGACAGGGGGATAGCTCGCGCATGTTCGTGCACGCCCACAGTTGCTTGACCGTATATATGAGGCACATCGCAGAGACGACCGTTGCTCAGAGATCATGGCACAGATGGGACAGGGCAGATTTTCCGAGTTCGTGATTGATGATCAGGGGATTTTACGATATGGATCTAGACTGTGCGTACCAGATGCTGATGGATTGCGGCACGACATTCTTGAGGAGACACACCAATCAGTGTATAGTGTCCACCCCGGTTCCACCAAGATGTACCATGATATGAGAGAGACCTACTGGTGGGACGGGATGAAGAGGAACATTGCGGAGTTTGTATCGAGATGCCTGACTTGTCAGCAAGTCAAGGCCGAGCACCAGAGGCCAGCAGGAGAGCTACAGCCGTTACCCATTCCAGAGTGGAAATGGGAGCAGATTTCGATGGATTTCGTTATGGGTCTACCCAGGACCAGTCGAGGGTACGACTCCATCTGGGTGATCGTAGATCGATTGACGAAAGCGGCTCACTTCCTGCCAGTGAAGACCACTTTTAGCTTCGCTCAGTATGCCCAGCTTTACATCGACTAGATCGTGCGGTTGCATGGCGTACCGACTTGTAACATGTCCGACAGAGGCACCCAGTTTACCAGCCGACTTTGGCAGAGACTTCAGGAGGCATTGGGCACCCGTTTGAGTTTTAGCACATCATTTCATCCGCAGACCGACGGCCAGTCAGAGCAGACTATTCAGACTCTCGAGGACATGCTCAAAGCGTGAGTTTTAGACTTCGGCGGTAGCTGGGATCGTCATTTACCGTTAGTGGAGTTCTCCTACAACAACAGCTTCCAGGATACTATTCAGATGGCACCTTTCGAGGCATTGTATGGGAGGAGATGCAGATCGCCCGTCTGTTGGACAGAGCTCAGAGAGAGCAGTATTTTGGGGCCGCAGCTTGTTGAGGAGACGACAGCGAAGATACAGTTGATTCGAGACTGGATGAGAGCAGCTCAGAGCAGGCAGAAATCGTATGCAGATAGGCGCCGTCGCAGGCTAGAGTTCGCAGTTGGCGATCATGTTTTTCTGAGGGTCTCTCCGATGAAGGGCGTTCATCACAGAATACTGCATTTTATACCGCCCATTCTTACGCTCGGTTGTTTATAGGTAGGTGCTTTTAATCCGTGTTTGTTACATATTTGCAGGATATAGGTTCTCGGTTCTAAAATGGTGAAATTCATGGAAAACACGACAAAATCCGGGTTCCTGCCAACCACTGAGAAAACACGGTCTCCGCTCGTCATCCGTATGTTGCCAGATACCAGTTTAGGAAGACAAAATGTCAAATCAATGTCACCTTCATGCACAAGGCTCAATGGCAACAACAAGTTCCAAGAAATCTACGCGGAGCTCAAGGCAATCATGCCAAATCTTGACAAAAAGTCCACCTTTCCCTCAACAGAAATTCTGGAAAAATCGTGGAGCCAAATTGAGAAAATACATGTACCAGAATAAAAGGCATACAGAACCAGGGAAGTACAAGAAAACAGAGACCCTAATCTCACCATAGGGCCGCGGATCCGCGGCCAATAGGGGGTATTGGCCGCGGATCCGCGGCCACGTAGTGTCGTCAGAGGGTCAACTTTTGGGGGCTTTTTGGTACATTCATTTTATGGCAGATTGTTGCCCTAGGTTTTCAGTTCACCTTCTATAAATACCCCAGAACTTGCCAAAGCCAAGGGTCATTCTTTTGTTCCTCTTTTGTAGTCTTTTGTATAGTTTTTCTTCTTCTTCTTCATTCTTTTTCCATGAAAATTGTAGTGAGAGCTTTTTGAGTGGGAGATCAATGAAGATAAGGGTTTTGTATCATTCTCTTTTGTTTCTTCTTCCCCTTGAGATTCTTGCTTTCTCTTGATCATTCAACCTCTTCATTGAGCTTGAATGGTTAAGGGTTAGTTATTGATCTCAAGGGTCGTATTCTTTCAAGGAATTAGCACTTCATTTCACATGCGTTCTCTATCCTTCCCTTGATCTTGCAACCTCTTGATTGAGCTTGCAAGTTTAAGGGTTGGCTATTGATCACATGCTTGTTTTGAGTTCTAGTTTCTTGTTCTTTTTATCGCTTTTTATTTCTTGCTTATTATTATCTTGCTTTACTTTCTTGCAATTTAATTCATGCACTTAATTACTTGTAATCTTTTCTTTTCTTTGTTCTTTTCTTTTTGTTCTCTCTTTTTGGTTCTCTTTTGTGAATGAATGTAATTATCTTTGTTAAGAGAAAAATACGGTATTATAAGTTAATGTTTCTTTGCCCATTTCCTTTTCCCGTATTTTCCATTGAACTCCGCCCAAACCATACGCAAGCGCTCCGTTAGGCACCGTACCCTGACAAGGTAACGGTGATTCCTAACCGCGACCGGTTGCGTTCGGTTTGGCCGGAGGCGAAAGCAAGAGACAAGAACGGAAGGACAAGGGTAAATAAGCCGTATTCCACGAATACCGCGCTTAAATCCCCTAATCCACATTGTTGCCGATTGCTCTAGCTTCAATTTGTCAAGATTCGGCTCAAAGGTTTTGAGTACGGATTTCTTTAGCTTATAATCTCGTATCGTTTTCTTAACAACTTTATACTTGCAAATAATACACTTAGGATAGAATCGAACAAAACATACACAGATTCTTTATTGACTCGTCTAAAACAAGAAAGGACATACAACCATCTCCCTGTGGATCGACCCGTGCTCAACCGGCTAGCTGCATAGCGACACCGTCTTGATTGCGGTTAACTTTAATTCTTCCAATCAAATGGCGCCGTTGCCGGGGAGACGGTAGCGTATTTTCTTTCTTGTTATTCGGGTTAATATTCTTTTTGTATATATAAAAAAAAAATCTTTTTTTTTTTTCATTTTTGTGGGCAAGTGTGCAGATTTTTGCGTATTTGCAAACTGCAATTGTGGGGAGCAAAGTGTACGTTCAAGGTTAAGGTGATTACGAAATACAGTGCCAAAGATCCGGGTAGTTTGACCTGCGCAAGCGAACTTTCCAAGCTTACCGGATTTGATTCAACGGGGGTTTCCTAACCCAAAACTTAACGGTACGTACTTTACTAACACCTTCTTCTCAAATCCGACGCTTCCAATATACTATTCTTTGCAGGATTCTTTGCAAGTTCGCTAGCAAACGCTAAAAAAAAAATTGACTAACCCGTATTTGTTGCAGTGCAGTGCTTAAACTAAAAAACGATTGTTTGATTCTTTATAGAATTTTTTGAATTGCGCATTGCATACATTAATACGGACTTAAGGGCAAGCGAACTCCACAACATACCGTAAAGGATTTCATCACCTTTTCCGTGGCCCACAAATCACGAACTTGAGCATAACGTTTACCCGCACAAAATTTAAAAGAAATTAGACTTTAAGCCTTAAGGACTTCGCGCTCACTAGGAGAAGTTAACTGTGTTTAGAACCTCGCTTAACGGTATATTGTTTACGGGGTGTCTAGGAAAGTGTTAACGGCGCAACCGCCAAAAGAGAAAGGGTTATTTAATTAAGGAACTTCGCGAAAGCGTTGGAAAACCTCCCCTTATCTCTGCACTTACCTGGCCTCGTGATCAGTGTATCTTGAGCCTGTTTCTCGTCACAGTTTTACTTCGACAATCAAGTTCTGGAGCAGGTCTAGTTGACCTAGGTTAACCCTAGAACGATTAGGTGTGTGGTATTTTTTGTGTCGTGATTGTTTTTGTCCATATTCTTTTTGTGTGTATATTTCATTCTTTTGTTAATATATAAACTAAAAAAATAAAAAAAAAATATCACATTCTTTTTCCCCTCCTTTTCTCTGCCTTTCTTTCTTTCTCTTTTCATATCATGGGTACTCCACCCCGCAAAACTCTTGCCGAACTTTGGTACCCACAACCAGACATTACTTCTTACAGTTCTTGATTTGGCCGAACTTCGAACGACCCCTCTATGCCCAAAATTTCATTGAGAGATCGGATAGACGCGTCTAGGACAAACAATTTGACTCCGCAATCCACTTCGTATCAACCATTTCATACATTCACCCCTTCTTACGTTGATACCCCTTCCTCGAGTCATGTTGCAACTCCAAGACCTATGTCTATTGCAGAACGTATTGAACAATCTCGTAGCCGATCTTTCACTCCTTTCACCACTTCAAATTCTTGGGATCAACAATTCCATTCACCTTCCTATCCAAATGTTGATCCTGCTCCTGTCCAGCCATTCAATTCCTACCAATCCTACCCTACTTTTGCACCTTCCCTAGACATTGCATCAGAACCGCCATTTGGGAGTTTTCAGTATCCAAACAACTTTGAATCTTCTACTGAAACCCCTTCACAACCAATGTCTAGTCTAGAACAGTCCTTGGAAGACTTTAGGGTAGCGTCTACCCAACAGATGATGGATTTGAATGCGTCCATGGCCGCTCTTATACAACCTACTGGCCCGGTAGCTAGTTTCCAGCTAGCTCCAAATTTTCCAATGTATGATGAGGCGGTAGGACAGGCTGTGAATTTGAGTGGAGAGAGTGAGATGTACCCCCTTCCAAATCAAACCTACCCATCCCAAATTGAATCCCACAACTCCTGTTTTGAAAGTCTATCGAGTATCCCACATGATTTATCAATTGAAGATAGAATGATGAATGAGTTGTGCGACTTCGTAGTGTTTGATTTGCCCGATTGTGAAGGGTCCCTTCCAAGTGAAACCATACCTAATCCTTTTGACCTCTACACCTATATCTTAGAACCAGAATCGATTAATATCCATGCTTTTGATGAGGTGTCTGAGAATATTGATTTTCACTTGATAGAGGATATTGACGCTGGGAATATTTTGGATGATGTACCCATAGATTTGGCTGAGTTTTTCTCTTCAATTCATCATCCTGAGTCATTAAATGTTTTTCCCGAACCCCATATGCATCTGGACTTTGATGAAATATGCATGGATGAGCTTAACTTTGAGGAGAATTTTGAGGATATTTTTGAGGATGAACCAGTTTTGCTTGATGAGTCGGATTTTCCAATTCATCATGTTCCTTCCATTGACTGTGTACACCCTCCTGAACCCTTAACCGATACCCTTCCTCAACCACTTCCCTCCATCCTTTCCATGGTTCCGACCTTGCAAGAACCCGTATCATTTTCACTTCCTGTATCTGGTTTACCAAGTTCGGCGTACCCATGGTTTCTCACGAATCTTGAGGGATTTGACCCCATTTCTCGACGGGTAAATATATTAGCACAATCGCTTTTCACACATCGGTCATCACAAATTGTGCTAATCTATTTACTCCACTTGCACCCTCAAGTTCGTATTCCACTTCTTTTTCCCTTCCGCCATTCTTCTTCCTCTCATATACCGAGACCGTATCCCGCTTCTCTCCGCATCCGGTCTCACGTATTCTCCATTTCTTTCCTCTACGCCTTCTTTCCCCAACCAGCACATTATAGAGATAAAATCTTTGAATGGTTGGTACTGACTTTTGGCCTGTGTAAGGCCTTGTATAGCTTGATACTGTTCTTTCCCCCCCTAATCCGGAATTTCAACGCTTAACAGTGGAAACACTGTTTTACTTAAGTTTGGGGGGGACACCTTTTTTGTATATATTTTTTGTTTTTCCTTTTTGTATATAATTTGTTTTTAGGGAGCGCCGGCAATTTTGACCCTCTTGGTATAGCCTGACAGTGAGGGCACTGTCAAGTTTAAGTTTGGGGGTGTGCTCGGTAAGCTTTCTTCCTTCGCATTCATTTGTATATTTTGCATTTGCATACCTTATTAAAAACCCACAAAAATCAAAAATTTTCCAAAAAATATAAAAACTTTGTCGTCAAGTTAGCTAATAGGGTAACTTAGATCTTTATTCCGAAAGTTTAGTTGATATGATAGAAATAACTAAATTCTAGGCTTAGGAATTGAAAACCCTAAAAATAACCCTCTTTCTGTTTAAACTTGGTAAGTATACGTCCTTGCAGTTTTTTTGAGAACTAGGTAATCTTGAGTTCAGTTCTTGAGTTAAGTCAAGATAATGGGAAAGTATTGAAGCTTTACCGGAGGATAAGTCTGAAAAATAGTTTCTTTTCTTGAGTTCAAATTTAGTAAGTATATACCCTACAAACTGCACCTACACGTACCTTGAAACTTGGGATAGTAGAGGATACCTAGAAATACTCTTGCCTGAAAGCCTAGTATGAAAGAAAAAACGGTATTTAAAGCTAAACACCAAAAGAGCATGTTGAAAAATATATCCGGTCTTGAAAAAGAAAAAGAAAAAGAAAAAGAAAAAAATAGAATAAAGTCAAGACCTGGAAACTGCTATTTACGCTTTAAAGTTCACACATTCAGTAATCGGCCGTTAGTGCCTCAAGAAGCATTAATAGTCGCATGAAAGGTGTGTGAGCAAATCCGTCCATCCTTAATGAAAAGAAGTAGTATTAGGTATTAGGGCAAGGGTATTATAGCTTGAATTGAATTCTTGAGCGTAGGGGTGCAAATATACACACACGTAGGGGTATACAATCGATGTTTGAATAAGAGATAGAAATGAAGAATAAGACTTGTGTTTTCTGTAAAGTTGATAAAAATCCCTGATTTGAGGCCACGCTTTAGAAGGAAAACTCAGGAGAACCGACATCTTTCTAAACTTTTTTGGAACCTATATAATCTAAGGGTAAATAGATAGGAGGTGTGAAAAATAAGGGTTAGATATTTCTAACTTAGGATGATAGAATTTCTAACGTAAATACTAAACTGTAGGAGTAGAATCGACGTTAACTTATGACACTAGCTTGACGGGATTTTGTGGGTAGTATCCGCTGAAAACCCTCAGGAGACAACACTCCTCCTACTAGGGACACCTAGAGGTTTAACGGCTTGTTGCACATGCTCAGTGCAATCGCGTTCCCTGCGAAAGTGAGGTTAGGATTTTATTTTTGTGAATAATTGGTTTTGCTCGGGACGAGCAAAAGTTATGTTTGGGGGTATTTGTTCATCACAGAATACTGCATTTTATACCGCCCATTCTTACGCTCGGTTGTTTATAGGTAGGTGCTTTTAATCCGTGTTTGTTACATATTTGCAGGATACAGGTTCTCGGTTCTAAAACGGTGAAATTCATGGAAAACACGACAAAATCCGGGTTCCTGCCAACCACTGAGAAAACACGGTCTCCGCTCGTCATCCGTATGTTGCCAGATACCAGTTTAGGAAGACAAAATGTCAAATCAATGTCACCTTCATGCACAAGGCTCAATGGCAACAACAAGTTCCAAGAAATCTATGCGGAGCTCGAGGCAATCAAGCCAAATCTTGACAAAAAGTCCACCTTTCCCTCAACAGAAATTCTGGAAAAATCGTGGAGCCAAATTGAGAAAATACATGTACCAGAATAAAAGGCATACAGAACCAGGGAAGTACAAGAAAACAGAGACCCTAATCCCTGTAAGTGTACGGCGGCGCCCCGGCCGTCAATCCGACGGCCAAATGCGGAAGCGGTGATAAACTTAAATTTTACTTGAACTGGCAAACCGCCGTGCACTAATACCCGGATCGAACCATTAATTAGTCCTAGCTAACAATAAGATGGGAAAGAGATATACCGACGATCCAAGTCCTCCGGTCTTCTCGTCGTCGTCCCAATCTCCTGCGGAATGTCCCGTCTCCTCCTCGTCGCCGGAAGTGCACCACATCGCCTACTTCTTTTACGGGCTCCCACCTCAATGCCGAGGCAACTCGGGCACGAAGCCGGCTACTCGACGTGCCCAAGATTTACTGTAGAATATAATGTAGAAGTCTCATTTCGGGGTTGTAGGAATTGCCTTTGGTGGAGAGATTGAACTTGGGGGTTTTGGATTGAACTTGTGGGATTTTGCAACATGAAATGAAGCAAAATCCCACTCTCAAAATTTTGGACAGCCCACTATAGGGAAGTGGCCGGCCATGACAATTTGAGAGGGAGGAATGAGAGTGGAGGTAATGGTAAAGCATGAGAAAGATATGCAATAATCCAAGGGAGAGAAAGAGAAGGCTATCATGCAAAGAATCATCATTCCAATAATTCCAACACTCAACCAACAACCATGATAGCTAATAAAACAACACTCCAACACCACCATCATCACCTCACAAAGTCAAGCAAGAAAGGTCAAGGGATGGGCTTCATCATGAAATCATCATGATACAAATATATGCAAAGACCCCCCTCCACAAAAGCTTATTTGCAACAATGCAAATAAGCCCTCCTCCACCAATCTTCGGCCAATGAACGGAACAATGGAAATCGGCCGAAACGGAAAGCAAACTGGCAACTCTAGAAAACTGGTCCCGTGATAAATTACAGGAAAACCCCGATACTGTGCATACACACCCGCATCTGTATTCCGACTGAAATACAAATGCAATGAGACAAAATCTACACTGTACTATACTAGGGTCCGGCTTAAACCAAAGCCGGCCAGTAATATCCGTTCGATCCTGATCCGTGCAATACCGCACGTATCTGATCGAACCCTGCCATATATCCATACGGCCTATAGTACAAACTGTCTGATCCTGATCCGTACAATACCGCACGTATCTGATCGGACCCTGCCATATCTCCATACGGCCTCTACAACCTTTCGCCCGAAAGCTGAGTAACTGAAATGTGGGGGACTCTAAAGACTCATCAACACCTTGGTTGTGGATTTAACCACTAGCACGTTAGAGGTATAAGCCAATACATAACGGGCTACCAGGTATTGACCAAAAGGGACGTCTGTGAGCGAACTCAGCCTGACACCCTACTGAGCCTGTCAGTGACAATATCCGTACAGTCCGGTCCGTTCGTCTATGAGCATCGCATGGCGGGCCTAGGGGGTTGGTAAAAGTCAGACCCGCAAAAGCGGTACAAGTCGTGTCGGAGTGTAGCCCAGAACACCCTGAGATACTACTGAAATACCTACCAGTAAATCTCCTTGCCTCGGCCGAGGGCTTCGTGTAATGGCTCTCCTAGACACAGCACGACCTCACCCCCAATACCGGGAGAGACGAACCCCTGAAGATACGCTCACTGCCTCCATGTGGCTCGGGACTGTACCCAACTAAAACCTGTTTGCACGACTCCTTTGAGCCGTGGTAGGGTAGTAATCAAAGTACAGTGGGAACTCACACAAGACAAATGACGATCCCCAGGTCGATGAACTAACCTGCACACATGTCACCAGGGAACTGCCATCTGACGTCTGGTATATGACCAACTAGCATGTTCCCGGCGAGTCCTGTCCGGTGTACTCATAACCCAATGAGCACCTGTATACATCTTAGGTGATCCAACTGACACCGGTGGCTTGTGAGACCGGCCACCGCCCCTCGTCGGGGTCTCGACTGTATACACTAGTCTACTATGGAGAATCGATGCCCTGTCTCGAAACTCTCACGACTAGGGACCTTTTAAGGTTATGCTTATAGACCCCCAGCTCCCACTTATATGATCGCCCTCATACTGCTGGTGGTCAAGCAAGAATCCTAGGGGCTCTATCAACGTGTAATAGCGACGTGTCAGGTCACTTAAAACAGTACACGATGATAAAGGTAAACCAGATAGCATACTATCATCACGAGTAAGACTGTCCTACCGGGATAGGTCCTCCATCAATCATTGCAATCACGTACATGTGACCTAATAATTGACTCTGAGGGCACTATCTCCAACAATCCCACCATAGGGCCGCGGATCCTCGGCCAATACGGGGTATTGGCCGCGGATCCGCGGCCATGTAGTGTCGTCAGAGGGTCAACTTTTGGGGGCTTTTTGGTACATTCATTTTATGGCAGATTGTTGCCCTAGGTTTTCAGTTCACCTCCTATAAATACCCCAGAACTTGCCAAAGCCAAGGGTCATTCTTTTGTTCCTCTTTTGTAGTCTTTTGTATAGTTTTTCTTCTTCTTCTTCTTCATTCTTTTTTCATGAAAATTGTAGTGAGAGCTTTTTGAGTGGGAGATCAATGAAGATAAGGGTTTTGTATCATTCTCTTTTGTTTCTTCTTCCCCTTGAGATTCTTGCTTTCTCTTGATCATTCAACCTCTTCATTGAGCTTGAATGGTTAAGGGTTAGTTATTGATCTCAAGGGTCGTATTCTTTCAAGGAATTAGCACTTCATTTCACATGCGTTCTCTACCATTCCCTTGATCTTGCAACCTCTTGATTGAGCTTGCAAGTTTAAGGGTTGGCTATTGATCACATGCTTGTTTTGAGTTCTAGTTTCTTGTTCTTTTTATCGCTTTTTATTTCTTGCTTATTATTATCTTGCTTTACTTTCTTGCAATTTAATTCATGCACTTAATTACTTGTAATCTTTTCTTTTCTTTGTTCTTTTCTTTTTTTTCTCTCTTTTTGGTTCTCTTTTGTGAATGAATGTAAATATCTTTGTTAAGAGAAAAATGCAGTATTATAAGTTAATGTTTCTTTGCCCATTTCCTTTTCCCGTATTTTCCATTGAACTCCACCCAAACCATACGCAAGCGCTCCCTTAGGCACCGTACCCTGACAAGGTAACGGTGATTCCTAACCGCGACCGGTTGCGTTCGGTTTGGCCGGAGGCGAAAGCAACAGACAAGAACGGAAGGACAAGGGTAAATAAGCCGTATTCCACGAATACCGCGCTTAAATCCCCTAATCCACGTTGTTGCCGATTGCTCTAGCTTCAATTGGTCAAGATTCGGCTCAAAGGTTTTGAGTACGGATTTCTTTAGCTTATAATCTCGTATCGTTTTCTTAACAACTTTATACTTGCAAATAATACACTTAGGATAGAATCGAACAAAACATACACAGATTCTTTATTGACTCGTCTAAAACAAGAAAGGACATACAACCATCTCCCTGTGGATCGACCCGTGCTCAACCGGCTAGCTGCATAGCGACACCGTCTTGATTGCGGTTAACTTTAATTCTTCCAATCAAAGGGCATGATGCGATTTGGACGAAAAGGAAAGCTTAGTCCCAGATTTGTGGGTCCCTTCGAGATCCTCGAGCATGTCGGCGCAGTTGCATATCGTTTGGCTCTTCCACCTAGCTTTCTCGATGTTCACCCCGTCTTCCATGTTTCGATACTCCGCAAGTACCTTCACGACCCTTCGCATGCGATTCAGCACCCGACAGTCTAGCTAGCGCGCGATCTTTCTTTTGCAGAGCAGCCGGTGGCCATCCTGGATCGGCAGATGAAGAAGTTGAGATCGAAAGTTATACCGACCGTCAAGGTCCTTTGGCGTGGCCCGAGCAGCGAGGAGGTCACCTGGGAGACCGAGGGCGAGATGAGGAAGCAATATCCCCATCTCTTTGAAGGTACGCCTAGCTATATTTTTAAATTCGTGGACCGAATTTCTTTAAGGGGGGAAGATTGTAGCACCTTGAAAAGTCGTTTTGGTGTTTTCCTGAAAATCGGTGAAAATTCGGTATTTTTCCGTAAACCGTCTTTTTTGTTATTTTGCAGTTTAGGACTAATTATAACTAATTTGTATAGGTAATTGCTAGTTTTTAGTAGCTAATGAGTTACTTATTAATTTTTGGTCATTTAAAAAATTTTCCCTATTTTTCAATTTTTTAATATTATTTTATGCCGGTAAGAAAATATATTAAATTAGCGATAAATACAAATTTAAATGGGCTAAATTTAAGCTTTAAAATCATGTTAATTAAAATCTAGTTGTAACATAAATTTTTAGTATTTTATTTTAAGTTTTAACTAATTTTTATTATGGAAAACGAAATTTATTGAATTTAAGCTAAAACTTACAATTTTGGACTTGTAGGGGGTCTTTTTGCATAATTTTTTTTTTGTAAAACCCCATTCACTCTTCCCTCACCCCTAGGCCGGCCCACTTTCAGCAGCTCAAGGAAAAATTCCTTGCCTCTTTTGACTTTTAATCATGTGTTGAAATGAGGTGTTTTTAAAAGGATTTTGATTTATTAATTGGGTATGGGTCTTTAGTTGATTGGTATGGTTTGACTTTGACTTTTCCAACACCACTCACACCATTTCCCTTCCCTCCTCTGGCCGAGAGTGCCACAGCCCTCCCCCTTCATCATTTTTCTTTTCATTTCCTTCAAAATTTCTTCAAGATTGCTCCAAAATTCCAATTTAAACCTCATAAATTAACCCCCATCCTTCATCCCATTCTCCTTAGCCTTTCTTGCTTGGATCATGGTGCTATGAAGCCATCTTTGGATGCATCTTGTTCTTGCTAGATCTCTAGTGTGAGGTATAATTTCTAATCTAAGGTTAATTTGTAGTTAAAGTGTGCTAACTAGAACTTGCATGTTGTGTTAGTGTTAAAATTATAGCTAAATCCTAATCTAGTTTTTTTCTAGTTCATGGTTTGAAATTAAACTAGGGTTTTAGAAATCTTTAGTAGGTTAATTAAATCTATTTTGTTATCTAGTTGTTTTGCTAACCTAATCTAAGAGGTTAACTTGCTAATTGGGCTATAAACTAGTGTTAATTTAGGGTTTTTCATGTATAGTTTGGATAAAGATTGCTAGTTATGAAATTCTAGAAAGGGTTTGTTTATGAAAAATGTGTTTTGAAGCATGGTAAATGGGTTAAATTGAGTGTTGTGGCTAGGTAGTTGTGTGGATTGTAGGATTGTGCGATGATGTGAGCACTTTATCGCAAATACGCGATGTTTGCACGAATTTGGAATTTTTAGTGCTTACTAGGTTTTTATAAAAATATTGTGATGAATTATTTGCGATATCTTGATGATATTTTTGGCATATCCTATGACATTTAGGATGTGTGAGTGCGGATTTTTGAGTGATCGGGTTTTAGCTTTGCCGGGCGACCAAATCGACGATTTTAGTTAGTTTTTGCGATTTTCGCGTGTGTTCCGCGCACCTTGTGCACGTTGTACCTAGCTTGTGAACGTTAGTATTTTCGTTTAGGATTTGCGTCGTTCTTGATATGTAACCTATGTTTGGTATTGATATAAATTCCAGGTTCGGTCGCGGAGACGTCAGACGAGGCACGAAAGGGGAAAGCGGTGATTGGACGTGGCTAGCTAGGGATTCCGGTGAGTAAATTTAACATCTACGAGGGACTATCGTTTGGATGGCGCAAGTCTCCCGATAGTTTAAGTAGTTATGTTTTTAGTGATATTAGTAACTACATCCATACCTTATTTGACCTGCATATGCGAACCCATTCTATTGGACACCTGCACCATTGCCAGGGTTTTTATATGCAGCACGAGCACTATTCATGCTTACACACACGCCCTGGTAATTGCCATGCCACCACACTAGATAACCTATAATTTGAAACCTTTTACTATAATTGATCCTTAAACCTATGCTATTGCCTTTAATTCCTTAAAATGAAATCGTAAGATTGCTAATCATGTGCATGTACCTCATCATGTTATTTGTTCATGCCTAGTCTATCAATCATACATCGCAACTTGATTATTGATACCGTATGCATTCATTATCATTGGCATATGCATTTATGAGGATTTCTTGAGATTTTGTGATATTCTGGATTTCGGGGGAAAGCCGCAAAATTTCTAAACTTATTATATTTTTAAAACATGTAAATTGCGGTTTTCTAGTGATGTAAGTGTCGTCCACCATGAGTTTGCTGTAGTTTTCGAGACCCGTTTCGAGGAGTTGGATGAACCGTCTCGGGTACATGGTGGGCCCGGTAAGGTACCCTGGGGCAAGAAGCTCGTGTTGCTGACGATGAGCCTGGCAGGGGACGGATTACCTACAGGTGACTATTTGGGACGGCGGATATCCAGAGGATACCGACCATGGCCGCGAGATGTTGAGATAGTGATATTGAGATGGGTCGGCCGGATGGCTGAGGCCAGAGATACTATGACATGGATATATAAGATTTGTGATAGTTTTGAGGTGTCGTTGCTGGACACAGGTTCTTGTTGATTCTATTGGTATTGTGCTGGTATTTCAAAAGAGATTCCTAAAGGAAAAACATGATTCTTATACTTACACATTCAGATCATGAGTTGATTCACATTGCATTCATACCTGCTAGTATATTCACATTGCATACATACCTGCTATTATGTCCTGCCATACCTGTATTATAGATGCTAGGATGCTTGTGTGCATACTTGCGATAGCCTCTATAGATGTTATTTATTACTCACGAGTTGGCAACTCACCCCCGTTGTGCCACGGTCTTTTGCAGGTCCGCTCCGTCAGCACAGTAGCGGCGGGCGCACCGCTTCTTTTGCCTCTCTTGCCAGGACTCGAGGTTTTTGCTCGTAGGTGGGTTGTATTATTATTTTTGTACCATCTTGTATATTCTCTGTATCTAGAGTACTCCATCTACTGTATCTACCAGTATTGTTGTATATTGACCTAGAGATGAGACTGTGAGATTTGTGGACTTTTTATGCTGTATTTTGGGGTCGAGCTCACTTGAGTCGACATGCTGTTTTTCTCATGTTTCTTTATGATTATTTTGCATGTTGTTGCTTTATATTGCGTGGGATTTGTGACCGCCTTGTGTCGAAGAGCTAGCTCCCGCTTGGGGATGCCTTATTTGTTGGATTTATATATATTCTTGTTGTACCCATTTTGGGGGCCAGTATTTACAATGGAGACTCTGCCGAAATTTTCGGAAAAATTGATATTGTTTTTAAAAGGGGTTGATATGACTTATTTGATAAACTCGCTTTCAATTGATTGGTTTTTCCTTCACTCTTTTGCTTATTTGGTTTTGGTTTCTGGGCTTTGGCTTACTTATTTTACGGACGTCTTGAGACGTTTCGTAAACTTAAGTGCCAGTCACGTCCGTACCCTACGGGTCGTGACACTTAGAGCTGAAGAAGACAAGGAGGACAGTGATGAAGACCCGAAGGACATGTATCGTGAGGTATAACTTCATATCCGAGTAGTTAAACCTCAAGTAGTTTGCTAGCTATGGTTTATATTTGATACTTGGTTCAAGTTGGTGTTGCGAAGCCCGTAAAAATGATTTTTTGCAATTTCTGCCTCCCCACGAACACGTGGGGTGCGCGACATCGACTTACAGTGGTATCAGAGCCCACTAGTATTATATGTCCAAACATCATCCGTGTAGCCAGTACACGTATGTGATCGAAACCCTGCCATATGACCATACGGCCTCTACATCATCTCACCTGATCCAGGAAAACCCTCTATGTGGGACTCTAAAGACTCGACAGTACGCTGGCAGTGGGTTTAACCATAAGTCTGTCAGTGGCACTAGCGTACGTAGAGGCAACATAGGTACATGTCGAAAAGGATGCCGACAAGCGAACTGACCTGAAACCCCAACCGAGCCTATCCGTGACAGTCTCCGTTCTCTCCAGTCTATTCGTCTGAGACTATCGTATGTAAGGTTAAGGGGGTGGAGAACGTCAGATCATTTATAACAAGACAAGTCATGTCGTTTTGGCTCATGACCATCCGAGAATCTACTGGTCCGACCACCAGTAATTCTCAATCCGCCCTGGCCAGGGACTTATGGTAATGACCAACAGATCACAGCGCGACATCAACTCCCTATTCTGGGAGATACGAATCCTCAAAGTCGCTCACTGCCTCCATGTGGCTCGGGACTGTACCTAACTAAAACCTGTTTGCACGACTCCTTTGAGCCGTGGTAGGGTAGTAATCAAAGCACAGTAGGAACTCACACGAGATAAATGATGAACTCAGGTCGACAGACTATCTGCACTCATGCCATCAGAGAACTACTATCTGACGCTAGGTATAATACCATCTAGTCAGTTCTCGGCGAGTCCTGTCCGGTGTACTCAAATCCAGGGAGCACCTATATACAATCTTAGGTGCACCTCACCAATGGCTGCGGGACCAATCCATCCCCCCTCGTCATGGTCTAGATATGTATACACTCTTAGTGATATGTATGCCCTAGAGGCCATTACTGTACATACGATGTATATTATAGTGGATGCTTGGACATATATAGGGAGGACTTTCTTGCTTGACATGATAGTATGCTATCTGGTTGCACTTTATCTTAACATGTACTCTGATTGTCTCTATGTTACATGTTGATAAAGCCCTTAGGATGAGTACTTGACTACCAGGACTATGATGCAGATCATACGAGTAGGGACAGAGTAGTCACTAAGTACATCCTTCAAATGTTCCTAGTAGCTGGTGTATCGAGACAGGGCATCGATATACTAGAGTAGACTAGCATATAGCTTCTCGACCCATGTAGATGGGCGATGGATGATCCCATATCCATTGGTGTTTGACATCAGAGACAGTATATGGGTGCTCAGTGGAGACTGGGTATACTGAACGGACTGGCCGATAACTCCTAGATGGTATTATACCTCACATCAGATGGCAGTTCTCTGGTGACACTGGTACAGGTTAGTCCGTAGACCCGAGATCGTCATAGAGTCTTGTGTGATTCCCATTGTGCTTTGATTTCCACCTTACCACTTTTAAGAGAACATGCAAAACGGTGGCTTTTGGGTACAGTCCCGAGTCACATGGAGGCAATGAGCGATAGGGGGGTTTCGTCTCTCCCGGTATTGGGAGTTGATATTGCGTTGTGCTCGATTGGCTATAACAGGAAGTCCTTGGTAAAGGCTGCTTCAGAGATATACTGGTAAATGTTATCAGTAGTTTATCGACCCGTTATGAGCCTCATATAGACACGAATTATCGAGTCACCGGGGTCTGACGTTTACCACCCCGAGACTAAATATGCGACATATCAGACGAAAAACCGGAATGTACGTTAGTTTTACTGATTGGATTCGCAGGAGTGTGAGCAGGATTGCTTATTGATCTTCTTATCGCTCAATACCCGAGTGGCCGTTACGTTTAGCAGACCGCTTGCGGCTTGTGGGTGTTTGATATGATCATCACCTACTGCCGGCGTATTAACGTGTCTTTAGAGTCCTACACAGGGGTTTCCTGGCTTAAGCGAAACGGAGTACGGGCACATATGTGATATGTGCGGGACCCAGATTGATACGATATGAGATACCGTATTCTATTCTCGCGAATTGTGACATTGGTCGGTTATATGCGATATAGCCGGGTTATCGGATCAAATGTTGATTCGATAAGTTGTTACACATAATATTAGTCGGTTATATATGATATAGCCGGATTATTAAATCAAGAGTTGATTTGATAATTTAATGTATAATTATATATTTGATATATTACATTACATTAACTAGTATTAGCTCACTTATGATTTCTTTTCTCACTTTGGATATATTGATGTATATATGATATATGTTAAATGTATCAAGCTAGGTTACAAATGCAACTAGGGTTATTAAGGGTTAAACCATGCTAGGGTTAAGATTAGGGTTTTATATTTATCATTAAGTTATTCAAAATTGTGGATTTTTTCATGGTTGATACTTGTTGAAAGCTTGTAAAAGCTTGTAAGAATCTTTGACTTTGTCCACTCTTTTGTCTAGCTTAGGATATTTGTTTAACCCAACTCTTTAACCCATGGCCATGGTTAACTCTCTACAAGGGTTAAGTATGACATGCTTAACCCTTGGTTGCATTTCTAACCTCACATATAATTCATATAATGAATTCATTCATTCTTCTTCATCTTCTTTCCCAAAAGCTTTCTAGATTCCATGGAGGTATGAGAAAAAGTGTGAGAAAATCAAATCTAAAGTGAGCCCACTTCCTACTTCATCATCCTCTACTACTTGCCATTTAGTATAGGGTGTTTTCTTCACTAATTCCACAATTAGTGAAGAGATAGCTTGGGTTAGTGTCTCCTCGATGTAGATCATCTTCGGCCTCGAAGACTTTGAAGCAAGCATGTTCGTTTCTTCATGGGAGCCTCTGTAGAGTCCGGAGTTCACGATCGCAGCGAAAGGGACTACTACACGGAGCTATTGAAGTGAAGGACCGGTCTACAAAGTTTGTATTTCTTGCTCACTAGACTTGCAAAGTGTTTGCATTTATTTTTCCGTTGATTTCTAGTTAACGATTCTTCGTTAGGGTTAGCTAAAATGGCAAAATTTTGAATTTGGCATGGATGATGCCTCCCGAAACCTTGCTGCCGTCTTAGGTAACCCTGCAGTGGTATCAGAGCCATGCTAAAAATTTATACGGATTTTGTTAGAATTACGAAACCGAAATACTCCGAAACTTGCATTACCAAAACCTGCTTGCTGCCGATTTTAAAATGTTGTCAAAAAAATTTCAAACAAGTACAGTGTGGTGTATGGGATATAGCATGAATACACACAAAATTTCAGGGCATTCCAAGAAAATTTGGCCGGCCACCTATAGCTTCATCTCGGCCAAATCCGAGCCCCCTCCTCTAAAAATTTTTGTGTGTTCCAGTGAGTTAGTTTTGATGTTTCAGGTGTTGTTTGTTTTTGCTAATTTTTCATATGATGTAATCTTACACTATAAACAATTCGTAGCGTTTCGTATTAGTATTTTTAACATTATTTCGGGTTATTCGCATGTTATCTAGGCAAAGTTAAAAAGTTCGATCGAATGTCAAAAACCCATTTTTCCAAGTTTAACGTATTCGGAAAAACATGCAAGTGATTCTATGAACCCTCTAGAAGAATGAAACCCTCACTCGACTTTTTGGATCGAGGAACCGCGGTCAAACCCTAGAGTTTGCCGTAGTTCCGTGGCGACATGAGTGAGGCTTGGGTTTGCCCTTCTATGGCTGGTGCATAGGTACTGTGGCATATTCTGGGTATTATTGAACTGTGCTCAAGTATTGAGCTGTCGGGAAATTGTGGGACTTTGATGAATCGATCAAAAAGTTTAACGTTCGTCCGGGTATTATGTGATGGGATACAATATTTGGAATTCACAAGTAGTTATGAGATATCTAATTTGAATGTTATAAATCTAGCAGTTTAGTCTCAGATGATCGATTGCCACGGGATTTTCATGTGATCAAAAGTCTGTTGCAATCACATAGCGTACGCGGATACTCGCTGCATAAACTTAATAGTAGCCATGCCTCATAGCCCCGACCAAGTGACTATAGGAGAACCTCGTCGCCAAAAGCATTCGTTCAGGTGCTCGCGGCAGCGGTGTTCCGCCTTAGTGCACTGCGTCGACGGCATCGGGTGGTGTAGCAGTCTACTAAAGTTTCCGACGAGCATTCGATCAGGATGTCGGGAATCTTGTTGAATTTCCCGACTTGATATTGAAAAGTGTTTTCGGGATCGAGACTAAAATGCGAGGTTTATAATTGTTAGTCATGCGATGTAAAAAGAATTCATTTGGTTAGGCATGTGATGTCTAAGGTGGTTGCGGATTCCAACTGTTGTAGTTTTTCACTTTCTTTTTTGCGACTGTAAGTGTAATATGTGTATCGCCGGTTTCGGTGCTATATGTCAACGACAATTGGGATACGTATATTTACTTACGTTGATGACATGTGATATTATGTGTTGCTGTGATATGTTATATTGGATCGTCGTGTTTGAATAGCCGGGGGTTTTATGTGAGATGAGAGTTTTTCATTTTCATTCATGTAAAATTCATTGTATGTAATATTCTTTTATTGGGGCACTTCCGGGCTGAGGATGATGTCACCATTGTATATTATTTACTTTTCCGCATTAGGACAGACCCAAGGCGGGGAGCACAAGTAACAGGGTTCTAGGGTCCAGTGGAAGACCATCTTGAGGAGTCGAGACCGGGTCTCCTAACTCTAGAATTGGTAAGGTTGTTTGCCGCTCTCGTAGGGGTCTAGGGGTGTGGGATTGACTATTCATCAGGGCCGTGGAATCCGTGTTTTATATAGGCTTAAAATAAAACACAGAAATCCTAGTATATCTAATATTTCATATGTTGTTTTCTGCTGCGATATCTGGGATGTAATCATTTGATATATTGTTGAGATAGATACTGGATATAGTATATGTGATAAATTATATTGACGTTGCTTATGTTTTACACCCGCACTAGCACTGCCCCGCTCTGTCGTTAGTTACCTAACCTAACGGTGCACAAGGGGACATCGAAGCGAATGCAGATGGCATAAGCGTACGTTGTATTTATCTGTGACATTTAGCTAACTTAAATGATGGGACTTCATTACTGAGATTAATGAAATAAAAGAAACCTAAAGATGTTGTAGAAACTTGTCTCGAAAAACTGGTAGCTCTAGTTCTTGCTTTGCATAGCGGTATTCATTGCAGAATATCCAGCACCTTATTCGATAAGGAATGAGCCGAGATCCCTTCACCAGGAGTTACCACTTTAGCGAAACTAGCAGATTGTACAAATTTGGTTTGTCTTTTGATTGCTTCTATAGTTTTTACTTTGCATAGTGGTATTTGTGAAATATCCTGCACCTTATTTGATAAGGAAAGAGCCGACGATCCCTTCACCGGGAGTGACCTCTTTAGCAAAACTAGTAAAAGCCTCAAGACACTCCATTTAAAATCACTCAATTATACGACGATATCAAGTTCATTACGCGAAAGGTTTTCTTAAAAACCTGTCGTAGCCCTCCATCATTTCAGATAAGTAATAGTTAGTATTTGTGCTGCATTTGTTGACCTCTGTCAAGACGTATTGTGCGGTAGCTGATTAGTGCTTATCTGCATAGCATATGATGTGATTGATTTAGGGTAGTCGTGCGACATTGTTGACCTCTGTCAAGGGTCGTGCGGGTGGGTTTACTTCAATCAGGAAATGACGGGTTGAACTTGACTAGCAGTCTATGGTTTGTTGATCTCTGTCAAGGTCATAGGACGATAGGGGTAAAATATTATTAGGAATTTCAAGTTTTGAAATTTGCAATGAGATTGCATACCTTCTATGAGATAGTTGAATCCCGATACCCACTGCGAGTAAGAGTTACTCCTGGGAGAGTTTTACACAGTACAATTAGCCAATCAAGTAGGTGTCTAGAAAGGTGTCAACGGGGTTACGCCCCTGGGAAAACGATGTTTATTTTAATTAGGTCCGTGCGAAAGCACGGGGAACCTCCCTCAAAGTACTAGCACTGGCCTGGCTGAAAGATTGGCGAATTTGTAGGGTGTAATTAATCTCGGCTAGTCTTTCCTTTTAGGGTTTGAAGGAAGGTTTGACTAAAACAGTGGGAGCCATCCTGATTAGATAAATTAATAATCAATCTAATCTTGCAAGAGCATACGCTGAGTGTTTTCATCTCTCTCTCTCTCTCCAGGTAGCGACCATGTCACGCCTTATTCAAGATAATAATACGGATGTATTGACCGAACCCGCTTGTTATACTGAGCCAGGGAACGCTGGTCCCGCTCCAACTTATAATTGTTATATGACCGAGCAGGAAATAGGGGATTAACAGGATTCCCGTGTCGCCCAAACGAACAAAGTGCATGCTGTTGCATCATCTTCGGGTGTGTTCATTACTGAGAACTGAGAATGGGTGATAAGTTTCAAGAGTTGGAAATGGTGCAAGTGTTGCAGCCAAGTTTGTTAGCAGTTATCATACTGTATTACAAAATACATTGATTCTGAACGAATGTTATTATATACCGAACCAGATATACAACATCATATCAGTCTCTTTATTTAGTAAAGAAGGATATAATTTTGTATTGATGGATAATGTATTGAACATTTCCAATATCAAGAGTTGATCGGTTCAGGCACATTATCTAAAAGCATATATGTTCTAAATCAAATCACAGTTCTTTAACGTACAGAACACACACAAGAGGAAGAGTTCAGAAATGAACAAATCCTTCTTGAGGCGTTGTAGACTAGGTCATATCAATGCGACCCGACTAGCTAAGTTACATTTATATGCATATTTAAATCTGTTTGAATTTACATCTTGTGAAACTTGTAAGTCATGTCACAAAGATAAGATGAACAAAGCTAAGTTTACTGGAAACAGAGAAAGAGTTAATGAGCTCTTAGGATTGATACATGCTGATGTATGTAGGTCCCCTGTCTACACATGCCAGGATTGGTTCTTTGTACTTCATTACATTCACTGATGATCTCTCAATATTCGGACATATGTTCCTGTTGAAACACAAGTATGAAGCTTTTGAGAAATTCAAAGGATATAAGTCAGAAGTAGAGAACCAAAATGGGTACAAGTATTATGTCCTTTGATGTGATCAGGGAGGAGAATACTTGAGCACATAATTCCTGGACTATTCTAAAGGAGTATGAGATTCTCTCTCAGCATTACTTCTCCGTATACACCACAACACGTTTGTATAACGGGGCGGAGCAATCGTGCCCTATATGATATGGTGTGCACTATGATGAGTACTACTGAGTTGCCTATTTCCTTTTGGGGGTTATGCACTTGTGAAGCTACATAACTATTGAATAGGATTTTAATCAAATCAGGTGCCTACCACTACATATGTGATATGGTATGGGAAGAGCCCATCTCTTAATGATGTTAGGATTTGGGGTTGTCCGGCATATGTCTAAAAGCAAAATCCGGACAAGCTCGAGGCAAGTTCAGTTCTGTGGAAGTTTGTTAGATATCCCAAGCATTCGCAATGGAATATATTCTACCGCATTGAGGAGAAAAAGGTGTTTTTGTTTCTCAGCATGCCACCTTTTGGAAAGGGAATTTATTGTGAAGAAATTAATGGTCATGAGGTAGAACTGGAAGGAGTTCCAGCTATACAAATTGCAGCTGATGATTTAATAGAACCAGAGGATTCAATAGCTCCCAACGAACCTCAGCCTCTCCGCCGATCTAGTAGGGTTCCTCACTCACCTGAGAGATACTTCGGTTTTCTCTATGACAGTGGGAGAGAAAATTGCATCATGAGATGATGACCCAACTAGTTTCGAGCAGGCCATCAATAGTGGGGACTCTTTGAGAATGGCTGAATGCTAAGCGATCTGAGATAGAATCCATATACACCAACAAAGTATGAAATTTGTTTGCTTTATCTGAAGGGTGAAATCCCCATCAGGAGCAAGTATATCTTGAGAAGATTACTTGGTGTACATGGAAAAGTTGAGACTTTCAAAGCTAAGACTTGTTGCAAAAGGTTCTCGTCATCGACCAGATATGGATAATGATGAAACCTTTTCTACTGCCTATGCTTAAGTCCATCCGGATCCTACTTGCCATTGCTATATACCATGACTACGATATCTGGCGGTTGGGTGTCATGACTGCATTTCTAAATAGTGATTTAGAAGAGAACATCTATAAGTACACATCCAGAGGGCTTCGTAGACAGTGGGAGTAGCGGAAACGTGTGCAAGTTGCTTTATGGGATAAAACAGGCATCGCAGAGTTGGAACATCTGTTTTGGTGTGGTAGTCAAAGCGTTTGACCTTATCAAAATGGTAGATGAACCTTGTTTATACAAACAGCTAGTAGGGAGTATGGTGATAATTCTCGTATTGTACGTGGATGACATACCCTTGATTGGAAAGGAGTTTCCTATGCTACGCTCGGTCAACCTCCTCTTATCACAAGGATTCTCTATATAGGATCAAGGTGATACCTCCTAAATCCTGGGTTTTGGATCTATGAGATAGATCTAAGTGGATGTTAGGATTCTCACTAGGTGTAGTGAGATGGTATCAATCGATCCTAGGAAGAATCACTGGATAGATTCCAGGGTGGTAAGGACGACTCAATATCAGTCACATGCATTGTTTTTACCCTCAGTGGAGGGACGGTATGTTGGAAGAGTTCCAAGGAAGATACCGTGGCAAACAAGACGATAAAGGCTGGATACATCACTACTTAGGATACTACCAAAGAGGCAGTCTGGGTGTATAAGTTCAAGAGATTTACTTCGTTCCTACCATTGTGTGACAATGGAGTTGTGGCTTATGCCTAGGAACCCTCGTCCCATCAGTGATCCAGACATATTCTTAGGCAGTATCACCTGATCAGGGAGATGGATGATCTCCAGGGAGATCGAGGATATGAGAGTAGACACAGAGGACAACAGCGCGAATCCACTCACAAAGATCTATTTCCCAGTAGAGACTTTTATGGGATGGTTGAGTATGAGATACTTCAACCACTGCTTATTGTTGGGTATGAGATACTACAACAGATGGCCCTATTGCAAGTAGGAGATTGTTAGTGATATGTATGCCCTAGAGGCCATTACTGTACATACGATGTATATTGTAGTGGATGCTTGGACATATATAGGGAGGGCTTTCTTGCTTGACATGATAGTATGCTATCTGGTTGCACTTTATCTTAACATGTACTCTGATTGTCTCTATGTTACATGCTGATAAAGCCCTTAGGATGAGTAATTGACTACCAGGACTATGATGCAGATCATACTTGTGGGGACAGAGTAGTCGCTGTTAGTTATATGAATGCCGTAGAGGCCATTACTGTACATACGATGTATATTGTAGTGGATGCTTGGACATATATAGGGAGGACTTTCTTGCTCGACATGATAGTACGCTATCTGGTTGCTCTTTATCTTAACATGTACTCTGATTGTCTCTATATTACATATTGATAAAGCCCTTAGGATATGTACTCGACTACTGGGACTATGATGAGATCATACTAGTAGGGCCACGGTAGTCGACGAGTACATCCTATAACAGTTCCTAGTCGAGGGTGTATCGAGACAGGGCATCGATGCACCAGAGTAGACTAGCGTATACGCATCTTGACCCATATGATGGGCGATGGATGATCCCATATCCATCGGTGTTTGACATCAATGATGGTGTATGGGTTCTCAGTAGAGACTGGGTACACTGGACGGAGTCGCCGAGAACTCCCAGATGGTATTATACCTCACGTCAGATGGCAGTTGTCCGGTGACACTGGTACAGGTTAGTCTGTAGACCTGAGATCGTCATAGAGTCTTGTGTGATTCCCACTGTGCTTTGATTTCCATCATACCACGTCCAAGAGGGCGTGCAAAAAGGTGGCTTTTGGGTACAGTCCCGAATCACATGGAGGCAATGAGCGATAGGAGGGGATTCGTCTCTCCCGGTATAGGGAGTTGATGTTGTGCTGTGTTCGATTGGCTATAACGGGAAATCCCTGGCCAGGGTTGCTGAGATTTACTGGTAAGTGTTATCAGTAGTTTCTCAAACTGTTATAGACCTCATATCGACATGACTTATCAAGCTACTGGGGTCTGACGTTTACCACCCCTAGGCGAGATATGCGACATATCAGACGAAGAGACCGGACTGTACGGGAGTGTTACTGATTGGATTCGCAGGAGAATGTACAGGCTTGCTTGTTGATCTTCTGATCGCTCAATACCTGGGTGGCTGTTATGTTTAGCTGACCGCTTGCAGCTTGTGGGTGTTTGAGATGATCATTACCTACTGCCGGCGTATTGACGATTGTTTAGAGTCCTACAAAGAGGTTTCTTGACTCAGGAAAAACGGAGTAGGAGCACATATATGATATGTGCGGGACCGAGAACAATACGTGTATGTGATACCGTATTAGATTCTCGCGATATGTGATATCGGCCGGGTATATGTGATATAGCCGGGTCATCGGATCAAGAGTTGATTCGATGAACTGATACAGATTATATTAGTCGGTTATTTGTGAAATAGCCGGATTATCGAATCAAGTGTTGATTCGATAATTTAATGTATAATTATATATTTGATATATTAAATTACATTAACTAATATAAGCTCACTAAAAGATTCTTTTTCTCACTCGGGTAATACATTGATATATATGTGATATATGTTAATAGTATTATTTTATTTTGTCACAATAAATATTGTATATGTGATATATAATATTGTAACATGTTATGATTATAAATGCAACATGTTTTGTGGAGTTTAATTGAGGTTAGGGTTTGGATTAGGGTTAAGTCTTCATGAATCTTTCAAGAAGCTTCTTTAAGCTTTGACTTTTATTTGGATATTTTGCATAGATATTTCCTTAACCCAACCCAACCCTTTACCCTAGTTAAATCTCTATATGGGTTAAGTCTTCATACTTAACCCATGGCTGCATTTCTAACCTCACTAGAGTTTCATTATTCATCACAAAAGGATTCTTCTTCTTCTTCCTTGAGTTCTTAATAGAAAAGCTTACTAGCTTTTTCATTAGAGATGATTTTGAGTGAGATTAAGAAAAACAAATGAGAGCTAAAGTCATACTTCATCATCCTAATCAATCCTAGCCATTTAGATTAGGGTGTTCACTTCTTTTGTGAGTGAGAGCTTGTGTTAAAAAACTTCAAGGTAGATCATCTTTGTTATCGAAGATCGGAAGCAAGCCTGCATCTTTCTCTACGTGGAGCCTCTCTAGAGTCCAGGTACTCGATGATCGCAGCGAAGGGACCTCAACACAGAGCTTTAGAAGTGAAGGACCGGACTACAAAGGTTGTAATCCCAAACTCTTAGATGTTAAAGTGTTTAACATGCTTTGTTTCGCCTAATCTCTAGTTTAAAGATCTTGGTTAGGCTTGTTCGGCACGTCTAAAATTTAAATCGGGCATGGTTGATACCTTATAGACCCTTGTGAGAGTGGCTAGTAACCCAACAGTGGTATCAGAGCCAAGCTAGAGTTTTAGGCAAAGTTTAAAGTCCGATCGAACTCCGAATACCCGTAAAACCCTAGTTTCTGAAAATTTTTCAAAAATGTTGATTTTTTCATATTAAAAATACTCAAAAAAATCATCAGGGTATTTTTGGAATTACTGTGCAAAACGAGACACTAATCCTACTAAAGTGCCGCGGAACCGCGGCCGTACCATGGCTTGCGCGGCGGTTTCGCGGCCGTATAGGAGAATTAGGGTTTATTGTTTCCACAGTAACATCCGTAGGTACTTCCTGATGTTTCTGGGAATTTTTAATTTACTCAAGTGTTGAGTTTTCTGGGTTGTATTGGAAACTCGTTGATTCGATTGGAAAGTTTAACTTCGTTTAAGTTTTTCTGGGTAATTTTAGAACGTGTTAATAAGTTCGAATGGATATCAATAACTCACTTTTTCCCCTGCCGGAAAATTTCCAAGCGTTGGATTTTTCCATAGTTTAAGAACGTTCTAAGTCTTGCAAGTAACGCTGTGGACCCTCTAGAAGAACAAAAACCTTAACTCGATTATGTGACCATCTGAACTGCCTCCAAACCTTAAGGTTTGGGGCAGTACGGCGTGCCACATGTGAGGCGTTGGCTTGACCCTTCTACGGCTGGACCATTGGTATTGTGGCATGTGATGGATATTTTAAACTAATTTCAAGTGTTGAGAACTATTTGGGAAATCTTGGGTGTTTGTTTATTAGATCAGAAAGTTTAACATTATCTATTTATCTGGAATGTGATATAATATTTGGAATCCACAAGTAGTTATGAGATAACGAATTTGAATATTATAAATCTAGCAGTCCAGTCTCAGATGATCGGTTGCCACGGAATTTTGATGTGATCAAAAGTCCGTCGCAATCACGTAGCGTACGCGGATACTCGCCGGGTAAACTTAATAGACAACCATGCCCCATAGCCCCGACCAAGTGACTGTAGGAGAACCCCGTCGCCAAAAGCATCCGTTAAGGTGCTCGCGGCAGCGGTGTTCCGCCTTAGTGGACTTCGTCGACGGCATCGGGGGTGCGGCCGTCTACTAAAGTTTGTGATTGATACGAATTCTTGATTTGTGTAGTATTTGAAATTTTTTAAAGAAATCACAACCAAAAATTATTTGACCGCAATCAACTACGGTGTCGGATGTAGATTGTTAGTGAGTGCGGATCGTCCACAGGGAAAGTGTAATCGTTCGTCTTTTGAATTAGATGAGTTGAAACTTTAATGAAAAGAAAACAAAACAATTCATGATTTGAAATTGAAGTTCAAGAATGAGAAAAATCTAGATCTAAGAAAGCATTAAAAGATAGAATCAAGAATTGATCGTTTGTTGATTTTTCCAAACCAAATATCAAGAATCGAAATGAGGCTCGTAGGAATCGATCGGATCTATAGATGTGATGTAATCTTACAATTACGTATTCTTATCCTTCGATGAATTGATACTAGATTGATGATGATCGATGAGAATTAGAGACTTCTTGTGAAACTAGGGTTTCATCTTATCTCTTGTTCTTTCATTGATATCATTCATATTCTAGCCTCTAGTAAATTCAAGAAACGATCGTAGATCCCTAATTTCGAGCGATCACAATCAAGAAAGCATCGCTACGAAACTAGGTCATCGATTCTTGAACTTGCTAGGGTTTACAAAACTCGTAGGACTTAAAAATCGTATTAAGATTTGTTACATCATCATTCTACAATCGTCTCGACTCCTTTACGAGCGGAGTTTTACTCAAACATCACAACAAGAACAACAATTACAAATTGAGATCTAATCATGATGCAAGAATTAAAAGAGAGCAAGATTAAAGAATTTCACCTTTTATTTATATCAACAATTTCATTACATTCGCTCAAGAACTACAAGAGGAAGAATTCGATCGTCGACTTGGCTTCGCTCGTCTCCGTGGATCGCGGATTGGCTTGGATCACTTGCCCGATTGAAGATCGGCTCGGCTCCTAAAAGGTTGAAGGCTTCTTGCTCGATTGGTACTCAAGATCTTGGATTTGGAGTGGAATTAGGGTTAGGGTTTCGCACAAGCCTTCTCACTAGACTTGTGGAAGAAGATGATGAAAAAGGGAATTTTAGGAATTTTAAAGATTAACCTCAACCCTTAGATCTAGGCTCCTATTTATAGATAACTAACCCTAGATCTAGGATTTCAAATTCTAAGTTTCCCTCCAAAAGTTTGTTGAGGAAATTTGAATTTCCCTCCAAAAGTTAGTTAGGGGAGAAGCTTCTAGATGTGATTAGTTAGGAGGGAGCTTCTAGAAGAGGATTAATTAGGAGCTTAATTAGGATTAGCCTTCTCTAATTTTCTTTGCTGATCTGGCAGTGGCTTCGAGGGTATTCTGGAACTTTACATATCATAAAGCAATGTGGGCCCAGAGAAAGAGATTCTGCACTGAAAATTCCATGCTGACGTGGCAATAGAGGCGCGGAACCGCGGCGCAAGCCAGCTCCTGCCGCGGTTCCGCGGCTAACTTGGTGAGTTGGGGCTTGGGCTCTCTGGTGTGGTCTTGGGCTGTTGTATGGGCCTTTATGTGATATATAGAATTATCTAATTCCTTCTGCATTGCTACCAGATCTGAAATGATTGAATTGGCGTAATGTTGATCAGCTCTTTGGTTTTTCTTCCGTATTTTCCTGCACAGACTCAAGACAAGTGTTGCGCAAATACAGAAATGTTGCGATGCCATGAAATGCGGTTAATTTCCTTTAAAGTGTCGGTTTAAAAGTCTAACACATGCAATCTCATATTTTGTGACAGATTTGCTAATATGTAGAATATGAATGCCGAACACTTCTAAATGTATGCAAAAGATGGGGAAATTGCCGGCTAAAATATACAATATTTTCGACTGATCAAATACCCCCAAACTTAATTTCGATCGTCTCGAGCGAATGTTTTATTAAAAAGAGAAGGAGAAAATAAAGAAAGAGAAAAACTAACTAGCACACTTTCGTAGGCAACACGATTGCACTGAGCACGTGCAACAAGCCTTTAAACCTCTAGGTGTCCCTAGTAGGAGGAGTGTTGTCTCCTGAGGGTTTTCAGCGGATTGCACCCACAAAATCCAATAATAAAAGAAAGATCGTGAATATTACATTTAAAGACAAGAATTGTAAAAGAAAGACTTTGAAAATTAGGGTTTCCAACTAAGCTAGCTTTTCGGTTGTCATGAGCCCTATCTTAATGGTCATGAAAAGATGTTAGAAATCACGTCCTCCCTCAATAAAACATTGTCTTATTCTTCATTCCTAACTTTCTTCCAAACATCGATCATATAACCCTGCGTGTGTGTAAAGACATCCCTACACCCGGAGAATTCAATTCAAGCTATCATACTCTTGCCCATCAGCCTCAGTACTTTTTTTTTTGATGAGCTCACACACTTTCATGCGACCGTTAATACTTCTTGAGGTACTAACCGACCGATTACTCATGTGCTTGCTTATTTGGTGTATTTTCCTCGTCTTGCACCACCTTTGGTATAGCAGTGACTCCCAGACCAGTTGGCCTTAGGGCACTAGATGAAGAGGCACCCTCGCTATATATATATTTTTTTCCTCGGTGATAACAAAACCAGTGTCCATTTTTCTCACCATTTTTTTTTATACATCGGCTTTAAGACAAGAGCATTTCAAGGTATCCTCTACTATCCCAGGCTTCAAGACGTGTGTAAGTGCGAATAGCAGTGTATCAACGTTCAAAATGTTTGGCTTCCAGAATAGAAACTATTTTTCAGACTTAGTTTTATCCTCAGATTAGTGACGTCCTTCATCTTACTAACCCTTGGGACAACGGCTCATAACTACTTATTACTAGTTCGTATAAGAAAACTTCTAATTTTCTTAGTTTTCTTATATTTTTCCAATCTCATGGATGTAATTGTTCACTATCTAATCTTTCATTATCTTATTTATGTACAAAAATATTTTTATAATTTTGAAATTTTTTAAATTTTTATAGGTTTTTAAAGAAATGTTTTGTGCTTATGCAAATGATATGCAAATGATGCGAAAATAAGCACAAATCTCCCCCAAACTTGTTTTCAACAGTGTCCTCACTGTTGCCATCTGCTAAATCTCGAAAAACCTGTAAGCTTGGGAGGAATTTATTAGCGGGGGCAAAATATTTAAGTGAAGAATCTCCCCCAAACTTATTTTTGGCTCAAAATTTTGTAACAATTTTTCTTTTCAAGAGCCCGAAAATATACACCCCCCAAACTTGAGTTATGCAATGTTAATCTTTTAAAATCACAAGTGGGGGTCAAAAATCAGTGGTCGATGCCAAGCTTTGCAAAGACCGAAAGTTAACACCAACCATTCAAAATTTTTATCAATGCAATGCTCGGGTTGGTGGAAGAAAAAGTGGGGAAAAGGTAAGTGGTGGAATAGAATGTGTGTGCGTCTCATTTTGGAGAGACGATGCAGTGTATGTGATGGATTACTCGCATTCTTTTTACAATTCAGAAGAATGGGTGGAGGTTCAATTTCATTGATTGGGAGATGATTCATCTCAACACCCGTGTCATTTAAAAATGCGAGTTCATCAGCGAAGATCTCCTCAAAAGTTCCATCTATACCCCGAGAAATAATGGCATCATAAAGTACGGGGTGATCTTCAGACTCTAAAAGCAGTTCATAATCCGTGTTAATTGTTGACCCGGACATCTCAGTGAAAGAGTCCGTATGTATATGATACATAGTTGGGTCAAACAACAACATATGAAAAGAGTCAAGATCGATAACAGGAGGATCATCAAATTCGCTGCTGTCGACATCCATTAAGTCGACAGAACATACCTGAGCAGTAGGTTCGGAGGGTACACTTCCCAACTTGTAAATGTTCAGCTCTATTGACCTATTCCCGAAAGATAGGGTCATAGAACCATTACGACAGTTGATAATAGCATTGGAAGTGGCCAAAAAGGGGCGACCTAAAATCACCGGAATTTGATTCCGTGGGTTCGCTATAGGCTGTGTATCAATTACAATAAAATCTACCGGGAATATAAATTCTCCGATTTTTATTAACACATCCTCCAGTTCACCCCTAGGTTTGGTGATTGATCGGTCAGCCATCTGGAGAGTGCAATTGGTTGGCTTCAACTCTCCGATCCCTAATTGCTCATAAACCGAGTATGGAAGCAAGTTAACACTAGCGCCAAGGTCTAGTAGAGCACGGTTGATGTGTTTTTCCCCAATAGAAACGGAAATAGTAGGATATCCTGGATCCTTACGTTTCCTCGGTAATTGTTGGGGGAAAGCCGTGTCTATTGTTTTTTCCATGAATATCTTTTTGGGCGCTTGAGTCTTCCTCTTCCTAGTGCACAAGTTCTTAAGAGTTTTTGCATAGGACGGAACTTGTTGGATGGCATCTAGGAAAGGGATGTTGGTGTTTACTTGCTTAAAAATGTTCATAATCTTCTCCATATGTGGACTCGGTGTGTTAGCCCTTAACCGATTAGGATAAGGTGCTTTAGCAATAAGCGCTGGGTCCATCATAGGAGAAAGAAGTGGTTGTGGAACCGATCCCAGAATAGAAGTGGGGATCGTCCGAGGAGGAGTAAAAGAGGTGGGCTGTAGTGGCGAGCCTTTTGGGAAATGGAGAATAGGCTCGGAAGAAGATGGTGGGGTAGAAGAACTGGGGTTAGAAGTGTGTGTGTGAGGAAAGGTCTCAGCCGGGGTGTTATTGATTGATTTTTCTGTATCATCAAACTCTTCCCCAACGTGATGGTCAAGCACTCTTCTAGATCTCAACGTGATCTCATCCACATGATGTGAATAGCTAGGATTAGGTAAAGGTTGAGCTGGAAGTTTCCCTTTCTCTCTTGCACTCATTTCGGCTTTTAGTTGTGCAATTTGTTCTTCCATCGATTTGATGTTCTCATTTTGAGAGATAATGATCTTCATTACATTCTCAACGGAAGATTTCAAACTTGCCGTCCCTTGGATGGATTGTTTCATGAAAGTATCCAAGGTTTGTGCTAGTGCAGAGGTATTATCTGTACCGGTCAATTGCAAAGGACTAAACGGTGCAAAAGTGTTGGCCGGATTTTGGAAATTTTGTGATTGGAAGGGGTGCTGACTCAATTGAAGTGGTGGCTGCAGTTGTGGTGAAGAAACCCTTTGGAATTGATTCGTGTTTGGAACCGTGTTTTGAAATTGGGATTGGTTCCAATCAAAGTTAGGGTGATTCCTCCACCCCTGATCATATGTGGAGGAAGATGGATTGTTTCTAGGTCTTTGAAATGCGGCATTTGTATGCTCAGGACCTTGAAATGGACATTCTTCCGTCAAGTGAGACGGATTAGAACAGCATCCACATACAGTTTTGGAGAGTGATATTTGACTTAGGGCGGCTAAAAATTTGTTTTCCATAGTCTCGAGTTTCTTTTGCATAGCTGAAATGTCAGCTCTAACTCCTATAGAAATATCATTGCCATCCCTAGACGATTGACTCACACCCTCCCACTGTAAAGATTTTTCAGCGAAATCTTCTAGAAATTTCCAGGCTTCCCCATCATCTTTGGTCATAAAGTTGCCTTGACACATGGATTCAAGGGACTGTCTTGTGTAAGGAGTAATGCCCTCATAAATGATTCGGCACAATTCCCATCTCGGGATGCCGTGATGTGGACATTGGACTAACAGATCCTTGAAGCGGTCAAGACATTTTGAAAATGTTTCATTTGGAAGCTGGGTGAATTGATAGATTTCGCTGCGGACTCGAGCTGTCTTATGATGTGGGTAAAATTTCTTAAGGAATGCTTTGACGAATTCGTCCCAATTTGAAATGGAATGTGCGGTAGTGTTCTATAGCCACTTCTCGGCTAAATCGTACAAAATGAATGGGAGAAGACGTAGACGGAAAGCATCCACAGAAAGCTGTGAAGTACCCATCATTGCGCATACATTTTCAAATTTCTTGATAAACACGTATGCGTCTTCAGACTCGAGACCGTGAAATTTTGGTAGAAGGTTGATGTATTGGGGTTTTATTTGAAAATTTTCCCCGTTGGCTGGTGGAATGGAAAGACAAGTGGAAAGTGGACCTCGTGTAGGATAACATCTCTCTTGGAGAGAGATGCGAGGTGGATTCTGCGCACCAACGGACGGCGGCAGGGTAGTGGAAAAGAAGTTCGATGGAGGTGGATCCATCGATGTGGGTGTGGTGGTGGGTAAAAGAAAGGGTAAATGTAGAAATACCGACTTTTAGGTCGATGAGGAAAACGCGGACTAACGGGCACTAGAAACCTATTGTCCAGCCTATCTTGCACTAAAAAGGGTTAGTACAAGTGGCAGCGTGAATTTATAATTAGGGGAAATGATGAATGCGGTGTTTGCTTTGAAAATTGATACGGATTTTTGAAAAAATGATGCAACACAACAAATGCAGCACACAAACCCTAGAATCTAGTGGTCACCTAGGTCCGGCTCTAGACCGCTCCTAACTGCCAAAAGACAAGTCGCAGGATCAATCCTCCACTGCCTCTTTGTCCCCCTGTGGCCGGATAAGTGCCAGGTAAGTGGGAAGGTACTCCACTACGTAAGTAGTGGGCCTAATTAAAAACCACTAGCCTTAGACACACTCGCCTTAGGCACCACAAGAAAACGCGGATAAGCAATGAATTACCCACGGCCTTCTCTTGTCCTAATTGAGCGCGACGGTCCTTAGAGTCATCTCTAGATTTCTTTTAATTAATGAGGGTCAATGCGGATGCAAGTTTGTGATTTTCGGGGCCTAGGAAGGGTAATGAAATCCCCACCTAATTTGGATTTGGTCGTGCCCCTTAAATTTCCGTATTAATATGCAACAACCACAAGAATCAAAAACACGCACAAATTTATTTTGCTTTTGCGGTGCTGCGATTTATTTGAAAAGAATCCTGTACAAAATATTAGTTGGAGCAGAGAAAGGAGAAGATAAGAAAGTTAGGGACTTACAGAGAAAAAATGATGCAGAGAAGAGCTACAACTGCGGCGGATCCGCCGCGAATGAGGCTCTGGTGCCGCGCTTCCGCGCTTGGGTGGTAAGTTCACTGCACAAGATTTTTACAGAGAGCTTCTGTTCAGCTCCTGAGTCCTCTGGAATTTTCAGAAAATTTTTTCTCCAGCTCCAATGATCCCAGATTCCCTCGCAATCAAATCACAAAACCCGTATTATGATTTGCACGAATTTTGATCACAAAATTTAAATGGAATAAAATTTTCACTCAAATTTCAAAATACGAACTATTAGCGCACTATCCCCGGCAACAGCGCCATTTGATTGAAACGAATTCTTGATTTGTGTAGTATTTGAAAATTTGTAAAGAAATCACAACCAAAAATTATTTGACCGCAATCAACTACGGTGTCGGATGTAGATTGTTAGTGAGTGCGGATCGTCTACAGGGAAAGTGTAATCGTTCGTCTTTTGAATTAGATGAGTTGAAACTTTAATGAAAAGAAAACAAAACAATTCATGATTTGAAATTGAAGTTCAAGAATGAGAAAAATCTAGATCTAAGAAAGCATTAAAAGATAGAATCAAGAATTGATCGTTTGTTGATTTTTCCAAACCAAATATCAAGAATCGAAATGAGGCTCGTAGGAATCGATCGGATCTATAGATGTGATGTAATCTTACAATTACGTATTCTTATCCTTCGATGAATTGATACTAGATTGATGATGATCGATGAGAATTAGAGACTTCTTGTGAAACTAGGGTTTCATCTTATCTCTTGTTCTTTCATTGATATCATTCACATTCTAGCCTCTAGTAAATTCAAGAAACGATCGTAGATCCCTAATTTCGAGCGATCACAATCAAGAAAGCATCGCTACGAAACTAGGTCATCGATTCTTGAACTTGCTAGGGTTTACAAAACTCGTAAGACTTAAAAATCGTATTAAGATTTGTTACATCATCATTCTACAATCGTCTCGACTCCTTTACGAGCGGAGTTTTACTCAAACATCACAACAAGAACAACAATTACAAATTGAGATCTAATCATGATGCAAGAATTAAAAGAGAGCAAGATTAAAGAATTTCACCTTTTATTTATATCAACAATTTCATTACATTCGCTCAAGAACTACAAGAGGAAGAATTCGATCGTCGACTTGGCTTCGCTCGTCTCCGTGGATCGCGGATTGGCTTGGATCACTTGCCCGATTGAAGATCGGCTCGGCTCCTAAAAGGTTGAAGGCTTCTTGCTCGATTGGTACTCAAGATCTTGGATTTGGAGTGGAATTAGGGTTAGGGTTTCGCACAAGCCTTCTCACTAGACTTGTGGAAGAAGATGATGAAAGAGGGAATTTTAGGAATTTTAAAGATTAACCTCAACCCTTAGATCTAGGCTCCTATTTATAGATAACTAACCCTAGATCTAGGATTTCAAATTCTAATTTTCCCTCCAAAAGTTTGTTGAGGAAATTTGAATTTCCCTCCAAAAGTTAGTTAGGGGAGAAGCTTCTAGATGTGATTAGTTAGGAGGGAGCTTCTAGAAGAGGATTAATTAGGAGCTTAATTAGGATTAGCCTTCTCTAATTTTCTTTGCTGATCTGGCAGTGGCTTCGAGGGTATTCTGGAACTTTACATATCATAAAGCAATGTGGGCCCAGAGAAAGAGATTCTGCACTGAAAATTCCATGCTGACGTGGCAATAGAGGCGCGGAACCGCGGCGCAAGCCAGCTCCTGCCGCGGTTCCGCGGCTAACTTGGTGAGTTGGGGCTTGGGCTCTCTGGTGTGGTCTTGGGCTATTGTATGGGCCTTTATGTGATATATAGAATTATCTAATTCCTTCTGCATTGCTACCAGATCTGAAATGATTGAATTGGCGCAATGTTGATCAGCTCTTTGGTTTTTCTTCCGTATTTTCCTGCACAGACTCAAGACAAGTGTTGCGCAAATACAGAAATGATGCGATGCCATGAAATGCGGTTAATTTCCTTTAAAGTGTCGGTTTAAAAGTCTAACACATGCAATCTCATATTTTGTGACAGATTTGCTAATATGTAGAATATGAATGCCGAACACTTCTAAATGTATGCAAAAGATGGGGAAATTGCCGGCTAAAATATACAATATTTTCGACTGATCAGTTTGCGACGAGCATTCGATCAGAATATCGGTAATCTTGTTGAATTGCCCGACTTGATATTGAAAAGAGTTTTCGATAATGTGACTAAAATGCGGGGTTTATAATTGTTAGGCATGCGATGTCTAAGGAATTCATGTGGTTAGGCATGAGATGTCTAAGGAGATTGCGGATTCCAACTGTTGTAGTTTTACACTTTCTTTTCTGTGACCGTAAGCGTAGTATGTGGTGTATCGCCATCTTTGTTGCTATACATCAACGACAATCAGGATACGCATACTTGCTTAGTTGATGATATAAGATATTATGTGTTGCTGTGATATGTTATATTGGATCGTCGTGGTCTGAATAGCCGGGGGTTTTATGTGAGATGAGGGTTTTTATTTTCATTCATGTAAAATTCATTTGTATGTAACATTCTTTTATTTGGGCACTTCCGGGCTGAGGATGATGTCACCATTGTATATTATTTACTTTTCCGCATTAGGTAGACCTAAGGCGGGGAGCACAAGTAACCGGGTTCTAGGGTCCAGTGGGAGGCCATCTCGAGGAGTCGAGACCGGGTCTCTTAATCCTAGAATTGGCAGTGTTGCTTGCCGCTCTCGTAGGAGTCTAGGGATGTGGGTTTGGCTATTCATCGCGACCGTAGAATCCGTCTTTTATACAGGCTCGTACTAAAACACAGACCTCCTAGTATATCCAATATTTCATATATGTTTCTTCTGCTGCAATGTTCTATGATGAGATCATATTACTGCCTGAGACGAATGTTTATATTATATATATGAGATATATGTTATACTGCAGATTTCGTTTCAAATGTGATTCTTGTGAAGCATAATTAAAATGGGACTTCATTAATGAGATTAATGAAATAAAAGAAACCTAAAGATGTTGTAGAAACTTGTCTTAAAAACAGGTAGCTCTAGTTCTTGCTTTGCATAGCGGTGTTCCTTGTAGAACATCCAACACCTTATTCGATAAGGAAAGAGCCGAGATCCCTTCACCGGGAGTGACCTCTTTATCGAAACTAGCAGATGCTACAAACACGGTATGTCTTTTGATTGCTTATATAGTTTTTTCTTCGCATAGTGATATTTTTGAAATATCCTGCACCTTATTCGATGAGGAAAGAGCCGACGATCCCTTCACCGGGAGTGACCTCTTTAGCAAAACTAGAAAAGGCCTCAAAAACATTCCATTAAAAATCACTCGATTCTACAACGATATCAAGTTCATTGCGCAAAGGGTTTTCTTAAAAACCTGTCGTAGCCCTCCATCATTTCAGATAAGTCCTACTTAGTATTCGTGCTACGTTTGTTAACCTCCGTCAAGGCGTAGTGTGCGGTAGCTAACTAGTATTTATCTGTTTATGCATATGATGCAGATTGTTTTAGGGTAGTCGTGCGGCCTTGTTGATCTCCGTCAAGGGTCATACGGGTGGGTTTAATTCAATCAGGAAATGACGGGTAGAACTTGACTAGAAGCCTATGGTTTGTTGACCTCCGTTAAGGTCATAGGAAGCTAGGGGTAAAATATTATCGGGAATTTCAAGTGTTGAAATTTGCAATGAGATTGCATACCTTCTATGAGATAGTTGGATCCCGATACCCGCTGCGAGTAAGTGTTACTCCTGGGAGAGTTTTACACATTACAATTAGCCGATCAAGTAGGTGTCTAGAAAGGTGTTAACGGGGTTACGCCCCTGGGAAAACGAGGTTTATTTTAATTAGGACCGTGCGAAAGCACGGTGAACCTCCTTCAAACTACCGGCACTAACCTGGCTGAAAGATTGGCGAACTTGTAGAGTGTAATTAATCCCGGCTAGTCTTTCCTTTTAGGTTTTGAAGGAAGATTTGACTAAAACAGGGGGAGACATCCTAATTAGATAAATTGATAACCAATCAAATCTTGTAAAAGCGCACGCTGAGTGTTTTCTTCTCTTTCTTTCGAGGTAGCGACCATGTCATGCTTTAATCAAGATAATAATATGGATGTATTGACCGAACCCGCTTGTTATACTGCGCTAGGGAATGTTGGTCCCGCTCCAACTTATAATTGTTATAAGACAGAGCAGGAAATAGGGGATTACCAGAATTCCCGTGCCGCCCAAACGAAGAAAATGCATGTTGATGCATCTTCTCCGCATGTGTTCATTACACAGAACCGTTTCTCAATATCCTTTACATCCTGGGTATTTGATACCGGATCAGGATCCCACATATGTAATTTGTTAGATGGGCTACAGATAAGTAGAGAACTGAGAACGGGTGATAAATTTCATGAGATAGAAATGGTGCAAGTGTTGCAGCCAAGTCTGTTGGTAGTTATCACCCTGTATTATCAGAATACATTGATTCTGAACGAATGTTATTAGATACCGAACCTGAGATACAACATCATATCAGTGTCTTTATTAGTAAAGAAAGGATATAATTTTGTATTGTTGGATAATGTTTTGAACATTTCCTATATCAAGAGTTGATCGGTTCAGGCACGTTATCTAAAAGCATAGACGTTCGAAATCAAACCACAGTTCTTAACGTACAGAACACACACAAGAGGAAGAGTTCAGAAATGAACGAATCCTTCTTGAGGCATTGTAGACTAGTTCATATCAATGCGACCCGACTAGCTGAAGTTACATATAGATGCATATTTAAATTAGTTTGAATTTACATCTTGTGAAACTTGTCGGTCATGTCACAGAGATAAGATGACCACAGCTCTGTTTGTTGGAAACAGAGAAAGAGTTAGAGAACTCTTGGGATTGATACATGCTGATGTATGAAGGTCCCCTGTCTACACATACCAAGACCGGTTCTTTGTACTTCATTACATTCACTGATGATCTCTTAAGATTCAGACATATGTTCCTGTTGAAACAAAAGTCCGAAACTTTTGAGATAATCACAGAATATAAGTTAGAAGTAGAGAACCAAAAACGGGTATAAGTATTATGTCCTTTGATAAGATCAAGGAAGAGAATACTTGAGCACGGGATTCGTGGAATATTCTAAAGGAGAATGAGATTCTCTCTCAGCATTACTCCTCCGTATACACTACAGCACCTCGCTGTATCGGGGCGGAGCAATCACACCCTATGTGATATGGTGCGCTCTATGATGAGTACTACTGAGTTTCCTATTTCCTTTTTGGGAGTTATGTACTTGTGAAGCTGCATACCTATTGAATAGGGTTCCAATCAAATCAGTTGCCTACCACTTCATATGTGATATGGAATGGGAAGAGCCCATATCTTAAATAAGTTAAGATTTGGGGTTGTCTGGCCTATGTCTAAAAGCAAAATCCGAACAAGCTCGAGGCAAAGTCAGTTCTGTGGAAGTTTGTTGAATATCCCAAGCATTCGCAAGGAAATATCTTCTACCAAACCGAGGAACAAAAGATGTTTTGTTTCTCAACTTGCCACCTTTGTGACAAGGAATTTCTGGTGATGAAATTAATGGTCATGAGGTAGAACTGGAAGGAGTTCCAGCTATACAAACTACAGCAAATGATTTGGTAGAACCAGAGGATTCAATAGATTCCAACGAACCTCAACCTCTCCGTCGATCTAGTAGGGTTCCTCACCTACCTGAGAGATACTTCGGTTTTCTCTATGCAGTGGGAACAAGGATCGCATCATGAGATGATGACCTAACCAGTTTCGAGCTGGCCATCAAGAGTGGGACTCTGTAAGAATGGCTGGATGCTTAGCGATCTGAGATGGAATCCTTATACACCAACAAAGTATTGACTTTGGTTGCTTTATCTGAAGGGTTAAATCCCCATCAGGAGCAAGTATATCTTGAGAAGATTACTTGGTGTACATGGAAAAGTTGAGACTTTCAAAGATATACTTAAGTCCATCCAGATCCTACTTGCCACGGCTACATACCATGACTACGATATCTGGTGGTTGGGTGTCATGACTGCTTTTCTAAATGATGCTTTAGAAGAGAGCGTCTATAAGTACATAGCCAGAGGTCTTCGTAGACAGTGGGAGCTGCGGAAACGTGTGCAAGATGTTTTATGTGATAAATCAGGCATCGCGGAGTTGGAACATCTGTTTTTATGTGGTAGTCAAAGAGTTTGACTTCATCAAAATGCTAGATGAACCTTGTATATACAAAAAAGGTAGCAGAGAGTATGGTGGTGATCCTCGTAGAGTACGTAGATGACATACTCTTGATAGGGAAGGAGTTTCCTATGCTACGCTCGGTCAATCTCCTCTTATCACAAGGATTCTCCGTATAGGATCAAGGTGATACCTCCTAAATCCTAGGTTTTATATCTATGAGATAGATCTAAATGGATGTTCGGATTCTCACTAGTTGTAATGAGATGGTATCAATCGATCCTGGGGAGAATCACTGGAAAAGGTTCCAGGGTGATAAAGATGACTGAATGTCAGTCGCAGGCATTGTCTTTACCCTCAGTGGAGGGACGGTATGTTGGAAGAGTTCCAAGCTAGATACCGTGACTAACTAGACGATTAAAGGAAAGATACATCGTTACCAAGGATGCTACCAAAGAGGCAGTATGGATATATATAAGTTCATAAGATGAACTTCGTTCCAACCATTGTATGACAATGGAGTTGTGGCTTATGCCAAGGAACCCCCGTCCCATCAGAAATCCAGATATAATTCTTAGGCAGTATCACCTGATCATGGAGATGGTTGATCTTCAGGGAGATCGAGGTTAGGAGAGTAGACACAGAGGACAACAGCGCGGATCCACTCATAAAGGCTTTTTCCCCAGTAGAGACTTTTATGTAATGGTTGAGTATGAGATACTTCAACCACAGCTAATTATTGGGTATGTGATACCACAACAGATGGCCCTAGTGCAAGTGGGAGATTGTTAGTTATATGTACGCCGTAGAGGCCATTACTGTACATACGATTTATATTGTAGTGGATGCTTGGACATATATAGGGAGGACTTTCTTGCTCGACATGATAGTACGCTATCTAGTTGTTCTTTATCTTAACATGCACTCTGATTGTCTCGACTACTGGGACTATGATGAGATCATACTAGTGGGGCCACAGTAGTCGACGAGTACATCCTATAACAGTTCCTAATCGAGGGTGTATCGAGACAGGGCATCGATGCACCAGAGTAGAATAGCGTATACGCATCTTGACCCATATGATGGGCGATGGATGATCACATATCCATTGGTGTTTGACATCAAGGATGGTGTACGGATGCTCAGTAGAGACTGGGTACACTGGACGGACTCGCCGAGAACTCCCATATGGTATTATACCTCACGTCAGATGGCAGTTCTCCGGTGACACTGGTACAGGTTAGTCTGTAGATCCGAGATCGTCATAGAGTCTTGTATGATTCCCACTGTGCTTCGATTTCTATCATACCACGTCCAAGAGGGCGTGCAAAAAGGTGGCTTTTGTGTACAGTCCCGAATCACATGGAGGCAATGAGCGATAGGAGGGGATTCGTCTCTCCCGGTATAGGGAGTTGATTTTGTGCTGTGTTCGATTGGCTATAACTGGAAATCCCTGGCCAGGGTTACTGAGATTTACCGGTAAGTGTTATCAGTAGATTCTCGAACTGTTATAGACCTCATATCGACATGACTTATCAAGCTACTGGGGTCTGACGTTTACCACCCCTACACGAGATATGCGACATATCAGACAAAGAGACCGGACTGTACGGGAGTGTTTTTGATTGGATTCGCAGGAGAATGTTCAGGCTTGCTTGTTGATCTTCAGATCGCTCAATACCTGGGTGGCTATTGTATTTAGCTGACCGCTTGCAGCTTGTGGCTGTTTGATATGATCATCACCTACTGCCGGCATATTGACGATTATTTAGAGTCCTACACAGAGGTTTCTTGACTCAGGTAAAACGGAGTAGGGGCATATATATGATATGTGCAGGACCGAGAACAATACGTGTATGTGATACCGTATTAGATTCTCACAATATGTGATATCGGCCGGGTATATGTGATATAGCCAGGTCATCGGATCAAGAGTTGATTCGATGAACTGATACATATTATATTAGTCGGTTATTTGTGAAATTGTCGGATTATCGAATCAAGTGTTGATTCGATAATTTAATGAATAATTATATATTTGATATATTAAATTACATTAACTAGTATAAGCTCATTAAAAGATTCTTTTTCTCACTCGGGTAATACATTGATATATATGTGATATATGTTAATAGTATTATTTTATTTTGTTACAATAAATATTGTATATGTGATATATAATATTGTAACATGTTATGGTTATAAACGCAACATGTTTTGTGGAGTTTAATTGAGGTTAGGGTTTGGATTAGGGTTAAGTCTTCATGATGCTTTCAAGAAGCTTTTTGAAGCTTTCAAGAAGCTTCTTGAAGCTTTGACTTTGACTTGGATATTTTGCATAGATATTTCCTTAACCCAACTCAACCCTTTACCCTAGTTAAATCTCTACATGGGTTAAGTCTTCATACTTAACTCATGGTTGCATTTCTAACCTCACTAGAGTTTCATTATTCATCACAAAAGGATTCTTCTTCTTCTTCCTTGAGTTCTTGATGGAAAAGCTTACTAGCTTTTTCATTACTGATGATTTTGAGTGAGATTACGAAAACAAATGAGAGCTAAAATCCTACTTCATCATCCTCATCTATCTTAGCCATTTAGATTAGGGTGTTCACTTCTTTTGTGAGTGAGAGCTTGTGTTAAAGAAACTTCAAGGTAGATCATCTTTGTTATCGAAGATCGGAAGCAAACTTGCATCTTTCTCTTCGTGCAGCCTCTCTAAAGTCCGGGTACTCGATGATCGCAGCGAAAGGACCTCAACACGGAGCTTTAGAAGTGAAGGACCGGACTACAAAGGTTGTAATCCCAAACTCTTAGATGTTAAAGTGTTTAACATGCTTTGTTACGCCTAATCTCTAGTTTAAAGATCTTGGTTAGTGTTGTTCGGCACGTCTAAATTTTAAATCGGGCATGGTTGATGCCTTATAGACCCTTGCGAGAGTGCCTAGTAACCCAACAGTCGCTAAGTACATCCTTCAAATGTCCCTAGTCATGGGTGTGTCGAGACATGGCATCGATATACCAGAGTAGACTAGCATATAGCTTCTCGACCCATGTAGATGGGCCATGAATTATCCCATATCCATTGGTGTTTGACATCAGAGACAGTATACGGGTGCTCAGTGGACACTGGGTACACTGAACAGACTCGCTCCCAGATGGTATTATACCTCACGTCAGATGGCAATTCTCTGGTGACACTGGTACAGGTTAGTCTGTAGACCCGAGATCGTCATAGAGTCTTGTGTGATTCCCACTATGCTTTGATTTCCAACTTACCACGTTCAAGAGAACATGCAAAACAGTGTCTTTTGGGTACAGTCCCGAGTCATATGGAGACAATGACCGATAGGTGGGGTTTCGTCTCTCCCGGTATCGGGAGTTGATGTTGCGCTGTGCTCGATTGGCTATAACAGGAAGTCCTTGGCCAAGGCTTCATCAGAGATATACTGGTAAGTGTTATCAGTAGTTTCTCGACCTGTTATGAGCCTCATATCGACACGACTTATCGAGTTACTGGGGTCAGACGTTTACCACCCCTAGACTAGATATGTGACATATCAGACGAAGAGACCGGATTGTACGGTAGTGTTACTGATTGGATTCACAGGAGTGTGAGCAGGCTTGCTCGTTGATCTTGTGATCTCTCAATACCCGGGTGGCCGTTACGTTTAGCAAACCGCTTGTGGCTTATGGGTGTTTGATATGATCATCACCTACTGCCGGCGTATTGACGAGTCATTAGAGTCCTACACAGAGGTTTTCTGGCTCAAGCGAAACGGAGTAGGAGCATATATGTGATATGTGCAGGACCGAGATTGATACGATATGAGATACCATTTTCTATTCTCGCGAATTGTGACATTGGTCGGTTATATGCGATATAGCCGGGTTATCGGATCAACTGTAGATTCGATAAGTTGTTACACATAATATTAGTCGGTTATATGTGATATAGTCGGATTATTAAATCAAGAGTTGATTTGATAATCTAATGTATAATTATATATTTGATATATTACATTACATTAACAAGTATTAGCTCACTTATGATTTTTTTTATCACTTTGGATACATAAATGTATATGTGATATATATGTTAAATGTATCAAGCTAGGTTACAAATGCAACTAGGGTTATTAAGGGTTAAACCATTCTAGGGTTAAGATTAGGGTTTTATATTTATAATTAAGTTATTCAAAATTGTGGATTTTTTCATGGTTGATATTTGTTGAAAGCTTGTAGAAGCTTGTAAGAATCTTTGACTTTGTTCACTCTTTTGTCTAGCTTAGGATATTTGTTTAACCGAACCCTTTAACCCATAGCCATGGTTAACTCTCTACAAGGGTTAAGCATGACATGCTTAACCCTTGGTTGCATTTCTAACCTCACACATAATTCATATGATGAGTTCATTCTTCTTCTTCTTCTTCTTCCCCAAAAGCTTTCTAACTTCAATGGAGGTATGAGAAAAAAGTGTGAGAAAATCAAATCTAAAGTGAGCCCACTTCCTACTTCATCATCCTCTACTACTTTCCATTTAGTATAGGCTGTTTGCTTCACTAATTCCACAATTACTGAAGAGATAGCTTGGGTTACTGTCTCCTCGACGTAGATCATCTTCGGCCTCGAAGACTTCGTAGCAAGCATATTCGTTTCTTCATGGGAGCCTCTCTAGAGTCCGAAGTTCACGATCGCAGCGAAAGATACTACTACATGGAGCTATTGAAGTGAAGGACTAGTCTACAAAGGTTGTATTCCTTGCTCACTAGACCTTCAATGTGTTTGCATTTATTTTTCCATCGATTTCTAGTTAACGATTCTTAGTTAGGGTTAGCTAAAACGGCAAATTTTTGAATTTGGCATGGACGATACCTCCCGAAATCTTGCTGCCGTCATAGGTAACCCTGCATTCACTAGTCTACTCTAGATTAACGATGCCCAATCTCGATACCCCTACGACTAGGTACGCTTTTAAGGATGTGCCTATAGACTACCCAGCTCCCACTAGTATGATCTGTTAGTTATATGTATGCCCTAGAGGCCATTATTATACATGTGATGTATATTTTAGTGGATGCTTGGACATATATAGGGAGGACTTTCTTGCTCGACATGATAGTATGCTATCTGGTTGCCCTTTATCTTAACATGTACACTTATTTTCTCTCTATTACATGTTGATAAAGCCCTTAGGATGATTACTTGACTACCAGGATTATGATGCAGATCATACTGGTGGAGCAGAGGTAGTCGGTAAGTACATCTTTCATTAGTTCCTAGTCGTGGGAGTATCGAGATGGGGCATCGATATTCCAGAGTAGACTAGCGTATACGCTTCTTGACCATATGATGGGCAATGGATGATCCCAAATCCATTGGTGTTTTACATCAGAGAAGGTATACGGGTTCTCAGTGGAGACTAGGTACACTGAACGGACTCGCCAAGAACTCCTAGATGGTATTATACCTCACGTCAGATAGCAGTTCTCTGGTGACACTGGTATAGGTTAGTCTGTCGACCCGAGATCATCATAGAGTCTTGTGTGATTCCCACCGTGCTTTGATTTCCACCTTACCACGTTCAAGAGATCGTGCAAAACGGTGGTTTTTGGCTACAGTCCCGAGTTACATAGAGGCGATGAGCGATAGGAAGGGATTTCGTCTCTCCCGGTATTGGGGGTTGATGTTGCGCTATGCTTGATTGGCCATAACAGGAAATCCCTGGCCAGGGTTGCTGAGATTTACTGGTAAGTGTTGTCAGTAGTTTCTCGAACCGTTATGGGCCTCACATCGGCATGACTTATCAGGCTATTGGGGCCTGATGTTTACCACCCCCAGGCTGTGATATGCGACATATCTGATGAAGAGACTGGACTGTACGGTAGTGTTACTTATTGGATTCGGAGGAGTATTAGTAGGCTTGCTTGTTGATCTTCTGATCGCTCAACCCGGGTAGCCGTTACATCCATCTAGTACCTCTGATGGCTTGTGGGTGTTTGATATGATCGTCACCTATAGCCGGCGTATTAACGAGTCTTTAGAGTCCTACACAGAGCTTTCCTGGCTCAGGCAAAATGAAGTAGGAGTACATATGTGATATGTGCGGGACCATGATTAATACGTGTATATGATACCGTATTCTATTTGTTAGTGTATATGCCCTAGAGGCCATTACTGTATCATACTAGTATATATATTACTTGATGGAAGCTTGGGATATTCACAGTTGTATAGACAATCTTGCTCGATATAGTAGTATGCTACTAGGTTTGTCTCTGCTTTAATGTGTACATGTGTGTTTCTTTATTATATCACATATACGCATTAGTAGAGCCCTCAGGATCTTTGCTTGATTACCGGCATTGTAATGGCGACCACACTTATGGGGGCTGGGTAATCCACAAGCACATCCTTATTCACGTCCTTAGTCGTGGGATTATCGAGACAGGGCATCGATACTCCGGAGTAGACTAGCGTATGCGCTTCTCATCCCAGCATGGGAGACGGTCTGTCCTACAGCCGTCAGTACGTCGTACTTGAGATAGTATGCGGGTTCTCGTTAGGTTACGAGTACACTGGACAGGACTCGTCGGGAACTGATGGTTGGTATTATACCTATCGTCAGTTATCAGTTCCCAGGTGACATGAGTACAGCTTAGTCCGCTGACTTGACACTGTCACTTCGCCTCGAGTGTGTTCCCACTGTTCTTTTATTACTACCTTACCACGGCTCTACTGAGTCGTGCAAACAGGTAGTAGTTGGGTGCAGTCCCGAAGCACTTGGAGGCAGTGACGGTTAGACAAGATTCGTCTCTCCCAGTATTGGGGGTTGACATCGCGCTGTGTCTAGGAGAGCCATTACACGAGTAGTCCCTGGCCAGGGCAAGCGAGATATACTGGTAGGTTTCCAGTGTTATCTCAGGGTGTTCTGGGCTTCACTCCGACACAACTTGTACTGCTATTAGGGGACTGACGTTTACCGCCCCTAGGCCCGCCATGCGATGTATCAGACGAACAGACCAGACTGTACGGAGATTTTCACATACAGGCTCAGTAGGAGTTCGGATGGGTTTACCTCATCGGCTTTCTTATCGACATCTACCTGGGGACCGTTACGTACAGCTAGTGCCGCTTGCGGTCTGTGGTTAAACCCACTGCCAGCGTAGTGTCGAGTCTTTAGAGTCCCACACAAAGAGTTTCCCTGCACTGAGCGAAACGTGTAGAGGCCGTATGGTTTTACGGCAGGGCTGTGATCACTTACGTACACTTGTGTGCGTGTGGTGTTCGAGCAGGCAATACTAGTGGGCTTTGGTTTAAGCCGGATCCTAGTATTGCACGGATGGATTTGTTTTGTCTTCTGTGCATCCGCATTCTACGGAATGCGGATGCAGGTGTGTATGCACAGTTTTCCGGAGAGATGAAGGAGGAGGTGCCTCATTAGGGTTTTGGCAGTTGGTTCGGCCAAAACCGTTATGTGGCAGGCTCATTAGGGTTTTGACAGTTGATTCGTTCAAAACCATTTTGAGGCGGACTCATTAGGGTTTTGGCAATTCGTTTGGTCAAAACCCTTATGAGCCGCGGACATCATTTACTAATCCTTTTAGTGATAATTTTATAATGGCTAATTGCATTGACCATTTGACCACCATGACCTCTCTTGGCTTTGTTGACCGGTTGATCGTGTTGACCATTGACCTTCAAGAGAGGTCTACACTCTTCTTTTTATTTTCTTTTTCTTTTTGATTATGATAATGGTCAATTCAATATAGCATCAACTTTATCATGATAGGATTAGTAATGATGTTTTTGGTGTATTATTGCAACCATAGTTCATTTTCTTGAGTTAATCTTTTCATAATTCTTTTCTCATTCTCTCTCTTGCTCCTTCTCATGAGAAGAAAAGAAATGCTCCATGGTTGCTAGCTTCTCCTTCTTCCTCCTCTTGATTCATCTTTTGATCTCATGTGTTGAGAGATAAAGATCCCACAAAGACAAACACCTCCATCTTTCTCTTCTACACTACCTAGGGTACCAAGACTAGCAATCTTGTTGCCCTAGTTACCTCGGCTCGAGGTGGAGCTCGGTGTATATCTCTCGGGTGGATCATCTTCGACTCAAGAAGGCCGTGGAGGTGACCAAAGTCCGGATCAACCCTCAGAGCATGGATGGACAAACGGTGCAACGGAGTGAAGACCCGAAGGACCGGTATCGTGAGGTATAACTTTTATGGCATAGTAGTTAGCACCTCTTTTAGTTTGCTAGTTTCTAGTTTAGCAAAGATCCGGCTTTTACGGTCCATGTTACCAAGTCTAGAAAATTTTTTGTTTTACCGTTTCCGCAACCCCGAAAGTACCGGGAGAGGTAACGTGGACCTAACAGTGGTATCAGAGCCTGGTTAAACATAAACTAGCAAGTTAGCAAAGTATCTAGAATTTCGACCGGACGAAAAACCGCAAAACACCCCGGAAATTTCAAGTTTCTGTTGATTTTTAGATCTGTTCCAAAATTAATAAATCATGCACTAAAAATCGGCTCAGGCTTTTGTTAGAAAACTGGAGAAATTCGATCCCCTAACTCGGCTAAAGCACCGCGGAACTGCGGCATAAGCTTGCTTATGCCGCGGAACCGCGGCCGAGTTAGCTCGGTTGAGGGATCGGTTTCCTGCAGTGTTCTTATATGGGTATTTTAGGATTTTTACAATATGATTTTTCTGCCCAGATTTTCCAGAAAGCAAAATTTATTTTCGGGGCTTAAAAATCCGTATTTATGGTCGATTTTCTGTATACTTTGACTAATGGGTTGTATCTGTGATGTTATATGTGTATTGAACGTCTACTAATCGCTATACGTCGATTAGTGGGGGTTATACATATCTGTGATCTGTAATGATTGATGGTTTGTGTATATGAACTCGTTAGATTGTCGCGGATGAATATCCGGGGTGGATGTGAGATGAGAGTTTCTTTTTTCTTTCATTCATGTAAATAAATTTGTAAATTGATGTAATATTATTTGTATGGCCGCACAACAGGGTCGGGGTTGTAGCCGTCATTGTATAATTCTTTTTACTGTTTTTGCTCCTAGGATAGACCCATGGAGGGGGTGCACAAACTACCGGGTATCTCGAAGTGCCGAGTGGTCTACTCACGGTGTTGAGGGAGGTTGCTTTGCTTCGGGTACTTGGCGGGTAGTTTGCCGCACCCGTAAGGGTCTTGGGTGGGGTATTGGCTATTCATCGCGACCGTGTAATCCGCTTTTCGTTGCAGGCTCGAACGAATCACGGGTTCCTAGTATATCCAAAGTGTTCATCTGTGATCTGGATTAGCTATCATTGCTATATATCTATATATAATAACTATTTAGGCGTTGCTTATGTTTTTCAGCCGCGCTAGCCCAGCCCCCGCTCTGTCGTTAGTTAAGTAACCTAACGGGTGGTGATGGGGCCCCGTGGTGAATGCGAATGGTATAAGCGTACGTCATATTTTGGTTGTTTTCTGCAATGGTAGGATTTAAATGATGGGACGCATTAAAAGAACTAATGCAAGAAAAGAAACCTAAAAGACGTTGTTGGAATATTTTTTTCAAAAAGCTGTTATTGCAAGGACGTTCATTTTTTGTTTTGCATCGAGGTATTCGGTTATGAATGTCCAGCACCTCATTCGATGAGGCAAGGGCCGAGATCCCCTCATCGGAAGTGACCCCTTGGACAAAAAGTTTGCGTCAGGGTGATAACTTCACTATAGTCGATTATTCTTGCTTTGCATCGAGGTATTCATCTTATGAATGCCCAGAACCTCACTCGACGAGGAAAGAGCCGAGATCCCTTCACAGGGAGTGACCTCTTTAGCAAAAGTTTTCGTCACTATATTTTCAAAAAGGTGTATCACGTTCTTTCAACGATATCAAGTTCATTACGTTAACGGGTTTTTTCGCCAAAAACCCAGCCGTAGCCCTCCGTCGTTTTTTATAAGTTATACTTAGTATTCGTGCTGCGTTTGTTGACTGTGTCAAGGCGCAGTGAACGGTAGCTAAGTGTTGCTTATTTGCTGGATACAAAGTGATTGGTTAGGACATTTTGTGTAACCTTGTTGACTGTGTCAAGGGTTATGCAGGTGGGTTTAATGCAATCAAGATAATGACGGGCTGAACTTGACTAGGACTCTTTGATTTGTTGACTGTGTCAAGGTCACTTGGGTCCTAGGGGCAAAAACCACATCGGGAGTTTCTAAAGAAACTGAAACTTGCAGATTTAGTATACCTTTTGGAATGTGGTGACTAGAGTGGATTCCATCTAAGTCATCACACAATGATAGTTGGATCCCGATCCCACTGATGAGTTGGATTACTCTCGGGAGATTATTTTTACTTAACGATCAATGCTATAAACCTAGTAGGTTTCTAGAAAGGTGTTAGCGGGGCTACGCCCCCAGGGAAAAGTGGTTCTTAAATTAAGGAACTTCGCGAAAGCGTTGGAAAACCTCCCTCGAAGTACCGACACTAGCCTGGCTGAAAGGTTAAGCAAGTATTGTGACGTGAATTAAATCCCGACTAGTTCTTCTTTTAAAAAGGTTTTAAGAAGAATTTGAGGAAACAGTGGGAGACATCCTGGTTAGATAAACTAATAAACCAATCTAATCTTGCAAGAGCGCACGCTGAGTGTTTCTTTTCTCTCTCTCCAGGTAGCAACCATTTCACGCCCTAATCAAGATAATAAAATGTATCGCTTGACCGATCCGAATTCTTATTCGGAGCTGGGGAACGTTGGTTCAGCTCTAACTTGTGACAATAGTCATCAGTATGAGCAAGGGAAAGGGGATTGTATGGATTCTCAGGATACCCAGCTGAAGAAGAAGCATGGTTTTGCATCTACTTCAGGTGTTCTTGTAATTGAGAACTGTTTTACGGTCAGCCCTACCTCCTGGGTACATGATACCGGATCAGGATCTCATATCTGTAATTTATTGCAGGGACTGAGAAAAAGTAGGAAAGTTGCACCGGGTGATATGTCGCTCAGAGTAGCGAACGGAGCATAAGTTAATGCGGCAGCCGTCGGTGAATATCACCTAGTATTGCCAAATGGCAAGACTATGATTTTGAACGATTGCTACTATGTACCCTCCATGGTTTGCAACATCATATCAGTTTCTTTACTCAATAAAGATGGATATAACTTTGTTCTTGATAGAAATATCAAGAACATTTACCTTCATAAGGTACTGGTTGCAGAGGGTACACTATGTAATGGTATCTACGTTCTAAATTAGAATACAGTTCTCAATATACAAAACACACGCAAGAGGAAGAATTCAGATACGAATGAATCCTACTTGTGGCATTGTAGACTTGGTCATATCGGAGAGAAAAGACTGAGTAAGTTGCATAATGATGGACTCTTGAATGCGTTCGAGTTTTCATCTTATGAAACTTGTCGGTCTTGTCTCAAAGGGAAGATGACCAAATCTCCGTTCACCGGACATGGAGAAAGAGCAGCAGAGCTCTTGGGACTCATACACAGTGACGTATGTGGTCCGATGTCTACACATGCAAGGGGTGGGTTCTCCTACTTCATCACATTCACTGACGATCTCTCTAGATTCGGATATGTGTATCTTATGAAACACAAATCTGAAGCTTTTGAGAAATTCAAGGAATTTAGAAACGAAGTAGAGAACCGGATTGGCAAAAGTATCAAGATCCTCTGGTCTGACAGGGGAGGGGAGTACTTAAGCACGGAATTCCTAGATTACTTAAAAGAGAATGGTATTCTCTCTCAGCTTACTCCTCCTTATACACCACAGCACAATGGTGTTTCGGAGCGGAGGAATCGTACCCTATTGGATATGGTTCGCTCCACGATGAGTAGTGCTGAGTTGCCTCTTTCATTCTGGGGATATGCACTTCAAACTGTAGTGCATCTATTTAATCAAGTTCCATCCAAATCCATCCTAAGACTCCGTATGAAATATGGAGTGATAAGAGTTTGTATCTTAAACGTATTAAGATTTGGAGTTGCCCAGCTTATGTCAAAAAGCAGAACCCAGACAAACTTGAGGCACGGGCAGTTTTGTGTAAGTTTGTGGGATACCGAAAAGATTCAAGTGGGTATCTATTCTACTATGCAGAGGAACAGAAGATAATTGTTTCAAGAAATGCCACATTTTTAGAAAAAGAATTTGTTGTTAAAAATATTAGTGGCAGCACGGTAGAAATGGATGAAATTCCAGAAACACAAGCTTTAACAAAAGACTTGGTGGAACCGCTAGATTCAGTTACAACCAACGAACCTCAGCCACACCGCAGATCTGGTAGGATTTCTCATTCGCCCGAGAGATACTACGGTTTTCTCATAGACGGGGATCGAGAGGATTGCATCTTGGAAGAAGATAACCCTACCAGTTTCAGGAAGGCCATTATCAGTAGGGACTCTGATAAGTGGCAGGAAGCAATGCAATCCGAAATGGAGTCCATGTATGCCAATAAAGTGTGGACCTTGCATATTGCTCCACCTGGGGTAAAACCCGTTGGATGCAAATGGATCTACAAAAGGAAACTTGGTATAGATGGACAGGTGGAAACCTATAAGGCTAGACTCGTTGCAAAAGGTTTTCGTCAAAGACCTGATTTGGACTATGACGAAACTTTTTCTCCGGTGGCTATGCAGAAATCCATTCGGATCCTACTTGCCATTGCTGCCTTCCATGACTATGAAATCTGGCAGATGGACGTTAAAACGGCTTTTCTAAATGGTTGTTTGGAAGAGTGCGTTTATATGGATCAACCAGAAGGTTTCGTAGACAGTGGGAGCAGCGGGAAGGTGTGCAAGTTGCTTAAATCCATTTATGGGTTAAAGCAGGCATCGCGGAGATGGAACATCTATTTTGATGAGGCAATCAAGGAATTTGATTTCATCAAGAACGAAGATGAACCTTGTGTCCATAAGAAGATTGTAGGACGAACTGTCGTATTCCTAGTCTTGTACGTGGACGACATTCTTTTGATAGGAAATGACATTCCTATGCTACAATCGGTCAAGCTATTTTTGTCACAACGGTTCTCCATGAAGGACGTGGGTGATGCCTCGTACATTCTGGGGATCAAGATCTATAGAGATAGATCCAAGAGACTACTGGGACTTTCGCAGTCCAGGTACATAGAGACCGTACTAAAGAGATTTAGTATGGAGGATTCCAAGCGCGGTAACATACCCGCATTGCACGGAATTACCCTCTCCAAGAAGATGTCTCCTAAGACTGACGAGGAGAGGGTTCGCATGAGCACTATACCCTACGCTTCGGCGGTAAGATCTATAATGTATGTGATGCTATGTACAAGACCAGATGTAGCTTACGCGCTAAGCGCGGTAAGCCGGTATCAGTCAGACCCAGGTGAGGACCACTGGACAGCAGTGAAGAACATTCTCAAGTACCTGAGAAAGACTAAGGAGATGTTCCTGGTTTACGGTAATGGAGACCTCAGGGTCGAATCCTTTACCGATTTAAGCTTCCAGAGTGACAAAGATGACAGCAAGTCTGTCTCGGGTTATGTGTTTACCCTCAACGGAGGGGCGGTATGTTGGAGGAGTTCCAAACAGGATACCGTCACAGACTCGACGATGGAGGCTGAATACATTGCTGCAAGCGATGCCGCAAAGGACAACACAGCGGAGATCATTGCTACAAGTTCTTAAGGCGGTATCACCTGATCAGGGAGATCATTGATCGCCAGGAGATCGAGGTGCGGAGAGTGGACACAAAGGACAACACAGCGGACCCATACACGAAGGCCTTGCCCCAGACTCAGTTCGAGCGGCTGATCGAGATGATAGGTCTTCGATACGCCAGTACATAGCCTTAGTGCAAGTGGGAGATTGTTAGTGTATATGCCCTAGAGGCCATTACTGTTTCAAACTAGTATGTATATTACTTGATGGAAGCTTGGGATATTCACAGTTGAATAGACAATCTTGCTCGATATAGTAGTATGCTACTTGGTTTGTCTCTGCTTTAATGTGTACATGTGTGTTTCTTTATTATATCACCTATATGCATTAGTAGAGCCCTTAGAATCTTTGCTTGATTACCGGTGTTGTGATGGCGATCATACTCGTGGGGGCTGGGTAATCCACAAGCACATCCTTATTCACGTCCCTAGTCGTGGGATTATCGAGATAGGGCATCGATACTCCGGAGTAGACTAGCGTATGCGCTTCTCATCCCAGCATGGGAGACGGTCTGTCCCACAGCCGTCAGTACGTCGTACTTGAGATAGTATGTGGGTGCTCGTTAGGTTACGAGTACACTTGACAGGACTCGTCGGGAACTGATGGTTGGTATTATACCTATCATCAGTTATCAGTTCCTAGGTGACATGAGTACAGCTTAGTCCGCTGACTTGACACTGTCACTTCGCCTCGAGTGTGTTCCCACTGTTCTTTTATTACTACCCTACCACGGCTCTACTGAGTCGTGCAAACAGGTAGTAGTTGGGTGCAGTCCCGAAGCACTTGGAGGCAGTGACGGTTAGACAGGATTCGTCTCTCCCGGTATTGGTGGTTGACATCGCGCTGTGTCTAGGAGAGCCATTACACGAGTAGTCCCTGGCCAGGGCAAGCGAGATATACTGGTAGGTTTCCAGTGTTATCTCAGGGTGTTCTGGGCTTCACTCCGACACGACTTGTACCACTATTAGGGGACTGACGTTTACCGCCCCCCTAGGCCCGCAGCGCGATATATCAGATGAACAGGCCGGACTATACGGACATTGTCACATACAGGCTCAGTAGGAGTTCGGATGGGTTTACCTCATCGGCCTTCTTATCAACATCTACCTGGGGACCGTTACGTACAGCTAGTGCCGCTTGCGGTCTATGGTTAAACCCACTGCCAGCGTAGTGTCGAGTCTTTAGAGTCCCACACTGAGAGTTTCCCTGCACTGAGCGAAACGTGTAGAGGCCGTATGGTTTTACGGCAGGGCTGCGATCACTTACGTACACTTGTGTGCGTGTGGTGTTCGGGCAGGCAATACTAGTGGGCTTTGGTTTAAGCCGGATCCTAGTATTGCACGGATGGATTTGTTTTCTCTTCTGTGCATCCGCATTCTATGGAATGCGGATGCAGGTGTGTATGCACAGTTTTCCGGAGCGATGAAGGAGGAGGTGCCTCATTAGGGTTTTGGCAGTTGGTTCGGCCAAAACCGTTATGTGGCAGGCTCATTAGGGTTTTGACAGTTGATTCGGTCAAAACCATTTTGAGGCGGACTCATTAGGGTTTTGGCAATTCGTTTGATCAAAACCATTATGAGCCGCGGACATCATTTACTAATCCTTTTAGTGATAATTTTATGATGGCTAATTGCATTGACCATTTGACCACCATGACCTCTCTTGACTTTGTTGACCGGCTGACCGTGTTGACCATTGACCTTCAAGGGAGGTCTACACTCTTCTTTTCATTTTATTTTTCTTTTTGATTATGATAATGGTCAATTCAATGTAGCATCAACTTTATCATGATAGGATTAGTAATGATGTTTTTGGTGTATTATTGCAACCATGGTTCATTTTCTTGAGTTAATCTTTTCATAATTCTTTTCTCATTCTCTCTCTTGCTCTTTCTCATGAGAAGAAAATAAATGCTCCAAGGTTGCTAGCTCCTCCTTCTTCCTCCTCTTGATTCATCTTTTGATCTCATGTGTTGAGAGATAAAGATCCTACAAAGACAAACACCTCCATCTTTCTCTTCTACACTACCTAGGATACCAAGACTAGCAATCTTTTTTCCCTAGTTACCTCGGCTCGAGGTGGAGCTCGGTGTACATCTCTCGGGTGGATCGTCTTCGACTCAAGAAGGCCGCGGAGGTGACCAAAGTCCAGATCAACCCTCGGAGCATGGATGGACAAACGGCGCAACGAAGTGAAGACCCGAAGGACCGGTATCGTGAGGTATAACTTCTATGGCATAGTAGTTAGCACCTCTTTTAGTTTGCTAGTTTCTACTTTAGCAAAGATCCAGCTTTTACGGTCCATGTTACCAAGTCTAGAAAAAAATTTGTTTTACCGTTTCCGCAACCCCGAAAGTACCGGGAGAGGTAACGTGGACCTAACACTATTCTCACGATAGGTGATATCGATCGGTTATATGTGATATAGCCGGGTTATCGGATCAAGTGTTGATTCGATAAGTTGATACATATGATATTAGTTGGTTATATATGATATAGCCGGATTATTAAATCAAATGTTGATTTAATAATTTAATGTATAATGATATATTTGATATATTGATTTACATTAACTAATATTAGCTCACTTAAGCATGTCTTTTTCTCACTAGTATGTACACTTAATATATATATATATATATATATATATGATATATTATTGTGTCATGCTTATTGCTACATGCAACATGGGTGTATGAGACTCATACCATGCTTAACATAATGAAGGGTTTTATTATTTAAAGTAATTCAAAATTGGGTGGAAATTAGTCATGGTTGATGCTTAGTGAAAGCTTGTAGAATCATTGACTAAGCCCACCAATTTTGTTTTACTTAAGATATTTATTAATCTAACCATTATTATTTAGCCATGGTTTAGTCTATACATGAATTAGAATATGATATTAAATCACCCATGGTTGCCATTCTAAACTTGACCATTTCCATGGTTGCTTTTCTTTATCTCCTTCCTCAAGCTCTCTAGCCTTTTGTGAGGTGAAGAAAATTAGTGAGAAAAATATTTCTAAAGTGTGAAAAATTCCTATTTCATCAACCTAGACTAGATTAGCCATTTAGTTTGGGTTGTTTGCTTCACAATTAGTGAAGAGGTAGCTTGAGTTAGTGTCTTCTGGACGTAGATCATCTTCGGCCTCGAAGACTTCAAGCAAGCTTGTTCCTTTCATCTGGTGGAGCCTTTCTAGAGTCCGGGAGTTCACTACTTGGAGCGAAGGGACTACTACACGGAGCTATTGAAGTGAAGGACTGGTTTACAAAGGTTGTATTCATTGTTCACTTAGATGTATAGATGTTTACATTCTAGTTTCGTCTAATTCTCTAGTTAAGATTTCAGGTTAGGGTTCTTTAGCGACCCAATTTTTAAAAAATAGCATGGATGATGCCTCCCGAAACCCGGTGGTGGTGCTGCAAAACCCTGCAGTGGTATTAGACCCATGCTAGAGAATTAGACGATATTTGTAGAATTACGAAACCGAAACAACTCCAAAACACTCGAAACAAAAACCTAGTTTCTGTCGAAATTTTCAGAGTGTGTAAAATTTTTTAAGCAGTTGCAGAATGTTATATGAGGTGTAAAATGAACACCACAGAAATTTGATCCCTCTTCGCCTGATTTTGGACGGCCACATTCAATTAAGAACCGGCCCCGCCTTCTTTTTAGTTGGCTTCAGGTTTCAAATTTTTATGGTGTTCAAGTCTCTGGGTTTTGTTGTTTCAGGTGTTGCTTGTTTTTGCTAAGATTGCATGTGATGTTATCTTTGCGTAAAGTCAATTCGGAGTGCTTCGTAGTCGTAATTCTAATATCGTTTCGGGTTATCTTGACGGCGTTAAAAAGTTCGAACGAATATCAAATACCCAATTTTTCTCACTCGCTTGAAATTTTCCAAGAGTTGGATTTTTTTCATGTTTAAAATCTTCAGAAAATCATGCAGGTGATTCTATGACCCACTAGAAGAACGAATCCCTAACACGATTCTGTGACTACCAAAACCGCCACCAAACCCTAGGATTTGTGGTAGTTCCACGGCGCCATAGGTGAGGCAAGGGTTGACCCTTCTACGGTTGGTCCATAGGTGATGTGGTATGTTCTGGGTGTTTTTTAAACTGTGCTCAAGTGTTGAGCTCTTTGGGAAATTTTGGGTGTTTGTTAATTCGATCGAAAAGTTTAACATTGTCTACCTATTTGTGAATTGTGATACAATACTTGGAATCCACAATATTTAGTTTTGTGAAAACTAATTTGAATTTTATAAATCTAGCAATTCAGACTCATTTGATCGGTTGCCAAGGAATTTTGATGTGGATCAAAAGTCCGTCGCAATTATGAAGCGTACGCAGATACTCACCGGGTAACGTTACTAGATAGCCATGCCTCATAGCCCTGACCAAGTGACTATAGGAGAACCCCGTTGCCAAAAGCATCCGTCTGGCTGCTCGCGGCCGCAGTGTTCCGCCAAAGTGCACTTCGTCGACGGCATCGAGGGTGTGGACGTCTACTAAAGTTTCCGACAAGCATTCGATCAGGTTATCGGGAATCTTGTTAAATTACCCGACTGGTTATTGAAAAGTGTTTTCAATATCGAGACTAAAATGCGGGGTTTATAATTGTTAGGCATGTGATGTCTAAGGAATTCATTTGGTTAGGCATGAAATCCAAAGTATGTGATACATTAGGTTTATGATGTCTAAGGTGGTTGCGGATTCCAATTGTTGTAGTTTTTCACTTTCTTTTCTGTGGCTGTAAGTGTAATATGTGGTGTATCACCGGTTTCGTTGCAATATGTCGACGACAATTAGGTTATGCATATTTACTTACATTGATAACATGTGATGTTATGTATTGCTGTGATATGTTATATTGGATCGTCATGTTTGAATAGCCGGGTTTTTTTTTATATGAGATGGGAAGTTTTCATTTTCATTCTTGTAAAAACTTATATGTAATATTCTTTTATTAGGGCACTTCCGAGTTGAGGATGATATCACCATTGATATATATTATTTACTTTTCCGCATCAGGATAGACCCAAGGTGGGGAGCACAAGTAACCGGGTTCTGGAGTCCAGTAGGAGACCATCCCGAGGAGTCGATACCGGGTCTCCTAACTATAGAATTGGGAGGGTTGCTTGCCGCTCTCGTAGGGGTCTAGGGATGTGGGTTTGGCTATTCATCACCGATTGATACGTTTTCGCCGTGTCGTATTTAGAAAGAATTTTGAAATTACCGCAATAAAAAACGGTGTTGCGTGTAGCGAGCCGTGATGAGCACGGGTCGTCCTCAGGGAGATGGTAGGTTTTTTAGACTTGTTTTAACGATTTAATACCGTGTTTTCAATTATTGTTTATGCTTAGTGTCGTAACTAGGATATGTTCAATAAAAAAGACTTGTTAAGGGTAGTTTTAGGTTAGCTTGCGTGAGGATGATGTTTGACGTTTCCTTATAGACCCAATTTTGATATTGACACTAAAGCAGTAGGCAACAACGTGGATTAGGGAACTTGAAATACGGTATTTACGATTTTCAGCTTAATCCGTATTCCTTGTCCCTTGTCCTTCCGTTGATGTCTCTTGACCTTGGCCTTCGGCGAACCACATGCAATCCGGTCACAATTAGGATTCTCCACTATCGTGGTAGGATATGATGCCTAACGGAGCGGAATTGCGAGTGGTTTGCTCGGAGTTTCAATTGCAAAGTTAAGGCTTTAGCAAAAAACATCTTTTAACACAAACTAACCATATTCCACCCTTAACAAGTGAATCGATTACTCACACATATTTACGATACAAAAATAGAAAAGAAAAGAGTAAGGCAACATAACAAAAAAACAAGAAAAGAAAAGTTAAGTTAGAAAGTTAAGAACCGGTAAATTCATTGTGCAAATATCGTCACTTTTTCTTTAATCCCGTACCAATGTGAAATCAAAATACCAAACTTTAAGGTTTCAGGCTCACATAAGAGGTTGCAGGATCAAAGTAAAGCAATGATTTCACAAGTTCAAAGTATATAGAAAGCAAGACATATGTAATGAAATAAGAACTTTATTGAATTACAAACAAGATACAACTAATCTTGAAGTCAAGAACCTAAATCTTAAGCTTTCAAGTTCAATGAAGAAATTGCATGGTCAAGACAAAGGGGCAAGAGCTCAAGAGTTCAAAGGGAAAGCAAGTTACAAATTACAAGAATTCTATAGCAAAACTAAAGAGAAAGTATCCCCTCCCCTTGCCCATCGATCTGGTATTTATAGGCATAAAACAAAATTAAACAAACAATATAAAACGGGTGATGTGATAACAAGAGACATCCACAAGAAAAATGGGGCGCAATGGGCACATTTAGGCCGGTGATGCCGGTTTTGGGGGACTTGTCGCCGGTCTAGATCCGAGATATGGGACTCGTTTTTGTGTGGTGATCTCTAGTGCACTCCACAAGTCTACGGGCATTGTTTGATTTCTTGATAGCAACCTGGGTTGCTTAGTAGCTTTTGGAGGGAAATCGTGATGCTTCAAATCATATCAACTCCTTTAGCATTTAATGCTCATGTTCCCACTTGCACAATTTCATCATGTCATGGCAACCCTACCATGGTCCAAGTCACCTAAGAGCTAGTGCACACTTGCATAGTGTTGGACAAAAATTGTGTGCACCCATTTATTTGCAAAAAGAACTCTTTGGACATTGATCGGTTTTTCTGTTTTGTTTGCAGTGTCGGCTCCCAAACATTATATCCGTTATTTGAGTGTGTTTCCCAGTAGCATATCATAGATACATGTAATATGTATTACTGAGCAGACACTGGTTATTAATACCGATATATACAAAAATAGATAATGAATTAGTGGTATTAAATTGCAGTTTTCTGAGATGAACAAATACCCCCAAACTTATCATTTGCACGTCCCGAGCAAAACAAAAAATCTTGATCTCATTTTCGCAGGGAATGCGGTTGCACTGAGCTTGTGCAACAAGCCATTAAACCTCTAGGTGTTCTTAGTAGGCGGAGTGTTGTCTCTTGAGGGTTTTCAGCGGATTTCACCCAAAAAATCCCGTCAAGCTAGTTTTGCGAAATAACTATGATTCTAACCCTAAGGTTTTGTTTCAAAGCTAGCAATTCTATTATCCTAAGTTAGAAATATCAAACTTTTATTTTTCACACCTCACTTCTTATTTAACTAAAGATCCTATATGTCTTTACGTGTGGTGCAAATAGTGTCGTTAAGTTTCAAAAGTATCGATTAAAGTCATCATGTCACAAAATAATGTCCAGATAAAAAAACATAAAACGGATCACACAAGTTTTATAAAGAGTTAAGTACTTCTCAAGTTTCGTTTTCCAGTTAGGTTTCAAATTCAGGATTTCTATCTTCCTTAATAGTAAACTAGGTCTCATTTTTCACTCCACATTTTACTTGTTTTCGTTTCATACACACCTTCGTGAACGTGCAATAGTCTTCATCATAAGATAAAACTTTCATATCTCCGTTAAAAATATTTTTACAAAAACTTGTCTTTTGTCAAGATTATTCTCACACAAAAAACCGTTATGAATTTTAACTTGGAGAGAACACTTGCTTGACTTTGTTTTAATTTGGACTTTCTAGGTTTCTAAGCAAGCCTTGGGCCAATACTCCCAAACCAGTTGGTTTTAAGGCATTAGGTGTAGAAACACCCTGGCGGACTTAATTGCTCATGTTACCTAGGCCCTAAAACAAAAGACCAATTTTCGCGTGAAAATCATAACGATTTAATGCGAACGGAGATATAACCAGTTATTCAATTATTTTTAGGATAAAAGACGTGTTTAGTGGATCAGGTGTGTAATCACTTCAATCAAGTTCCAGATGGGTTATTCTTCAGAATTAGTTCCTATTAAGGTATCTATAATATCCCTTCATATCCACTTCACTTTCAAAACTATTATTGATATTACTTATTTCAGAACAAACCTATTTGATCCTCAAAAAATAGTTTATCAATTTAAAAGTTTTCAGACATATTAGACCTGTTATCTAATTTTCAAAACTCATGACACGTGTAGTGTGATGTAAAAACGTATATTAGCTCTAGTTAAACTCAAAAGAGGGTTATCTTTTAGGTTTTCAAAATCTAACAATAGGATTTAGTTGATCCTAACTTATCAAACAAAACCGTCAAAATATCGAATCTAAGTTCTCCCACTAGCTAACTTGACGATAAAGTTTTTATATTTTTGTAAATTTTTTTCTATTTTTATGGGTTTTTAAATATGTATGCAAATGCAAAAAATAAAAATGAATGCGAAGGGAGAAAGCATACCGAAAGCTTACCTAGCGTACCCCCAAACATAAACTAGACCGTGCCCTCACTGTCAGTGTACATCAATAGGGCAAAATAGATGGAGGGTAAATAGCGGCGGTTCTCCTTTTTATTATTGTTAATTTTTTTTATTGTATGAAAAAAGACTGAGCATCACCAGACAAGATTGCTCATCAAAAACAAAAAATGGATATGCACCGGACAAGAATATCCACATATATATACAAAAAATAGTTTTTACATACCCCCAAACTTATTTGAAACGGTGTCTCCACTATTTTTGGCTAGATAACCGAAGTTTGGTGGTAAACAGAGGAAGATTATGCAGGGTAAACCGGCTCCTGCAAGATCAGGAGCTCCTTTGATTGTTCAGCGCTAACGAACGGTTTCAGTCTGTGTCTGTTTACATTGAAAAACGAACCGTCCTTCGGATTCTCCAAATCCACAGCGCCTAGCGGGTACACACAACGCACAAGAAAAGGTCCTTTCCAGCAAGATCGAAGTTTACCGGGATGGAAATGGAGTCGGGTGTCATAAAGAAGTACCTGATGTTCAGACGTGAAGGTTTTGCGCATAAGGTGTTTATCATGAAATATCTTCGTTCAGTTCTTTATAACAACCGCGTTGTCGTAAGCCTCATCCCGAAGCTCATTTAGTTCGTTAAGTTGCAGCTTCCGTTAGCTCCCCACATCTTCAAGATTGAGATTCAGCTCTTTGATCGCCCAAATAGCACAATGTTCAATTTCCACATGGAGGTGGCAAGCCTTTCCGTAAACAAGCCGATAGGGAGACATGCCAAGATCAGTCTTATATGTAGTTCGAAATGCCCAAAGGGCATCGGTTAATTTTAAAGACCAATCATTACGGTTCTTGGAAACCGTCTTCTCAAGAATCTGCTTGATTTGCCGATTTGAAACTTCGGCTTGCCCACTTTTTTCGGGGTGGTAGGGCGTGGATAGCTTATGATTGATTGAGTATTTCCGCATTAAGGCCTCGAAAGTCCTATAGCAGAAATACATCCCATTGTCGCTAATGATAGCGCGAGGGTTCCCGAACCAGGAAAAGATGTTTTCTTTAAGGAATTTAATGACAATCTTATTGTCATTAGTCCGTCTCGGTACTGCCTCGACACATTTGGAGACATAATCAACAGCCAAGAGAATGTACAGGTTCCCAAAAGAGTTAGGAAATGGGTCCTTGAAGTCAATTCCCCAAACATCAAACATCTTAACAACCAAGATTGGTTGGAGCGGCATCTTATTTCCCCTGGAAATCCGGCCCAAATGTGGCACCGGGAGCAAGTCTTGCAGTATTCATGTGCATCTTTGAAAAGTTTGGGCCAGTAAAAGCCACATTGCAAGACTTTCTCAGCTGTCTTTCTTGGGCCAAAGTGCCCGCCACATGCCTGATCGTGGAAAAAAGGCAACACACTCTTGAATTCGTTTTCCGGAACACACCGGCGGATGATTTGGTTTGGACAGTACTTGAACAGGTAGGGCTCGTCCACGTAAAATTGTTTTACTTGGGAAAAAAATCTAAGTCTGTCCTGACTCGACCAATCGTCAGGTATGAGTCCAGTCGCCAGGTAGTTCACAATATCTGCGAACTAGGGTTCGCAAGATATCGTCAAGAGTTGTTCATCAGGGGAAGTATCGTCGATTGGAAGAGGAAGCGTTGGCGAAGAAGGAAGTCGTGAAAGATGATCGGCTACTGCATTTTCACATCTTCTTTTGTCCTTAATGACATGGAAAAATTCTTGAAGTAAGAGGATCCAACGTATTAACCAAGATTTCATATCCTTTCTCGCAAAAAAGATGTCGCGGAGCTGAATGATCGGTGTAGACAACAACTGGGAAGCCAATGAGATAAGGCCTGAGTTTCTCTAAAGCAAACACAACAGCCAAGAAATCTTTCTCGGTTGTTGTGTAATTCATTTGGGCATCATTCAGGGTCCGACTCATGTAGTAGATTACATGCGGCATCTTATCGATGTGCTGTCCTAGGACCGCACTGATAGCAACGTCGGATGCATCACACATAATCTCAAAAGGATGCGTCCAGTCAGGTGAAGAAAGAATGAGAGCAGTGGTGAATGAGCTTCTTAATGATTCAAAAGCAATCAAACAGCGCGAGTCGAAGTTGAACATGGTATCCTTGGCCAGAAGAAGAGTCAAGGGTCTAGCAATATTGCTAAAGTCCTTGATAAACCGTCTGTAGAAACCGGCATAGCCAAGGAAAGATCGGATATCTCTGACGCATTTGGGAGAAGGGAGGTTTGAAATGACATCAATCTTTACTTTGTCAACCTCGATGCCATTTCGCGAAATGATATGTCCTAAGAGGATACCTTCACGGATCATGAAGTGGCATTTTTCCCAGTTTAGAGTAAGATTTTTATCCTTACATCAGGTAAGGATAGCATCAAGATGTTGCAGACACTCGTCGAAAGAATCTCCAATGATGGAGAAATCATCCATAAATATCTCGAAAAGTTTCTCAACCATGTCAGAGAAAATTCCCATCATGCACCGCTGGAAGGTAGCGGGAGCATTCCATAGCCCAAAGGGCATGCGGCGATATACAAACGTGCCGAAAGGACAAGTGAAAGTGTTCTTGTCCTGGTCTTTCTCGGTGATGGGAATCTGGTTATAGCCTAAGTAACCGTCCAAAAAACAGTAACACTCATGTCTAGCTATTCTTTCAAGCATTTGGTCAATGAATGGCAGCGGAAAGTGATCCTTCCGCATTGCAGCGTTGTGTTTTCGTTAATCAAAGTATACTCACCACCCGGTCTGGGTGCGAGTAGGGATCAACTCATTCGTCACATTTATGATGACCGTAATTCCCGACTTCTTAGGGACAACGTGTATAGGACTGACCCATTGGCTGTCTGAAATAGGGTAAATGATACCATTATCCAGACATTTGACGATTTCCTTTTTCACAGCCTCCTTCATGACTGGATTTAATCGCCTCTGTGGATCCCTAGCTGGTTTGGCATCATCCATCAGGTGAATATGATGTTCAACGATCAGGGGACTAATCCCTTTGATGTTCGCCATCGTCCAGCCGAAAGCTTGCCGATTGGATTGCAAGACCGTGAGAAGAGCTTTTTCTTGCTCTAGAGCTAGAGAAGCCGAGTTGATGACAGGGAGGGTCTCGTTCTCACCTAAGTAAGCATACATGAGGTGAGACGGCAGAGGCTTGAGTTCGAGCGTTGGAGGTGAAACGATTGATGGCTGGATCGGAGAAAATGTCTTGAACTTGAAAGATTTCAACAAGGGCTCAAACTGAGTGTATGCGTCCGAGTTAGATGGTTCAACTAACGCATCCGAAAATTCGAAAGACTCAAACTCGGGCGGAGACAAGCTAAGATCGTTCGAAAACATGAAGCACTCGTAATCATTGTCGGGAGCGGAAGCAGCAGGTTCAAAGAGGGACGCACTAGTGGCGTCAAGATCACTGTGATCAAACAAGAATTCCTCAAATTCACAGTCCTCGGGGGTGATCTCCTGGATGAAACAAATATCTAGTATATAAGAAGTTGGCTCGGATGGCTGATTCCCTAATCTAAAAATGTTGAGTTAAATTGTCATGTTTCCAAAAGATAGGTTCATCGAACCAGTTTAACAATTGATCACAGCATTTGAGCTTGCAAGGAATGAGCGACATAGTATCACCGGAATTTGATTCCGGGGGTTAGCTACAGGTTGTGTATATAAAACAATGAAGTCAACAGGGAATATGAAATCTCCAACTTTTATTAACAAATCCTCTATCTCACCCCTAGGATGGTGATAGATCGGTCGGCCATTTGAAGAGTACAGTGTGTGAGTTTCAGCTCTCCTACACCTAGTTGCTCATATACAGAATACGGAATTAGGTTAGCATTGGCACCAAGATCCAAAAGAGAGCGGTTGATGTTCTTATCCCAAATGGTAATTGAAATCATAGGACAGCCAGGGTCCTTCCGTTTTTGAGGTAAAGCTTGGGTAAGAGCATCACTCACGGTACTCGCTAAGTAAACCTTGTTTGGTACCTGAGATTTCCTCTTCTTAGTGCACAAGTGCTTTAAGATTTTTGCGTAAGACGGGACTTGCTGGATTGTATCTAAGAGAGGAATGTTGATGTTAAGTTATTTGAACAACTCCAGAATCTTCTCCATTTATGGATTTTGTTTATTGGACCTTAACCGGTTTGGAAATGGAACATTTTTGAAATTGGTTGAGTCCAATGCTTATGGAGGAGATTGTGGTGTTGGAATGGATCCAAAACTGGAGTTTGAGTGGAGTGAGACATGGATCCATTCGAAGCAGCAGAAGAAGAAGAAGAAGCACCTTTTGAAGAATGGAGAATAGGATCAGAAGAAGAAGGAGTAGAAGAAACGGCCGGGGTGTCATCATCTATCCGTGTGCCAATGTTGTTGTGCAGCATCCTTCCAGATATCAATGAAGTCATGACACTCACATTATGGTTCTGTTGTTCAAGAGAAACATGTACATTATTTGGGTGACCAGGATTTGGGAGTGGTTGAGATGGAAGCTTCCCTTTCTCTCGCTCGCTTAATGTCGCGTTCAACTGTGCAATATAGGCTTCGAAGGTCTTGATGCTTTGCCCGTGTGCAGCGGTGTGTTGCACCAGAGACTGAATAGAAGACTGGATGTTAGTGGTGGATTGAGTCGATTGCTTTACAAATGCCTCCCGACTCCGTTCTAGCGAGGAAACCTTATCATTGTTTGACGGAACAAAGTTGTTTTGAGGAAAAGAATTGTTGCAGGGTGCAAAGTTGTTCGTCGTATTTTGAAAAGATTGTGGTTGGAAGGGCTACTGAAATTGTTGTTGAGTTTGTTGATGAGCTTGTTGTCGAGGAGGAGACCTCTGGAAGTTGTTGTGGCCTTGGAATTGATGCTGGTTCTGATTCCAAGCGAAATTGGGGTGGTTCCTCTAACTAGGATTGTATGTGGAAGAGTATGGATTGTTTCTTGGTCTTTGTTGAAATGCAGCACTAACCTGATCCTGTCCTTGAGATGGTGGATTATAAGGACACTCTTCGGTCAAATGAGATGGATCCGAACAACAAGCGCAAATGGTACGAGGGAAGGAACAGGAGCAGGAGAAGGAGATGAAAATTTGCTCTCAATTGCTTCCAGTTACCGCGTGATTGCATCCATCTCGGCCTTCATTGCAATTGAGATGTCGAGTTGATGAACTCCTGCCATAGAGAGACCGGAAGAAGTAGAAGAAGAAGAAGTGGAAGTGTTCGGTCTGGTGCTCTCCCATTGAAGCGTTTGTTCCGCAAGATCATCGAAGAATTGCCAAGCTTCCTCGTCAGATTTGGATAGGAAGTGGACTTGACAAATGGCCTCCAGCAACTGCTTAGTTTCTGGATTGAGGCCCACATATAAAGTTTGCCAAAGTTTCCATCTCTTTATACCGTGATGAGGGCAGTGAACAAGAAGGTCTTTGTATCGGTCAAAGCACTTCCAAAAAGGTTCAGTAGAAAGCTGGAAGAATTGGTTAATTTCGTTTCGAATCCGTGCGGTCTTATCATTTGGGTAGAATTTCTTTAGAAACGCTTTCATAGACTCATCACAACTTGTTATCGAATGAGATGTGGTGCTATACAGCTACTTTTCAGCAAGGTCGCATAATGTGAAAGGAATGACTCACAGCCGTATAGAATCATCAGACGGTTGGGTTGTCTTCATCATCGCACAAACGTTCTGGAATTTATTGATGAAGATATGTGCATCCTCGGATTCAAGCCCGTGAAATTTGGGCAACATGTTGATGAAGTGGGGCTTAATTTCGAAATTATCCCCATTGGCCGGTGGAAGTGAAAGACAGGTAGGGAGTGCGGCGCGGGTGGGATAGAATCGATCATGGAGCGCAATTAGTTGTGGCGCTTCAACAAGAGGAGGTCGTGGGTTATTCGCACCTAATGGAGATTGAATAATTCTCGGGGGAGGTAATGGGATGTTAGGAGGAAATCCCGACATCTCGGAAGAAGAGACTGGTGAAAGTGAAGGTGATGAAGTATGGACAGAATCACGGTAAACGTCGAAGTTGGCCGGCAAGGGTAAAGGTGAAAGAGGCGTGGAAGGAGTTTTGACTGCGGTGTCGAACACGTAGTCCGTAGTGACTAACAAAACGCGGACTATACGGTCAGTAGGGTCCCTAGTCCAAGCGGACATACACTAAACGAGTTTAGTGTAGTCAAAGCGTAGAATGTTAGGGTAAGAAAACGAAAGTGGAGAAAAAATTGGGTGAAGGTTGTAAAAATGGTGAATTTGTGTTTGTTTCGTAAGAATGGAAAAATGAAATGACAGTTCAACAAACACAATCACAAATGCATAGTCGGAAATGCACAATCAATACCTAGACTAGGGTTTTCTATGTCTACTAGATCTGCTCCTAACTGTTCTAAAGTGACAAATTGTGAGATAGCCCTCAAATCGCCTCTTCACAGGCAGTTGTGGCTAGGTAAGCACATGTGAGGTAAGGCGGGTTCCGCTCACGAATCACTGTGAGACGGGCCTTTTAAAGTTACCTCCTCACTTGTCTAGCCTAGGCACCACAAATGTCATGTTTAGATAAACGACCGAATGCCCACAATCTTCCTTTGTCCTATTGAGCGCGACAAGTCCTTAGCTGGTTGAGTCTAGATATTTTTTTATTAAGCTTGAGGTGACGCTTATGCAATTAGTGATTTCCGGGGTCTTAGGAAGGGTGATGAAATCCCAACCCAATCTGGATTGGAGTTATAGCCCCTTAAGTCCGTATTAAATGATGCAATGCGCAAATCAACAAGGTTTTGTTTTCAAACACTCAATCAATTTGTTTTTTTTTTACTCTAAATGTGGCGCTGCAACAAATACGGTTAGTTTTTCTTTGGTTTTTTGCGGCGATGTTGCTAAGAATCCTGCAAAGACAAGAATATTGGAGCGTCAGGTTTGAGAAGAGGAAGTTTAGAAAATACGTAGCAAAAAATGTTGAGTTTAAGAAACTCGTGTCAATATTATCACCGAGTGGTTGAATGGTTCTCTTGCGCGGGTCCAACTACCTGGGTCTTTGGCATTAAGTATTCAATCCCCTTGTATTTGAAAAACAACGCCCCCGGTTCCGCACGATCGCTGCTCGTCAATCGGTCGAATTTGCAAATGTCGGAAAAATACGGATATTTGAGCTAGTAAGCGATATAGATAGCCAAAGTTATGAACACAAATAATTAAGAAAATCAAACAATAAAAATGGGATACTAACAGAACACTGGAGGTAACACAAAAAAACAACTTTCAAACCTCACCAGAAATCCGGCTAGATCGGGAATTATTAAGATGTCACCGGCCAAATTTGCAAATTTGGTTTTCAAATTTATATGTGTTTCCTCTGTGCAATAATATTATTCCATTTTTATACCTTGATTTTCATTTTAAAACTCAGTGTGTCAGCAGAACACAAATCTATAGAACATTCTGTTTTTAGTTTTCGTGTCGGTTTTAAAAAGAATGGTTTTATCCGTTGAAAGTGTTAGAAAGTTAGTTTTATACAAAATATGCAGAAATTAACCCGAGACTACAAGTGTAAAAGCGTTACCGTCTCCCCGGCAAAGGCACCATTTGATTGATACATTTTCACCATGTCGTATTTAGAAAGAATTTTTAATTACCGCAATCAAAAATGGTGTCGCGTGTAGCAAGCCGTGATGAGTACGGGTCGTCCGTAGGGAGATGGTAGGTTTTTTAGGCTTGTTTTAACGAGTTAATACCGTGTTTTGAGTTATTTTTTATGCTAAGTTTCGTAACTAGGATATGTTCAATAAAAAGACTTGTTAAGGGTAGTTTTAGGTTAGCTTGCGTGCGGATGATATTTGCTGGTTCCTTATAAACCCAATTTTGATATTGACACTAAAGCAATAGGCAACAACGTGGATTAGGGAACTTGAAATACGTTATTTGTGATTTTGAGCTAAATCCGTATTTCTTGTCCCTTGTTCTTCTGTTGATGTCTCTTGACCTTAGCCTTCGGTAAACCACTTGTAATCCGGTCACGATTAGGATTCGCTGCTATCGTGGTAAGATAGGATGCCTAACGGAGCGGAATTGCGAGTGGTTTGCTCGGAGTTTCAATTGCAAAGTTAAGGTTTTAGCAAAAAACATCATCTAACACAAACTAACCATATTCTACCCTTAACAAGTGAATCGATTACTCACACATATTTACGATACCAAAATAGAAAATAATAGAGTAAGACAACATAACAAAAAAACAAGAAAAGAAAAGTTAAGTTAGAAAGTTAAGAACCGGTAAATTCAATGTGCAAATATCGTCACATGTTCTTTAATTCTGTACCAATGTGAAATCAAAATACCAAACGTTAAGCTTGCAAGCTCACTTAAGAGGTTGCAAGATCAAATTAAAGCAATGATTTCACAAGATCAAAGTATGTAGAAAGCAAGACATATGTAATGAAATGAGAACTTTATTGAATTACAAACACGATATAACTAATCTTGAAGTCAAGAACCTGAATCTTAAGCTTGCAAGTTCAATGAAGAAGTTGCAAGGTCAAGACATAGGGGCAAGAGCTCAAGAGTTCAAAGGAAAAGCAAGTTAAAAATTACAAGAGTTCTAAAGCAAAACTAAAGAGAAAGTATCCCCTCCCCTTGCCCATTGATATGGTATTTATAGGCACAAAACAAAATTAATTGAACAATATAAAAAGGGTGATGTGACAACAAGAGACAGCCACAAGAAAAATGGGGCGCATTGGGCACGTTTGGGCCGGTGATGCCGGTTTTAGGGGACTTGTCGCCGGTCTAGATCCGAGATATGGGACTCGTTTTTGTGTGGTGATCTCTAGTGCACTCCACAAGTCTACCGGCATTGTTTGATTTCTTGATAACAACCTGGGTTGCTTAGTAGCTTTAGGAGGGGAATCATGCTGCTTTAAATCACATCAACTCTTTTAGCATTTAATGCTCATGTTCCAACTTGGACAATTTCATCATGTCATGGCAGCCCTACCATGGTCCAAGTAACCAAAGAGCTAGTGCGCACTTGCATAGTGTTGGACCAAAATTGTGTGCACCCATTTATTTGCAAAAAGAACTCTTTGGACATTGATCGGTTTTTCTGTTTTGTTTGCAGTGTCTGCTCCCAAACATTATATCCGTGATTTGAGTGTGTTTCCCAGTAGCATATCATGGATACCTGTAATCTGTATTACCGAGTAGACACTGGTTAATAGTACTGATATATACAAAAATAGATAATGATTGAGTGGTATTAAGTTGCAGTTTTCAGAGATGAACAATCACGTCCGTGGAATCCGCGTTTTTTACTGGCTTAATTAAAACACGGAATTCCTAGTATATCCAATATTTCATATGTGTTCTTCAGCTGCTGATATTCTGTGATGTGATCACTTTATATGTTGGGATGAATGTTTTTATAATATATATGATATATAATAAACGTTGCTTGTGGTTTGCACCCGCGCTAGTCCTGTTGGATATATGTATGCCCTAAAGGCCATTATATGATAGTGTATGTACCAGTATGTTTGTGTGTGTGTGTATATATATATATATATATATATTCAGGGGACATTCTTGCTCGACATGATAGTATGCTATCTGGTTGTATTTTATCTTGACATGTTCATTTGATCAAGCTTCTTATTCATTTGGTACATGTTGATAAGCCCTTAGGATATTTGCTTGACTACTGAGATTATGATGCGGATCATACTAGTAAGACATGTGTAGTTTATAACCATATCCTTAAAATGTTTCTAGTCGTGGGTGTGTCAAGACGGGGAATTGATAGTTCCAGAATAGACTAGTGTATACGTTACTTGTCCCATATGATGGGCGATGGATGATCCTATATCCATTGGTGTGGTGATACCAAAGACCGTATACGGGTGCTCAGTGAGACTGGGTACACTGAACGAACTCGTTGAGAACTCCTATGTGGTATTATATCTATCGTCGGATAGCAGTTCTCAGGTGACACTGGTACAGGTTAGTCTGTAGACCCGAGATCGTCATAGAGTCTTTTGTGTCCTCCCACTGTACTTTGATCTCCATCCTACCACGGCACTACTGAGTCCTGCAAACAGGTGGATTTTGGGTACAGTCCCGAGGCACGTGGAGGCAATGAGAGATAGGAGGGGTTTCGTCTCTCCCGGTATTGGGGGTTGTTGTTGCGCTATGCACGATTGGCTATAACAGGAAGTCCCTGGCCAGGGCTGATGAGATTTACTGATAAGTGTCATCAGTAGTTTCTCGATCTGTTATGAGCCATATACTGGCATAACTTATTTGGTTAATGGGGTCGACAATACCATCCCAAGACATGATATGCAGCATATTTGACGAAGTGACCGGACTGTACGGTAAGTGTTGCCAGTTGACTTGACGGGAGTTTTGACAGGTTCGCTTGTGTTTCTTCTAATCGCTCAATACCTGGGAGCCGTTATGTACGGCTTGTGCAACTGACGGTTTGTGGGTATGTGATATGATCACTGCCTACTGCTGGCGTTTTGATGAGTCTTAGTGTCCCTCAAAGGGGTTTCCTAGTTCAGGCGAAAAGATATGGGGTGCATATAGGATATGCGCGGGAGCTCGATTAAACGCGTGTATTGGATACCATATTTTAAAAGGGCGTTTACTATTGGACGATTCGTATGTGATATGACTGGTTATTAAATCAAGTGTTTATTTAATATTAAGTTAATTAGCTCATTTATTAAAGCCTATTTCTTTATGATGCATGCATGAGTGTATGAATATGTTGATATGGATGCACACATGCAAGCATATATGTGTCATAGTTAATGATACATTAGTGGTGGCAATGCAAGACTTACATGGTTACATATTGGTATATTTTGATTATTTGAGAAAAGCAAAATGGGAATAAAATCATGGTTGATTATTCTACACTCTCTTGTGTTGACCAAAGTCAATACCATGGTTTCCTTGCCAATGGTTTTAGCCCATGGCTTTGCTTAAACTCAAATAACAAAATATCTAGATATTTTGTAACCATAGTTAAGCATGGCATAATTCATTCTCTCTTTGGATTATGTTTCATATTATCTTTTACTTGAGTCAAGTTTAGCCTCCATATCCTTCTTCCTCCTTCAAGCTCTCTAGGGTTTCAAAAGTGAGAGAAGAACACAAAAAGAAAAGGTTTTTGAGTGAGATCCAAAACCACATCACCAATCTATACTATTCTTGCCCATTAGTGTAGGTCGTTTGCTCCACTTCTTCATAGATCAAGTGAAGCTAGGAGCTTGAGCAAAAGGACTTCGTGGTGGATCATCGTGGACTTGGAAGGATTCAAGCGAACCAGTTCAAACCCTACTCGATCCAAGGAGTCACAAGAGGAGGTCTATAAAGGATGTATTACTTACCTCTTAGTGTTAGACACTACTTAGTATGAGATACTATATGTTGTTACTCTATTTTTCTAGTTCGATTCATGGTTGGTATTGTTTAGCACCTCCTAAAATTTTAATATAGCATGTGTAATGCAACCCTAAACCTAGGATGGTCCTAGAGAATCCCTACAGTGGTATCATAGCCAAGCGAGAAACTTAGACGATGTTAGATAAATTACGAAACCGAAACAACTCCAAAATACGATATTCTAGAACTCTGAAATAATGCTCTTTGTCGTTTTTAAAATGGGCTGGAAATTTTTTTTTAGCAACTGCAGAAGTTTACATATGATGTACTAAGAACACTGGAGAAAAATGAGGCCCACCCACCGGTTTTTTACCGAGCACATTGCTCATTTTTCCGCCCTGGCTGGCCCCTCTGCTTCAAACATGCCTCATTTTCCTCTGGTGCTCTTGTCTGTAGGTTTTGGGGTTTCAGGTATTGTTTGCTTAGCCAAAAATTTCATGTGATGTTTATTTTTTTAGGGGCTAATTCGGAGTATTTTGTAGTCGTAATTTTAACATTGTTTTGGTAATTGGACGGCGTTTAAAAGTTCGAGAGAACATCAATCACCCCCTCATTGCTCTCGCTAAAAATTTCCAAGTGTTAGAAATTTTCCAAGTTGATGATATTTGAATGTTCATGCAAGTGACCCTATAGATCCTCTAGAGGAACGTAACTCTAGGTCGATTCTATGACCATGGAACCGTGCCCGAACCTTAGGGTTTTCCGTAGTCCTGTGGCGCCATAGGTGAGGCAAGGGTGGACCCTTCTACGGTTGGTCCATAGACACTATGACATGTTTTTGAGTATTTTAGCTTTGCTCAAGTGTTGAGCTCCCGGGCTAATTTGTGGGTGTTTGTTGATTCGATCGAAACATTTAAACATTGTCTAGATATTTGTGAATGTGATACAATAATTGGAATCTACACTAATTAGTTTTGTGAAAAGTGATTAGTTGCATGTAAATCTAATATTTTGGCCTCGGTAGAATCGGGAATCTTGTTGAATTACCCAACTTCTTTTGAAAAGATGTTTTCATGGTTGAGACCCAAATATAAGATTTGCATCATTAGGCATGAAATCCAGAATATGTGATATTCCGGGTTTATGATGTCTACAGGCAGTGTTGATTCCAATTGTTGTAGTTTTTCACTTTCTTTTCTGCGACCGTAAGTGTAGTATGTGGTGTATCGCCGGTTTCGTTGCTATACATCAACGACAATTAGGGTACGCATACTTACTTATGTTGATGATATGTGATATTATGTGTTGCTGAGATATGATGTACAGGATTCGTCGTGAATGAATGGCCGGGGTTTTTTATGTGAGATGAGAGTTTTTCTTTTCATTCATGTAAAATTAATTGTATGTAATATTCTTTTATTGGGACACTTCCGGGTTGAGGATGATATCACCAATTTTGTATATTATTTACTTTTCTGCATTAGGATAGACCCAAGGAGGGGAGCACAAGTGACCGGGTTCTAGGGTTCAGTGGGAGGCCATCTCGAGGATTCTAGACCGGGTCTCCTAAACTCTAGAATTGGTAGGGTCACTTGCCCTCTCGTAGGGGTCTAAGGGTGTGGGCTTGGCTATTCATCGCGACCGTGGAATCCGTATTTTCTATTGTTGGCTAAATACAAAATATGAACCTCCTAGTATATCCTGTATTTTCATATATGTGCTTCTGCTGTTGATATTCTGTCATGAGATCACTTTATATGCTGAGATGAATGATGTATTATATATATGATATATAATAAACGTTGCTTATGTTTTGCATCCGCACTAGTCCCTCCTCGCTATGTCGTTAGTTAAGTAACCTAACGGTACATAACGGGAAATTGAGGCGAATGCGGATGGCATAAGCGTACGTTCTATTTTCGTTTCTTTTCTATAATGGCTTAAGGACATAAATGATAGGACTACATTAATAAGATTAATGTAAACAAAAAGAAACCTAAAACGATGTTGTAGAATCAGATTTGAAACCTACTCGGCTTTTTATGAAAAAGTAAGTTTTCAAATTGCGAAGCTTAAGCCACTCCTTTTAAAAACCATTGGATTCTACAATGATATCAAGTTTGAAGTGTTAAAGGTTTTTCTTAAAAACCATTCGCAGCCCTCCGTCATTTTAGAAAGTAGAGTACTTAGTATTCGTGCTACGTATGTTGAGTTTAGCCAAGGCGTAATGTACGGTAACTAAGTGATGTCTTCCTACACAGCATATGATGCGATTAATTAGGACAATCACATGATTATGTTGACTATAGCTAAGGGTCTTGTGCGTGGGTCTAATTAATCATAAAATGACGGGTAGAACTTGACTAGTGCTTATGATATGTTAACCATAGCCAAGGTCATAAGTGCTAGGGGTAAAAACCATATCGGGAGTTTCAAGAGTTGAAATTTGAAATGAGATTGCATACCTTCTATGTGATAGTAGGATCCCGATCCCATTGTGAGCAATAGTTTCTCCCGGGAGAGTTTTGCACTTTACAATTAGCTAACCCATTAGGTCTCTACAAAGGTGTCAACGGGGCTACGCCTCTGAGAAAACGAGGTTTATTTTAATTAGGTCTGTGTGAAAGCACGGGGAACCTCCCTCAGAAGTACCGGCACTGGTTTAGCTAAACGGTTAGCGATGTTGTAGAATGTAATTAATCCTGGCTAATTTTTTTCCTCTTAAGGTTTGAAGGAAAATTTGATAAAAGCAGTGGGAGACATAGATTAGATAAGATAAATAACCAATCTGATCTTTGAAAGAGCTTTCGCTGAGTGTATTCTTTTCTCTCTCCTAATGGCAGATAATCATGACTGGACTTAAGCTACTATTAGAGAAAAATAAGCTTACCGGACCGAACTATAGAGATTGGCGGAGGAACATTAACATAGCTCACACAAATGATAAAGTATCATATGTCCTCACTGCCTCAGCCTCGCCCACCCCAGGCCTTTAATCTTCTGTAGCGGATAGGGAGATCCGCAAAACATGGGATATTGACTGTGCTAATGCTAAATGCATCACGCTTGAATCGATGGATAATATACATCAAAAGTAGCACGAGGAGAGGGATGTTCAATCCATCTTTCTCCATACAAAAGAGTTGTATGGGGAGCAATCTCGTATCCTACGATACGTAGCGTCTCGAAAGCTATTTCAGATGCGGATGGCTCCTGGCACACCAGTAGGTGACCACATTTTGAAGATGATAGCTCTTATTGAAGAGCTTGATGGCCTAGGATAGACAATGGACAACGAGCAATATACGGATATTGTTCTACTGTCTTTTCCATATGCTTTTGCTTCATTAATAGTGAACTTCAACTTGCATAACATGGAGAAATCACTACCCGAACTTCTCAATATGTTGAGGAATGCGGAGAGCACGCTTAAAGAAAAGTCTCCCTCTATGCTTGTTGGACAATCTTCCTCTTCCGTCCCAAAAGCCAAGGCCAAGGGAAAGAATAAGAAGAAATCCACCAAACCGAGAGGTGGAATCAAGAAGGCTCAAGGAAGTGACAAATCCAAGGTTGACAAGTCGGGAAAAGGAGAATGTTTCTATTGCAAGAAGACGGGGCATTGGAAGCGGAATTGTATTATGTACATTGCTGATCTCAACAAGAAGAAGCATGGTGATGCTTCTGCTTCAGGTGTGTTTGTGACTGAAAACTATTTTTATATAAACTCTGCTTCCTGGGTATTAGATACCGGTTCGGCTTCTCATATCTGCAATTCTGTGCAGGGCTTGAGAAATAGCAGAGTTTTGAAGACTGGTGATCACACTCTCCGAGTTGGAAATAGTTCCAATGTTTATGCAGTTTCAGTGGGAGAGTATCACCTAGTCTTGCCATCGGGTTGTATATTAGTTTTGAACCCATGTTATTTTATACCAAGCATGCTTTGTAATATAATATCCGTTTCTTTGTTGGACAATGAATGATATCATTTTGTACTGCAGCATAATGTTATGAACATTAAACTTAATCAAGAGTTGATTCATTATGGTATACTTAATAACGAGATATACGTCATAAATCAACACACAGTTTTCAACATACAACACACAAAAAAAAGAAAATTTTCAGATATAAATGAAGCTTTTCTTTGGCATTGTAGACTTGGTCATATTAATGAAACATGACTAAACAAGCTTCATAAAGATGGATATTTAAATCCTTTTAAGTACAAATCTTATGCGACTTGTCACTCTTGTATAAATGGGAAAATGAGCAAAACTCCGTTTACTGGACATGGAGAAAGAGCTACTGAGTTCTTGGGCCTTATACATAGTGATGTATGTGGGCCAATGTCTACCATGCGAGAGGCGGTTTTTCTTACTTCATAACTTTTACTTATGATTTCTTGAGATTCGGTAATGTGTTTTTATTAAAGCATAAGTCTGAAGCTTTCAAAAAATTCATCGAGTACAAACTTGAAGTAGAAAAACAAACTGGTATGAGCATCAAAATACTTCGATCAGATCGAGGTGGAGAGTATCTTAGTATAAAGTTTTCGAACTTCCTAAAAGAGAATGGGATTCTCTTTCAGCTCACTCCCCTATACACACCACAGCACAACGGTGTGTCAGAGCAGCGGAATTGCACCCTATTGGATATGGTACGATCCATGATGAGTGATACTGAGTTGCCTCTCTCCTTTTGAGGGCATGCATTGGAGACCGCATCTTTTCTGTTGAACAATGTTCCAACCAAGACCGTGTCTACCACTCCATATGAGATATGGTATGGGAAGAGACCATCTTTTAAACGAGTTAAGATTTGGGATTGTCCGGCTTTTATTAAAAAGCAGAATCCAGACAAACTCGAGACACGATCGTCAAATGTATAATTGTGGGATATCCGAAACATTCATCTGGGTATCTTTTCTACCACAAGGAGGAACAAAAGGTGTTTGTTTCTGAACATGCCACATTTTTAGAAAATGAGATTTTTCCAAATGATACTGATGGCAATATGGTAGATCTAGAAGAGGTTCTAGAAACACAAGTTACAAATGACGACTTGGTTGAACCTAATGTTGGAACGGAAACTTATGAACCTCAGCCACTCTGTAGATCTGGTAGGACTTTTCGCCCACCGGAGAGATACTATGGTTTTCTCATTGATCGTGATGGAGAAGATTGCATCATGGATGATGATGACCCTACCAGTTTTCAGCAAGCTATCACGAGTGGTGACTCTGTGAAGTGGCTGGATGCCATGAGATCTGAAATGGAGTCTATGTACACCAAAAAAGTATGGACTTTGTATGTTGTCCCCTCTGGAGTAAAACCCGTAGGGTGCAAATGGATCTTTAAGAGAAAGATCGGTGTAGATGAGCAGGTGGAGACCTATAAGGCAAGGCTTGTGGAGAAAGAATTTTGTCAAAGACCAGGTCTGGACTATGACGAAACTTTTTCTCCTGTAGCCATGCTTAAATCCAATCATATCCTACTTGCTATTGCTGCTCACTCCGACTATGAAATCTGGCAGATGGACGTTAAAACGGCTTTTCTAAATGGTGATTTAGAAGAATGCATTTATATGGATCAGCCAGAGGGCTTCATTGATAGTGGGAGCAGCGGGAAAGCATGTAGGTTGCTTAAATCCATTTATGGATTAAAACAGGCTTCACGGAGTTCGAACATCTATTTTGATGATTTTATCAAAGAGTTTGATTTCGTCAAAATTCCAGATGAACCTTGTGTTTATAAGAAGATTATAGGAATAACTATCACATTTCTCGTATTGTACGTGGATGACATTATTCTGATAGGAAACAATGTTCCTATGCTACAATCGGTCAAACTGTCCTTATCGCAAAGGTTCTCCATGAAGGACCTGGATGAAGCCTCGTACATATTGGGCATGAAGATCTATAGGGATAGATCTAAACGGTTGTTGGGATTGTCCCAAACCAGGTACATTAACACCATCCTAAAGAGGTTTAGTATGAAAGACTCCAAGTGGGGTGCCTTACCCACTATCCATGTATCGATTCATTCTCTCCAAGGACATTTGCCCAAAGACTGATGAAGAGAGAGCTCACATGAGCATTATACCCTACGCTTCTGCTGTAGGATCTATAATGTATGCAATTTTATGTACACGCCCCGATGTAGCTTATGCACTGGGTGTAGTAAGCAGGTATCAATCCAACCCAGGGGAGAATCACTGGACCGCTGTGAAGAACATTCTTAAGTACTTGCGAAGAACTAAAGAAATATTCTAGTTGTATGGCAACGGAGATCTCCAAATGGAGGCCTTTACCGATTCGAGCTTCCAGAGTGATAAGGATGATAGAAAATCTATCACAGGGTCTGTTTTTACCCTCAATGGAGGGGTGGCATGTTGGAAGAGTTCCAAACAGGATACCGTTGCAGACTCCACGATGGAAGCTGAGTATATTGCTGCAAATGATGCTGCCAAGGAAGCCGTCTGGATGAGGAAGTTCATCTCGGAGCTAGGAGTAGTTCCAATAATTATTGATCAATACCATTGTATTGTGATAATAATGGGGCTATCGCGTTAGCCAAAGAGCCCAGGTCCCATCAGCGATCCACACACATCCTCAGGCGATATCATCTGATCCGGGAGATAGTTGATCACAGCAAGATCGAGATTCGGAGAGTAGATACAAAGAATAACACCACGGATCCACTCACCAATGCCCTCCCTCTGCCGCAGCATGAGCGACTTTTTAAGATGTTGGGTATGAGACACGACAATAATTGTCCTTAGTGCAAGTGGGAGATTGTTGGATATATGTATGCCCTAGAGGCCATTATATGATAGTGTATGTACCGGTATGTGTGTGTGTGTGTGTGTGTGTGTGTTCAGGGGATATTCTTGCTCGACATGATAGTATGCTATCTGGTTGTACTTTATCTTGACATGTTTATTTGATCATACTTCTTATTCATTTGGTACATGTTGATAAAGCCCTTAAGATATTTGCTTGACTACTGAGATTATGATGCGGATCATACTAGTGAGATATATGTAGTTTATAAGCATATCCTTAAAATGTTCCTAGTCATGGGTGTATCGAGACGGGGCATCGATATTTCCAAAGCAGACTACTGTATATGTTACTTGTCTCATATGATGGGCGATGGATGATCCCATATCCATTGGTGTGGTGACACCAAAGACAGTATACGGGTGCTCAGTGAGACTGGGTATACTGAACGGACTCGCCAAGAACTACTATGTGGTATTATACCTATCGTCGGATAGCTGTTCTCAGGTGACACTGGTACAGGTTAGTCTGTAGACCCGAGATCGTCATAGAGGCTTGTGTGTCCTCCCACTGTACTTTGGTCTCCACCCTACCACGGCTCTACTGAGTCATGCAAACAGGTGGATTTTGGGAACAGTCCCAAGGCACATGGAGGCAATGAGCGATAGGAGGGGTTTCGTCTCTCCCGGTATTGGGGGTTGATGTTGCGTTATGCACGATTGGCTATAACAGGAAGTCCCTGGCCAGGGCTGACAAGATTTACTGATAAGTGTTATTAGTAGTTGTTAGTTATATGTATGCCCTAGAGACCATTACTGTACATAGGATGTATATTGTAGTGGATGCTGGGACATATATAGGGAGGACTTTCTTGCTCGACATGATAGTATGCTATCTGGTTGCTCTTTACCTTAACGTGTATACTGATTGTCTCTCTGTTACATGTTGGTAAAGCCCTTAGGATGTGTACTTGACTACCTGTACTATGATGCAGATCATACTAGTGTGGACAGATAGTCTATAAGTACATCCTTCAAAGTCCCTAGTCGAGGGTATATCGAGACGGGGCATCGATATACCAGAGTAGACTAGCGTATACCTTCTCGACCCATACAGATGGGTGATGGATGATCCCATATCCATTGGTGTTTGACATCAGAGATGATATACGGGTGCTCAGTGGAGACTGGGTACACTGGACGGACTCGCCGAGAACTCCCAGATGGTATTATACCTTACGTCAGATGGCAGTTCTCTGGTGACACTGGTACAGAGTAGTCTGTTGACCCGAGATCGTCATAGAGTCTTGTGTGGTTCCCACTGTGCTTTGATTTCCATCTTACCACGTCCAAGAGGGCGTGCAAAATGGTGGTTTTTGGGTACAGTCCCGAATCACATGGAGGCAATGAGCGATAGGAGGGGATTCGTCTCTCCCGGTATAGGGAGTTGATGTTGCGCTGTGTTCGATTGGCTATAACCGTAAATCCCTGGCCAGGGTTGCTGAGATTTACTGGTAAGTGTTACCAGTAGTTTCTCGAATTGTTATAGACCTCATATCGACACGACTTATCGAGCTATTGGGGTCTGACGTTTACCACCCCTAGGCGAGATATGCGACATATCAAACGATCAAACCGGACTGTGCGGTAGTGTTACTGGTTGGATTCACTGGAGTGTGAGCGGGCTTGCTCGTCGATCTTCTGATCGCTCAATACCCGGGTGGCCGTTACGTTTAGCAGACCGCTTGCGGCTTGTGGGTTTTTGATATGATCATCACCTGCTGCCGGCGTATTGACGAGTCTTTAGAGTCCTACACAGAGGTTTCCTGGCTCAAGCGAAATGAAATAGGAGCGCATATGAGATATGTACGGGACCGAGAATAATGCGTGTATGTGATACCGTATTCTATTCTCGCGATGAATGTATCGATTGGTTATATGCGATATAACCTAGTTATCGAATCAAGTATTGATTCGATAAGCCGATACATAGGATACTAGTCGGTTATATGCGATATGACCGGATCGTTAAATCAAGTGTTGATTTAATGATTTAATGTATAATTATATATTTGATATATTACTTTGCATTAACTAGTATTGGTTGACTTTAAATGGATTTTCTCACTTGGATTGTGGACATTGTATATGTGATATACTTTTGTACACAAGTTTGTATCATGTTTGATGATACATGCTAACTTGAGCATGTGTAAAGATTAAACCATGGTTGTGTAATGGTTAGGGTTTTCCTTTCATTTTCTTATTCATTTATTTATTGATTTATTCTTTATGGAAAATGAAAAGCATAAAGAGAAAAATGGTTGCTAACTTTGTTTGTATTATGAAGCTTCATGAAGCTTTGACTTAGTGACCATTTTGTCTCATGCTTAACCCTAACCATTCCACTTAACCCTAGTCTATTCTCTACACCTAATCAAGGTTAGCATATGATAAGTATTGATTTTATTATTCATTTTACAAATACTTATCATAATATTATCATCTTCTTCTTCTTCTTCAAGATGAAGAACCTTGATTCCATCAATGGTGATTGATGAAAATGAGTGAGAAATCCAACTCTAAAGTGAACCCACTTCCTATTTCTTCATCCTCTACCTCTTGCCAAGTAGTATAGGGTGTTTCCTTCACAAGTTTTCATGGCTTGGTGAAGGTGGAGCTTGATCTAGTGATGCCTCGACGTAGATCATCTTCGGCATCGTCGTCGATGACCTAGCCCGCTTTTTCTCCGTTGAAGCCGATGCTAGAGTCATGGTTCGGTTTGGACAGCGGAGAGGACTTCATCATGCAGCTATGGAGGTGGAGAAACGGATCTACAAAGGTTGTATTTCCGTTCTTTTAGTTTAGTTGTAAACTAGTTGCTTTGGTCGCCTAGATATCTAGTTAACGATCCGTATTAGGGTTTCTCGGCACCCGTAAAATTTGAAATTGGCATGGTTGATGCCTTGTGAGACCTCATTAGTGTGCCTAGGAACCCTACAGTGGTATCAGAGCCTAGCTAGAGCCTTAGGCGAAGTCTAGACGGAGTTTGAAGTCCGATCGACCCGAAACCCCAACTCAAAACGGCTCTCTGGACTTTTTCTAAAAACTGGGTTTTTTCCAGATTAAAAATTCTTTAAAAATTCAGCAGGAAAAACTAAGAATTACGATGCAAAAATTTTTGAGTAAAGCTGCTACAGTGCGGCGGAACCGCGGCAGAAGCTTGGCTTCTGCGGCGGTTCCGCGGCCAATAAGTGTTATCACTGTTTAATTTTTGCACAGTAATTCATGTTTTCAGGTGTTGAGTTTTTTGGGAATTTTTAATATTTATTCAAGAGTTGAATTTTCTGGGGTTGTTTTGGGGATTCGATGAATCGATCGGATTATTTAACTTTGTCTTTTTGGCTTTCCGGATAATTTATGAATATGTTAAAAAGTTCGACCGGATATAAATACCCAACTTTTCCCCTGTCGGGAAATTTCCAAGTGTTGGATCTTTCCGTTGTTTAACGACGTTCTAAGTAGTCCAAGTAACTCGATGGACCCTCTAGAAGACAACAAACCTTAACTCGATTATGTGACCGTCTTGAACTGCCCTTTGAACTTTCGGGTTTGGGGCAGTACGGCGTGCCACATGTGAGGCGTTGGCTTGACCCTTCTACGGCTGCACCGTTGGTACTGAGGCACGAACTGAATGTTTTTAGACTTGTTTCATGTGTTGATCTGTGTCGGGAAAACTTGGGTGTTTGCATGTTCGATCGGAAAGTTTATCATTTTCTATTTATCCGGAATGGGATACAATAATTGGAATTCACAATTAGTTATGAGATAACTGAATGAATGTTATAAACATAGCAGTTTAGTCTCACTTGATCGGTTGCCATGGAATTTTGATGTGATCAAAAGTCCGTCGCAATCACGTAGCGTACGCGGATACTCGCCGGGTAAATTTAATAGACAGCCTCACTCCATAGCCCCGACCAAGTGACTATAGGAGAACCCCGTTGCCGAAAGCATCCGTTTGGGTGCTCGCGGTAGCGGTGTTCCGCCTTGGTGCACTTCGTCGACGGTATCGGGGGTGCGGCCGCCTACTAAAGTTTGCGACGAGCATTCGATCAGGATGTCGGGAATCTTGTTGAATTTCCCGACTTGATATTGAAAAGTGTTTTCGATTTTGAGACTAAAATGCGGGGTTTATAATTCTTAGGCATGTGATGTCTAAGGAATTCATTTGATTAGGCATGCGATGTCTAAAGAGGTTGCGGATTCCAACTGTTGTAGTTTTACACTTTCTTTTCTGTGACCGTAAGTGTAATATGTGATATCGCCGGTTTCGTTGCTATATGTCAACGACAATTGGGATGCGCATATTTACTTACGTTGATGACATGTGATGTTATGTGTTGCTGGATATGTTATATTGGATCGTCGTGTTTGAATAGCCGGGGTTTTTTTATGTGAGATGAGTGTTTTTCATTTTCATTCATGTAAAAACTTGTATGTAATATTCTTTTATTGGGGCACTTCCAGGTTGCGGAAGATGTCACCTTTTGTATATTATTTACTTTTCCGCACTAGGATAGACCCAAGGAGGAGGGCACAAGTAACCGGGTTCTGGAGTCCAGTGGGAGACCAACTCGAAGAGTCGAGTCCGGGTCTCCTAACTTTAGAATTGGTAGGGTTGCTTGCCGCTCTCGTAGGGGTCTAGGGGTGTGGGTTTGGCTATTCATCACGACCATGGAATCCGTGTTTTATACTGGCTCGTATTGAAAACACGGACGTCCTAGTATATCCAATATTTCATATGATTCTTCTGCTGCGATATCTGTGATGTGATCATGTGATATGTTCTATGATGGATACTGTATATAGTATATATGATATATTATATAGCCGTTACTTATGTTTTACACCCGCGCTAGCCCTGCCCCGCTCTGCCGTTAGTCACCTAACCTAACGGTGCACGAGGGGACATCGAGGCGAATGCGGATGGCATAAGTGTACGTCGTATTTATCTGTGATGTTTAGATATATAAATGATGGGACTTCATTAATGTGATTAATGAAATAAAAGAAACCTAAGATGTTGTAGAATCGAATTTCAAAATTAAAAAGGTAGCTACAGTTCTTGCTTTGCACAGCGGTATATGTGATATATCCTGCACCTTATTCGATGAGGAAAGGACCGAGATCCCTTCAACGGGAGTGACTCCTTTAACAATAACTGGCAGATGCTACACACTCGGTTTGTCTTTTGATTGCTTTTAAGAGTTTTTGCTTTGCACAGTGATATATATGATATATCCCGCACCTCATTCGACGAGGAAAGGACCGACGATCCCTTCACCGGGAGTGACTCCTTTAGCAAAACTAGAAAAAGCCTCAAAAGCACTCCATTTTAAAATCATTTGATTCTACAACGATATCAAGTTCATTACGCAATAGGTTTTCAGAAAAACCTGTCGTAGCCCTCCGTCATTTCAGATAAGTACTAGTTAGTATTCGTGCTACGTTTGTTGACTATGTTAAGGCGTAGTGTGCGGTAGCTAATTAGTGCTTATCTGCATAAGCATATGATGCGATTGGATTAGGGTAGTCGTGCGACTTTGTTGACTATATTAAGGGTCGTGCGGGTGGGTTTAATTCAATCGGGAAATGACGGGTTGAACTTGACTAGCACTTATGATTTGTTGACTATGTTAAGGTCATATAGCTGCTAGGGGCAAAATATTATCGGGAATTTCAAGTGTTGAAATTTGCAATGAGATTGCATACCTTCTATGAGATAGTTGGATCCCGATACCCGCTGCGAGTAAGAGTTACTCCTGGGAGAGTTTTATACATTACAATTAGCCGATCAAGTAGGTGTCTAGAAAGGTGTTAATGAGGTTACGCCTCTGGGAAAATGAGGTTTACATTAATTAGGTTCGTGCGAAAGCACGGGGGACCTCCCTCAAAGTACCGACACTGGCCTGGCTGAAAGATTGGCGAACTTGTAGTGTGTAATTAATCCCGGCTAGTCTTTCCTTTTAGGGTTTGAAGGAAGATTTGATAAAAAGCAGTGGGAGCCATCCTGATTAGATAAAATAATAACCAATCTATTCTTGCAAGAGCGCACGCTGAGTGTTTTCTTCTCTCTCTCTCCTGGTAGCGACCATATCACGCCTTAATCAAGATAATAATACGGATAATTGACCGAACCCGCTTGTTATACTGAGCTGGGGAACGTTGGTCCCGCTCCACCTTATAATTGTTATAAGACAGAGCAGGAAATTGGGGAATACCAGAACTCCCGTGCCACCCAAACGAAAAGAGTGCATGCTGATGCATCATCTTCGGGTATGTTCATTATACAGAACTATTTCTCAGTATCCTTTACGTCCTGGGTATGTGATACCAGATCAGGATCCCAGATATGTAATATGTTACATAGGGCTACAGAAAGGTAGAGGACTGAGAACGGGTGATAAGTTACATGAGGCAGAAAACGGGGCAAGAGTTGCAGCCAAGTCTGTTGGTCACTGTCACCCTGTATTACCAATACATTGATTCTGAACGAATGTTATTAGATACCGAACCTGATATACAAAATCATATCAGTCTCTTTATCAGTAAAGAAATGATAAAATTTTGTATTGTTGGATAATGTTTTGAACATTTACTATATCAAAAGTTGATCGGTTCAGGCACGTTATCTAAAAGCGTTGATGTTCTAAATCAAACTACAGTTCTTTAGTATACGGAACACACACAAGAGGAAGAGTTCAGAACTGAACGAATCCTTCTTGAGGCATTGTAGACTAGGTCATATCAATGCGACCCGACTAGCTGAAGTTACATTTAGATGCATATTTAAATCAGTTTGAATTTACATCTTGTGAAACTTGCAAGTCATGTCACAAAGATACGATGACCATAGCTCTGTTTACTGGAAGTAGAGAAAGAGTTAGTAAACTCTTGGGATGATACATGATGATGTATGTAAGGTCCCCTGTCTACATATGCCAGGACTGGTTCTTTGTACTTCGTTACATTCTCTGATGATCTCTCGAGATTCAGACATATGTTCCTGTTGAAACACAAGTCCGAACCTTTTGAGATATTCACAGAATATAAGTAAGAAGTAGAGAACCAAATTGAGGGTATAAGTATTATGTCCTTTGATGCGATCAGGGAGGAGAATACTTGAGCACAGAATTCCTGGACTATTCTAAAGGAGAATGAGATTCTCTCTCAGGATTACTCCTCCGTATACACCATCGCACGATGGTATATCAGGGCGGAGCAATAACACCCTATGTGATAAGGTGTGCTCTATGATGAGTACTACTGAGTTATCTATTTCCTTTTGGGAGTTATGCACTTGAGAAGCTGCATACCTATTGAAAAGGGTTCAAATCAAATCAGTTGCCTACCACTTCATATGTGATATGGAAAGGGAAGAGCCCATATCTTAAGTTGGTTAAGATTTGGGGTTGTCCAGCCTTTGTCTGAAAAGCAAAATCCGGACAGGCTCGAGGCAAGGTCTGTAATGTAGAACTGGAAATGTTCCAGCTATACAAACTGCAGCTGATGATTTGATAGAACCAAAGGATTCAGTAGATACCAACGAACCTCAGCCTCTCCGCCGATCTAGTAAGGGTTCCTCACCCACCTGAGAGATACTTCGGTTTCTCTATGACAGTGGGAGCGAGGATTGCATCATGAGATGATGACCCAACTAGTTTCGAGCTGGCCATCAGGAGTGGGACTCTGTAAGAATGGCTGGATGCTTAGCGATCTGAGATGGAATCCATGTACACCAACAAAGTATGGACTTTGGTTGCTATATCTGAAGGGTTAAATCCCCATCAGGAGCAAGTATATCTTGAGAAGATTACTTGGTGTAGATGAAAAGTTGAGACTTTCAAAACTAGACTTGTTAAAGCTTTTCGTCATCGACCAGGCGTAGATTATGATGAAACCTTTTCAAGTGGCTATGCTTAAGTCCATCCAGATCCTACTTGCCACGGCTACATACCATGACTACGATATCTGGCGGTAGGGTGCCATGACTACTTTTCTAAATAATGATTTAGAAGAGAACATCTATAAGAACACAGCCAGAGGGCTTCGTAGACAGTGGGAGCAGCGGAAACGTGTGCAAGATGATTTATGTGATAAAGCAGGCATCGCGGAGTTGGAACATCTGTTTTGATGGATTAGTCAAAGAGTTTGATATCATCAAAATGGTAGATGAACCTTGTATAAACAAAAAGGTAGTAGGGAGTATTGTGACGATCCTCGTAGAGTACGTGGATAACATACTCTTGATAGGGAAGGAGTTTCCTATGCTACGATCGATCAATCTCCGCTTATCACAATGATTCTCCATATAGGATCAAAGAATACCTCCTAAATCCTGAGTTTTGATCTATGAGATAGAAGTAAATGGATGTTAGGATTCTCACTAGTTGTAGTGAGATGGTATCAATTGATCCTGGGAAGAATCACTGGAAGTGTTCCAGGGTGATAAAGACGACTGAGTGTCAGTCACAGGAATTGTCTTTACCCTCAGTATAGGGACGGTATGTTGGAAGAGTTCCAAGCTAGATACCGTGCATACTAGACGATATAGGCTGGATACATCGCTACTTAAGATGCTACCAAAGAGGATGTTTGGGTGTATATTGGTTCATGAGATGATCTACGTTCCAACCATTGCGAGACAATGGAGTTGTGGCTTATGCCAAGGAACGTCTGTCCCATCAGTGATCCAGACATATTCTAAGGCAATATCACCTGATCATGGAGATGGTTGATCTCCAGGGTGATCGAGGTTAGGAGAGTAGACTCAGAGGACAACACGGCGGATCCAATCACGAAGGCCTATTCCCAGAGAGAGATTTTTATGGGATGGTTGAGTATGAGATACTGCAACCACTGCTACAGATGGCCCTAGTGCAAGTGGGAGATTGATAGTTATATGTATGCCCTAGAGGCCATTACTGTACATAGGATGTATATTGTAGTGGATGTGGGACATATATAGGGAGGACTTTCTTTCTCGACATAATAGTATGCTATCTGGTTGCTCTTTACCTTAACGTGTATACTGATTGTCTCTCTGTTACATGTTGGTAAAGCCCTTAGGATGTGTACTTGACTACCTGGACTATGATGCAGATCATACTAGTGGGGACAGATAGTCTATAAGTACATCCTTCAAAGTCCCTAGTCGAGGGTATATCGAGACGAGGCATCGATATACCAGAGTAGACTAGCGTATACCTTCTCGACCCATACAGATGGGCGATGGATGATCCCATATCCATTGGTGTTTGACATCAGAGATGATATACGGGTGCTCAGTGGAGACTGGGTACACTGGACGGACTCGCTGAGAACTCCCAGATGGTATTATACCTTACGTCAGATGGCAGTTCTCTGGTGACACTGGTACAGAGTAGTCTGTTGACCCGAGATCGTCATAGAGTCTTCTGTGGTTCCCACTGTGCTTTGATTTCCATCTTACCACGTCCAAGAGGGCGTGCAAAACGGTGGTTTTTGGGTACAGTCCCGAATCACATGGAGGCAATGAGCGATAGGAGGGGATTCGTCTCTCCCGGTATAGGGAGTTGATGTTGCGCTGTGTTCGATTGGCTATAACCGGAAATCCCTGGCCAGGGTTGCTGAGATTTACTGGTAAGTGTTACCAGTAGTTTCTCGAATTGTTATAGATCTCATATCGACACGACTTATCGAGCTATTGGGGTCTGACGTTTACCACCGCTAGGCGAGATATGCGACATATCAGACGATCAGACCGGACTGTGCGGTAGTGTTACTGGTTGGATTCACTGGAGTGTGAGCGGGCTTGCTCGTCGATCTTCTGATCGCTCAATACCCGGGTGGCCGTTACGTTTAGCAGACCGCTTGCGGCTTGTGGGTGTTTGATATGATCATCACCTGCTGCCGGCGTATTGACGAGGCTTTAGAGTCCTACACAGAGGTTTCCTGGCTCAAGCGAAACGAAATAGGAGCGCATATGAGATATGTGCGGGACCGAGAATAATGCGTGTATGTGATACCGTATTCTATTCTCGCGATGAATGTATCAATTGGTTGTATGCGATATAACCTAGTTATCGAATCAAGTATTGATTTGATAAGCCGATACATAGGATACTAGTCGGTTATATGCGATATGACCGGATCGTTAAATCAAGTGTTGATTTAATGATTTAATGTATAATTATATATTTGATATATTACTTTGCATTAACTAGTATTGGTTCACTTTAAATGGATTTTCTCACTTGGATTGTGCACATTGTATATGTGATATACTTTTGTACACAAGTTTGTATCATGTTTGATGATATATGCTAACTTGAGCATGTGTAAAGATTAAACCATGGTTGTGTAATGGTTAGGGTTTTCCTTTCATTTTCTTATTCATTTATTTATTGATTTATTCTTTATGGAAAATGAAAAGCATAAAGAGAAAAATTTGCTAACTTTGTTTGTATTATGAAGCTTCATGAAGCTTTGACTTAGTGACCATTTTGTCTCATGCTTAACCCGAACCATTCCACTTAACCCTAGTCTATTCTCTACACCTAACTAAGGTTAGCATATGATAAGTATTGATTTTATTATTCATTTTACAAATACTTGTCATAATATCATCTTCTTCTTCTTCTTCTTCTTCTTCAAGATGAAGAACCTTGATTCCATCAATGGTGATTGATGAAAATGAGTGAGAAATCCAATTCTAAAGTGAACCCACTTCCTATTTCTTCATCCTATACCTCTTGCCAAGTAGTATAGGGTGTTTCCTTCACAAGTTTTCATGGCTTGGTGAAGGTGGAGCTTGATCTAGTGATGCCTCGACGTAGATCATCTTCGGCATCGTCGTCGATGACCTAGCCCGCTTTTTCTCCGTTGAAGCCGATGCTAGAGTCATGGTTCGATTTGGACAGCGGAGAAGACTTCATCATGCAGCTATGGAGGTGGAGAAACGGATCTACAAAGGTTGTATTTCCGTTCTTTTAGTTTAGTTGTAAACTAGTTGCTTTGGTCGCCTAGATATCTAGTTAACGATCCGTATTAGGGTTTCTCGGCACCCGTAAAATTTGAAATTGGCATGGTTGATGCATTGTGAGACCTCATTAGTGTGCCTAGGAACCCTGCAGTAGTTTCTCGATCAGTTATGTGCCATTTACCGGCATAACTTATTGGGTTAATGGGGTTGATGATACCATCCCTAGACTTTCTATGCAGCATATTTGGCGAAGAGACCGGACTGTACAGTAAGTTTTGCAAGTTTGCTCTACGGGAGTTTTGACAGGTTCGCTTGTGTTTCTTCCGATCGCTCAATACCTGGGAGCCGTTATGTACAGCTTGTGCCACTGACGGTTTGTGGGTATGTGATATGTCACTGCCTACTGTTAGCGTATTGAAGAGTCTTAGAGTCCCACAAAGGGGACTCCTAGCTCTGGTGTCACGACCCGAAAACTACGGAACATGACCGGCACTTAAATTACGAAACGTCTCGAGGCGTACGTAATCTAAGTAATCCAAAACCCAGAAATCAAAACCAAAGAAGCAGTAGAGTGAAGGAAAAACCAATTTAAAGCATGTATTTTTAACAACATAGGCCGAAGTATGTATTTTTAAAATCTCAAGTATTTTCTGAAATTTTCGGCAGAGTCACCTTTGTAAATACTGGCCCCAAACAGGATACAACATGAATAGTATACGAAATAAATAAAAAGGAATCTCCAAGCGGGAGCTAGCTCTTCGTCCATCGACGGTCACAACCACGCAAGCAATATAATATAAAACGCCGAAGGGCGAGGATCAAAACTTAAAAGAAACTCAAAATCAGTATGAAAACCATAATAATACAACGCGCGACTCTAAGATCGAAATAATAACAAGTCTGGTCTTCTATCTCTATCTAAAATACAATCTGGTTGATGGACTTTTACTAGATACAACTGAATATAAATATACAATGGTGGTTCTGATACAAAAGAACCCACCTACCAAAGCAACCACCGGAAGGAACAGTATGCCAGCAAACCCACAACGAGACCTGTACGGCAAAACCTGCAAGGAACTGTGGCACAACGGGGGTGAGTTGCCAACTCGTGAGTAGAAAATATTTACGAGTAGAAATCGCATGCATAACGCTATCCTAGGTCATATCAGGTAATATCCTCAAATAATATCCTGATCCATCTACATATAAGTGCAATACCACGTGCTCATGTCAGTGCCTCAGATAGCAACATATCAGATATATATGATGTATGAATGCATTACGAATAGAAACAGAATATATCATGAGTGAGACAATTGTTTTCTTTAATCAATGAGATTTCTATATGTATATCAATCAAGTATCATCAATGGAAGCAACAGAGAAATCAGTGTCAGCATCGACACAAAACATAAGTCTCAGTATCTCAATATCTCAAATCTCAGATCTCAAATATCAATATCTCAGGCATACGTATCATCTGGGGGATCGGCCCGCGGGCTCCGGAAGAATGGTTCAGCCTGTATCCATCTCATGACTCCGGCCCGTATCATCCGGATAACCGACGAGTCCAAATAATATCAACAGTAGGTAGTGCTCCCTACCAGGCTTATCGAATACAACTCGAGTTTCTTGCCATGGGGTACCATACCTGGCCCACCATGTTCTCGAGACGGTTCATCCAACTTCTCGAATCGGGTCTCGAAATCCAACAGCAATCATGAAAACTCATGTTGCACGACTCATACATCATGAGAAAACCGCAATTTGCATTTTAAAATGATGATACCAAGCTTTTATTAAATTCTTGCGGTTTTCCCCCAAATCCAGAAATCTCATGTAAATCCGAAATCATCAAAATTATGATACCAATAAATAGTGAATACCGACATAAATCTACATAATACTGAATAACCAATGAATATGTGAATGCACCTAATATCATGCAATGAATGCAATATTTAAACTAGCATATGGAAGCTTTAACATATTGCGACTATCAGTTATCAAGCTATGTCAATGAAAATGTATTTTCTAATGTGTAAGTGACATGGCAATTACCAATGATGATGTGTGTGAGCCGGCAAGTAAGTGTATGTGGAACATACGCATCATCGGTAATGGTGCTAGTGTCCTGACAGCATGGTTCATAATCACTAAGTACACAATAAACAGGCAACGAGACGATAACAACATGATAAATGGCAATGAATAGCAATTGCAACAATAATATGCGGAACATGAATGATAACGTAAAAATAAGGAATCTACATCGCTACACCTGTGTTATATTGTTTTTCCGTTTGAAATAGTACGAATCATGGCGTTTTGAAAATAAAGGCTACGGTGTTTTTAAGAAAAGGTACGTCTTTTGAAATATCCGTAGTATCCCTTGACATGTCTTTAAAATCCTCACGATTCGTTAGTTTTGGAAATAGGTATGACTCGGGTCCAGTCTAACATCTACTAGGTAACTACAGGTCTAACTAACCACCAATCAGAAGGGGTATGGAAACTATCTAAATCTGAGTCGATATATATATATATATATATGTGTGTGTGTGTGTGTGTGTGTGTGTGTGTGTGTGTGTGTATAATAGTCGGTGATCCGGCCTCAATAGTATCCCATACGATACCCTATATAATATGACATCCTCGAGTCAAGGGTGCGGATCTATCATCAATATACAGCTCGTACGGTAAATCCGTCATACGGCCTCCCAAATCTGGGTACGTGTCAAATATCACATTTTTCTCATTATTCACCTCGTATCCTTACCATCATATATCATGATCTGGGGGTACTGATCTAAGTCTAGTACAAAACTGATACTATCTATGTAGTGCACACGTATGTATGAAAACACCATGCCTAAAGAACCCTCTAAATTATCATGTTGTATCTCAAATACGAACCATATCACATCACCGATCTCATGGCCCCAAGCCTAATCTCATCGACTCATCTCCAATCCCAAGTACAATCCACATAATCTGTGTATATGTATAGGTACACACACACACACATAGTCCAATACCCATGCGTATATATATATATATATATATATATACACACACATATCCCCATATACGCACATGTAAATAGATGTATGCAAATGCGTGTGTGCGTGTGGGTGTGAACCTATTCTAGGGTTCGCGACTAAGAAGCTATGCTAGTTTACTTCTAATTACACTAAACTAAACCATAAACACAAAATCATATCGTGATAATGTAGGGTTCCTAGGCACTCCCAAGAGGCCTCACAAGGCATCAACCATGCCAATTTCAAAATTTACGGTGCCGAGAAACCCTAAACTACGGATCGTTGGCTAGATGTCTAGACGAAAAACAAACTAGTTAACAAATTAACTACAAGAATACGGAAATACAACCTTTGTAGATCCGGTCCTCCACCTCTACGGCTCTGTGATGAAGTCCTCCCCGCTGTCCAAATCAAATCCCGGGCTCTAGCGTCGGCTTCATCGGAGAAAGAGCGGGCTAGGTCATCGACGACGTGCCGAAGATGATCTACGTCGAGGCATCGCTAGATCAAGCTCCAACTTCACCAAGTCAAGAAAACTTGTGAAGGAAACACACTCTACTACTTGGCAAGAGGTAGAGGATGAAGAAATAGGAAGTGGGTTCACTTTAGAATTAGATTTCTTACTCATTTTCATCAATCACCATTGATGAAGTGAAGCTTTCTTCATGAAAGAAGTTGAAGAAGAAGAAGCTAATTCTTATGATAAGTTAATCCTAAAATGAAAAGAATAATGAATTATTATCATAATAGAACCATGGTTAGGTGTAGAGAATTAATTAGGGTTAAGTGGAATGGTTAGGGTTAAGGATGAGACAAAGTCGTCACAAAGTCAAAGTATTCATGAAGCTTCATGAAAGAACAAAGAATGCCACCATTTTATCATTTCCTTTTCTTTTTCCAAAAGAATAAATAAATGAATAAAATGAATAAGCAAATAATAAACCCTAACCATTTCATTAACCAAGGTTTAATTCTTTATACTTAACCAATTTTACATGCACCATCAAACATGATACAAGCATGTGCACAAAATCAAATCACATATATAATGCGCACATCCGAGCGAGAAAATCCATTTAAAGTGAACCGATACTAGTTAATGCAAAGTAATATATCAAATATATAATTATACATTAAATTATTAAATCAACACTTGATTTAACGATCCGGTCATATCGCATATCACCGACTAGTATCCAATGTATCGGCTTATCGAATCAATCTTCGATTCGATAACTAGGTTATATCGCATACAACCATTCAACACATTTTTCGCGAGAATGAAATACGGTATCACATACACGCATTATTCTCGGTCCAGCACATATCTCATATGCGCTCCTATTTCGTTTTGCTTGAGCCAGGAAACCTCTGTGTAGGACTCTAAAGACTCGTCAATACGCCGGCAGCAGATGATGATCATATCAAACATCCACAAGCCGCAAGCGGTCTGCTAAACGTAACGGCTACCCGGGTATTGAGCGATCAGAAGATCGACGAGCAAGCTCGCTCACACTCCAGTGAATCCAACCAGTAACACTACCGTACAGTCCGGTCTCGTCGTCTGATATGTCGCATATCTTGCCTAGGGGTGGTAAACGTCAGACCCCAATAGCTCGATAAGTCGTGTCGATATGAGGTCTATAACAGTTCGAGAAACTACTGGTAACACTTACCAGTAAATCTCAGCAACCCTGGCCAGGGATTTCCGGTTATAGCCAATCGAACACAGCGCAACATCAACTCCCTATACCGGGAGAGACGGATCCCCTCCTATCGCTCATTGCCTCCATGTGACTCGGGACTGTACCCAAAAACCACCGTTTTGCACGCCCTCTTGGACGTGGTAAGATAGAAATCAAAGCACAGTGGGAACCACACAAGACTCTATGACGATCTCGGCTCAACAGACTACTCTGTACCAGTGTCACCAGAGAACTGCCATCTGACGTAAGGTATAATACCATCTGGGAGTTCTCGGCGAGTCCGTCCAGTGTACCTAGTCTCTACTGAGCACCCGTATATCATCTCTGATGTCAAACACCAATGGATATGGGATCATCCATCGCCCAACTGTATGGGTCGAGAAGGTATACGCTAGTCTACTCTGGTATATCGATGCCCCGTCTCGATACACCCACGACTAGGGACTTTGAAGGATGTACTTATGGACTACCATGTCCCCATTAGTATGATCCGCATCATAGTCCAGGTAGTCAAGTACACATCCTAAGGGCTTTACCAACATGTAACAGAGAGACAAACAGTATACACGTTAAGGTAAAGATCAACCAGATAGCATACTATCATGTCGAGCAAGAAAGTCCTCCCTATATATGTCCCAGCATCCATAACAATATACATCCAATGTACAGTAATGGCCTCTAGGGCATACATATAACTAACAATCTCCCACTTGCACTAGGGTCATCTGTAGCAGTGGTTGCAGTATCTCATACTCAACCATCCCATAAAAATCTCTCTCTGGGAATAGGCCTTCGTGAGTGGATACGCCATGTTGTCCTCTGAGTCTACTCTCCTAACCTCGATCACCCTGGAGATCAACCATCTCCATGATCAGGTGATACTGCCTTAGAATATGTCTGGATTACTGATGGGACGGGCGTTCCTTGGCATAAGCCACAACTCCATTGTCACACAATTGGAGGAACATAGTTCATCTCATGAACCAATATATACCCAAACAGCCTCTTTGGTAGCATCTTAAGTAGCGATGTATCCAGCCTTTATCGTCTAGTATGTCACGGTATCTAGCTTGGAACTCTTCCAACATACCGTCCCTTTACTGAGGGTAAAGACAATGCCTGTGACTGACACTCAGTCGTCATTATCACCCGGGAACACTTCCAGTGATTCTTCCCAGGATCAATTGATACCATCTCACTACAACTAGTGAGAATCCTAACATCCATTTAGATCTATCTCATAGATCCAAAATCCAGGATTTAGGAGGTATCACTTTGATCTTATATGGAGAATCATTGTGATAAGCGGAGATTGACCGAGCGTAGCATAGAAAACTCCTTCCCTATCAAGAGCATGCCATCCACGTACTTTACGAGGATCACTACCATACTCCCTACTACCTTTTTATTTATACAAGGTTCATCTACCATTTTGATGATGTCAAACTCTTTGACTAACACATCAAAACAGATGTTCCAACTCCGCGATACCTGCTTTATCCTATAAAGCATCTTGTACACGTTTCCGTTGCTCCCACTGTCTACGAAGCCCTCTGGCTGTGTTCTTATAAACGTTCTCTTCTAAATCATTATTTAGAAAAGTAGTCATGGCACCCAACCGCCAGATATCGTAGTCATGGTATGTAGCCATGGCAAGTAGGATCTGGATGGACTTAAGCATAGCCACTTGAAAAGGTTTCATAATCCACGCCTGGTCGATGACGAAAAGCTTTAACAAGTCTAGCTTTGAAAGTCTCAACTTTTCCATATACACCAAGTAATCTTCTCAAGATATACCTACTCCTGATGGGGATTTAACCCTTCAGATATAGCAACCAAAGTCCATACTTTGTTGGTGTACATGGATACCATCTCAGATCTCTAAGCATCCAGCCATTCTTACAGAGTCCCACTCCTGATGGCCAGCTCCAAACTAGTTGGGTCATCATCTCATGATGCAATCCTCACTCCCACTGTCATCGAGAAACCGAAGTATCTCTCAGGTGGGTGAGGTACCCTACTAGATCGGCGTAGAGGCTGAGGTTCGTTGGAATCTACTGAATCCTTTGGTTCTACCAAATCATCTGCTGTAATTTGTAAATCTGGAACCTTTCCAGTCGTACATAACAGACCTTGCCTCGAGCTTGTCCGGATTTTGCCTTTAGACATAGCCCGGACAACCCCAAATCTTAACTAACTTAAGATATAGGCTCTTCCCTTTCCATATCACATATGAAGTGGTAGGCAACTGATTTGATTTGAACCCTATTCAATAGGTATGCAGCTTCTCAAGTGCATAACTCCCAAAAAGGAAATAGGTAACTCAGTAGTACTCATCATAGAGCACACCTTATCATATAGGGTGAAATTGCTCCGCCCCGATATACCATCGTGCTATGGTGTATACAGAGGAGTAATGCTGAGAGAGAATCTCATTCTCCTTTAGAATAGTCCAAGAATTCCGTGCTCAAGTATTCTCCTCCCTGATCACATCATAGGACATAATACTTATACCCGTATTTTGGTTCTTTACTTCTAACTTATATTCTGTGAATATCTCAAAAGGTTCGGACTTGTGTTTTAACAGGAACATATGTCTGAATCTCGAGAGATCATCAGAGAACGTAATGAAGTACAAAGAACCGGTCTTGGCATGTGTAAACAGGGGACCTTACATACATCATCATGTATCAATCCCAAGAGTTCACTAACTCTTTCTCTGTTTCCAATAAACAGAGCTATGGTCATCGTGTCTTTGTGACATGACTGGCAAGTTTCATAAGATGTAAATTCAAACTTATTTAAATATGCATCTATATGTAACTTCAGCTAGTCGGGTCGCATTGATATAACCTAGTCTACATTGCCTCAAGAAGGATTCGTTCATTTCTGAACTCTTCCTCTTGTGTGTGTTCCATATACTAAGAACTGTAGTTTGATTTAGAACATTAATGCTTTTAGATAACGTTCCTGAACCGATCAACTTTTGATATAGGAAATGTTCAAAACATTATCCAACTATACAAAATTTTATCATTTCTTTACTAATAAAGAGATTGATATGATTTTGTATATCAGGTTCGGTATCTAATAACATTTGTTCAGAATCAATGTATTTAGAATACAGGGTGACAGTGACCAACAGACTTGGCTGCAACACTTGCCCCGTTTTCTGCCTCATGAAACTTATCACCCATTCTCAGTTCTCTACCTTTCTGTAGCCCTATGTAACAGATTACATATCTGGGATCCTGATCCGGTATCACATACCCAGGACGTAGAGGATACAGAGAAACAGTTCTTTGTAACGAACACACCCGAAGATGATGCATCAGCATGCACTCTCTTCGTTTGGGCGGCACGGGAATTCTGGTATTCCCCAATTTCCTGCTCTGTCTTATAACAATTATAAGTTGGAGCGGGACCAACGTTCCCCAGCTCAGTATAACAAGCGGGTTCGGTCAATATCCGTATTATTATCTTGATTAAGGCGTGATATGGTCGCTACCTGGAGAGAGAGAGAGAAGAAAACACTCAGCGTGCGCTCTTGCAAGAATAGATTGGTTATGTATTTTATCTAATCAGGATGGCTCCCACTGCTTTTTATCAAATCTTCCTTCAAACCCAAAAAGGAAAGACTAGCCGGGATTAATTACACACTACAAGTTCGCCAATCTTTCAGCCAGGCCAGTATCGGTACTTTGAGGGAGGTCCCCCGTGCTTTCGCACGAACCTAATTAATGTAAACCTCGTTTTCCCAGAGGCGTAACCCCGTTAACACCTTTCTAGACACCTACTTGATCGGCTAATTGTAATGTGTAAAATTCTCCCAGGAGTAACTCTTACTCGCAGTGGGTATCGGGAGCCAACTATCTCATAGAAGGTATGCAATCTCATTGCAAATTTCAACACTTGAAATTCCCGATAATATTTTGCCCCTAGTGTCCTATGACCTTGACGGAGGCCAAACAACCCATAGTCCGCTAGTCAAGTTCAACCCGTCATTTCCTGATTGAATTAAACCCACCCGCACGACCCTTGACGGAGGCCAAACAACGCCGTACGAATACCCTAGTCCAATCGCATCATATGCTAGCAGATAAGCACTAGTTAGCTACCGTACACTACGTCTTGATGGAGGCCAAACAACCGCAGCACGAATACTAACTAGTACGTATCTGAAATGACGGAGGGCTACGACAGGTTTTTCTGAAAACCTATTGCGTAATGAACTTGATATCGTTGTAGAATCAAATAATTTTAAAATGGAGTGCTTTTGAGGCTTTTCTAGTTTTGCTAAAGGAGTCATTCCCGGTGAAGGGATCGTCGGTCCTTTCCTCGTCGAATGAGGTGCGGGATATATCACATATATCACTGTGCAAAGCAAAAACACTTAAAAGCAATGAAAAGACAAACCGAGTGTGTAGCATCTGCCAGTTATTGCTAAAGGAGTCACTCCCGGTGAAGGGATCTCGGTCCTTTCCTCATCGAATAAGGTGCAGGATATATCACATATACCGCTATGCAAAGCAAGAACTGTAGCTACCAGTTTTTATTTTGAAATTCGATTCTACAACATCTTAAGGTTTCTTTTATTTCATTAATCTCATTAATGAAGTCCCATCATTTAAGTACCTAAACATCACAGATAAATACGACGTACACTTATGCCATCCGCATTCGCCTCGTTGTCCCCTCGTGCACCGTTAGGTTAGTTAACTAACGGCAGAGCGGGGCAGGGCTAGCGCGGGTGTAAAACATAAGTAACGTCTATATAATATATCATATATACTATATACAGTATCCATCAGAGAACATCACATGATCACATCACAGATATCGCAGCAGAAGAATCATATGAAATATTGGATATACTAGGACGTCCGTGTTTTCAATACGAGCCAGTATAAAACACGGATTCCACGGTCCTGATGAATAGCCAAACCCACACCCCTAGACCCTACGAGAGCGGCAAGTAACCCTACCAATTCTGGAGTTAGGAGACCCGGACTCGACTCCTCGAGTTGGTCTCCCACTGGACTCCAGAACCCGTTTACTTGTGCCCTCCTCCTTGGGTCTATCCTAGTGCGGAAAAGTAAATAATATACAAACGGTGACATCTTCCGCAACCTGGAAGTGCCCCAATAAAAGAATATTACATACAAGTTTTTACATGAATGAAAATGAAAAACACTCATCTCACAAAAAAAAACCCCGGCTATTCAAACACGACGATCCAATATAACATATCCAGCAACGCATAACATCACATGTCATCAACGTAAGTAAATATGTCCATCCCAATTGTCGTTGACATATAGCAACGAAACCGGCGATATCACATATTACACTTACGGTCACAGAAAAGAAAGTGTAAAACTACAACAGTTGGAATCCGCAACCTCCTTAGACATCGCATGCCTAATCAAATGAATTCCTTAGACATCGCATGCCTAACAATTATAAACCCCGCATTTTAGTCTCATTATCGAAAACTCTTTTCAATATCAAATCGGGCAATTCAACAAGATTCCCGACATCCTGATCGAATGCTCGTCGCAAACTTCAGTAGGCGGCCGCACCCCCGACGCCGTCGACAAAGTGCACCAAGGCGGAACACCGCTGCCGCGAGCACCCTAACGGATGCTTTCGGCGACGGGGTTCTCCTACAGTCACTTGGTCGGGGCTATGGAGCGAGGCTGTCTATTAAGTTTACCCGGCGAGTATCCGTGTACGCTACGTGATTGCGACGGACTTTTGATCGCATCAAAATTCCGTGGCAACCGATCAAGTGAGACTAAACTGCTATGTTTATAATATCCATTCAGTTATCTCATAACTTATTGTGAATTCCAATTATTGTATCCCATTCCAGATAAATAGAAAATGTTAAACTTTCCGATCGAACATTCTAACACCCAAGTTTTCCCGATACAAATCAACTCATGAAATAAGTTCAAAGACATTCACTTCATGCCTCAGTACCAACGGTCCAGCCGTAGAAGGGTCAAGCCAACGCCTCACATGTGGCACGCCGTACTGCCCCAAACACGAGGGTTCAAAGGGCAGTTCAAGACGGTCACATAATCGAGTTAAGGTTTTTTGTCTTCTTGAGGGACCATCGCGTTACTTGCACTACTTAGAACGTCTTTAAACCACGGAAAAATCCAACACTTGGAAATTTTCCGGCAGGGGAAAAGTTGGGTATTTATATCCGGTCGAACTTTTTAACATATTCAAAAATATCCGGAAAGCCACATAGACAAAATCTGATACTCCGATCGAAACACCGAATCCCCAAAACAACCCCAAAACACTCATCTCTATAATAAATATTAAAATATCCCAGAAAATACAGCAAAACTAAGGAGGAATTACTGTAAAACTTTTACTGTGAGACCCGACCGTACGGCCGCGGAACCGCCGCATGAGCCATGCTCATGCCGCGGAACCGCGGCGGTTTAGATGAATTAGGTCCACGAAATTTACAGTAATTCCTACAAAACCCTGCTTAATTTTCTGCATATTTTTAATTTCGAAAAATCCAGATTTTTAAAAATTGGACAGAGAGCAATTTGGAAATGGGTTTTCGGGTTCGTTCGGACTTCAAACTCCGTCTAGACTTCGCCAAAGGCTCTAGCTAGGCTCTGATACCACTGTAGGGTTCCTAGGAACTCCCAAGAGGTCTCACAAGGCATCAACCATGCCAATTTCAAAATTTACGGTGCCGAGAAACCCTAAACTACGGATCGTTGGCTAGATGTCTAGGCGAAAAACAAACTAGTTAACAAATTAACTACAAGAATACGGAAATACAACCTTTGTAGATCCGGTCCTCCACCTCTACGGCTCTGTGATGAAGTCCTCTCCGCTGTCCAAATCAAATCCCGGGCTCTAGCGTCGGCTTCATCGGAGAAAGAGCGGGCTAAGTCATGGACGACGTGCCGAAGATGATCTACGTCGAGGCATCGCTAGATCAAGCTCCAACTTCACCAAGTCAAGAAAACTTGTGAAGGAAACACACTCTACTACTTGGCAAGAGGTATAGGATGAAGAAATAGGAAGTGGGTTCACTTTAGAATTGGATTTCTCACTCATTTTCATCAATCACCATTGATGAAGTGAAGCTTTCTTCATGAAAGAAGATGAAGAAGAAGAAGCTAATTCTTATGATAAGTTAATCCTAAAATGAAAAGAATAATGAATTCTTATCATAATAGAACCATGGTTAGGTGTAGAGAATTAATTAGGGTTAAGTGGAATGGTTAGGGTTAAGGATGAGACAAAGTGGTCACAAAGTCAAAGTATTCATGAAGCTTCATGAAAGAACAAAGAATGCCACCATTTTATCACTTCCTTTTCTTTTTTCAAAAGAATAAATAAATGAATAAAATGAATAAGCAAATAATAAACCCTAACCATTTCATTAACCAAGGTTTAATTCTTTATACTTAACCAATTTTACATGCACCATCAAACATGATACAAGCATGTGCACAAAATCATATCACATATATAATGCGCACATCCGAGCGAGAAAATCCATTTAAAGTGAACCGATACTAGTTAATGCAAAGTAATATATCAAATATATAATTATACATTAAATCATTAAATCAACACTTGATTTAACGATCCGATCATATCGCATATCACCGATTAGTATCCAATGTATCGGCTTATCGAATCAATCTTCGATTCGATAACTAGGTTATATCGCATACAACCATTCGACACATTGTTCGCGAGAATGAAATACGGTATCACATACACGCATTATTCTCGGTCCCGCACATATCTCATATGCGCTCCTATTTCGTTTCGCTTGAGCCAGGAAACCTCTGTGTAGGACTCTAAAGACTCGTCAATACGCCGGCAGCAGATGATGATCATATCAAACATCCACAAGCCGCAAGCGGTCTGCTAAACGTAACGGCCACCCGGGTATTGAGCGATCAGAAGATCGACGAGCAAGCCCGCTCACACTCCAGTGAATCTAACCAGTAACACTACCGTACAGTCCGGTCTCGTCGTCTGATATGTCGCATATCTTGCCTAGGGGTGGTAAACGTCAGACCCCAATAGCTCGATAAGTCGTGTCGATATGAGGTCTATAACAGTTCGAGAAACTACTGGTAACACTTACCAGTAAATCTCAGCAACCCTGGCCAGGGATTTCCGGTTATAGCCAATCGAACACAGCGCAACATCAACTCCCTATACCCGGAGAGACGAATCCCCTCCTATCGCTCATTGCCTCCATGTGACTCGGGACTGTACCCAAAAACCACCGTTTTGCACGCCCTCTTGGACGTGGTAAGATGGAAATCAAAGCACAGTGGGAACCACACAAGACTCTATGACGATCTCGTGTCAACAGACTACTCTGTTCCAGTGTCACCAGAGAACTGCCATATGACGTAAGGTATAATACCATCTGGGAGTTCTCGGCGAGTCCGTCCAGTGTATCCAGTCTCTACTGAGCACCCGTATATCATCTCTGATGTCAAACACCAATGGATATGGGATCATCCATCGCCCATCTGTATGGGTCGAGAAGGTATACGCTAGTCTACTCTGGTATATCGATGCCCCGTCTCGATACACCCACGACTAGGGACTTTGAAGGATGTACTTATGGACTACCATGTCCCCACTAGTATGATCCGCATCATAGTCCAGGTAGTCAAGTACACATCCTAAGGGCTTTACCAACATGTAACAGAGAGACAAACAGTATACACGTTAAGGTAAAGATCAACCAGATAGCATACTATCATGTCGAGCAAGAAAGTCCTCCCTATATATGTCCCAGCTGTTCCCCTCCGAAAGACGGCCCGGACTTCGCGTCCGTACCTGGGGTTCGGGGCAGATGCTATTTGGTTTTACCCGTCTACCTCTCCGAAGATGCCAAGTTGATTTATGGCACCGTGTATCGGAGGTTTAGACGGATGCGGCCGATGTAGCAGACTTCGTCAGATTCCCCCTCAGGATGAGGGGCTTTTGATTGTGGGGACACTCTTCCCTACAGGCGCAAGCCCCTGCAGTTAATTACGCTACCGCATCGCGGTAACAACTTTCTCCTTCTCCAGAATTTCACTTCGTGTCGTGTGTGTTTGTTTTGTTTGTGGTTGCCCGTGGATTGTATACGGAGACTGAGTAATGCCGTCGCCCGTAGGACGTGGATTAGTCCAAATCCGTATTTACTTAGATTTGGGTTTGGTGTTTTTAGTTTAAGGATACGTTAGTCGCGTTGCGGCTAAGATCGACTTAAACGTTCGTTAAGGATACGTTAGTCCTGTTTGAGACTAAGATCAACTTAACGGGACCATTTAGGTCCGACAAAAGAGCATTTGGGCTCTATTGTTCCAGTTTGGGAGATTCATAGTCCAATTTGGGACTAAAGTCTGTTTGGAGGATACGTTAGCCATTTTTGAGGCTAAGATCGACTCAAACGTTTGTTAAGGATACGTTAGTCCAGTTTGAGACTAAGATCAACTTAACGGGACCATTTAGGTCCGACAAAAGAGCATTTGGGCTCTATTGTGCCAGTTTAGGGACGTGGTGGTCCATATTCCAGTTTAGGGACGTGGTGGTCCGATATTAGTTTAGGGACGTGGTGGTCCGATATTAGTTTAGGGACGTTCCGGTCCGATATTAGTTTAGGGACGTTCCGGTCCGATATTAGTTTAAGGACGTTCCGGTCCGATATTAGTTTAAGGACGTTTCGGTCCACGAGTTTAAGGACCCCGCAGTCCATATCGATGTGTGGTCGTTGGGACCCGTCACCTCTTTGACGTCGTTGAGGAATTACAACGACGGATGTCAAAGGAGTTCGGAGATGTACCCTCGAACCGGATGTAAATTGATTTAGAAGAGCAATTTTGCTCAATCAATTTAATTTAAGGACTTATGGCCAAAATTGGGCTAAGTCCAGTTGAAATGTTCAACATTTTATTTGCTTTTGCATTGCATTTCCTTTTTTTTTTTTGGGGGGGCCTTGCCCAGAAAGGATGCAGAGCATCAATTTGTTTTGGGCTCTGCCCTTTTAGGAATGATGCAAGGCATCAATTTTATTTGGGCTCTGCCCTTGTATAAAGGATGCAAAGAATCAATTTATTTGGGCTCTGCCCATTTATTGCATTGCAATTTATTTTGGCCTGTCAGGTCATTTTGATTTGGGCCTGGCCCTTTAATTAATGCATTGCATTTGTGCAAAATACTGTTAATTTGAGAATCTTTTAGATTCAAGAACCGATGGTTCAAAAAAAAACAAGTGCAAGGCACTATTGAATTTAGATTTAAAAAAAAAATAACAAGTTTTTCTTGTTTTTCGTCTCTCAGAGAACCAAAGGTTCATGAAAGTGCAAAGCACTATTAATTTAATAACCTTTTAGGTTCAAGAACCGATGGTTCATAAAACAAGTGCAAGGCACTATTTTATTTATTTATTTATCGTTGAAGATCTATGATCTTGTTCACAAGAGAATTTTCTCTTCTTTAAAAGGTTTTACCTTTTTTTTTATTCTTCAAGAGTTCTTTTCTCTTTTTTTTTTTAGCCAGATCTCCCTCCCTTTGAATTGAGGTCTAGGGTCCTTTTTATAGTGCCCATGAATTAGTTATAATTTGTTACATAAATCATTTTCTGAGTGATTTGGGTAATTTTCCCCACCGTTGGATTTTTGATCCAAAGGCCCCTGCTTTATAGAAGAAAATCTTCTTGTTTTAACAAGAACAGAAAAGATTTATTCTGTTTTGCGCAACTCGCCCAGCGCGTGACACGTGTCGCGCAGCTGTGCTTGTGCAACTGCGCAGACACATGTCGCGCAACTGAATTTTTAAATTTTTTTTTTTAATTTTTTTTTAATTTTTTTATTTTTTGCTTGCGCAACTGCGCGCTGACACGTGTCGCGCAACTGCGCAGATGCGCAGTTGCGCACTGCGCAGCTGCGTGACACGTGTCGCGCAGGTGCGCAGTTGCGCACTGCGCAGGTGCGCACTGCGCAGCTGCGTGACACGTGTCGTGCAACTGCGCAGTTGCGCACTGCGCAGCTGCGTGACACGTGTCGCGCAACTGCGCAGTTGCGCACAGTTTTTTTTTTTTTTTTTTTTTTGAGAAAGAACAGAAGTATTGCTTCTTTTTCCACTTTGGAATTTAAACAGAGCTTTGCTCTGATTGGGATAAACAAATGCCCCCCCACCGTTGCGCTTACGTGGCCTCCTAACGTGAGCGCAGCGGTGGCAGACTCCGAACCGTCGCGCCATCTCTTGGTAGCTGAAAGGGCACTTGATGCCTATAAATAGGACCTTTGGTCTCTTAGATGATTCTCATCTCTAAAATTTTACTTTCAGAACTCAGAGCCCTGCTCGCTTATTTAAACACTTTTAAAAGTTCAAACTTTTAGAGAATTTTAGGTTAAAATATTAATTTTAATTAAATTAAACCAATTTTAAGAGCATTGCTCTCAATAGATCCCAGATCTAAAGAAGACCCTTTTAGGGTTTCACTTAGTAGAGCTTTGCTCTAAGAGGGTCTATAGAAGACTAAGGAGAGCCCTATTAGAGTTCCATTAATAGAGCTTTGCTCTTTAAAAGATTTTCCCTGTATTTTCTCATTTCATTAATGGAGCTTTGCTCCTCCCAAATCATATAGAAGAACTCTTAAGAATTCTTCATGGATCTTGGAACTTAAAGATGGCATTTTATTCCTCAGTGCATTATATCGTTTTGCTTAATCAGTCTTTTTGATAATTCTGTCGATCCTCTTTCACAGGAACAATGGACGCCCATATGTATGCTCTTAACGAGATCATCTCTCATGAGGACATCCGCCGACTTGGCCGCTCTCAAAATCAGGAGTTCACAAACGAGGAGTGTGCTGAAATAATGAATCGCTTCGACGCATATAACGGTCCACTGCATCCCTGACGTTCCTTTCTTCTTAAACTTATCGTGGGAGCTATCTGGAAAGCGCTTCCCCTATTCTGTTCCGGCGCGCCGCTTAGGGCGTTGGATGCCGCTGAGGACAAGGCATACTCCGTGTACCTATTGAACTTTATCTCGAAGAGACGGCAAGACAGTCTTATCGACCTCTTGCACAAGGTCTTTCAACAGTCTGACATACTCGCTGCTTATCGGAGGGTGGAAGACATCGGAGGGGACCCTGACGTTTGTGCTCGCGAAAGGAAGCACACTAGGATGGTCTGCGAGGCTTGGAAAGTCATAGATAGGATCGCTTTTGAATTCCTCAATCCATGCCCTGGATCTGAGGTTATTCCATTGTAACTTTCATTTATTGTTTTTATGACTGTAAGAACTTCGGGCAATTAATGGAATTTTTTTTATCCCAGCTTGTCTTTATTATATATCTTTGTCCTGAGTCTTTTTGCCCATGCATGAATGATTGTGTCTTGAACGCTTGATCAAATGTAAATCGGATGCTCTTTCTGTTGCTTTTCCTCTTTCTCAGCATGTCGTAACAATTAGCAGGTAATAGAGTAAGCTTTTTGATTTCTTCATGAGATAGCGAGGTCTTAGGCCGCAGGTTCAGATCTGCTGCTTAAGACTTTTTAACTCTATGAGCCGTGAGGGTCTCATAGAGACTTTTCTCCCTACGGATCAAGAGGATCTCGTAGGCGGGTTTTCTCCTTAGGAATCGTGAGGATTCCTAAGTGTGGTTTTCTCTTATAAGTCGTAAGGATCCTACAAGAGAATTTTTCCCTCTTACGAGTCGAGAGGACTTGTAAGCGGTTGTTTCCCTCCTTGTCGAAGTTCGACGTTGGAGAGTGAGACCCGTGGATGGTATGCAAGAGACCGTTTTGGGCCAACTTGCAGGGTCCCAGTGCTTAGGAAACAGGCTTCTTTTATGCCCACTGCCTAAGGCTTCATCCCACGAGTCGAGCCGCCTCGACAATTTTTCACAGGTCGAGACGAATCGAACGTTTCTCGCAAGAACATCTTAACGTCGCATTTAACCTCTGCTCTTTACGACAGAAGCCCGTTAAGGTTGGTGGTACTTAGGGTTTTGGCCATCGTACCGTCGCATAAGCTGATATAGTCCTCGATAGGCAATCGTGCTGTTCGAGTAGCCCCGCGACTGCCGTGTCTCTGATCCCTTCGGGGGCTGGACAAGACGTCTTCAAGCAATCCTCCTTGGCAGTTTGACCGTCGGAAGAGCAAGCGGTAGGAATTTGCCATGCCGCTTTTTACTTGAGGTTAGGCTCATTTTGGAGAGCCCCGATGAGTCATAACCACTCCGCGCTGGTGTGGGATGATCTCCGATAGTCTTTCAGGCTTTATATGACTTGCCGTTAAGACCCTGAAGCTAGGAATTTGGCCTTTGCTTCGTTTGCTGGCATTGCGTCCTCTGTATCGAGACGAATGTCATGGTGGGAAGTAGGGATTTTGCCGTAGCTCCGTTTGTTTGATGACGTTGCGTCTGCTGTGTCGAGACGAACGTTGGGGTGACATCTCGTCTGCTGTATCGAGACGAACGTCAAGGTGGTGATCACTCTGTGCTGATGCGAGATGATCTCCGATTATCTTTCCGGTTTTATGTGAGTTACCGTAAAGACGTTGAAGCTAGGAATGTGGCCTTCGCTTCATTTGCTTTGTCATGTCTGAATCCCTGCTGGAGGAAGAACGCTGAGGTTGACATTTCGTCTACTGTATCGAGACGAACGTCAAGGTGGTGACCACTCTGTGCTGGTGCGAGATGATCTCCGATTATCTTTCCGGTTTTATGTGAGTTACCGTAAAGACGTTGAAGCTAGGAATGTGGCCTTCGCTTCGTTTGCTTACACTGCGTCTGGTGTATTGAGACGAATGCTGAGGTGGAGCTGGGATTTTGCTATCACTCCGCTTTGTTTCGACCATGGGGTCTTTTGTTAACTTTGCATGTACACCCTGCTGGGCTACGAAGGAACGCCGTTGTTGTAATTGCGTCTGCTGTAACGAGACGAATGCTAAGGTGGAGTTAGGATTTTGCCGTTACTCCGCTTTGTTTCGACCGTGAGGTCTTTTGTTGACGTTGCATCCGCCTCCAGCTGGACTGAGGAGGAACGCTGTTGTTGACATTGCGTCTACTGTATCGAGACGAATGCTAAGGTGGAGTTGGGATTTTGCCGTTACTCCGCTTTGTTTCGCCCGTGAGGTCTTTTGTTGACGTCATGTCTGCATCTAGTTGGAGTGAGGCGAAACGCCGTTGGTGATCTTTAAGTTGTCGATATTGACATCGAGACCCTGAAGTTAGGGACCTTCCTTTGCTTCATTTGTTGACATCGTGTCTGTAATAATGCGACAAATGTCGAGACGTTCTCTAGGTTATCTATGAACCATCGAGATTTGGCTTCGCTTTCTGGTGGAGCCTGTTGGGAAGGTATTGTTCCCTTTTTATCTGTGCCCCTGGATTGTATACAGGGATCGATGTGATTTCACCTGTAGGGCAAAAGTTTCATTCTTTCATTTTTTTTATTCTTTCCGCGATGCTCTATCATTTCAGCTTTTATATCGCGAAGGTCGCGATTGCCCAATCGTTTCGGCTATTTTTCGCGGTGCCCAATCGTTTCGGCTATTTTTTTTTTTTTTACTCGCTGCTTTTTATTGCGAGTTGCCCAATCATTTCGGCTATTTCGTATGCATACATTTTTACTTGCTGGTTCTGTTTGCAAGTTGCCCCATCATTTCGGCTATTTTGTATACATTTTTTTTTTTGGCTCGCTGATTTTTTTTTCGCGAGTAGGAGATTTGGGATCTGATACCAATCTTGGCATCAGCATCGCTGCGACTGGGATATTGCCAGGAGCGAATCATCATTTGCCGTGAAAGGACTTGGAATTTGATACCGGTTTAGGCATCAGCATCGCTGCAACTGGGATATTGCCAGGAGCGAATCATCATTTGCCGTGAAAGGACTTGGAATTTGATACCAGTTTAGGCATCAACATCGCTACAACTGGAATATTGCCAGGAGCGAATCATCATTTGCCTCCGTCGATGTCGAACAAAGGTGGCTTAGTAAACAGGGTTAAGGGTCCTGTCGGCTAAGGCTTTTGACTTCGTGGGCCGTAAGGGTCTCACAAAGGTATTTCTCCCTACAAGTCGTGAGGATCTTGTAGGTGTGTTTTCTCCTTGGGAATCGTGAGGATTCCTAAGTGTATGTTCTCTTATAAGTCGTAAGGATCTTACAAGAGTGTTATCCCTTTATGAGTCGAGAGGACTCACAAGGGTTGTTCACCGTATGGACATATCCCCAGTCACGGATGGGACTTGGTTAGGGAAATGTTTATTCGCGCCCGTGGATTGTATACAAGGGCCAATATCGGACCACTTGTAGGGCAATATCGAAAGTTGTGGGGGTTGCTTAAGCACAGATTTAGGCCTCTGTAACTTAAGACTTTCAAATCTTATGAGCCGTAAGGGTCCCACAAGAGAGTTCTCCTTACGAGTCGTGAGGATCTCGCAAGCGTATTTTCTCCTTAGGAATCGTGGGGATCCCTAAGTGTGTTGTTCCTTTGTGAGTCGTAAGGATCTCACGCAGGTGGTTTCTCCTTACAGGGTCGAGAGGACCCTATAAGTGTTTCTCAACGAGGTTGCGCCCTTTCGGGTTTTCACAAACACTCGCCGGTAGTCCTGCTGTTTTTACTCACGGAGCCCTTTCGGGTTTTCATCCGTGCCCATTTTGCTTATGAACATACCGTTTTTTTTTTTTTTTTACGAGGTCGCGCCCTTTCGTGTTTTCATGAACACTCGTCGGTAGCCCTGCTGTTTTTACTCACGGAGCCCTTTCGGGTTTTCATCCGTGCCCATTTTGCTTGTGGACGTACCGTTTTTTTTTTGTTTTTGTTCTTTTTTTTTGTTTTTTTTTTTTACACGTCAGCCTGAAGATGCTGCGGGTTGGGAGTAGTTTAACGACGTTTCGGTCATTTGCAAGTTTTAGGACATTGCGGTCCGTCGTTAGTTTAAGGACATTTCGGTCCGTTGTTAGTTTAAGGACGTTTCGGTCCGTTATCCAGTTTTAGGACGTAGTGGTCCGTTAGGCTTTCTCTATGAATGAGCATGATGCCCCCGGCGTGTCCATATTTTTCGGAGCATGCGGTTGTGGCGGGTTTACCTTCCAAATTTCGGACAACGCGAACTTGCCCTGTTCGTATTGGTCTTCAACCCAGTTCTTAAAGACGTAGCAATCCTCGATCAGATGACCTACCGTTTGGTGGTAAGGGCAATAATTAGGATTATTAATATCGCCTGGCCACAACGGACGTTTTGGACTCGGCAGATTGATGAGTCTGTCACACACTGCCAGCTCGAACAGTCCCCTTGTTTTATCTTGCGGAAACGAGTAAGGACGTTTCAACTTTTCCTGGAGGGATTGCCGCTTGTTGCTTTGGCAAGCAACTGGTCTAGGGTCACCTGATTGTTGGTGAGCGCTGGCGACGAGGGCCTTTTTTCCTTTTCTTTTATCCTTTTTGTTCGCTCCGTTGTTTGCAGGGCCGGGATTCTTTCCGAGTAGCATGCGATTGCATGGCTGAACGTTCTCGCAGCTTCTCAATTCCTTTATTTTTGAAATAGATTCCCCGAGGGAAGAGTTGGGGGTAGCTTCTTCGTCAGAGTCGCTTCCAAAGGTGATAATTTGTGATCCCTTGAAGTCGGCTATATGACAGTCGGCGGTGACTCTTTTGCGCTCATCTATCGCATTTTTCCGATGTCCACAAGCTTCACACTTTGTCCTATCGAAGTGTAGCTTTTGAGCGACATACCCTTGCCACCAACAGTTAAAGGATTCGCAGTCTTCGGTAGGATGTATGATCTTCTGATGATATAAACAGAAGTTAGGGTGCATCTCTACCTCAACGAAAGAATTTTCTTCAGAGGGCGGTAGCTTCATTCCCACTGATAGAGCTTTGGCGAACCGTTTCCTCGTCTTGAATTTGTTTTTACCCGCAGTGTGTGGCTTTTGATTTGACGGGAATACCTTGGTTCTTTCCAGTATGGCCATTTCATGCTCTTGATTGGCTTTTGCTTTCAGACGAATTTCATTTAGGAAGGCATCGATCAACTTGTCTGACGGCCGCGGAATTTCTGTTTCAGGGTCCGCCATTGATTTCTCAGCGCAAGGATCCTCCTCATCATCCGTCAGTGAATGAGAAATCACATAACAAGTCGCTACGTAGTCTTCGGATTCATCCGATAAGTTTTCTCCATCGTTTTCATCCTCGACGAAAGAACAAGTTGCCCCCGGCGTGTCCGTCTTCTTTGGAGAGTGCGGCTGTGGAGGGTTTACCTTCCAGCTTTCAGACAGCGTGAACTTGCCTTGCAGGTATTGATCCTCGATCCATCCCTTAAAGACGAAACAATCCTCAATCGGGTGACTTACCGTTTGGTGGTAAGGGCAATAATTGGGATTATTAAGATCGCCTGGCTGCAACGGACGTTTTGGATTCGGCAGATTAATGAGTCTGTTGTGCACTGCCAGCTCGAACAGTCTTCTCGTTTTATTCTGAGGAAACGAGTAATGACGTCCTAGCCTCTCTTCGAGGGATGGGCGTGGACGCACGTTGTTTTGGCGAGCGACCGGCTTTGAGTTGCTCGACTGTTGCTGAGCGTTGGCGACGATGATCGCTTTTCCTTTCTCATTTCGGGGATCGGGTCTTAGAGGGGACGGTCTATGGCCCATCTGGTCCATTTGGGCTAATTTGTCGATCAAGGCCTGGAAGGTGGTCGGCCTGAAGAACATCATGAATTGCGAGATGGTCGCCTGCGGATCGAGAGTGCCCACAAACATGCCTACCGCAGGTGCCTCTTCTATGCGTTGTTCGCATTTCGACCATAGGTTTCGCCATCGTGTTGCGTATTGGACCCACGTTTCGTCGGGCCTTATCCTGGCATTTATCAGTGCTGTAATCGGGGTGCGTTCACTAGCACTTGCGAATCTTTGTGTAAACAGCAGTTCCATCTCTGCAAATGTTTTGACAGAGTCGTTAGGTAGCTCTGAATACCATTCAAAGGCTATTTCTGCTAAGATGCCGACGAATTGACGTAGCAACAATTTGTCATCGCCTCCAGTATTGCCGCATAAGGCCCTGAATTGAGCGACATGCTGATGCGGATTCCCTGTTGTTTTATATACGTGGAATTTAGGGATCGTATATCCTGGCGGGTAATTGATTTGGTCATACCAGCTCGGATACGGTCGTCCGGTTCTAACAATTTGCCCAGCCGCTTCATTCGCCTGATGAACCCGGATCTGCTGAGCTATATATTCGTCTAGGTCAACTTTGGAGATTGCCTCCTCCTTGGCTGTTGATAGAGCCGGCGGAGGATTTGACGTTTCTCCCCTGTCGTCTTCAAGGACGATCGGAGGATCTTCAGCAGGAGGGTCCGGCTGTAACATCATCCCTACCATATCTTTGAAGAGGAGCGCCATCTGCTTTATGTTAGCCGCCTGCTCTGCAGCTTCTTTGTCCCTCTTTTCGAGAACTCTGCGTAAAAAGTCAGCGTCGGTTTCTTGTTCTTGACGCTCATCCGAAGACGTTTCAGAGCTTTCTTTTGGTTCAGTGAGTGCAGCCATTGTAGTCATCATTTCCTGAAGCTTTTGTTGTTGCTCCTGGGCTTTCGTCACGGATCGGGTGAGCGGTCGGTGGCCCGTAGAAGTGCGACTTTCCTCCTTTCCAGAAGCCATATAAACAGTGTGCACCACCATGCCCCCAGACTTGGGGCGTTTGTATTCGGTGTCTTTGCGATTTGCCGAAGACACAGGGGCTTCTTGCGGCCTCCTTTTTTGAGTGATTGGAGTTAAGGGAGCCGTTGTAGTGGGCACCCAAGTAGCTTTTGCTTTTTATGGTTTGACAGAGTAATCCTTCCCCTGCCAAACCTTCATCTTTTTCTGTCGTTGGAGGCAGTCTTGATCGATCACCGACTCTTGGACCTGTCGCCAGACTTTGTAAATTTTAGAGGACAGCCGTTGAGGGGACTGCTCTAACTTCTTCTCTGGAGTATTCTCCACAGGTGAAGGAGTTCGTTTCAACATCGCAGTAAGAGAGTTTCTGCGCACCTTGTTGAGCAGTTCAAAGCTGTTCTTGGTTGGAACAGCAGCATCGATCCTCACCATCAGAGCTGACGGAGTTATCCCAGAGGGGGAGTTGCCCCCAGCCTTTCTTACTCGACGCCAGTGGCGACGTCGGGCATGTCGTGCTGATGGGGTTGTTTCCACTATAGGGGTGACCTCCTCATGCCCCCTGTGTTGGTCAGAATATACTGGTACCAGCTTTTTAAAGATCGACGTCCGTTGAACGGGGATGGCCAACTTGTCAGAAGCGGACTTTTGAACATGGGAAGCAACCTTGGTGATTTTGCCAGGAACGGGAGTTGGAATGGCTATCCGCTTCAGGATAACGCTTTCTGGTATGGCAGGCTTCTTCATGAGCCTGTTAGAGCTCTGGCCTAGTCCGTTAAAAACTGAAGCAGTGGAGTTGGACGACCCGTTGAGAGGAGTCGCGGCAGTGGTGAGTCGATCGAAGACCGACTTCTTTGGAGCTTCTTGCAATGTCATTGGGGCGTTGAAGCTCAGTGATGGGAGCATGGTCCCAAAAAATAGTCCAGTGGTGGCTTGAGCCACCTGCTCCACCGGCATTTTGAAAAGGGAGGCCGCTTGGGGCCCATAAGTCACTCCTCCAGTAATGACGGAGCGAGAGTTGTTGCTGCAGGCGATGCAGTTCGAAGCCATTGATCTTCTGTTTTCTCTACGGCGCAAGACACCAAATCTTAGTACCTTGAATCCACAGGCAATCACAGCAAACCGCGATATGTTCGCGAACACGACACACGAAGTGTGGAGTGGAAAGAGGAAGAGGTCCCACCGGGCGTGCCAGAATCTGTTCCCCTTCGAAAGACGGCCCGGACTTCGCGTCCGTACCTGGGGTTCGGGGCAGATGCTATTTGGTTTTACCCGTCTACCTCTCCGAAGATGCCAAGTTGATTTATGGCACCGTGTATCGGAGGTTTAGACGGATGCGGCCGATGTAGCAGACTTCGTCAGATTCCCCCTCAGGATGAGGGGTTTTTGATTGTGGGGACACTCTTCCCTACAGGCGCAAGCCCCTGCAGTTAATTACGCTACCGCATCGCGGTAACAACTTTCTCCTTCTCCAGAATTTCACTTCGTGTCGTGTGTGTTTGTTTTGTTTGTGGTTGCCCGTGGATTGTATACGGAGACTGAGTAATGCCGTCGCCCGTAGGACGTGGATTAGTCCAAATCCGTATTTACTTAGATTTGGGTTTGGTGTTTTTAGTTTAAGGATACGTTAGTCGCGTTGCGGCTAAGATCGGATTAAACGTTCGTTAAGGATACGTTAGTCCTGTTTGAGACTAAGATCAACTTAACGGGACCATTTAGGTCCGACAAAAGAGCATTTGGGCTCTATTGTTCCAGTTTGGGAGATTCATAGTCCAATTTGGGACTAAAGTCTGTTTGGAGGATACGTTAGCCATTTTTGAGGCTAAGATCGACTCAAACGTTTGTTAAGGATACGTTAGTCCAGTTTGAGACTAAGATCAACTTAACGGGACCATTTAGGTCCGACAAAAGAGCATTTGGGCTCTATTGTGCCAGTTAGGGACGTGGTGGTCCATATTCCAGTTTAGGGACGTGGTGGTCCAATATTAGTTTAGGGACGTTCCGGTCCGACATTAGTTTAGGGACGTTCCGGTCCGATATTAGTTTAGGGACATTCCGGTCCGATATTAGTTTAGGGATGTTTCGGTCCGATATTAGTTTAAGGACGTTTCGGTCCACGAGTTTAAGGACCCCGCAGTCCATATCGATGTGTGGTCGTTGGGACCCGTCACCTCTTTGACGTCGTTGAGGAATTACAACGACGGATGTCAAAGGAGTTCGGAGATGTACCCTCGAACCGGATGTAAATTGATTTAGAAGAGCAATTTTGCTCAGTCAATTTAATTTAAGGACTTATGGCCAAAATTGGGCTAAGTCCAGTTGAAATGTTCAACATTTTATTTTCTTTTGCATTGCATTTCCTTTTTTTATTTTTATTTTTTTTTGGGCCTTGCCCAGAAAGGATGCAGAGCATCAATTTGTTTTGGGCTCTGCCCTTTTAGGAATGATGCAAGGCATCAATTTTATTTGGGCTCTGCCCTTGTATAAAGGATGCAAAGCATCAATTTATTTGGGCTCTGCCCATTTATTGCCTTGCAATTTATTTTGGCCTGTCAGGTCATTTTGATTTGGGCCTGGCCCTTTAATTAATGCATTGCATTTGTGCAAAATACTGTTAATTTGAGAATCTTTTAGATTCAAGAACCGATGGTTCAAAAAAAAACAAGTGCAAGGCACTATTGAATTTAGATTTAAAAAAAAAATAACAAGTTTTTCTTGTTTTTCTTCTCTCAGAGAACCAAAGGTTCATGAAAGTGCAAAGCACTATTAATTTAATAACCTTTTAGGTTCAAGAACCGATGGTTTATAAAACAAGTGCAAGGCACTATTTTATTTATTTATTTATCGTTGAAGATCTATGATCTTGTTCACAAGAGAATTTTCTCTTCTTTAAAAGGTTTTTATCTTTTTTTTTATTCTTCAAGAGTTCTCTTCTCTTTTTTTTTTTAGCCAGATCTCCCTCCCTTTGAATTGAGGTCTAGGGTCCTTTTTATAGTGCCCATGAATTAGTTATAATTTGTTACATAAATCATTTTCTGAGTGATTTGGGTAATTTTCCCCACCGTTGGATTTTTGATCCAAAGGCCCCTGCTTTACAGAAGAAAATCTTCTTGTTTTAACAAGAACAGAAAAGATTTATTCTGTTTTGCGCAACTCGCCCAGCGCGTGACACGTGTCGCGCAGCTGTGCTTGTGCAACTGCGCAGACACGTGTCGCGCAACTGAATTTTTAAAAAAAAAATTTTAATTTTTTTTTTAATTTTTTTATTTTTTGCTTGCGCAGTTGCGCGCTGACACGTGTCGCGCAACTGCGCAGTTGCGCACTGCGCAGCTGCGTGACACGTGTCGCGCAACTGCGCAGGTGCGCACTGCGCAGCTGCGTGACACGTGTCGTGCAACTGCGCAGTGTCGCGCAACTGCGCAGTTGCGCACTGCGCAGCTGCGTGACACGTGTCGCGCAACTGCGCAGTTGCGCACATTTTTTTTTTTTTTTTGAGAAAGAACAGAAGCATTGCTTCTTTTTCCAATTTGGAATTTAAACAGAGCTTTGCTCTGATTGGGATAAACACCAGCATCCACAACAATATACATCCAATGTACAGTAATGGCCTCTAGGGCATACATATAACTAACAGATAATCATCCCCGTATCATAAAATACATATATAAACATATATATCATAAACTATACTACGGACTGCGGGGGTGCTATACGCCATTCACCCGACTTCCCCCGTAGATATAATCTACTCACCTGGTCCTCGCTTGCCGAAATCGATGTCGTCACGTGCTTGCTTGTCGTCTCGAAGTCCTCAAGGGGGCACCTACATGTCATAACGTATCGTTTCATATTAAAAGCCAATTCGGCATGCGTATCACACATAAGTCAAAACCAATGGTTTGCTATCTCAAATCAACCTAAAAACCCTTAACATCGGCGTACAAATGCCGAGTGATCGAGAAAAACTCAAACGCAACAATTGTGGTTTCAAAACTAACTAATTATATAAGAAATAAGGTTTAATTCATCGAAACCATAAAATTAAACAAATCGTTTTATTTCCCCAAAACCTAGTTAGCACAAATACCCTTTTTGTTCAAAATTTGATGTTTTAACCAATAAAAACATTTTAACAAATTTTAGTGGCCAAAATGCTCGCTAATTAACTCAACTAAGTCACACAAACCATTTCTAAATTCTTATTTCTTCTAATTATATTAATTATAAAAACCTGGTTAGCAAAATTTATGAAATTGGAAAAATTTTGAAGCAACAATTAGTAAACTAACTACTAGCTTACATTCTCCAAAACTTAATATGTTAAAATACCCATTACAAGCATAAACAAGTGATACAACACTCACTTGAATTCCAAAACTCCCTCTTGAAATCTTAAACTTGCAATCTAACCTATATTACGAACTAATTATGTCTTGATTTAAAGTATTAATACAACAATTTAACTATAGGATTTAGATTATACCTCAAATTTCAAGAGATCCAACATGAAAATCTTGGCCTCCAAATTTCTCTCTTGCTCCATGATTCATGTTAGTTAGGGCAAAGAAATAATGGGTAAGAGTTGGATTGAAGAAATATTGAGGTTTTAGCTTGATTTTGAGGCAAAAAGTTGACTTTTTTGATGAGAATGAGAGGAGAAAATGGGGGGGGGAGCTGCTGCTGATTTGGGGTCGGCCATGATGAGGAAATGGAAGAGAGAGAGTGAGGTGGGGGTGTTGGTAAGGTCAAAGGAGCCATACCTCAAGTCAACACACTCATTTCTTTATTGGTTTCATATCTTTTCATTTTCCTTTCAATTGAATTTCATTAAATGGAGGGGAGAGCGGGGAGGGCTGTTGCATATGGCTCGGCCCAGCAGTAGAGGGGGAGGAGAGAGGGAGGAGAGAGGGTGTGGGTGAGTGTGGGTGAGGGAAATTAAAAGATAAATATTATACCCCAATTTCCCTTTACACTAATTTCACTATTTAGGCCTTTTTCTTTGATATTTTCTGAAATCGTTTGACAATTCATTTGATTTCAAAAATAATATTTTATATGTTAGTTTAGTGTGTCATATTGCACAAAATTTGTATTAACCCATTCCAATTTGTAATTATCCCTAATTAAATGTATTAGTGACGACTTAAAACAATATTAAAATAATTAATTTCGAATTTTTTTTCCAGTAAATTAGAAATTTTACAAGTGGCTCAATAAACACCAATTAATAGCAACTACATAGCTAGAATATGTATATTTAATTTTATATTAAAAGATATTTATATCTTGATTTTTACGAAAAACAACCGTTATTTTACCGATTTTCCGAAATTTCACCTAAACGATTTTCAAAATCCATGAATGTGCCATACATGTGCATAGAAACAATATCTAAGTGCAACGGGTGTGCACGAAAGCATCTGTCCAGTGCAACGGGTGTGCACGACAACAATATCATGCGTATCTGATATGCATAAAGAAGCCCGATTTAGTGTATCTAGTGTACACCAAAAGCAAATCAAAATACTAAAAATGCATGAAAATTATGCCAAAAGCATAAGTCAGATCACATGCATAACATAGGCATGAAATTAAAATCAACATATCGAATGACATCAAAATCGAAGTCAGGTGCAACTGTGGTGCACAAAATACGTATCCATGCATAAAATTAATCCATGAAATTATAAACATGTGCAGCCAAGGCACAAAAACGACATCAAGCGTAATAACGGTGCACAATTCATAAATCAACAAAACGGTGTATAAAGCACATCTCAAGTGTAATAACTATGCACAAAATGTAAATACCCAGTAGGTGCAACCATGGTGCACAAAAGCAAGTATCATGAAACCCGGTCATCAAACTCAATCAAGCAATAAATCACCCAAAAATACTCAAATCCAAAGTGATGGATACGTGATAGTCAATCACAAAATCACAAATCATAAATACTGTCGTCGATGTCCTTCCTTCAAGGTCAATAAGATGTCGGTGCATCAAATGCTAGCAGAGCAAGATATCTACTTGTCTTCTGATCATGGCCTATCGCCAGGTGCCCTTAGGCTCTCGTCTCTCACTGCGAACTGCTAAGTACATAGCTCCTCGGCTCAACAGTCCAATATGGAAACGATAATGAAAGTAGTCCGCTCTGGCACATCCTCTAAATATCTCTGGCCAACTCTTATGGTCACTCATAACATGTCTCGTCGACGATGCTGAACTCTGGCCTGCTGGGTGTATGCAATATGACTAATCCTGGGTCCAAATCTTCTCGTATAGCATCCCATAAAGGTTCCGTCGAAGTCTCTCCCACATCTCGTTTCTGTCGAACTGCCCGGAAGTCATCATCCTTACCAAATCTATTTCTTGTTCCGGAACGGCTGCATACTTATCACGACTCCTCCTGGAAGATATATCCAGAGTCAACACTTCTGCTTGCGTATCAAATCTCTGATGTTGGCGGGATGGAAGATCATCTCATCAAGATCTCGTACGAACCTCTTACTCTACTTTTCTCTAATGTAGACTGATTCGGACTCGTCTCCTCGTGGCTGCATGGACTACGCTCCAACAGCTATACTCATATATGGAGTCTCCCAAGCAATGTATCCCATCATATGATATCCGAATGATGTCGACGTTGGGATGCGGCGATGCCCCGGCCATCTAACCGACGCCAAATGCGGAACAAAAACTTTTTACAAAAGCAGTGCTACCGCAACCCAAATACCCGAATCGTTCCATTAACCGTAAACTAGAAATCTGTAAAAGGAGTTAGGAAATTATACCTATCGATTCGTGTCCTTCGGTCTTCAATCTCTGCACCAAGCTCCCCGCTGCTACGCCGATGATGTCCGCTCCCGGTCTCGCTCGTCGACGTGGCACCACATCATCGAATCTTCTTATGGGCTCCCGCCTCGAACCGAGGCAACTCAGACATGAAGTTTGCTAGCCGACATGTCCAAGAATGAAGTAGAGAGAGTGTGGAATACTTTGTTTCAAGATACCCAAGCGATTGGATGAAGGTGAATTGGAGTTGCCAAGATGTGGGATTGAGAGCACAAGAAAATTTGTGAAGCAAAACATCAAATGGGGCTCTCTGGATTTTTCACCAAAGAGGAATGAGCAGCACCAAAAGAAATGTGCTCGGCCATGCACAAGAATGGCTCAGGGGATTTCAAGAAGGAAAAAAATGAAGTGGTGGTGTAGTGTATATTCCTAACACAAGAATTAAATCCCCACTCATAAAATTCCCAGCACACACAAAATCTCACCAATCAAAACAATAAATTAGTCCCCCTTTTCCATGGCCAACCAACACCACAAATAACTTCCTGCCATCTAAGAGAATGGCGAAATTGCGGGAAACCCCCCATCATAAAATCAGCCACTAGAGCTATAGCCCATGCCTTATAAAATAAACCCACTTGAAGCCCCCAAACGGTGCTAAAAAATGGGCAGCCCCCACAGCAAGAAATTCAGTGCAATGGAGATTGCAAGGAAATGACAAGGGTCAAAGGTCAATCCTCATGTAAAATAAACAAAGAGGGTGATGTTTAAGACGGAGACGGGGACGGGGACGGAGAAGGAAAAGGAAAACTGGCAACTCCTAAGATAATCCCATAACGAATTACGAGATTACACCTCAACAGTAAATACATACCCGCATTTGTATTCCGACCGAATACGAATGCAAAGAGATAGAAATATTCCTACACAATAATACTAGGATCCGGCTTAAACCATAGCCTGCTAGTATTATCCGTACGATCATGATCCGTGCACAAGTGCACGAATATGATCGAACCCTGCCATAAAACTATACGACCTCTACAACATTTCGCCCGAGCTTGGGAAACTGTCTGTGGGGGACTCTAATGACTCATCAATACACTGGTACTGGGTGTAACCACTAGCACGTCAGAAGTACTAGCTGTACGTAACGGTTGCCCATGTATTGATCGGAAGGAAAGATGATGAGTGAACTCATCCAGAAACCCTACTGAGCCTGACAGTGACAATATCCGTACAGTCCGATCCGTTCGTCAATGAGTATCGCATATAGGGCCTAGGGGGGCTGGTAAACGTCAGACCCCCAATAGCGTTATAAGTCGTGTCGGAGAGTAACCCAGAACAACCTGAGATACTACTGGAATACCTACCAGTAAATCTCAATTACCCTGGCCAGGGATTTCGTGTAATGGCTCTCCTAAACACAGCGCGATCTCACCCCCAATACCGGGAGAGACGAATCCTTGACGATCCGCTCACTGCCTCCATGTGGCTCGGGACTGTACCCAACTAAAACTTGTTTGCACGACTCCTTTGAGCCGTGGTAGGGTAGTAATCAAAGCACAGTGGGAACTCACACGAGACAAATGACGAACTCAGGTCGACAGACTAACCTGTACACATGTCACATGGGAACTGCTATCTGACGATATGTATAATACCAACTAGCATGTTTCCGGCGAGTCCTGTCCGGTGTACTCATAACGCAATGAGCACCTGTATACATCTTAGGTGAACCAACTGACATTAATAGCTTGTGACACTGGCCACCGCCCCTCGTCGGGGTGTCGACTGTATACCCTAGTCTACTCTGGAATTTCGTTGCCCTGTCTCGAAACTCTTACGACTAGGGACACTTTAAGGATGTGCTTATAGACCCCAGCTCTCACGTATATGATCGCCATCATACTGGTGGCAGTCAAGCAAGAATCCTATGGGCTCTATCAACATGCAATAGTGAACTAAAGTATGTACACGATGATAAAGACAAACCAGATAGCATACTATCTTCTCGAGCAAGACTGTCCTATCGGTATAGGTCCTCCATCATCATTGCAATCACGTACCTGCGATCTAATAATTGACTTTGAGGAAATTATATCCAACAATCTGCCACTTGCACTTAAGGCTAATTATTGCGATGTCGCGTACTCACAGCTCGTATGATACCGAACATCCAACTCCTCTACTGATCAGTTTCACAAAGCTCGTTTGTAAAACTATAATGTTCGAGAAATAGTCTCAGTGAGTGGATCCGCCCAGATATTTCTTTCTATGCCTCTCTTTGTCTCAAGTTCGCTGAGAAAGCCATCTCCCGAATTGAATAATACTTGTCTTAGAATATGTCTGGATATCTGATGGGACCTAGCTCACAAGTGAACTCCAAATCCAGCAAACTTCTTAGACTGTATCGTCAACTGAAATTAATCAGTATCCTGCGCCATGCCTTCCTCAGTATCCGTCTGGACTACCTGTCCAAACTACTGCCCCTCGTCAGAGGGAAAACTATAACTCTGACAGTCACTCTGTCATCTGGGTCATCTTGGAAGCCTGGAATGATAACTGTCTCCCGAAAGAGGCTGTCGTTATCAAATCCCTAGAACAACCACTTATGTTCATAAGCTGCTTCCGAACATTTCTCCAGGATTGGAATAATATATCAACCTATTGCATCTAGTGCAAAAAACAACATATGATATTATATCCATATCCTATGTGGAGAAACTACTGTGTGACAACCACGGTATAACCGATCGTAGTGTAGGAATTTCACTTCCTACTATGTGTATGTTATCCAAGTACCAGGAAATCACACCCTACTACTTTCTTAACAGATCCATCTCCTATTCTGATGAAGTTAAAACTTATGACCGTCACATCAAAAATAGATGATCTATCTCCGCTATATCTGCTTTAGTCTACAAATAGACATAAGCTACTTATCCACTATGCTTCCGCTGCTTCCTCTGACTACAACAATCCTCCGGCAGAGTCATATACACGTGCACTTCTAAAGCTAGTTTAGAACGACGCTATACACATCCTCCTACTGGGTCTCATAGTCTGGAACAGCAGTAATGGCAAGTCTGGGTAAACAAGAACCTCCCTATCACCGTCCTTGAGGATACCGAAGTACCCCTCGGGTGCCTGAGGTTACCCACCATATCTGCGGAGTAGCTAATGGAATGTCAATCCTGATTGAATCTTTAGGTCCTATTAAATTTTCCGTAATCGTTTGCGGTTCTGGAATCACTTCCAGTTCTACCATACTCCCACTACTGTTTTCCAAAAAAAATCCATTTTACTAAAAATATAGCGAGTCAAGAACAATATCACTAATGATCTTCCAGATGGTAGAAAGTCAACCCTCGTCAAAGTCCGGGTTAACCCACAAACTGCCATTACAGAAACGTGCCTTGAGTTATCCAGAGTCTAGTTTTAAGCATAAGCCGGACAACTCCCCGTACCTTAACATCGTTAAGATATGAACCATTCTACATACCATATAGAAATAGAGGCATTGATTTAATTGGAACCAGATTCAAATCATGCAGCTGTCTCCAGTGCATGTTTTCTAAATGAGAGAGGCCGATCAGTATTACTCAACTTAGGAGTGTATCCAATTATGAGTAACCTGAAAGAGAAGCAAGTTCTCAAAAGCCATTACTATCAACTGAATACCAACCACAAGTATCTATATCTTCGATCACCTTGAAGAATCCTGATACTTGCAACACATGGTTCTTTACTTTATTCCTGTACCTATAACTTCTTAAACTAGTACATTGTATTTCTACGAAACACTTGTCTAAAACTTGAGAAGTCACAAGTAAACAGAATATAGTATGAGGACCAACCCCTTTATCCTAATGGACACTGGACAATATACAATACTTTGTATAAGTCCCCTGAGTTGAATAACTCAAACTCTGTGCGTCATAGGTTGAAAACTGTACCCAGGCGATTTTCTCAAATATCACCAATTACAACGAATTCCGATATAATGAGGATGATCATCTAATTCCCAATAATTTACTCCCACTCATCATCTGTAAAACCATACAGATGTGAGAATCATACCTGGTAAATACATACCCTGGAGCAAGTGTCTAATTTTTAAATCAGCTTTCAATTAACAATGCACATTGAAACTGAAACATAAAAATGTTTTGAAGGGGTATCCGGGTATTCCTAGTAACGTCTCTTCCATTATCAGATTCATGACTGTAACCGTATATTTCTTTGCCATCTCTCCAATTTCCTTTATTTGTCTTTACTCATTACCTTCTGTACACCATCGTTAGGATAAGTGGTTTTATTCCTTCCCTACCGTTCGGAACAAGCCTATGGTTTGGAAGAAGACTATCCAATTAGCATAATAGGTGTACTCTCCTAATCCTAGGAGCACTCGTAACCTGAGAGAAGGTAAGGATAAAAGGCAACTGAATAAACCTTATTCCTATTTCTCCTGAACCAGAATCCATCCTCAAAAAAGTTCCTTCGAGTTCGTATATAACCATACGATGGATTTATCCAATGGAATTGGCTGTTCGTAGTAATACGGGGTGTTCTAGGAGAAATACAAAGGTGAATTAGGATTGGCGATGAAATATGTGGTTTGGTCGTGAATGTTAACAGTCGCAATTTACTTTGCCATCTTTTTGATCCCTTTATTTGTCTTTACTTATTACCTTCTGTACAACCAAGTTAGGCTAATTGGTTTTCTTCATTCCCTACCTTTCGGCACCTCCCTATGGTTTGGAAGAAGACTATCCAATAATCCTAATAGGTGTACCCTCTCCTAATCCTAAGAGCCCTCACAACATGAGAGAAGGTAAAAGGAAAAGACAACTGAATAGTCTTATTCAATCTCTCCAGAACCAGAATCCATCCTCGAAGAAATTCCTTCGAGTTCGTATATAACCATACGATGGATTTATCCAATGGAATTGGATGTTCGTAATAAAACGGGGTGTTGTGGAGAAAATCAAAGGGTAAAAGAAAGAGTGGCAATGATATATGCAACTCAGACAATCCAAAACCCAGTGTTTTAAGAAAGTTCGGTCAACTTGGTCACTGAGTTATAGTCTAGGGTCAGGTCATGGTCGCAGTCAAAAAGAGAAAGAGTAGAAACATTCTGCGTGCACTCTAACATAGATCAGAATAGTTAATCATTTTATCTAATCAGGAAACCTCCCACTGTATCCTCAAATTCTCCTCCAAACCTGAAAGAAGAATTAGTCAGGGTCACCCGAGGAGTAAACCAACGCATCAGTGGGAATCGGGATCCAACTATCTTCGCATGACAACGTGATGGAAACCACTCACGTTATCTCCAGAAAGTATGCGCATGCTTGGCAAGTTTCCTGTATGTTTGAAACCCCCGATGTGTGTTTTTGTAAGTCGATGTTCAACACCCCAATACTTGTGGGGAGGCAGAAATATGAATAACAATCTTGTTCTATGATCAAACATCGATTAACCGTATGAATCGTTTGCTAAACAAGTTTTAACAAAAGCTATAGAGTTCTAAACTACTATGTTAAGAGATTATACCAAACGGTTCTAGTCCTTCGTCTTAATATTATCTACGGCCTCTTTGGATCTCCACGTCCTCTTCGGCTTTCTCCCGTGATAGACGATCCACCCGAGAACCCTAATCCGAGCTATAACCTCTAAACTTGAGGTTACTTAGTTTCTCTAGTTGCTAAATAGAGTAGCTAAGGTGATGTAGAGATAGGTTATGGAGTAATTAGTCTTTCCTAATCCTTGTTCTCAACTCATGAGGGGTAGGATTAGGCTTGGTGAAGGAGAGAGAACTTGAAGAGAGAGAGTGAGAAGATGATAATGAAAAATTATATGATAATAAAAAAGCTTCTCACTTGATATATGAAACATAATGAATAAGAAAGAAAAGAATAATATGAGATTATTCATCATGTTTCATTAATGCAAGTGGGTGATTCATTATGTGAGTCATTAAGCATTTAATAATGCATTAATGACTTGATGAATCACTCACAATGAGTCACTTAATCATTAAATGAAAATGCCACCTCTCCCTCCATGTCACATCCTTCTAGAAGCTTCTCGGAAAATTACGAGAACGCCCCTCTCATCCGTGAAAACACGGAAAAACTTTAGACTGTATAAATCCAATAACCTGATACTAGAATCTGGCTTAAACAAAAGCCGGCTAGTAAAAACTGTCCGAATGTCGTACGTGCGTTCAAACACGTATGCGTCCGAACCTTTGTCATAAAACCATACGACCTCTATATCTTTTCGCCTGGGTTTAGGAAATCTCTGTGTGGGACTCTAAAGACTCGACTACTACGCTAGCAGTGGGTTTAACCACAGACCGCAAGCGCCCACTAGTATGACTGCCATCACAACGCCGGTAGTCTGACAAACACCCTATGGGCTTTATCAACATATATATATAAATACCAAGTAAAATATATCATACGTTAAGACAAAGTCAAACCAAATAGCATACTATCATATCAAGCAAGACTGTCATGTACATACATATCCCAAGCATCCTATACAATGTAGGCCTCTAGGGCATATATATCCAACAATCTCCCACTTGCACTAAGGCCTATAATTGGCGCAATGAGTACCCACTGTCTCTACCAGATCCAGTTGCTTGCGTACCGCATGCCCAACATCTCAAAAAGCCTCTCGAACTGTACTTGAGGAATGGCCTTGGTGAATGGATCTGCCGTGTTGTCTTTTGTGTCTACTCTCCGTATCTCGATCTCCCGACGATCCACGATCTCCCTGATCAGATGAAACCGCCTTAAGATATGCCTGGATTTCTGATGGGACCTTGGTTCCTTCGCTAAAGCTACAGCGCCATTGTTATCGCAATACAAAGGTATTGGATTGGCAATGGACGGAACCACCTGAAGTTCAGAAATGAACTTCCTTATCCAGACAGCCTCTTTTGCGGCTTCACTAGTAGCTATATACTCAGCCTCCATAGTTGAGTCTGCGACAGTATCTTGTTTGGAACTCTTCCAACTTACTGCCCCTCCATTGAGGGTAAACACAAAACCCGAAATAGATTTAGAATCATCCTTGTCACTTTGGAAGCCGGAGTCGGTAAAAGCCTCTACCTGGAGGTTCCCATTACCGTAAATCAAGAACATCTCCTTAGTCCTTCTCAGGTACTTGAGAATGTTCTTTACCGCTATCCAATGTTTCACACCTGGGTCCGATTGATACCTGCTTACCACACTAAGTGCGTAAGCTACATCTGGTCTGGTACATAACATCGCATACATTATTGATCCTACTGCCGAAGCGTAGGGTATAATGCCCATGCGAGCCCTCTCTTCATCAGTCTTTGGAGACATCTCTTTGGAGAGGGTGATTCCGTGACAAGCGGGCATATTGCCGCGCTTGGAATCTTCCATACTAAATCTCTTTAGTATTGTGTCTATATACCTGGACTGTGAAAGTCCCAATATTCTATTAGATCTATCTCGATGGATCTTAATGCCCAGAATGTATGATGCATCTCCCAAGTCTTTCATAGAGAATTTCTGTGACAAGAAGAGCTTTACTGATTGTAGTATAGGGATATCATTCCCTATCAGTAGTATGTCGTCGACGTATAAAACGAGGAAGACTACTGCTCCTTCTACAATCTTCCTATAAATACATGGTTCATCTATATTTTTGATAAAGTCAAATTCCTTGACTGTTTCATCAAAATAGATGTTCCAACTCCGCGATGCTTGCTTTAACCCATAAATGGATTTAAGCAATTTGCACACTCTTCCGCTGCTCCCACTGTCTAAGAAACCTTCTGGTTGATCCATGTAAACACTCTCTTCTAGATGTCCATTTAGAAAAGCTGTTTTTACATCCATTTGCCAGATTTCATAGTCATGGAAGGCAGCAATGGCAAGCATGATCCGAATGGATTTAAGCATAGCTACTGGTGAAAAAGTTTCATCATAGTCCAATCCTGGTCTTTGACGAAAACCTTTTGCTACTAGTCTAGCTTTGTAGGTTTCTACTTGTCCAAATGTACCAATCTTCTTTTTGAAGATCCATTTGCACCCAACTGGTTTTACCCCAGGAGGAGCAACTTCTAAAGTCCATACTTTATTGGTATACATGGATTCCATTTCGGATCTCATTGCATCCAGCCACTTTACTGAGTCGCTACTTGTGATAGCCTGCTGAAAACTAGTAGGCTCATCATCATCGATGATGCAATCCTCTCGATCCCCATCAAGAAGAAAACCATAGTATCTTTCAGGAGGATGAGAAAGCCTACTAGATCTGTGGAGTGGCGTTGGTTCGTCATGTTCTATTGAAATCTGAGATTCTTCTAAGTCTTCGGTTGCAGTTTGAGCTTCTGGAATTTCTTCCAGTTCTACCGCGCTCCCACTAATTTCTTTTGCAAGAAATTCTCTTTCTAAGAAGGCAATGTGACGAGCGACAAACACCTTTTGTTCTTCAGTGTGGTAGACCATGTACCCCCTTGAATGCTTGGTGTATCCTACAAACTTGCATAAAACCGATCGTGCTTCGAGCTTGTCCGGATTATGCTTTTTAACATATACCGGACACCCCCATATCTTGATATATTTGAGATATGGTCTCTTCCCACACCACATTTCATATGGAGTGGTAGGTACAGACTTAGTTGGAACTCTATTTAATAGATATGCGGCTGATTCTAGAGCAAATCCCCAGAAGGAAAGTGGAAACTCAGCACTACTCATCATTGAACGCACCATATCTAATAGCGTGCGATTCCTTCTTTCTGATACACCATTATGCTGAGGTGTATAAGGTAGAGTAAGCTGAGGGAGAATTCCATTTACTTTCAAGTATTCAAGGAAACTGGTACTTAAGTATTCTCCACCTCGATCAGATCGAAGTGTCTTGATGCTTTTACCAGTTTGTTTCTCTACTTCATTTTTATACTCCTTAAACTTCTCAAAAGCCTCGGATTTATGCTTTATTAAGAACACATGTCCATACCTAGAGAAGTCATCAGTAAAAGTGATGAAGTAGGAGTGACCACTTCATGCATGTATAGACATTGGACCACATACATCACTGTGTACTAGTCCCAAGAGTTCAGTGGCTCTTTCTCCGTGTCCGGTGAACGGAGATTTGGTCATTTTTCCTTTGATACATGATTGACAAGTTGCATATGATGAATATTCAAACGAATCTAGATATCCATCTTTCTGTAACTTAGTCAGCCTTGTTTCATTTATATGACCAAGTCTACAATGCCATAGGAAGGCTTGATTCGAATCTGGAGCCTTTCTTTTACGCGTGTTTTGAATATTGAAAATTTGAGGTTGATTTAGTATGTATATGCCGTTTTCCAGTGTGCCAAACCCAATCAGTTCTTGATTTAGGAGAATGTTCATGACATTTCTTTCAAGCACAAAATTATATCCTTTATTAGAAAACAAAGATACTGATATAATATTACACAACATACTGGGAATACAAAAACAGCTATACAATACCAAAATGTGTCCACTATTCAACCCTAGGTGATATTCCCCTATTGCAACTGCATCTACATGCATTCCATTGCCCATCCGGAGAGTCATATCACCTGCCCCCAGTACTCTACTATTTCTCAGATCCTGCAAAGAATTACAGATGTGAGAACAGAACCGGTATCAAGTACCCATGAAGTAGAGTTAACTGAAAGACAATTTTCGATTATGAACACACCTGAAGTTGAAGCAACAGCTTGCTTCATGTCCTTGGCTTTGAAGGCCTGACAATCCTTCTTCCAGTGCCCCTGCTTGTGACAATAGAAACACTCGTTCTTTTCTGTCTTCACCCTTCCTGCCTTGTTCGTTCCCTGCACCTTCTTGACCCCACCCTTCGGTTTGGTGGCTTTCATCTTCTTCTTCCCTTTAGCTTTCGCTTTAGATTTAGAAGAAGATGATTGTCCAACATACAGAATGGGGGTCTTCTCCTTTTTCAAGGAGGTCTGTGCTACCCTCAACATATTGAGGAGCTTTGGAAGATCCGCTTCCATTTCGTGCATGTTGAAGTTCAGCACGAACTGAGAGAAGGTGTGGGGAAGGGACTGCAAAATTAAGTCGATATACAAATCGTTCTCTAGCACACATCCCAGGTTTGCGAGTTCCTCAATGAGGATGATCATTTTGAGGACGTGCTCTCCAACAGGCGATCCTGGAGCTAACCTCATCTGGAAGAGTTTCCTTGAGTTTCGTACCTCGCGATACGGGAGTGTTCACCATACAATTCCTTGCAATGGAGGAATATGGATGCAATATCCATACTCTCGTGCTGTTTCTGGAGTTCATTATTCATGGACGCCAGCACGATACACTTAGCTCGCTCACAGTCTAGATCCCAGGTTTTACGAACTTCCTTGTCTGCAACTGAGGAATCTGGTCCTGGGATAAGGGGAGGAACAGCGGCGGTAACATATGCAACTTTGTCATAAGTCAGCGCAATATTGACGTTTCTTAGCCAATCTTTATAGTTCTGCCCGGTCAGTATATTCTTTTCAAGTAATAGTTTTAGTCCAGTCATGGTAGCTGCCAGAGAGAGAGAAAAGAAAACACTCAGCATATGCTCTTGCAAGTTTAGATTGGTTAATATTTTATCTAAACAGGATGGCTCCCACTGTTTCCTCAAATCCTTCTTCAAAACCTAAAAGAAGAACTAGTCAGGATTTGATCACACGTCACAATACTTGCTTAACCTTTCAGCCAGGCTGGTGTTGGTACTTCGAGGGAGGTTTTCCAACGCTTTCGCGAAGTTCCTTAATTAAAGAACCTCTTTTCCCTGGAGGCGTATCCCCTCTAACACCTTTCTAGGCACCTACTTGGTTTATAGCATTGATTGTTAAGTGAGAGAAATTCCCGAGAGTAATTCTACTCATCAGTGGGATCGGGATCCAACTATCATTGTATGATGCCCTAGATGGAAGCCACTCTAGTCACCACACTCCAGAAGGTAAGCTAAATCTGCAAGTTTCCTTTATGTTTGAAACTCCCGATGTGATTTTTACCCCAAGCTCTTATAGACCTTGACGTAGGCCAACAAGTCATAAGACGCAAGTCAAGTTCTACCCGTCGTTGTCCTGATCAATTTAAATACATCGTACAAGCCCTTGACGTAGGCCAACAAGGTGTACGTCTGTATTAAACTAATGCATCTATCTATGCAACAAATAGGCACACACACTGCTACCATACACTATGCCTTGACATAGGCCAACAAGCATAGCATGAATACGATGTGCTGTCTATCTGAAACGACGGAGGGTTACGGCTGGTTTTTGGCAAAAAACCGTTAACGTAGTGAACTTGATTTGATCGAAGGAACTAAGATAGCTTTTATTAAAAGGAGTGGTTTAAGCTCCGCATTTAAAATTTGCTTTTTCAAGAAAACCGAGTGGTTTTTAGAAATTGTTCCAACGATTCAGTTTAGGTTTTATTTTCTTTGCATTAATAATAATGCGTCCCATCTTTAACCTATCATTACAGATAACAACGAAAATACGACGTCCTCTTATGCCATCCGCATTCGCCACGGGGTCCCGTCATCACCCGTTAGGTTACTTAACTAACGACAGAGCGGGGGCTGGGCTAGCGCGGGTGTAAAACATAAGCGACGTCTAAATCGCTATCATATATAGATATTGTACATTCGTCAGACGCAATAATAGGCATTCCAGATCACAGATAAACAATATTGGATTTGCTAGAAATTCGCATTTCATTTGAGCCTGCAATGAAAGACGGATTACACAGTTGTGATGAATAGCCATTTTCCCACCCCAGACCCCTACGGGTACGGCAAACTACCCGCCAAGTACCAGAAGTGAAGCGGTCTGCCCCAACACTTCAAAATACCCGGTAGTTTGTGTACCCCACCTTGGGTCTATCCTAGGAGCAAAAACAGTAAAAAGAAATAATACAACGGTGGCTACAACCGCAACCTGGATGTGCCCCGCAAAATAATATTACAATTTGTTACATTTACATCAAATGAATTAATACAATAACCCATCACAAAACCCGGCTAATCACCACAACAGTCCAATACAGTTTATATACACAAACAGTTAAAATCCATTTCAGAAATGTGCAACCCCCTGCCAACTGACATACTAGCAGTTAGGGGAGGTTTACGAACACATTATACAATCACAGATATAATCCAATATGCAAATACTGTACAATTTCGATCGATTAAACGCATTGAATATTGCTCCAATACTGCTCTGTAAAATTGAAACCTGAGCAAAATTAAAAAATACCAGAAAATACCAAATATCACAGGGGACCCACACAAAAAATTTGGGTTCATGACTCGGCAACTCGGCGGCGGAACCGCGGCGGATCGGTGGGATCCGCCGCGCTTCCGCGGCGCTTTAGCCGAGTCATGGGCCCAATTTTCTTGGGTGTTCTCCTGGATGCTTTTCAAGCTTTCTGAACCTCCCTGAAAAATTTTTGGACTTCATTTAAATTTCGACAGAAACTTGACAGTTCGGGGTTTTCCGGTTTCGTTTTTTCCGTTCGAAATTCGTACAAATTTGCAAGTAAGTTAAATATTGTTTAGCTAGGCTCTGATACCACTGTAAGTCGATGTTCAACACCCCAATACTTGTGGGGAGGCGGAAATATGAATAACAATCTTGTTCTATGATCAAACATCGATTAACCGTATGAATCGTTTGCTAAACAAGTTTTAACAAAAGCTATAGAGTTCTAAACTACTTTGTTAAGAGATTATACCAAACGGTTCTAGTCCTTCGTCTTAATGTTATCTACGGCCTCTTTGGATCTCCACGTCCTCTTCGACTTTCTCCCGTGATAGACGATCCACCCGAGAACCCTAATCCAAGCTATAACCTCTAAACTTGAGGTTACTTAGTTTCTCTAGTTGCTAAATAGAGTAGCTAAGGTGATGTAGAGATAGGTTATGGAGTAATTAGTCTTTCCTAATCCTTGTTCTCAACTCATGAGGGGTAGGATTAGGCTTGGTGAAGGAGAGAGAACTTGAAGAGAGAGAGTGAGAAGATGATAATGAAAAATTATATGATAATAAAAAAGCTTCTCACTTGATATATGAAACATAATGAATAAGAAAGAAAAGAATAATATGAGATTATTCATCATGTTTCATTAATGCAAGTGGGTGATTCATTATGTGAGTCATTAAGCATTTAATAATGCATTAATGACTTGATGAATCACTCATAATGAGTCACTTAATCATTAAATGAAAATGCCACTTCTCCCTCCATGTCACATCCTTCTAGAAGCTTCTCGGAAAATTACGAGAACGCCCCTCTCATCCGTGAAAACACAGAAAAACTTTAGACTGTATAAATCCAATAACCTGATACTAGAATCTGGCTTAAACCAAAGCCGACTAGTAAAAACTGTCCGAATGTCGTACGTGCGTTCAAACACGTATGCGTCCGAACCTTTGTCGTAAAACCATACGACCTCTATATCTTTTTGCCTGGGTTTGGGAAATCTCTGTGTGGGACTCTAAAGACTCGACTACTACGCTAGCAGTGGGTTTAACCACAGACCGCAAGCGGCACTAGCTGTACGTAACGGTCCCCAGGTAGTTGTCGATAAGAAAGCTGATGAGGTAACCCATCTGAAATCCTACTGAGCCTGTCTGTGACAATATCCGCGCAGTCCGGTCTGTTCGTCTAAGAGTATCGCATGTATGGTCTAGGGAGGTAGTGGACGTCAGACCCTTAATAACCGTACAAGTCGTGTCGGTATGGCTCTATCACCATCCGAGAATCTACTGATCAACCTATCAGTAATTCTCAATCAGCCCTGGCTAGGGACTTATGGTAATGACCAACCGATCACCGTGCGATATCAACTCCCTATACCGGGAGAGACGAATCCCTAACAGTCACTCACTGCCTCCACGTGGCTCGGGACTGTGCCCAACTGAAACCTGTTTGCACGACTCCTTTGAGCCGTGGTAGGGTAATAATCAAAGCACAGTGGGAACTCACACGAGACAAATGATGACCTTAAGTCAACGGACTATCTGCACACATGTCACCTGAGAACTGCTATCTGACGTTAGGTATAATACCATCCAGTCAGTTCTCGGCGAGTCCTGTCCGGTGTACTCACACCCAGTGAGCATCTGTATACAATTTTAGGTGAACACCACCAATGGTTGCGGGACCAATCCATTGCCCCTCGTCAGGGTCTAGATATGTATACACTAGTCTACTCCGGAGTATTGATGCCCAATCTCGATACTCCTGTGACCAGGGACTTCTAAGGGTGTGCCTATTGACTATCCAGCTCCCACTAGTATGACTGCCATCACAACGCCGGTAGTCAGACAAACACCCTATGGGCTTTATCGACATATATATATATAAATACCAAGTAAAATATATCATACGTTAAGACAAAGTCAAACCAAATAGCGTACTATCATATCAAGAAAGACTGTCATGTACATACATATCCCAAGCATCCTATACAATGTAGGCCTCTAGGGCATATATATCCAACAGTTTTTGCCCCTAGGACCTAAGTGACCTTGACACAGTCAACAAATCAAAGAGTCCTAGTCAAGTTCAACCCGTCATTATCCAGGATTGCATTAAACCCACCCGTACGAGCCCTTGACACGGTCAACAAGGCCGCACGACTATCCTAACCAATCGCATTAATATGCTACAAACAAGCACTACATAGCTACCGCACACTATGCCTTGATACAGTCAACAAACGCAGCACGAATACTAAGCAATACTTGTAAGAAATGATAGAGGGCTACGGTTGGTTTTTAGCGGAAAACCTTTAGCGTAATGAACTTGATATCATTGAAGGAACCGAATATCTTTTTATAAAAATATAGTGGCGAAAACCTTTGCTAAAGTGGTCACTCCCGGTGAAGGGATCTCGGCTCTTTCCTCGTGGAATGAGGTACAGGATATTCCAAACTGAATACCACGATGCAAAGCAAAAAAGTAATTGACTATAGTGAAGGTATTACCCTGACACAAACCTCTGTCCAAGGGGTCACTCCCGGTGAAGGGATCTCGACCTTGCCTCTTCGAATGAGGTGCTGGATATTCATAACCGAATACCACTATGCAAAACAAAAGAGAACGTCCTTACAATAAAAGCTTTTTGAAAATTTGGTTCCAACAACATCAAATATAGGTTTGTTTTCCTTGCATTGATAAGAATCAACGCAGTCCCATCAATTGATCACACCGGAAAAGAACGAAAATATGATGTACGTATATGCCATCCGCATTCGCCACTGGGTCCCATCATCACCCGTTAGGTTACTTAACTAACGACAGAGCGGGGACTGGACTAGCGCGGGTGCAAAACATATACAACATCTACTTGTATGTATATCAATATATAATAATCGTTCCAGGTATGATAAATGCAACATCACAGAAAAGTAATAAGCATCACAGAACAATACAGATAATCTGGGATCCCCGGGTTTCATAGAGCCGCAAATGAAACCCGACGTTCCCTTGGTCGTGTGGATAGCTTGTGCAATGAAAACCTAGACCCCTACGACAGCGGCAAGTTACCCGCCAAAACGTGAAGCGAGGCGGCCCCCTTCAACAAAGTGAATGGACCACCCAACACTTCACGGAATCCGGTAACTTGAGCACCCCTCCTTGGGTCAACCTGTACGCCCTACGAGTGCGGCGAATAGCCCGCCAATTCTAGAGTGAAGCCCCTTCCATCTCAACGCCATGAGATGCGGGCCCATTGCCCTCTAGAACCCGGCTATCCGTGCACCCCACCGCGGGGTAATCCTAGTACAGAAAAGAAAATATATACAACGGGTACATCAACCTCATCCCGGTCGTGCCCCAAAAGAATAATATATAAACGGCAGTGACGACAGTCCACATGTCGGACGCTCACCCCGCAATATCAAATGTACAAATAAATCCAAACAGCACTACCATTGCACAGGAACTATCCAACACGACAAATCCGTAATATCACAGCAAAACACAGAATATCAACGTGAATGTCACGTTCGCAAATCCGTCTAAAAGGACTATAGCGATTAGACAAGATTTACTGATCAAATGACATTCACGGTCATAGATACTAATGTAAGTACTGTAAACTAACATATTTAAAATTCCGATCGACAAAACTTCCCGAAGTGGGCCCCCAAGTACAAAACCAGTACTCTAACAAATCTTGGCCCAAACAAAACATCTCAGAAACCACATTTTCATATACCTGACACCCAGAAGAAAAATGAAGCGCTAAGTCCACAATTCCACTGCGCAACCGCGGCGAACATGCCTGTTCTGCCGCGGTTCCGCGGCGTGATGGAGACATCGTGCTTTCAAATTTCTTCAGGGGTCATAGAAACGCCTGCACGATTTTCTAACATACTTAAAACTATTTTTCAACGACTTTAAAAATCGGCAGAAACATGAAATATTGGAAATGCGGTTTTGAAAATTCCGTCGATCGATGTTTTAAACACATTAGATTAAGCTAGAAAACGGTTAATAGTTTGGCTCTGATACCATGTTGGGATGCGGCGACGCCCCGGCCGTCTAACCGACGCCAAATGCGGAACAAAAACTTTTTACAAAACCAGTGCTACCGCAACCCAAATACCAGGATCGTTCCATTAACCGTAAACTAGAAATCTGTAAAAGGAGTTAGGAAATTATACCTATCGATTCGTATCCTTCGGTCTTTAATCTTCGCACCAAGCACCCCGCTGCTACACCGACGAAGTCCGCTCCTGGTCTCGCTCGTCGACGTGGCACCACGTCATCGAATCTTTATATGGGCTCCCGCCTCGAACCGAGACAACTCAGACATGAAGTTTGCTAGCCGACATTTCCAAGAAGGAAGTAGAGAGTGTATGGAATACTTTGTTTCAAGATACCCAAGCGATTGGATGAAGGTGAATTGGAGTTGCCAAGATGTGGGATTGAGAGCTCAAGAAAATTTGTGAAGCAAAACATCAAATGGGGCTCTCTGGATTTTTCAGCAAAGAGGAATGAGCAACACCAAAAGAAATGTGCTCGGCCATGCACAAGAATGGCTCAGGGGATTTCAAGAAGGAAAAAATTGAAGTGGTGGTGTAGTGTATATTCCTAACACAAGAATTAAATCCCCACTCATAAAATTCCCAGCACACACAAAATCTCACCAATCAAAACAATAAATTAATCCCCCTTTTCCGAAGCCAACCAGCACCACAAATAACCCCCTGCCATCTAAGAGAATGGCGAGATTGCAGGAAACCCCCCATCACAAAAATCAGCCACCGGAGCTATAGCCCATGCCTTATAAAATAAACCCACTCTAAGCCACCCATGCCTCCAAACAGTGCTAAAAAATGGGCAGCCCCCACAGCAAGAAATTCAGTGCAATGGAGATGGCAAGGAAATGACAAGGGTCAAAGGTCAATTCTTACGTAAAATAAACAAAGAGGGTGATGTTTAAGACGGAGACGGAAAAGGGAAACTGGCAACTCCCAAGATAATCCCGTAACGAATTATGAGATTACACCTCAACAGTAAATACAAACATGCATTTGTGTTCCAACCGAATAGGAATGCAAAGAGACAGAAATATTCCTACACAATAATACTAGGATCCGGCTTAAACCAAAGCCCGCTAGTATTATTCGTACGATCATGATCCGTGCACAAGTGCACGAATATGATCGAACCCTGTCATAAAACCATACGACCTCTACAACGTTTCGCCCGAACTTGGGAAACTGTCTTTGGGGACTCTAATGACTCATCAATACACTGGCACTGGGTGTAACCACTAGTACGTCAGAGGTACTAGCTGTACGTAACGGTTGCCCATCTATTGATCGGAAGGGAAGCTGACGAGTGAACTCATCCAGAAACCCTACTGAGCCTGACAGTGACAATATATGTACAGTCCGGTCTGTTCGTCAATGAGTATCGCATATAGGGCCAAGGGGGCTGGTAAACGTCAGACCCCCAATAGCGGTATAAGTCGTGTCAGAGAGTAACCCAAAACACCCTGAGATACTACTGGAATACCTACCAGTAAATCTCGATTACCATAGCCAGGAATTTCATGTAATTGATCTCCTAAACACAGCGCAATCTCACCCCCAATACCGGGAGAGACGAATGCCTGACGATCCGCTCATTGCCTCCATGTGTCTCAGGACTGTACCCAACTAAAACCTGTTTGCACGACTCCTTTGAGCCGTGGTAGGGTAGTAATCAAAGCACAGTGGGAACTCACACGAGACAAATGACGATCTCAGGTCGACAGACTAACCTGTACACATGTCACCTAGGAACTGCTATCTGACGATATGTATAATACCAACTAGCATGTTCCCGGCGAGTCCTGTCCGGTGTACTCATAACGCAATGAGCACCTGTATACATCTTAGGTGAACCAACTGACACAATGGCTTGTGAGACCGGCCACCGCCCCTCGTTGGAGTCTCGACTGTGTACACTAGTCTACTCTGGAGTTTTGATGCCCTGTCACGAAACACCCACCACTAGGGACACTTTAAGGATATGCTTATAGACCCCAGCTCCCATGTATATGATCGCCATCATACTGCTGGCAGTCAAGTAAGAATCCTATGGGCCCTATCAACATGCAATAGTGAACTAAAGCATGTACACGATAATAAAGACAAACCAGATAGCATACTATTATCTCAAGCAAGACTGTCCTATCGGTATAGGTCCTCCCTCAATCATTGCAATCACGTACCTACGATCCAATAATTGACTTTGAGGGCACTATATCCAACAGTCGAAATTTTCGATCGATTTGTCGAAGCTCCATAATCCCCCAAGAGCTCATCATCTTGGGTACAGTTTAATAGTATCGAATATATGCCCCAGCACTTATGGACCAACCGTAGAAGGGCAGTCCCAAGCCTCACTAATGGCACCGCTGAACTGCCGCAAACCTTAAGGTTCACCGGCATTCCATGGTCATTATGTCGAGTTAGGGTTTCATTCATCTAGAGGGTCCGTAGAATTGCTTGCATTGTTTTCCGAATACTTTAAAATTGGAAAATTGGTCCATGACTTCGATCGTCTCTATCGACTCTCAACGTATCAACGTGAAGTCGTCTCTAGCTGGAATCAATCTATCTGATGACCTCGTATCGGGGTAGGCAATGAATCACATGTCCTAATCTTTCATCTCTGGTGACTAGCGATCTTCTATCATATCTCAAAGTATAACTCGTGCGGCGTTAGCTTCAAACATCTGGGGCGATATCTTTTCATTCGCCAAAATCACTGGCTCATTTGTCCGCACGCTGAACAGTGCCTCTATCATCAAAATAATCTGTGCTCTGACGGTCATCACAATCTGGCTGGTCTCTTGAAGTGGCCCAATCCTCTGGTCCTGATCTGCACTTTCGAGGCGTGGCGTAAAAACACAATGAATCGATGCCTCCCTATGCAATCGTATGTCCCTGGAATTACGTCCTGGTCGCTCCTCGTCCGTGACGAGCTCGTGCTGACGCAACTCTAGCTGTAGCTCTCCACGTCCGTACAACCATGATAACAAAACCTTAAACTGGTACTGATGAGGGTAGATCAAGAATGAATATAATACTGAGCAAAGAAATGTACATCCTAAGGCTTCTTAAGCGGAGTAGCGTATTATAAGGATGCCGCGGAACATACACACGGTACGTCACTCTACTTGAGTCACCTACTCCATCAACCTAGGGTCATCCTATACTCAGAAGGTAAAACCTAACGCTTTGATACCAACTTTGTCACGACCCGAAAAGTACGGAACATGACCGGCACTTAAATTACGAAACGTCTTGAGGCGTACGTAATCTAAGTAAGCCAAAACCCAGAAATCAAAACCAAAGAAGCAGTAGAGTGAAGGAAAAACCAATTTAAACCAAGTAGTTTTAAGAACATAGGCCGAAGTATGTATTTTTAAAATCTCAAGTATTTTCTGAAAATTTCTGCAGAGTTTCCTTTGTAAATACTGGCCCCAAACGGAATAAAACATGAATAGTATACGAAATAAATAAAAAGGCATCCCCAAGCGGGAGCTAGCCCTTCGTCAATCGACAGTCACAACCACGCAAGCAATATAATATACAACACCGAAGGGCGAGGATCAAAACTCAAAAGAAACTCAAAATCAGCATGAAAACCATAATAATACAACGCGCGACTCTAAGGTCGAAATAATAACAAGTCTGGTCTTCTATCTCTATCAAAAATACAATCTGGTTGATGGAGTTTTACTAGATACAACTGAATATAAATATACAATGGTGGTTCTGATACAAAAGAACTCACCTACCAAAGCAACCACCGGAAGAAACAGCGTGCCAGCAAAGCCGCAACGAAACCTGTACGGCAAAACCTGCAAGGAACTGTGGCACAACGGAGGTGAGTTGCCAACTCGTGAGTAGAAAACATCTACGAGTAGAAATCGTATGCATAACGCTATCCTAGGTCATATCAGGTAATGTCCTCAAATAATATCATGATCCATCTACATATAAGTGCAATACCACGGACTCGTGTCAGTGCCTCAAAGAGCAACATATCAGATATATATGATGTAACAATGCATTACGAATGGAAACAGAATATATCATGAGTGAGACAACAGTTTTCTTTAATCAATGAGATTTCTATATGTATATCAATCAAGTATCATCAATGGAAGCAACAGAGAAATCAGTGTCAGCATCGACACAAAACATAAGTCTCAGTATCTCAATATCAAATCTCAATATCTCAAATCTCAAATCTCAAATATCAATATATCAGGCATCCGTATCATCTGCAGGATCGGCCTGCGGGCTCCGGCAGAATGGATCAGCTTGTATTCATCTCATGACTCCGGCCGGTATCCTCCGGATAACCGACGAGTCGAAATAATATCACCGGTAGGTAGTGCTCCCCTGCCAGGCACATCGAATACAACTCGAGCTTCTTGCCTCGGGGTACCATACCGGGCCCACCATGTATCCAAGATGGTTCATCCAACTCCTCGAATCGGGTCTTGAAATCCAACAGCAATCATGAAAACTCATGGTGGACGACTCATACATCATGAGAAAACCGCAATTTGCATTTTAAAATGATGATACTAAGCTTTTATTAAATTCTTGTGATTTTCCCCCAAATCCAGAAATCTCATGTAAATCCGAAATCATCAAAATCATGATACCAATAAACAGTGAATACCGGCATAAATCTCCATAATACTGCATAACCAATGAATATATGAATGCACTTAATATCATGCAATGAATGCAATATTTAAACTAGCATATGGAAGATATAACATATTGCGACAATCAGTTATCAAGCTATGCCAATGAAAATGTATTTTCTAAAGTGTACGTGACATGGCAATTACCGATGACGATGTGTGTGAGCCGGCAAGTAAGTCTATGTAGAACATACGCATCATCGGTAATGGTGCTGGTGTCCTGACAGTATGGTTCATAATCACTAAGTACACAATAAACATGCAATGAGACGATAACCACATGTTAAATGGCAATGAATAGCAATTGCAACAACAATATGCGGAACATGAATGATAACGTAACAATAAGGAATCTACATCAACACCAGTGTTATACTGTTTTGCCATTTGAAATAGTACGAATCGTGGTGTTTTGAAAATAAGGGTTACGGTGTTTTTAAGAAAGGTACGTCTTTTGAAATATCCGTAGTATCCCTTGACATGTCTTTAAAATCCTCACGATTCGTTAGTTTTGGAAATAGGTATGACTCGGATTCAGTCTAATATCTACTAGGTAACTACAGGTCTAACTAACCACCAATCAGAAGGGGTATGGAAACTATCTAAATCTGAGTCGATATATATATATATATATATATATATATATATATATATATATATGTGTGTGTGTGTGTGTGTATAATAGTCGGTGATCCCGCCTCAATAGTATCCCATACGATACCCTATATAATATGACATTATCGAGTGAAGGGTGCGGATCTATCATGAATATATAGCTCGTATGGTAAATCCGTCGTACGGCCTCCCAAATCTGGGTACGGGTCAAATATCACATTTTTCTCATTATTCACTTCGTATCCTTTCCATCATATATCATGATCTGGGGGTACTGATCAATGTCTAGTATTAAACTGATACCATCTATGTAATGCATGCGTGTGTATGAAAACACCATGCCTAAAGAACCCTCTAAAATATCATGTCATATCTCAAATACGAACCACATCATATCACCGATCTCATGGCCCCAAGCCCAATCTCATCGACTCATCTCCAATCCCAAGTACTATGCTCATAATCTGTGTATATATATATATATACATACACACACATACATATATAGTCCCATACCCATGCGTACATATATATATATATATATATATATATACATATCACCATATACGCACATGTAAATAGATGTATGCAAATGCGTGTGTGCGTGTGCGTGAGAACCTATTCTAGGGTTTGCGACTAAGAAGCTAGGCTAGTTTACTTCTAATTCCCCTAAACTAAACCATAAACACAAAATCATAGATAATCATCCCCGTATCATAAAACACCTATATAAACATATATATCATAAACTATACTACGGACTGCGAGGGTGCTATACGCCATCCACCCGACTTCCCCCATAGATATAATCTACACACCTGGTCCTCGCTTGCAAAAATCGATGTCGCCACGCGCTTGCTTGTCATCTCGAAGTCCTCAAGGGGGCACCTACATGTCATAACGTATCGTATCACATTAAAAACCAATTCGGCACGCGTATCACACATAAGTCAAAACCTATGGTTTGCTATCTCAAATCAACCCAAAAACCCTCGACATCGGCGTACAAACGCCGAGTGATCGAGAAAAACTCAAACGCAACAATCGTGGTTTCAAAACTCACTAATTATATAAGAAATAGGGTTTAATTCATCAAAACCATAAAATTAAACAAATCGTTTTATTTCCCTAAAACCTAGTTAGCACAAATACCCTTTCTGTTCAGAACTTGTTGTTTTAACCAATAAAAACATTTTAACAAATTTTAATGTCCAGAATGCTCACTAATTAACTCAACTAAGTCACACAAACCATTTCTAAATTCTTCTCTCTTCTAATCATATTAATTAAAAAAAACCTAGTTAGCAAAATTTATGAAATTGGATAAATTTTGAAGCAACAATTAGTAAACTAACTACTAGCTTACATTCTCCAAAAGTTAATATGTTAAAATACCCATTATAGCCAAAAACAAGTGATACAACCCTTACTTGAATTCCAAAACTCCCTCTTGAAATCTTAAACTTGCAATCTAACCTATATTACGAACTAATTATGTCTTGATTTAAAGTATTAATACAACAATTTAACTATAGGATTTTGATTATACCTCAAATTTCAAAATATCCAACAAGAAAATCTTGGCCTCTAAATTGCTCTCTTGCTCCATGATTCATGTTAGCTAGGGCAAATAAATAATGGGTAAGAGTTGGATTGAAGCAATATTGAGCTTTTAGCTCGATTTTGAGGCAAAAAGATGAATTTTTTGATGAGAATGAGAGAAGTAATTGGGTGGGGGGAGCTGCTGCTGATTTGGGGTCGGCCATGATGAGGAAATGGAAGAGAGAGAGAGTGAGGTAGGGGTATTGGTAAGGTCAAAGGAGCCATACCTCAAGTCAACACACTCATTTCTTTATTGGTTTCATATCTTTTCATTTTCCTTTAAATTGAATCTCATTAAATGGAGGGGAGAGTGGGAAGGACTGCTTCATATCACTCGGCCCAACAGTAGAGGGGGAGGAGAGAGGGTGTGGGTGAGTGTGGGTGAGAGAAATAAAAAGATAAATATTATACCCCAATTTCCCTTTACACTAATTTCACTATTTAGGCCGTTTTCTTTGATATTTTCTAAAACCGTTTGACAATTCATTTCATTTCAAAAACAATATTTTATATGTTAGTTTAGTGTGTCATGATGCACAAAATTTGTATTAACCCATTCCAATTTGTAATTATCCTTAATTAATTGTATTAGTGACGGCTTAAAATAATATTAAAATAATTAATTTCAGAATTTTTTCAGTAAATTAGAAATTTTACAATTGGCTCAATAAACACCAAATACTAGCAACTACATAGCTAGAATATGTATATTTAATTTTATATTAAAAGATATTTATATCTTGAATTTTACGAAAAACACCCGTTATTTTACCGATTTTCCGAAATTTCACCTAAACGGTTCTCAAAACGTTACATCTGGCGAGAAGATGTAGGATGCATATAGGATATGCGCGGGAGCTCGATTAAATACGTGTATTGGATACCGTATTTTATTCGGGCGTTTACTATAGGACGGGTCGTATGTGATATGACCGGGTTATTAAATCAAGAGTTGATTTAATATTAAGTCCATTAGCTCATTTATTAAAACCAATTTTTTGATGATGCATGCATGAGTGTATGATTATGTTGATATGAATGCACATATGCAAGCATACATGTGTCATCGTTGATGATACATTGGTGGTGGTAATGCAAGACTCACATGGTTACATATTTGTATATTTTGATTATTTGAGAAAAGGAAAATGGGAATAAAATCATGGTTGACTATTCTACACTCTCTTGTGTTGACCAAAGTCAATACCATGGTTTCATTGCCCATGGTTTTAGCCCATGGTTTTGCTTAAACTCAAGTCACAAAATATCTAGATATTTTGTAACCATAGTTAAGAATGGCATAATTCATTCTCTCTTTGGATTATGTTTCATATTATCTTTTACTTGAGTCATGTTTAGCCTCCATCTCCTTCTTCCTCCTTCAAACTTTCTAGGATTTCAAAAGTGAGAGAAGAATACAAAAAGAAAAAGTTTTTGCATGATATCCAAACCCACATCTCCAATCTATACTAGTCTAGCCCATTAGTATAGGTTGTTTGCTCCACTTCTTCATAGATCAAGTGAAGCTAGGAGCTTGAGCAAAGGGACTTCATAGTGGATCATCGTGGACTTGGAAAGATTCAAGCCAACCGGTTCAAACCCTACTCGATCCAAGGAGTCATAAGAGGAGGTCTACAAAGGTTGTATTACTTACCTCTTAGTGTTAGACACTACTAAGTATAAGATACTATATGTTGTTACTATATTTTTCTAGTTCGATTCATGGTTGGTATTGTTTAGCAACCCCTAAAATTTAAATATAGCATGTGTGATGCAACCCTAAACCTAGGATGGTGCTAGAGAATCCCTACAAGTCTCGCCCCGCTATGTCGTTAGTTAAGTAACCTAACGATGCATAATGGGACACTGTGGCGAATGCGGATGGCATAAGCGTACGTTATATTTTCGTTTCCTCTATGATGTTTATGAAGCATAAATGATGGTACGTCATTAATAAGATTAATGAAAGAAAAGAAACCTAAAAATGTTGTAGAATCTTGTTTTAAAAATTGGTAGCTCTAGTTCTTGCTTTGCATAGCGGTATTCCTTGTAGAATATCCAGCACCTCATTCGATTAGGAAAAAGCCGAGATCCCTTCTATTGGATATAGTGCCTTCAAGGCAATTATTGTAGTCGCAGGCAAGTGATTATGATTATTGAAGGAGGACCTATACCGGTAGAATAGTCTTACTCGAGATGATAGTATGCTATCTGGTTTGTCTTTATCATCATGTACATGTTGATATATCCCATAGGATTCTTGCATGACTACAAACATTATGATGGCGATCATATACATGGGAGCTGGGGGTCTATAAGCACATCCTTAAATGTCCCTAGTCGTGTGTCACGTCCCGAAAGTACAGAACATGACCGGCACTTAAACTACGAAACGTCTCGAGGCGTACGTAATCTAAGTAAACCGAAAACCCAGAAATCCAAACCAAGAAAAGTATTAGAGTGAAGGAAAACCAATTTAAATCAAGTAGTTTTAATAGCATAAGCCGAATTATGCGTTTTTAAAAGCATCAAATATTTCCTCAAAATTTCGACAGAGTCTTCTTTGTAAATATAGGCCCCCAAACGGGATACAATATGAATAGTATACGAAATCAATAAAAGGCATCCCCAAGCGGGAGCTAGCTCTTCGTCAATCGACGGTCACAACCACACAATCCATCTAATAAACAATGCCAAGGGCGAGGATCAAAACTTAAAAGGAAACTCGAAACAACAAGAAATCCACAGAAATATAACGTGCGACTCTAAGGTCGAAAGAATAACATCACGGCTCTCTATCTCAAAAATAAATACTTGTTTGGTTGATGGAATTTCTAGATACAACAGAAATAATATACAAGGTATAATGATGGGTACGATACAATAAACCCACCTACTAACAAATCACCCGGAAATGGAAGTAATGCCAGCAAAGCCGTAATGAAACCTGTACGGTAAAACCTGCAAGAAACTGTGGCACAACGGGGGTGAGTTGCCAACTCGTGAATAGAATACATCTACGAACAGGAATCGCATGTATGACGCAATCCTAGGTCATACGATCATGATATATAATCCTCAAATATATATACAGCAGCCTATAACAATGGCTAGGGTAAATATCTAACCCAAGTGTAATCCCATATGCCCGTGCCAGTGCCTCAGGTAGCAATATGTCATATGGATGATGTATGATTGCATGAAAACAGAATACATGTACTAAAGAAACTGCTTTCATAATTTGGTGAGATTTCCTTTGTATTTTTAAAATGAGGTATCATATATGAAATCGGCATAAACAGTGTCTGGCATCGACACAAAACATAAATCTCAATGTCTCAAAATCTCAGGCTCCGGCTATCCGGACTGGCCTGTATCATCAAATCTCAATATCTCAGTATCTCGAAATCTCAATGTCTCAATATCTAGGGCACCGTCAGTCCAGACCGGCCCCTACCATCAATCTCAAGACCACGATGGTATCCTCTGGATATCCGACGCGTCGGGTAAAATCACCGGTCAGTAGTACTCCCCTGCCAGGCTGAACGCCATCATCTGCGATCCTCTTGCCCCGGGGTACCGCACCGGGTCCACCATTTACCCGAAACGGTTCCTCCACTCCTCGAACTCGGGTCTCGAAATCCATCAGCAAACTCATGATGGACGACTCATACATCATGGGAAAACCGCACTTTTTATTTTAAAAGAGAGAAAAGGTTTATTTATGTTTTTGCAGTTTTCCTCCAAATCCAAGAAATCTCATGAAATCCAAATCCAAGTCATCAATAGCATGTAAACATAGGCATGAGAATCCATGAATGCGACACAACAGTGAATAATAACATGCATGAAGTAGCAGGCAATAACTACAATGTCTAAACTAGCATATAAGGCAAGTACACTAATATCATATCTATACTATTAGCTAACAACCTGTTGGATATATATGCCCTAGAGGCCTACATTGTATAGGATGCTTGGGATATGTATGTACATGACAGTCTTGCTTGATATGATAGTACGCTATTTGGTTTGACTTTGTCTTAACGTATGATATATTTTACTTGGTATTTATATATATATGTTGATAAAGCCCATAGGGTGTTTGTCTGACTACCGGCGTTGTGATGGCAGTCATACTAGTGGGAGCTGGATAGTCAATAGGCACACCCTTAGATGTCCCTGGTCGCAGGAGTATCGAGATTGGGCAACAATACTCCGGAGTAGACTAGTGTATACATATCTAGACCCTGACGAGGGGCAATGGATTGGTCCCGCAACCATTGGTGGTGTTCACCTAAGATTGTATACAGATGCTCACTGGGTGTGAGTATACCGGACAGGACTCGCCGAGAACTGACTGGATGGTATTATACCTAACGTCAGATAGCAGTTCTCAGGTGACATGTGTGCAGATAGTCCGTTGACTTAAGATCATCATTTGTCTCGTGTGAGTTTCCACTGTGCTTTGATTATTACCCTACCACGGCTCAAAGGAGTCGTGCAAACAGGTTTCAGTTGGGCACAGTCCCGAGCCACGTGGAGGCAGTGAGTGACTGTTAGGGATTCGTCTCTCCCGGTATAGGGAGTTGATATCGCACGGTGATCGGTTGGTCATTACCATAAGTCCCTGGCCAGGGCTGATTGAGAATTACTGATAGGTTGATCAGTAGATTCTCAGATGGTGATAGAGCCATACCGACACGACTTGTACGGTTATTAGGGGTCTGACGTCCACCACCTCCCTAGACCATACATGCGATACTCTTAGACGAACAGACCGGACTGCGCGGATATTGTCACAGACAGGCTCAGTAGGATTTCAGATGGGTTACCTCATCAGCTTTCTTATCGACAACTACCTGGGGACCGTTACGTACAGCTAGTGCCGCTTGCGGTCTGTGGTTAAACCCACTGCCAGCGTAGTAGTCGAGTCTTTAGAGTCCCACACAGAGATTTCCTAAACCCAGGCGAAAAGATATAGAGGTCGTATGGTTTTATGACAAAGGTTCGGACGCATACGTGTTTGAACGCACGTACGACATTCGGACAGTTTTTACTAGCCGGCTTTTGTTTAAGCCAGATTCTAGTATCAGGTTATTGGATTTATACAGTCTAAAGTTTTTCCGTGTTTTCACGGATGAGAGGGGCGTTCTCGTAATTTTCCGAGAAGCTTCCAGAAGGATGTGACATGGAGAGAGAGGTGGCATTTTCATTTAATGAATTAGTGACTCATTGTGAATGATTCATCATATCATTAATGCATTATTAAATGCTTAATGACTCATATAATGAATCACCCACTTGCATTAATGAAACATGATGAATAATCTCTTATTATTCATTTCTTTTAATTCATTATGTTTCATATATATCAAGTGAGAAGCTTTTTTCATTATAATAATATCATTATCATCTTCTCACTCTCTCTCTTCAAGTTCTCTCTCCTTCACCAAACCCTAATCCTACCCTCATGAGTTGAGAACAAGGATTAGGAAAGACTAATTACTCCATAACCTATCTCTACATCACCTTAGCTACTCTATTTAGCAACTAGAGAAACTAAGTAACCTCAAGTTTAGAGGTTATAGCTTGGATTAGGGTTCTCCGGTGGATCTTCTATCACGGAAGAAAGCCGAAGAGGACGTGGAGATCCAAAGAGGCCGTAGACAACATCAAGACGAAGGACTAGAACCGTTTGGTATAATCTCTTAGCATAGTAGTTTTAAACTCTATAGCTTTTGTTAAAACTTGTTTAGCAAACGATTCATACGGTTAATCGATGTTTGATCATAGAACTTGATTGTTATTCATATTTCCGCCTCCCCACAAGTATTGGGGTGTTGAACATCGACTTACAGTGGTATCAGAGCCTAGCTAAACAACTTTTAACTTTATTGCAAATTTGTACGAATTTCGAACGGAAAAACGAAGCCGGAAAACCCTAAAAACATCAAGTTTCTGTCGAAATTTAAATGAAGTCCAAAAATTTTTCAGGTAAGTTCAGAAAGCTTGACAAGACCCCAGAAGAACACCCAAGAAATTTGGGCTCCTGAATCGGCAACGCGGCCGCGGAACCGCGGCGGATCGCACCGATCCGCCGCGCTTCCGCCGCCGAGTTGCCGAGTCAGGAACTCAAATTTCCTGTGCTGCTTCTCTGTGTTATTTGGGATTTTCTGGGATATTTAATATTTGCTCAGGTTTCAGTTTTACAGAGCAGTTTTTGGAGCAATATTAAAGATGGTTAATCGATCGAAATTGTACAGTATTTGCATATTGGATTATATCTGTGATTGATAAATGTGTTCGTAAACCTCCCCTAACTGCTAGTATGTCGGTTGGCAGGGGGTTGCACATTTCTGTAATGGATTTTAACTGTTTTTGTATATAAACTGTATTGGACTGTTGTGGTGATTAGCCGGGTTTTGTGATGGGTTATTGTATTAATTCATTTGATGTAATTGTAACAAGTTGCAATATTATTTTGCGGGGCACATCCAGGTTGCGGTTGTAGCCACCGTTGTATTATTTCTTTTTACTGTTTTTGCTCCTAGGATAGACCCAAGGTGGGGTGCACAAACTACCGGGTATTTTGAAGTGTTGGGGCAGACCGCTTCACTTCTGGTACTTGGCGGGTAGTTTGCCGTACCCGTAGGGGTCTGGGGTGGGAAAATGGCTATTCATCACAACTGTGTAATCCGTCTTTCATTGCAGGCTCAAATGAAATGCGAATTGCTAGCAAATCCAATATTGTTTATCTGTGATCTGGAATGCCTATTATTGCGTCTGACGAATGTACAATATCTATATATGATAGCTATTTAGACGTCGCTTATGTTTTACACCCGTGCTAGCCCAGCCCCCGCTCTGTCGTTAGTTAAGTAACCTAACGGGTGATGACGGGACCCCGTGGCGAATGCGGATGGCATAAGAGGACGTCATATTTTCGTTGTTATCTGTAATGATAGGTTAAAGATGGGACGCATTATCATTAATGCAAAGAAAATAAAATCTAAACTGAATCGTTGGAACAATTTCTAAAAACCACTCGGTTTTCTTGAAAAAGCAAATTTTAAATACGGAGCTTAAACCACTCCTTTTAATAAAAGCTATCTTAGTTCCTTCGATCAAATCAAGTTCATTACGTTAACGGTTTTTTGCCAAAAACCAGCCATAACCCTCCGTCGTTTCAGATAGACAGCACATCGTATTCATGCTATGCTTGTTGGCCTACGTCAAGGCATAGTGTATGGTAGCAGTGTGAGTGCCTATTTGTTGCATAGATAGATGCATTAGTTTAATACAGACGTACACCTTGTTGGCCTACGTCAGGGGCTTGTACGATGTATTTAAATTGATCAGGACAACGACGGGTAGAACTTGACTTGCGTCTTATGACTTGTTGGCCTACGTCAAGGTCTATAAGAGCTTGGGGTAAAAATCACATCGGGAGTTTCAAACATAAAGGAAACTTGCAGATTTAGCTTACCTTCTGGAGTGTGGTGACTAGAGTGGCTTCCATCTAGGGCATCATACAATGATAGTTGGATCCCGATCCCACTAATGAGTAGGATTACTCTCGGGAATTTCTCTCACTTAACAATCAATGCTATAAACCTAGTAGGTTCCTAGAAAGGTGTTAGAGGGGCTACGCCTCCAGGGAAAAGAGGTTCTTTAATTAAGGAACTTCGCGAAAGCGTTGGAAAACCTCCCTCGAAGTACCAACACCAGCCTGGCTGAAAGGTTAAGCAAGTATTGTGACGTGTGATTAAATCCTGACTAGTTCTTCTTTTAGATTTTGAAGAAGGATTTGAGGAAACAGTGGGAGCCATCCTGTTTAGATAAAATATTAAACCAATCTAAACTTGCAAGAGCATATGCTGAGTGTTTTCTTTTCTCTCTCTCTGGTAGCTACCATGACTGGAATAAAACTATTACTTGAAAAGAATATACTAACCGGGCAGAACTATAAAGATTGGCTAAGAAACGTCAATATTGCGCTGACTTATGACAAAGTTGCATATGTTACCACCGCTGTTCCTCCCCTTATCCCAGGACCAGATTCTTCAGTTGCGGACAAGGAAGTTCGTAAAACTTGGGATCTAGACTGTGAGCAAGCTAAGTGTATCGTGCTGGCGTCCATGAATAATGAACTCCAGAAACAGCACGAGAGTATGGATATTGCATCCATATTCCTCCATTGCAAGGAATTGTATGGTGAACACTCCCGTATCGCGAGGTACGAAACCTCAAGGAAACTCTTCCAGATGAGGTTAGCTCCAGGATCGCCTGTTGGAGAGCACGTCCTCAAAATGATCATCCTCATTGAGGAACTCGCAAACCTGGGATGCGTGCTAAAGAATGATTTGTATATCGACTTGATTTTGCAGTCCCTTCCCCACACCTTCTCTCAGTTCGTGCTGAACTTCAACATGCACGAAATGGAAGCGGATCTTCCAAAGCTCCTCAATATGTTGAGGGTAGCAGAGACCTCCTTGAAAAAGGAGAAGACCCCCGTTCTGTATGTTGGCCAATCATCTTCTTCTAAATCTAAAGCGAAAGCTAAAGGGAAGAAGAAGATGAAAGCCACCAAACTGAAGGGTGGGGTCAAGAAGGTGCAGGGAACGAACAAGGCAGGAAGGGTGAAGGCAGAAAAGAACGAATGCTTCTATTGTCACAAGCAGGGGCACTGGAAGAAGGATTGTCAGGCCTTCAAAGCCAAGGACATGAAGCAAGCAGTTGCTTCTACTTCAGGTGTGTTCGTAATCGAAAATTGTCTTTCAGTAAACTCTACTTCATGGGTACTTGATACCGGTTCTGGTTCTCACATCTGTAATTCTTTGCAGGATCTGAGAAATAGTAGAGTACTGGGGGCAGGTGATATGACTCTCCGGATGGGCAATGGAATGCATGTAGATGCAGTTGCAATAGGGGAATATCACCTAGGGTTGAATAGTGGAAACATTTTGGTATTGTATAACTGTTTTTGTATTCCCAGTATGTTGTGTAATATTATATCAGTATCTTTATTGTCTAATAAAGGATATAATTTTGTGCTTGAAAGAAATGTCATGAACATTCTCCTAAATCAAGAACTGATTGGGTTTGGCACACTGGAAAACGGCATATACATACTTAATCGACCACAAATTTTCAATATTCAAAACACGCGTAAAAGAAAGGCTCCAGATTCGAATCAAGCCTTCCTATGGCATTGTAGACTTGGTCATATAAATGAAACAAGGTTGACTAAGTTACATAAAGATGGATATCTAGATCCGTTTGAATATTCATCATATGCAACTTGTCAATCATGTATCAAAGGAAAAATGACCAAATCTTCGTTCACCGGACACGGAGAAAGAGCCACTGAACTCTTGGGACTAGTACACAGTGATGTATGTGGTCCGATGTCTATACATGCACGAAGTGGTCACTCCTACTTCATCACTTTTACTGATGACTTCTCTAGGTATGGACATGTGTTCTTAATAAAACATAAATCCGAGGCTTTTGAGAAGTATAAGGAGTATAAAAATGAAGTAGAGAAACAAACTGGTAAAAGCATCAAGACACTTCGATCTGATCGAGGTGGAGAATACTTAAGTACCAGTTTCCTTGAATACTTGAAAGCAAATGGAGTACTCTCTCAGCTTACTCCACCTTATACACCTCAGTATAATGGTGTATCAGAAAGAAGGAATCGCACGCTATTAGATATGGTGCGATCAATGATGAGTAGTGCTGAGTTACCACTTTCCTTCTGGGGATTTGCTCTAGAATCAGCCGCATATCTATTAAATAGAGTTCCAACTAAGTCTCTACCTACCACTCCATATGAAATGTGGTGTGGGAAGAGACCATATCTCAAGTAAATCAAGATATGGGGGTGTCCGGTATATGTTAAAAAGCATAATCCGGACAAGCTCGTAGCACGATCGGTTTTATGCAAGTTTGTAGGATACCCCAAGCATTCAAGGGGGTACATGGTCTACCACACTGAAGAACAAAAGGTGTTTGTCGCTCGTCACATTGTCTTCTTAGAAAGCGAATTTCTTGCAAAAGAAATTAGTGGGAGCGCGGTAGAACTGGAAGAAATTCCAGAACCTCAAACTGCAACCGAGGACTTAGAAGAATCTCAGATTTCAATAGAACATGACGAACCAACGCCACTCCGCAGATCTAGTAGGCTTTCTCATCCTCCTGAAAGATATTATGGTTTTCTTCTTGATGGGGATCGAGAGGATTGCATCATCGATGATGATGAGCCTACTAGTTTTCAGCAGGCTATCACAAGTAGCGACTCAGTAAAGTGGCTGGATGCAATGAGATCCGAAATGGAATCCATGTATACCAATAAAGTATGGACTTTAGAAGTTGCTCCTCCTGGGGTAAAACTAGTTGGGTGCAAATGGATCTTCAAAAAGAAGATTGGTACATTTGGACAAGTGGAAACCTACAAAGCTAGACTAGTAGCAAAAGGTTTTCGTCAAAGACCAGGATTGGACTATGATGAAACTTTTTCGCCAGTAGCTATGCTTAAATCCATTCGGATCATGCTTGCCATTGCTGCCTTCCATGACTATGAAATCTGGCAAATGGATGTAAAAACAGCTTTTCTAAATGGACATCTAGAAGAGAGTGTTTACATGGATCAACCAGAAGGTTTCTTAGACAGTGGGAGCAGCGGAAGAGTGTGCAAATTGCTTAAATCCATTTATGGATTAAAGCAAGCATCGCGGAGTTGGAACATCTGCTTTGATGAAACAGTCAAGGAATTTGACTTTATCAAAAATGTAGATGAACCATGTATTTATAGGAAGATTGTAGAAGGAGCAGTAGTCTTCCTCGTTTTATACGTCGACGACATACTACTGATAGGGAATGATATCCCTATACTACAATCAGTAAAGCTCTTCTTGTCACAGAAATTCTCTATGAAAGACTTGGGAGATGCATCATACATTCTGGGCATTAAGATCTATCGAGATAGATCTAATAAGATATTGGGACTTTCACAGTCCAGGTATATAGACACTATACTAAAGAGATTTAGTATGGAAGATTCCAAGCGCGGCAATATGCCCGCTTGTCACGGAATCACCCTCTCCAAAGAGATGTCTCCAAAGACTGATGAAGAGAGGGCTCGCATGGGCATTATACCCTACGCTTCGGCGGTAGGATCAATAATGTATGCGATGTTATGTACCGGACCAGATGTAGCTTACGCGCTTAGTGTGGTAAGCAGGTATCAATCGGACCGAGGTGAGAAACATTGGATAGCGGTGAAGAACATTCTCAAGTACCTGAGAAGGACTAAGGAGATGTTCTTGATTTACGGCAATAGGGACCTCCAGGTAGAGGCTTTTACCGACTCCGGCTTCCAAAGTGACAAGGATGATTCTAAATCTATTTCGGGTTTTGTGTTTACCCTCAATGGAGGAGCGGTATGTTGGAAGAGTTCCAAACAAGATACCGTCGCAGACTCAACTATGGAGGCTGAGTATATAGCTGCTAGTGAAGCCGCAAAAGAGGCTGTCTGGATAAGGAAGTTCATTTCTGAACTTCAGGTGGTTCCGTCCATTGCCAATCCAATACCTTTGTATTGCGATAACAATGGCGCTGTAGCTTTAGCGAAGGAACCAAGGTCCCATCAGAAATCCAGGCATATCTTAAGGCGGTTTCACCTGATCAGGGAGATCGTGGATCGTCGAGAGATCGAGATACGGAGAGTAGACACAAAAGACAACACGGCAGATCCATTCACCAAGTCCATTCCTCAAGTACAGTTCGAGAGGCTTTTTGAGATGTTGGGCATGCTGTACGCAAGCAACTGGATCTGGTAGAGACAGTGGGTACTCATTGCGCCAATTATAGGCCTTAGTGCAAGTGGGAGATTGTTGGATATATATGCCCTAGAGGCCTACATTGTATAGGATGCTTGGGATATGTATGTACATGACAGTCTTGCTTGATATGATAGTACGCTATTTGGTTTGACTTTGTCTTAACGTATGATATATTTTACTTGGTATTTATATATATATGTTGATAAAGCCCATAGGGTGTTTGTCTGACTACCGGCGTTGTGATGGTAGTCATACTAGTGGGAGCTGGATAGTCAATAGGCACACCCTTAGATGTCCCTGGTCGCAGGAGTATCGAGATTGGGCAGCAATACTCCGGAGTAGACTAGTGTATACATATCTAGACCCTGACGAGGGGCAATGGATTGGTCCCGCAACCATTGGTGGTGTTCACCTAAGATTGTATACAGATGCTCACTGGGTGTGAGTACACCGGACAGGACTCGCCGAGAACTGACTGGATGGTATTATACCTAACGTCAGATAGCAGTTCTCAGGTGACATGTGTACAGATAGTCCGTTGACTTAAGGTCATCATTTGTCTCGTGTGAGTTCCCACTGTGCTTTGATTATTACCCTACCACGGCTCAAAGGAGTCGTGCAAACAGGTTTCAGTTGGGCACAGTCCCGAGCCACGTGGAGGCAGTGAGTGACTGTTAGGGATTCGTCTCTCCCGGTATAGGGAGTTGATATCGCACGGTGATCGGTTGGTCATTACCATAAGTCCCTGGCCAGGGCTGATTGAGAATTACTGATAGGTTGATCAGTAGATTCTCAGATGGTGACAGAGCCATACCGACACGACTTGTACGGTTATTAGGGGTCTGACGTCCACCACCTCCCTAGACCATACATGCGATACTCTTAGACGAACAGACCGGACTGCGCGGATATTGTCACAGACAGGCTCAGTAGGATTTCAGATGGGTTACCTCATCATCTTTCTTATCGACAACTACCTGGGGACCGTTACGTACAGCTAGTGCCGCTTGCGGTCTGTGGTTAAACCCACTGCCAGCGTAGTAGTCGAGTCTTTAGAGTCCCACACAGAGATTTCCCAAACCCAGGCGAAAACATATAGAGGTCGTATGGTTTTACGACAAAGGTTCGGACGCATACGTGTTTGAACGCACGTACGACATTCGGACAGTTTTTACTAGCCTGCTTTGGTTTAAGCCAGATTCTAGTATCAGGTTATTGGATTTATACAGTCTAAAGTTTTTCCGTGTTTTCATGGATGAGAGGGGCGTTCTCATAATTTTCCGAGAAGCTTCTAGAAGGATGTGACATGGAGAGAGAGGTGGCATTTTCATTTAATGAATTAGTGACTCATTGTGAATGATTCATCATATCATTAATGCATTATTAAATGCTTAATGACTCATATAATGAATCACCCACTTGCATTAATGAAACATGATGAATAATCTCTTATTATTCATTTCTTTTAATTCATTATGTTTCATATATATCAAGTGAGAAGCTTTTTTCATTATAATAATATCATTATCATCTTCTCACTCTCTCTCTTCAAGTTCTCTCTCCTTCACCAAACCCTAATCCTACCCTCATGAGTTGAGAACAAGGATTAGGAAAGACTAATTACTCCATAACCTATCTCTACATCACCTTAGCTACTTTATTTAGCAACTAGAGAAACTAAGTAACCTCAAATTTAGAGGTTATAGCTTGGATTAGGGTTCTCGGGTGGATCGTCTATCACGGAAGAAAGCCGAAGAGGACGTGGAGATCCAAAAAGGCCGTAGACAACATCAAGACGAAGGACTAGAACCGTTTGGTATAATCTCTTAGCATAGTAGTTTTAAACTCTATAGCTTTTGTTCAAACTTGTTTAGCAAACGATTCATACGGTTAATCGATGTTTGATCATAGAACTTGATTGTTATTCATATTTCCGCCTCCCCACAAGTATTGGGGTGTTGAACATCGACTTACACAACCTATGTCAATGAAATAGTATTTTCTAAAGTGTTCATGACATGGCAATTACCGATGAAGATGTGTATGAGCCGGTAAGTAAGTGTACGTGGTACATACGCGTCATCGGTAATGGTGCTGGTGTCCAAACAGCATGATATTAATAATAGGATATGAATCATAATATAAGCATGCGATGTGGAGCGAACAACAATAATGAGCGGGAGCTAAATACTAGACACAAGAAAACAAATCAATATTTAATATAAATCTAGTCTAACAACTACACTAAACTAAAGGGCTACGCTAACTGGCTACTGAAGGTAAGGAAACCGCCTAACCTCTGAGTACCTACATGTATATGTTAGTCGGTGATCTTGCCTCAATAATATTACATCCGATACCATATCTATAATCAGACATTCCCAAGTCAAGAGTGCGGATCAAACATCAATATATAGCTCGTACGTAAATCCGTCGTACGGCATCCCAAATCTGGGTACGGGTCAATATCACATTCATCATACTATTCATCCGGCATCCTCTTTATCAAATATCATTATCGGGGTACTGATCTACGTCTAGTACAATACTGATACCGCCTAAGTATGCATGCACGTGTGTGAAACACTACGTCAAGGACCCGCTACAACGTCATGTCGTATCTCAAATTCGAACCCTGCCATATCACCGATCTCACAGCCTCAAATCAAATCTCATCGACTCATCTCAAATCCCAAGTACCATCCTCATCATTCATGCATGTGTATATGAATGTATATATGCATAGTCCCATACCCATGCGTATATACATATATACACATCCCCATCTACGCACAAGAAAGTAATGTATGCAAGTCTGGGTGTGCGTATGTGGGTATAACAACTACTCTAGGGTTTCGCAACTAACCCAAAGCTAATCCATGAACACATAATCATAACATGAATAATCATTCTCGTATCATTAAACACCTATATAAACATATATATATGAACTATACTACGGACTGCGGGGGTGCTATACGCCATCCACCCGACTTCTCCCCGTAGATATAAATCTACTCACCTGATCTTCGCTCACCGGTGCCGACGTCGCCACGCGCTTGCTTGTCGTCTCGAAGTCTTCGTAAGGGTACCTACATATCATAACGCACCGTATCGCAAAAAAATCCGACTCATGACCAAAACGACACACGAATCTCACATAGGTCAAAACCTATGGTTTGCTTTCTAAAATCAACCCAAAAACCCTCGACATCGGCGTACAAACGCCGAGTGGTCGCGAAAAACTCAAACGCACCAATTGTGGTTTCAAAACTCATTAATTATATAAGAAATGGGTTTTAATTCATCAAAACCATCAAATTAAACAAATCGTTTTATTTCCTAAAAACCTAGTTAGCGGTCGTTAACCGTTTTTAATACAAATCTTGATGTTTTAGCAAAACTAGTGGTTACAATATTCACTAATTAGCTTAAATAGGCCACATAACCATTTACTATACTTTTAATCTTGCCAAAATTCCCTTAAACCGAAACCTAGTTAGCACAAATACCCTTTTTGTTCAAAACTTGAAGTTTTAACCAATAAAAACATTTCAACAATTTTTGTGGCCAAAATTCTCACTTAATAACATAATTAGGTCATACAAATCAATTTCATAAATTTATAAATATTTTTAAAACCTAGTAAGCACAAAAAAAAATCCAAATTCGTGCAAATATCGCGGATTTGCGATAAAGTGCACACAACATCGTGCAAAAACCCAAGTTAACCATTAGAAAGCCACTACAATTAAATTAACCCAATTATCATGCTTCAAAACCCATTTTCCATACACAACCCTTTCTTGATTTTTATAAATAGCAATTGCAATCAAAATCCATACTAGAAAAACTTAAACTAATACTAATTTGAAACCCAATAGCAAGTTAACCTCTTAGATTTAGGTTAGAAAAACACTAGATAGCAAAATAAATTAATTAACCTAATAATGGTTTTCCAAACCCTAGTTAAAATTCAAGCCATGAACTTAAAAAAAACTAGATTCGAAATTAACACTAATATTTACACTAAAACAACTCAATTAAAGAAATCTAACCAAAAAAATTTAAATGGGTAAAGATTATACCTCTAGATCTAGAGATCTAGCAAGAAAAGTTGCCTCCCAAGATGCCTCCTAGCATCCAAGAACCAAGCAAGAAAGTTTAAGAAGAATGGATGAAGGATGGGCTTGAAATTTTGAGGTTTGATTTGGATTTTTTTGGAGCAATTTTTTATGGAAGAAGAGGGGAGATTTGGGGCTGTTTTTTCTACAGAATTTCAGCAGTGAGGGAATGGGGAGAGGTGTGGGGAAGTTGGGGAAAAAAGTCCAAGTCAACCCTCTCATATTACCATAATACCCTTACCTTATAAATATATTTATATAACCATTTTTAACCCATTCCTCACATGATTTAAGGTCAAAAAGAGGGAAAGAAAATTCTTGGGCTGGTACAACAGTGTGGGGCCAGCCAGGGGGAGTGAGGGTGAGTGTGAGAGACTTTACAAAAAAATTCTATGCAAAAAGACCCCCTACAATACCATATTTGCAAGTTTTAGTTCAAAATAATTATATTTTTGTTTTCCATAATAAAAACCAATTAAAACTTGAAATAAAATACTAAAAAATTACATTACCACTATATTTTAATTAACATGATTTTAAAGATTAAAATTAGCCCATTTAAATTTGTATTTATCGCTAATTTAATGTATTTTTTTTTACCGGCTTAAAATAATATTAAAAATTGAAAAATTAGGGAAAAATTTTAAATGACCAGAAATTTATAAGTAACTCATTAGCTACTAAAAACTAACAATTACCTATCCAAATTAGGTATAATTAGGCCTAAACTGCAAAATAACAAAAAGACGATTTACGGAAAAATACCAAATTTTCACCGATTTTCGGGAAAACACCAAAACGATTTTTCAAGGCGTTACAATCTTCCCCCCTTAAAGAAATTCGGTCCCCGAATTTAAATTAAAACTCCCCCCCTCAAATACCAAGACATCTAAGCAAAACCATCAAGTCGTCGGGGCTCCGAAATCATAAGTACATAAAACAAATCGTAGAGCAGCGCATGCGCATGAAAAATGAGCATATAACTCAAAATCAAAACTCCGTCAAGCATCCCGCAATCATCGGAGTCATGGTAAAGACACAAATGTCAAATCCAATACAAAACCAATATGATATAACTCGAAACTATACACGTAAATATCAAATCTATATATGTAAATATCTGAAGGAAATGCATGCCAATTCTCTTAAAGTCGCTGTGCAATGCGCATAACACTACACAGTGGCGGATGTCTATCATAAGAAAATAACCATATACATATATACCTTTTGTTTAATATGTACGTTCCGCCGTTTTGGAAACAATTTAGAAGGGTCTCCTTGTTTTAAACATTTCGTGTTATATCAGACACGTAGGTAAATACTGAGGCTATAACTCGCTTTTTGGAAATCCCTTCAATAACTATTAATGCATGCAAAATACATTCAGGTACTGTCCTCTGACCAGTCCTGCTCAGTACGAAAATACATAACAAATATCATAAAAACGTACTGCTCTATAAGAAATCAATCCCAAAATATGCATATGAATACTACGTGCGTCTGGTGCGCACGGAAATCAAAATCCATGAATGTGCCATACATGCGCACAGAAACAATATCTAAGTGCATCGGGTGTGCACGAAACATCTGTCAAGGGCAACAGGTGTGCCTGACAGCAAAACAGGTGCATCTGACATGCACGAAGAATCTCGATTTAGTGCATCTGGTGTGCACCAAAATCGTATCTCAAAACATGCGCTCAACATGCGTGAAAATCCAAATCAGGTGCATCCATCATGCACGAAATCATGAAATCCAATATCAAGCGCCGAACATGCGCAAAATCAAATCAGGTGCACAAGGCGCACAAAAGAAACATCGAGTATCACAATCGAAATCGAAATCTAGTGCATCTAAGTGCACAAAATGCGTGTCACTGCACTGCAAGCATATGTGAACTATACCAAGTGCAAAAACCAATTCGTATGCGTATATACGCACAAATCAACTCAACTGTATGAAACCCATAAAATCATAAACGTGAGAAACCAAGGCACGAAAACTATCTTAAGTGCAACAACTGTGCAAAAATCGTAAATACTCAGTAGGTGCAACCAGGGCGCATGAAAACAATATCATGAAACTCAATCATCAAAACCAAATCATGTGAATATATCGCTCAAAATACCAAAATCAAGTATGGTGGAATAGTTCCGCTCAAGCACATCCTCCAAGAATCTCTGGCCAACTGTCGTAGTCACTCATAGCATGTCTCGTCGACGATCCTGAACTCTGGTCTGCTGGTGTGCGTAACATGACCACTTCTGGGTCCAAGTCTTCTCGCAATTCATTCCAGAAAGGTCCTGTCGAGATCTCTCCCAACTCTCGTCTCTGCCGAACTGTCCGGAAGTCATCGTCCCTTACTAGATCTGTTCTCATTCCGGAACGGCTGCATACTCATCGCGACTCCTTCTGGAAGGTATATCCAAGTACAATGTCTCGGCATGCGTATCGCATCTCTGATGTCGGCGGAGTGGAACGTCGTCTCATCAAGATCTCGTACGAACCTCTTACTTCACTTTCTCTAATGTCGACTGCTTCGGACTCGTCTCATCGTGGCTGCATGGACTGAGCTCCAACGGCTATCCTCGTATCTGGAGTCTCCCAAGAAATGCATCTCACCACCTAGCATCCGAATGAAATCGAGCCACTCGATCGATTCGTCAAAACCTTATAATCCCCCAAGAGCTCAACATCTTGGGTACAGTTTAATAGTATCGAGTACGTACCACAGCATCGATGGTCCAGCCGTAGAAGGGCAAACCCAAGCCTCACTAATGGCGCCGCGGAACTTCCGCAAACCCTAAGGTTCAAAGGCTTTCACACGGTCATTAAGTCGAGTTAGGATTTCATTCTTCTAGAGGGTCCATAGAATTTCCTGCATGTCTTTCCGAATACTTTAAACTTGGAATAATAGGTTTCTGACATTCGATCGTCTCTTTCAACTCTCAACGTCTCCGCGTGAAGTCGTCTCTAGCTGGAATTAATCTATCTGATGACCTCGCATCGGGGTAGCGAACGAACTACATGTCCTAGTCATTCATCCTCGGTGACTAGCGACCTTCTATCATCTCTTAGTACAACTCGTACTGCAATAGCTCCAACATCTGGGGCGATATCTCGCCGTTCGCAGCAATAACCGGCTTACTCGTCTGCACGCTGAACAGTGCCTCAATCATCATGAATAAGCAATACGCCATCGGTCATCAAAATTCGGCTGGCCTCTATCATTGGCTCAATCCTCAGGTGCTGATCTGCACGTCCGAGTAATCTCATACCGCGATCCATCCCACGCTCATGGCACGAAAACACAATAAAAGACACATCTCCGCAATCGTGTGTCGCCGGAATCACGCCCTGGTCAGTCCTCGTTCATAATAAGTTCGTGTTGACCGCAAGTCTAGGAGTAGCACTCCCTGTCCGTAATCATGGCAGCAAACCATAACTGGTACCGATAAGGCTAAATCAGGAATGAATATAATACTGAACAAAGAAATGTACATCCTAAGGTTTCTTAAGTGGAGTAGCGTATCGTAAGTATGTCGCGGAACATACCCACGGTACGTCACTCTACTTTAGTCACCTATTCCATCAACCAAGGGTCATCCTACGCTCCGAAGGTAAAACCTAATGCTCTGATACCAACTTTGTCACGTCCCAAAAGTACAGAACATGACCGGCACTTAAACTACAAAACATCTCGAGGCGTACGTAATCTAAGTAAGCCGAAAACCCAGAAATCCAAACCAAGAAAAGTAGTAGAGTGAAGGAAAACCAATATAAATCAAGTAGTTTTAATAGCATAAGCCGAATTATGCGTTTTTAAAAGCATCAAATATTTCCTGAAAATTTCGACAGAGTCTCCTTTGTAAATACAGGCCCCCAAATGGGATACAACATGAATAGTATACGAAATCAATAAAAGGCATCCCCAAGCGGGAGCTAGCTCTTCGTCAATCGACGGTCACAACCACACAAGCCATATAATATACAACGCCAAGGGCGAGGATCAAAACTCAAAAGGAAACTCGAAACAACAAGAAATCCACAGAAATATAACGCGCGACTCTAAGGTCGAAAGAATAACATCACTGGTCTCTATCTCAAAAATAAATACATGTTTGGTTAATGGAATTTCTGGATACAACAGAAATAATATACAAGGTATAATGATGGGTACGATACAATAAACCCATCTACTAGCAAATCACCCGGAAATGGAAGTAATGCCAGCAAAACCGTAATGAAACCTGTACGGCAAAACCTGCAAGAAACTGTAGCACAACGGGGGTGAGTTGCCAACTCGTGAATAGAATACATCTACGAACAGGAATCGCATGTATGACGCAATCCTAGGTCATACGATCATGATATATAATCCTTAAATATATATACAGCAGCCTATAACAATGGCTAGGGTAAATATCTAACCCAAGTGTAATCCCATATGCCCGTACCAGTGCCTCAGGTAGCAATATGTCATATGGATGATGTGTGAATGCATGAAAACAGAATACATGTACTAAAGAAACTGCTTTCATAATTTGGTGAGATTTCCTTTGTATTTTTAAATGAGGAATCATAAATGAAATCAGCATAAACAGTGTCTAGCATCGACACAAAACATAAATCTCAATGTTCCAAAATCTCAGGCTCCGGCTATCCGGACTGGCCTATATCATCAAATCTCAGTACCTCAATATCTCGAAATCTCAATGTCTCAATATCTAGGCCGCCGTCAGTCCAGACCGGCCCCTACCATCAATCTCAAGACCACGACAGTATCCTCCGGATATCCGACGCGTCGGGTAAAATCACCGGTCGGTAGTGCTCCCCTGTCAGGCTCAACGCCATCATCTGCGATCCTCTTACCCCGGGGTACTGCACCGGGTCCACCATATACCCGAAACGGTTCATCCACTCCTCGAACTCGGGTCTCGAAATCCATCAGCAAACTCATGGTGGACGACTCATACATCATGGGAAAACCGCACTTTTTATTTTAAAAGAAAGAAAAGGTTTATTTATGTTTTTGCGGTTTTCCTACAAATCCAAGAAATCTCATGAAATCCGAATCCAAGTCATCAATAGCATGTAAACAGTGAATTTAGGCATGAGAATCCATGAATGCGACACAACAGTGAATAATAACATGCATGAAGTAGCAGGCAATAACTACAATGTCTAAACTAGCATATAAGGCAAGTACACTAATATCATGTCTAAACTATTGGCTAACAACCTATGTCAATGAAATAGTATTTTCTAAAGTGTTCATGACATGGCAATTACCGATGAAGATGTGTGTGAGCCGGCAAGTAAGTGTACGTGGTACATACGCGTCATCGGTAATGGTGTTGGTGTCCTAACAGCATGATATTAATAATAGGATATGAATCATAATATAAGCATGCGATGCGGAGCGAACAACAATAATGAGCGGGAGCTAATTACTAGACACAAGATAACAAATCTATATTTAATATAAATCTAGTCTAACAACTACACTAAACTAAAGGGCTACGCTAACTGGTACTGAAAGTAAGGAAACCGCCTAACCTCTGAGTCGATACATATACCTACATGTATATGTTAGTCGGTGATCCTGCCTCAATAATATCACATCCGATACCATATCTATAATCAGACATTCCCAAGTCAAGAGTGCGGATCAAACATCAATATATAGCTCGTACGTAAATCCATCGTACGGCATCCCAAATCTGGGTACGGGTCAATATCACATTCATCTTACTATTCATCTGGTATCCTCTTTATCAAATATCATTATCGGGGTACTGATCTACGTCTAGTACAATACTGATACCGCCTAAGTATGCATGCACGTGTATGAAACACTACGTCAAGGACCATCTAAAACGTCTTGTCGTATCTCAAATACGAACCCTGCCATATCACCGATCTCACGGCCTCAAATCAAATCTCATCGACTCATCTCAAATCCCAAGTACTATCCTCATCATTCATGCATGTGTATATGAATGTATATATGCATAGTCCCATACCCATGCGTATATACATATATACACATCCCCATCTACGCACAAGAAAGTAATATATGCAAGTCTGGGTGTGCGTATGTGGGTATAATAACTACTCTAGGGTTTCGCAACTAATCCAAAGCTAATCCATGAACACATAATCATAACATGAATAATCATTCTCTTATCATAAAACAGCTATATAAACATATATATATGAACTATACTACGGACTGCGGGGGTGCTATACGCCATCCACCCGACTTCTCCCCGTAGATATAAATCTACTCACCTGATCTTCGCTCACCGGTGCCGACGTCGCCACGCGCTTTCTTGTCGTCTCGAAGTCTTCGTAAGGGTACCTACATATCATAACGCACCGTATCGCACTAAAATCCGATTCATGACCAAAACGACACATGAATCTCACATAGGTCAAAACCTATGGTTTGCTTTCTCAAATCAACCCAAAAACCCTCGACATCGGTGTACAAACGCCGAGTGGTCGCGAAAAACTCAAACGCACCAATTGTGGTTTCAAAACACATTAATTTTATAAGAATTAGGTTTTAATTCATCAAAACCATCAAATTAAACAAATCGTTTTATTTCCCAAAAACTAGTTAGCGGTCGTTAACCGTTTTTAATACAAATCATGATGTTTTCGCAAAACTAGTGATTACAATATTCACTAATTAGCTTAAATAGGCCACATAACCATTTATTATACTTTTAATCTTGCCAAAATTCCCTTAAACCAAAACTTAGTTAGCACAAATACCCTTTTTGTTCAAAACTTGAAGTTTTAACCAATAAAAACATTTCAACAATTTTTGTGGCCAAAATGCTCACTTAATAACATAATTAGGTCATACAAATCAATTTCATAAATTAAACTCATCAATTTATAAATATCTTTAAAACCTAGTAAGCGCCAAAAAAATTTCCAAATTCGTGCAAACATCGCGGATTTGCGATAAAGTGCACACAACATCGTGCAAACACCCAAGTTAACCATTAGAAAGCCACTACAATTAAATTAACCCAATTACCATGCTTCAAAACCCATTTTCCATACACAACCCTTTCTTGATTTTTATAAATAGCAATTGCAATCAAAATCCATACTAGAAAAACTTAAACTAACACTAATTTAAAACCCAATAGCAAGTTAACCTCTTAGATTTAGGTTAGCAAAACACTAGATAGCAAAATAAATTAATTAACCTAATAATGGTTTTCCAAACCCTAGTTAAAATTCAAGCCATGAACTTAAAAAAAACTAGATTAGAAATTAACACTAATATTTACACTAAAACAACTCAGTTAAAGAAATCTAACCAAAAGAATTTAAATGGGTAAAGATTATACCTCTAGATCTAGAGATCTAGCAAGAAAAGTTGCCTCCCAAGATGCCTCCTAGCATCCAAGAACCAAGCAAGAAAGGTTAAGAAGAATGGATGAAGGATGGGCTTGAAATTTTGAGGTTTGATTTGGATTTTTTTGGAGCAATTTTTGATGAAATTTGATGGAAGAAGAGGGGAGATTTGGGGCTGTTTTTTCTGCAGAATTTCAGCAGTGAGGGAGTGAGGAGAGGTGTGAGGAAGTTGGGGGAAAAAGTCCAAGTCAACCCTCTCATATTACCATAATACGCTTACCTTATAAATATATATATATATATATATATATATATATATAACCATTTTTAACCCATTCCTCACTTGATTTAAGGTCAAAAAGAGGGAAATAAAATTCTTGGGCTGCTACAACAGTGTGGGGCCAGCCAATTGGAGTGAGGGTGAGTGTGAAAGACTTTACAAAAAAATTCTATGCAAAAAGACCCCCTACAATACCATATTTGCAAGTTTTAGTTCAAAATAATTATATTTCTGTTTTCCATAATAAAAACCAATTAAAACTTGACATAAAATACTAAAAAATTAAATTACAACTAGATTTTAATTAACATGATTTTAAAGATTAAAATTAGCCCATTTAAATTTGTATTTATCGCTAATTTAATGTATTTTTTTTATAGGCTTAAAATAATATTAAAAATTGAAAAATTAGGGAAAAATTTTAAATGACCAGAAATTTATAAGTAACTCATTAGCTACTAAAAACTAGCAATTACCTATCCAAATTAGGTATAATTAGGCCTAAACTGCAAAATAACAAAAAGACGATTTACGGAAAATACCAAATTTTCACCGATTTTCGGGAAAACACAAAAACGACTTTTCAAGGCGTTACATCGTGGGAGTTTTGAGACTGGGCATCAATACTCCAGAGTAGACTATTGTTTACTTGTCCAGACTCTGACAAGGGGCGGTGGCCAGTCTCACAAGCCATTGATGTCAGTTGTTCACCTAAGATAGTATACAGGTGCTCATTGGGTTATGAGTACACTGGACTGACCGCCGGGAACATCCTAGTTGGTATTATACCGATTGTCAGATAGCAGTTCCTAAGTGACATGTGTACAGGTTAGTTTGTCGACCTGAGATTGTCATTTGTCTCGTGTGAGTTCCCACCGTAATTTGATTACTACCCTACCACGGCTCAAAGGAGTCATGAAAACAGGTTTTAGTTGGGAACAGTCCCTAGCCACATGGAGGCAGTGAGCGGATCGTCGGGGATTCGCCTCTCCCGGTATTGTGGATTGATGTCGCGTTGAGCACGGGTGACCATCACCAGAAATCCTCGCCCGAGGCATACGAGAATTACCGATCTAGGATCAATAGTTTCTCAGATGGTGATGGGTTACATACCGACATGAATTATCGCGTTATTAGGGGTCTGACTTAATCCATCCCCTAGACTTGATATGCGATACTCTTAGATGAACAGACCGGACTGTACGGATATTGTCACTGTCAGGCTCAGTAGGTGTTTGGATGAGTTTACTCGTCGGCCTTCCTTTCGCTCAATTTCTGGGTAGCCGTTACGTACAGCTAGTGCCGCTAATGTGCTTGTGGTTAAACCCAATGCCAGCGTATTGACGAGTCTTTAGAGTCCCACACAGAGGGTTTTCACGGTTCAGGTGATATGGTGTAGATGACGTATGTTGGTACATACAGGTGTCCGATTAAATATGTGTAGAGGATGCACAGACTTTAATCGGACGGTTGATAATACTAGCGGCTTAGGATTAAGCCAGATTATTAAATTAGCTTTTGATTTAATAATTTATATATATGTATTTATATATATGTATTCTAGTATTATTGTTCACTATTCATTTTCTCTCTTGGCTATTCGTATTTTTATACGAATACGCGTATATGTATTTCGATACGTATACCAGGTTGTATTCCGTATTTATACGGAATAGTTTCTAGAAGATGGCCACCTTATTAATTGATTTTCTTTTTAGAAAATCATTTTGGAAATGAGGTGGAGGGTGAGTTGGCATGAGCATGGGTGATGGCATGTAGAGAGATATGGTTTGCATTTGTTTATTGGTAAAATGAAACGAGATATTTTGTGTGTGCATGATTGTGAAAGAGAGAGGTGGCAACCACATTTTTTGAGTGGGCTTGCTCATTTTCTTCACTTGATTTTTCACTTGCTCACTCTCATTCTCACATCAAGAAAACACTTAGCCATTTTCTTTAGTTTCTCATACCACATGTTTCCTCATCTCCTCTTGATCTTCTATAATTGCTCATGGAGCATTTGTGATGAGAGAAAATTATAGTGACACATTCCTACACCTCCACTCTCCATTGCTACCAACCTTGGAGCGTCGGTTACTTCGCTTAGCGAGGTTGAAGCTTATGCCGTTTCCCTCAGGTGGATCATCGTAGATGGAGGAAGACCGGCAACCAAATTTGATCAAGGAACCACTAGGAGCTTGGGGTGAAGGTTGAAGACCGATGGACATGGATCAACTCGGTATAACCATTCCTAACTCTTTATATTGCCTGCTAGTATAGGGTTTAGGGTAGATCTGGGCATCAAGTTATTGTAGCGCCAGTTTTGAAAATTTTTGTTCCGTATTTGGCTACGATTTGATGGCCGGAGCGCTGCCGTAACCCAACACCTTCACCAGAAGTGACCTCTTTAGCGAAACTAGCAGATACTACAACCCACACGGTCTAGTTTATGATTGCTTTTTTAGTTCATGCTTTGCATAGTGGTATTTGTGAAATATCCAACACCTCATTTGATGAGGAAAGAGCAGAGATCCCTTCACCGGGAGTGACCTCTTTAGCAAAAACTAGCAAAAGCCGAAAAAATAGTCCTTTTCAAAATCACTCGATTCTACAACGATATCAAGTACATTCCGCAAAAGGTTTTCTTAAAAACCTGTCGTAGCCCTCCGTCATTTCAGATAAGGACTATTTAGTATTCGTGCTACGTTTGTTGACCTCCGTCAAGGCGTAGTGTGCGGTAGATGATTAATGCTTATCTGCTAAAGCATGTGATAGGATTGGATTAGAGCAGTCATGCGGCCTTGTTGACCTCCGTCAAGGGTCGTGTGGGTGGGTTTAATTCAATCATGAAATGTACGGGTTGAACTTAACTAGAAGCCTATGGTTTGTTGACCTCCGTCAAGGTCATAGGATGCTAGGGGCAAAATATTATCGGGAATTTCAAGTGTTGAAATTTGCAATGAGATTGCATACCTTCTATGAGATAGTTAGATCCCGATACCCACTGCTAGTAAGAGTTACTCCTCGGAGAGTTTTGCACATTACAATTAGCCGGTCAAGTATGTGTCTAGAAAGGTGTTAACGGGGTTACGCCCCTGGGAAAACGAGGTTTATTTTAATTAGGTTTGTGCAAAAGCACGGGGGACCTCTCTCAAAGTACCTATACTGGCCTGGCCGAAAGATTGGCGAACTTGTAGGGTGTAATTAATCCCGGCTTGTCTTACCTTTTAGGGTTTGAAAGAAGATTTGATAAAAACAGTGGGAGCCATCCTGATTAGATAAAATAATAACCAATCCGATCTTGCAAGATCATATGCTGAGTGTTTTCTTCTCTCTCTCTCCTGGTAGCGACCCTGTCACGCCTTAATCAAGATAATAATATGGATGCATTGACCGAACCTGCTTATTATACTGAGCTGGGGAACGTTGGTTCCGCTCAATCTTATAATTGTTATAAGTCCGAGCAGAAAATAGGGGAATATCCGGATTCCTATGCAACCCAAACGAGGAATGTGCATATTGATGCATCTTCTTCGGGTGTGTTTATTACTGAGAACTGTTTCTCAGTATACTCTACGTCTTAGGTATGAGATACCGGATCAGGATCCCGTATATGTAATCTGTTACATGAGCTACAGAAAGGTAGGGAACTGGGATTGGGTGATATGTCTCTAAGTGTAGAGAATGGTGCAATTATTGCTGCCAAATCAGTTGGCAAATATCACCTTGTATTACCAAATGGTAAATACATTGATTCTGAACAAATGTTATTACATGCCGAAGCTGATATACAACATTACATTAGTTTCTTTATTAAGTTAAAGAAGGATATAATTTTATAGTGCAGGATAATGTTGTGAACATTTTCCTTAATCAAGAGTTGATTGGATCAAGAGCGTTATGTAATGGCATATATATTCTAAATCAAACAACAGTTCAAAGTATATAGAACACACACAAGAGGAGTAGTTAAAAAATGAACGAATCCTTCTTGTGACATTGCAAAATAGGTCATATCAATGCGACACAACTAGCTAAGTTACATTAAGGATGAATATTTGAATCTGTTCGAATTTTCATCTTATGATACTTGCCGGTCTTGTCACAAAGGTAAAGTGACCAATACTCTGTTTACTGGAAACAGAGATAGAGTTACTGAACTCTTGGGACGGATACATGATGATGTATACGGTCCTATGTCTACAAATGCCAGGGTTGGTTCTTTTTAGTTCATTACATTCATCGACGATCTTTCAAGATTCGAACATGTGTTCCTGTTGAAACATGAGTCTGAAACTTTAGAGAAATTTAAGGAATATAAGCTTGAAGTTAAGAACCAGACGGGTAAAAATATTAAGTCCTTTTATGTGATCGAGGAAGAGAATACTTAAGCATGGAATTCCTGGATTATTTAAAAGAGAATAGGATTCTCTCTCAGTTTACTCCTTCGTGTACACCACAGCACAACGGTGTATCGGTGTGGTGGTATCGCGCCTTATGATATATGGCGCGCTCTATGACGAGTACTGCTGAGTTACCTGTTTCCTTTTTGGTGTTATGCACATGAGAAGCTGCATACCTATTGAATGGGGTTCCATCCAAATCAGTGCCTACCACTCCATATGAGATATGGAGTGGGATGAGAACATGTCTTAAATGAGTTAAGATATGGGGTTGTCCGGCCTATATTGAAAAACAAAATCCGGACATGCTCGAGGCAAGGTCAGTTTTCTATAAGTTTGTTGGATATCCTAAACATTTGTGAGGGAATATCCTCTACCAAACAGAGGAGCAAAAGGTGTTTTGTTTCTCAGCATGCCACCTTTTTAAAAAAGGAATTTCTTATGGAAGAAATTTGTGGTCATGAGGTAGAACTGGAAGAAGTTCCAGATAGACAAACTAACAGCTGATGATTTGGTGAAACCAAAAGATTCGATAGTTTCCAACGAACCTCGGCCTCTCTGCGAATCTGGTAGGGTTCTTCATCCACCTAAGAGATATTATGGTTTCCTCGGTGATGGTGGGAGAAAGGATTGCATCATGCTAGATGATGACCCAACCAGGTTCAGGAAGGCCATCACGAGTGGGGACTCTATGAAAAGGCTGGATGCTATACGATCAAAGATGGAATCCATATACACCAACAAAGTATGACTTTGAATGTTGCACCTGAAAGGGATAAAATCCATCGAGAGCAAAAGGATCTTGAGAATATTCTTCGTATAGATGAAAAAGTTGAGACTTTCAAAGCTGGACAAGTAGCAAAAGGTTATCGTCATGCAACCAAGTGTGGATTGTGATGAAAACTTTTCTCCAGTAGCTATGCTTAAGTCCATCAGGATTAAAGCAAGCATATCAAAGTTGGAACATCTGTTTTGATGTGGCAGTCAAAGAGTTTGACTTCATCAAAAAAGCAGATGAACCTTGTATATACAAGAAGGTTGTAGAGAGTAAGGTTGTCTTCCACGTATTGTACGTAGATGGCATACACTTGATAGGAAATGGTTTCCTATGCTACACTCGGTCAAGCTCTTCTTATCACGAGGATTCTTCATGGAAGATCTGGATGATACCTACTACATCTTGTAGATTATGATCTATAGTGATAGGTCTATGTGGATGTTGGGAGTGTCCCAAATCCAGGTACATTAACACCATACTAAAGAGGTTTTGTATGGAGGATTCTAAGCGTAGTGGTTTGCCCACTTACTAATGAATCACTCTCTCTGAAAAGATGTCTCCTGAGACTGATTTAGAGAGAGCTTGCATACAAGGGATACCCTATGCCGCGACAGTAGACTCTATTATGTTTACGATGTTATGCACCAGACCAAATGTAGCTAACTCACTAAGTGTAGTGATCAGGAATAAATCGGATCTTGGGAGAATCACTAGAAAGCTGTGAAGGACATTCTTAAGTACTTGAGAAGCACTGAAGAAATGTTCTTGGTGTTTGATAACGGTAAACTCCAATGGGAGTCCTTTACCAGTTCGAGCTCCCAGAGTGATAAGGTCGACTGAAAGTCAGTCACAGGCTATGTCTTTACCCTCAGTAGAGGGACGGTATGTTGGAAGTGTTTCAAGCTATATACCCTAGCAAACTAGACGATAAAGGCTGAATACATCGCTACAAACGGTGCTACCAAAGTGGATGTCTGGATATTTCTTGTTCATGAGATGAACATTGTTTCTACCATTGAGCGTCCAATAACTGTTATTGAGACAACAATAGAGTTGTGGCTTTGGCCTAGGAACACCGGTCCCATCAGCAATCTAGACATATTCTGAGGCAGTATCACCTGATGGTTGATCTCCGAGAAATCGAGGTAAGGAGAGTTGATGCAAAGGAAAACACGGCGGATCCACTCACATAGGCCTTTCCCTAAAGCGACTTTTATGGGACGTTGAGTATGAGATACTACAACAAATGTCCTTAGTGCAAGTGGGAGATTGTTAGTTATATGTATGCCCTAGAGGCCATTATTATACATGTGATGTATATTATAATGGATACTTGGACGTATATAGGGAGGAATTTCTTGCTCGACATGATAGTATGCTATCTGTTTGCCTTTATCTTAACATGTACACTTATTATCTCTCTATTACATGTTGATAAAGCCCTTAGGATGAGTGTAAGTCCACGTTACCTCTCCCGGTTCTTTCGGGCTTGCGGAAATGGTGAAAACGATTTTTAAGGCTTAGGTAACATGGACTACAAAAACGGATCTTGGCTAAACAACACACTAGCAACCCAACTATAGATTTATCTACTCGGTTAGGGGTTATACCTCACTTGAACTCCTTCTTCTTGAACTCTTTGTAGTGCTTGGATGGTGCTTTCCTCGTCGCCTTCTTCCGTCAAAGATGGATCCACCTGAGGGTTTCAACCTTAGGCTCTTTTCTCGAACTTTGAGAGAACTTAGGTCTTTGGCTTGCTAGACCTTCAACCTTAGAGTGAGTAGAGAGTGTCTTAGGGTGTTTTATCTTCAAGGAGATGTTTCTCAACACATGAGATTTGTTCTCCTTGAACTAGAGGAGGAAGAAGATGAAGAGAAGATAGAGAAATGTTATGATAGAATGAGAATAGTTTTGCAACCATAACAATATATGTGATTTAATCAAATTAATAAATTTAATCAAATGAAAAAGTTGATGGTTGGTTTGATGAGACAATTATCATTTCACATTTAATGGTTTTTGCAAAGATCAAAGAGCATCTTTGATGTGTAATGATGATGGTCAAAGTTTCAACCAAGGTCAACAAGTCAACCATGCTCACAAGTAAACAAACCCAACCATGACACAATTTCATTTAATTAATATTATTAATTGATATATCACAAATTCATTAGGGTTTGGAAAAAGACGACTGTCAACTGTGCATACGCACCCGTTCCAAAACCCTAATGAAAAAGCTCTTCCTCCGCCTCAAACAACTGTGCATACACACCTGCATTCGTGTTCAGAGGAATATGAATACTATGAGAACTAACCCCAAAACATATACTAGGATCTGGCTCAAACCAGAGCCCGCGAGTAATGTTTGTCCGGACGCCAAACGTGCACAAGTGCGCGGATGTGAACGAACCCTGTCGCAAAACCATGCGACCTCTACTCAGTTTTGGCCAAAGGGGAATAACCCTCTGTGTGGGACTCTAAAGACTCGACACTACGCTGGCAGTGGGTTTAACCACAGACCGCAAGCGGCACTAGCTGTACGTAACGGTCCCCAGGTAGATGCCGATAAGAAGACTGACGAGGTAAACCCATCTGAACTCCTACTGAGTCTATATGTGACAATCTCCGTACAGTCCGGTCTGTTCGTCTAAGAACATCGCATGGCTGGCCTAGGGGGCGGTAAACGTCAGTCCCCTACTAGCGGTACAAGTCGTGTCGGAGTGTAGCCCAGAACACCTGAGATAACACTGGAAACCTACCAGTCTATCTCGCTTGCCCTGGCCAGGGACTTTGTGTAATGGCTCTCCTATACACAGCGCGATATCAACCCCCAATACCGGAAGAGAAGAATCCTGTCTAACCGTCACTACCTCCAAGTGCTTCGGGACTGCACCCAAAAACTACCTGTTTGCACGACTCCTTTGAGCCGTGGTAGGGTAGTAATCAAAGTACAGTAGGAACACACTCGAGGCGAAGTGACAGTGTCAAGTCAACGGACTAAGCTGTACTCATGTCACCTGGGAACTGATAACTGACGATAGGTATAATACCAACCAACAGTTCCCAACGAGTCCTGTCCAGTGTACTCATAACCTAACGAGCACCCGCATACTATCTCAAGTACGACGTACTGACGGCTGTGGGACAGACCGTCTCCCTAGCTGGGATAAGAAGCGTATGCGCTAGTCTACTCCGGAGTATCGATGCCCTGTCTCGATAGTCCTGCGACTAGGGACCTGTATAAGGATGTGCTTATAGATTACCCAGCCCCCACGAGTGTGACTGCCATCACAACGCTGGTAATCAAGCAAAGATCCTAAGGGCTCCACTAATGTGTAAAGGCGATATGCTAAAAGAAACACATGCACATATTAAAGCAGAAACAAACCAAGTAACATACTACCATTTTGAGCAAGAATGTTAATACAAGGTGAATATCCCAAGCTTCCATTAAGTAATATACAATCCAGTATGATACAATAATGGCCTCTAGGGCATATACACTAACAATCTCCCACTTGCACTAAGGCCATGTACTAGCGTATCGAAGACCTATCATCTCGATCAGCCGCTCGAACTGAGTCTGGGGTAAGGCCTTGGTGAATGGATAACCAGTGTTATCTTCCGTAGCAACTCTCCGAACCTCGATCTCCTGGCGACCCACGATCTCCCTGATCAGGTGATACCGCCTCATGATGTGTCTGGATTTCTGATAGGACCTGGGTTTCTTCGCTAAAGCTATAGCTCCGTTGTTGTCACAATACAGCGGTATTGGATCAACAATGGTAGGAACCACCTGATGCTCCGTGAGGAACTTCTTCATCCAGACGTCTTCTTTTACGGCATCAGCAGCAGCGATATATTCCGCTTCCATCGTCGAGTCAGCAACGGTTTCCTGTTTGGAACTCTTCCAACACACCGCCCCTCCATAGAGGGTAAAGACATAACCCGACATGGACTTGGAATCATCCTTGTCACTCTGGAAGCTGGAGCGAGCAAAGGCCTCGACCTGGAGGTCTTTTCCGCCATACACCAAGAACATCTCCTTAGTCCTTCTCAGGTACTTGAGAATGTTCTTTACTGCTATCCAGTGTTTGACTGATACCGGCTTACCACACTAAGTGCATAAGCAACATCTGGTCTGGTACATAACATCGCATACATTATAGAGCATACCGCAGAAGCGTTGGGTATAATAGACATGCGATCCCTTTCCAAATCAGTCTTGAGAGACATCTCTTTGGAGAGGGTGATCCCGTGACAAGCTGGTAGATTACCGCGCTTGGAATCTTCCATACTGAATCTTTTCAGTATGGTGTCAATGTACCTGGACTGTGAGAGTCCCAGTATCCTCTTGGATCTGTCACGATAGATCCGGATCCCCAGAATGTATGAGGCATCACCCAGGTCTTTCATGGAGAACCTGTGTGACAAGAACCCTTTGACAGATTGTAGCATAGGAATGTCATTTCCTATCAAGAGAATGTCATCTACGTATAAAACGATGAATACTACAGTTCTCGCTACAAATCTACTATAGATGCATGGTTCATCTGGATTTTTGATAAAGCCAAATTCTTTGACCGTCTCATCAAAACAGATGTTCCAACTCCGTGATGCCTGCTTTAGTCCATAGATGGTCTTAAGCAACTTGCACACCTTTCCGCTCCTCCCACTCTGAATGAAACCTTCTAGCTGGTCCATATAGACACACTCCTCTAAATTTCTATTTAGAAAAGCGGTTTTTACGTCCATTTGCCAGATCTCATAATCGTGGAAGGCAGCAATGGCAAGAAGGATCCGAATGGATTTCAGCATAGCTACTGGTGAAAAGGTTTCGTCATAGTCCAAGCCAGGTCTTTGACAGAAACCCTTTGCAACAAGTCTAGCTTTATAGGTCTCAACCTGTCCATCTACACCAATCTTCCTTTTGAAGATCCACTTGCATCCTACGGGTTTTACCCCATCTGGAGCAATGTCCAACGTCCATACTTTGTTGGTATACATGGACTCCATTTCGGTCCGCATTGCATCCAGCCATTTTACCGAGTCAACGCTCTGAATGGCCTGCTGGAAGCTAGTCGGCTCATCACTATCAATGATGCAATCCTCTCTATCCCCGTCTATGAGAAAACCGTAGTATCTCTCGGGCGGATGAGACTGCCTACTACTTTTGCGGAGCGGCGTAGGAATGTTCTGATCTTTCGAACCCTCTGGTTCTACTAAGCTTTCAGTAATAGCTCGTGGTTCTGGAATTTCTTCCAGTTCTATTGCGCTCACACTTATCTGATTCTCCAAAAACTGAGTTTCCAAGAAGTGGGCATGCCGAGAAACAAAAACCTTTTGTTCTTCTTCGCAATAGAAGAAATATCCCTTGGAGTTCTTTGGATATCCCACAAACTTGCACTATACTGAGCGTGCCTCGAGCTTGTCCGCATGCTGCTTTTTGACAAAAGCTGGACATCCCCATGTCTTAATGTGATTAAGATAGGGTCTCTTCCCACACCACATCTGATATGGTGTAGTAGGCACAGTCTTGGTTGGAACTCGGTTCAAAAGGTATGCAGCTGATTCTAGCGCATATCTCCAGAATGATCGCGGTAACTCAGCGTTACTCATCATGGACCGTACCATATCCAATAGGGTTCGGTTCCGTCTCTCCGATACACCGTTATGTTTCGGAGTGTATGGAGGAGTAAGCTGAGAGAGAATTCCATTCTCTTTTAAGTAATCCAGGAACTCGGCACTCAAGTATTCACCACCTCGATCAGATCTCAGTGTCTTGATACTTTTTCCTGTTTGTTTTTCTACTTCATTCTTATATTCCTGGAATTTTCCGAAGGCTTCGGATTTAGGTTTCATTAAGAAGACATAACTTTTCCTTGAAAAGTCATCCGTAAAAGTAATGAAGTAAGAATAATCGCTTCGTGCATTCGTAGACATTGGACCGCACACGTCGCTGTGTATGAGTCCCAAGAGCTCGCTCGCTCTCACTCCGTGTCCAGTAAACAGAGTCTTTGTCATCTTTCCTTTGAGACAGGATTGACAAGTTGCATACGATTGATATTTGAACGGATCCAAATATCCTTCTGTATGTAACTTCGTCAACCTTCTCTCATTGATGTGACCCAGTCTACAATGCTATAAGAAAGTCTGATTTGTTTCCGAAGACTTTCTTTTGTGTGTATTATAGACATTGAAAATTTATGGTTGGTTTAATACGTATATACCATTGCTCAATGTACCTGACCCAATCAGAACTTGATTAAGGTGAATGTTTACAACATTACTTACAAACGCAAATTCATAACCTTCTTTAGAAACCAAAGATACAGAAATGATATTACAAGTTGCGTTGGGTACAAAAAAGCAATTACGTAAAACCAAAACATGTCCATCTGACATTCCCAGGTGATAGTCCCCCACGGCCTCAGCATCCATGCTAGCCCCGTTTGCAACTTTGAGGGTCATGTCACCTGCTTTCAAAAACCTACGCTTTCTCAACGCCTGCAAAGAATTACAGATATGAGATCCTGATCCGGTATCCAATACCCAGGACGTAGAGTTTATTGATAGACAGTTTTCAATAACATACACACCTGAAGCTGAAGCCGCAACCTGCTTCAGATCCTGTGTTCTGGCTTTCCAAGCCCTGCAATCTTTCTTCCAGTGTCCACTCTTGTGACAGTAAAAGCATTCTTCTTTATCCACAAGCTTCCTACCTACCTTTGTTGCTTTTGCTTTTCCCTTCGTATCCTTCTTACTAACACCGCCCCTTGGTTTGGCGGGGGTTTTCTTCTTCTTTCCCTTGGCTTTCGCCTTGGACCTAGAAGAGGAAGATCCTCCTACTAACAAAGTGGATGTTTCCCTACCTTTCTGTAGGGTGCCCTCTGCACTCCTCAGCATGTTGAGGAGCTCTGAAAGTTCAACTTCCTTTTCTTGCAAGTTGAAATTCAGGATGAACTGGGCGTAAGTGGAAAGAAGGGACTGAAGAATCAAGTCCGTATAGAGCTCATTCCCAAGGTCCGTGAGCTCCTCTATGTAGCCAATCATCTTAAGCACGTGCTCCGCTACCGATGATCCGACGGCCAATCTTGCCGAAAACAACTTCTTCGACATTTCGTATCTAGCGATACGAGATTGCTCTCCATACAGTTCTTTTGTATGGAGAAATATGGATTCGAGGTCCATATTCTCATGCCTCCTCTGATGTTCGTTGTCCATAGAGGCACGCACGAGGCACTTGGCCTTCGCGCAGTCGATTTTCCAGGTCTTACGGATTTCCCTATCTGCGACGCTGGATTTGGGACTTGGCACAGGGGGAGCTTTGGTGGTAAGAAGATACCCCAACTTTTCATAAGTGATTACCATTTTGACATTCCTGAGCCAATCTTTGTAGTTTGGCCCTGTCAGTATGTCTTTATCTAGTAGTAACTTAAGTCCAGTCATGATGTTTGGTCGCAGCAATTAGGAGAGAGAGAAGAAACACTTTAGCATGATGCTTTTGCAAGTTTAGAGTGATTTTTAATTTGTCTAAACAGGATGGCTCCCACTGTCTCTCGAATCCCTCCTCAAACCATAAAGGAAGAACTAGTCGGGATCAATCTCACCGTACAATACTTGCTTAACCGTTCAGCCAGGCCAGTGTCGGTACTTCGAGGGAGGTTTTCCAACGCTTTCACGAAGTTCCTTAATTAAGTAACCACTTTTCCCTGTGGGCGTAGCCCCGCTAACACCTTTCTAGACACCTACTAGGTTTATAGCATTGATCGTTAAGTGAGAAAATTCCCGAGGAGTAGCATATACTCACAGTTGGATCGGGATCCAAATATCATTGCATAACAAAACTGAAGGAATCCTACCAGAATCATCACACTCCAAATGGTATGCAACGCTAGCAAGTTTCAGTACTTTTGAAACTCCCGATGTGGATTTTTGCCCCTTGCTCTTATGACCATGACTTTGGCCAAAATATCATAAGTCACATGTCAAGTTCTACCCGTCATTCTCCAGGTTAATTTGAGCCCACCCGTACATACCCTTGACTTTGGCCAAAATGGTAGAATGACTGCCCCAAACCAACACATCTATCTATGCTGCACATGAATGCCCAATAGCTACCAATCACTATGCCTTGACTTTGGCCAACATACATAGCTTGAATACTTATTGACCATTCATGTGAAACGACGAAGGGCTACGAATGGTTTTGGCGAAACCGTGAACGTAGTGAACTTGATATAATCGAAGGAACGAGATAGCTCTCAAAAGGAGTGGTCCAAGCTCCGCATTTAAAAGTTTGGTTTTGAAAAGAACCGAGTGGTTTTCAAAGTGTTCCAACGACTTTTACTTGGTTTATTTTTGTCTTGCATTAATTCCAATGTGTCCCATCATTTAATCCTACCATTGCAGAAAACAACGAAAATATGACGTACGCTTATGCCATCCGCATTCGCCATGGGGTCCCGTCATCACCCGTTAGGTTACTTAACTAAGACAGAGCGGGGGCTGGACTAGCGCGGATGCAAAACATAAGCAACGCCTAAATAGATATCATATAGATACATATAAACATTCGTCACATGCAATGATAGCCATTCCAGATCACAGATGAAAACATTGGATATACTAGGAATCCACAATTCGTACGAGCCTGTAACAAAGAGCGGATTACACGGTCGCGATGAATAGCCACACCCCACCCTAGACCCCTACGGGTGCGGCAAACTACCTACCAAGTACCCAAAGCGAAGCAACCTCCCTCAACTCGTGAGTAGGCCACTCGGCACTTCGAGATACCCGGTAGTTTGTGCACCCCACCTTGGGTCCATCCTAGGAGCAAAAACAGTAAAAAGAAATTATACAATGACGGCTACAACCCCGACCCGGTTGTGCGGCCATACAAATAATATTACATCAATTTACATATTACAAGAATTGAAAGATAAACAAAACTCTCATCTCACAATTCCCCCCGGCTATTCATCCGCGACAATCCAACGAATTCATATACACATACCATCAACATCACAGATCACAGATATGTATAACCCCCACTAATCGACGTATAGCGATTAGTAGACGTTCAATACATATAAAACATTACAGATATAACCATTAGCCAAAGTCTATAGAAAATCGACCAAAATACGGATTTGTAACCACCCCAAACACAAACTTGTTCTCTGGAAAATCTGGGCAGAAACAAACCATCCCAAAAATCCCAAAATACCCCCAAAAACAAACTGCAGGAGAAATGATCCACGGCCAAGTCAACTCGGCCGCGGACCCGCGGCAGAAGAAAGCTTCTGCCTTGGAACGGCGGCGAGTTGGTCGGTTCGTGCGATTGTTTTTCTTGACTATTCATTAAAAAGCCCAAGCCGATTTTTAAGATATGATTTATTACTTTTTGAGCAGAAAAAAATCAGCAGAAACTAGGGTTTTCCACGGTGTTTAGCGGTTTTTTCGTTCGGTCGATATTCTAAATACTTTGCTAACATGGTAGGGTGTGTTTAGTTAGGCTCTGATACCACTGTAAGTCCGCGTTACCTCTCCCGGTTCTTTCGGGCTTGCGGAAATGGTGAAAAACGATTTTTAAGGCTTAGGTAACATGGACTACAAAAACGGATCTTGGCTAAACAACACACTAGCAACCCAACTAGAGATTTATCTACTCGGTTAGGGGTTATACCTTACTTGAACTCCTTCTTCTTGAACTCTTTGTAGTGCTTGGATGGTGCTTTCCTCGTCGCCTTCTTCCGTCAAAGATGGATCCACCTGAGGGTTTCAACCTTAGGCTCTTTTCTCGAACTTTGAGAGAACTTAGGTCTTTGGCTTGCTAGACCTTCAACCTTACAGTGAGTAGAGAGTGTCTTAGGGTGTTTTATCTTCAAGGAGATGTTTCTCAACATATGAGATTTGTTCTCCTTGAACTAGAGGAGGAAGAAGATGAAGAGAAGATAGAGAAATGTTATGATAGAATGAGAATAGTTTTGCAACCATAACAATATATGTGATTTAATCAAATTAATAAATTTAATCAAATGAAAAAGTTGATGGTTGGTTTGATGAGACAATTATCATTTCACATTTAATGGTTTTTGCAAAGATCAAAGAGCATCTTTGATGTGTAATGATGATGGTCAAAGTTTCAACCAAGGTCAACAAGTCAACCTTGGTCAACAAGTCAACAAACCCAACCATGACACAATTTCATTTAATTAATATTATTAATTGATATATCACAAATTCATTAGGGTTTGAAAAAAGGCGACTGTCAACTGTGCATACGTACCCGTTCCAAAACCCTAATGAAAAACCTCTTCCTCCGCCTCAAACAACTGTGCATACACACCCGCATTCGTTTTCCGAGGAACATGAATACTATGAGATAAAACTAACCCCAAAACATATACTAGGATCTGACTCAAACCAGAGCCCGCTAGTAATGTCTGTCCGGACGCCAAACGTGCACAAGTGCGCTGATGTGAACGAACCCTGTCGCAAAACCATGCGACCTCTACTCAGTTTTGCCCAAAGGCGAATAACCCTCTGTGTGGGACTCTAAAGACTCTTCACTACGCTGGCAGTGGGTTTAACCACAGACCGCAAGCGGCACTAGCTGTACGTAACGGTCCCCAGGTAGATGCCGATAAGAAGACTGACGAGGTAAACCCATCTGAACTCCTACTGAGTCTGCATGTGACAATCTCCGTACAGTCCGGTCTGTTCGTCTAAGAACATCGCATGGCGGGCCTAGGGGGCGGTAAATGTCAGTCCCCTAATAGCGGTACAAGTCATGTCGGAGTGTAGCCCAGAACACCTGAGATAACACTGGAAACCTACCAGTCTATCTCGCTTGCCCTGGCCAGGGACTTTGTGTAATGGCTCTCCTAGACACAGCGCGATATCAACCCCCAATACCGGGAGAGACGAATCTTGTCTAACCGTCACTGTCTCCAAGTGCTTCGGGACTGCACCCAAAAACTACCTGTTTGCATGACTCCTTTGAGCCGTGGTAGGGTAGTAATCAAAGTACAGTGGGAACACACTCGTGGCGAAGTGACAGTGTCAAGTCAACGGACTAAGCTGTACTCATGTCACCTGGGAACTGATAACTGACGATAGGTATAATACCAACCAAAAGTTCCCAACGAGTCCTGTCCAGTGTACTCGTAACCTAACGAGAACCCGCATACTATCTCAAGTATGACGTACTGACGGCTGTGGGACAGACCGTCTCCCAAGCTGGGATAAGAAGCGTATGCGCTAGTCTACTCCAGAGTATCGATGCCCTGTCTCGATAGTCCTGCGACTAGGGACCTGCATAAGGATGTGCTTATAGATTACCCAGCCCCCACGAGTGTGACTGCCATCACAACGCTGGTAATCAAGCAAAGATCCTAAGGGCTCCACTAATGTGTAAAGGCGATATGCTAAAAGAAACACATGCACACATTAAAGCAGAAACAAACCAAGTAGCATACTACCATTTTGAGCAAGAATGTCAATACAAGATGAATATCCCTAGCTTCCATTAAGTAATATACAATCCAGTATGATACAATAATGGCCTCTAGGGCATATACACAAACAATGAGTACTTGACTACCAGGATTATGATGCATATCATACTAGTGGGGCAAAGGTAGTCGGTAAGTACATCCTTCATTAGTTCCCAGTCATGGGAGTATCGAGACAGGACATCGATATTCCATAGACTAGCATATACCCTTCTTAACCCATATGATAGGAAATGGATGATCCCACATCCATTGGTGTTTGACATCAGAGAAGGTATACGTGTGCTCAGCGGAGACTGGGTACACTGAACGGACTCGCCGAGAACTCCTAGATGGTACTATACCTCACGTTAGATAGCAGTTCTCTGGTGACACTGGTACATGTTAGTCTGTCGACCTGAGATCGTCATAGAGTCTTGTGTGATTCCCACTGTGCTTTGATTTCCACCTTACCACGTTCAAGAGATCGTGCAAAATGGTGGTTTTTGGGTACAGTCTCGAGTCATAAGGTAGCAATAAGCGATAGGAGGGGATTTCGTCTCTCCCGGTTTTAGGGGTTGATGTTGCGCTATGCTTGATTGGCCATAACAGGAAACAGGAAATCCCTGGCCAGGGTTGCTCAGATTTACTGGTAAGTGCTTTCTTTAGTTTCTCGAACCGTTATGAGCCTCACATCGGCATGACATATCAGGCTTTTGGGTTCTGACGTTTACCACCCCCATGCTGGGATATGCGACATATCTGACGAAGAGACTGGACTGTACGGTAGTGTTACTTATTGGGTCCGCAAGGGTATGAGTAAGCTTGCTTGTTGATTTTATGATCGCTCTATACCCGGGTAGCCGTTACGTCCAGGTAGTACCGTTGACGACTTGTAGGTATTTGATATGATCATCACCTACTGCCGGCGTATTGACGAGCCTTCAGAGCCCTATACAGAGGTTTCCTGGCTCAGGCGAAACGAAGTCGGAGCACATATGTAATATGTACTGGGCCGAGATTAATACGTGTATGTGATACCGTATTCTATTCTCGCGATATGTGATATCGATCGGTTATATGTTATATAGTCGGGTTATCGGATCAAGTGTTGATTCGATAAGTTGATACATATGATATTAGTCAGTTATATGTGATATGGCCGGATTATTAAATCAAGTATTGATTTAATAATTTAATGCATAATGATATATTTGATATATTGATTTACATTAACTAATATTAGCTTACTTAAGCATTTCTTTTTTTCACTAGTATGTACACTTAATATATATATGATATATATTATTGTGTCATGCTTATTGCTATATGCAACATGGGTGTATGAGACTCATACCATGCTTAACATAATGAATGGTTTTATTATTTAAAGTAATTAAAAATTAGGTGGAAATTATTCATGGTTGATGCTTAGCGGAAGCTTGTAGAATCATTGACAAAGTCCACCAATTTTGTTTTACTTAAAATATTGATTAACTTAACTATTATTGTTTAGCCATGGTTTAGTATCTACAAGAGTTAGTATATGATATTAACTCATCCATGGTTCCCATTCTACACTTGACCTTTCCCATGGTTACTTTTCTTCATCTCCTCCCTCAAGCTCTCTAGCCTTTTGTGAGGTGAAGAAAATTAGTGAGAAAAATATTTCTAAAGTGAGCAAAATTCCTACTTCATCAACATACACTAGATTAGCCATTTCGTTTAGTTTTTTTGCATCACAATTAGTGAAGTGTTAGCTTGAGTTAGTGTCTCTTCGATGTACATCATCTTCAGCCTCGAAGACTTCAAGCAAGCTTGTTCCTTTTATCTTATAGAGCCTTTCTTGAGTCCGGGAGTTCACTACTTGGAGCGAAGTGACTACTACACAGAGCTATTAAAGTGAAGGACCGGTTTACAAAGGTTGTATTCTTTGTTCACTTAGATGTATAGATGTTTATATTCTAGTTTCATCTAATTCGCTAGTTAAGATTCTAGGTTAGGGTTCTTTAACGCGCCAATTTTTAAAAAACGACATGGACGATGCCTCCCGAAGCCCAGTGGCAGTGCTGCGGAACCCTGCATGATCACCATCACAACACAGGTAGACAGGCAAAGATCCTATGGGTTTTATCAACATGTATACAAGATATGAAATACAAAGTAAAACACATCACATGTTAAGATAAAGACAAACCAAATAGCATACTATCATATCAAGCAAGATTGTCATGTACATATATATCCCTAGCATCCTGTACAATGAAGGCCTTTAGGGCATACATATCCAATAGTGACCTCTTGGGCAGAAGTTTACGTCAACGTAATAACTTTACTATAGTCGATTCTTTTGCTTTGCATCGTGGTATTCGATTAGAAATATCCTGCACCTCATTCGACGAGGAAAGAGCCGGGATCCCTTCACAGGGAGTGACCACTTTAGCAAAAGTTTGCGAACTATATATTTGTAAAACCACTCAGTTCCTTCAACGATATCAAGTTCATTACGTTAAAGGTTTTTCGCCAAAAACCAGCCGTAGCCCTCCGTCATTTCAGATTAGTATTGCTTAGAATTCGTTCTACGTTTCGTGTTGCTATTGTTGGATATGTATGGCCTAGAGGCCATTATTGTATAGTACTAGTTTGTATATTACATTTTGGAAGCTTGGGATAAATAAACGGATTGACGACAGTCTTGCTCAATATAGTAGTATGCTACTTGGTTTGTATCTATCTTAATATGTGTATAAGTTTCTTTTAACATATCACGAATACATATTGACGGAGCTCTTAGGATCTTTGCTTGACTAACAGCGTTGTGATAGCGATCACACTAGTGGGGGCTGGGTAGTCTATAAGCACATTCTTATATAGCTCTCTAGTCGTAGGATTATCGAGACAGGGCATCGATACTCCAGAGTAGACTGGTGTATACACTTCTCATCTCAGCGAGGGAGATGGTCTGTCCCACAGCCATTAGTACGTCGTACTGGAGATAGTAAACAGGTGCTCGTTAGGTTACGAGTATACTGGACAGGACTCGTCGGGAACTGTTGTTTGGTATTATACCTATCTTCTGTTAGCAGTTCCCAGGTTACATGAGTATAGCTTAGTCCGTTGACTTGACACTGCTACTTCGCCTCAATTGTGTTCCCACAGTTCTTTGATTGCTACCCTACCACGGCGCTATTGAGCGTGCAAACATGTAGTAGTTGGGAGCAGTCCCGAAGGACTTGGAGGCAGTGGCGGTTAGACAGGATTCGTCTCACCCGGTATTGGGGTTTGATATCGCGCTGTGTTTGGAGAGCCATTGAACAAAGTCCCTGACCAGGGCAAGTGAGATTTACTGGTAGGTGTTCCAGTAGTTTCTCAGGATGTTCTGGGCTACACTCTGACACGACTTATACTGCTATTAAGGGTCTGATGTAGGCCCGATATGCGATACTCTTAGACGAACAGACCGGAATGTACGGAGATTGTCACAGATAGGCTCAGTGGGAGTTTGGATGAGCTCGCTCGTCGACCTTCTTATCGACAGATACCTTAGTAGCCGTTACCCACAGCTAGTGCCGATGACGTGCTTACGGTTAAACCTACTGCCAGAGTAATTTCGAGTCTTTAGAGTCCCACACAGAGGGTTTACCAGCTTCGGGCGAAACGAGTAGAGCTCGTATGGTTTTTACGACAGGGTTCGATCACATATGTGTACTTATGCGCGTGTGGTGTTCGAGCGGACAATACTAGTGGGCTTTGGTTTAAGCCGGATCCTAGTATTTGATTATTGGATTAGCTTTGTCTCATTGTATTCGTGTTTTTCGGAACAAGGATGCAGGTATGTCTATAGGATGGGAGACGTATAGAAGGAGACACCTCATTAGGGTTTTGACCATTGACTTGATTAAAACCATTAGGAGGTGGAGAAATTTTTTTATTTTATTTTTTCTAATGATAATTATGGCATGGCTACTTGTTCTTGACCACTTGACATGGATTGACCACTTGACTTGCACTGACCATTTGACTTGGATTGACTTTTTGACCATAGATATTTTTGTGAGATATTTTGTGAGCTAGATATTTTGAGGAGATATTTTTCATTACATGGTTGTGGTCATGTCAAGCTAGGCATCACATTTTCTATTATCATTATCAAAAATCTTTTCTCTTTCCTCAAATGAGCTCTCAAGCTTGCTTTCTCTCTTTCTTCCTCTCTCAAACCTTAGTGTCTCATGAGTTGAGAATCAAGGGTTAGTGAGACTAAGGCACTCAAATCACACTCTACTCATTCTAGTCTACTTATATTAGCAAGCTAAGTATTCTAGTTACTTCAAGTTGGAGGTTTAGCTCAAGGTTGGAGCTCTCGGGTAGATCATTGTTGACACAAGGATGCAGAAGTTCAAGCACAATCCATTCTTCCATTGAGGAGTTTAATGAGATGATCGAAGACCCGAAGGACTTGGTTTCTTTAAGTATACTTTCTATCATAGTAGATAGAACCCTCACATGCTAGTTAGGTTTATGGTTAAAGATCCGGTTTTTGTGTTATCCTAGCGCCAAGTTTATGATCGCTCTAAAAATTTTGTTCCGTATTTGGCCATGGTAGTTGGCCGGGGCGCTACCATAACCATTTATGGTATCAAAGCCAACCCATAAACCCTACTAGCTAGTTTGCACAAGGATAAAATCTCTATCGACTAAAATTTCCGAATCGTATTTCCATTTTCGTGTGCTTGCTGTCGAATTTTAAAGTTGTTCATAAAATTTTTTTAGGCATCTTAAAAATATGTGCAGGCAAGGCTATTGCTGTGGAAAACATTTGGGCACGTAACTCCAAAATTTGGCGGCGGAACCGGAGCAAAATAGCACATTTTGCGGTGGTTCCGCCGTGCTTTTTGGGCTACAGTGCCCGAAATTTTTTCTGGAGCTTTAGTTCATAGAAATATGATTTTTTTGATATATGGTTTTGGCCCAGATTTGTTTTGGTGCTCTATTTTCCTTTGGGGCCAATTTGGGAAAGTTTAGTCGATCGAAATTTTAAAATACGTATTTTGTTAACAGTACATTCACTTTTATCTGCACCGTGAATGTCATTTGATCGGTAAACTCGTCTGATTGCTATATGTTCTTTTAGACGGGTTTCCGAACGTGACATTCACGTTGATGTTTTGTGCTTGTGCTGTGATTGTGGTTGGATAGTCGTGGTGGATAGCATGTGGTGCAATGTTAGTGATACAGCTTATATTCACTTGTACATTTGTTATTGCGGGGCGAGCGTCCGACATGTGGACTGCCGTCTTTGCCGGGTTGTATATTATTTTAGGACATGACTGGGTTGAGGTCGATGTCACCATTTGTACATATTATTTTCGTTTTCTGTACTAGGATTACCCTACGGTGGAGTGCACGGATAGACGGGTTCTAGAATGCAACAAGCCCGCATCTCATGGCATTGAGACGGAGGGGTGCTACGTTCTAGAATTGGCAGGCTATTCACCGCACTCGTAGGGGGTATAGTTTGACCCACGGAGGGGCACCCAAGTCACCGGATTCCATGAAGTGCTGGGTGGCCCATTCTCTTTGTTGAGGGGGCTGCCTCATTTCTGGGATTGGCGGGTAACTTGCCGCGCTCGTAGGGGTCCAGCTTCTCATTGCACAGGCTATTCACACGACCGGGAACGTCGGATTTTATTTGCGGCTAAAATGAAACCCGGGGCTCCAAGATTATCCACCATTCTGTATTGTTGGCTGAGATTCTGTGATGTTGATTATTAACATGCCTTGGACGAATGTTGTATATACATATATATATACTAATAGATGTTGTATATGTTTTGCACCCGCGCTAGTCCAGCCCCCGCTCAGTCGTTAGTTAAGTAACCTAACGGGTGAATACGGAGCCCCATAGCAAATGCGGATGGTATATAAGTACATTGTATTTTCATTCTTTTCTGGTGTGATAGATTAAAATTGATGGGACCGCATTAATTTTGGATAATGCATGAAAATAAAGCAAAAAGATGTTGTTGGAACAAATTTCGAAAAACTACAGTTATATTCTTTCGCTTCACATAGTGGTATTCAGTCATGAATATCCAGCACCTCATTCTATGAGGAAATAGCCGAGATCCCTTCGCAGCGAGTGACCTCTTGAGCTAAAGTCTATAATGTAGATTACTCGGTTTTTTCAAAACCAGATATTTTCAAAAGGCGGAGCTTAAACCACTCCTTTTCAAAAGCTATAAGGTTCCTTCAACAAATATCAAGTTCATTACGTTAATGGGTTTTTCACTAAAAATGCAGCCGTAGCCCTCCATCATTTCTTACAAGTATTACTTAGTATTCACGCTGTGTATGTTGACCTCTGTCAAGGCATGGTGAATGGTAGCTAAGCAATGCTCGTATGTTGCATAGATAGTTGCGATTATTTAGGACAGTCCCACGGTCATTTTGACCTCTGTCAAGGACTTGTGCGGGTGGGTCTAAATCAATCCAGGACAATAACGGGTTGAACTTGACATGCGACTTATGACATGTTGACCTCTGTCAAGGTCATGAAGCTGCTTGGGGCAAAAACCACAACGGGAGTTTCAAATATACAGTAAACTTGCAGATTTCGCATACCTTCTGGAGTATAGTGACTAGAGTGGATTCCATCTAGGTCATTACACAATGATAGTTGGATCCCGATACCACTGATGAGTTGGATTACTCTCGGGAGATTATTTCACTTAACAATCAATGCTATAAACCAAGTAGGTGTCTAGAACGGTGTTAGCGGGGCTATGCCTCCAGGGAAAAGAGCCTATATAATTAAGGAACATCGCGAAAGCGTGGAAAACCTCCCTCGAAGTACCAAAACTAGCCTGGCTGAAAGGTTAAGCAAGTATTGTGACGTGAGATTAAATCCTGACTAGTTCTTCTTTTAGGGTTTGAAGAAGAATTTGAGGAAACGGTGGGAGCCATCCTGGTTAGATAAATTAATAACCAATCTAATCTTGTAAGCGTGCACGCTGAGTGTTTCTTTTCGCTTTCTCCAGATAGCAACCATTTCATGCCCTAATCAAGATAATAAAATGTAACGCTTGACCGATCCGAATTCTTATTCGGGGCTAGGGAACGACGGCTTGGTTCTAACTTATGATAGCGACCGTAGGTGTGAGGAAATGAAAGAGGATTGTTTGGATTCCAAGGAGACCCCAATGAAGAAGAAGCATACTATTGCATCTACTTCAGGTGTTCTTGTAGTTGAGAACTGCTTTTCGATCAGTCCTACATCCTGGGTACTAGATACCGGATCAGGATCTCATATCTGTAATTTTTTGCTGGGACTGAGAAAAGTAGGATAGTTGGACCTGGTGATATGTCCTTCAGGGTAGGGAACGGAGGACAAGTTAATGCTGCAGCCGTCGATGAGTATCACCTAGTATTGCCAAATGGCAACACAATGATTTTGAACAATTGCTACTATGTACCTTCCATGGTTTGCAACATCATATCAGTTTATTTACTAGATAAAGATGGACATAACTTTGTTCTTGATAGAAATATCATGAACATTTACCTTTATAAGGTACTGGTTGCAGAAGATACACTGTTTAATGGTATCTATGCTCTAAATCAGAATACAGTTCTCAATGTACAAAACACAAGCAAGAGGAAGAGTTTAGATACGAACGAATCCTACTTGTGGCATTGTAGAATTGGTCATATCGGAGAGAAAAGACTAAGTAAGTTACATAAAGATTGACTCTTGAATACGTTTAAATTTTCATCTTATTAAACTTGTTAGTGTAATTCCATGTCACGCACCTCACGAACTTGCGGGGAGGTGGAATATATGAAAAATGATTATCAAAGCTTCGTAACACGGACTTGAGCGCATGAATCGTATCTAAACCATTGCTAACTATCAACTAAAGATTTAACTACTCGGATTCGATGTTATACCTCACGTTACATGTCCTTCGGGTCTTCATCGCTGTCCTCCACTCCTCGTTGGCTCCTTGGAACATCGGCACCTCTACGGCCTCCTCGAGTCAAAGACGATCCACCCGAAAGCTCCTACGCCAAGCTTAATCTCAAACTTAAGATAACTAGGTTGCTTAAATTGCTAATCTAAGCTTACCTAAGGGATATAGAGAGAGGTTATGGATGTATAAGTCTAGCTAACCCTTGATCTCAACTCATGAGAGGTTAGGGTTAGGGTTTGAAGAATGAGAGAGCCTGAGGAAAGAGAAGGTGAAGATGAGAATGAAATGAGATAATGATCTATCATTATATTTATGAAGCATTATTATTTATCAAATAAATAAATAAATTATTAATCAACCATGCTTCATAAATGCATTTGAGTGATTCATCTCCATGAGTCATTAAGCATTTATGATGCATTAATGACATGGATGAATCACTCAAATGCGTCACTAATCTCATTTAATGCAATGCCACCTTACCCCCCAGGTCACCATGCTTCTAGAAGCTTCCCGAAAAATTACGAGAACGCCCCTCCAATCCGTGGAAACACGGAAAAACTTTAGTTTGTATAAATCCAATAACCCGATACTAGAATCTAGCTTAAACCAAAGCCGGCTAGTAAAAACTGTCTGAAAAGTCGTACGTGCGTAAACACGCGTACGCGTCCGAACCCTTGTCGTAAAACCATACGACCTCTATATCGATTCGCCTGGAGCAGGGAAACTCTCTATGTGGGACTCTAAAGACTCGACACTACGCTGGTAGTGGGTTTAACCATAGACCGCAAGCGGCACTAGCTGTACGTAACGGTCCCCAGGTAGATGTCGATAAGAAGGACGATGAGGAAACTCATCCGAACTCCCCCTGAGCCTGATGTGACAATCTCCGTACAGTCTGGTCTGTTCGTCTAAGACTATCGCATATCGAGCCCAGGGGATGGCAAGCGTCAGTCCTCTAATAGCAGTATAAGTCGTGTCGGAGCGAAGCCCATTACACCCTGAGAAACTATTGGAACCTACCAGTAAATCTCTCTTGCCCTGGCCAGGGACTTTACGTAATGGCTCTCTGACACAGTGCGATATCATCTCCCAATACCGGGAGAGACGAATCCTGTCTAACCATTACTGCCTCTAAGTTCTCAGGACTGCACCCAACTGCTACCTGTTTGCACGACTCCTTTGAGCCGTGGTAGGGTAGCAATCTAAGAACAGTGGGACACACTCGAGGCGCAGTAGCAGTGTCAAGTCTGTGAACTATGCTGTACTCATGTCACCTGGGAACTGTTAACTAACGACGGGTATAATACCAACCAACAGTTCCCCTGCGAGTCCAGTCCGGTGTACCCGTAACCTAACGAGCACTTGTATACTATCTCCAGTACGACTTACTGATGGCTATGGGACAGACCATCTCCCCAACTGGGATGAGAAGCTTACACACTAGTCTACTCTGGAGTATCGATACCCTATCTCGATAATCCTGCGACTAGGGACTTGTATAGGATGTTGCTTATAGACTACCCAGCCCCCACTAGTGTGACTGCCATCACAACGCTGGTAATCAAGCAAAGAACCTATGGGCTCTACTAATATGTATAAGTGATACGTAACAAGAAACATATGCACATATTAAAGTAGACACAAACCAAGTAGCATACTACTATTTTTAGCAAGACTGTATATACAACTGTGAATATCTCAAGCTTCCATTAAGTAATATACAATCTAGTATGATACAATAATGGCCGCTAGGGCATATACACTAACAATCTCCCACTTGCACTAGGGCCATGAGCTGGCATATCGTAGACCTATCATCTCGAATAGCCTCTCGAACTACGTCTGAGGATTGGCCTCCGTGAATGGATCAGCAATGTTATTCTCCGTCTCTACACTTTTCACCTCGATCTCCCGGCGATCTACGATCTCCCTGATCAGGTGATACCGCCTTAAGATGTGTCTGGACTTCTGATGGGACCCGGGTTCCTTCGCTAAAGCTATAGCGCCGTTGTTGTCACAATACAGAGGTATTGGACCAATACTGGAAGGGACCACCTGAAGTTCTGTGAGGAACTTCTTCATCCAGACAGCTTCTTTTGCGGCATCGCAAGCAGCTATGTACTCCGCTTCCATTGTTGAGTCAGCAACGGTCTCCTGCTTGGAACTCTTCCAACAGACCGCCCCCCATTGAGGGTAAAGACATAACCCAACTTGGACTTGGAGTCATCTTTGTCACTCTGGAAGCCGGTGTCGGCAAAGGCCTCCATCTGGAGGTCTTTTCTGCCATACATCAAAAACATCTCCTTAGTCCTCCTCAGGTACTTGAGAATGTTCTTTACTGTTATCCAGTGATTCTCCCCTGGGTTTGCTTGATACCGGCTTACTACGCTCAATGCGTATGCTACATCTGGTCTGGTACATAACATCGCATACATTATAGAGCCTACCGCTGAAGCGTAGGATATAATCGACATGCGATCCCTTTCCAAATCAGTCTTGGGAGACATATCTTCGGAGAGGGTGATTCCGTGCCAAGCCGGTAGGTTACCGCACTTAGAATCTTCCATACTGAATCTTTTCAATATGGTGTCTATGTACCTGGACTGCGAAAGTCCCAACATCCTTTTAGATCTATCACGATATATCTGGATCCCCAGAATGTAGGTGGCATCACCCAGGTCTTTCATGGAGAATTTATGTGACAAGAATCTTTTGACTGACTGTAACATAGGAATATCATTTCCTATTAGGAGAATGTCATCCACGTACAAGATGAGGAATACTGCAGCTATCCCTACAATCTTACTGTATATGCATGGTTCATCTGGATTTTTGATAAAGTCAAATTTCTTGACAGTATCATCAAAACAGATGTTCCAACTCCGCGATGCCTGCTTTAGTCCATAAATGGACTTAAGCAATTTGCATACTTTACCGCTACTCCCACTCTGAATGAATCCCTCTGGCTGATCCATATAGATGCTTTCTTCCAAATTTTCGTTTAGAAAGGTCGTCTTTACGTCCATCTGCCAGATTTCATAATCGTGGAAAGCAGCAATAGCAAGAAGGACCCGAATGGATTTGAGCATAGCTACTGGAGAAAAGGTTTCGTCATAGTCCAAACCAGGCCATTGATAGAAACCCTTTGCAACAAGTCTAGCCTTATAGGTCTCAACCTGTCTATCTACACCAATCTTCTTTTTGAAGATCCATTTGCATTCTACGGGTTTTACCCCATCTGGAGCAATGTCCAAAGTCCATACTTTGTTAGTGTACATGGATCCATTTCGGTCCGCAATGCATCCATCCATTTTACTGAGTCGCCGCTCTGAATAGCTTGCTGGAAGCTAGTAGGGTCATCATCATCAATGACGCAATCCTCTCTATCCCCATCTATGAGAAAACCGTAGTATCTCTCAGGCGGATGAGACTGCCTACTACTTCTGCGGATAGGCGCTGGTATGTCCCTTTCTTCTGAACCTTCTTGTTCTACCAAGGTTTCAGTAATAGCTTGTGGTTCTGGAATTTCTTCCAGTTCTACTGCGCTCCCACTCTTCTGATTTTCTAAAAATTTAGTTTCCAAGAAGTGGGGATGCTGAGAAACAAAAACCTTTTGTTCCTCTGCGGACTAGAAAAGATACCCCCTTGAGTTCTTTGGGTATCCCACAAACTTACATAGTATTGAGCGTGCCTCGAGCTTGTCCATATGCTGCTTCTTTACAAAAGCTGGACATCCCCATGTCTTAAGATACTTAAGACAGGGTTTCTTCCCACTCCATATCTGATATGGGATGGTAGGCACAGTCTTGGTTGGAGCCTTGTTCAAGAGATATGCAACTGTTTCTAGTGCATAACCCCAGAAAGATCACGGCAACTCAGCCTTACTCATCATGGAACGAACCATATCCAATAGGGTTCGATTCAGCCTTTCCGATACACCATTGTGCTATGGTGTGTATGGAGGAGTAAGCTGAGAGAGAATTCCATTCTCTTTTAAGTAACCTAGGAATTCGGCACTTAAGTATTCACCACCTCGATCAGATCTCAGTGTCTTGATACTTTTGCTGGTTTGTTTTTCCACTTCATTCTTGTATTCTTGGAATTTCTCAAAGGCCTCGGATTTATGCTTCATTAAGAAGATATATCCATACCTAGAGAAATCATCCGTAAAAGTAATGAAGTAGGAATAACCACCTCGCGCATATGTAGACATTGGACCGCACACATCACTGTGTATGAGTCCTAAGAGCTCGCTCGCACTTACTCCGTGTCCAGAAAATGGAGTCTTTGTCATCTTTCCCATGAGACAAGATTCACAAGTAGCATAAGATTGATTTCCGAACGGATTCAAATATCCTTCTCTATGTAACTTAGTCAATCTTCTCTCATTGATGTGACCTAGTCTACAATGCCATAAGAAAGAACGATTTGTTTCCGGAGACTTTCTTTTAAGTGTGTTCTGGACACTGAAAATCTGAGCTTGATTTAATACGTATATCCTGTTTTCTAATGTACCTGACCCAATCATAACTTGATTTAGGTGGATGTGAACCACATCTCTTATAAAAGTAAAATCATATCCTTCCTTAGATAGTAAGGGTACAGATATGATATTACAAGTCGTACCTGGTAGATAAAAACAGTTACGCAGAATCAATATCTGCTCAGTTGTCAGTCCAAGATGATATTCCCCTACGGATTCAGCGTTCATGCTCATTCCGTTAGCAACCGTGAGGGTCATATCACCTATCCCGATAACCTTACGGTTTCTCAGAGCCTGTAATGAATTATAGATGTGAGTTCCTGACCCGGTATCCAATACCCAGGAAGTACGGTTAACTGATATACAGTTCTCAATAACAAAAACACTTGAGGCTAAAGCCACAACATGTTTCGTATCCTGGTTACTGGCTTCTAAAGCCCTGCAATCTTTCTGCCAATGTCTAATCCCATAATAATAGGAACTGCCCTCTTTTACTACATTAAGTCCTAAAACTTTTGCCCTTCTCTTTCCTTCTACTTCCTTGGTTTCCTTCACGGTAGAAGGTAGAGACTGTAGAATCAAGTCAGTATCTGACATGTTTCCCAACGTGGTCTCCAGGTCCGGGAGCTCATCAATATAGCTAGTCATTGTAAGGACGTTGTCCCCTACAAATAACCCGACGGCCAACCTCGTTTGAATTAATTCAGTCGAGGTCTCATATCTTGCGATATGAGAATGCTCTCCATATAAATCTTTGTTATGGAGAAAGATGGAAATTGAGTCCATCTTCTCGTGCAGCTTCTGGTATACACCATCAACTGAAGCTGACACGAGACACTTGGCTTTCGTTTTATCCTTTTCCCTTGTCTGATGGATATCCATATCCGCGGCGGTGGAAACTGGACCTGGGACGGCGGGATCTTGATTAGTAATAGGGTGTTCCAGCTTGTCATAGGCAATGGACATCTGGACAGACCTTTGCCGGTCATATAAGTCAGATTCAGTCAAATTGTTATCTAGATGTAACATATGTGTGGTCACAAGGTCGCTGCAATTAAGAGAGAGAGAGAGAGAAGAAAACACTATTAGCATGATGCTCTTGCAAGTTTTGAGTGGTTATTAATTTATCTAAACTGGATGGCTCCCACTGTTTCTCGAATCCTTCCCCAAACCATAAAAGATGAATTAGCCAGGACTATTCTCACCGTACAATACTTGCTTAACCGTTCAGCCAGGTCAGTGTCGATACTTCGAGGGAGGTTTTCCAACGCTTTCGCGAAGTTCCTTAATTAAATAACCTCTTTTCTCTGGGGGCGTAACCCCGCTGACACTTTTCTAGGCACCTACTTGGTTTATAGCATTGATCATTAAGTGACGAATCTCCTGATAAGTAGTATATACTCACAGTAGGATCGGGATCCAAAATATCATCGTATGATAATGTTGAAGGAATCCTACCAACATTCATCAAACTCCAAAATGGTATGCAACTCTAGCAAGTTTTAGTTTCTTTAGAAACTCCCGATGTGGATTTTTGCCCCATGCTCTTATGACCTTGACGAAGGTCAACAAATCATAAGTCACATGTCAAGTTCTATCTGTCATTGTCCAGGTTAATTTGAACCCACCCGTATATACCCTTGATGAAGGTCAACAAGGTAATACGACTGTCCCAAACCAACACATCTATCTATGCTACATATGAACACCCAACAGCTACCAATCACTATGCCTTGACGAAGGTCAACAAACATAGCTTGAATACTATTGAATATCTATATGAAATGACGGAGGGCTACGACTGGTTTTGGCAAAACCGTGAACGTAATGAACTTGATATAATCGAAGGAACCTGATACTTTTTAAAAGGAGTGGTTAAAGCTCTGCAATTAAAAATTCTGATCTTTTTTTAAAATAACCGAGTGGTTTCTTTTAAATTTGTTCCAACGATTTAACTTTGGTTTATTTTCTTTGCATTACAATAATGCGTCCCATCATTTAACCTATCATTGCAGAAAACAACGAAAATACTACGTCCTCTTATGCCATCCGCATTCGCCACTAGGTCCCGTCATCACCCGTTAGGTTACTTAACTAACGACAGAGCGGGGGCTGGGCTAGCGCCGGTGTAAAACATAAGTGACGTCTAATAGCTATCATATATAGATATTGTACATTCGTCAGACGCAATAATAAGCATTCCAGATCACAGATGAACTTTATTGGATTTAGTAGCAATCCGCATTTGCTTTGAGCCTGCAATAAAAGACGGATTACACAGTTGTGATGAATAGCCATTACCCCACCCTAGACCCCTACGAGTATGGCAAACTACCCTTCAAGTACCCGAAGTGAAGCGGTCTCCCTCAACAATGTGAGTAGGCCAATAAACACTTTGATGTACCCGGTAGTTTGTGTACCCCACCTTGGGTCTATCCTAGGAGCAAAAACAATAAAAAGAAATAATACAACGGTGGCTACAACCGCAACCTGGATGTGCCCCGCAAAAGAATATTACATCAAATTACATTTACATTGAATGAATGATTATTAAACACATCTCAAATCCCGGCTAATCATCACAATAGTCCAACACAGTTCATATACACAAACAGTAAACATTTCAGAAATGTGCAACCCCCTGCCAACCGACATACTAGCAGTTAGGGGAGGTTTACGAACACATTAAACATTACAGATAAAAACCCAATTAGGACATATCTTAGAATATCGATCGATTACCATATTCCGTGTCTACCCCAAAAGCAAACCTGCACTGAAGTAACCTGGGCAGAAACAGAACATACAAGAAAACAGAACACCAAAATATATGAATAACAGAGCAAATCCGAGTCAACTCGGAGATGACCCGGCGGCGGATCCGTGGCCAAAGCATCATATTGCCGCAGATCCGCGGCCATCTAACCGAGTTGAGTCCTCGTATTTTCCCAGTATTCTTATAATTCCCTGCTGTGAATTTTAAGGTATGCCAAATATTTTTTCAGACACTTTTAAAATTAACAGAAACTTGGAATTTTCGGGGTTTTGTTTTCGTGTTTTCCGTCGATCGAACTTCTAATTAGTTGCTAACAAGCTAGTAATGATTTAGTTGGCTCTGATACCACTGTAAGTCCATATCACGCACCCCACGAACTTGCGGGGAGGCGGAATATATGAAAAACGATTATCAAAGCTTCGTTACACGGACTTGAGCGCATGAATCGTATCTAAACCATTGCTAACTATCAACTAGAGGTTTAACTACTCGGATTCGAAGTTATACCTCATGTTACATGTCCTTCCGGTCTTCATCGCTGTCCTCCACTCCTCGTTGGCTCTTTAGAACATCGGCACCTCTACGGCCTCCTCGAGTCAAAGACGATCCACCTGAAATCTCCTACGCAAGCTTAATCTCAAACTTAATATAACTAGGTTGCTTAAAGTGCTAATCTAAGCTACCCTACCTAGGGGATATAGAGTGCGGTTATGGATGTATTAGTCTAGCTAACCCTTGATCTCAACTCATGAGAGGTTAGGGTTAGGGTTTGAAGAATGAGAGAGCCTGAGGGGAGAGAAGGTGAAGATGAGAATGAAATGAGATAATGATCTATCATAATATTTATGAAGCATTATTATTTATCAAATAAATAAATAAATGATTAATCAACCATGCTTCATAAATGCATTTGAGTGATTCATCTCCATGAGTCATTAAGCATTTATGATGCATTAATGACATGGATGAATCACACAAATGAGTCATTAATCTCATTTAATGCAATGCCACCATACCCCCAAGTCACCATGCTTCTAGAAGCTTCCCGACAAATTACGAGAACGCCCCTCCAATTCGTGAAAATACGGAAAAACCTTAGACTGTATAAATCCAATAACCCGATACTAGAATCTGGCTTAAACCAAAGCCGGCCAGTAAAAACTGTCCGAAAAGTCGTACGTGTGTAAACACACGTACGCGTCCGAACCCTTGTCGTAAAACCATACGACCTCTATATCGTTTCGCCTGGAGTAGGGAAACTCTCTGTGTGGGACTCTAAAGACTCGACACTACGCTGGCAGTGGGTTTAACCACAGACCGCAAACGACACTAGCTGTACGTAACGGTCCCCAGGTAGATGTCGATAAGAAGGCCGATGAGGAAACTCATCCGAACTCCCACTGAGCCTGATGTGACAATCTCCGTACAGTCCGGTCTGTTCGTCTAAGACTATCGCATATCGAGCCTAGGGGCGGCAAGCGTCAGTCCCCTAATAGCGGTATAAGTCGTGTCGGAGCGAAGCCCATTACACCCTGAGAAACAACTGGAACCTACCAGTAAATCTCGCTTGCCCTGGCCAGGGACTTTGCGTAATGGCTCTCTGACACAGTGCGATATCATCTCCCAATACCGGGAGAGACGAATCCTGTCTAACCACTACTGCCTCCAAGTGCTCGGGACTGCACCCAACTGCTACCTGTTTGCACGACTCCTTTGAGACGTGGTAGGGTAGCAATCTAAGAACAGTGGGACACACTCGAGGCGAAGTAGCAGTATCAAGTCTGCGGACTATGCTGTACTCATGTCACCTGGGAACTGTTAACTGACGACGGGTATAATACCAACCAACAGTTCCCCTGCGAGTCCTGTCCGGTGTACCCGTAACCTAACGAGCACCTGTATACTATCTCCAGTACGACGTACTGATGGCTATGGGACAGACTATCTCCCCAACTGGGATGAGAAGCGTACACACTTGTCTACTCTGGAGTATCGTTGTCCTGTCTCAATAATCCTACGACTAGGGACATATATAGGATGTTGCTTATAGACTACCCAGCCCCCACTAGTGTGACTGCCATCACAACGCTGGTAATCAAGCAAAGAACCTATGGGCTCTACTAATATGTATAAGTGATACGTAACAAGAAACATATGCACATATTAAAGTAGACACAAACCAAGTAGCATACTACTATTTTTAGCAAGACTGTATATACAACTGTGAATATCCCAAGCTTCCATTAAATAATATACAATCTAGTATGATACAATAATGGCCCCTAGGGCATATACACTAACAGTTAGTCTTGTCTCAAAGGAAAGATGACCAAATCTCCATACACCGGACATGGAGAAAGAGCAGCAGAGCTCTTGGGACTCATACACAGTGATGTATGTGGTCTAATGTCTATACATTCAAGGGGTGGGTTCTCGTACTTCATCACATTCACTGACGACCTCTCTAGATTCGGATATGTGTATCTAATGAAACACAAATCTGAAGCTTTTGAAAAATTCAAAGAACTCAGAAATGAAGTAAAGAACCAGACTGGCAAAAGTATCAAGATCTTACGATCTAATAGTGGAGGGGAGTACTTAAGCACTGAATTCAGGGACTTTCTAAAAGAGAATGGTATCCTCTCTCAGCTTACACCTCCGTACACACCACAGTACAACGGTGCATCTGACCGGAGGAACCGTACCCTATTGGATATGGTTCGCTCCATGATGAGTAGTGCTGAGTTAGCTCTTTCATTCTAGGGACTTGCGCTTGAAACAACAGCGTACTTGTTGAATCAGGTTCCGTCTAAATCTGTGCCTAAAACTCCATATGAAATATGGAGTGGTAGAAAACCATGTCTTAAATGGGTTAAGATATGGGGTTGTCCGGTATATGTGAAAAACCGCAATCCAGACAAACTTCAGGCACGGTCAATTTTATGTAAGTTTGTAGGATATCCCAGGCATTCAAATGGATATCTGTTCTTCTACACCGAGGAACAGAAGGTGTTTGTTGCTCAACACGCCACCTTTTTGGAGTGGCAATTTCTTGCAAAAGAAATAAGTGGGAGCACGGTAGAACTGGATGAAATATCTAAACTACAAACTCAAACTGAGGATTTAGTAGAACCAGAAAATTCAATGGTCCCAGACGAAACTCAGCCACTCCGCAGATCTGGTAGGATTTCTCATCCGCCCGAAAGATACTACGGTTTTCTCATAGAAGGGGATTGAGAGGATGGCATCTTAGAAGAAGATGATCCTACCAGTTTCAGGCATGCTATTATCAGTAGGGACTCTGATAAGTGGCTGGATGCTATGCGATCTGAAATGGAGTCCATGTATACCAATAAAGTGTGGACCTTGGATATTGCTCCACCTGGGGTAAAACCCGTTGGATGCATATGGATCTACAAAAGGAAACTTGGTATAGATGGGTAGGTGGAAACCTATAAGGCTAGACTCGTTGCAAAAGGTTTTTGTCAAAGACCAGGTGTGGACTATGACGAAACGTTTTCTCCGGTGGCTATGCTCAAATCCATTCAGATCCTACTTGCCATTGCTGCCTTCCATAACTATGAAATCTGGCAGATGGACATAAAAACGGCTTTTCTAAACGGCAGTTTGGAAGAGTGCGTTTATATGGATCAGCCAGATGGTTTTATAGACAGTGGGAGCAGCGAGAAGGTGTGCAAGTTGCTTAAATCCATTTATGGATTAAAGCAGGCATCGCGGAGCTGGACCATCTATTTTGATGAAACAGTAAAAAAATTTGACTTCATCAAGAACGAGGATGAGCCTTGTATTTATAAGAAGATTGTAGGACGAACTGTCGTATTCCTAGTCTTATATGTGGACGACATTCTTTTGATAGGAAATGACATTCGTATGCTACAATCGGTCAAGCTATTCTTGTCACAACGGTTCTCTATGAAGGACCTGGGTGAATAAATTGCTGCAAGCGACGCCGCAAAAGAAGCGGTCTGGATGAAGAAGTTCATTAGTGAACTTCAGCTAGTTCCATCCATTGTTGCCCAAATACCTTTGTATTGCGATAACAATGGGGCTATAGCTTTAGCAAAGGAACCACGGTCCCATCAGAAATCCAGACACAACTTAAGGCGGTATCACCTGATAAGGGAGATCATTGATTGCCAAGAGATCGAGGTACGGAGAATGGACACTAAAGTTAACACGGCCGATCCATTCACAAAGGCCCTCCCTCAAGCACAGTTTGAGCGACTTTTTGAGCTATTGGGTATGTTTTTCGCCAACAGCCAACCTTAGTGAAGACGTTGGGTATGCGATACACCAATTACTGGCCTTTAGTGCAAGAGGGAAATTATTGGACATGTATGCCCTAGAGGCCATTATTGTATAGTACTAGTTTGAATATTACATTTTGGAAGCTTGGGATATATACACGGATTGACGACAGTCTTGCTCAATATAGTAGTATGCTACTTGGTTTGTATCTATCTTAATATGTGTATATGTTTCATTTAACATATCGCTAATACATATTGATGGAGCTCTTAGGATCTTTGCTTGACTACCAGCGTTGTGATGGCGATCAAACTAGTGTGGGTTGGGTAGCCTATAAGCACATCCTTATACAGGTCCCTAGTTGTAGGATTATCGAGACAGGGCATCGATACTCCAGAGTAGACTAGTTTATATGCTTCTCATCCCAGCGAGGGAGATGGTCTGTCCCAAAGCCATTAGTATGTCGTACTGGAGATAGTATACAGGTGCTCGTTAGGTTATGAGTACATTGGACAGGACTCGTCAGGAACTGTTGGTTGGTATTATACCTATTGTCAGTTAGCGGTTCCTAGGTGACATGAGTACAGCTTAGTCCGTTGACTAGACATTTCTACTTCGCCTCAAGTGTGTTCCCACTGTTCTTTGATTGCTACCCTACCACGGCTCTATTGAGTCGTGCAAACAGGTAGTAGTTGGGTGCAATCCCGAAGTACTTAGAGGCAGTGGCGGTTAGACATGATTTGTCTCTCCCGGTATTGGGGGTTGATATCGCGCTGTGTTTGGAGAGCCATTACACTAAGTCCCTGGCCAGGGCAAGTGAGATTTACTGGTAGGTGTTCCAGTAGTTTCTCAGGGTGTTCTGGGCTACACTCCGACACGACTTATACCGCTATTAGGGGTCTGACGTTTACCACCCCTAGGCCCGATATGCGATACTCTTAGACGAACAGACCGGACTGTACGGAGATTGTCACAGATAAGCTCAGTAGGAGTTTGGATGAGCTTGCTCGTCGACCTTCTTATCGACAGATACCTGGGTAGCCATTACGCACAGCTAGTGCCGCTGACGTGCTTGTAGTTAAACCCACTGCCAGAGTACTGTCGAGTCTTTAGAGTCCCACACAGAGGGTTTCCCAGCTTCGGGCAAAACGAGTAAAGGTCGTATGGTTTTTACGACAAGGTTCGATCACATATGTGTACTTGTGCGCGTGTGGTGTTCGAGCGGATAATACTAGTGGGCTTTGGTTTTAGCCGGATCCTAGTATTTGATTATTAGATTAGGTTCGTCTCATTGTATTCGTGTTTTTCGGAACACGGATGCGGTTATGTATATACGGATGACAGGGGTATAGAAGGAGACACCTCATTAGGGTTTTGACCATTGACTTGATTAAAACCATTATGAGGTGGAGAAAAGTATTTGTTATTTTTGCTAATGATAATTATGGCATGGCTACTTGTTCTTGACCACTTGACATGGATTGACCACTTGGCTTGCATTGACCATTTGACTTGGATTGACTTTTTGACCATAGATATTTTTGTGAGATATTTTGTGAGCTAGATATTTTGAGGAGATATTTTTCATCATATGGTTGTGGTCATGTCAAACTAGCCATCACATTTTCTATTATCATTATCAAAAATCTTTTCTCTTTCCTCAAGTGAGCTCTCAAGCTTTCTCTCTCCTTCTTCCTCTCTCAAACCCTAATGTCTCATGAGTTGAGAATCAAGGGTTAGTGAGACTAAGCCACTCAAATCACACTCTACTCACTCTAGTCTACTTATATTAGCAAGCAAAGTATTCTGGTTACTTCAAGTTGGAGGTTTAGCTCAAGGTTGGAGCTCTTGGGTGGATCATCATTGGCACAAGGAGGCCGAAGTTCAAGCACGATCCATACTTCCATCGATAAGCTTAAGGAGAGGATGAAGACCCGAAGGACTTGGTTACTTTAGGTATACTTTCTATCATAGTAGATAGAACCCTCACATGCTAGTTAGGATTATGGTTAAAGATCCAGTTTTTGTATTATCCTAGCACCAAGTTTATGATCGCTATAAGATTTTTTTTCCGCATTTGGCCACGGTAGTTGGCCGGGGCGCTAGTGTAACCCTTCAGCTATTCGCCGAGACGTAGTGTGTGGTAGCTCTGTAATGCTTTTCTGTCGAATGGACATGTGGATTGGTTAGGAAAGTCGTACGACTTTGTTGATTATCTTCAGGGACGTGCTGGTGAGTTTAATGCAATCAAGATAATGACGGGTTGAACTTGACTAGGACATTTTGATTTGTTGATTATTCGTCAAGGTCACTTGGGTCTTCAGGGTAAAAACCACATCGGAAGTTTCAAACATATAGGAAACTTGCTAGGTATGAGCATACCTTCTGGAGTATGGTGACTTGAGTGGCTTCCATCAAGTTATCATGCGATGATAGTTGGATCCCGATTCTCTCTGATGAGTAGGTGTTACTCCTCTGGTGATTTTAGATGATCCCTATGTTTGATGGAGAATTCGAGAAAACAGTGGGAGCCATACTGATTAGATAAAATAATTAACCAATCTAATCTAGTTTAGAGTGAACGCTGAGTGTTTCTTTTCTCTCTCTCTTTGGCAGCGACCATGGCCCAACCCTAGACTAAAACTCATGAACCAAGTTAACCGAAGCTTCTTAAAACACTTTGGCTTTTGGATTGTCATAGTCGCATATATCATTGCTGCTCCTTCTTTTACCCATTTTATTTCTCCGGAACACTCTGTATTACTATGAAATTCCACACTTATTAGATACGCCATCGTATTGTTACATACGAAATCGAAAAAACTTATTTCAGTTCGTGGATGGTTTCTAGTTTTGGAGAAATAGAATAGGATTATTCAATTGCCTTTTCCCTTTACCTTCTCTCGTATTGCGAGGGCTCCTGGTATTTAGGAGAGTACACCTATTATGCTTATTGGACAGTCTTCTTCCAAACCATAGGCAGGTGCCGAAAGGTAGGGAAAGAAGAAAACCAACTAGCCTAAGTAAGGTGTACAGAACATAATAAGTAAAGACATGTAAAGGGATTTGAAAGAGGGCAAAAGAAAATTGTGACTACTATCATTCATGACGAAACCGCGTATATCATCGCCACTACTACTTCACCTTTGCATTTTTCTGAAACATTCCGTATCACTACGAAGATCCATATTTATTGGATACACCATCATATAGTTACATACGAACTCGAATGAACTTTTTCCAATTCGAGAATGATTTCTGGTCCACGAGAAATCGAATAGGATTATTCAGGTTGTCTTTTACCTTTACCTTCTTTCAGGTTGCGAGAGCTCCTAGGATTAGAAGAGTAAACACATATTACGCTTATTGCATAGTCTTCTTCCAAACTTTAGGCTGGTGTCGAAAGGTAGGGAAGGAAGAAAAACATTTAGCCTAAGGATTGTGTACATAAGGAAATAAGTAAAGACATATAAAGGGATTGGAGTGATGGCAAGGAAATATACGGTTATAGTCATGAATCTGGATACTGGAAGAGGAATTACTAGGAATACCCAGATACCCCTTTTGAAACATTTTCATGTTTCAGTTTCACTGTGCAGTGTTAATTGAAAATTGTTTTCCCAATTAGATTCTGACTCCAGGGTATGTATTTACCATATTTGATTCTTATATCTATATAGTGTTACAGATGTTGAGTGGGAGTAGATTATTGGGAATTGGGTGATAAGATCCTCAATACATATCAGAATTCTTTGTAATTGGTGATATTTGAGGAAATCGCCTGGGTTTTTCCTGACGGCAAATATTTGGCTTTGAATATCCATTGTTATGCACTAATTTCAAACTGATATACCTTTATATTTATTTTATAAAGTGAGGTATATGTTTTTGAAATTATGTCTATGACATTTACCTATATCAATTGGTGATTCGGTAAGGAGCATTCAAAAGCGGTGTAATTCTTCTTAACCATAGTATAGTTTTTAACTTACGACGCACCGGGTATGAGTTATTAAATTCAGTGGACTTATACAAAGAATTGTATGTTGTCCGGTGTCCATTAGGACAAAGGGGTTGGTACTCGTACTATATTCTGTTTACTTGTGACTTCTCCAGTTTTAGACATGTATTTGGTTGAAATACAGGTTCCAGATATTGAGAAGTTATAGGTATAAGAATAAAATAGAGAACCAGATGCGAGAAGTATTAGGATTCTTCAAGGTGACTGAAGATGTAGATACTTGTGCGAGATATTCCGTCATAAGTAATGGTTTTGAGAACTTTCTTCTCTTTCAGATTACTCATATGTGGATCCACTCCTAGTTGAGTAATGCTAATTGGCCTCCTTCCATTTGGTTGACATGCACTGGAAACAGCTGCATGATTTTAAATCTGGTTCCAATTAAATCAGTGCCTATGTTTCTATAGTGGATATAGAATGGATAATGTCTTGACGATGTTGAAGTATATGGAGTTTTGCGGCTTATGCTTAAAACCAGAATCCGGATAAACTCAAGGCACGTTTCAGTAATGGCAGTTTGTGGGTTATCCCGAGTATTAACGAAGGTTAACTTTCTACCATCAGGAAGATCAATAGTTATATTGTTCTTGACTCGCCACCAGTTTTAGTAAAATGGATTCTTTTCAGAAAACATAAGTGGGAGTATGGTAGAACTGGAAGTAATTCCGGAACCAAAAACGATTACTGAAAATTTAGTAGGACTTAAAGATTCAATTGGAATTGACATTCCATTAGCCACTCCGCAGATTTGGTAGGTAACCTCATGCACCCGAGAGGTATTTCGGTCTTCTCAAAGACGGTGACAGGGAGGTTCTTGTTTACCCAATACTTGCCACTACTGATGTTCTAGACTATATGATCTGGCAGGAGGATGAGTATAACGTTGTTCTAAACTTGCTTTAGAAGTGCACGTGTATATGAATCTGCCAGAGGGTTGTTGTAGTTAGTAGGAGCAGCGGAAGCATAGTCGGTAAGTAGCTTATGTCTATTTATAGATTTAAGCAGGTATAGCGGAGATAGATCATCTATTTTTTATGTGGCAGTCATAGAATTTGAATTCATCAGAATAAGAGATGGATCTGGTAAGAAGGTAGTAGGGAGTGATTTCCTGGTTTTTGGATGACTTGCACTTGATAGGAAGTGAAATTTCTATACTGCGATCGGTTATATACTGTGGTTGTCACAGGGTTTTTCTCCACAAAGGATATGTATAAAATATAAGGATTCTGGTCACTAGATCTATGGTTTTAGATCTAGATTTTTGAAGTGTCCTAATTTAGGTACTTTGACAATATTCTAAAGGTGTTTTAGAATAGTTGACTCCTGGCATGGTGGTGTACCTGCAGGTGATGGACTCACCCTCTCTAAAGGATGTCTTACAGACTAAAGGGAAGAAGGGTTTGCATGATTGGCATATCAGTTGCTTAGGCAATTGAGTTAATCATGAACCAGATATTGTTTTTGCACTAGCTGCAATAAATATATATATATTAATCCAATCCTGGATAAAAGTTAGGAAGTAGTTATGAACATAAGTGGATGTCTTAGAATATAGTTACGGTAGCCTCTTTCGGGAGGCGGTTATCATTTCGGGCTTCCAAGGTGACCTAGATGACAGAGTGACTAGCAGGGTTATAGGTTTCCCTCTTTTGAAGGGAAGTATGTTTGACAGGTGGTCCAAGAGCATACTGTCGAAGGCATGGCGCAGGATACTGATTAAATTCAGTGCATGATACAGTCTAAGAAGTTTGTTGGATTTGGAGTTCATTTGTGAACAGAGTCCCATCAGATATCCAGACAAATTCTAAGACAGGTATTGCTCATTTCGGGAGTTAGTCTTTATCCGCGAAGTTGAGATATAAAGGAAGATAAAGATGGAAACACTGGAGCAGATCCACTCATTGAGGCTATTTCTCGAATGCAATAGCTTCACAAACGAGCTTTGTGAGACTAATTTGTACAGAAGTTGGGTGTTCGGTATCACACGGACTGCGAGTATGCGACACCACAATTATTAGCTTTAAGTGCAAGTGGGAGATTGTTCGCTATAGTGCCCTTAAGGCAATTATTTTAATCACAAGAAGGTGATTATGATGATTGAGGGAGGACCTATACGGATAGAACAGTCTTACTCAAGATTATAGTATGCTATCTGGTTTGCCTTTATCATCATGTACATGCTTTATGTGGTATTAAAGATCATTATTACATGTTGATAGAGCCCATAGGTTTCTTGCTTGACTACCAGCATTACGAAGGCGATCATATACGTGGGAGCTAGGTGGTCTATAAGCACATCCTTAAATGTCCCTAGTTGAGGGAGTATCGAGACTGGGTATTGATACTCCAGAGTAGACTAGTGTATACTTATCGAGACCCCGACGAGGGGCGGTAGCCGGTCTCAGAAGCCATTGGTGTCTATTTGTTCACCTAAGATAGTATACAGGTGATCATTGGGTTATGAGTACACTGGACGGGCTCGCCGGGAACATGCTAGTTGGTATTATATCTATTATCAGATAGTTGTTCCAAGGAGACATGTGTACAGATTAGTCTGTTGCCTTGAGATCGCAATTTGTCCCGTGTGAATTCCCACTGTGCTTTGATTACTACCCTACCACGGCTCAAAGAAGTCGTGCAAACAGATTTTAGTTGGGTACAGTCATGAGCCACATGGAAGAAGTGAGCGGATCATCGGGGATTTGTCTCTCCCGGTATTGGGGGTTGATGTCGCATGGTGCACGGGTGGCCATCACCAGAAATCCTTGATCAAGGTAGTCAAGAATTACTGATTTGGATCGGTAGTTTCTCAGGTTGTGATGGGCTTTATACCGACACGAAATGTCGCGTTATTAGGGGTCTGACTTTATGTACCCCTTTAGACTCGATATGTGATACTCTTAGACAAATAGACCGTACTGTACGGAGATTGCCACGGACAGGCTCAGCAGGAGTCAGGATGAGTTTGCTCGTCGGCCTTCCTTTTGCTCAAAACCTGGGTATCTATTACGTATAGCTATTGCCGCTGACGTGCTTGTGGTTAAACCCACTTCCAGCGTATTGACGAGTCTTTAGAGTCCCATACAGAGGGTTTCCCTGCTTCTGGCGAAACGATGTAGAGGCCGTATGGTTTTACAGTAGGGTTCGATTATATACGTGCACTTGTGCACGTATCATGATTCGGACGACGAATTATACCAGTGGCTTTGGTTTAAGAAGGATTCTAGTATTATATTGTTGGATTATTTTTGTCTCTTTGTATTCGTATTTTTTGTAATACGGATGCAGGTATGTATATACGGTTGAGGGGTATTCTTGTAATTTATTACAAGTTGTTTCTAAAAGTTGCCACCTCATTATGTTTTTAAACCATTTGGTCAAATGGTTAATTGAGGAGGAGATGAGGTGGGTTTTGGCATTTATGAAGCATGGCACACTTGGTGACTCATGTGGTGACTCATTGTGTAACTCATTGTGTGACTCATGAATCACTATTGTGGCAAACTTGATATTTGTTTGCGTTGTGAGATATTTTTTTCACTTGGTGCATCTATTATTGCACACAACACTTAGCCTCTTTTCTTGAGTTGAGCTTAGCTTCACACTCTCATCCTCTCATGGCTTCTTCTTCTACTTCCACACTAATAGTCTCACGTGTTGAGAAACCTAGGCAGTTTAGAGATAAATCAATCCATCATTAGACTCTATATCTTCTAGGCTCTCTAGTTTAGCGAACTAGGTACCCTAGTTACCTCGGTTATAAGATAGGAAATTGGAATACAAATCCTCAAGTGGATCATCTTCAATGGTGGGAGACCGGTGACCAAGCTTGATTGTGGTGGCCACTAGGAGCTTGGGAAAGTGGTTAAAGACCGAGGGACACGAATCATTCGATATAACATTCCTAAACTCTTTTTAGCTTGCCAGATTATGATTAATGGTAGATCCATAGCATCGGGTTGTTCTAGCAATTGGTTATAGTGCCCTCAAGTCAATTATTGGATCGTAGGCACGTGATTGCAATGATTGAGAGAGGACATATACCGGAAGAACAGTCTTTCTCGAGATGATAGTATGCTTTCTGGTTTGTCTTTATCATCGTGTACATGGTTCAGGTGACATTATAGATCACTATTACATGTTGATAGCGCCCATAAGATTCTTGCTTGACTACCAGCAGTTCGATGTCGATCATATACGTGGGAGTTGGGTGGTCTATAAGCACATCCTTAAAATGTCCCTAGTCATGGGAGTTTCGAGAATGGCCATCAATACTCCAAGAGTAGACTAGTGTATACTGATCGAGACCCCGACGAGGGACGGTGGCCCGTCTCACAAGCCATTGGTGTCAGTTGGTTCACCTAAGATGTACACAGGTGCTCATTAGGTTATGAGTACACCCGACGGACTCGCGAGAACATGCTAGTTGGAATTATACCTATTGTCAGATAGCAGTTCCCAGGTGACATGTGTACAGGTTAGTATATCGACCTGAGATCATCATTTATCTCATATGAGTTCCCATTGTGCTTTGATTACTACCCTACCACGGCTCAAAGGAGTCGTGCAAATAGGTTTTAGTTGGGTACAGTCCCGAGCCACATGTAGAAAGTGAGCGGATCCTCAGGGGATTCGTTTCTTCCGGTATTGGGTTTGATGTCGCGGTGTGCACGGTGGCCATCACTAGAAATCCTTGGCCAAGATAGTCGAGAATTACTGATTTGGATCAGTAGTTTCTCAGGTGGTGATGGGCTTCATACTCGCACTGAATATCAAGTTAACAGGGGTCTGACTTTATCCACTCCCATAGACTCAATATTCGATACTCATAGATGAACGGACCGGATTTTGTGGATATTGTCACTGTCAGGCTCAGTAGGGGTTTCAGGATGAGTTTGCTCGTCGACCTCCCTTTCTCTTAATACCTGGGTAGCCATTACGTACAGCTAGTGATGCTGGCATGCCTGTGGTTAAATCCACTGCCAGCGTATTGACGAGTCTTTAGAGCCCTACACAAAGGGTTTCCCTGCTTCGGGCGAAACGATGTAGATGCCGTATGGTTTTATGGCAGGGTTCGAGCACATACGTGTACTTGTGCACGAATGATGTTCGGACGGATAATACTAGCTGACTTTGGTTTAAGCCGGATCCTAATATTATATTTGTTGGATTATTTTCGTCTCTTTATATTCGTATTCTTCGGAATACGGATACTGGTATGTATATATGGTTGAGGGGTATTCTTGTAATTTATTACAAGATCACTTTTAGAAGATTACACCTCATCATGGTTTAGACCTTTTTGGATTAAAAGGTTATTGAGGTGTAGGATGAGGAGTTTATTGCATATTTTGTGGCATGGCTAATTAGTGACCCATGGTTACTATTCTAGAATGCTTAAGGATTTGTTTATTGTGAGATTATTGTTGACTTGAGATATTTTGGTTGACTCTAGATATTTTGGTGGCATGGGATATTTTTATGGATGGCATCATTATTTATTAGATAATCTCACAACAAACAAAATAACAAGCCATTATTCAATTTTTTTCTCTTTCTTGAGTTTCTCTAAACTCTCATCCTCATGGCATCTTTTTCTTCCTCTAGCTCCACCCAAACCCTCTCATGAGTTGAGAATCCTTGGGTATCTTGAGACAAATTAATCCTTCACCACTCTCTACTTCATCTATGGTATCTAGAGTAGCGATCTAGGTGCCCTAGTAGCCTCGGATATGAGGTTGGATCTCATTGCATAGACTCTCGGGTGGATCATCTTCGATAGAGGGAGACCGGAGATCAAGCTTGATCAAGGAAGCCCCTAGGAGCTTGGGATGATGGTTGAAATGCTGGGTTATCTACAACGGCGGTAAGGTTTCGGGAGGCATCATCCATGCCATGTTAAAATTTTTCCATTGAAGATAACCCTAAACCTAGGAACTTTAACTAGAGAATCAAACAAAACTACCATGTTAACACTTTAAAATCTAAGAGTTAGGGATTACAGCCTTTGTAGTCCGTTCGTTCATTTCATAAGCTCTGTGTTGAGGTCCCTTCGCTGCGATCATCAAGTACCCGGACTCTAGAGAGGCTCCATGAAGAGAACGATGCACCTTGCTTGAAGACTTCACTAATCCAAGATGATCTACCTTGAAGAATCTCAAACCCAAGCTCTTGCTTCACTAATCAAGTATTAGTAAAGCAAACACCCTAATCTAAGTGCCTAGAATAGATGAGGATGATGAAGTAGGAATTTTGCTCTCTTTTGTTTTTATATTCTCACTCATTATCATCACTTATCAAAAACCTAGTGAAGGTTTTCATCAATGAAGAAGAAGATGAAGCAAATTCTTTTGTGATGAATAATGAATTATTGTTGTATTACAAATCTACCATGAGTTAAGCATGAAGGCTTAACCCGTGTAGATAATAAACTAGGGTAAAGGGTTTGGTTTGGATTAAGAAATATCTACGCAAAAAAATCAAAGCAAGTGACAAAAGTCAAAGCTTCATGAAGCTTCATGGAAGCTTCATCCAAGCTTAACCCTAATCCAAACCCTAACCATGTTTAAACTCTACAAAGCATGTTGCATTTGTAACCCTAACATGTTACAATATTATTTATCACAAATATAATATATTTTGTACCAAAAGAAAATAATACAATTAACATATATCACATATACATCAATGTATTATCCTGTGAGAAAATGAATCAATAAAGTGAGCTTATATTAGTTAATGTAATGTAATATATCTTAAATATAATATACATTAAATTATCGAATCAACTCTTGATCTGATAACCCGGCAATAATATATATAACCGACTAATACAACTTGTACCAATTCATCGAATCAACACTTGATCCGATGACCCGGCTATATCACATATACCCGGCCGATAACTCATATCGTGAGAATAGAATACAGTATCACATACTCGTATTATTCTCGGTCCCGCACATATTACATATGTGCTCCTACTCCGTTTTGCTTGAGCCAGGAAACCTTTATGTAGGACTCTAAAGAATCGTCAATACGCCGGCAGTTGGTGATGATCATATCAAACATCCACAAGCTGCTAGCGGTCAGGTAAACGTAACAGCTACCCAGCTATTGAGCGATCAGAAGATCAACAAGCAAGCCATACATTCTCCTGCGAATCCAATCAGTAACACTCCCGTACAGTCCGGTCTCTTCGTCTGATATGTCGCATATCCAGTCTAGGGGTGGTAAACGTCAGACCCTAGTAACCAATAAGTCATGTCGATATAAGGTCCATAACAGTTCGAGAACCTACTGATAACACTTACCAGAAAATCTCGGAAACCCTGGCCATGGATTTCCAGTTATAGCCAATCGAACACAGCGCAACATCAACTCCCTATACCGGGAGAGACGAAACCCCTCCTATTGCTCATTGCCTCCATGTGATTCTGGACTGTACACAAAAGCCACTATTTTGCACGCCCTCTTGGACGTGGTAAGGTGGAAATCAATGTACAGTGGGAATCACACAAGGCTCTACGATGATCTTGGGTCTACAGACTAACCTGTACCAGTGTCACCAGAGAACTGCCATCTGACGTGAGGTATAATACCATCTGGGAGTTCTCGGCTAGTCCGTCCAGTGTACCCAGTCTCCACTGAGCACCCGTATACTATCTCTGATGTCAAACACCAATGGATATGGGATCATCCATCGCCCATCTACATGGGTCAAGAAGCATACGCTAGTCTACTTTAGTATATCGATGCCCTGTCTCGATACACCTGCGACTAGGAACATTTGAAGGATGTACCAAGCGACTACAGTGTCCCCACTAGTATGATCTGCATCATAGTCCTGGTAGTCAAGTACTCATCCTAAAGGCTTTATCAGCATGTAACATAGAGACTATCAGAGTACATGTTAAGATAAAGAGCAACTAGATAGCATACTATCATGTCGAGCAAGAAAGTCTTTCATATATATGTCCAAGCATCCACTACAATATACATCGTACGTACAGTAATGGCATCTAGGGCATACATATCACTAACAATCTCCCACTTGCACTAGGGCCATCTGTTGTGGTATCTCATACCCAACAATCAGCTGTGGTTGAAGTATCTCATACTCAACCATACCATAAAAGTCTCTACTGGGAAATAGGCCTTTGTGAGTGGATCCGCGTTGTTGTCCTCTGTATCTACTCTCCTATCCTCGATCTCCCTGGAGATCAACCATCTCCATGATCAGGTGATATTGCCTAAGAATATGTCCGGATCTCAGATGGGATGGGGGTTCCTAGGCATAAGCCACAACTCCATTGTCACACAATGGTAGGAACGAAGTTCATCTCATGAACTAATATATACATCCAGACCGCCTCTTTGGTAGCATCCTTGGTAACGATGTATCTCACCTTTAATTGTGTAGTTAGTCACGGTATCTAGCTTGGAAGTCTTCAAACATATTGTCCCTCCTCTGAGGGTAAAGACAATGCCTGTGACTGACATTCAGTCAAGCTTACCACCCTGGATGATTTCCAGTGATTCTCCTCAGGATCGATTGATACCATCTCACTACACCTAGTGAAAATCTTAACATCCAATTAGATCTATCTCATAGATCCAAAACACAGGATTTAGGATGTATCACCTTGATCCTATTGAGAATCCTTGTGATAAGAGGAGATTGATCGAGCGCAGCATAGGAAACTCCTTTCCTATCAAGAGTATGTCATCCACGTACTATACGAGGATCACCACCATACTCCCTACTACCTTTTTTGTATATACTAGGTTCATCTTCCATTTTGATGAAGTCAAACTCTTTGACTACCATATCAAAACAGACGTTCCAACTCCGCGATGCCTGATTTATCCCATAAAATATCTTGCACATGTTTCCGCTGCTCCCACTGTTAACGAAGCCCTCTGGCTGTGTACTTATAGACGCTCTCTTCTAAATCACTATTTAGAAAAGCAGTTATGACTCCCAACCGCCAGATATTGTAGTCATGGTATGCAGCAATGGCAAGTAGGATCTGGATAGACCTAAGCATTGCTTTGAAAGTCTCAACTTTTTCATGCACACCAAGTAATCTTCTCAAGATATACTTGCTCCTGATGGGGATTTAACCCTTCAGATAAAGCAACCAAAGTCCATACTTTGTTGGTGTATATGGATTCCATCTACGATCGCTAAGCATCCAGCCATTCTTACGGAGTCCCCACTCTTGATGGCTTACTCGAAACAAGTTGGGTCATCATCTCATGATGCAATCCTCACTCCCACTGTCATAGAGAAACCGAAGTATCTCTCAGGTGGAGCACAACTGGATCGGCGGAGAGGCTGAGGTTCGTTGGAAACTATTGAATCCTCCGGGTTTACCAAATCATCAGCTGCAGTTTGTATGGCTGGAACTCCTTCTAGTTCTACCTCATGACCACTAATTTCTTCATAATAAATTCACTTTTTCTCAAAAAGGTTGCATGCCGAGAAATAAAACACCTTTTGTTCCCTGGTTCGGTAGAAGATATTCCCTTACGAATGCTTGGGATATCCAATAAACTTCCACAGGACTGATCTTGCCTCGAGCTTGTCCGGATCATGCTTTTGACATAGGCTGGACAACCCAAATCTTAACATACTTAAGACATGGGCTCCTCCCATTCCATATCACATATGGAGTGGTAGGCACCTGATTTGATTGGAACTTTATTCAATAGGTATGCAGCTTCATAAGTGCATAACCTCTAAAAAGGAAATAAGCATCTCAGTAGTACTCATCATAGAGCACACCATGTCACATAGGGTGCGTCTGCTCCACCCCGATATACCATCATGCTATAGTCTATACGGAAGAGTAATGCTGAGAGAGAATTCTCATTCTTCTTTAGAATAATCCAGAAATTCCGTGCTCAAGTATTCTCCTCCCTGATCTCATCAAAGGACATAATACTTATACCCGTTTTGGCTCTCTACTTCTATCTTTTATTCATTGAATTTTTTAAAAGCTTCAGACTTGTGTTTCAATAGGAACATATGTCCGAATCTTGAGAGATAATCAGTGAATATAATGAAGTACAAAGAAACGGTTCTGGAATGTGTAGACAGGGGACCTCATACATCATCATGTATCAATCCCAAATGTTCACTAACTCTTTCTCTGTTTTCAATAAACAGAGCTATGGTCATCTTATCTTTGTGACATGACTGACAAGTTTCACAAGATGTAAATTCAAACTAATTTAAATATGCATCTAAATGTAACTTAGCTAGTCGGGTCACATTGATATGACCTAGTCTACAATACCTCAAGAAGGATTCATTCATTTCTAAACTCTTCCTCTTGTGTGTGTTCTGTACATTAAGAACTGTGGTTTGATTTAAAATGTATATTCTTTTAGATAACGTGTCTGAACCGATCAACTCTTGATATAGGAAATGTTCAAAACATTGTCCAACAGTACAAAATTATATCCTTCTTTACTAATAAAGAGACTGATATGATTTTGTATATCAGGTTCGGTGTCTAATAGCATTCGTTCAGAATCACTGTATTTTGGTAATACATGGTGATAACGGCCAACATACTTGGCTGCAACACTTGCACCATTTTTAACTCTTAAAACTTATCACCCTTTCTCAGTTCTCTACCTATATGTAGACCATGTAATAAATTACATATGTGGGATCCCGATGCGGTATCTCATACCCAGGACGTAAAGGATACTGAGAAACAGTTCTCTGTAATAAACACACCTGAAGAAGATGCATCAGCATACACTTTCTTCGTTTGGGCGGCATGAGAATTCTGGTAACCTCTAATTTCCTACTCGGTCTTATAACGGTTATAAGTTGGAGCGGGACCAACATTCCCTATCTCAGTTTAACAAGCGGGTTCGGTCAATACATCCGTATTATTATCTTGATTAAGGCATGACATGGTCACTACTTGGAGAGAGAGAGAAGAAAACCCTCAGCGTATGCTCTTGCAAGATTAGATTGGTTATTAATATATCTAATCAGGATGGCTCCCACTGTTTTAGTCAAATCTTCCTTTAAACCCTAAAAGGAAAGACTAGCCGGGATTAATTACACCCTACAAGTTCGCCAAACTTTCAGCCTGGCCAGTGTCGGTACTTTGAGGGAAGTTCCCCGTGCTTTCGCACGGACCTAATTAAAATAACCTCGTTTTCCCAGAGGCATAACCCCGTTAACACCTTTCTAGACACCTACTTGATCGGCTATCTGTAATGTGTAAAACTCTCCCAGGAGTAACTCTTACTCACAGTGGGTATCGGGATCCAACTATCTCATAGAAGGTATCCAATCTCATTGCAAATTTCAACCCTTGAAATTCCCGATAATGTTTTACCCCCAGCGTCCTATGACCTTGACGCAGGCCAACAAACCATAGTCTGCTAGTCAAGTTCAACCCGTACATTTCCCGATTGAATTAAATCTACCCGCACGACCCTTGACGCAGGCCAACAAAGTCGCACGACTACCCTAACTCAATCGCATCATATGCTTTTGTAGATAAGCATAAATAGCTACCGAACACTATGTCTTGACGCAGGCCATCAAACGCAGCACGAATACTATGAAATACTTATCTGAAATGACGGAGGGCTACGACAGGATTTTAAGAAAACGTTTTGCGTAATGAACTTGATATCGTTGTATAATCAAATGATTTAAATGGAGTGTTTTTGAGGCCTTGGCTAGTTTTTCTAAAGAGGTCACTCCCGGTGAAGGTATCTCGGCTCTTTCCTTATCGAATAAGGTGCATGATATTTCACAAATACCGCTGTGCAAAGCAACAACTAGAAAAAACAATCAAAAGATAAAACCGAGGGTTGTAGCATCTGCCAGTTATTACTAAAGAGGTCATTCCCGATAAAGGGGTCCCAGCTCTTTCCTTATCGAATAAGGTGCTCGATGTTCTATAAGGAACACCGCTATGCAAAGCAACAACTAGAGCTACCTGTTTTTGAAAATTCGATTCCACAACATCTTTTAGGTTTCTTTTATTTTCATTAATCTCATTAATGAAGTCCCATCATTTAAGTTTACCTAAACATCACATATAAATACAACGTACGCTTATGTCATCCGCATTCGCTTCGATGTCCCCTCGTGCACCGTTAGGTTAGGTAACTAACGGCAGAGCGGGGCTGTGCTTGCGTGGGTTTAAAATATAAGCAATGTCTATATAATATATCACATATACTATATCATGTATTCATCACAACATATCAAATGATCACATCACAAATATCGCAGCAGAAGAAACATATGAAATATTGGATATACTAGGAGGTCCGTATTTTAATGCGAGCCTGTATAAAACACAGATTCCATGGTCGCGACGAATAGCCAATCCCACACCCTTAGACCCCTACGAGAACGGCAAGCAATCCTACCATTTCTAGAGTTAGGAGAACCGGTCTCGACCCCTCGAGAAGGTCTCCCACTGGACCCTAGAACCTGCTTACTTGTGCTCCCCGCCTTGGGTCTATCCTAATGCGGAAAAGTAAATAATATACAATGGTGACATCATCCTCAACCCGGAAGTGCCCCAATAAAAGAATATTACATACAATGAATTTTACATGAATGAAAATGAAAAACTCTCATCTCACATAAAACCCCCGGCTATTAAAAACACGATGATCCAATATAACATATCACAGTAACACATAACATCACATGTCATCAACGTAAGTAAATATGCGTATCCCAATTGTCGTTGATGTATAGCAACGAAACCGGCTATACACCACATATTACACTTACGGTCGCAGAAAAGAAAGTGTAAAACTACAACAGTTAGAATCCGCCACCACCTTAGACATCGCATGCTTAACCAAATGAATTCCTTAGACATCACATGCCTAACAATTATAAACCCAGCATTTTAGTCTCAATATCGAAAACACTTTTCAATATCTAGTCGGGCAATTCAACAAGATTCCCGACATCCAGATTGAACGCTCGTCGGAAACTTTAGTAGACGGCCGCACCCCCCGATGCCGTCGACGAAGTGCACTAAGGTGGAACAACGCTGCCGTGAGCACCCGAACGGATGCTTTTGGCGACGGGGTTCTCCTACAGTCACTTGGTCGGGGCTATGGGGCGTGGCTATCTATTAAGTTTACCCGACGAGTATCCGCGTACGCTACGTGATTGCAACGGACTTTTGATCACATCAAAATCCCGTGGCAACCGATCAACTGAGACTAAACTACTAGATTTACAACATTCAAATTAGTTATCTCATAACTACTTGTAGATTCCAAATATTCTATCACATTACAGAAAAAGTTAGGCGATGTTAAACATTCCGATTGAATCAACAAACACCCAAAATTTCCCTATTTGCTCAACACTTGAACTTAGTTTAAAAGCATCCATCACATGCCACAGTACCAATGGTCCAGCCGTAGAAGGGTCAAACCAACGCCTCACATGTGGCAACGCCGAACTGCAACAAACCCTAGGGTTTAGAGACGGTTCTGACGGTCACATAATCGAGTTAAGGTTTTGTTCTTCGAGAGGGTCCACCGCGTTACTTGCAGGACTTTGAATGTTCTTTAACTAAGGAAAAATCCAACACATGGAAATTTTCCGACAGGGGAAAAAGTGAGCTATTGATATCCGTTCGAACTTTTTAACACAGTCTAAACAATCATGAAACCACGCTAGAATTGAGAATATGAAACACTCCGAATTTCCTTTTGAGTAATTAAACATCTCATGCAAATTTATCCAAAATAAACAACACCAAAAGTACCAAACCCTAGAGAATTGAAGCACAACACAAACCCCAAACCCTAACCCTAAGAAAAACCCGGTGTCGCCGAAATTGCTAACCGAGTCGCCGGCCCAAAACTGAGCATGGGGGTGGGTTTTGTGGTATGTTCATATTGTATTACATACAACATTCTGCAACTGTTTGAAAAATTTTTAGACTCCAAAAAGAATTCGACAGAAACTAGGGTTAGATATCGGGTGTTTCGAAGTTGTTTCGGTTTCGTAATCCTACACTTATCTGTCTAATTCTCTAGCTAGTCTCTAATACCACTGCTGGGTTACCTACAACGGCAGCAAGGTTTCGGGAGGCATCATCCATGCCAAGTTAAAAATTTTCCATTGAAGATAACCCTAAACCTACGAACTTTAACTAGAGAATCAAACAAAACTAGCATGTTAACACTTTAACATCTAAGCGTTAGGGATTACAACCTTTGTAGTCCGTTCCTTCTCTTCATAAGCTCCGTGTTGAGGTCCCTTCGCTGCGATCATCAAGTACCCGTACTCTAGAGAGGCTCCATGAAGAGAACGATGCACCTTGCTTGAAGAGTTCACTAATCCAAGATGATCTACCTTGAAGAATCTCAAACCCAAGCTCTTGCTTCACTAATCAAGTATTAGTAAAGCAAAACACCCTAATCTAAGTGGCTAGAATAGATGAGGACGATGAAGTAGGAATTTTTCTCTCTTTTGTTTTCATATTCTCACTCATTATCATCACTTATCAAAAACCAAGTGAAGGTTTTCATCAAAGAAGAAGAAGATGAAGCAAATCCTTTTGCGATGAATAATGAATTATTGTTGTGGTTAGAAATCAACCATGAGTTAAGCATGAAGGCTTAACCCTTGTAGAGAATAAACTAGGGTAAACGGTTTGGGTTGGGTTAAGAAATATCTACAGAAAAAAATCAAAGCAAGTGACAAAAGTCAAAGCTTCATGAAGCTTCATGGAAGCTTTATCCAAGCTTAACCCTAATCCAAACCCTAACCATGTTTAAACTCTACAAAGCATGTTGCATTTGTAATCCTAACATGTTACAATATTATATATCACATATATAATATATTTTGTAACAAAAGAAAATAATACAATTAACATATATCACATATACATCAATGTATTATCCCGTGAGAAAATGAATCAATAAAGCGAGCTTATATTAATTAATGTAATGTAATATATCTCATATATAATATATATTAAATTATCGAATCAACTCTTGATCCGATAACCCGGCTATAATAAATATAACCGACTAATATAACATGTACCAATTCATCGAATCAACACTTGATCCGATGACCCGGTTATATTACATATACCCGGCCGATATCTCATATCGCGAGAATAGAATACGGTATCACATAATCATATTATTCTCGGTCCCACACATATTACATATGAGCTCCTACTCCGTTTTTCTTGAGCCAGAAAACCTCTGTGTAGGACTCTAAAGAATCGTCAATACGCCGGCAGTAGGTGATGATCATATCAAACATCCACAAGCTGCAAGCGGTCCGCTAACGTAACAGCTATCCAGGTATTCAGCGATCATAAGATCAACAAGCAATCCTGTACATTCTCCTGCGAATCTAATCAGTAACACTCCCGTACAGTCCGGTCTCTTCGTCTGATATGTCGCATATCCAGTCTAGGGGTGGCAAACGTCAGACCCCAGTAACTGATAAGTCGTGTCGATATGAGATCCATAACAGTTCGAGAAGCTACTGATAACACTTACCAGTAAATCTCAGCAACCCTGGCCAGGGATTTCCAGTTATAGCTGTTTTCCGCCGGAAACCGGGAAGACGGACTGTCTTTCCTGAATCTGAGGGCAGAGGCTAATTGGTGCTATCCGTCCACCTCTCCGAAGATACCAAGTTGATTTATGGCACCATGTATCGAAGGTTTAAACGGATGCGGCCGATGTAGCAGACTTCGTCAGATTCCCCCTCTTTTGAGGGGTTTTTTGATTGTGGGGACGCTCTTTCCTGCAGGCGCAAGCCCCTGCAGTTAATTACGCTACCGCATCGCGGTAACAACTTTCTCCTTCTCTAGATGGTCACTTCGTGTCGTGGATGATTGTTTTGTGTTTGGTTTCCCGTGGATTGTATACGGAGACTAATTTATGTTGTCGCCCATTGGGCGGGGATTAGTACAAATCCGTATTTTCTTACATTTGGGTTTTGGGTTTGGGTTTAAGGATACGTTAGTCTCATTTGAGACTAAGATCAACTTAAGCGTTTGTTAAGGATACATTAGTCTAATTTTAGACTAAGCTCAACTTAACAAGATCGTTTAGATCCAACAAAAGAGCATTTAGACTCTATTGTTTAGTTTAGGGACATTTCGATCAATTACCAGTTTAAGGACATGGTGGTCCAAGGTTAAGGACATCATAGTCCATGGGTTTAAGGACCCCACAGTCCAGGTTAAGGACAACGTAGTCCATGGCTTTAAGGACCCCACAGTCCAGGTTAAGGACATCGTAGTCCGTGGGTTTAAGGATCCCACAGTCCGGTTTAAAGACATTGTAGTCTATAAAGTTTAAGGACATCGTAGTCCATGAGTTTAAGGACCCCACAGTCCGTAGAAATGTGTGGTCATCGGGACCCGTCATCTCTCTGAAGACGTTGAAGGATTACAGCGATAGATATCAGAGGAGTAAATAGATGTACCCTTGAACCGGTGTGACTTGGTTGGAAGATCTGTAGCCCAGTTTGGGACTAAGAGCAGATGGGCTCAGTTCAATATAAGTTGAGGTCTTATGGCCTGAATTGGGCTAATTCCAATTAAAAATGTTGAGCATTTTATTTTTGTTCTGGCCATTAGACCTTTATTTGGGCTCTGCCCTTTTAATAATGTTAAGCATTGGGCTCTGACATTTTTTGTCTTATATTGAATGCATAGTATTCATCAGAACAAAGTATGTTCTGACAGTGCGCCACGTGGGACGCCAGGCGCTTTGCGCCAGTCAAAGAGCGCATTGCGCTTCAGTTGGGTAGCGCGTTGCGCTTCTGTTGGGTAGCGCACACGAAGAGGACACGGGTCGCGCTTAGCGCTAAGCGCTAGTTTGTTGGCGCATTGCGCTTTTAATTTATGAGCACGCTGAGCTAGTTTGTGGGTGTGCCAGTGAGTGACACGTTGTTAGTTGTATGTATGCCCTAGAGGCCAGTATTGTACAGATGATGTATATTATATTGGATGCTTGGACATATATAGAGATGACTTTCTTGCTCGATATGATAGTATGCTATCTGGTTACTCTTTATCTTAACATGTACACTAGTCTCTTTATACTGTCTTATAGTTACATGTTGGTAAAGCCCTTAGGATATGTACTTGACTACCTGGACTGTGATGCAGATCATACTAGTAGGGACATGGTAGTCCATAAGTACATCCTTCAAGGTCCCTAGTCGTGGGTGTATCGAGACGGGGCATCGATATACCAGAGTAGACTAGCGTATACGCTTCTCGACCCATGAGATGGGCGATGGATGATCCCACATCCATTGGTGTTTGACATCAGAGATGGTATACGGGTGCTCAGTGGAGACTGGGTACACTGGACGGACTCGCCGAGAACTCCAGATGGTATTATAGCTCACGTCAGATGGCAGTTCTCAGGTGACACTTGTACAGGTTAGTCTGTAGACCCGAGATCGTCATAGAGTCTTGTGTGATTCCCACTGTGCTTTGATCTCCACCTTACCACGTCCATGAGGGCGTGCAAAACGGTGGTCTTTGGGTACAGTCCCGAGTCACATGGAGGCAATGAGCGATAGGAGGGGTTTCGTCTCTCCCGGTATTGGGAGTTGATGTTGCGCTGTGCTCGATTGGCCGTAGCAGGGAAGTCCCTGGCCAGGGCTGATCAGAGATTTGCTGGTAAGTGTTACCAGTAGTTTCTCGACCCGCTATGAGCCTCATATCGGCACGACTTATCGGTTATTGGGGTCTGACGTATACCACCCCTAGACTTGATATGCGACATATCAGACGAACAGACCGGACTGTACGGTAAGTGTTACTGGTTGGATTCACAGGAGTGTGAGCGGGCTAGCTCGTCGATCTTCTGATCGCTCAATACCCGGATGGCCTTTACGTTTAGCAGACCGCTTGCGGCTTGTGGGTGCTTGATATGATCATCATCTGCTACCGTCGTATTGACGAGTCTTTAGAGTCCTATACAGAGGTTTCCTGGCTCAAGCGAAACGAAATAGGAGTGCATATGAGATATGTGCGGGAGCGAGAATAATGCGTGTATGTGATACCGCATTTCATTCTCGCGATAAATGTTTCGATTTGTTATATTCGATATGACCTAGTTATCGAATCATTGATTCGATAAATCGATACATTGAATACTAGTCGGTTATGTGCGACATGACCGGATCATTGAATCAAATGTTGATTTAATGATTTAATGTATAATTATATATTTGATATATTACTTTGCATTAACTAGTATTGGTTCACTTTATACGGATTTTCTCACTTGATATGCAAGTTGTATATGTGATACACTTTTGTGCACATATATGTATCATGTTTAATGATACTTGATCATTTGGTTAAGTGTGAAGAATTAAACCATGGTTAAATGATAATTAGGGTTTTGCCTTATCATTTATTTATTCATTTCTTTATTTATTTTATTGGATAAATGAAGAGATAATGGTTTGTTTTTGTCATGAAGCTTGTTGAAGCTTCATGAAGCTTTGACCAAGGAGACCATTTTGTCTTCATGCTTAACCCTAACCCATCCACTTACCATGGTTTATTCTCTACACTTAACCCAAGTTAGATTATATTAAGTATGAATTTTCTTTTCATTTTTAAAACAACTTATCATAAACTAGCTTCATCTTCTTCCTTCTTCTTCAAGATAGAAACCTTGATGCCATCAATGGCAACTTGAGTTTTAGTGAGAGAAATCCAAATCTAAACTGAACCCACCTCCTATTTCTTCATCCTCTACCTCTTGCCAAGTGGTTTTGGGTGTTTTCTTCACAAGTTTCACAACTTGGTGAAGTCGGAGCTTGAACTTGTGCAACCTCGACGTAGATCGTCTTTGACACGAAGCCGACGACCTTGCTCGCCCGTTTTTCCGATGAAGCCGACGAATGAGTCTAGGATTCGTGATGGACAGCGAGAGCACACCCACGTGGAGCTAAGGAAGTGGGGAACCGGATCTACAAAGGTTGTAGCATCTAACTTTTAGTTAAGTAGTTAACTAGATTCTCATTTCGCCTAAACATCTAGTCAACGATCCGTGTTAGGGTTTCTCGGCACCAATAATTTTTGAAATTGGCATGGTTGATGCCTTGTGAGACTTCATTAGGATGCCTAGGAACCCTACAGTGGTATCAGAGCCTAGCTAGAACCTTAGGCGAAGTCTAGACGCAATTTGAAGCCCGAACGAACCCGAAACCCTAAACTTAACATGCTCTCTGTACATTTTCTAAAATCTGGGATTTTTCAAGATTAAAAATGCCTAAAAAATTCAGCAGGAATATCTAAGAATTATGGTGAAACACGAGCTCATGAAGCTTCCAAACAGCCGCGGAAACACGGCAGAAGCATGGCTTCTGCCGCTGTTCCGCGGCCAACTGTTCACTTTACCCAATATTGTTTGCACAGTAATTCTTCTTTTCTGGTGCTGAGTTTTATGGGAATTTTTAATAATTATTCCAGAGTTTAATTTTCTGGGGTGTTTTAGAGCTTCGGTGTTTCGACCGGATTATCAAATTTCGTCTTTGTGTACTTCCAGATAATTTATAGAATATGTTAAAAAGTTCGACCGGATATAAATACCCAACTTTTTCCCTGTCGGGAAATTTCCAAGTGTTGGATTTTTCCGTAGTTTAACGACATTCTAAGTAGTGCAAGTAATGCGATGGACCCTCTAGAAGACAACAAACCTTAACTCGATTATGTGACCGTCTTGAACTGCCCTTTGAATCTTCGGGTTTGGGGCAGTACGGCGTGCCACATGTGAGGCGTTGGCTTGACCCTTCTACGGCTGGACCGTTGGTACTGAGGCACGAACTGAATGTTGTTAGACTTATTTCATGTGTTGAGCTGTATCGGGAAAACTTGGGTATTCGACTGTTCGATCGGAAAGTTTAACATTTTCTGTTTATCTGGAATGTGATACAATAATTGGAATTCACAAACAGTTATGAGATAACTGGATGAATGTTATAAATCTAGCAGTTTAGTCCCATATGATATTGAAAAGAGTTTTCGATAATGAGACTAAAATGCGGGGTTTGTAACTGTTAGGCATGTGATGTCTAAAGAGGTTGCGGATTCCAATTGTTGTAGTTTTACACTTTCTTTTCTGTGACCGTAAGTGTAATATGTGATATCGCCGGTTTCGTTGCTATATGTCAACGACAATTGGGATGCGCATATTTACTTACGTTGATGACATGTGATGTTATGTGTTGCTGGATATGTTATATTGGATCGTCGTGTTTGAATAGCCGGGGTTTTTTAATGTGAGATGAGTGTTTTTCATTTTCATTCATGTAAAAACTTGTATGTAATATTCTTTTATTTGGGGCACTTCCATGTAGCGGAAGTTGTCACCCTTTGTATATTATTTACTTTTCCGCATTAGGATAGACCCAAGGAGGGGAGCACAAGTAACCGGGTTCTGGGGTCCAGTGGGAGACCAACTCGAGGAGTTGAGTCCGGGTCTCCTAACCCTAGAATTGGCAGGGTTGCTTGCCGCTCTCGTAGGGGTCTAGGGGTGTGGGATTGGCTATTCATCACGACCGTGGAATCCGTGTTTTATACTGGCTCGTATTGAAAACACGGACGTCCTAGTATATCCAATGTTTCATATGTTTCTTCTGCTGCGATATCTGTGATGCGATCATGTGATGTTCTGTGATGGATATAGAATATAGTATATATGATATATTATATAGACTTTACTTATGTTTTGCACCCATACTAGCCATGCCCTGCTCTGTCGTTAGTTACCTAACCTAACGGTGAACAAGGGGACATCGAGGCGAATGCGGATGGCATAAGTGTACGTCGTATTTATCTGTGATGTTTAGGTATTTAAATGATGGGACTTCATTAATGTGATTAATGAAATAAAAGAAACCAAATGATGTTGTAGAATCAGATTTTAAAATAAAACAGGTAGCTACAGTTCTTGCTTTGCATAGCGGTATATATGATATACCCTGCACCTTATTCGATGAGGAAAGGACCGAGATCCCTTCACCGGGAGTGAATCCTTTAGCAGTAACTGGCAGATGTTACACACTCGGTTTGGCTTTGATTGCTTTTAAGAGTTTTTGCTTTGCACAGTGATATATATGATATATCCCGCACCTCATTCGACGAGGAAAGGGCCGACGATCCCTTCACCCGGAGTGACCCCTTTAGCAAAACTGGAAAAGCCTCAAAATCACTCCATTTCAAAACTTCATTTGATTCTACAACGATATCAAGTTCATTACGCTCATGGTTTTATGAAAACCTGCATAGCCCTCCGTCATTTCAGATAAATCCTACTTAGTATTCGTGCTACGTTTGTTGACCTCCGTCAAGACGTAGTGTGCGGTAGCTAACTAGTATTTATCTGCTTATGCATATGATGCAGATTGGATTAGGGTAGTCGTACGACCTTGTTGACCTCCGTCAAGGGTCGTGCGGGTGGGTTTGATTCAATCAAGAAATGACGGGTTGAACTTGACTTGCACCCTATGGTTTGTTGACCTCCGTCAAGGTCATAGGATGCTTGGGGCAAAATATTATCGGGAATTTCAAGTGTTGAAATTTGCAATGAGATTGCATACCTTCTATGAGATAGTTGGATCCCGATACCCACTGTGAGTAAGAGTTACTCCTGGGAGAGTTTTACACATTGCAATTAGCTGATCAAGTAGGTGTCTAGAAAGGTGTCAACGGGGTTACGCCTCTGGGAAAACGAGGTTTACAGTAATTAGGTTCGTGCGAAAGCACGGGGGACCTCCCTCAAAGTACCGACACTGGCCTGGCTGAAAGATTGGCGAACTTGTAGTGTGTAATTAATCCCGGCTAGTCTTTCCTTTTAGGGTTTGAAGGAAGATTTGATAAAAAAGCAGTGGGAGCCATCCTGATTAGATAAGATAATAACCAATCTGATCTTGCACGAGCATACGCTAAAGTGTTTTCTTCTCTCTCTCTCCAGGTAGCGACCATTTCATGCCCTAATGAAGATAATAATATGGATATATTGACCGAACCCGCATGTTATACTGTGCTGGGGAACGTTGGTTCCTTTCTATCTTATAAGATTTATAGGAATGAACAGGAAATAGGGGAATACCAGGATTCCCATGCCACCCGATTGAAGAAAGTACATGTTGATGCATTTTCTTCGGGTGTGTTCGTTACAGAGAACTGTTTCTCCATTTGCTCTACGTCCTGGGTATTAGATACCGGGTCAGGATCTCATATATGTAATCAGTTACATGGGCTTAGGAAAGGTAGAGAACTTGGAGAAGATGATAAAGACATTAGAGTTGGAAATGGTGCAATTGTTGCAGCTAAGACTGTCGGGGAATATCACCTTGTATTACCAACTGGTAATACATTGGTTCTGAACGAATGCTATTACATGCCGAACCTGATATGCAACATTATATCGGTTTCTTTATTAAGTAAAGAGTGATATAATTTTGTATTACAGGACAATGTTATGAACATTTTCCGTAACCAAAAGTTGGTTGGATCAGGCACGTTATGCAATGGCATTTATGTTCTAAATCAATCAACAGTTCTGAGCATAACAAACACACACAAGAGGAAGAGTTCTGAACTCAACGAATCCTTCTTGTGGCATTGTAGACTGGGTCACATCAATGCGACACGACTGGCTAAGTTGCATAAGGATGGATATTTAAATCCGTTTGAATTTTCATCTTATGACACTTGCCAGTCATGTCTCAAAGGCAAGATGACCAAAACTCCGTTTACGGGACACGGAGAAAGAGTTACCGAACTCTTGGGACTGATACATAGTGATGTATGCGGTCCCATGTCTATACATGCCAGGGATGGTTCTTCGTACTTCATTACATTCACTGACGATCTCTCTAGATTCGGATATGTGTTCCTAATGAAACACAAATCAGAAGCTTTTGAGAAATTTAGAGAATATAAACAAGAAGTCGAGAACCAAACCGGAAAAAGTATTAAAATCCTACGATCTGATCGAGGAGGGGAATACTTGAGCATTGAATTCCTGGACTTCCTAAAAGAGAATGGGATTCTCTCTCAGCTAACTCCTCCATATACACCACAGCACAACGGTGTATCAGAACGGAGGAACCGCACCCTATTGGATATGGTGCGCTCTATGATGAGTGTAGCTGAGTTACCTGTTTCCTTCTGGGGATATGCACTGGAAACAGCAGCATACCTACTGAATAGAGTTCCCACCAAATCTGTGCCTACCACACCATATGAGATATGGGAAGGGAAGAGACCATATCTTAATTTTATTAAGATATGGGGTTGCCCGACCTATGTGAAAAGACAAAAACCGGACAAACTCGAGGCAAGGTCTGTTTTGTGTAAATTTGTTGGATATCCCAAACATTCGCGAGGGTATATCTTCTACCACAGTGAGGAACAAAGAGTATTTGTTGCTCAACATGCCACCTTTTTAGAAAAGGAATTTCTTGCAAAAGAGAGTAGTGGCTCTGAGGTAGAACTGGAAGAGGTTCCAGCTGAACAAAACACAACAGAAGATTTAGTGGAACCAGAGGATTCAGTAGCTCCCAATGAACCTCAGCCACTCCGCCGATCTAGTAGGGTTCCTCGCCAACCTGAGAGAAACTACGGTTTTCTCATGGATGGTGGGAGCGAGGATTGCATCATGGAGGATGATAACCCAACTAGCTTCGAGCAGGCCATCACGAGTAGGGACTCAGTGAAATGGCTGGATGCTATGCGGTCCGAGATGGAATCCATGTACACCAACAAAGTATGGACTTTGGAAGTTGCTCCTGAAGGGGTAAAACCCATTGGGAGCAAGTGGATCTTCAAGAAGAAACTTGGTGTAGATGGGAAAGTGGAGACTTTCAAAGCTAGACTTGTAGCAAAGGGTTTTCTTCAAAGACCAGGTGTGGACTATGAAGAAACCTTTTCTCCAGTGGCTATGCTTAAATCCATCCGAATCATGCTTGCCATTGCTGCCTTTCATGATTACGAAATCTGGCAAATGGATGTTAAGACCGCCTTTCTAAATGGTGATTTAGAAGAGTGCATGTACATGACTCAGCCAGAGGGCTTCGTAGATAGTGGGAGCAGCGGGAAGGTATGCAAGCTGCTTAAATCCATTTATGGATTAAAGCAAGCATCGCGGAGTTGGAACATCTGCTTTGACGTCGTTATCAAAGAGTTTGATTTCGTCAAAAATCCAGATGAACCTTGTATCTACAAGAAGGTGGCAGAGAGTAAGGTTGTATTCCTCGTATTGTACGTGGACGACATACTCTTGATAGGAAATGATATTCCTATGCTGCAATTGGTCAAGCTCTTCTTATCACAAAGATTCTCAATGAAAGATCTTGGTGATGCCTCCTGCATATTGGGAATCAGGATCTATAGAGATAGATCCAAACGGATATTGGGATTGTCCCAATCCAGGTACATTGACACCATACTAAAGAGGTTTAGTATGGAAGAATCCAAGCGTGGGAACTTGCCCACGATCTCTGGAGTCACTCTCTCCAAAAAGATGTCTCCCAAGACTGATTTGGAGAGAGCTCGCATGCAAGGGATACCCTATGCTTCAGCAGTAGGCTCTATCATGTATGCGATGCTATGTACCAGACCCGATGTAGCATACTCACTAAGTGTAGTGAGCAGGTATCAAGCTGATCCTGGAGAGAGTCACTGGACAGCTGTGAAGAGCATTCTCAAGTACTTGCGAAGGACTAGAGATATGTTCTTAGTGTATGGTAACGGAGAACTCCAAGTGGAGTCCTTTACCGATTCGAGCTTCCAGAGTGATAAGGACGACTCTAAGTCACAGTCGGGATTTGTCTTTACCCTTTACGGAGGGGCGGTTAGCTGGAAGAGTTCCAAGCAGGAAACCATGGCAGACTCGACGATGGAGGCTGAATACATCGCTGCCAACGATGCTGCCAAAGAGGCTGTCTGGATCAAGAAGTTCATTACTGAACTTTGTGTGGTTCCATCCATTGAGCATCCAATACCTTTGTATTGCGATAACAATAGAGCGGTGGCTTTGGCCAAGGAACCCAGGTCCCATCAGCGATCCAGGCATATTCTGAGGCGGTATCACCTGATCCGGGAGATAGTTGATCGCCGGAAGATCGAGGTCAGGAGGGTTGACACGAAGAACAACACCGCGGATCCACTCATGAAGGCCATTCCCCAGATACAGTTTGAGAGACTCTTCGGGATGCTCGGTATGCGATACTACAGCAGCTGGCCCTAGTGCAAGTGGGAGATTGTTAGTTGTATGTATGCCCTAGAGGCCAGTATTGTACAGATGATGTATATTATATTGGATGCTTGGACATATATAGAGATGACTTTCTTGCTCAATATGATAGTATGCTATCTGGTTACTCTTTATCTTAACATGTACACTAGTCTCTTTATACTGTCTTATAGTTACATGTTGGTAAAGCCCTTAGGATATGTACTTGACTACCTGGACTGTGATGCAGATCATAGTAGTGGGGACATGGTAGTCCATAAGTACATCCTTCAAGGTCCCTAGTCGTGGGTGTATCGAGACGGGGCATCGATATGCCAGAGTAGACTAGAGTATACGCTTCTCGACCCATGAGATGGGCGATGGATGATCCCACATCCATTGGTGTTTGACATCAGAGATGGTATACGGGTGCTCAGTGGAGACTGGGTACACTGGACGGACTCGCCGAGAACTCCCAGATGGTATTATAGCTCACGTCAGATGGCAGTTCTCAGGTGACACTTGTACAGGTTAGTCTGTAGACCCGAGATCGTCATAGAGTCTTGTGTGATTCCCACTGTGCTTTGATCTCCACCTTACCACGTCCATGAGGGCGTGCAAAACGGTGGTCTTTGGGTACAGTCCCGAGTCACATGGAGGCAATGAGCGATAGGAGGTGTTTCGTCTCTCCTGGTATTGGGAGTTGATGTTGCGATGTGCTCGATTGGCCGTAGCAGGGAAGTCCCTGGCTAGGGCTGATCAGAGATTTGTTGGTAAGTGTTACCAGTAGTTTCTCGACCCGCTATGAGCCTCATATCGGCACGACTTATCGGTTATTGGGGTCTGACGTATACCACCCCTAGACTTGATATGCGACATATCAGACGAACAGACCGGACTGTACGGTAAGTGTTACTGGTTGGATTCACAGGAGTGTGAGCGGGCTAGCTCTTCGATCTTCTGATCGCTCAATACCCGGATGGCCGTTACGTTTAGCAGACCGCTTGCGGCTTGTGGGTGCTTGATATGATCATCATCTGCTACCGGCGTATTGACGAGTCTTTAGAGTCCTACACAGAGGTTTGCTGGCTCAAGCGAAACGAAATAGGAGTGCATATGAGATATGTGCGGGAGCGAGAATAATGCGTGTATGTGATACCGCATTTCATTCTCGCGATAAATGTTTCGATTGGTTATATTCGATATGACCTAGTTATCGAATCATTGATTCGATAAATCGATACATTGAATACTAGTCGGTTATGTGCGACATGACCGGATCATTGAATCAAATGTTGATTTAATGATTTAATGTATAATTATATATTTGATATATTACTTTGCATTAACTAGTATTGGTTCACTTTATACGGATTTTCTCACTTGATGTGCAAGTTGTATATGTGATATACTTTTGTGCACATATATGTATCATGTTTGATGATACATGATCATTTGGTTAAGTGTGAAGAATTAAACCATGGTTAAATGATAATTAGGGTTTTGCCTTATCATTTATTTATTGATTTCTCTATTTATTTTATTGGATAAATGAAGAGATAATGGTTTGTTTTTGTCATGAAGCTTGTTGAAGCTTCATGAAGCTTTGACCAAGGAGACCATTTTGTCTTCATGCTTAACCCTAACCCATCCACTTACCATGGTTTATTCTCTACACTTAACCCAAGTTAGATTATGATAAGTACGAATTTTCTTTTCATTTTTAAAACAACTTATCATAAACTAGCTTCATCTTCTTCCTTCTTCTTCAAGATAGAAACCTTGATGCCATCAATGGCAACTTGAGTTTTAGTGAGAGAAATCCAAATCTAAAGTGAACCCACCTCCTATTTCTTCATCCTCTACCTCTTGCCAAGTGGTTTTGGGTGTTTTCTTCATAAGTTTCACAACTTGGTGAAGTCGGAGCTTGAACTTGTGCAACCTCGACGTAGATCGTCTTTGACACGAAGCCGACGACCTTGCTCGCCCGTTTTTCCGATGAAGCCGACGAATGAGTCTAGGATTCATGATGGACAGTGAGAGCACACCCACGTGGAGCTAAGGAAGTGGGGAACCGGATCTACAAAGGTTGTAGCATCTAACTTTTAGTTAAGTAGTTAACTAGATTCTCATTTCGCCTAAACATCTAGTCAACGATCCGTGTTAGGGTTTCTCGGCACCAATAATTTTTGAAATTGGCATAGTTGATGCCTTGTGAGACTTCATTAGGATGCCTAGGAACCCTACACACGTGGCGCGCTTGGCGCTGAGCGCCAGCCCATGAGTGCAATGCACTGTTTCAGAAGCGCAATGCGCTGCTTGTGTCTTTGGTTGACACGTGGCATGTTTTGGCGCTGAGCGCCGGTCCATGAAGTGCAAAAGCGCAATTCATGAGTGCAAGGCACTGTCTAATAGCGTAAAGCGCATTTTGATCAATTTTAAGATCAAAGAACAAATTTATGTTCTTCTTAAAGGAGGCTCTGCCTCAAGATTCAAGAACAAAAGTTCTTGTTTCTATAAAGGCTCTACCTTTATAGATCAAAGATCTGTGAATGAAGTAAAATACTTCTTTTATTATTATTTTCTTTATGATTAGATCTTTGATCATTTACTTTTTGTTAAAGCCCTTGGCCTTTTTTAGATCTATGATCTTTTTAGAAGATGGTTTTTCTTTTTACGAGTTGGTTTCATCTCTGTTATTCAAGAACATAGTTCTTTACCTTGAAGATGAAGAAAAATCTTCTTCTTTTTTTCTAAGAGCTTGCTCTTCTTTTGCAAAGGGTTTTTCTCTCTCTTTCTGTATTCTCTCTCTCTTTCTGTGTCTCTGTATGTTTTTCTTCTTTTAGACTTGAAGTCTAGGATCCTTTATATAGGGCCAAATGATTTGTTAAATCAGTTTTAAGAGATCTTTCTCTAATTGATTTGGGAATATTTCCCACCATTGGATCTTTGATCCTAAGGCTTCTGTTTTACAGAAGTTAATCTTCTTGTTTTTAACGAGATTGGAAAGATCTTTCCATAACAGAATTTTAGTTCTGATTAATTAATAATTTATTATTAGGAGATCTTTTGATCTGATGGTGGGGGAATTTTAATTCCAGCGCTGGCGCACCTTGCGCTAGCACACCTATGCTCGACACGTGGCGCACAGCGCAGAGCGCGGTGCTACTGCGCTAGCACGCCCGTGTTTGACACGCGGCACGCAGCACAGAGCGCAGCGCAAATACGCTAGCGCACCTATGTTTGACACGTGGCGCACAGCGCTGGATCTGAAGCGTTGCTTCAATTTAAATTTTGAATTTTAAAACAGAGCTTTGCTCTGATTGGGTGCGCTGCCTAGGGCGCAGCGCACCTGGCGCTGAATTTGAAGCATTGCTTCACAATGTTTTAACTCTTGGCTTTGAGGCATTTGTTACATTCTTTGCATGTGGAGTTTTTCCCTTCATTTTTTATTTTATTATTATTTTAATATTTTTTTATAAGGGAGCAGGTTGTGAGCCAAAATTTTGGCGGGAACAAATGCCCCCACTACATTGCCCACGTAAGTATGTACGTGGGTGAATTAGTGCAGAGTTATGCATGGCCACAGAATTAAGGGCTGAGGAGACAAGTTTAGGGTCCTTGTAGCCTAAGACTTTCTTTGTCTTCATGAGCCGTAAGGGTCTCAAGAAGGTTTTACTCCCTACGAGTCGAGAGGGTCTCGTAGATGCAAATTCTCCCTAGAAATCGTGAGGATTTCTAAGTGTTCATTACCTCCGTGAGTCGTAAGGATCTCAATCGGGTATTTTTCCTTACGAATCGTGAGGACCCGTAAGTAGCTTCTTCACTTCAGCGGTGAATGTGTCTTTGGCAAATGTGGCCCATAGATGGTAGATGGCGTTTCATCCTGAACTCTCCGAGAGGTAGTAATGGCTTAGGGAGCAGGTTCAGATCTGCTATCTAAGACTTTTCAACTTCATGAGTCGTGAGGGTCTCATGACGACTTTTCTCCCTACGAGTCGAGAGGATCCCGTAGGTGTATTTTTTTCTTAGGAATCGTGAGGATTCCTAAGTGTGTTTTCCCTTATAAGTCTTAAGGGTCTTATATGAGAATTTTCCCTCTTACGAGTCGAAAGGACCCGTAAGCGGTTGTTTCCCTCCTTGTCGACATTCGACTTTGGAGAGTGTGACCCATGAATAGTATGCAAGAGTTCATTTTGAATCGACTTGCAGGGCCCCAGTGCTTAGAAAATGGGATCTTATTCTCATTGCCTAAGGCTTTTCCTCACGAGTCGAGACGAATCGAGAAGTTCTCGCAAAGACACTAATTTCCTCGCGAGTCGAGACGAATTGGGCATTTCTTGTAAGAATATCCTAACGTCACAGTTAACCTCTGCTCTTTACGACAATGGTCCGTTAGGGTCTGTGGTACTAGGGTTTTGTCCGTCGTACCTTCGTGTTGGCTGATGTATTTCTTGATAGGCAATCTTACTGTTCGAGTGGCCTTGCGACTGTCGTGTCTCTGATCCCTTCAGGGGCTGGACAGGACATCTTCAAGCAATTCTCCTAAGCAGTTTAACCGTCGGAAGAGCAAGCGTTAGGAATTTTGCCATGCCGCTTTTTAGTTTAGATTAGGCTCATTTTGGAGAGCCCTGATGAGTCATAACCACTCCGCGCTGGTGTGGGATGATCTCCGATAGTCTTTCAGGTTTTCTATGAGTTGCCGTCAAGACCCTGAAGCTAGGAATTTGTCCTTCGCTTCGTTTGCTGGCGTGTCCGAATTCTGCTGGAGGAGGAACGCTGTAGTGACATCTCGTCTGTTGTGTCAAGACGAACGTCGAGGTGGTGATCACTCCATGCTGGTGTAAGATTGTCACGACCCGAAAGTACGGAACGTGATCGGCACTTAGATTACGAAGCGTCTAGAGACGCAACGTAACCTAAATAAGCCGAAGCCCAGAAATCTAAACCATAAAAGAAGAAGAAGAAGTAAAAGAACATGAAGAAAAACAAGTTTAAAAATATCAGCAATTTTTCCCAAAAATTTCGGCAGAGTCTCCTCTGTAAAAACTGGCCCCCAGACGGGTACAACAAGTATAATATAAATAAACAATAAAAAGCATCCCCAAACGGGTGCTAGCATCAACGCCAACAGGCGAAAACAACCACAACAAGCACAATAATATACAACGCCAAAGGGCGAGGCTCAAAACTCAAAAGAAAACAAAACCACCAGATCAGAATAATACATGCGCGACTCTAAGGTCGAAATAAAAGACTGGTCCAATAAACTTATCAAGTAATACAAGTATAGTTGATGGAGCTTACTAGATACAAATGAATGAATAAAAGTACAGTGGTGGTTCGGATACAAGTGAACCAACCTACCGTGCAAATCACCCTGAAAGAATAGATGTGCCAGCAAGCTGCCAGGGAAACCTGTACACCGAACCTGTAATAAAATTTGACACAACGGGGGTGAGTTGCCAACTCGTGAGTAGAAGACATCTACGAAAAGAAATCGAATACACGACGCTATCCTAGGTCATAATAATACACTATAATATCCTAATCATCTAGTAATAGCAGGGTATAACTACGTGTAAGTGCAGATACTCCGTGCTTGTGTCAGTGCCTCATATAATACTATGTCATATGAAATGAAATGCATGCACCATGAATGTAAAGTAACAAATCCTGAAATCCAGATATATATGTATAAGAAATCTTTAGCTGTTATCATAGTAAAATGTGTATAAGAATCTGAAATCTCAACAATGAAATCCATGGAAATCCATGTCAAGCGTCGACACAACACATGTAATCCCAAGTCTCAATATCTCGGGCTCCGTCAGTCCGGATCGGCCCATATCATCAAATCTCACGACAACGGTCGGTATCCTCCGGATATCCGCCGCGCCAGACATCACCGGTAGGTAGCCTTCCCCTGCCAGGCTCATCGTCTACAACTCGATCTTCTTGCCCCGGGGTACCATACCGGGCCCACCATGTACCCGAGACGGTTCATCCACTCCTCGAATCGGTCTCGAAATCCATCAGAAAACATGAAATCTCATGGTGGACGACACATACATCATGAGAAAACCGCAACTTATGTTTTTAAAAAGAGAGGAGGAGGAGAGAGAGAAGTTTTTACATATTCTTGCGGTTTTCCCCAAAATCCAGAAATCTCATAGAAATCCAAATCTCAAAATCATGAGTAACTATATGATAAGTGTCGGCATATGCCCATAATACTGCATGATAACATGAAAATATGAATGCATGAATGTCTAAGCAATAAATATCATGTCTGTTCTAATGTCAGAGAATAATCACAATATTATAGCGGTCTAGTTGTTAACTGATTCTATCCATAAAAGACAATATGATCTAAACTGTACGTGACATAGCAATTACCGATGATGATGTGTGTGAGCCGGCAAATAAGTGTGCGTGGAGTATGCGCATCATCGGTAATAGTGCTGGTGTCCTAACAGGTAAAGTTTATACTGATTATAGCAACATATAAAAAAACATGCACCATGATGATTACAGTATGAATGCAAGACAGATGTGCATTATCCACCCCTCTGCGACATACGAGAACAACTATCACTATATGAATCGAACCTAACCTAGTTTCCATCTAACCTCCTAAGGAACTTAACCTAAGAAACTAGTCATTAAGAAACAAGAGTCTACCTAGGTCTGAATCAATATCTCTAATAGTCGGCGATCCAGCCTCAATAGCGTCACGTACGAAGTACGGCTTCCTCGAATCAAGAGTGCGGATCAATCATCATATCTATGCCTCGTACGGTAAAATCCATCGTACGGCATCCCAATATCGGGGTAAGGGTCAAGTATCTCCTAGGTGTCTCATTATTCGTATAATGTCATCACCAACACATCTCATGATCAAGGTGCTAAACTGTAATCGCCTACATCAATCATATATCATTGCCATCATAATAAGCATCATTAGTTTATCCTCAGAAATATCATGTCATATGTATCATATTGTGATTAAGTCATACTGATATCATATCGTCCTCAAGTCACACCTCTATGATATCGACATCAGGTCACACCTATATGATGTCGTAATCAAGTCATACATATCCCATATCGTGATCAATCACAGGTTACAGTCCGGGTACTATTTTAGAGTCCTATGTACCTCAATATCATCACTACCCCTTATAATTTAAGTATACATATTCATTATCTCATTCTCTAATGATCCGCTAACACTTAATACGACTGTATAGCCAAGAATCACGGCATCAAGCCCAGTTACACTGTTTCATCATATCTCGGATATTATATCACATCAATGTATCCCATATACGTGTTGTATATATATGTATATACCTATACCTAGTTCTATATATATATACACACATACACGTATACCCCATGTCGAGTTTCAGTGCGTGCGTGTATATGTTTCTATCTGAAACCTACGAACCTCTTCCAAGGTACTCATCCTCCGATATGGTTTTCCTAAATCAATCTAGTCCAGCCTAGGGTCATTACTAGGGTCCTACTCATTAAGAATCTAGGGTCACATCTGGTTTCCTAATGTCAATAAGTACTATTCCTATTCTACGTTGCGGGGGTGCTAAACGCCATCCACCCGACTTCCCCCCGTAGATATACATCTACTCACCTGGTCCATGTCTGCCGAAGACAGTGTTGCCATCCTCCTCTTCATCGCCCGCAGTCCACGTGAGGGGTACCTAAACGCAAACATATAAATAGTATCGTAAACTGAATCACATACGAAAGTCAAACGATACAAAGAACAAGCATAGGTTAAAACCTATGTCCCGTCCACCTAAAAGAACCAAATATCGCTCGATATCGGCGTACAAACTCCGATGGATCGAAATAAACATCAACAAATAACTCGTAGTTTTAAAACACCTTACTTATATTACAAAACATGATTAAATCCATCGAAACCCTAAAATCCATCAAACCGTCCAATTTCGTAAAACCCGAAAATACCAATTTACCGTTTTTCATCAAAACTTGACATTTAAATGAAACCAAAGGTCATAAAACTCATTAAATAGCATAACTAGACTATACAAACCATTACTATATTTTTATTACACAAATTTGTATAAATTTGAAATTTCTAGTTTGCAACCTTTAACAATTTTCAATATTTTTCAAGCAAAATACCACAATTCCACAACAAAACTTGGTTTTACATGGATTAATGTTTTAAACTACAATTCATGATGATAGTGATATAATGAAACCATAAATTATATTTTTAATCTCATTTATTTAGGAATTTCCAAAATCTAGTTTACAAAAATAGCATTTTATTAGTATTTTTCCAATCATCAAAAGAAACTAGTGATCAAACTAAGTTTTTCTTTCCATTAACATGCTAATATTCTCACTAAAACTACAATCTAATGATAGCAACCTTAATTAGAATTTTATATTACCCACAAACACATTTTATAAAAACCTACTTAGCTAAATAGCTTAATTAAATCAATTTTGGATAAACAAATTATTATACAACAACCATGCAAGATTTTTCCACTCTAAAAATGATAAACTGGCTATTATAACCTTATTTAATTAATAAAAATCACAACTTGATTTTTGAAACCCTAACTTGAATTTTAAAAGTAGCAAATAGAATTATTATATTAAATCTAATTATGTTTAAATGAACATCTAATAACAATAAATCAAAAGAAGGAAATTTATACCTCCAAAATATGAAACCCAAACATGAAATAAGCCTCCAAAATGCATGCTTTCCATCTCCAAAATCCATGCTAAATAGGTCAAAGGAAAATGGTAGAGGTTGAATGTTGATTTTTGAGATTTATTTTTGGATTTTTTGATGAATTTTGATGATTTTTAATGCAAAAATGATGGGGGAAAAATTTTGGGGCTACCCATGGAGGGGAGGCCGGCCTTGGAGAGGGAGGAGGGTGGAGAGAGAGAAAAAATGTGTGGTATTGTGTAGAAAGTTCATAAATAATGCATTTTTTTCACTTAAACTCTTTATTATCTAATTTTTTTCAATTTAACCCTTTTCCTAGAAATTTCTAGAACCATGGAGAGATTTTTGAAAAGATTTTGCATATTACACACTTGATTCTAATATACCATGTCTCATTTTTATAAATTAAAACCATTCAAATTTGTAATTTACACTAATTTAAATAAAAAATAAAGCTTATGTTAATATTTAAAATATTTAATTTAGGAAAAATATTTAATTGAACTAAAAATTTATAAGTGGCTAAATAAACACTATTTACTAGTAATTACATAATTAAAATAGGTATTTTTGAAATTATAATGAAAAACAATCACGGTTTAGTTTTTCGAAACATACATTTTACTTTACCGAAAATCATAAAATTCACTTAAACAATTTTATTCATTTAGTAATTTATTTAATTATTTTTAAAACGTTACAATCTTCCCCCTTTAAGAAATTCGGTCCCCGAATTTAAATTAAAACTCCCCCTCCAAATACTAAAACATTTAGCAAAACACTCAAATCGTCGGGGCTCCGAAATCATCAATATATAACAAAAATCAACTCCATCAAGCAAAACGCAATCATCGGAGTTATGGTGAAGACAAAATATCAAAACCCAATACAAAAACCAGAATAATATACATCAAAACTATAACTTAAATATAGTGCGCATCATAGTAAAATCGTTCAAATATCTGGATAAGGAAATATGCAACACCCCTTTTTGAAAATCACCGTGTGATGCATGTGTCACGGCATAAGTAGCGGACGTTTATTTAAAAAAATAACTATATATATATATATATATATATCTTTTATTTAACATACATGTCCCGCCTGGTTACTAAATCAAATAATAGTGATTATGGAAACATACTGCTCAAACTGAAATCAATCCCAATCACATCAATAAAATATCATGTGCGTCCGGTGCGCACTGAAATCGAAAAAAAATACAGATACCACGAATACACACAACAACAAAACTAAGTGCAACAGGTGTGCACCAAAAACATCTGTCAAGTGCAACGGGCATGCACGACTCAATATCAGGTGCATCTAATTTGCACAAAACCCCGATTTAGTGCATCTGGTGTGCACAAAATCGCATCAAGTGCGCCAAGTATGCGCAAGAATCCTAATCAGGTGCATATGGTGCACGAAAACATACATCGAATATCAAAATCGAAATCACAGCACAAAAATGCATGAAAACTAGGTCGAAACATATGTCAAAATCATGTGTAACCATATGCACGAAATCAAATCAAAATCACAAAAGGTATTAAAACCAAATCAAATGCACTGGGTATGTACTAAACAACATCAATACAACTGATATATGAAACACAAATAGAATGAAATGAAAGTACACACATGAAATACCAATCGTAGAACAAAGTCCTCAAAATACCAAAATCCAATCAACGAAAATATGAAATTCAAATCACTAAATCACAATCGTAAACACTATCGTCAATGTGCGCCTCTTTCCTCTGATGTCGATTGCTTCGAACTCGTCTCTTCGTAGCTGTGCTGACTGCGCTACCAACGGCAATACTCATATCTAGAATCTCCCACGTAGTAGATCCCTTCACATGATATCCGGACTACATTAAACTTTTCGATCAATCCATCAAAATCCCATAAGTCCCCGAGAGCTCAACACTCAAGTACAGTTTAAAAATATCTGGTACATACCCCAGCATCGATGATCCAGCCACAGAAGGGCAAACCCAAGCCTCACTAATGACACCGCGGAACTGCCGTAAACCCTAAGGTTCAAGGGCGTTCTCGTGGTCATTATGTCGAGTTAGGGTTTCATTCTTCTAGAGGGTCCATCGAAATACCTGCATGTTCTTCCGAATACTTTAAACTTGGGAAAATGGTTTTCTGATAATCGTTCGAACCCTTTAACTTCATCCGGACGGCATGTGAATACCCTTCATTCGCACGCTAAGCAATGCTTCAATCCTCAAGAATAACCAATACTCTAATGGTTATCGCATTCGAGCCGCAGCTCCCTCTGCCAGTGCACCCCGTGGTAACAGAAACCACTCTCCGACATCGACGAAGATAGATCAAAGGAACGAATGAAATATGGTGCAAACAAATGTACATCCTAAGGTTCCTTAAGCAGAGTAGCGTATCGTAAGTATGCCGCGGACCATACCCACGGTACGTTACTCTACCTAAATCGCCTACTCAATCAACCAAGGGTCACCTAGACTTATACAAGGTTAAACCTAGCGCTCTGATACCAACTTTGTCACGACCCGAAAGTACGGAACGTGATCGGCACTTAGATTACGAAGCGTCTAGAGGCGCAACGTAACCTAAGTAAGCCGAAGCCCAGAAATCTAAACCATAAAAGAAGAAGAAGAAGTAAAAGAACATGAAGAAAAACAAGTTTAAAAATATCAGCAATTTTTCCCAAAAATTTCGGCAGAGTCTCCTCTGTAAAAACTGGCCCCCCAGACGGGTACAACAAGTATAATATAAATAAACAATAAAAAGCATCCCCAAACGGGTGCTAGCATCAACGCCAACAGGCGGAAACAACCACAACAAGCACAATAATATACAACGCCAAAGGGCGAGGCTCAAAACTCAAAAGAAAACAAAACCACCAGATCAGAATAATACATGCGCGACTCTAAGGTCGAAATAAAAGACTGGTCCAATAAACTTATCAAGTAATAAAAGTATGGTTGATGGAGCTTACTAGATACAAATGAATGAATAAAAGTACAATGGTGGTTCGGATACAAGTGAACCAACATACCGTGCAAATCACCCTGAAAGAATAGATGTGCCAGCAAGCTGCCAGGGAAACCTGTACACCGAACCTGTAATAAAATTTGACACAACGGGGGTGAGTTGCCAACTCGTAAGTAGAAGACATCTACGAAAAGAAATCGAATGCACGACGCTATCCTAGGTCATAATAATACACTATAATATCCTAATCATCTAGTAATAGCAGGGTATAACTACGTGTAAGTGCAGATACTCCGTGCTTGTGTCAGTGCCTCATATAATACTATGTCATATGAAATGAAATGCATGCACCATGAATGTAAAGTAACAAATCCTGAAATCCAGATATATATGTATAAGAAATCTTTAGCTGTTATCATAGTAAAATGTGTATAAGAATCTGAAATCTCAACAATGAAATCCATGGAAATCTGTGTCAAGCGTCGACACAACACATGTAATCTCAAGTCTCAATATCTCGGGATCCGTCAGTCCGGATCGGCCCATATCATCAAATCTCACGACAACGGTCGGTATCCTCCGGATATCCACCGCGCCAGACATCACCGGTAGGTAGCCTTCCCCTGCCATGCTCATCGTCTACAACTCGATCTCTTGCCCCGGGGTACCATACTGGGCCCACCATGTACCCGAGATGGTTCATCCACTCCTCGAATCGGGTCTCGAAATCCATCAGAAAACATGAAATCTCATGGTGGACGACACATACATCATGAGAAAACCGCATCTTATGTTTTTAAAAAGAGAGGAGGAGGAGGAGAGAGGGAAGTTTTTACATATTCTTGGCGGTTTTCCCAAAATCTAGAATCTCATAGAAATCCAAATCTGAAATCATGAGTAACTATATGATAAGTGTCGGCATATGCCCATAATACTGCATGATAACATGAAAATATGAATGCATGAATGTCTAAGCAATAAATACATGTCTGTACTAATGTCAGAGAATAATCACAATATTATAGCGGTCTAGTTGTTAACTGATTCTATCCATAAAAGACATATGATCTAAACTGTACGTAACATAGCAATTACCGATGATGATGTGTGTGAGCCGGCAAATAAGTGTGCGTGGAGTATGCGCATCATCGGTAATAGTGCATGGTTTCCTAACAGGTAAAGTTTATACTGATTATAGCAACATATAAAAGAACATGCACCATGATGATTACAGTATGAATGCAAGACAGATGTGCATTATCCACCCCTCTGCGACATACGAGAACAACTATCACTATATGAATCGAACCTAACCTAGTGTCCATCTAACCTCCTAAGGAACTTAACCTAAGAAACTAGTCATTAAGAAATAAGAGTCTACCTAGGTCTGAATCAATATCTCTAATAGTCGGCGATCCATCCTCAATAGCGTCACGTACGAAGTACGGCTTCCTCGAATCAAGAGTGCGGATCAATCATCATATCTATGCCTCGTACGGTAAAATCCATCGTACGGCATCCCAATATCGGGGTACGGGTCAAGTATCTCCTAGGTGTCTCATTATTCGTATAATGTCATCACCAACACATCTCATGATCAAGGTGCTAAACTGTAATCGCCTACATCAATCATATATCATTGCCATCATAATAAGCATCATTAGTTTATCCTCAGAAATATCATGTCATATGTATCATATTGTGATTAAGTCATACTGATATCATATCGTCCTCAAGTCACACCTCTATGATATCGACATCAGGTCACACCTATATGATGTCGTAATCAAGTCATACATATCCCATATCGTGATCAATCACAGGTTACAGTCCGAGTACTATTTTAGAGTCCTATGTACCTCAATATCATCACTACCCCTTATAATTTAAGTATACATGTTCATTATCTCATTCTCTAATGATCCGCTAACACTTAATACGACTGTATAGCCAAGAATCACGGCATCAAGCCCAGTTACACTGTTTCATCATATCTCGGATATCATATCACATCAATGTATCCCATATACGTGTTGTATATATATGTATATACCTATACCTAGTTCTATATATATACACACATACACGTATACCCCATGTCGAGTTTCAGTGTGTGCGTGTGTATGTTTCTATCTGAAACCTACGAACCTCTTCCAAGGTACTCATCCTCAGATATGGTTTTCCAAAATCAATCTAGTCCAGCCTAGGGTCATTACTAGGGTCCTACTCATTAAGAATCTAGGGTCACATCTGGTTTCCTAATATCAATAAGTACTATTCCTATTCTACGTTGCGGGGGTGCTAAACGCCATCCACCCGACTTCCCCCCGTAGATATACATCTACTCACCTGGTCCATGTCTGCCGAAGACAGTGTCGCCATCCTCCTCTTCATCGTCCCCAGTCCACGTGAGGGGTACCTAAACGCAAACATATAAATAGTATCGTAAACTGAATCACATACGAAAGTCAAACGATACAAAGAACAAGCATAGGTTAAAACCTATGTCCCGTCCACGCAAAAGAACCAAATATCGCTCGATATCGGCGTACAAACTCCGATGGATCGAAATAAACATCAACAAATAACTCGTAGTTTTAAAACACCTTACTAATATTGTAAAACATGATTAAATCCATCGAAAACCTAAAATCCATCAAACCGTCCAATTTCGTAAAACCCGAAAATACCAATTTACCGTTTTTCATCAAAACTTGACATTTAAATGAAACCAATGGTCATAAAACTCATTAAATAGCATAACTAAACTATACAAACCATTACTATATTTTTATTACACAAATTTGTATAAATTTGAAATTTCTAGTTTGCAACCTTTAACAATTTTCAACATTTTTCAAGCAAAATACCACAATTCCACAACAAAACTTGATTTTACATGGATTAATGTTTTAAACTATAATTCATGATGATAATGATATAATGAAACCATAAATTATATTTTTAATCTCATTTATTTAGGAATTTCCAAAATCTAGTTTACAAAAATAGCATTTTATTAGTATTTTTCCAATCATCAAAAGAAACTAGTGATCAAACTAAGTTTATCTTTCCATTAACATGCTAATATTCTCACTAAAACTACAATCTAATGATAGCAACCTTAATTAGAATTTTATATTACCCACAAACACATTTTATAAAAACCTAGTTAGCTAAATAGCTTAATTAAATCAATTTTGGATAAACAAATTATTATACAACAACCATGCAAGATTTTTCCACTCTAAAAATGTTAAACTAGCTATTATAACCTTATTTAATTAATAAAAATCACAACTTGATTTTTCAACTTGAATTTTAAAAGTAGCAAATAGAATTAATATATTAAATCTAATTATGCTTAAATGAACATCTAATAACAATAAATCAAAAGAAGGAAATTTATACCTCCAAAATATGAAACCCAAACATGAAATAAGCCTCCAAAATGTATGCTTTCCATCTCCAAAATCCATGATAAATAGGTCAAAGGAAAATGGTAGAGGTTGAATGTTGATTTTTGAGATTTATTTTTGGAATTTTTGATGAATTTTGATGATTTTTAATGCAAAAATGATGGGGGGAAAATTTTGGGGCTACCCATGAAGGGGAGACCGGCCATGGAGAGGGAGGAGGGTGGAGAGAGAGAAAAAATGTGTGGTATTGTGTAGAAAGTTCATAAATAATGCATTTTTTTCACTTAAACCCTTTATTATCTAACTTTTTTCAATTTAACCCTTTTCCTAGAAATTTCTAGAACCATGGAGAGATTTTGGAAAAGATTTTGCATATTACACGCTTGATTCTAATATACCATGGCTCATTTTTATAAATTAAAACCATTCAAATTTGTAATTTACACTAATTTAAATAAAAAATAAAGCTTATGTTAATATTTAAAATATTTAATTTAGGAAAAATATTTAATTGAACTAAAAATTTATAAGTGGCTAAATAAACACTATTTACTAGTAATTACATAATTAAAATAGGTATTTTTGAAATTATAATGAAAAACAATCACGGTTTAGTTTTTCGAAACATACATTTTATTTTACCGAAAATCATAAAATTCACTTAAATAATTTTATTCATTTAGTTATTTATTTAATTATTTTTAAAACGTTACAAAGATGATCTCCGATGGTCTTTCCGGTTTTATATGAGTTGTCGTCAAGACCCTGAAGCTAGGAATTTGGCCTTTGCTTTGTTTGCTGGCATTGTATATTCCTACAGAGACATTGATTTTTCTGCGGGTCGGCGCGAATCGAGATGCTCTCGTCAAGGACGCTGATTTTCCTGAATCGAGATAAAAAGCGATGGCTTAGGAAATAGGTTCAGATCTGCCGCCTAAGACTTTTCAACTTTATGAGTCGTGAGGGTCTCATAAAGATTTTTTCTCCCTACGAGTCGAGAGTATCTCATAGATGTATTTTCTCCTTAGGAATCGTGAGGATTCCTAAGTGTTCTTTCTCTTGAGAGTCGTAAGGATCTTACAAGAGAATTTTCCTCCTTACAAATCGAGAGAACTCGTAAGTGATTGATGAGTTGACCTACTCCCGAGTCAAAGAATTGCTTCAACAGGGAGGTCGAGGGTTGACTTTGGTTTGTCTGTGCACCGCCGAGTCATGGAACTGGAAACTTTGCCGCGGCTCCGCTTTGCTGACGTTGTATATTCCTGTAGAGACACTGATTTCTCTGCGGGTCGGCGCGAATCGAGATACTCTCGTCAAGGACGCTAATTTCCCTGAATCGAAGAGATTGCCAAGGACACTGATTTCCCTGGGGTTGAGACGAATCGAGATATTCCTGCAAAGACGCTGATTTCTCTGCGGGTTGACGCGAATCAAGATGCTCTCGTCAAGGACACTGATTTCCCTGAATCGAGGTTTTTCCAAGGACACTGATTTCCCAGGGGTTGAGACGAATCGAGGTATTCCTGCAAAGACACTGATTAACTTGCGGGTCGACGCGAATCGAGATACTCTCGTCAAGGACGCTAATTTCCTCAAATCGAGAAGGTTGCCAAGGACGCTGATTTCCTCGGAGTTGAAACGAATCGAGGTATTTCTGCAAAGACGCTGATTTCTCTGCGAGTCGACGTGAATCGAGATGCTCTCGTCAAGGACACTGATTTCCCTGAATCGAAGTTTTTGCCAAGGACGCTAATTTCCTCGGAGTTGAAACGAATCGAGGTATTTCTGCAAAGACGCTGATTTCTCTGTGGGTCGACGCAAATTGAGATGCTCTCGTCAAGGATGCTGATTTCCCTGAATCGAGGTTTTTGAGCTGACTTGATTCCGAGACGGGGTCATTGGATGACTTTAGGTTGTCTATGAACCGTAGAGTCTTAGAACTGGGGACTTTGCCGTGGCTCCGATTGATAGATGTCACGTCTGTATCCTGCTGGAATGAGGAGGAACGTTGTTGATGATCTTTAGGCTGTAGATGTCGCCGTTGAAATCTTGAACTAGGGATTTTGCCATGGCTCCGTTTGACGGTGTAGCATCTGTGTCCTGCTGGAATGAGGAGGCACGCCATTGTTGGTCTTCGGGCCGCGGATGTGGTTATTGATATTTAGAACCAGGGACTTTTCCATGGCTCCGCTTCGTTGCGACTCTGAGGTCGGTTGTTGACGTCATGTCTGCATCTGGTTGGAGTGAGGAGAAACGCCGTTGGTGATCTCTAGGCTGTCTGTGAACCGTCGAGATTTGGAACTAGGGGACTTGGCCATGATTCCAGGGTAGTCTCTAGGCTATCTGTGAACCGTCGAGATTTGAAACTAGGGGACTTTGCCGTGGCTCCGTTTGTTGATGTCGCGTCCGCATCCGATTGGAGGGAAGAAGAGCGCCGGTGTTGATCTATAAGTTGTCGATGTTGACGTCGAGACCCTGAAGCTAGGGATCTTCCTTCGCTTCGTTTGTTTACATTGTGTCTGCAATATTGCGACGAATGCCGAGATTGTCTCTAGGTTGTCTATGAACCGTCGAGATTTAGCTTCACTTCGACGAAGCCTGGTGGGACGATATAGTTCCCCTCTTGTTTGTGCCCATGGATTGTATACAGGGGTCAATGTGACCTCGCCTGCAGGGCGGAAAGTTTCATTTCATTTCATGTTTTTTTATTTCTTTCCGCGATGCTCTATCATTTCAGCTTTTTACATCGCAAAAATCGCGATTGCCCAATCATTTCGGCTATTTTTCTTTTTACTCGCTGCTTTTTATTGCGAGTTGCCCAATCATTTCGGCTGTTTTTGTATGCATACATTTTTACTTGCCGATTTCTTTGCAAGTTGCCCCATCATTTCGGCTATTTCATATGCATTTTTGGATCGTTGATTTTTATCGCGTGTGTGGAACCTGGAATCTGGTGCCAATTTTAGCATCTGCATCGCTGCGACTGGAATATTGCTAGGAGCGAATCATCATTTGCCATGAAAGGACTTGGAATTTGATACCGATTTAGGCATCAGCATCGCTACCACTGGGACATTGTTAGGAGTGAATCATCATTTGCCTCTGTCGATGTCGAACAAAGGTGGCTTAACAAATAGGGTTAGGATCCCGTCGACTAAGGCTTTTGACTTCATGAGCCGTAAGGGTCTCATAAAGGTGTTTCTCCCTACGAGTCGTGAGGATCTCGTAAGTGCGTTTTCTCCTTAGGAATCGTGAGAATTCCTAAGTATATGTTCTCCTATAAGTCGTAAGGATCATACAAGAGGGTTTTCTCCTTAAAAGTCGAGAGGACTTACAAGGGTTGTTCACCATGTAGACATATCCCTAGTCACGGATGGGACTTTGTTAGGGAAATGTTTATTTGTGCTCGTGGATTGTATACAAGGGTCAACAATGAGCTGCTTGTGGGGCAGTATCGGAGGTTATGGGGGATGCTTAAGAACAGGTTCAAATCCCTGTAGCTTAAGACTTTCAAATCTTATGAGCCGTGAGGGTCCCATAAGAGGGTTCTCCTTACGAGTCGTGAGGATCTCGTAAGTGTATTTTCTCCTTAGGAATCGTGAGGATTCCCAAGTGTGTTGCGCCCTTGTGAGTCGTAAGGATCTCACGTAGGTATTTTCACCTTACAAAGTCGAGAAGATATTGCAAGTGCTTTTAACGAGATTGCGCCCTTTCGGGTTTTCACAAAACTTGCCGGTAGTCCTGCTGTTTTTACTCACGGAGCCCTTTCAGGTTTTCATTCATGCCCATTTTACTTACGGACGTACCGTTCTTTTTTTTTACCACGTCAGCCTGAGGATGCCGCGGGTTAGTAGTAGTTTAACGACGTTTCGGTCATTTGTAAGTTTTAGGACATTGCGGTCCACCGTTGCCGTATTTGAAGCGAATTTCTAGTTTACGGACTTTTCGGTCCATGGGGCTTTCTCTATGAATGAGCACGATGCCCCCGGCATGTCCATCTTTTTTGGAGCATGTGGTTGTGGCCGGTTCACCTTCCAATTTTCAGACAACGCGAATTTTCCTTGCTGGTATTGGTCTTCAACCTAATTTTTGAAGACGTAGCAATCTTCGAGTGGATGGCCCAATACTCGATGGTAGGGGCAGTAATTGGGATCGTCGATGTCGTTCGGTTGCAGTGGGTGTCTCGACTCTGGTAGAGTAATGAGCCCATTGCGCATTGCCAGTTCGAACAGTCTCCTTGTTTTATCTCGGGGAAACGAGTAAGGACGTCTCAGCTTCTCATCGAGGGATTGCCGCATGTTGCTTTGGCGAACAACCGCTTTCGGGCCACTCGGTTGTTGTCGAGCGTTAGTGACGAAGGTTGCTTTCCCTGTGCCCTTTTCATTGCGGGAGTCCGGCTTTGGAGGAGACGGTCTGTGACCCTTCTGGTCAATCTGGGCCAGCTTGTCGATTAAAGCTCAGAACGTAGTCGGTTTGAAGAACATCATGAACTGTGAAATAGTTGCATGAGGGTCTAGAGTGCCCACTAACATGTCTACTGCAGGCGCTTCTTCGATGCGCTGCTCGCACTTCGACCATAGATTCCGCCACCGTATTGCATACTGAACCCATGTCTCCCCTGGCTTCACTCGGGCATTGATCAACGCCGTTATTGGTGTGCGTTCACTAGCACTTGCGAATCACTGGGTGAATAATTGTAGGGTTCCTAGGCACTCTAATAGAGTCTCAGAAGTGATCAAACATGCACAAATCAAATTTTACGGGTGCCTACAAACCCTAATACGGATCGTCAACTAGATATATAGGCGATGCAAGCAAGTAAACGGAAATATAGCTAAAGGGAAGGGGCTACAACCTTTGTAGATCCGGTCCTCCACCTCCTAGGCTCCGTGACGAAGTCCTCTCCGCTGTCCAAATCGAACCATGACTCTCACGGTGGTTTCATCGGAGAAAAAGGCGGGCTAGGTCGTCGACAACGTGCCGAAGATGATCTACGTCGAGGCATCACTAGATCAAGCTCCACCTTCACCAAGCCATGAAAAACTTATGAAGGAAACACCCTATACTACTTGGCAAAAGGTAGAGGATGAAGAAATAGGAAGTGGGTTCACTTTAGAATTGGATTTCTCACACTTTTTCATCACTTGCCATTGATGTAGCAAGCTTTCTTCATGGAAGAAGAAGATGAAGAAGAAGAAGAAGATATGATAAGTGTTTAAGAAAAATGAAAAAGAATTAATTCTTATCATCTTCTAACCTTAGTTAAGTGTAGAGAATGAATTAGGGTTAGTTTAAATGGTTAGGGTTAAGTATAAGACAAGAATGGAGACTAAGTCAAAACTTCATGAATGTTCAACTAAAAACAAAACAAGTAACCATTCATTTATCCTTTTCATTTTCCAAAATGAATAAATAAATAAGATAAATGAATAAGTAACTAAGTAAACAAAACCCTAATCATTAACTTAACCATAGTTTAATTCTTTACACTTAACCAAATAAGCATGTATCATCAAACATGATAGAATCATGTGCACAAAAGTATATCACATATACAACTTGCACAATTCAAGTGAGAAAATCCTTTTAAAGTGAACCAATACTAGTTAATGCAAAGTAATATATCAAATGTATAATTATACATTAAATTATTAAATCAACACTTGATTCAATGATCCGGTCATGTCGCATATAACCGGCTAGTATCCAATGTATCGGCTTATCGAATCAATCCTTGATTCGATAACTAGGTTATATCGCATACAACCATTCGACACATTCATCGCGAGAATGGAATACGGTATCACATACACGAATTATTCTCGGTCCCGCACATATCTCATATGCGCTCCTATTTCGTTTCGCTTGAACCAGGAAACCTCTGTGTAGGACTCTAAAGACTCGTCAACACGCCGGCAGCAGATGATGATCATATCAAGCACCCACAAGCCGCAAGCGGTCTGCTAAACGTAACGGCCACCCGGGTATTGAGCGATCAGAAGATCGACGAGCAAGCCCGCTCACACTCCTGTGAATCCAACCAGTAACACTTACCATACAGTCCGGTCTGTTCGTCTGATATGTCGCATATCTCGCCTAGGGGTGGTAAACGTCAGACCCCAATAGCTTGATAAGTCATGCCGACGTAGGGTCCATATCTTTCGTGAAACTACTGATAACTCTTACCAGTATATCACAGCAACCCTGGCCAGGGATTTCCTGTTATGGCCAGTCGTGCATTGCGCAACATCAACCCCCAATACCGGGAGAGACGAATCCCCTCCTATCGCTCATTGCCTCCATGTGAATCGGGACTGTACCCAAAAACCACCTGTTTGCACAACTCAGTAGAGCCGTGTTAGGGTGGAAATCAAAGCACAGTGGGAGACACACAAGACTCTATGACGATCTCAGGTCAACAGACTAAGCTGTACCAGTGTCACCAGAGAACTGCCATCTGACGTGAGGTATAATACCATCCGGGAGTTCTCGGCGAGTCCGTTCAGTGTACCCAGTCTCCACTGAGCACCCGTATACCATCTCTGATGTCAAAAACCAATGGATATGGGATCATCCATCGCCCATCGCATGGGTCGAGAAGATATACGCTAGTCTACTCTGGAATATCGATGCCCCGTCTCGATATTCCCTCGACTAGGAACATTGAAGGATGTACTCATGGACTATCCAGGCCCTACTAGTATGATCTGCATCACAGTCCTGGAAGTCGAGTACACATCCTAAGGGCTTTATCAACATGTAACAGAGAGACAGAAAGTATACACGTTAAGATAAAGAGCAACCAGATAGCGTACTATCATGTCGAGCAAGAAAGTCCTACCTATATATGTCCCAGCATCCACTATAATATACATCCAATGTATAGTAATGGCCTCTAGGGCATACATATAACTAACAATCTCCCACTTGCACTGGGGCCATCTGTAGCAGTGGTTGCAGTATCACATACTCAACCATCCCATAAAAGTCTCTCTCTGGGAATAGGCCTTCGTGAGTGGATCCGCCGTGTTATCCTCTGAGTCTGCTCTCCTTCCCTCGATCACCCCGGAGATCAACTATCTCCTTGATCAGGTGATGCTTCTTCAGAATATGTCTGGGTCACTGATGGGACCAGGGTTCCAGGGCCAAAGCCACATTTCTATTGTCACACAATGGCAGGAACCTAGTTCATCTTATGAACCAATATACACCCAAACTGCCTCTTTGGTAGTATCTTTAATAGCGATGTTACCAGCCTTTATCGTCTAGTTTGCCACGGTATCTAGCTTGGAACTCTTCCAACATACCGTCCCTTTACTGAGGGTAAAGACAATGCCTGTGACTGACATTCAGTTGTCTTTATCACTCTGGAACCCTTCAAATGATTCTCCCCAGGATCGATTGATACCATCTCACTACAACTAGTGAGAATCCTAACATCCAATTAGATCTATCTCATAGATCCAAAGCTTAGGATTTAGTAGGTATCACTTTGATCCTATATGGAAAATCATTGTGATAAGCGGAGATTGATCGAGCGTAGCATAGGAAACTCCTTCCCTAACAAGAGTATGTCATCCACGTACTCTACGAGGATCGTCACCATACTCCCTACTACCTTTTTGTTTATACAAGGTTCACCTACCATTTTGAAGATGTCAACTTCTTTGACTAATCCATCAAAACAGATGTTCCAACTCCGCGATGCCTGCTTTATCCTATAAAGCATCTTGCACACGTTTCCGCTGCTCCCACTGTCTACGAGACCCTCTGGCTGTGTACTTATAGACGCACTCTTCTAAAACATTATTTAGAAAAGTAGTCATGGCACCCAACTACCAGATATCGTAGTTATGGTATGTAGCCGTGGCAAGTAGGATCTGGATGGACTCAAGCATAGTCCCTAGAAAAGGTTTCATCATTATCCACACCTGGTTGATGACTAAAACCTTTAACAAGTCTAGCTTTGAAAGTCTGAACTTTTCCATCTACACCAAGTAATCTTCTCAAGATATACTTGCTCCTGATGGGGATTTAACCCTTCAGATATAGCAACCAAAGTCCATACTTTGTTGGTGTATATGGATTCCATCTCAGACCGCTAAGCATCCAGCCATTCTTACAGAGTCCCTACTCTTGATGGCCTGCTCGAATCTAGTTGGGTCATCATCTCATGATGCATTCCTCGCTCCCACTGTCATCGAGAAACCGAGGTATCTCTCAGGCAGGCGAGGAACCCTACCAGATCGGCGGAGAGGCTGAGGTTCGTCGGGGACTATAGAATCCTTTGGTTCTGTCAAATCTTCAGCTGTAGTTTCGTATAGCTGGAACCTTTCCAGTTCTACAGAACTGACCTTGCCTTGATCTTGTCCGGATTTTACTTTTGACTTAGGCCGGACAATCCTAAATCTTAACTTACTTAAGAGATAGGATCTTCCCACACCATATCTTATATGAAGTGGTAGGCACTGATTTGATTCGAACCTAATTCAATAGGTTTGCAGCTTCTCAAGCGCATAACTCCAAAAAAGGAAATAGGTAACTCAGTAGTACTCATCATAGAGCACACCTTATCATATAGGGTGTGATTGCTTCGCCCCGATATACCATCGTGCTATGGTTTATACGGAGGAGTAATGCTGAGAGAGAATCTCATTATCTTTTAGAATAGTCCAGGAATGCCATGCACAAGTATTCTCCTCCCTGATCTCATCATAGGACATAATATTTATACCCGGTTGTTGGTTCTCTACTTCTAACTTATATTCTGTGAATATCTCAAAAGGTTCGGACTTGTGTTTCAACAGGAACATATGTCAGAATCTTAAGAGATCATCAGAGAACGTAATGAAGTATAAAGAACCAGTCCTGGCATGTGTAGACAGGAGACCTTACATACATCATCATGTATCAGTCCCAAGAGTTTACCAACTCTTTCTCTATTTCCAGTAAACAGAGCTGGTGTCATTATATCTTTGTGACATGATTGGCAAGTTTCACAAGATGTAAATTCAAACTGATTTAAATATGCATCTAAATGTAACTTCAGCTAGTCGGGTCGCATTGATATGACCTAGTCTACAAAACCTCAAGAAGAATTCGTTCATTTCTGAACTCTTCCTCTTGTGTGTGTTCTGAATACTAGGAACTGTAGTTTGATTTAGAACGTCAATGCTTTTAGATAACGTGCCTGAACCGATCAACTTTTGATATAGGAAATGTTCAAAACATTATCCATCAATACAAAATTATATCCTTTCTTTACTAATAAAGAGACTGATATGATTTTGTATATCAGGTTCGGTATCTAATAGCATTTGTTCAGAATCAATGTATTCGTAATACAGGGTGACAGTGACCAACAGACTTGGCTGCAACACTTGTCCCGTTTTCTGTCTCATGAAACTTATCACCCTTTCTCAGTTTTTCTACCCTTTTGTAGCCCTATGTAACAGATTACATATCTGGGATCCTGATCCGGTATCAGATACCCAGGATGCAGAGGATACTGAGAAACAGTTCTGCATAATGAACACACCCGAAGGAGATGCATCATATGCACTTACTTCGTTTGGGCGGCATAGGAATTCTGGTATCCCCCTATTTCCTGCTCTGTCTTATAACAATTATAAGTTGGAGCGGGACCAACGTTCCCCAGCTCAGTATAACAAGCGGGTTCGGTCAATACATCCATTTTATTATCTTGATTAAGGCGTGATATGGTCGCTACCAGGAGAGAGAGAGAGAAGAAAACACTCAGCGTGCGCTCTTGCAAGATTAGATTGGTTATATATTTTATCTAATCCGGATGGCTCCCACTGTTTTTATCAAATCTTCCTTCAAACCCTAAAAGGAAAGACTAGCCGGGATTAATTACACTCTACAAGTTCGCCAATCTTTCAGCCAGGCCAGTGTCGGTACTTTGAGGGAGGTTCCCCGTGCTTTCGCACGGACCTAATTACAGTAAACCTCGTTTTCCCAGAGGCGTAACCCCATTGACACCTTTCTAGACACCTACTTGATCAGCTAATTGCAAAGTGCAAAACTCTCCCAGGAGTAACAATTACTCGCAGTGGGTATCGGGATCCAACTATCATATAGAAGGTATGCAATCTCATTGCAAATTTCAACACTTGAAACTCCCGATAAAGGTTTTTACCCCTAGCACCTATGACCTTAACTATGGTTAACAAATTATAAGTACTAGTCAAGTTCTACCCGTCATTTCGTGATTAATTAGACCCACCCATATGACCCTTAACTAAGGTCAACAAAGTCACGCGACTGTCCTAACCAATCGCATCATATGCGGTGTAGGAAGACATCACTTAGCTACCGTACACTGCGCCTTGACTATGGTCAACAAACACAGCACGAATACTAGGTACTCTACTTCCTAAAATGACGGAGGGTTGCGAATGGTTTTTGTGAAAACCTTTAACGCTTTGAACTTGATCTTGCTGCGGAATCAAATGGTTTTTAAATGGAATGTTTTCGAGGCTTTTCTAGTTTTGCTAAAGGGGTCACTCCCGGTGAAGGGATCGTCGGCCCTTTCCTCGTCGAATGAGGTGCGGGATATATCATATATATCACTGTGCAAAGCAAAAACTATAGAAGCGATCAAAGACAAACCGAGGGTTGTAGCATCTGCCAGTTATTGCTAAAGGAGTCACTCCCGGTGATGGGATCTCGGTCCTTTCCTCATCGAATAAGGTGCAGGATGTTCTATAATGAACACCGCGATGCAAAGCAAGAACTGTAGCTACCTATTTTTATTTTGAAATTCGATTCCACAACATCAATTAGGTTTATTTTCTTTCATTAATCTCATTAATGAATATCCCATCATTTAAGTCCACCTAAACATCACAGATAAATATAACGTACGCTTATGCCATCCGCATTCGCCTCGATGTCCCGTCTGCACCGTTAGGTTAGGTAACTAATGGCAGAGCGGGGCAGGGCTAGCGCGGGTGTAAAACATAAGCAACGTCTATATAATATATCATATATACTATATATAATATCTGTCACAGAACATCACATGATCACATCACAGATTACGCAGCAGAAAATATCATATGAAATATTGGATATACTAGGACGTCCGTGTTTTCAATACGAGCCAGTATAAAACACGGATTCCACGGTCGTGATGAATAGCCAATCCCACACCCCTAGACCCCTACGAGAGCGGCAAGCAACCCTACCAATTCTAGGGTTAGGAGACCCGGACTCGACTCCTCGAGATGGTCTCCCACTGGACCCTAGAACCCGGTTACTTGTGCTCCCCTCCTTGGGTATCCTAATGCAGAAAAGTAAATAATATACATCAACGGTGACATCTTCCGCAACCTGGAAGTGCCCCAATAAAAGAATATTACATACAAGTTTTTACATGAATGAAAATGAAAAACACTCATCTCACATAAAAAACCCCCGGCTATTCAAACACGACGATCCAATATAACATATCCAGTAACACAAAACATCACATGTCATCAACGTAAGAAAACATGCGTATCCCAATTGTCGTTGACATATAGCAACCAAACCGGCAATGTCACATATTACACTTACGGTCACAGAAAAGAAAGTGTAAAACTACAACAGTTGGAATCCGCAACCACCTCAGACATCGCATGCCTGACCAAATGAATTCTTTAGACATCGCATGCCTTAACAATTATAAACCCCGCATTTTAGTCTCATTATCGAAAACACTTTTCAATATCAAGTCGGGCAATTCAACAGGATTCCCGACATTCTGATCGAATGCTCGTCGCAAACTTTAGTAGACGGCTGCACCCCCCGATACCGGTGACGAAGTGAACCAAGGCGGAACACAGCTGCCGCGAGCACCCGAATGGATGCTTTGGCGACGGGGTTCTCCTACAGTCACTTGGTCGGGGCTATGGAGTGAGGCTGTCTATTATGTTTACCCGGCGAGTATCCGCGTACGCTACGTGATTGCGACGGACTTTTGATCACATCAAAATTCCGTGGCAACTGATCAAGTGAGACTAAACTGCTATGTTTATAATATTCATTCCGTTATCTCATAACTACTTGTGAATTCCAATTATTGTATCACATTCCGGATAAATAGAAAACGCTAAACTTTTCGATCGAACAATCGAACACCCAAGTTTTCCCGATACAGCTCAACACATGAAATAAGTCTAACAACATTCAGTTCGTGCCTCAGTACCAACGGTCCAGCCGTAGAAGGGTCAAGCCAACGCCTCACATGTGGCACGCCGTACTGCCCCAAACCCCAAGGTTCAAAGGGCAGTTCAAGACGGTCACATAATCGAGTTAAGGTTTGTTGTCTTCTAGAGGGTCCATCGCGTTACTTGCACTACTTAGAACGTCGTTAAACTATGGAAAAATCCAACAATTGGAAATTTCCTGGCAGGGGAAAAAGTGGGTATTTATATCCGGTCAAACTTTTTAACATATTCTAAAATACCCGGAAAAACACACTGACAAAATTAGACAATCCGATCGATACACTGAGTTCTCAATACAACCCAGAAAATAAAACTCTGGAAAAAAATATTAAAAATTCCCAGGAACACCAGCACAGAAAACTAAGAATTACTGTGCAAAAACATCTGTCTGAAGATACCAACTTGCCGCGGAACCGCCGCATTAGGCATGCATATGCGGCGGTTCTGCCGCATTATTAACGATTCAGAGCCCCCGTTTTAAACAGTAATTCTTAGAATATTGCACTGAGGTTTCTGCATATTTTTAATCTACAAAAATCCGCATTTTACAGAATTGTCCAGAGAGCATTTTAAAGTCGGGGTTTTGGGTCGATCGGATTTCTAACTCCGTCTACGCATCGCCTAAGGCTCTAGCTAGGCTCTGATACCACTGTAGGGTTCCTAGGCACTCTAATAGAGTCTCACAAGTGATCAAATATGAACAAATCAAATTTTACGGGTGCCTACAAACCCTAATACGGATCGTCAACTAGATATATAGGCGATGCAAGCAAGTAAACGGAAATATAGCTAAAGGGAAGGGGCTACAACCTTTGTAGATCCGGTCCTCCACCTCCTAGGCTCCGTGACGAAGTCCTCTCCGCTGTCCAAATCGAACCATGACTCTCACGGTGGTTTAATCGGAGAAAAAGGCGGGCTAGGTCGTCGACAACGTGCCGAAGATGATCTACGTCGAGGCATCACTAGATCAAGATCCACCTTCACCAAGCCATGAAAAACTTGTGAAGGAAACACCCTATACTACTTGGCAAGAGGTAGAGGATGAAGAAATAGGAAGTGGGTTCACTTTAGAATTGGATTTCTCACACTTTTTCATCACTTGCCATTGATGTAACAAGCTTTCTTCATGGAAGAAGAAGATGAAGAAGAAGAAGAAGATATGATAAGTGTTTAAGAAAAATGAAAAAGAATTAATTCTTATCATCTTCTAACCTTAGCTAAGTGCAGAGAATGAATTAGGGTTAGTTTAAATGGTTAGGGTTAAGTATAAGACAAAAATGGAGACTAAGTCAAAACTTCATGAATGTTCAACTAAAAACAAAACAAGTAACCATTCATTTATCCTTTTCATTTTCCAAAATGAATAAATAAATAAGATAAATGAATAAGTAATTAAGTAAACAAAACCCTAATCATTAACTTAACCATAGTTTAATTCTTTACACTTAACCAAATAAGCATGTATCATCAAACATGATACAATCATGTGCACAAAAGTATATCACATATACAACTTGCACAATTCAAGTGAGAAAATCCTTTTAAAGTGAACCAATACTAGTTAATGCAAAGTAATATATCAAATATATAATTATACATTAAATCATTAAATTAACACTTGATTCAATGATCCGGTCATGTCGCATATAACCGGCTAGTATCTAATGTATCGGCTTATCGAATCAATCCTTGATTCGATAACTAGGTTATATCGCATACAACCATTCGACACATTCATCGCGAGAATGGAATACGGTATCACATACACGAATTATTCTCGGTCCCGCACATATCTCATATGCGCTCCTATTTCATTTCGATTGAACCAGGAAACCTCTGTGTAGGACTCTAAAGACTCGTCAACACGCCGGCAGCAGATGATGATCATATCAAGCACCCACAAGCCGCAAGCGGTCTGCTAAACGTAACGGCCACCCGGGTATTGAGCGATCAGAAGATCGACGAGCAAGCCCGCTCACACTCCTGTGAATCCAACCAGTAACACTTACCGTACAGTCCGGTCTGTTCGTCTGATATGTCGCATATCTCGCCTAGGGGTGGTAAACGTCAGACCCCAATAGCTTGATAAGTCATGCCGACGTAGGGTCCATAACTTTCATGAAACTACCGATAACTCTTACCAGTATATCACAGCAACCCTGGCCAGGGATTTCCTGTTATGGCCAGTCGTGCATTGCGCAACATTAACCCCCAATACCGGGAGAGACGAATCCCCTCCTATCGCTCATTGCCTCCATGTGAATTGGGACTGTACCTAAAAACCACCTGTTTGCACAACTCAGTAGAGCCGTGGTAGGGTGGAAATCAAAGCACAGTAGGAGACACACAAGACTCTATGACGATCTCGGGTCAACAGACTAAGCTGTACCAGTGTCACCAGAGAACTGCCATCTGACATGAGGTATAATACCATCTGGGAGTTCTCAGCGAGTCCGTTCAGTGTACCCAGTCTCCACTGAGCACCCATATACCATCTCTGATGTCAAACACCAATGGATATGGGATCATCCATCGCCCATTGCATGGGTCGAGAAGATATACGTTAGTCTACTCTAGAATATCGATGCCCCGTCTCGATATTCCCTCGACTAGGAACATTGAAGGATGTACTCATGGACTATCCAGGCCCCACTAGTATGATCTGCATCACAGTCCTGGAAGTCGAGTACACATCCTAAGGGCTTTATCAACATGTAACAGAGAGACAGAAAGTATACACGTTAAGATAAAGAGCAACCAGATAGCGTACTATCATGTCGAACAAGAAAGTCCTACCTATATATGTCCCAGCATCCACTACAATATACATCCAATGTACAGTAATGGCCTCTAGGGCATACATATAACTAACAATAATAGCTCCATTTCTGCAAAAATCTTGACGGAGTCGTTTGGAAGTTCAGAGTACCATTCGAATGCTGTCTCCGATAAGCTGTCGACGAATTGGTGAAGTAGCAATTTTTCGTCGCCTCTAGTTTCCCGTCCCTTTATATACATGGAACTTAGGGATCGTATATCCCGGCGGGTAACTTATTTGGTCATACCAGCCCGGATAGGGTCATCCATTCTTGACAACTTGGCAAGCCGTTTCGTTCGCTCGGTGAGCTCGTATTTGCTGAGCTATATAATCATCGAGTATGGCTTTTGAAATGGTTTCCTCCTTGGCTGCTGAATGAGCCGGAGGAGGATTGGATGTCTCCCCTCTATCGTCTTCAATAATGACCGGAGGGTCTTCAGCTGGAGGACCCGGCTATAACATCATCCCGACCATGTCCTGGAATAATAACGCCATTCTTTTTATGTTGGCAGCTTGTTCCGCTGCCTCTTTGTCCTTCTTTTCGAGGATTCTGCGGAGGAACTCAGTATCAGTTTCTTGTTCTTGACGTTGCTCCGATGACATTTCTGGGCTTTCTTTTGGTCCCGTAAGTGCGGCCAAGGCTGTTAGTATCTCTTGGAGCTTTTGTTATTGTTGCTCCTGAGCCTTAGTCACTGATCGTGTAAGCGGTCGATGACATGTGAAGATACGGTTGCCCTCTTTTCCGGATGTCATATAGACGGTATGCACCACCATGCCCCCAGCCTTGGGGCGTCTGGGCTCAGTGGTCTTGCGATTCGTCGCAGACGCAGGGATTTTCTCCAGCCTTCTCCTCTTGTGGGCGGTCGAAGTTGAGGGGGCCATTGCAGTGGGCACCCAAGTAGCTGTCGCCTTTTGTGGCTTGACAGGATGATCGTCTTCTAGTTGAACTTTCACCTTTTTCAGTCGGCGAGAGTAATCTTGATCAATCACCGAGTCTTGGACTTGACGCCAGACTTGGTAAATTTTATAGGACAGCCGCTGAGGGTGCCGCTCTAGCTTTGCTTTTGGGGCATTCTCCATAGGTGGAGGAGATCTCTTCAGCACGGCAGTTGGAGAGTTTTTGTGCACTCTCCTTAGCGGTTCAAAGCTGTTCCCAATTAGAACAGCAGCATCGACTTCCACCGTTGGAGTCGGCGGAGTCAGTCCGGAAGGGGAATTGCCCCCTAGCCTTCCTCACTCGGCGCCAGTGGCGACATCGAGCGTGTCTTGCAGTTGGGATTGTCTCAGCTGTAGGGGTGACTTCCTCATGCCCCCTGTATTGGTCAGAAGTTGTCGTTGTCAGCCTATTGAAAACTGACGTCCGTTGAGAGGGGATAACCAGCCTATCGAAGGCAGACTTCTGAGCAGGGGAAGCAGCCTTGACGATTTTTCCTGGAACAAGAGCTGAAACAGTCAGTCTTGTGAAGACCGACCCTTTGGCAGGAGAAGCCGTCTTGACGACTTCATGAGCAGGAATGGCTATTCGCTTAGGGATAACCCTTTCTGGTATTGCAGGCTTCTTCATGGGCCCAAATGAGCTTTGGCCCAGTCCATCAAAGACTGAGGGGTTGGAGCTGGACGACCCGTTGATAGGGACCGCAGTAATTGTGAGCCGATTAATGACCGAACTCTTCGGAGACTCCTGCAACGGCATTGGGGCATTGTAGTTCATGGGTGGGAGCATGGTCCCGAAGAACAGCCCAGTGGTGGGCTGAGTTACTTACTCCACTGGCATCTTGAACAGGGAGGCTGCTTAGGGCCTGTGGGTTACTCCTCCAGATGGGGCGGAACGGGAGTTGTAGCTGGAGCAGTTAGAGGCCATTGATGTTCTCTTTTCTGCACGGGTGCAAAACCAAATCTTAGTACCTCGAACCCAAGGGAAACCATATCAAACCGCGATTCGTTCGCGAACACGACACACGAAGTGTGGAGTGGAAAGAGGAAAAGGTCCCACCGGGCATGCCAGAATCTGTTTACCGCCGGAAACCGGGAAGACGGACTGTCTTGCCTGAATCTGGGGGCAGGTGCTAATTGGTGCTATCCGTCCACCTCTCCGAAGATGCCAAGTTGATTTATGGCACCATGTATCGAAGGTTTAAACGGATGCGGCCGATGTAACAGACTTCGTCAGATTCCCCCTCTTTTGAGGGTTTTTCTGATTGTGGGGACGCTCTTCCCTGCAGGCGCAAACCCCTGCAGTTAATTACGCTACCGCATCGCGGTAACAACTTTCTCCTTCTCCAGATGGTCACTTCGTGCCGAGGATGTTTGTTTTGTGTTTGGTTGCCCGTTGATTGTATACGGAGACTAATTTATGTTGTCGTCCGTAGGGCGTGGATTAGTCCAAATCCATATTTTCTTATATTTGGGTTTTGGGTTTGGGTTTAAGAATACGTTAGTCTCATTTTAGACTAAGATCAACTTAAACGTTTGTAAAGGATAGATTAGTCTAATTTTAGACTAAGATCAACTTAACAAGATCGTTTAGATTCAACAAAAGAGCATTTAGACTCTATTGTTTAGTTTAGGGACATTTCGGTCAATTACCAGTTTAAGGACATGGTGGTCCAAGGTTAAGGACATCATAGTCCACGGGTTTAAGGACCCCACAGTCCAGGTTAAGGACATCGTAGTCCACGGGTTTAAGGACCCCACAGTCCAGGTTAAGGACATCGTAGTCCATGGGTTTAAGGACCCCATAGTCCAGGTTAAGGACATCGTAGTCCGTGGGTTTAAGGACCCCACAGACCGGTTTAAAGACATTGTAGTCTATAAAGTTTAAGGACATCGTAGTCTATGAGTTTAAGGACCCCACAGTCCGTAGAAATGTGTGGTCATCGGGACCCGTCACCTCTCTAAAGACGTTGAAGGATTACAACGACATATATATCAGAGGAGTAAAGAGATGTACCCTTAAACTGATGTGACTTGGTTGAAAGATCTGTAGCCTAGTTTGGGACTAAGAGCAGATGGGCTCAGTTCAATATAAGTTGAGGACTTATGGCCAGAATTGGGCTAAGTCCAATTAAAAATGTTTAACATTTTATTTTTGTTCTGGCCATTAGGCCTTTATTTGGGCTCTGCCGTTTTAATAATATTAAGCATTGGGCTCTGACATTTTTTGTCTTAAATTAAATGCATAGCATTCATCAGAACAAACTATGTTCTGACAGCGCGCCACGTGCCGTGCCAGGCGCTTTGCGCCAGTAAAAGAGCGCATTGCACTTCTGTCGGGTAGCGCACACGAAGAGGATACGTGTCGCGCTTAGCGCTAAGCGCTACTTTGTTGGCGCATTGCGCTTTTAATTTATGAGCGCACTGCGCTAGTTTGTGGGTGTGCCAGTGAGTGACACATGGCGCGCTTGGCGCTGAGCGCCAGCCCAAGAGTGCAATGCACTGTTTCAGAAGCTCAAAACGCAGATTGTGTTTTTGGTTGACACGTGGCATGTTTTGGCGCTGAGCGCCGGTCCAAGAAGCGCAAAAGCGCAATTCATGAGTGCAAGGCACTGTCTAATAGCTTAAAGCGCATTTTGATCAATTTTAAGATCAAAGATCAAATTTATGTTCTTCATAAAGGAGGCTCTGCCTCAAAATTCAAGAACAAAAGTTCTTGTTTTTATAAAGGCTCTTCCATTATAGATCAAAGATCTGTCAATGAAGTAAAATATTTCTTTTATTATTATTTTCTTTATGATTAGATCTTTTGATCTTTTGCTTTTCGTTAAAGACCTTGGTCTTTTTTAGATCTATGATCTTTTTAGAAGATGGTTCTTTTTTTTACGAGATGGTTTCATCTCTGTTATTCAAGAACATAGTTCTTTACCTTGAGGATGAAGGAAAATATTCTTTTTTTTCTAAATGCTTGCTCTTCTTTTGCAGAGGGTTTTTCTCTCTCTTCCTGTATTCTCTCTCTCTTTCTGTCTCTCTGTATGTTTTTCTCCTTCTAGACTTGAAGTCTAGGGTCCTTTATATAGGGCCAAATGATTTGTTAAATCAGTTTTAAGAGATCTTTCTCTGATTGATTTGGGAATATTTCCCACCGTTGGATCTTTGATCCTAAGGCTTATATTTTACAGAAAATAATCTTCTTGTTTTTAACAAGATTGGAAAGATCTTTCCATTACAGAATTTTAGTTCTGATTAATTAATAATTTATTATTAGTAGATCTTTTGATCTGACGTTGGGGGAATTTTAATTCCAGCGCTGGCGCACCTTGCGCGAGCGCACCTACGCTCGATACGTGGCGCGCAGCGTAGAGCGTAGCGCAACTGCGCCAGTGCGCCCGTGTTTGACACGTGGCACGCAGCGCAGAGCGCAGCGCAACTGTGCTAGCGCACCCGTGTTTGACACGTAGCACACAGCGCAGAGAGCTGGATCTGAAGAGTTGCTTTAATTTAAATTTTGAATTTTAAAACAGAGCTTTGCTCTGATTGGGTGCGCTGCCTAGGGCGCAGCGCACCTGGCGCTGAATTTGAAGCATTGCTTCACAATGTTTTAACTCTTGCCTTTGTGGCATTTGTTACATTCTTTGCATGTGGAGTTTTTCCCTTCATTTTTTATTTTATTATTATTTTATTATTTTTTTACAAAGGAGCAGATTGTGAGCCAAAATTTTGGCGGGAACAAAAGCCAATCGAACACAGCGCAACATCAACTCCCTATACCGGGAGAGACGAAACCCCTCGTATCGCTCATTCCCTCTATATGATACGGGAATGTACCCAAAAGCCACCGTTTTGCATGCCCTCTTGGACATGGTAAGGTGGAAATCAAAGTACAGTGGGAATCACACAAGGCTCTGTGACGATCTCGGGTCTACATACTAACCTGTACCAGTGTCACTAGAGAACTGCCATCTGACTTGAGATATAATACTATCTGGGAGTTCTCGGTGAGTCCGTCCAGTGTACCCCGTCTCCACTGAGCACTCGTATACTATCTCTGATGTGAAACATTAATGGATATGGGATCATCCATCGCCTATCTACATGGGTCAAGAAGCATACACTAGTCTACTCTGGTATATCGATGCCCTGTCTCGATACACCTGCGACTAGGAACATTTGAAGGATGTACTTAGCGACTACACTATCCCCACTAGTATGATCTGCATCATAGCTCTGGTAGTCAAGTACTCATCCTAAGGGTTTTATCAATATGTAAGATAGAGACTACAAGAGTACATTTTAAGATAAAGAGCAACCAGATAGCATACTATCATGTTTAGCAAGAAAGTCCTCCGTATCTATGTCCAAGCATCCACTAAAATATACATCGTATGTACAGTAATGGCCTCTAGGCCATACATATCACTAACATGAAGACCGAAGGACACGGATCTATTCAGTATAAACCATTCTAAACTCCTAGTTTAAAGATTTCTAGTAAAGGGTTAATGGTAGATCCGGGTAATTGGTTGTGGTAGCCCAAAGTTTTATAAATTTTTTTTCCGCATTTGGTCATGGATTGATGGCCGGGCACTGCCATAACCCAACATGGTATCAGAGACAACCCGTTAACCCATTGCTAAGTTGTTTAGACGATGTTAAAGTATCGAAACTGAAACAACTCCGAAATATCACTCGATGTATTATTCCATTCTCTGTCAAATTTTATTTGGTCTTCTAAAAATATTTTAGCAATTGAAGAAGACTACATGTATGACCACTAGAACACACACCAAATACGAGTACCAAATTCATCTAATGGACTGGCGAGAATGGGATAATTTCCGAAGTGGCCGGTTTTTCTAGGGAATTGGGACTTGAGTTTTGGTGTGTGGTCTTGTCTATGGAATATTTGTTTAGTGGTATTGCTTGTTTAGCCCAGTTTGGATATGGTTTTATCTATTAGTGTGGGGATATTCGGGGTTATTTTGAAATCGATATTTCTAACACTGTTTAAATATTTTACAGTACATACATTACTATCTGCGACCGTGAATTTCATTAGAGCGGTACTACTTGTTTAATAGCTATTGTTCTTTTAGACGAGTTTGCGAACGTGACATTCACGTTGTTGTTCTGTGTTGTGCTGTGATGTGGCTGGATCTTCATGGTGGATAGGTTGGGTTCAATGTTAGTACAGTTTAGTTTCATTTGTACATTTGATATCGCGGGATGGGCCTCCGACATGTGGATTGCCGTCATTGCCTGTTTGTATATTATTTGTTTGGGGCACGACTGGGTTGAGGTCGATGTCACCTTTGTATATATTTTTCTTTTCTGTACTAGGATTACCCCACGGTAGAGTGCACGGATAGCCGAGTTCTAGAGGGCAACGGGCCC